>CM036916.1:0-1200000 GCA_020800305.1 Porphyrio hochstetteri
CACCGCCACTCACTCTTTCCCCCCCCTGCCCGGCAAGGCACCGCCCGGGAACACGGTTCCCGGGGGCCTCCAAAAAGTGCACCCTGCCTACCAAAACCCCGTCCCGAGCATCGCCTGCGCCCAAATTTAGGTGACAACAGTCGCCTCGCAGAGCGGCCGGGACCGGGGAAAAAAAAACCCAGCGGGGGGAAAAAAAAAATTAATCCCCCAGCTGGGGTTTTTTTATTCTTAAATATCTAATTCCTGAGCTACGCTGAAACAAAAACATTACACGCACAAGGTTAGCCACGCTAATTGCCCGACAGCCTGCCCACACCTGCTGACGCACACCTAAACCTGAGCCGTCCCACCTCCAGGCACCGCAATGGCCCATCACCCCAAGTCTACAGCCGTGCTCGGCATGGTTTCACCCTTCAAACAGCTTCATTGCTGTGACGCTAATATGTCAGACCACAAAAGCCAAAGCCTAGGAAACCATTTCGCTACCTGCGTCACATTACCTCCTGCTTCTCTTTGAAATTTACAGTCTGGCAAAATTTGCTGCAGAATTTTCTGCGGAAATCCAAACCTCCATGTAGCTCCTGGCAAAAAACATACCTAGAAAAGACACCGTACAGTCCAAGACTGCACCCCAAGACACTGTCATTCAATACAAGACAATTCAAAACCACCACCGGACAGCAACTTACAACCCCATGATACAACGGTGCTATTGATGACACCATCCCAAGACCAAGCCAGACCGCACAAAATGCAAAGTAGATATTGAGTCATACACTGCAAATCATAACAGAGATAGATGGCCAGGAGGCATGAGACAGCATCCTGTGACATGACAATGTTATGGATTACACCACCCCATTACAGAGACATTCATCACAACACACAATTCACATCCAGAGGCGGACGGCACGAGACAGCATCCCGGGACATGACAACGCTATGGATTACACCACCCCATTACAGAGTCACGCGGCACGAGACACAGTTGACATCCAGAGGCGGACGGCGCGAGACAGCATCCCGGGACATGACAACGCTATGGATTACGCCACCCCATTGCAGAGTCACGCGGCACGAGACACAGTTCACATCCAGAGGTGGATGGAGTGAGACAGCATCCCGGGACATGACAACGCTATGGATTACACCACCCCATTACAGAGTCACGCGGCACGAGACATATTTGACATCCAGAGGCGGACGGCGCTAGACAGCATCCCGGGACATGACAACGCTATAGATTACGTCACCCCATTGCAGAGTCATGCGGCATGAGACATCCCTCCAAGACGGAGCCCTACTATTGGACACAATCCAAAGCACGCGAGGCTACCGAGGTCACAGACAGCAATAAAAACCAATACAGACTGCTGTGATGCAATACAACACCAACTCCATCCATTTGCGAGAAATCAACTGGTAATGTACGCTGCTAAGTAAGCGGGGATTGAGGGTCACGCAGAACTTAAGAGTCCAAACTTTCAAAGGCAGAGGTGTTCTTCCAGCCCAGGTTCTGCAAAGTTGACGCCACGGAAACATTTGCAATGTGAACCGCTGCAGAATGAGAGCGAGAGGACAGCCGGTCAATGGGCTTCGTGACAAAGCGGTGAGGCTCAAACGCAACGATGCTCGCTGAGGATGGACAGCGGAGGGGCGTGATGTAGCCGCTGGCTGTAAGGGGCAACACTGTGAATAACAAGCAACATTTGGACACATATAAAGTCCAGAACACTTGCACAGAATGGACCCAAAACCTCTGCCCTTAACTTAATGCAAAGGCAATAGGCCTCTCCACACCTCTGACGATAAACTCCGGCCTGGCCCCACTGCAACCACCCCTTTCTTCTTTAACTCACCTTTCAAATGTCACCCTAGGGAAACCGGCCTCGGGAAGAGCACATCATTTAAGACACATGCTCGGACAGCCCGAGGGTTCGTCCGCTTCACCTGTAATACAGAGTTCACCAGCAGTGCGGTAGCATGGACCTCACGTTAACCTCCCCTGCATCGATGCTTTTTTCTCTCTCGCCTCAGCCTTAACCGCTTCGGCTCAGATTATCCTTTAGTCTGACATGCTGCCACCAGCCCACCATCGGTAATACTAAAACGGGCTACAATCATGCCTGACACCTGGCCTTTATTCCAGCTCACCTCCGCTGCTCCTCTGCTTCCAAAGGTGGCCATGAAGCACCTGCAAGAACAGAGACGCAAGCGCTCCATCTGCCTGCCACAGTATTAGGCACCACCACAGATGACGGCCACCTCACCTTGTTGGTGCACCGTGGCCCGCCACCACCTCCGGGACCAGAAAAAGGCACGTGCCAAGAGACTGCGTGAAACTGGTTCCCACCTTCCACTACGTTACCTTGACCGATCGCTTGCCTGGCCTATGTCATTTACAGGCGGCTGCACTGAGGCTCAGGCCTGGCCTATAACACACAAACAAGGGATGCCTATAAAACTCACCTCCAACGCAACACGGGCCTGCTAGGAACGGCTCGCCTGGCCTGAGTCGCCTCCCCTGCAAATGGCCTGCTTTCCTCCTCGCTTTGCACCTTCAGAAGAGAAACAGCCACACGCAAACACATCTTAAACATGGCACACAGCTACTGACCGCTTTGTCACGCCGACAGCACCGGCCAACCTACCTCCTTGTGGACTTCCCCTCAACTCCTCTGTCGCTGCATTGATACACATCACGTCTGGCCCCGACTGAAAAACACAAAATTTTATTGAGTTCCCCCAATGCCAACTCACTGCTGCACCATTGCAGACCTCTCGCTCCCATTGAGGAACCCTTATCTCACACTGCATAAGGCAAGTGCGATAGAGGCATGCTATCCATTACACCACCCTGATACACAGATAGACTGTGCAAGACAAGCGCGATACAGAGGCACGCTATCCCTTAGACCACCCCGTTCCAGAGGCACGCGGCGCAAGGTGGCTGCGTAGCATCTGCAAAAACAGAGCCAAACACTCCATCTACCTGCCATGTAATGCTTTCGTATTAGACATCAACATGGACAACGACCACCTCATCTTCACAGTGCATTCAGACGCGTGGCTATGCCCCAACGATGCTGCCTGTGGGGGTCTGCAAGAGACAAAGCAAAAAGCCACAAGGCGAGAGACTGCCTGAAACTAGTTCCCATCTCCCATTCCCTTACCTTGTCCGATTCCTCCCAGCCTCCGCCAGTTACAGGTGCCCGCGCCAAGGTTCGTGCCGGGGCTATAAAACAAACAAGGGATGCCTATAAAACTCACCTGCAATGCAACACCAGCCTGCTAGGAACAGCTCACCTGGCCCAAGTTGCCTCCCCTGGAAATGGCCCTCTTTCCTCCCTGCTTCGCCCCTTTAAGAGAGAAAGCCACGCACAAACAAATCTTAAAAATGGCACAGGGCCGCTCACCATTTCATCATGCCGACACCACCAGCAGACCTACCTGCTTGTGGTCTTCCCCTCGACTCCTCTGCCGCTGCATCGGTATGCATCGCATCCAGCCCTGTCTGAAAAACACAACAATTTATTAAGCACGTCACCCCAATGCCAACTCCTTGCTGCACCATTGCAGACCTCTCGCTTCCATTGAGGAACCCTACCTGGAGTCTAACTCCAGGCAGCCGTTAAAACACAAACAGAAAAAAACCCAGCAGGCATACCTCAGAGCCCCACAACCTTACACCCCTGCAAAATTCCATCTGCTTTTTCCAATGCTGAAGGGCCTCACCCAGGCAGCTCCCATCATCTCCCAGGAGCAGGATGGAAAGGATGGTCCGCACCCCCTGCTGACGGTACCACCCTCACCGAGGCCTCCCAGGTATAATCCTGCACGCTAAGCCTGGACTCTTACTGCTATGCCACGTCACCCTGACTCCACAGCCTTGGGCAGAGCAGCTCCATGCCAAACATGCACGCAGAATGATGTAATGCAGAAGCCTGTGGACGATGCGACTCCAAGATGACTGAAAACTGTCAGCGAGAAGGGCTCCTGGACGGGAGACTCCATCAAACAATGCCCTCGAGGGGTGGATGGGAGGAAGCTCTATAGGCAACCCCAGAAGAGAGGGGACTGGAATGGCTCATTGGAAGGACTTATTGTCAGAATTGTGACAGTAAGTAAGGATGCACAAGAAGACCGCCTTTGAGACCTAACGATGGAAAGATGTATGGAAAAAGCCTCAGGCCATGAAAAGGAGAACCTGGAGAGCAGACTTCCTGACAGAGTCTGCGATGACGCCGCAAGAGAAGACCGACCGGAAACTTCCGAGACGTGAGGACAAACCGTGCCGTGATCTGGCTAGGCAAAACATGAAGAGCCCCGCGTGCGCTATGCTGATGAGCGAGTGTGCGCATTCGAGACCCTAGAGACTGCGCCCAAGAGGCACGCTGCACCCCTTTGAGCGCAAAGAGGGTGCTGACACCCAGAGAACGGCTAGGACACAGAAGACACGACAAACGTAAAGAGAGACACGAGCTGGAGCTGCCCTGCCCGGCACACCCTGGCATTGCGCTGGCAAGTGACCTGCTCCTCCCCGTGCAGTCTTACCCAGCCTCTCCCCGAGCCCTCCTATCCCTGCCCTCTTCTCCGGCTCCTTCTACTTAGCTTTGAGGAGTCCGGGGATCCAAAATCCTTTCTTGGCGGGATGTCTACTGGACGTCTGCTCACTGGGACGCTTTGTCAGGTCAAGCCTCGTGTACCGCCTGTAAAGCAAAAGAGGCGGTTAGAACTTCACAGACACCGTCGCACCTGAAAAAACAATCGCTGCTTTAGCCTGCTAGTCTCAGCTCACCTGGCCGAGGTCACCGCCGGTGCTGACATCTGGCTTCGCTTGGCACTTTGTGACTTCAAAAATAACCTTACAGGCCAAAATGGATAAGATAGTCATACGGCCACCGGTCACATCTTACCTTGCGTAACGTGTGCTGACCCGCTTGCTTATGGCGCTCCGCTCGTCCCTCTGCGGCTGCAAAGAGCGTCGAGCGAGTCACCAGGATGCAGACCGACAGCTTACCGAGTCCAAAGGTCTCCGCAGGAAGCCTCCCTTTTTCCCAGGCTGAACTTCATTCATTATTTATCTCCCCTCCTCGCCCCTCTCCGGTTGGCACAGTTCCCCAAAAACTGCAGTGGCGAGGCATACCTCGTGTTTTGCAGACAATTGCTATGTTCAGTCTTCTACTGAACTCTGGGATCTGCTACAGGCCCGTGAAATAAAGGGCTAATGCTTAAAGACCACAAGGGGCCTGCCGTGGCGTTTTTTCCGAGATGGAAAAAAACACAGTGATCTGGGAACCACTAGGAAAGCCGTGAGCTCTCCCGGAACCGGGAAAATGCTATGTATTCAATTCCTATTACTTTATTAGGAAAGGCTAAAGCTCTATATAGGCAGAGAAAAGGATAGCCCTGACCCCAGCAAGATAATCTCATCATCAGGCCCGTTAGGAGAAGCGATGCTCACGGCTTACACATTATAGAGCAAAGCTGGATAACAAAAGCTGAGGTTCTATCTTCAGTACGGTCAGGAATGGCAGTAAAATGCCACGCGCATAGAAACAAAGACCAATACAGAATTCTGTAGGGTCATCTTCCAACTCCCTAAAAATACAATACAAAATAAGTTCAAAACCCAAAACCAAACCACAAACCTCGCTACGAGTACACGTTTTATTATATGCATGCTGCTTAACATCGAGCACTCCTTAAGGTCTTACCTCAGATGCATCTTCCCGAAAAGCCCAGCCGACTACAAAGCTCCATCTGCCAAATGAAAGCCAGAGCACTGATCCTGGGGAAAGCCAGCAGGAGAATGAGCTGCCTAGGGCAAGACCTGTGGTTTATATACCCTTGGGCCCACCTACTGCCCTTCCCACAGTGCCCTGGGAAAGGGGAGGGTCCTGCCTGCAGAAGGCTTAAAAGCAGCTGGAGGAGCAGGTGGGGCTCCTCTGACCCAAGTTGTTTATCAGAGCCTGCAGAAGATATAAAGGCCCCAAAGGAGCCAGAGAGGGTTTTCTGACTTGAGTTAGCTTTGTGGGATGCTGGGCGCCAAATGGAGAGAGCAGCTCTCACTAAAACCAATGATGCTGTATCTGTTGCACTGGTATGTAAATAGCTTTAATTTTTCTGGCGTGTAGATTGTCACAGTTTGGCATGGTTGGGTGCTGGAAAAGAACAGGGGTGCAGAAAATGGCTGCTGCGAGGAGCTGCTGGAATTCTCCACAGCTCTAAAGTATAAATAATTCAAGGCCACAGTCACTGCTGACCAGGGCCAAGCCAATGAGAGATAGTCATAGCACCTCTGAGAATCACATATAGAAGAAAACAACGCGGAAGCGGCGGCATTTTGCGACCGGAGAAGGGAGTGAAAAGATGTAAGAAGCTGTGCAGACACCAAAGCTGGGGAGGATGGGGGAGGAGACACTCCAGGTGCCAGAGAGAAAGATGCCCCTGCAGCCCGTGGAGAAATGCCATGGAAAAGGCCACGAGCCCACCTACAGCCTGTGGAGGAGGGGCTCCACACTGGATGGAGCAGGTGGAGACATAGAGAAGATGCTGTGACCCTATGTTGGAATAAGCCCCTGCCAGCACTTGCAGCCCGTGAAGAGAATCAGAGACACAGAGATGAGCAAGAGACAGTTTTGCGCTGGAACAGGTTTGCTGGGGGAGGGGGCTGGTGACCCCATGGAGGATTGAGACTGAGAGACATTGTGATTTATTGCTGCCCACCCTAGCAGTGATCCAGGCGGAGCAGCTGATGAAGAGATAAAGCCCTGGGGGAAGAGGCTCACATTGGAGAAAGTTCATGGATGACTGTCTCCCGTGGGTGGGTCCCCACAGTGCAGCAGCGGGAGAGTGTGTGGAATGAATGCCGCCACCCCCCCACCCCCAAGCCAAGAAGGAAAACAACTTGCAAGGAACTGACCAAAGCCCCCTTCTCCCAGTCCCTGCCGCCCTGTGCTGTGATCAGGGGAAGAAGGGAGTGAAATCAGGACTAGAGTGAAGTCTGCTAAGAAGGGAGTGAGGAGGGGAGGTAGAGGTGTTTTAAGATCTGGAAAAGGAAAACAGCTCATGAAGAAGTAACTGAGAACCCCATTATTTTTTTTTCTGCGGGGGACAGTTTTCAGCGATGCACTGCCCGGAACGAAAAGCACCCGGAACCAAAGTCTTCGCGTCGTTGTTTCTGCGGGGGGACAGTTTTCGGCGCTGCACAGCCCGGAACCAAAAGCACCCGGAACAAAAGTCGCCGCGTCGTTGTTCCTGCCGGGGGACAGTTGTTCGCAGCTGCACAGCCCGGAACAAAAAGCACCCGGAACCAAAGTCGTCGCGTCGTTGCTTCTGCGGGGGACACTTTTCAGCGATGCACTGCCCGGAACCAAAAGCACACGGAACCAAAGTCATCGCGTCGTTGTTTCTCCAAGGGATACTTTTCAGCGATGCACTGCCCGGAACCAAAAGCACCCGGAACCAAAGTCGCCGCGTCGTTGTTTCTTCGGGGGGGACAATTTTCAGCACTACAGAGCCCGGAACGAAAAGCACCCGGAACCAAGGTCGCCGCGTCGTTGTTTCTGCGGGGGGACACTTTTCGGCGATGCAGTGCCCGGAACAAAAAGCACACGGAACAAAAGTCGCCGCGCCGTTGTTTCTTCGGGGGGACAGTGTTCCGCGATGCACAGCCCGGAACAAAAACACCCGGAGCCAACGTCGCCGCGTCGTTGTTTCTGCGGGGGACAGTTTTCGGCGATGCACAGCCCGGAATAAAAAGCACCCGGAGCCAAGGTCGCCGCGTCGTTGTTTCTGCGGGGGACAGTGTTCCGCTATGCACAGCTCGGAACCAAAAGCGCCCGGAACCAAAGTCGCCGCGTCGTTGTTTCTGCGGTGGACATTTTTCAACGATGCACTGCCCGGAACCAAAGGCACCCGGAACCAAAGTTGCCGCGTCGTTGTTTCTTCGGGGGGACACTTTTCGGCGCTGCACAGCCCGGAACAAAAAGCACTCGGAACTAGGGTCGCCGCGTCGTTGTTTCTGCGGGGGGGACAGTTTTCGCAGCTGCACAGCCCGGAACCAAATGCGCCCGGAACGAAAGTCGTCGCGTCGTTGTTTCTCCGCGGGGACACTTTTCTGCGATGCACTGCCCGGAACGAAAAGCACCCGGAACCAAAGTCGCCGCGTCCTTGTTTCTGCGGGGGATAGTTTTCGGCGATGCACTGCCCGGAACAAAAAGCACCCGGAACCAAAGTCGCCGCGTCGTTGTTTCTCCGGGGGGGGGGGGGGGGGGAACATTTTTCAGCGATGCACTGCCCGGAACAAAAAGCACCCGGAACCAAAGTCGCCGCGTCGTTGTTTCTGCGGAGGGGGACCATTCTCTGCTATGCACAGCGCGGAACAAAAAGCACCCGGAACCAAAGTCGCCGCGTCTTTTTTTCTGCGGGGGGGGGGGGGGGACACGACACTTTTCTCCGATGCGCAGCCCGGAACCAAAACCACCCGGAAACAAATTCGCCGCGTCGTTGTTTCTGCGGGTACACTTTTCAGCGATGCACTGCCCGGAACCAAAAGCACACGGAACCAAAGTCGTCGCGTCGTTGTTTCTCCAAGGGATACTTTTCAGCGATGCACTGCCCGGAACCAAAAGCACCCGGAACCAAAGTCGCCGCGTCGTTGTTTCTTCGGGGGGACAGTGTTCCGCTATGCACAGCCCGGAACAAAAACACCCGGAGCCAAGGTCGCCGCGTCGTTGTTTCTGCGGGGGACAGTTTTCGGCGATGCACAGCCTGGAACAAAAAGCACCCGGAGCCAAGGTCGCTGCGTCGTTGTTTCTGCGGGGGACAGTTTTCGCAACTGCACAGCTCGGAACCAAAAGCGCCCGGAACCAAAGTCGCCGCGTCGTTGTTTCTGCGGTGGACACTTTTCAACGATGCACTGCCCGGAACCAAAAGCACCCGGAACCAAAGTTGCCGCGTCGTTGTTTCTTCGGGGGGGGGGGGACGGGACACTTTTCGGCGCTGCACAGCCCGGAACAAAAAGCACTCGGAACCAAGGTCGCCGCGTCATTTTTTCTGCGGGGGGGACAGTTTTCGCAGCTGCACAGCCCGGAAACAAAAGGGTCCGGAACCAAAGTCGTCGCGTCGTTGTTTCTCCGGGGGGACACTTTTCTGCGATGCACTGCCCGGAACGAAAAGCACCCGGAACCAAAGTCGCCGCGTCCTTGTTTCTGCGGGGGGATAGTTTTCGGAGATGCACTGCCCGGAACAAAAAGCAACCGAAACCAAGGTCGGCGCGTCGTTGTTTCTTCGGGGGGGGGGGGACGACACACTTTTCAGCGATGCACTGCCCGGAACCAAAAGCACCCGGAACCAAAGTCGCTGGGTCGTTGTTTCTGCGGGGACAGTTGTTCGTGCTGCACAGCCCGGAACAAAAAGCACCCGGAGCCAAAGTCGCCGCGTCGTTCTTTCTGCGGAGGGGGACCATTCTCTGCTATGCACTGCCCGGAACAAAAAGCACCCGGAACCAAAGTCGCCGCGTCGTTATTTCTGCGGGGGGGGGGGGGACACACACTTTTCGCCGATGCGCAGCCCGGAACCAAAAGCACCCGGAATCAAAGTCGCCGCGTCGTTGTTTCTGCGGGGACACTTTTCAGCGATGCACTGCCCGGAACCAAAAGCACCCGGAACCAAAGTCGTCGCGTCGTTGTTTCTCCAAGGGATACTTTTCAGCGATGCACTGCCCGGAACCAAAAGCACCCGGAACCAAAGTCGCCGCGTCGTTGTTTCTTCGGGGGGGACAGTTTTCAGCACTACACAGCCCGGAACGAAAAGCTCCCGGAACCAAGGTCGCCGCGTCGTTGTTTCTGCGGGGGACACTTTTCGGCGATGCAGTGCCCGGAACAAAAAGCACCCGGAACAAAAGTCGCCGCGCCGTTGTTCCTGCGGGGGGGGGGACAGTTCTCTGCTATGCACAGCCCGGAACAAAAAGCACCCGGAAAAAAAGTCGCCGCGTCGTTGTTTCTGCGGGGGACAGTTGTTCGATTTGGAGAGCTCGGAACGGAAAGCACCCGGAACCAAAGTCGCCGCGTCGTTGTGTCTTCGGGGGGGGACACTTTTCAGCGATGCACTGCCCAGAACAAAAAGCACCCGGAACCAAGGTCGGCGCGTCGTTGTTTCTGCGGGGGGACAGTTTTCGGCGATGCACTGCCCGGAACAAAAATCACCCTGAACCAAATTCGCCGCGTCGTTGTTTCTGCGGGGGGGGGGACACTTTTCGGCGATGCACAGTCCGGAACAAAAAGCACCCGGAACCAAAGTCACGGCGTTGTTGTTTCTGCGGGGGGACACTTTTCGGCGATGCACTGCCCGGAACCAAAAGCACCCGGAACCAAAGTCACGGCGTTGTTGTTTCTGCGGGGGGGACACTTTTCGGCGATGCACTGCCCGGAACAAAAAGCACCCGGAACCAAAGTCGCCGCGTCGTTGTTTCTGCGGGGGGGGGGGACACTTTTCAGTGATGCAGAGCCCGGAACCAAAAGCACCCGGAACCAAAGTCGCCGCGTCGTTGTTTCTGCGGGGGGGCGGGGACGACACTTTTCGGCGATGCACTGCCCGGAACAAAAAGCACCCGGAACCAAAGTCGCCGCGTCGTTTTTTCTGTGGTGGGACAGTTGTTCGGCGCTGCACAGCCCGGAACCAAAAGCGCCCGGAACCAAAGTCGCCGCGTCGTTGTTTCTTCGGGGTACAGTTGTTCGTTCTGCACATACCGGAATAAAAAGCACCCGGAACCAAAGTCGACGCGTCGTTGTTTCTGCTGGGAACACTTTTCAGCGATGCACCGCCCGGAACAAAAAGCACCCGGAACCAAAGTCGACGCGTCGTTATTTCTGCGGGGGGACACTTTTCAGCGATGCACTGCCCGGAATGAAAAGCACCCGGAACCAAAGTCACCGCGTCCTTGTTTCTGCGGGAGACACTTTTCGGCGATTCACACTCAGAACAAAAAAAGCACACGGAACCAAAGTCGCCAGGTTACTTTTTCTGGTTTGACAGTTTTCAGCAACGCACTCCCCGGAACAAAAAACCCCCGGCACTAAAGTCGCCTGGGCACAGTTTATGGGGGCGATCGTTTTCAGCAACGCACATCCCAGAACAAAGAACACCCAGAACCAAAGTCGCCGGGTCACTGTTTCCACGGGGACGGTTTTCAGCGACTGGCAGAATGGAACCAAAAGGATAGAGAACAGCATGGAGATAAAGAAAGGGAGTGGACAACAGGGAGAGGGTTACAACGTGGAGGATCAATGGGGAATTGAGAGGGAGGGACGACTGAAAGCAGGAGACAGCAAGACTGTGGGGGGACGCAACCTCGGGAGGCTAAGAACGGGGAGAGAGGGGGGCGCACAAGGAGACAGGGGGCTCAGTGCTGACAAAGAAGAGGGAAAAACCAAGGAGGAGAGGGGACAATAGAGACTGGGACCACAAAGAAGGAGAAACAAGAAAAGGTGAAACCACAAAGAGGTGGGACACTCAGAAGGGGAGAGGGACAAAGGAGGGGGAAACCCACAGGGATGAGGGGCTCAGAAAGAGGGATAAAGAAGGTAGGGCCAAGGGGGGGGAACAGGACACAAAGGACGGAGAGCAAGAAGGGGAGGGGAACAGAGAGAAGGACAAAGGAAGGAAGGGTACCACCAAGAGGGGAGACCCAGAAGGGCGGGACCACCATAAAGTGGGGGGGCAGACCGAGAAAAGAGAGGGGAACATAGGGAGGGGAGAACTAAGAAAGGGGTGGAACATAAAGAATGGGGCAGGAGAACAATGGTTGGACATGATCATCTTAAAGGTCTTTTTGTGTGATTTGTGTGATTCTGTGAACAACGTGGGGGAGGAGATATTGGGGGTACTGAGGGGGCATGGGGAGTACCACAGAAGGAGAGGACCAAAAAGGTGGACCGACGAGGTGGGGGGAGTAGCACAGAGGCAAGGGACCACAGAGGGGAAACAACAACAGAGAAGGCAGGGGGACCACTGGGGGGGGGCAACTAATAAGGGGACAAGAGGTCCCCCCGAGAATGTGGGAGCTCAAGAAGAAGACAAAGAGAAGAAGGGGAAGGGAAAGAGATAGAGTGGCATAGCAAGACAAGGGTAGGAACCAAGAGAGGGGACAAAAGGGAATGCAGGAGGAAAACTAGACAAGAACAAAGAGGGGCAAGGAGGAGAGACTAGAGAGGCAGACAAAGAAGGGAGAGGGGGGAACCAAACAATTGTGGGGGGTGGGGGGAGCAGCACGGATACAGAGAGAGACACAGAGAGGGTCACAGGCCACGGGGCCAAACGCCACCGGTCAGAGACAGGGTGAAAGTGGAGAGACAGAGGACTGGGGTAAGGAGAGAGAGAAAGGAGGGCAGAGGGACTGAAAGACAAGGAGACAAGAAGATACAGAGGAAGAAATGAAAAGCCAAAAACAGGACAGGCAGAGAGAGATACAGCCAAAGACATCAGGGGAAAGAAACACATAGACACAGATGATGAGGAGAGAGACAGACAAACGACAGGGGTAGAGAAAAACAGATATACAGAGGAAGAGGAGCAGACAGTCTAACTCTGACGCCTAAAAATAAATCAAAGCCACACAAAAAATTGACACTGAACACAGCGCACAAAATACTTTATTATGATGTCTATACTTTTATGAGCTTCATCATCTCTTTGTTGTTTAAATTTTACACATAACAGACGCTTAACAGGCTTCTAAACACTATTAACTGTCATATCTAATGCTGCTACAACATACATGCACATCAACATACCATTTTTTCTTTTGGCCAACGCATGTGATGATTTTTGCTTGAAGTGGACATATTATACAAACCGACATCACTGACTGGGTTCTTTCCATTAACCCCCAAAGCAGTGAGAGCTCTGACATACTGGATACGTTCTCAACTATTGCACCTTTACAAGAAAAAGAAATTTGGTCATGAAAATCCCTATATGACCAAAACCAAGTCTACAGTGCTCACAACCTCTAAATCCAATTGACCCCTACCTTGCAATCCGGTCCTCCCCAAACCACTTGCCTAGGCTGGCTGCGTGCCATTCCACCGCAGCTGCCAGAACTCACTTGCCACAGCCATTTCGCAAACAATCCTCCCTCAATCAACAGGCAATTGGGATATTCTGCAAGAGCCCTCCAAAGGAAGCACACCTGCAAAAACCCACCCTGCACAAAAAGCCTTGGGAACACAGTTCCCATGGCTCTACAAAAATATCTCCCTGCCTGCAAAAACCCCGGCCCAAGCAGCACATGCCCCAAAACTTGAGCAACAATATTCAACTCGCAGACCGAGCGGAGAAAAAAAAAAAGACCCAGCCACAAGGAGACAATATCCCCCTGGCAGGGACTTTTTTGGGGGTCGGTGGTATGCTTTGTATTTTTTATTCCAACGTTATACCTAAGTGTGGACTACACCTGAACAAAAAACTTCTCACACACACACACAGGGGTTAACCACACTCACAACTCAATCAGCCCTCAGACCACATGTGCTCACCCTACACCTAAAATCAACCCAGAAGCAGCCCACATCTGTGGGACATCACCCCAAATCTGCAATGGTTCCTGGCACACACTCTGCAAACAACTTTGCTGTTCTATGTAACACTAAAGACTCACACGGCATAAACCAAAGCCTCTGGAAACACTTTGCTCTCTCCGAGACGACTTTCCAGGAAAATTAGCTGAAAGATTGACTGCTGTGATGTGAAGCACAGTGTACTACCTGGGAAAACAAAGACTAGAGCTCAAGCCGCTACAACACTATATATTACACCACCCCAATACAGAGCCACACAGTGCACAGCAAACCCAACAGGGAGGCACACTATCCCTTACGCCACCCCAGTACAGAAGCACATGACACACGTTGAGCACGATAAAGGCGTGCAGCACAAGGTCAGCGCAATGCAGAGTCACACTATCGATTTCACCACCCTAACGCAACAGCGCACATCGCAAGATGAGCGCAATAGAGGCACGCTATCCATTACACCACCGTGATACAGAGGTACAGGGCACAAGGCGAGGGTGATAGAGAGGCACACTATTTGTTATGCCAGCCCCAGAGACGTCTGGCACAGGACACCACCCCAAGATAGTGGCCTGCTATGCATTACACCGCCACAATACAAAGCCCAAGACCCAAGCCCAATAGAGCTGGATGGCACGACACTGCATCCCGTCACATAACTGTGTGCGTGGTTGAACTGGGATGCTCCCCCTCTGTAGCTTTCCTCATCTTCGCTGGCAATGTGGAACGACACTCTTTGCCAGCAGCCGGCCGGTGGCAACCTCCGCTGTGGAGATACTTGCTCTCGCAGCTCTACCTTAGCTGTTCTGACACAGATCATCCTTTGCTCCACTATGCGGAGGCCTGCCCGTCACCTGCGACACTAAAACAACAAGGAACGATTCAATAGAATTCCTCTAAGGCCACTGCATCGATGCAGCAGTCACTCGCGTTGCCAAAAGGCAGCTCACGTGCCGAGATCCCGCTCGGCCCGTGGATTTGCACAGAGTAAAACCAGAAATGCATAGGCGAGTCGCAAGTGATCGCGGTTGCTTTGAGCCTCTGATGTCAGGTGCCAGCCAGCCTCTGTTTGATGCTCCGCCTCTTCCACAGGACTTCAGCTCAGGGCTTGTCACTCACACCTGAAAAACCCAAGTGAGTGGTCAAAGAGAGTCACACCAGATGACAACCGATGCCTCGATCAGGCCAGCGGTCAGTCATCTATACCTAAATAACCCAAAAGCCTGACAAACCGAGCCCCGGAGATCGAGCCTCACATATACGATGGAAGGCACGTGCGATAGTCAACCTCCTCAACTGCCGTGCAAACCGCTGCTCCAGGAACGCTGGAAGACCTCTTCCGGAACCTGCCAAACACAATGGAAATAACTGTGTGGAAGCTGTCTATGCAGAAAGACCCTACCGCCTTTGCCAAAATACCTGCCCGGGTCGACATTTTACCACCGCGCTCTAAAGCTGTGCTGCCCCTAGCTCTAACAGCGCCACGCCTCCTCGCGGGGCAGGTCTGAACCCGAGATGGCACGCAGACAACACAAACGTGATTGTGAAATGCAAGATGGCCACGATCGATAGCAACGATGACCACAGCAAAGATGATGCTGTCAAGGCAACCCGACGGCACCGCGATAGTGCGGATGCATTAAGGTAGCACCAGAAGAGACGTGATGACTGTTGCCCATAAGAGAATGCAACGGTCAAAGCTAGAGCAACCGGTGTACGAGAAGCCACGCTTTAAGACCCAAGACCGGTGAACATGAGGGGATGACCTCAGAGAAGATTTGTTGTGCCAAACAAATGCCTAGTGGAAAGACTTCCCATCCAAACTGCGACGATGGATGCGCAAGAAGCCCTCCTTCAAGGCCTAACGATGGAAGGACGCGGGGAAGAAGCCTCAGTCCAGGAAAAGAGATGGCTGCAGAACACGGCTACCCACAGAGCCAGCAATCGTGCCCCAAGACAAGACTGACCGGTATCTTCTGAGATGTGAGGATGAACTGCACCACGAGCTTGCTAAATCGATCGAAGAGGAGCCCGATGGGCATTGTGCCTGTGAGTGTGGGCATTTGAGACCCTAGAGACCGTGGCCAAGCGCAAAGACGATACCGACATACAGAGAAGGACTAAAACACAGAAGATGCCACACAACAAGCACACACACTGACATGAGATAGACCTGCCCCTGCCCGGCACACCCTAATGTCATGCTAGTGAGTAACCCGCCTGCCCCAAGGGGACGGCTCATGGACATCCCCTTCCAGTACATCAGCTTTCAGGGGCAAGCGACCTCACTGCTGTTGCCTTTGCCCCACCCTTCTCCCCTTCTCCTCCCGCTCCCTCCCTAGCCCTCCGCTTAGCTCTCAGACCGCTGGGGATCTATATGCATCCTGAAGGAACACAGCGCATCCCTCCATAGGCCAAAGGGGACGTTCCTGTAGTTGCCACGTTGTTCTTCAGCCTCTATGATAAGGACGAGCAGAAAACCAAAATAGCGCCATGGGTCAACATCACATGCATCAACGCCCGAGCTCTAAACCCTACCCCTCTCAAAAGGGATGAGCCATTCGGGTCACCTGCTCGTTTCAAACGGACAAGCTAGCTGTCATTGCTTGTGGCGCCTACCGCCCGGGAGATGCCGATTCAATCTTACGCTTGTGAAAAATCATGGCTCTCATGATGGCGCTTCGACACATGACCGCACCCCATCGACGCCACCTGCAAAAAGATAAAGCCTAAGGCCCATGCTGAAAGACCGCCTGAAATCACAGGCGGTCCAAAACGCTTGACCATCTTCCATTTCCATACCTCGACAGACCGCTCCCTGGCCTCGGTGGTTCACAGCTTTCCACGCCGAGGCCAGTGCCTCGCCTATGAAACAGAGAAGAGGGTGCCTATAACTGGCTCTGCCAAGTGACCGCTATTCCCGCCCCCTAAGAAAGGCTCACTGGGCCACCGTCACCCCCTGTGATGGCATCGCGCTTTCCGCCTCGCTTTCTGCCTTCAAAAACAAACACAGACCCATGTAAATCTTGAAGTACCTGCAGAACCGCTGACCGGCTCGATCCAGAGACCCGCCGTGTCACGGTGCTCCGCTCGAGGCTTCCATCCCTGGATTAGCACGCATGGTGTGAGGCCCCATCTGAAAAACCCAAATATTTATTAGCGACTCATCATGGTGCCCAAGGACAACCGCACACTGCCTGAACTCTCGCTTCCATTCAGGAACATCATCCACAGTCTAACTATAGACTGCCTTGAAAACAAGAATGGAAGAAAGCAGTCATGATTCTGAGCCCTGCGCAGATGAGCCTTCAACCCTGCAAAATGCCATCTGCTTTTCCCAGTGCTAAAGGGCTCCTCTGAGGCAGCTCTGATCTTTGCCCAGGATCGTGATGGAAAGCACTCTCTGGGCAGCCTGACCGACGGCTCCTCGATCCCAGCAACCGTACTGCCTTTGAGGAGGCCGCCTGGGCTTAGCTACATGCTGACCCTGCGTTCTTATTGCTATGCCGACGCACCCCAACTCTACAGCCCCGGGCAGAGCAGCTCCACGTCAAACACCTGCAAAGAATGCGTCTACACAGACCGCTACAGACAACGTGCATCCAAGGTAGGAGAAATCTCTCATCAAGAAGGGCTCCCAGACCAGAGATGCTGTAGAGCAACGGTACCTACAGGGGTGAAGCACGGAAGCTCTTAGGCAACCCCAGAAAAGAGTGGGCCAGATTAGCACGGTGGAAGGAGTTACTGTCAAAATGGACACGATGGGTGCGCAAGAAGCCCGACTGCAAGACCGAACAATGGAAGGACGTGGGGAAGAAGCCTCGATCTCTGAAAATGGATGGCTAGAGAGGACTGCTCCCAAGAGAGCCAGCGATTGTGCTGCAAGATCAGACTGACCGGAAACTTCCGAGATGCAAGGATGAACCATGCTGTGAGCTTGCGAAGCAAGCTAAGAAGGGCCCAATGGGCACCAGGCCTACGAGCAAGTGTGGGTGTTTCAGAACCTAAAGACCATGCCCAAGGAGCACGCTGCGCACCTCTGAGCGCAAAGAGGATGCTGACACCCGGAAAAGGACTAAGACACAGAAAGCGTGACACGCGACAAGCATAAACACAGATGGAGGCGGGAACTGCCCTGCCCGGCACGCCCTAGCAACATGCTGACAAGTAACCCTCTCGCCCTTTGCCAGCTCAGAGGGGACCGCTCCCAAACAGCGCGCCTTTGCCTACGCTGACTTTCGGGGGCAAGCAGCCACCCTGCTGCTGGCACCACCTTCACCCCACCCTTCTCTCCTCCCCCCCCGCCTCCCTCCCCAGCCCCGGTCCCTGCACTTTGCTCTCAGGCGACTAGGGAACCGCATCTGTCCTGGAAGGAAACGCATGTGATCCCCTGCGTGGGCTGACTGGGACATGCTGGTGGTTGCCACCTCATTCTTCAGCATCTATAATAAAGATAAGCAAACTCTAATCAAAACTCTGCAGGCAGTCAGTACCACGCACCTCGACCCCGACCTCAACTCCCTGTCGCCTTCTCAAAAGGGATGTGGCATTCCACTCACCTGATCATTCCAGAGAGGGACGGGCTGGCTGCCATCGCTTGTGTTTCCTACTGGGCTTACAAATGCAAAATTACTGTTGTGCTTGGAATTCACCCGACCAGAGATGCCTCCCATGGAACTATCCAAATTTGCTTCTGGCTTCACAGCATCAGAAGAGGAAGTCAGACACTCATGTGAGTCTTGAAATAGCCAGGGCCGCCAACACTCTCGCCACACCCAGAGAACAAGAGAGCTGGATGGCACGAGACTGCATCCCGTGACATAACTGCAGAGGCCTGCCTGTCACCTGTCATGCTAAAACAACAAGGAATGATTCAATATGATGCCTCTAAGGCCACTGCATCAATGCAGCAGTCGCTCGCCTTGCCAAAGGCGGCTCGCGTGCCTAGATCCCGCTCGGCCCCTGGATTTGCACGGAGTAAAACCAGAAATGCATAGGCGAGTCGCAAGTGATCGCGGTTGCTTTGAGCCTCTGATGTCAGGTGCCAGCCAGCCTCTGTTTGATGCTCCGCCTCTTCCACAGGACTTCAGCTCAGGACTCGTCTCTCACACCTGAAAAACCCAAGCAAGGGGTCAAAGAGAGTCACACCAGATGACAACCGATGCCTCGATCAGGCCAGCGGTCAGTCATCTATACCTAAATAACCCAAAAGCCAGACAAACCGAGCCCCAGAGATCGAGCCTCACGTATATGATGGAAGGCATGTGCGATAGTCGACCTCCTCAACTGCCGTGCAAACCGCTGCTCCGGGAACGCTGGAAGACCTCTTCCGGAACCTGCCAAACACAATGGAAATAACTGTGTGGAAGCTGTCTATGCAGAAAGACCCTACCGCCTTTGCCAAAATACCTGCCCGGGTCGACATTTTACCACCGCGCTCTAAAGCTGTGCTGCCCCTAGCTCTAACAGCGCCACGCCTCCTCGCGGGGCAGGTCTGAACCCGAGACGGCACGCAGACAACACAAACGTGACTGTGAAACGCAAGATGGCCACGACCGATAAGAACGATGGCCACAGCAAAGATGATGCTGTCAAAGCAACCCAATGGCACCGCGATAGTGCGGATGCGTTAAGGTGGCACCAGAAGAGACGCGATGACTGTTGCCCATAAGAGAATGCAATGGTAAAAGCTAGAGCAACAGGTGTACGAGAAGCCACGCTTTACGACCCAAGACCGGTGAATATGAGGGGACGACCCGAGAGAAGATTTGTTGTGCCAAACAAATGCCTGGTGGAAAGACTTCCTGTCCAAACTGCAACGATAGAGGCGCAAGAAGCCCTCCTTCAAGGCCTAACGATGGAAGGATGCGGGGAAAAAGGCTCAGTCCAGGGAAAGACATGGCTACCTACAGAGCTGGCAATCATGCCACAAGACAAGTCTGACCGGAATCTTCTGAGACGTGAGGATGAACCGCACCGCGAGCTTGCTAAGAAAGCAAAAGAGAGCCCGATGTGTACTGAGCCCGTGAGCGAGTGTGGGCGTTTGAGACCCTAGAGACCATGGCCAAGGGGCACGTTGTGCCCCTCTAAGTACAAAGAGGATGCCGACACCCGCAGAAGGACTAAGACACAGAAGATACCACACAACAAGCACACACACAGACATGAGCTAGACCTGCCCTGCCCGGCGCACCCTAACGTTGTGCTGGCGAGGAACCCACCTGCCCCAAGGGGACCGCTCACTGACAACCCCTTCCAGTACATCAGCTTTTAGGGGCAAGCGACCTCACCACTGTCTTTGCCCCACCCCCCTTTTCCCCTTCTCCTCCCGCTCCCTCCCTGACCCCCAGCCCTCCACTTAGCTCTCAGACCGCTGGGGATCTATAGGCATCCTCGAGGAACACAGCACATCCCTCCATAGGCCAAATGGGACGTTCCTGTAGCTGTCACGTTATTCTTCAGCCTCTGTGACAAGGACAAGCAAAAAAACCAGAATAGCACCATGGGTCAACATCACATGCACCAACCCTGAGCTCTAAACCCTACTCCTCTCCAAAGGGACGAGCCATTTGGGTCACCCGCTCATTTCAAACAGACAAGCTAGCTGTCACTGCCTGTGGCACCTACCGCCCGGGAGATGCCAATTCACTCTTATGCTCGTGATGAATCATGGCTCCCACAACGGCGCTTCAACACGTGACTGCACCCCACCGACGCCACCTGCAAAAAGATAAAGCCAAAGCCACGTGCCGAAAGACTGCCTGAAATCACAGACTGCCCCAAACGCTTGACCATCTTCCATTTCCTTACCTCGACAGACCGCTCCCTGGCCTTGGTGGTTCACTGTCTTCCACGCCGAGGCCGCTACCTGGCCTATGAAACACAGGCGAGGGATGCCTGTAACTGGCTCTGCAAAGCGACCTCTACTCCCAACCCCTAAGAACAACTTACCTGGCCACTGTCACCCCCTGTGACAGCATCAGGCTTTCCTCCTCGCTTCGTGTCTTCAAAAACAAACACAGACCCACTTAAATCTTCAAGTACCTGCTGAACTGCCGACTGCCTCGAACCAAAGACCCTCCGTCTCGTGGTGCTCCACTTGAGGCTTCCGTTCCCGGATTAGCATGCATGGTGTGAGGCCCCATCTGAAAAACCCAAATATTTATTGGCGACTCATCGTGGTGCCAACCATCAGCCTCAGGCTGCCTGCCCTCTCGCTTCCATTCAGGAACGTTATCCACAGCCTAACTACAGACTGCCTTGAAAACAAGAAAGCGGGTGTGACTGAGCCCTACGCAGATGAGCCTTCAACCCTGCAAAATGCCATCTGCTTTTCCCAGTGCCAAAGGGCTCCTCTGAGGCAGCTCTGATCTTTGCCCAGGATCGTGATGGGAAGGACACTCTGGGCAGCCTGACCGACGGCTTCTCGATCCCAGCAACCGTACTACCTTGGATGAGGCCGCCTGGGCGTAGCTACGTGCTGGCCCTGCGCTCTTATTGCTATGCCGACACACCCCAACTCTACGGCCCCGGGCAGAGCAGCTCCACGTCAAACACCTGCAAAGAATGCGCCTACACAGACCGCTACAGACAACGTGCATCCAAGGTAGGAGAAATCTCTCATCAAGAAGGGCTCCCAGACCAGAGATGCTGTAGAGCAACGGTACCTACAGGGCTGAAGCACGGAAGCTCTTAGGCAACCCCAGAAAAGAGTGGGCCAGAATAGCACGGTGGAAGGAGTTACTGTCAAAATGGACACGATGGGTGCGCAAGAAGCCCGACTGCAAGACCGAACAATGGAAGGACGTGGGGAAGAAGCCTCGATCTCTGAAAATGGATGGCTAGAGAGGACAGCTCCCAAGAGAGCCAGCGATTGTGCTGCAAGATCAGACTGACCGGAAACTTCCGAGATGCAAGGATGAACCATGCTGTGAGCTTGCGAAGCAAGCTAAGAAGGGCCCAATGGGCACCAGGCCTACGAGCAAGTGTGGGCGTTTCAGACCCTAAAGACCATGCCCAAGGAGCACGCTGCGCACCTCTGAGCGCAAAGAGGATGCTGACACCCGGAAAAGGACTAAGACACAGAAAGCGTGACACGCGACAAGCATAAACACAGATGGAGGCGGGAACTGCCCTGCCCGGCACACCCTAGCGACATGCTGACAAGTAACCCTCTCGCCCTTTGCCAGCTCAGAGGGGACCGCTCCCAAACAGCGCGCCTTTGCCTACGCTGACTTTCGGGGGCAAGCAGCCACCCTGCTGCTGGCACCACCTTCACCCCACCCTTCTCTCCTCCTCCCCCCCCGCCTCCCTCCCCAGCCCCGGTCCCTGCACTTTGCTCTCAGGCGACTAGGGAACCGCATCTGTCCTGGAAGGAAACGCATGCGATCCCCTGCGTGGGCCGACTGGGACATGCTGGTGGTTGCCACCTTGTTCTTCAGCATCTATAATAAAGATAAGCAAACTCTAATCAAAACTGTGCAGGCAGTTAGTACCGTGCACCTCGACCCCGACTCCCCATCGCCTTCTCAAAAGGGATGTGGCATTCCGCTCACCTGCTCGTTCCAGACACGGACGTGCTGGCTGCCATCGCTTGTGTTTCCTACTGCGCTGAGAGATGCAAGATTACTGTTACCCTTGGAACTCACCCGACCAGAGTTGCCTCCCCTGGAAAGATCCCACTTTCCTCCTGGCTTCGCCGCGTCGGAAGAGAAAGACAGACATGAGTCTTGAAACACAGCAGAGATACACGTGTTGCTAGCAAATAATGTCCCTAGGGAATATACAAGAAGCCCCGCCGGGACAAGTGTCCAGCGGTAGCTCCTTAACCGAAGCAGCGAGGACTGAAAGGCATACCTGGCCCGAAACCTACACAAGCAGACCCTCCGACAGCACCCCAATACAGAGGCACACTATCCGTTATACCACCCTGATACAGAGGTACGAGGCACATGGCACAAGACAATGCCAACAGAGCCACGATATTTGTTACACCACCCCCAAATGGAGCTTTACGGCACAGGACACCGCCCTGAGATACATTACACCACCACATTACAGAGCCTGATAGAGCTGGATTGCACCAGACTGCATCCCGTGACGTAACAGCAGAGGCCTGCCCATCACCTGTGATGCTAAAACAGGGTACAATTCGACAGGATACCTCTAAGATCACTGGTCAATGCAGCAGTCACTCGCCTTTCTAAAGTCAGCTTGTGTGCCCAGATCCCACTCGGCCCCTGGATTTGCACGGAGTAAAACCAGAAATGCATAGGCAAGTCACAAGTGCTCACGGTTGCTTTGAGCCTCTGATGTCAGGTGCCAGCCAGCCTCTGTTTGATGCTCCGCCTCTTCCACAGGACTTCAGCTCGGGGCCCATCTCTCACATCTGAAAAACCCAAGCGAGCGGTCAAAGAGAGTCACTGGATGACAACCGATGCCTCGATCAGGCCGGCAGTCAGTCATCTATACATAAATAACCCAAAAGCCAGACAAACCGAGCCCCGGAGATCGAGCCTCACGTATACAATGGAAGGCACATGCGATAGTCAACGTCCAACTGCGGTACGAACCGCTGCTCCGGGAAGGCCAGAAGACCGCTTCTGGAACCTGCCAAACACAATGGAAATAACTGTGTGGAAGCTGTCTATGCAGAAAGACCCTACCACCTTTGCCAAAATACCTGCCCGGGTCGACATTTTACCACCGCGCTCTAAAGCTGTGCTGCCCCTAGCTCTAACAGCGCCACGCCTCCTCGCGGGGCAGGTCTGAACCCGAGACGGCACGCAGACAACACAAACGTGACTGTGAAACGCAAGATGGCCACGACCGATAAGAACGATGGCCACAGCAAAGATGATGCTGTCAAGGCAACCCGATGGCACCGCGATAGTGCGGATGCGTTAAGGTGGCACCAGAAGAGACGCGATGACTGTTGCCCATAAGAGAATGCAACGGTAAAAGCTAGAGCAACAGGTGTACGAGAAGCCACGCTTTACGACCCAAGACCGGTGAATATGAGGGGACGACCCGAGAGAAGATTTGTTGTGCCAAACAAATGCCTGGTGGAAAGACTTCCTGTCCAAACTGCAACGATAGAGGCGCAAGAAGCCCACCTTCAAGGCCTAACGATGGAAGGATGCGGGGAAAAAGGCTCAGTCCAGGGAAAGACATGGCTACCTACAGAGCTGGCGATCATGCCACAAGACAAGACTGACCGGAACCTTCTGAGACGTGAGGATGAACCGCACCGCGAGCTTGCTAAGAAAGCAAAAGAGAGCCCGATGTGTACTGAGCCCGTGAGCAAGTGTGGGCATTTGAGACCCTAGAGACCATGGCCAAGGGGCACGTTGTGCCCCTCTAAGTACAAAGAGGATGCCGACACCCACAGAAGGACTAAGACACAGAAGATACCACACAACAAGCACACACACAGACATGAGCTAGACCTGCCCTGCCCGGCGCACCCTAACGTCGTGCCGGCAAAGGAACCCACCTGCCCCAAGGGGACCGCTCACTGACAACCCCTTCCAGTACATCAGCTTTTAGGGGCAAGCGACCTCACCACTGTCTTTGCCCCACCCCCCTATTCCCCTTCTCCTCCCGCTCCCTCCCTGACCCCCAGCCCTCCACTTAGCTCTCAGACCGCTGGGGATCTATAGGCATCCTCGAGGAACACAGCACATCCCTCCATAGGCCAAATGGGACGTTCCTGTAGCTGTCACGTTATTCTTCAGCCTCTGTGACAAGGACAAGCAAAAAAACCAGAATAGCACCATGGGTCAACATCACATGCACCAACCCTGAGCTCTAAACCCTACTCCTCTCCAAAGGGACGAGCCATTTGGGTCACCCGCTCATTTCAAACAGACAAGCTAGCTGTCACTGCCTGTGGCACCTACCGCCCGGGAGATGCCAATTCACTCTTATGCTCGTGATGAATCATGGCTCCCACAACGGCGCTTCAACACGTGACTGCACCCCACCGACGCCACCTGCAAAAAGATAAAGATAAAGCCAAAGCCACGTGCCGAAAGACTGCCTGAAATCACAGACTGCCCCAAACGCTTGACCATCTTCCATTTCCTTACCTCGACAGACCGCTCCCTGGCCTTGGTGGTTCACGGTCTTCCACGCCGAGGCCGCTACCTGGCCTATGAAACACAGGTGAGGGATGCCTGTAACTGGCTCTGCAAAGCGACCTCTACTCCCAACCCCTAAGAACAACTTACCTGGCCACTGCCACCCCCTGTGACAGCATCAGGCTTTCCTCCTCGCTTCGTGTCTTCAAAAACAAACACAGACCCACTTAAATCTTCAAGTACCTGCTGAACTGCCGACTGCCTCGAACCAAAGACCCTCCGTCTCGTGGTGCTCCACTTGAGGCTTCCGTTCCCGGATTAGCATGCATGGTGTGAGGCCCCATCTGAAAAACCCAAATATTTATTGGCGACTCATCGTGGTGCCAACCATCAGCCTCAGGCTGCCTGCCCTCTCGCTTCCATTCAGGAACGTTATCCACAGCCTAACTACAGACTGCCTTGAAAACAAGAAAGCGGGTGTGACTGAGCCCTACGCAGATGAGCCTTCAACCCTGCAAAATGCCATCTGCTTTTCCCAGTGCCAAAGGGCTCCTCTGAGGCAGCTCTGATCTTTGCCCAGGATCGTGATGGGAAGGACACTCTGGGCAGCCTGACCGACGGCTTCTCGATCCCAGCAACCGTACTACCTTGGATGAGGCCGCCTGGGCGTAGCTACGTGCTGGCCCTGCGCTCTTATTGCTATGCCGACGCACCCCAACTCTACGGCCCCGGGCAGAGCAGCTCCACGTCAAACACCTGCAAAGAATGCGCCTACACAGACCGCTACAGACAACGTGCATCCAAGGTAGGAGAAATCTCTCATCAAGAAGGGCTCCCAGACCAGAGATGCCGTAGAGCGATGCAACATATGGGGGAGAAGCGCAGAAACTCTATGACAACCCCAGAAAAGAGTGGGCCGGAACAGCACAGTGGAAAGAGTTACTGTCCAAATGGAGATGATAGATGCGCAAGAAGCCTGACTGCAAGACCTAACAATCGAGGACACAGGGAAGAAGCCTTGGTCTGTGAAAATGGATGGCTAGAGAATACAGGTCCCGACAGAGCCAGCAATTGTGCTGCAAGATGAGACTGACCGGAAACTTTCAAGATGTGAGGATGACCTGCACCACGAGATTGCTAAGCGAATGAAGAAAAGCCCATACAGCACCCTGCTGATGAGCAAGCACAGGCATTTAAGACCCTAGAGACCACATCTGAATGGCAGACTGCGCTCCTCTGAGTGCAAAGAGGATGCTGACACTCCGAGAATGACTAAGACGCAGAAAACATGACACACAAGTATAAACCACACAGAGGTGGAAACTGCCCTGCCTGGCACACCCTAGCAACATGCTGACAAGTAACCTGCTCCCCCTTTGCCAGCCCAGAAGGTACTGCTCCCAAACAGACCCTTTGCCTACACAGAGCAGCCCCCTACTGCCACCATCTTTGCCCCACCTCTCTCTTCTCCTCCCACTCCCTCCCCAGCCCTGGTCCCTGCACTTAACTCTCAGGCAACTGGGGAACCGCATCTGTCCTGGAAGGACATCTTGCCCTTTTCTCCTGCTCCCTTGACTTAGCATTGAAGAGTCCAGGGATCCCAAATCCACTCTTGAGAGGAATGGAGATGCACACTGGAGGTCTGCTAACCAGGACGTGACCCTCGGGGGCCACCTGTAAAATATAAGAAATAGCAGTTTGACCTTTACTGACAGGATTCGCTTCATGGAGCCATGCTTCAGGTATTGCATACAACACCTTCCGCCACAGTCTAAAGCCTGTAACGTGCCGTAAGAGAAATAAAGTCCCAATACTTACAGTCAACAAAGGACCTGCCGCAACCTGTGCCAGTTCTAGAAGGATCACGGTTCTCTGAGAACAACGAGGAAAAGCCATACACTGTCCTGTAACCTGGAAGATGGTTGTCTTTGATACCGTTACTTTATTAGAAGATGCTAAAAGTCTATATGCAAGTAAGAAGCTTACTCAAACCCTAACTAGATAAGCTTATCAGACCTAGTAACAGAAGCGGTGCTAACGGCTTACAGTTTAAAGAGCAAAGCTGGTGAAATAAAACCCCAACAGTCCATCTCGTGCAAAGTCTGGCATGCTGGTAAAATGCTATGCGCCTAGAAGCAAAAAATCAACAGCTAAGTATATAGGATTGAGTTGCCTTACAAAGACCTTGAAAAGCCAACGCAAAATGCACAAACTAAATGCAAGCAAAGCTACATAAATAAGTACTTTTGACTGGGTAGACACTGGTCACACGTAGCTAGTTGTAAAACACTTACCTGAAATGCATGAGCCAAGACAACAGCAGCAACTGAAATGCTTCAGCTGCAGAATGAAAACTAGAACACTGCAACAGGAGACAAAGCAGAATGAGCTGCCAAAGGCAAGGAAGCTGCCTTATATACCCCAGGCCTCACCCACTGCCCTTCCCACAGTGCCCTGGGAAAGGGGAGGATGCTGCCTACAGAAGGATTAAAAGCAGCTGGAGGAGCAGGTGGGGCTCTTCTGACCCAAGCTGTTTATCAGAGAATCAATGCTGAATGGAGAGAGGGATTCTTGCTGAAAACATTCTCTACTCTGCTCAATCTTTATACTGATGATTCAAACAGGTATGTAAATAACCATAAGTTTACTAAAACATGGATAAAACATACGAAAGTGTTAAACTTCAGAGAAAAAATATTAAGGCTATAAGAGTGCTGTTAGGAGACTGTATTTTAGACTTGCAGAAAGCAAGACAAAAACCTACATAGTTGATATTTCATTTTATTGAGATGGAGTGCAGCACCTGACTTCAACAGGGAAAACAATCCAGAGAAGACCAAAGAACAAGGAGCAGTTGCATCCCTAAGAACTTCCAACAAAAGGATGTGTCTGCATGTGAGCCACATAAATTAAGTACTACACTAAATGTAAACATAACTCTGACACATTTCCATAGGAAATATAGATAAGACACATATTTGTAACAAATACTGTCCCTAGAAAATATAGAAGACACCCCACCAAGAAAAATATCCAGCAGTAGCTCCTGAACAAAAGCAGCTATGACAGAGACATACCTGACCTGAAACCTCCACAAGCAGCTCCTCTGACACCACCCCGATACACAGGCATGCTATTCCTTACACCACCCCATTACAGAGGCTGCGCAGCCATCTTGCGCCATGTGCATCTGCAAAAACAGAGCCAAACACTCCATCTACCTGCCATGTAGTGCTTTCGTATTAGACATCAACATGGACAACGACCACCTCATCTTCACAGTGCATTCAGATGTGTGGCTATGCCCCAACGATGCTGCCTGTGGGGGTCTGCAAGAGACAAAGCAAAAAGCCACAAGGCGAGAGACTGCCTGAAACTAGTTCCCATCTCCCATTCCCTTACCTTGTCCGATTCTTCGCAGCCTCCGCCAGTTACAGGTGCCCGTGCCAAGGTTCATGCCAGGGCTATAAAACAAACAAGGGATGCCTATAAAACTCACCTGCAATGCAACACCAGCCTGCTAGGAACAGCTCACCTGGCCCAAGTTGCCTGCCCTGGAAATGGCCCTCTTTCCTCCCTGCTTCGCCCCTTTAAGAGAGAAAGCCACGCACAAACAAATCTTAAAAATGGCACAGGGCCGCTCACCATTTCATCATGCCGACACCACCAGCAGACCTACCTGCTTGTGGTCTTCCCCTCAACTCCTCTGCCGCTGCATCAGTACACATCGCATCTGGCCCTGTCTGAAAAACACAACAATTTATTAAGCACGTCACCCCAATGCCAACTCCTTGCTGCACCATTGCAGACCTCTCGCTTCCATTGAGGAACCCTACCTGGAGTCTAACTCCAGGCAGCCGTTAAAACACAAACAGAAAAAAACCCAGCAGGCATACCTCAGAGCCCCACAACCCTACACCCCTGCAAAATTCCATCTGCTTTTTCTAATGCTGAAGGGCCTCACCCAGTCAGCTCCCATCATCTCCCAGGAGCAGGATGGAAAGGATGGTCCACACCCCCTGCTGACGGTACCACCCTCACCGAGGCCTCCCAGGTATAATCCTGCACGCTAAGCCTGGACTCTTACTGCTATGCCACGTCACCCTGACTCCACAGCCCTGGGCAGAGCAGCTCCATGCCAAACATGCACGCAGAATGATGTAATGCAGAAGCCTGTGGACGATGCGACTCCAAGATGACTGAAAACAGTCAGCAAGAAGGGCTCCTGGACGGGAGACTCCATCAAACAATGCCCTCGAGGGGTGGATGGGAGGAAGCTCTATAGGCAACCCCAGAAGAGAGGGGACTGGAATGGCTCATTGGAAGGACTTATTGTCAGAATTGTGACAGTAAGTAAGGATGCACAAGAAGACCGCCTTTGAGACCTAACGATGGAAAGATGTACGGAAAAAGCCTCAGGCCATGAAAAGGAGAACCTGGAGAGCAGACTTCCTGACAGAGTCTGCGATGACGCCGCAAGAGAAGACCGACCGGAAACTTCCGAGACGTGAGGACAAACCGTGCCGTGATCTGGCTAGGCAGATCAAGAGCAGCCCCGAGTGCGCTACACTGATGAGCAAGTGTGGGCATTCGAGACCCTAGAGACTACACCCAAGAGGCACGCTGCGCCCCTTTGAGAGCAAAGAGGGTGCTGACACCCAGAGAACGGCTAGGACACAGAAGACACGACAAACGTAAAGAGAGACACGAGCTGGAGCTGCCCTGCCCGGCACACCCTGGCATTGCGCTGGCAAGTGACCTGCTCCTCCCCGTGCAGTCTTACCCAGCCTCTCCCCGAGCCCTCCCATCCCTGTCCTCTTCTTCGGCTCCTTCTACTTAGCTTTGAGGAGTCCGGGGATCCAAAATCCTTTCTTGGCGGGATGTCTACTGGACGTCTGCTCACTGGGACGCTTTGTCAGGTCAAGCCTCGCGTACCGCCTGTAAAGCAAAAGAGACGGTTAGAACTTCACAGACACCGTCGCACCTGAAAAAACAATCGCTGCTTTAGCCCGCTAGTCTCAGCTCACCTGGCTGAGGTCACCGCCGGTGCTGATATCTGGCTTCGCTTGGCACTTTGTGACTTCAAAAATAACCTTACAGGCCAAAATGGATAAGATAGTCATACGGCCACCAGTCACATCTTACCTTGCGTAACGTGTGCTGACCCGCTTGCTTATGGCGCTCCGCTCGATGCTCTTTGCAGCCGCAGAGGGACGAGCGAGTCACCTGGATGCAGACCGACAGCTTACCGAGTCCAAACGTCTCCGCAGGAAGCCTCCCTTTTTCCCAGGCTGAACTTCATTCATTATTTATCTCCCTTCCTCGCCCCTCTCCGGTTGGCACAGTTCCCCAAAAACTGCAGTGGCGAGGCATACCTCGTGTTTTGCAGACAATTGCTATGTTCGGTCTTCTACTGAACTCTGGGCTCTGCTACAGGCCCGTGAAATAAAGGGCTAATGCTTAAAGACCACGAGGGGCCTGCCGTGGCATCCAAACGAGATGGAAAAAAACACAGTGATCTGGGAACCACTAGGAAAGCCGTGAGCTCTCCCGGAACCGGGAAAATGCTACGTATTCAATTCCTATTACTTTATTAGGAAAGGCTAAAGCTCTATAGGCAGACAAAAGGATCGCCCTGACCCCAGCAAGATAATCTCATCATCAGGCCCGTTAGGAGAAGCAATGCTCACGGCTTACACATTATAGAGCAAAGCTGGATAACAAAAGCTGAGGTTCTATCTTCAGTATGGTCAGGAATGGCAGTAAAATGCCACGCGCATAGAAACAAAGACCAATACAGAATTGCATAGGGTCATCTTCCAACCCCCTATAAACACAATACAAAATAAGTTCAAAACCCAAAACCAAACCACAAACCTCGCTACGAGTACACTTTTTATTATATACATGCTGCTTAACATCGAGCACTCCTTAAGGTCTTACCTCAGATGCATCTTCCCAAAAAGCCCAACCGACTACAAAGCTCCATCTGCCAAATGAAAGCCAGAGCACTGATCCTGGGGAAAGCCAGCAGGAGAATGAGCTGCCTAGGGCAAGACCCATGGTTTATATACCCTTGGCCCCACCCGCCACCCTTCCCATGGTCCCCTGGGAAAGGGGAGGGTCCTGCCTGCAGAAGGCTTAAAAGCAGCTGGAGGAGCAGGTGTGTCTCTTCTGACCTGAGCTGTTTATCAGAGCCTGCAGAAGACAAAGGCCCCCAAAGGAGCCAGAGAGGGTTTTCTGACTTGAGTTAGCTTTGTGGGATGCTGGGCGCCAAATGGAGAAAGCGACTCATGCCAGAACCAATGATGCTGCATCTGTTGCACTGGTATGTAAATAGCTTTAATTTTTCTGGCGTGTAGATTGTCACAGTTTGGCATGGTTGGGTGCTGGAAAAGAACAGGGGTGCACAAAATGGCTGCTGCGAGGAGCTGCTGGAATTCTCCACAGCTCTAATGTATAAACAATTCAAGGCCACAGTCACTGCTGACCAGGGCCAAGCCAATGAGAGATAGTCATAGCACCTCTGAGAATCACATATAGAAGAAAACAACGCGGAAGCGGCGGCATTTTGCGACCGAAGGGAGTGAAAAGATGTAAGAAGCTGTGCAGGCACCGGGGCCGGGGAGGACGGGGGAGGAGGCACTCCAGGTGCCAGAGAGAAAGATGCCCCTGCAGCCTGTGGAGAAATGCCATGGAAAAGGCCACGAGCCCACCTGCAGCCTGTGGAGGAGGGGCTCCACACTGGATGGAGCAGGTGGAGACATAGAGAAGATGCTGTGACCCTATGTTGGAATAAGCCCCTGCCAGCATTTGCAGCCCATGAAGAGAATCAGAGACACAGATGAGCAAGAGACAGTTTTGCACTGGAACAGGTTTGCTGGGGGAGGGGGCGGGGCTGGTGACCCCATGGAGGATTGAGACTGAGAGACATTGTGATTTATTGCTGCCCACCCTAGCAGTGATCCAGGCGGAGCAGCTGATGAAGAGATAAAGCCCTGGGGGAAGAGGTTCACGTTGGAGAAAGTTCATGGATGACTGTCTCCCATGGGTGGGTCCCCACAGTGCAGCAGGGGGAGAGTGTGTGGAATGAATGCCACCCCCCACCCCAAGAAGGAAACCAACTTGCAAGGAACTGACCAAAGCCCCCTTCTCCCAGTCCCTGCCCCCCTGTGCTGTGATCAGGGGAAGAAAGGAGTGAAATCAGGACTAGAGTGAAGTCTGCTAAGAAGGGAGTGAGGAGGGGAGGTAGAGGTGTTTTAAGATCTGGAAAAGGAAAACAGCTCATGAAGAAGGAACTGAGAACCCCATTATTTTTTCCTAGTCACCACCCCACCCCCATACCGTGAGCAGGGAGGGAAGAAGGGCATAAAATCATGGCTAAATGCAAGTCTGTTTCGAATGGAGGGGTGGGGGGAAGGTGCTACTAAGAACCCCATTTTCCCCAGTCCCTGTCCCCCCTGTACTGCAAATGGGAGGGAAGAAGGGAGTAAAAATCCCTGACTAAAGTCTGCTAAGAAGGCAGTTGGGGGGGGGGGGGGGAACACCTTTTAAGATCTGGTTGCATTTGTTTTAAGATTTGCTTGCGCTCCCAACTCCGATTTTCACTGTTCTTTTTAGTGTAGTGTAATAAATTAGAATAGTTTTCTGCCTTCACTGTGTGTTGAGTCTGTTTTACCCACGCCGTTGCTGATAAAATGATCTCTCCATGTTCTTATCTTGACTCCTAAGCCTCTCAATATATATATTCTCCCCTGTCCAACTAAGAAGGGGAGTAATAGACTGGTTTTGGTGAGCATCTGGCCTCCAGCCAGGGCTAAAGCAGCACAAGATAGAAAAAGATAAATATTAAATGAAACTTGGTAGGAAAAGGGCTACTTATGCACTGTAAAAATACCTTCCTTAGAGCCTATGTTACACTTTGAATCCAGTGACGCTACGTGTAGTGCCAGACTTGTACCGGAACTATGTTCTGGACAAGGCTAAATGAGGAAGCAGAAATATACTCCTCAAGTCTCCACTGGCTGTGGCACGAGAACAACAAGCATTGCGACTCAGACAGCCTGGAAGGGAGATGAGGGTGGCACACCGAGGAGGCAGCTGTGGATTTGGAGATCGGCGGTAGGGATGGCCAGTTGGACATCTTGCTGCACTTCCTGATACTGGCAAATCCTGCTTTGCCCCGAGGCTTCTCTCCCTGCCTCCTCTATATCTTCCTCAGCAGTCTGGCTACTTAAAGCTTGCCCAGCCAAGAGATGTTGGTGAGTGCCTCGAAATAACATGGCCACATTATCTGAAGGACCGTTTTGAGCGATGCACACCCCCCGAACAAAAAACACCCGGAACCAAAGTCAACAGGTCATTGTTTCTGCGGGGGGGGAGGGGGGGGGGACGGACAGAGACTTCAGCGATGCGCACCCGGAACAAAAAGCACCTGGAACCAAAGTCGCCGGGTCATTGTTTCTGCAGGGGGACAGTCTTCAGCGATGCACACCCAGGAACAAAAAACACCCAGAACCAAAGTCCCTGGGTCATTGTTTCTGTGGGGTCCAAAGGGGACAAAGGAGTCTTCTTGGGGAAAACGGGGGCCAAAGGTGTCAAAGTGGGCAAAAGGGTTCTTTCTAGTGAAAATGGGGTCCCTCGGGACCTTCCTGGGGAAAAAGGGGGCCAAAGGGGGAAAAATGGGGGCGGAAGGGGGCCAAAGGGAAAATGGAGGCCAATAGGGTGTCAAAGTGGGCCGAAGGGGGCAAAAGGGGTCTTTCTGGGGAAAATGAGGGGTAAAGGGGCCAAGAGGGGGCCAAAGTGGGCCAAACGGGGACAACTGGGGAAAACGGGGACCAAAGAGGGGCAAAGGAGTCTAGCTGAGAAAATGGGGGCCTAAGAAGGCCAAAGTGGGCAAAAGGGGTCTTTCTGGAGAAAATGGGGGCCAAAGAGGGGAAAATGGGGTCCAAAGCAAGCCAAACAGGGCCAACTACAAAAATGGGGGCCAAACAGGGGGCGAAGGAATCTGAGAAAATAGGGGCCGGGGGGGCGCCGGGGGGGGGCGCCAAGGGGGGGTGGGTAAAGGAGGTTGTTCTGGGGAAAAGCGTGGCAAAAGGCATCTTCCTGGGGAAAATGTGGGACAAAGTAGGCCAAACGGGGCCAACTAGGAAAATGGGGGCCAAAGTTGGTTAAATGGGGCCAAAGGGAGGCAAGGGGGGTTGCTGAGGAAATGGGGGCCAAAGGGGGTGAACTGTGGGCCCTCTGGCACAATGGGGCCAAATGGGGTACTCTAGGAAAATGGGGCCCAAAGAAGGCCAAAGTGGGCAAACTAGAATAATAGGGGGAAATAGGGGCCCAACTGAGATAATAGGGGGAAATAGGGGCCCAACTGAGATAATAGGGGGAAATAGGGGCCCAACTGAGATAATAGGGGGAAATAGGGGCCCAACTGAGATAATAGGGGGAAATAGGGGCCCAACTGAGATAATAGGGGGAAATAGGGGCCCAACTGAGATAATAGGGGGAAATAGGGGCCCAACTGAGATAATAGGGGGAAATAGGGGCCCAACTGAGATAATAGGGGGAAATAGGGGCCCAACTGAGATAATAGGGGGAAATAGGGGCCCAACTGAGATAATAGGGGGAAATAGGGGCCCAACTGAGATAATAGGGGGAAATAGGGGCCCAACTGAGATAATAGGGGGAAATAGGGGCCCAACTGAGATAATAGGGGGAAATAGGGGCCCAACTGAGATAATAGGGGGAAATAGGGGCCCAACTGAGATAATAGGGGGAAATAGGGGCCCAACTGAGATAATAGGGGGAAATAGGGGCCCAACTGAGATAATAGGGGGAAATAGGGGCCCAACTGAGATAATAGGGGGAAATAGGGGCCCAACTGAGATAATAGGGGGAAATAGGGGCCCAACTGAGATAATAGGGGGAAATAGGGGCCCAACTGAGATAATAGGGGGAAATAGGGGCCCAACTGAGATAATAGGGGGAAATAGGGGCCCAACTGGTCCTTCTGGTAAAAAAGGGGCAAAATAGGTCCTAAGGAGGCCATCTTGAAAAATGGGGGCCATACAGGGGACTTATTGTTGCGCTCTGCTCCAGGCCTCTGTCCCTGGATTAGGACACATGGAGGAAAGCTGATAGAAGAACAGAGCTTTCACAATCCACAAACATATAGACTAATTTGGCAGAGGTTAACCCCCCCCCTGCGTTCCAACCGACCTCAGATTGTTCTGGGTGGCTGGGGGCAGCTGAGCTTAACTCCTGTGGCATGTTCAATTAGGTGCTTTGTGTTGACCAGGTCTTCGCAACCCTCGGGAACAGAGTTGAGTCAAAACGGAGTCAAGGTTCCAGTCACTGTATATGGCCTACAAGCAGCATGCAAGACAACGGGGAAAAGAAAGAAAAAAGTGTGGGAAAGAGAGAGCGCTTGAGAGCTAGCGATTGAGGGAGCGTAATTGCAATACCTACCACGATAGAGCTGCAGAATCCCATCAGTCTGAAGCGACTTCACATCAGGTGGGGAATTCCATTCGTTGCTAGTTGTCACGGTTCAGCCCTGGGTGCACAGGGGAGGATTGCTCCACTGCAGACGCGCACACTTAGGTGGCAATTCTTCTTGGCTCTATTCCGTTCAATACTTACTCTTTAGGTTATCTCATACACCTCTACGTATTCATAACCTGTTCCCGCTGCTTATCGAGTTCCGAGAGGTGATTTCCTTAACGCACTCCCACTTTGTCCCAAGACAAAAGATAGCACACTATCCTTTACACCACCCAAAAACCCACTTACATGATGCATGACAAGCCTGATACAGAGACAATCACTTCACCTTCTTGGTGCGCTCACACAGGTTGCAGTGTCCCGCCGACACTGCCCGCACAGCCTGCAAAAGAAAAAGCCAAGGCCACAGGCTAAGAAACTGCCAAAAGCCATTCCCATCCTCCATTCCCTTACCTTGACCAATTGCTCACCTTGCCTCCGTCGCACAGGAGTGGCCACACTGAGCCTTGGGCCTGGCCTAGACAGGGTACCACCCCCCTACCCAGATCCAGGCAGCTGCCACCGCTGCTCCACACCTCAGACATGGATCCCTCAACTCCCACCCTGAAGGGGCCATCACCCTCTTTGAGGCTTTGTCCAGGACCCTCCAGTCCATCATGCAGCCCACTCACCTTCTCCCTCAGTGCACCCGCAGCCCAGTGATGACTCCGCTCCTCCCCTGCCTCAAAACAGTCCCTCCACAGCTGCTAGGGCAAAGGCAGTAGGAGCCACCAGACCCTCCACAGGCAGACAGCCTCTTGCAGGAACAGGCCACTCCCATCAGCCTCACTGCTGGCACCTGGGGCTCCCTCCTGCCCTGGGCACATAGCTGCAGCCAAGTAGAGAAAAGGGGAGGGCACCACCACCTGATCCCTGTGGTGGTTTCACTCTGGCTGGAAGCCAGATGCCCACCAAAGCCCTTCACTCTCTTTGTCAGCTGGGCAGGAGAGAAAGTTTATATGGAGAGGCTTATAAGTCAAGTTAAGGACAGGCAGAGATCACTCAGAAGTAACATCACAGCTGAAACAGACTCAACACACAATAAAGTCACCTAATGTGTTCCCACCACCCCACCCCCCAACAAAGTTCCCACTGAAATCAAAGTAGTGTAATGGGAAATAAACCCAAATCTTAACACACCTCACCCCAGCTCTTCCTTCTTCCCAGGCTTAACTTAAATCACAGTTTCTCACTCTTCCTCCTCCCTTGCCTACGCCCTTCCCCCCGCCCCTCCCCCAGGTAGCATAGTTCCCCAGGAGCTGCAGTTCAGAGCCACACTTCATGCTTTGCAGACAACTCATGTCTTCTGCCAAATTCCAGGCTACACTTAGCTCTCAGACAACCAGGGAACTGTATGCATCCTCAAGGAAGGGACACACACATTGCTCTGCAGGCAAACTGGGACATTCCTGTAGTCACTACATAATTCTTCTGCCTCTATGGTAAAGGAAAAAACAAACCAAAAAAAAAGGAAGAAAAAAAAATAGAAAAAAAAAGAGCATCACAGCTCTTAGAATCCTACAGACAAGGAGAAAAAAACCAAAACATGGGGCCAGGGAGCTGGACTGAGAGAGACAAATAGAAAAAGGCAACAAATAATAGGGCAGAGAGAGGCAGGAAATGACAGGGAGTGACAGAGTGAATTGACAAGGGTCGGGGTCAGTCTACACAGACAAACACCAGCACAAACTGAACCACATAGCTACACACTATCAGGCAGAGGGGCCAAAGTAAGAAACAGGGGTGGGGAGCTGGGGAAATAAAAGAAAGATAGGTAAGAAGGAAAAAAGCTGCAGAGCAAAAAGCATAGCCATGCATGCAGAACTATGAGGGCAAGGAATTCTGAAAGAGTGTCACCTGGGAACCAGCACCTGGTAGATGGAGCAAAGATAAAAGCAACCAGCTACAGGGAAGGGAGGGCAGGATTAACAAATCGGGGCCAAGCTGTGGCCAGTGAGAAATGGAGAAGTGCAGAACATCACCAGGACTATGTGGCAGAGAGGGAGGATTCTAAAATAAAGGGACTGGGACACAGACAGGGGCAAACAGAGGAAAAAACCAAATGCAAACCAGTCACAGGCTACCAGCTGGAATTGCAGACAAATAGCCTGGGCCACAGGACAGACAGCTGTGAACTTCAAAGACTGAGAGAGGGAGCTGACAGAGAAAGACAGAGTGACCAAGGAAAAAGTCTAGACAAGCTATGGCAGAGAAAGCGAGAACTTAAAAGCTGGGAATAAGGAGCCAGACAGAAACAGATGCAGAAAATAAACAGATTAAAATACCCAAAAGAACCCCCACAAAGCCCAAAAACCAAAGAAGCCGCAAAAAACAATTCAAAACACCCACAAGCCTCAGACCCCACAAGAAAAGCCACAGAACTCTCTTACTCTAGAAAGAATTAGGAAAACCGTAAGCTGACCTGGAAGATACTACACCTTTGATCCCCATTAGTTTATAAGGAAAGGCTAAAACTCTCTGTGGACAAGAAGCTCACTCTAACCCCCCTAGAAAAATCTCACCACTAGACCTGTTAGAAGAAACAATACTCACAGCATATAGAGCAAAGCCGATGAAAAAGAAAAAGGAAGTCCCATACACCTAGAATTAAAAACCATAATTATGTAGAATTAAGTCATCTTACAAACCACTGAAGATTCAAAATAACACCACTCAAAGCTACACATGAATGTACATTTTGTTACATACATGCTGCTTAGCCTTGACTACTCCTGAAGCTCTTACCTCAGATATACCTCTCCAAACAGCCAAGCCAGCTCAGATGCATGTTCCCAAAAAACCAAGCCAACTACAAAGCTCCATCTACCAAAAGAAAGACAAAGCACTAACACCCCAGAAACCCTGCAGGTGAGTGAGCTGCCTAGGGCAAGGCCAGTTGCTCATATAGCCCTGGCCCCACCCACCACCCTTCCCACAGTCTCCTGGGAAAGGGGAGGGTCCTGTCTGCAGAAGATTCAAAGGCAGGAGTGGGTGTTCTGACTTGATTTTATGGGATGCAAAGTACCAAATGGAATGAGAGACTCTTGTTGAAAATGATTTCCACTTTTACTGCAACTGTGTCTTTCATGTTGATGGTGCAACTTGCTATGTAAGTAGCTTTAATTATTCTGGGATGTGGATAGAAAAAGATTAATACCCTACTAAACGTTTTAGAAAAATAGCTAATTAAATACAGTAAAAATACTATCCTTGGTAATCATATGCTTTAGCTTTGTACAAAAAAGCCTAAGTGCTACGTGGTTATACTATGCTTCTAGCGAGATCATATGTACCACCTGACTTCTACTAGTACTACATTTTGGATGAGGCTCTATGATAATGCAGAAACAGATCCCTCAAGAGTCCATTCTAAAGAATATCTCTATTTGCAAAGGCAAGAGTTTAAATGGTCAACTAACCTTAACCCTCTCTCTGACCAGTACCCTTAACAGAACTAAATGAGTCCCAAATGAGAGAAACCTGGTCATGACTTGAAAGCTCCCCAGGTAGCCCAGCATCAGGTTAGAACCTCAGGACTTTCCTAGCCAAGGGAATAGTCCTAATTTTTCCTTACATCGCTTTTAGGCTCTAGCAGCACCCACCAGGGAGAATGGGAACAAGAGGGAGAGAGAAAGTGGGAGCAGGACGAAAAGAAAAGAGAAAGGGTAAAGGGAAGCCAAGAAAACCACAGCAGAGTGGAAAAAAGATGGGCCAGGGCAGGAATTGCCCAGCATGCAAGAGGGAGCACAGGGTGTTCAGAACCAAGTTATGAAATGGTTGAGGGAAGGGGAAAAGGCAGCAAGATCTTTTTCAGGAGTAATTGGAAGCCTGCAGTAAACCACTCAAAACCAGCAACATAACCAATCCCTGTGCTTGAGCAATCTATGCTGTACAGACACCATAGCTGCAAAAAACCCACCCAAAAACACCACCTCCCAGCATACAGTGGCAAGTGCTGCCTGGTTAGCTGAGTGTCTCAGGACTACACCTCCTGGCATGTCCCAGAGAACAATTATGGCCAAAAGCCAGCCACGTACCCCAGTGTACTACACTGCCCACATGCTGCAGAGGTGGCCATCCGTGCTTTCTCACCCTGCGGGGACACCGTCCCATCCCCTGTGCTAACAGGGCACACACACCACCCCCTGAGCCAAGCAGCTGCTGCCACTGCTTTATGGATCCCACTGCCCTCTTAGTGGCTTTCTCTGGGACCCTCCAGTCTATTGCACAGTCCCACTCACTTTTTCCCTCGGTGCAGCCACAGCCCCTTCACAGCTGGCCTGGGGCAGGGTAAAAAGAGACACCAGCCCTTCTGTGGGCAGACCCCATCAACCTCATTACCAGCACCTGGGACTCCTCCAGCCCCAGCACACAGCTGCAGCCCAGCAGGAACATTAAGGGGTGCCACTGCCTGACCCCCAGTAATGGTTTAAACCTTGGCTGGAGGCCAGATACCCACCAAAGTCCCTCTATCACTTCCCTTCTTAGTTAGACAGGAGGCAAAATGGATATTGAGTCTTTTACTTGTCAAGATAAGGACAGGCAGAGATCATTCAGCAAGCACCATCACTGGCAAAGCAGACTCAACACCGAATAAAAAAGAATGCTGCTAATTTGTCACCAGCACCACCTCCAATCCTCCCCAAAGTACCCACTGAAAAGAGAGTAGGATAATGAGTGCTCTACCGTCCTCTCAGGAAGAGCCTCTTCCTAAAATTCAACCTAAACCTCCCCCATCGCAGCTTCACACCGTTCCCTTGGGTTCTATCACTGGTCACCAAAGAGAGGTGATTGGCTCCCACCCCTTCACTCTCCCTTGTAAAGAAGCCATAAACCACAATGAGGTCTCCCCTCAGCCTCCTTTTCTCCAGACTGAAAAAAATCAGGGATGGGCAGGAGGCAGGCAGAGATCTGCTGCATGGCAGCAGGGCTACCAGTTCCTGACACTGGCAGGAGACCTCCACCACCTCAACGCTTCTCTCCAGCTCTGCCTCTTCCTCCTCCACAGTGGCGCCTGCCTGACCCTTACCTGCTTGGATGCCTCAATGGTCCTGATCTGCAAAGCTTCCTGGCTTCCTATGGTTTAGCACATAGCCGACACAGGCACCGAGCTCCTGGCATCACATGCTGGTCTGCTCTCTTATGGGCAGCTCAGAGAGATCCTTCCTCACTGCAGGGACTGGCCATCCTTTGCCAGAGGTGCCTGTCTGCAGGACCCCTTTGGATCCACTCCTCCATCAGCAGCCCCAGGCACAGATGCCCAGACAACCCCCTTTACAGCTGGAGCCCCTTCATGGACCAGGCCCAGCCCCTCAGCCTCACTGGCCATGCCTGGGGCTGCCCCAGCTGCAGCCCCACAGCACGTCATCCAGCACATAACCCCTGCACCTGTCCACAGCCATGGGCTCTGCATCCAAGGGCTACAAACACATACAGAGGTATCAGGAAAACTTTAGTCAATAGCACATGTAAATCCCAGCAGCGAGTTGGCCACAAGGCTCAATGCCCAAATGCAGCAGGAGACAGAGCGAAAAATGATAAGTGGGAGGAAGGATGGGGGGACCTGGAGAAGAGTTGTGGGACAGGGAAACGAAAAGCAGGATGTGGCTAACGAGATGGATTTAACCTGGTAGGGAGTTAAAACAACCACACAGCCATTTGCTGGTTCAGCTCCTCTCCAGTGAGATGGGTGAAGAGAATCAAAAAGAAAAGCATAAAACTCGTGGCTTAAGATAAAAAGAGTTTAATAGGACAAAAAATAAAGACAATAGTAATTATAAAAAAAAAAACAAGGAATACACAGCACAACTGTTCACCAGTCAAGAGATTCAAAAAGAAAAGCATAAAACTCGTGGCTTAAGATAAAAAGAGCTTAATAGGACAAAAAATAAAGACAATAGTAATTATAAAAAAAAACCAAGGAATACACAGCACAACTGTTCACCAGTCAGGAGAATCAAAAAGAAAAGCATAAAACTCGTGGCTTAAGATAAAAAGAGCTTAATAGGACAAAAAATAAAGACAATAGTAATTATAACAAAAAAAACAAGGAATACACAGCACAACTGTTCACCAGTCAGAGCCAATGCTCAGATAGTTCCTGAGCTGCCTGCTCCCCTCAGTCGTATTCAGAGTATGACATCATATGTTTGAAATATCATATGTTTGAAACGACAGTTTTCAGCGATGCAACCCGGAACAAAAAGCACCCGGAACCAAAGTCGCCGGGTCATTCTTTCTGCGGGGACCGTTAACAGCGATGCACACCCCGGAACAAAAAGCACCCGGAACCAAAGTCGCCGGGTCATTGTTTCCGCGGGGGGGGGGGGGGGGGGGGGGGGGAACAACAGGACAGCTTTCAGCGATGCACACCCAGGAACAAAAAGCACCCGGAACCAGCCCGGGCTAACTCACCTCATCCGTACCGGTGGCAGCTCTGCGTGGCCGCACCCCCGAGGCGCCGCAGCGACCCTCGGCGCGCAATGCCCGCGAACCGCGGAGATACCCCCCGCCCGGCCCAGACGCCCCGCCGCTAGCCGCGGAGAAAAGCCCCGGCACGGAGCGGCGCCGGGACAACGCCGGCCCCGGGCGGGGGGAGAACGCGCGGCGCCTCGCCGCCCGCGGGCCCGGCACCGACCCCGCGGAGCCCCGGACCGCCGCGACCCCGTGCGCCGCCGACCGCCCGGCCCCGGCCTCGGTCCTGAGGCGCTACCGCGGCGTGGTCGCTAGGCAACGGCAGCGCGCCGCTTTCAAGCGCCCTGCCGCGGGCGCTGCGCCGCCCGGCCGCAGTACCGCTCAGTGTCCGCAAGGCGGCAGCATGCAGCGGGTTTCGTGCGCCTCGCCGCCCGCCAGCTACCGCCGCGTGTCCTCAGAGGCAGAAGCGCTCTGCCGCTCCAACTGCGTCTCCCACCCGCAGTACCGCGGCTTATCTCCAAGGAGGCAGCACGCAGCGGGCTTCGCCTGCACCGCCTCAGGAACGCGGGGAGTCCGTAAGGAGGCAGAAAGCGGCGGCTTTCGTGCGCTGAGCAACCCGGCGCAGTACCGCCGTCAGCTGCCTGCATTTATCAATTACCCGCCAGGTGCTTACGCACGGTACATTTCCCGGCATTCCGCCAGGCTTCCTATCGCCCCAGAGCGCATACGCAGGGTACTCCTGGCAGCTTCAGTTCGCACTACTGCGCATGCGCCTCGGTCCTGCAGCGCTACCGCGGCGTGGTCGCTAGGCAACGGCGGCGCGCCGCTTTCAAGCGCCCTGCCGCGGGCGCTGCGCTGCCCGGCCGCAGTACCGGCCTGTGTCCGCAAGGCGGCAGCACCCAGCGGGTTTCGTGCGCCTCGCCGCCCGCCAGCTACCGCAGCGTGTCCTCAAAGAGGCAGAAGCTCTCTGCCGCTCCAACTGCGACTCCCACCCGCAGTACCTCGGTGTCCACCAGGCGGCAGCACGCAGCGCGGTTCGTGCGCTGCGCCGCCCGGCCGCTTTGCTCTCTCTTCCTTTCTCTTCTCCAGCCTTCATTAGCACAGACACTTCTTTCCCCGTATTTATCTTCATAAAGTTCCTACAAAGCTATGACAGGATTGTGGCTCAGTGCATCCTGGGGAACTGCAGCGCTGACTTTCACCTGTGGGGCCAGGGCTGCTCAGCACCAGCGGGCAACAGCTGTGAAAATCACAGAGTCACAGGGCTGGGAAGGGACCCCCAGAGCCCACGGGGTCCCACCCCCTGACAAAGCAGGGTCCCTAGGAGGGAGGCATCCAGACGCGACTGGAATCTCTCCGCAGAAGGAGACTCCACACCCCCCTGGGCAGCCTGTCCCAGGGCTCCCTCACCCTCACTGGGCAAAAGGTCTTCCTGTGCTCCAACTTGCAGCCATTGCCCCTGCTCCTGTCCCCACAGACCACTGAGAAGGGGCTGCCCATTTCCCCCTGCGGCCCATACTTAACATATTGACCAACATCAATAAGGTCCCACCTTAGTCTTCTCCAGGCTGAACAGTCCCAGCTCACTCAGCCTTTCCTCACAGGGGAGATGCTCCAGGCCCTGTTCATCATCTTTGTAGCCCTTCTCTGGACTCCCTCCAGGAGATCCCTGGCTTTTTTAGACCAGGGAGCCCAGAACTGGACACAACACTCCAGGTGGGGCCTGACCAGGGCACAGCAGAGGGGGAGGATCCCCTCCTGTGACCTGCTGGCCAAAATGCTCTGCAGGAAGGAAGCACAACCCGAAACAAACATTTATTAAAAAGGACTGTACAAACAAATGAAACAGGGAGCAGCACACTGTTGCTCCTGCTGGGCAAAGAAGTGAAATATTTCAAACACGGCAGCCCGTGAAAGTGCCAGAAACTGCTCAAATACCTAAATGCTGAAAGGAAAACCTACGCCGGAGGAATTGGAAAACTGTAAAATAAAGCAAAGCACTTCTCTTTATTTAAAGGGCTACTAAAGTCTCTATTTCTTCAATTCTGCTAGAGTAGTACCTCAATGGCTATTCTTTCAAAATTAGCTTCTGTAACTTGCAGCCACTAGCAGGTTCAGTCAGTCAGTACCCTGTTGAATCTAGCAAGTGTAAGGATGAAAATTCAGCTTACCTTTCCTCTAATGATTAACGGGGTCCTTGGCTCTAAAGTTTGAACAACTTAACTACCCCAGCCTGGGTATAGAAATTTCTACAGCACAGCCTTTAGACACAGTAGAGCGTTTGCATCCTTTTAGCGTGGGCTTAAGGTGGGGGGCAGGGACAGAGGCCTGTGACTTTTTTTGCCATTTGCTTGCAAAACAACAGGGCCGTATCCTTTGGGGCAATGGAGGAAATCAGGAAGAGACCCTAGAAACCAGCTATAAAAAAGAATCCAGTGATTTTTCTTAGCGCTTCAATACCCATTGCAAAGGGAATGATAAAGCCAGGGTTAAAACAGACTAGTAATATCAAACTCTTGTAAACTTTGAGAAGGGTCTCTTTATGGCTCTTCTGAGAAATTAACTGAATAAGAAGGAATTTAAGCCAAGTGAAGAAGTATCCTCAAAGAACCTTAGGTACAAAGGAAAAGGCAGTTGTTGCTCCACGGAGCAAAAATGCAGTAGACGTGCAAGACCTGCACTTCAGGCAGCTTCCTGCTCTGACTGAAAAACCCCACTAAATCAGTATTTCGTAACTTTCCCTCCGGTCCCTGGAGAAAGGTGCCTGGGAGAAAAAAAGCCTGCGGCTGTCACAGAAAAGCTCTTCAGTTCAACTTCCTTAATCTGTAAGAGAAAAGAGTACCGGCTCTCTAGAAAAGATACTGCTTCCTTCCCCCCAGCCCAAGGATCCCTTGATCAATAATACAGATTTTGTCTCTTTGAAATAGAATATTCCCAGTTGGGAGGGGACCCATAAGAAACATCCGGTCCAGCTCCCTGCTCCTCACAGGAGTACCTAACGCTAAACCAGATGCTCCTTGAGCTCTGGCAGGTTTGGTGCTGTGACTACTTCCCTGAGGAGCCTGTTCCAGCGACTGAGCACCCTCTCAGTGAAGAGCCTTTTCCTAATGGCCAATCTGAACTTCCCCTGATGCGGCTTCATTCTGTTTTCTTGTGCCCTGTTACTGGTCACCATAGAGGAGATGAGCACCTTCCTCTCCGCTGCCCACCCTGAGCAAGTTGTAGGCTGCTGTAAAGCTCCCCCTCAGCCTTCTTTTCTCCAAGCTCAACAAACCAAGTGACCTCAGCTGCTCCTCCAATGTCTTGCCCTTGAGACCTTTCTCCAGCTTGGTTGCCCTCCTCTGGACACACTCTGATGATAGCTGATGTCCTCCTTGTGCTGAGGTATCCAAAACCGTGCCACTGTGTGGTTTCCTGGCCACTTGCAGCTGTTGGGCAGCTGCCGCCAGAGACTCTGGGGTGGGAGGCTCCTGTGCTTCTGTCTGCCAGTCTGCTTTTCAAAGTAGCTAGACAAAAGAGAAATCAATAAAAAATGGAACCGTCTTTTCAAGTATCCCCTTAGTTTTGGAACTGGTCTCCTGCGTCAGAACAGAACGGATCGTGTTTCCCTGTCGTGGCCCCCCACCAGGCTCAAACTACCTATGCTTGGACACCACTTGGAATAGCTGATAAACGCAACGAGTGGTATTTTCCTCTGCATTTGTCAGCTTCAGCCAGATTTCACATTGTCAGCTTCTAAGATATGTAGATGTACAACTGGAAATAAATCAAACGGGATGGGAAATAGACAACACACATGTTCAATCTTCAACAGCTTTAGATGCACCGCTGTCAAACTTAGTTGGTTTATGTTTTAGTCTGTTAGGTAACTTTTGTATGCAGTGTATTCATTCATGCCTTGTAGTGTCAAGGTGCTTGGAATGGAAAGTGGCATTTCTGAAGAAATGCCAAAGAAATCTGGACAACTCTGTGTCTGAAAATTATGCCAAACGTGCCGGGTGTCGAGAGAAATGTTTCTTACAACATCATTTGCATTGAAAACTGATCCGTCAAAGAAAGCACACTCTTCTTTGAATAGCAGCTACTTCTGCCACACTCCCCCCACGTAGGTTATGCCTAAAAAGGAACCTGCAATTTATTCTCCAAATCTATTCCACATCTTGGGTAAAGTTACTTGCTGACAGGCGTAGGCTAAATGCCACTGCCCTGTGCATCAGCAAAAAGTAAAACTCTAACTGGCAGTAGCACAAACCTACTGAAGAACGCTGTTTTGTATGCCTTTCCTGTATTGCCTCCTACCTAAATTTAACTCCCAGTAAATTCAGACTGAATCTTATGAAATACAGATGCTCCTACATCCCCCTTTTTTGGGTAACCTGGTTTTCATGCTTACCTCGAGTTCTTTTTTTCAACAAAAGCAAAGTGACAAACAGTAGGACCGATAGAAGCTACAAGGCCAGGCAACGTTTGCCCTGGAGACTTACTCAAGGGACAGCTCCTCCTCCTCCTCCTCACACAGATCTGGCAGCCTCTGCAATCCCAGAGTCATTCGCAAAGCGTCCACATGCTCCTTCAGGGGTTTCTACTCCTCATGCAGGCGACGAGTGGATTCCAAGAGCTTGTTGAGGTCATTCTCAGACTGCTTGACAGTATTCTCCATCTGAAACAGGGGGATGAACATGCTTTTAAAGAGATACTCTTCTGACAGGTCTCTAATTGAGCAAGAGACTGTCAGAAAGATGAGATTCTTCTCGATCGGGCTGGAAAAGATTTCAGACAGTGCAATAGTAAAACAGTCAAGGCGCGGGAAGGATGGAAACCAGGCAAGGAAGAAGCAACTGACAGTGACATCTGAGGTGTGTTTGGGTTTAGAAAAAGGCGTGCTCAACCTACCTGACCCTCTGAACCACGCCAAAAAGTAGACGGGCAACAGGTAAGTCAGCAAGTGAGGAGCTATGGAAAAGTCTCAAGGGACGTTAAAAAAGACATTAAAGGAAAAGCAGGTCATTTTCTGTGCTTCTAAGGTACAGTGGTTAGCACTTAACAAGAAAAGGAAAGCTACCAGCCTCTCTTACTGCTGTAAGTGGGAAAAGCAATGGAAAAAACCACAATCTGACAGGAAAAAGGGGAGGAGGAAACGCAGACTGTGCTTATGCAGCTGGGGAGGGGAACAGACATTTCAAGCGATAAATAAATGCAATATGCAGCTTGTACTTGTTTACAGTGGGGGAGCTTTTTTTTCCAGTGCAAAACACAGATACCATCAGAGCTAGAAACCACTGTTAGTTGTGTAGATGTCCTACCATGACGTAGAAAGTACGGCTTTAAAAATATATTCCCCATTCAGCACCTCTAATTGGCCAATCTTCATTTAGAAATTGTTCTCTCTTAATGGCAATCATTCCCTTCAGGGTGATGCTTCTTAATGTTTGATGGCTCCACTCGGTGCTGAAGGCCCCCTCTTGCCATGAAATTAACAAATACCATATATTTTCCAAAAATCTCTGTTCTTCCAAACACCTCCAATCAAAAGTCCCATCCAGCTGCCCAAGTCTCTCTGTGTCCAGGTGGTAAATGAGAAAAGGAGAACAGGAAAAGGTGTTTTCTGTGGGATTGTCAGAGTGATGTTACTGTGGCTACTGGCAAAGTGTACCCACAATGGACTGCAATAGTGCAAATGCTTACTATGCCAACATTACAGAATATGCCACCCAACTCAGACAGGAATAAACAACTGTCCTGAGGTAAATTTACTTTGCACTCTTCATGGGATCCTGGGATGGTGGTGTGACGTTGGGATTACTGAAGCAATGAAGCCAAAGGAGGCTCTCTGGGAAAATGAGGGCCAAAGGCGGCCAACTGGGAAAATGGGAGCGAAAGAGGGCCCGAGGCGTCTTTCTGGGAAAATGGGGGCCAAAGTGGACCAAAGTGGTCCCTCGTGGAAAATGGGGGCTAAAGGAGGCCAAAAGGAGCCTTCTGGGAAAACAGGGGACAAAGGGGGCCAAAAAGGGCCCTCTGGGAAAATGGGGGCCAAAGAGGGCCATAGTGGGCCAAAGGCAGCCAATTGGGACAATGGGAGCGAAAGAGGGCCCGAGGCGTCTTTCTGGGAAAATGGGGGCCAAAGAGATCTAAAGAGGACCAAAGGGGTCCAAGTGGGATAACAGGGGGAATGGGGTCTAAGGGGTCTTTCTGGTAAAATGAGGGCCAAAGGAGGCCCTCTGGGAACATGGCGGGGGGGGGCCAAAGGAGGCCGAAGTGGGCAAAAGGGGGCCCCCTCCCCAATCGCTGGTGCTGAGACCCACTCCCCCACTGCGCCCCAGCTGGTTTCAGGCCCAGACCCACAGCACTTTGCTTTGGGGCCAAGGCCTGAAAACACAGCACTTTGTCTTTGGGGTGCATGTGTGTGTGTGTCAAGCTGCCAAACCCCAGGACTGAGGTGGGGTTTGCAGCCCCAAATGCAGAACTCAGTCCTCACCTTGGGGGGCTGGAGACACCGCCGGGGCTGCTGCTCCAGACAGTTGTGTGAAGGGAGAGGGTGCCCACCCCCAGCCCAGGGCCCTGGCCCGCGAGTGCTTGTGAAGTGGGGGGCACCTCCCACAGGGAGGAACCAGCCCCGGGACACCTGGGGCAGCATCTCCCCACCCACACCCGGGGAAAGCCTTATTGCACTCCATTACACTTCACAACACCACAGGTCTCCTTGTGCCTTCCATTACAACATCACAATAACAGGGTGAGCAGTGTTTTCTGTTCATTCTCTATCTACCCATCAATTCCCGCCTCAGCCCGCCCGGGAGCCGGGACAAGGACACCCCAGCACAGCTCGACCACAAACCCTACCCCTGGTGCGGCTCTCCCCCGCTCGGGAACCGAACTGCCCCCACAACCCGAGCAGCGCCCGGTGGCACCGCCCCCACCCTCCCCGCGGACGCCGGGACCCGCTCAGCTCCGCGCCGCCCTCCGGGGCTGCACCCGCCCGACTCAAGCGGGGAGTAGCCGGCAGGACGGGGCTCGGCTCTGCTCGGCCCAAGGGGCCGGACCGGCTGCCCTACCCAGGGCACCGCCCGCCAGAACCCGCCTCGGCACGGCTCTCCCCACCCGCCTCCCGCCGGCCCCGCAGCACACCGCGAGCCCACCTGCCTACGCGGAAAGAGGCCGCGGGCCGCCCAGGCACACGGGGCTCGCAGCCGCTCAGCGCCGCCCCGCTCCCAGCACCCCCGGCCCGGCTCACCAGCCCTCCCGGGGCAGCAGCTCCGGCACGGCACCGCTCCGCACTAACGCCACTGCGCACGCGCTCTCCAGGCTCCGGCCCCGCCGACCCGGGGCGACGAAGCGGCGGCGGCGACTGAGCTCGGCTCTGCGAAGAGCCCGCCCCTTCCGCCCTTCCTTTCCGGCTCCCGGCCGCTTCCGCCCGGCCCGGCCCGGCTCCGCAGCTCCCCTGGCGCCCCCGCGCCGGGGCCCGGAACACCTCCTCGAGGGAAGGCGGCGTTGCGGGACTCCAACAGGAGCGGGCACGGAGGCTCCGCCGCCCCGGGGCTCTCGGGCCGGGGCGGTCCCAGCTCTGGGACAGCGCAGGGCCGGGTTGAAACATCGGGCCGAGACTGGGCACAGCCAAACTGAAAGGGCGAGCTGGGACCGCGCGGAGCGGAGACGGTGCGGACCGGATTGAAACGACGGCCGGGGACTGGACGGAGTGGCCACCACGGGGGACGGGGACCGGATTGAAAAGGAATTACGTGATTGGGCCAGAACGGAAGATTGGCGCGGCAGCGATAGGCGGGCGGGCGCCGGTGGGCGTGGTCAGACACTTTAAAGGGGCGGCGGGGCCCCACTGCTGTCAGTGAGACGCGGCGACGGCGGGGGGATCCGGAGCGCTGTTAAGCCTGGCCGGGGAGCTCTGGGAGAGGGGCGGTGCCGCGCTGGTCACCCAGGGACTCGTATATTTGGGTGCGGTTGGGCGGAGCCGAGGGTCGTGGACTCGGCCTGGGTAGGCTGTGTACCGCGGAGAGTGGTGCGGCAGTGGGGTCCTGTCTTGTCTTGGCGGCTGCTTCTCGCTCATGGCGCTGAGCCGCAGCCACAGCTGCCGCTACAGGCGTGGGACGCGAGGGGCCAAAGCCCCATTGCAGGTCGGGGGGGGCCAGGCTCGGAGAGCCGCGGGTGTTGCCACGAGCAGCATCTTATAGCTTTAAATGACTACTCGTGGTGGCAATAAAGCTGTGACGCTGAAACCTGCTGTGTGCCCCGATGGCTCAAAGACACCAAGAGCACTGAAGTGAAATAAAGTCTGTCCCGGCGGGTGCCGCTGCCCTCCGCGTCCCCGGCCCGGCTCTGCCCAGCAGGAAGTGTCCTCAGTATCCAATCACTCCCAGGCCCTGGGGTGGGTGCCGTCCCCATTCTCCCCATTCCCCCAAAAGCTGGAGGAGTCGTCCTGAGGGTGCCTCCAGCCCCTTGTAGACACGTAAGTGCTGTGTGTCGGCCTGAAGCAGGAGGGGGGCTGAGGCTCAGCACCAGCCTTTGGGGAGGAAGAACTGGAGGCCCAGCAGCTGTTCCCACTCCCCAGCTGCTGCTGCTGGCAGGGCCCTGGGATCCTCGCTGCAGGTGGGGCTCCAGGCACAGTGGTCACTAAAGTGCAGGGCACGGGCCTGCATCGGCAGCTGAGGCTGGGCACCGACACTGCGGGGGACCACCACAGCCGGGGAGGGGGGCTGTGACTGATGACAGTGCTTGATTTATGACCTTGTCAACAGCCCCCAGTGCTGCCGGGAGAAGGCGGAGGCAGAGGGAAGATGTAGAGCTGGAGCTGAGATAGACACTGCGGGCCTGGAGCTGAAACAACGCTGAGCTGGAGTAAAGTCAGTAGGGCTGGAATAAACGGGGCTTTAGGGGCAAGGGGCTGGAAGAAAGGGGGGAGCAGTAGTGTGGGGCTTGGAAAGGAGCTGGAATCACTGGGGGCATGAAGAAAGACACTGCGGCTGGGGCTGAAATTATTGCTGGGTGGTTTGGAAAGGAGCTGACATCACTCGGGGCTGGAAGAAGACAGAGGGGTTGGAATAAAGATGGTTGGGGCTGTAATAAAGACTGTGGGGCTGCAAAAAAAAAGCACAGAGCTGGAATAAAGGCGGCTGGTGCGGGAAAGGAGCTGAAATCACGGCTGCGGGGCTGGAGCTGAGACATGACGGAGCTGGAGTTGAATATTGGCTGTGGCTGGAGATGAAACACCAAACCTGGGGCAGGAATCAAAACTATAGGGCTGCAATAAAGATTGTTTGTGTGGGAAAGGAGCTGAAATCACTGGGGCTGGGAGTAAAGACACTGGGGCCGGGGCTGAAATTAATGCTGTGGGCTTCGGAAAGGAGCTGAAATCACTTGGGGCAGGAACAAAGACACAATTAGGGTTAATTGGGGCGTAATTAGGGTTAATTGGGGCGTAATTAATTAGGGTTCATTGGGGCGTGGTTAATTGGGGGTGGGTTAATTGGGGGGTGTGGTTAACTAGGGTTCATTGGGGCGTGATTAATTCGGGTTCATTGGGGCGCAATTAATGCGGGTTCATTGGGGCGTGATTAATGCGGGTTCATTGGGGCGTGATTAATTCGGGTTCATTGGGGCGTGATTAATTCGGGTTCATTGCGGCATAATTAATTCGGGTTCATTGGGGCGTAATTAATTCGGGTTCATTGGGGCGTAATTAATTCGGGGGTGGGTTAATTGGGGGGTGTGGTTAATTAGGGTTCATTGGGGCGTGATTAATTCGGGTTCATTGGGACGTAATTAATTCGGGTTCATTGGGGCGTGATTAATTGGGTTTCATTGGGGCGTGATTAATTCGGGTTCATTGGGGCGTAATTAATTCGGGTTCATTGGGGCGTGATTAATTCGGGTTCATTGGGGTGTGGTTAATTAGTGTTCATTGGGGCGTGATTAATTCGGGTTCATTGGGACGTAATTAATTCGGGTTCATTGGGGCGTGATTAATTCGGGTTCATTGGGGCGTAATTATTTGGGGTTCATTGGGGCGTGATTAATTCGGGTTCATTTGGGCGTGATTAATTCGGGTTCATTGGGGCGTGATTAATTCGGGTTCATTGGGGCGTAATTAATTGGGGTTCATTGGGGTGTAATTAATTTGGGTTCATTGGGGCGCAATTAATTCGGGTTCATTGGGGCGTGATTAATTCGGGTTCATTGGGGCGTAATTAATTCGGGATCATTGGGGCGTGGTTAATTCGGGTTCATTGGGGCGTAATTAATTAGGGTTCATTGGGGCGTAATTAATTAGGGTTCATTGGGGCGTAATTATTTCGGGTTCATTGGGACGTAATTAATTCGGGTTCATTGGGGTGTAATTAATTGGGGGTGGGTTAATTGCGGCGTGTGGTTAATTCGGGTTCATTGGGGCGTGATTAATTCGGGTTCATTGGGGCGTGATTAATTCGGGTTCATTGGGGCGTGATTAATTCGGGTTTCCCTAGGGACACTTTTCAGTGCTACACACCGCCCACCCCCGGAACCGAAAGCACCCGGAACCAAAGTAACCGGGTCGTAGCTTCCGTGGGGACACTTTTCAGCGCTGCACCACCTTCCCTCCCCGGAACCAAATTGGGGGGTGTGGTTAATTCGGGTTCATTGGGGCGTGATTAATTCGGGTTCATTGGGGCGTGATTAATTCGGGTTCATTGGGGCGTGATTACTTCGGGTTCATTGGGGCGTGATTAATTCGGGTTCATTGGGGCGTGATTAATTCGGGTTCATTGGGGCGTGATTAATTCGGGTTCATTGGGGCGTAATTAATTGGGGGGTGGGTTAATTGGGGGGTGTGGTTAATTAGGGTTCATTGGGGCGTGATTAATTCGGGTTCATTGGGACGTAATTAATTCGGGTTCATTGGGGTATAATTATTTCGGGTTCATTGGGAGCAATTAATTCGGGTTCATTGGGGCGTAATTAATTCGGGTTCATTGGGGCATAATTAATTCGGGTTCATTGGGGCGTAATTAATTCGGGTTCATTGGGGTGTGGTTAATTGGGGTTCATTGGGGCGTAATTCATTAGGGTTCATTGGGGCGTGATTAATTGGGGGGTGGGTTAATTGCAGGGTGTGTTTATTTAGCGTTCCTTTGGGCTTGATTAATTCGGGTTCCTTGGGGCGTGATTAATTCGGGTTCCTTTGGAGCATGATTAATTCGGGTTCCTTGGGGCGTAATTAATTGGGGTTCCTTGGGGCGTAATTAATTGGGGTTCATTGGGGCGTGATTTATTCGGGTTCATTGGGGCGTAATTAATTCGGGTTCATTGGGGCGTAATTAATTCGGGTTCATTGGGGTGTGGTTAATTAGTGTTCATTGGGGCGTGATTAATTCGGGTTCATTGGGACGTAATTAATTCGGGTTCATTGGGGCGTGATTAATTCGGGTTCATTGGGGCGTAATTAATTCGGGTTCATTGGGGCGTAATTAATTCGGGTTCATTGGAGCGTGATTAATTCGGGTTCATTGGGGCGTGATTAATTCGGGTTCATTGGGGCGTGATTAATTCGGGTTCATTGGGGCGTGGTTAATTCGGGTTCATTGGGGCGTAATTAATTCGGGTTCATTGGGGCGTAATTAATTCGGGTTCATTGGGGCGTGATTAATTCGGGTTCATTGGGGCGTAATTAATTCGGGGGTGGGTTAATTGGGGGGTGTGGTTAATTAGGGTTCATTGGGGCGTGATTAATTCGGGTTCATTGGGACGTAATTAATTCGGGTTCATTGGGGTGTAATTAAGTGGGGGTGGGTCAATTGCGGGGTGTGGTTAATTCGGGTTCATTGGGGCGTGATTAATTCGGGTTCATTGGGGCGTGATTAATTCGGGTTCATTGGGGCGTAATTCGGGTTCATTGGCGCGTAATTAATTCGGGTTCATTGGCGCGTAATTAATTCGGGTTCATTGGAGCGTGATTAATTCGGGTTCATTGGGACGTAATTAATTCGGGTTCATTGGGGCGTGATTAATTCGGTTTCATTGGGGCGTGATTAATTTGGGTTCATTGGGGCGTGATTAATTCGGGTTCATTGGGGCGTAATTAATTCGGGTTCATTGGGGCGTGATTAATTCGGGTTCATTGGGGCGTGATTAATTCGGGTTCATTGGGGCGTGATTAATTCGGGTTCATTGGGGCGTAATTAATTCGGGTTCATTGGGGCCTGATTAATTGGGGTTCATTGGGGCGTAATTAATTGGGGTTCATTGGGGTGTAATTAATTCGGGTTCATTGGGGCGCAATTAATTCGGGTTCCTTGGGACGTAATTAATTCGGGTTCATTGGGGTGTGATTAATTCGGGTTCATTGGGGCGTAATTAATTCGGGTTCATTGGGGCGTAATTAATTGGGGTTCATTGGGGCGTGATTAATTCGAGTTCATTGGGGCGTGATTAATTCGGGTTCATTGGGGCATGATTAATTCGGGTTCATTGGGGCGTAATTAATTCGGGTTCATTGGGGCGTAATTAATTGGGGGGTGGGTTAATTGGGGGGTGTGGTTAATTCGGGTTCATTGGGGTGTAATTAATTCGGGTTCATTGGGGCGCAATTAATTCGGGTTCATTGGGGCATAATTAATTAGGGTTCATTGGGGCGTAATTAATTCGGGTTCATTGGGGCGTGATTAATTCGGGTTCATTGGGGCGTGATTAATTCGGGTTCATTGGGGCGTAATTAATTTGGGTTCATTGGGGCGTGATTAATTCGGGTTCATTGGGGCGTGATTAATTCGGGGTCATTGGGGCGTAATTAATTCGGGTCATTGGGGCATAATTAATTAGGGTTCATTGGGGCGTAATAAATTAGGGTTCATTGGGGCGTAATTAATTGGGGGTGGGTTAATTGCGGGGTGTGGTTAATTAGGGTTCCTTGGGGCGTAATTAATTCGGGTTCATTGGGGCGTAATTAATTCGGGTTCATTGGGGCGTAATTAATTCGGGTTCATTGGGGCGTGATTAATTGGGATTCATTGGGGCGTAATTAATTGGGGTTCATTGGGGCGTACTTATTTCGGGTTCCTTGGGGCGTGATTAATTCGGGTTCATTGGGGCGTGATTAATTCGGGTTCATTGGGGCGTGATTAATTGGGGTTCATTGGGGTGTAATTAATTCGGGTTCATTGGGACGTAATTAATTCGGGTTCATTGGGGCGTGATTAATTCGGGTTCATTGGGGCGTAATTAATTCGGGTTCATTGGGGCGTGGTTAATTCGGGTTCATTGGGGCGTGATTAATTCGGGTTCATTGGCGCGTAATTAATTCGGGTTCATTGGCGCGTAATTAATTCGGGTTCATTGGAGCGTAATTAATTCGGGTTCATTGGGGCGTGATTAATTCGGGTTCATTGGGGCGTGGTTAATTCGGGTTCATTGGGGCGTAATTAATTAGGGTTCATTGGGGCGTAATTATTTCGGGTTCATTGGGGCGTGATTTATTCGGGTTCATTGGGGCGTGATTAATTCGGGTTCATTGGGGCGTGATTAATTCGGGTTCATTGGAGCGTGATTAATTCGGGTTCATTGGAGCGTGATTATTTCGGGTTCATTGGGGCGTGATTAATTCGGGTTCATTGGGGCGTGATTAATTCGGGTTCATTGGGGCGTAATTAATTCGGGTTCATTGGGGCGTGATTAATTCGGGTTCATTGGAGCGTGATTATTTCGGGTTCATTGGGGCGTGATTAATTCGGGTTCATTGGGGCGTGATTAATTCGGGTTCATTGGGGCGTGATTAATTCGGGTTCATTGGGGCGTAATTAATTCGGGTTCATTGGGGCGTAATTAATTCGGGTTCATTGGGGCGTAATTAATTCGGGGGTGGGTTAATTGGGGCGTGTGGTTAATTAGGGTTCATTGGGGCGTGATTAATTCGGGTTCATTGGGACGTAATTAATTCGGGTTCATTGGGGTGTAATTAAGTGGGGGTGGGTCAATTGCGGGGTGTGGTTAATTCGGGTTCATTGGGGCGTGATTAATTCGGGTTCATTGGGGCGTGATTAATTCGGGTTCATTGGGGCGTAATTAATTCGGGTTCATTGGCGCGTAATTAATTCGGGTTCATTGGGGCGTAATTAATTCGGGTTCATTGGCGCGTAATTAATTCGGGTTCATTGGAGCGTGATTAATTCGAGTTCATTGGGGCGTAATTAATTCGGGTTCATTGGGGCGTGATTAATTCGGGTTCATTGGGGTGTGATTAATTCGGGTTCATTGGGGCGTGATTAATTCGGGTTCATTGGGGCGTAATTAATTCGGGTTCATTGGGGCGTAATTAATTCGGGTTCATTGGGGCGTAATTAATTGGGGGGTGGGTTAATCGGGGGGTGTGGTTAATTCGGGTTCATTGGGACGAAATTAATTCGGGTTCATTGGGGTGTAATTAATTCGGGTTCATTGGGGCGCAATTAATTCGGGTTCATTGGGGCGTAATTAATTCGGGTTCATTGGGCCGTAATTCATTCGGTTTCATTGGGGCGTAAATAATTCGGGTTCATTGGGGCGTAATTAATTCGGGTTCATTGGGGCGTGATTAATTGGGTTTCATTGGGGCGTGATTAATTCGGGTTCATTGGGGCGTTATTAATTCGGGTTCATTGGGGCGTAATTTTTTGGGGTTCATTGGGGCGAGATTAATTCGTGTTCATTTGGGCGTGATTAATTCGGGTTCAGTGGGGCATGATTAATTCGGGTTCATTGGGGCGTAATTAATTGGGGTTCATTGGGGTGTAATTAATTTGGGTTCATTGGGGCGCAATTAATTCGGGTTCATTGGGACGTAATTAATTCGGGTTCATTGGGGCGTGATTAATTCGGGTTCATTGGGGCGTGATTAATTCGGGTTCATTGGGGCGTAATTAATTCGGGTTCATTGGGGCGTGGTTAATTCGGGTTCATTGGGGCGTAATTAATTAGGGTTCATTGGGGCGTAATTATTTCGGGTTCATTGGGACGTAATTAATTCGGGTTCATTGGGGTGTAATTAATTGGGGGTGGGTTAATTGCGGCGTGTGGTTAATTCGGGTTCATTGGGGCGTGATTAATTCGGGTTCATTGGGGCGTGATTAATTCGGGTTCATTTGGGCGTAATTAATTCGGGTTCATTGGGGCGTAATTAATTCGGGTTCATTGGAGCGTAATTAATTCGGGTTCATTGGGGCGTGATTAATTCGGGTTCATTGGGGCGTGATTAATTCGGGTTCATTGGGGCGTGATTAATTCGGGTTCATTGGGGCGTAATTAATTCGGGATCATTGGGGCGTGGTCAATTCGGGTTCATTGGGGCGTAATTAATTCGGGTTCATTGGGGCGTGATTAATTCGGGTTCATTGGGGCGTAATTAATTCGGGTTCATTGGGGCGTAATTAATTCGGGGGTGGGTTAATTGGGGGGTGTGGTTAATTAGGGTTCATTGGGGCGTGATTAATTCGGGTTCATTGGGACGTAATTAATTCGGGTTCATTGGGGTGTAATTAAGTGGGGGTGGGTCAATTGCGGGGTGTGGTTAATTCGGGTTCATTGGGGCGTGATTAATTCGGGTTCATTGGGGCGTGATTAATTCGGGTTCATTGGGGCATAATTAATTCGGGTTCATTGGCGCGTAATTAATTCGGGTTCATTGGCGCGTAATTAATTCGGGTTCATTGGAGTGTGATTAATTCGGGTTCATTGGGACGTAATTAATTCGGGTTCATTGGGGCGTGATTAATTCGGGTTCATTGGGGCGTGATTAATTCGGGTTCATTGGGGCGTGATTAATTCGGGTTCAATGGGGCGTGATTAATTCGGGTTCATTGGGGCGTGATTAATTCGGGTTCATTGGGGCGTGATTAATTCGGGTTCATTGGGGCGTAATTAATTGGGGTTCATTGGGGCGTGATTAATTCGGGTTCATTGGGGCGTAATTAATTCGGGTTCATTGGGGCGTGATTAATTCGGGTTTCCCTGGGGACACTTTTCAGCGCTACACACCACCCACCCCCGGAACCAAAAGCACCCGGAACCAAAGTAACCGGGTCGTAGCTTCCGTGGGGACACTTTTCAGCCCTGCACCACCTTCCCTCCCCGGAACCAAAAGCACCCGGAACCAAAGTCGCCCGGTCGTTGTTTCCCTGGGGACACCTTTTAGCGCTGCACCACGCCCCCACCCCCCCCGGAACCAAAAACACCCGGAACCAAAGTATCCAGGTCGTTGTTTCCGTGGGGACACTTTTCCAGAGCTGCACAGCCCCCCAGCCCCCCGGAAACAAAAGCACACGGAACCAAAGTAGCCCGGTCGTTGTTTCCCTGGGGACACTTTTCATCGCTGCACCACCACCCCCCCACACCCCCCCCCCGGAACCAAAAGCACCCGGAACCAAAGTCGCCCGGTCGTTGTTTCCCTAGGGACACTTTTCAGAGCTGCACAGCCCCACACCCCCCCCCGGAACCAAAAGCACCCGGAACCAAAGTCGCCCGGTCGCTGCTTCCCTGGGGACACTTTTCAGCGCTGCACCACCCCCACCACCGCCCCCCCCCGCCCCCCGGAACCAAAAGCACCCGGAACCAAAGTAACCAGGTCGTTGTTTCCGTGGGGACACTTTTCAGAACTGCACGGCCCCCATCCCCCCGGAAACAAAAGCACCCGGAACCAGCCAGGGCTGACTCACCTCATCTGTACCGGTGGCAGCTCTGGGTGGCCGCACCTCCGATGCGCCGCCGCGATCCCCGGCGCGCAATGCCCGCGAACCGCGGAGACACCCCCCGCCCGGCCCAGACGCCCCGCCGCTAGCCGCGGAGAAAAGCCCCGGCACGGAGCGGCGCCGGGACAACGCCGGCCGCGGGCGGGAGGAGAACGCGCGGCGTCTCGCCGCCCGCGGGCCCCGCACCGACCCCGCGGAGCCCCGGCCCGCCGCGACCCCGCGCGCCGCCGACCGCCCGGCCCCGGCCGACCCCGCGCGGGGCGGCGGAGGCGGCGCCTCACCCGGAGGGAGCGCGGAGCCGGCGGCACCGCCCGGCGCCCAGCGCGGCGTCACGCGGCCGGGACCGGCGCCGGGAGCCCGGGCGAACCGCGCGCGCTCCGCGGCAGGAGCCGCGCGTAGGCTGGGCGCGCTTCCCGGCATCCCGCGGGGCTCCACACCGCCCCAGAGCGCATGCGCAGGGTCCCCCGGGCAGCTTCAGCGCGCTGTACCGCGCATGCGCCTCGGTCCTGCAGCGCTACCGCGGCGTGGTCGCTAGGCAACGGCGGCGCGCCGCTTTCAAGCGCCCTGCCGCGGGCGCTGCGCCGCCCGGCCGCAGTACCGGTCTGTGTCCGCAAGGCGGCAGCACCCACCGGGTTTCGTGCGCCTCGCCGCCCGCCAGCTTCCGCAGCGTGTCCTCAAAGAGGCAGAAGCGCTCTGCCGCTCCAACTGCGTCTCCCACCCGCAGTACCGCGGTCTGTCCACCAGGCGGCAGCACGCAGCGCGGTTCGTGCGCTGCGCCGCCCGGCCGCTTTGCTCTCTCTTCCTTTCTCTTCTCCAGCCTTCATTAGCACAGACACTTCTTTCCCCGTATTTATCTTCATAAAGTTCCTACAAAGCTATGACAGGATTGTGGCTCAGTGCATCCTGGGGAACTGCAGCGCTGACTTTCACCTGTGGGGCCAGGGCTGCTCAGCACCAGCGGGCAACAGCTGTGAAAATCACAGAGTCACAGGGCTGGGAAGGGACCCCCAGAGCCCACGGGGTCCCACCCCCTGACAAAGCAGGGTCCCTAGGAGGGAGGCATCCAGACGCGACTGGAATCTCTCCGCAGAAGGAGACTCCACACCCCCCTGGGCAGCCTGTCCCAGGGCTCCCTCACCCTCACTGGGCAAAAGGTCTTCCTGTGCTCTAAATTGCAGCCATTGCCCCTGCTCCTGTCCCCACAGACCACTGAGAAGGGGCTGCCCATTTCCCCCTGCGGCCCATACTTAACATATTGACCAACATCAATAAGGTCCCACCTTAGTCTTCTCCAGGCTGAACAGTCCCAGCTCACTCAGCCTTTCCTCACAGGGGAGATGCTCCAGGCCCTGTTCATCATCTTTGTAGCCCTTCTCTGGACTCCCTCCAGGAGATCCCTGTGTTTTTTAGACCAGGGAGCCCAGAACTGGACACAACACTCCAGGTGGGGCCTGACCAGGGCACAGCAGAGGGGGAGGATCCCCTCCTGTGACCTGCTGGCCAAAATGCTCTGCAGGAAGGAAGCACGACCCGAAACAAACATTTATTAAAAAGGACTGTACAAACAAATGAAACAGGGAGCAGCACACTGTTGCTCCTGCTGGGCAAAGAAGTGAAATATTTCAAACACGGCAGCCCGTGAAAGTGCCAGAAACTGCTCAAATACCTAAATGCTGAAAGGAAAACCTACGCCGGAGGAATTGGAAAACTGTAAAATAAAGCAAAGCACTTCTCTTTATTTAAAGGGCTACTAAAGTCTCTATTTCTTCAATTCTGCTATTTAGAGTAGTACCTCAATGGCTATTCTTTCAAAATTAGCTTCTGTAACTTGCAGCCACTAGCAGGTTCAGTCAGTCAGTACCCTGTTGAATCTAGCAAGTGTAAGGATGAAAATTCAGCTTACCTTTCCTCTAATGATTAACGGGGTCCTTGGCTCTAAAGTTTGAACAACTTACCTACCCCAGCCTGGGTATAGAAATTTCTACAGCACAGCCTTTAGACACAGTAGAGCGTTTGCATCCTTTTAGCGTGGGCTTAAGGTGGGGGGCAGGGACAGAGGCCTGTGACTTTTTTTGCCATTTGCTTGCAAAACAACAGGGCCGTATCCTTTGGGGCAATGGAGGAAATCAGGAAGAGACCCTAGAAACCAGCTATAAAAAAGAATCCAGTGATTTTTCTTAGCGCTTCAATACCCATTGCAAAGGGAATGATAAAGCCAGGGTTAAAACAGACTAGTAATATCAAACTCTTGTAAACTTTGAGAAGGGTCTCTTTATGGCTCTTCTGAGAAATTAACTGAATAAGAAGGAATTTAAGCCAAGTGAAGAAGTATCCTCAAAGAACCTTAGGTACAAAGGAAAAGGCAGTTGTTGCTCCACGGAGCAAAAATGCAGTAGACGTGCAAGACCTGCACTTCAGGCAGCTTCCTGCTCTGACTGAAAAACCCCACTAAATCAGTATTTCGTAACTTTCCCTCCGGTCCCTGGAGAAAGGTGCCTGGGAGAAAAAAAGCCTGCGGCTGTCACAGAAAAGCTCTTCAGTTCAACTTCCTTAATCTGTAAGAGAAAAGAGTACCGGCTCTCTAGAAAAGATACTGCTTCCTTCCCCCCAGCCCAAGGATCCCTTGATCAATAATACAGATTTTGTCTCTTTGAAATAGAATATTCCCAGTTGGGAGGGGACCCATAAGAAACATCCGGTCCAGCTCCCTGCTCCTCACAGGAGTACCTAACGCTAAACCAGATGCTCCTTGAGCTCTGGCAGGTTTGGTGCTGTGACTACTTCCCTCAGGAGCCTGTTCCAGCGACTGAGCACCCTCTCAGTGAAGAGCCTTTTCCTAATGGCCAGTCTGAACTTCCCCTGATGCGGCTTCATTCTGTTTTCTTGTGCCCTGTTACTGGTCACCATAGAGGAGATGAGCACCTTCCTCTCCGCTGCCCACCCTGAGCAAGTTGTAGGCTGCTGTAACAGTCAAGGCACGGGAAGGATGGAAACCAGGCAAGGAAGAAGCAACTGACAGTGACATCTGAGGTGTGTTTGGGTTTAGAAAAAGGCATGCTCAACCTACCTGCCAAAAAGTAGACGGGCAACAGGTAAGTCAGCAAGTGAGGAGCTATGGAAAAGTCTCAAGGGACGTTAAAAAAGACATTAAAGGAAAAGCAGGTCATTTTCTGTGCTTCTAAGGTACAGTGGTTAGCACTTAACAAGAAAAGGAAAGCTACCAGCCTCTCTTACTGCTGTAAGCGGGAACAGCAATGGAAAAAAAACCACAATCTGACAGGAAAAAGGGGAGGAGGAAACGCAGACTGTGCTTATGCAGCTGGGGAGGGGAACAGACATTTCAAGCGATAAATAAATGCAATATGCAGCTTGTACTTGTTTACAGTGGGGGAGCTTTTTTTTTCCAGTGCAGATACCATCAGAGCTAGAAACCACTGTTAGTTGTGTAGATGTCCTACCATGACGTAGAAAGTACAGCTTTAAAAATATATTCCCCATTCAGCACCTCTAATTGGCCAATCTTCATTTAGAAATTGTTCTCTCTTAATGGCAATCATTCCCTTCAGGGTGATGCTTCTTAATGTTTGATGGCTCCACTCGGTGCTGAAGGCCCCCTCTTGCCATGAAATTAACAAATACCATATATTTTCCAAAAATCTCTGTTCTTCCAAACACCTCCAATCAAAAGTCCCATCCAGCTGCCCAAGTCTCTCTGTGTCCAGGTAGTAAATGAGAAAAGGAGAACAGGAAAAGGAGTTTTCTGTGGGATTGTCAGTGTGATGTTACTGTGGCTACTGGCAAAGTGTACCCACAGTGGACTGCAATAGTGCAAATGCTTACTATGCCAACATTACAAAATATGCCACCCAACTCAGACAGGAATAAACAACTGTCCTGAGGTAAATTTACTTTGCACTCTTCATGGGATCCTGGGATGGTGGTGTGACGTTGGGATTACTGAAGCAATGAAGCCAAAGGAGGCTCTCTGGGAAAATGAGGGCCAAAGGAAGCAAAAAGGGGCCAAAGAGAGCCCTCTGGGAAAACAGAGGGCAAAGGGGGCCAGAGGGGTCTTTCTGGGAAAATGGGGGCCAGAGGGGTCTTTCTGGGAAAATGGGGGCCAGAGGGGGCCAAAGGGGGCCAAAGGGGGTTTGGAAAGGAGCTGAAATCACTTGGGGCTGGAATAAGACGGAGGGGTTGGAATAAAGATGGTTGGGGCTGCAATAAAGACTGTGGGGCTGGAAATAAAAAGCACAGAGCTGGAATAAAGGCGGCTGGTGTGGGGCGTAATTAATTCGGGTTCATTGGGGCATAATTAATTAGGGTTCATTGGGGCGTAATAAATTAGGGTTCATTGGGGCGTAATTAATTGGGGGTGGGTTAATTGCGGGGTGTGGTTAATTAGGGTTCCTTGGGGCGTAATTAATTCGGGTTCATTGGGGCGTAATTAATTCGGGTTCATTGGGGCGTAATTAATTCGGGTTCATTGGGGCGTGATTAATTGGGATTCATTGGGGCGTAATTAATTGGGGTTCATTGGGGCGTACTTATTTCGGGTTCCTTGGGGCGTGATTAATTCGGGTTCATTGGGGCGTGATTAATTCGGGTTCATTGGGGCGTGATTAATTGGGGTTCATTGGGGTGTAATTAATTCGGGTTCATTGGGACGTAATTAATTCGGGTTCATTGGGGCGTGATTAATTCGGGTTCATTGGGGCGTAATTAATTCGGGTTCATTGGGGCGTGGTTAATTCGGGTTCATTGGGGCGTGATTAATTCGGGTTCATTGGCGCGTAATTAATTCGGGTTCATTGGCGCGTAATTAATTCGGGTTCATTGGAGCGTAATTAATTCGGGTTCATTGGGGCGTGATTAATTCGGGTTCATTGGGGCGTGGTTAATTCGGGTTCATTGGGGCGTAATTAATTAGGGTTCATTGGGGCGTAATTATTTCGGGTTCATTGGGGCGTGATTTATTCGGGTTCATTGGGGCGTGATTAATTCGGGTTCATTGGGGCGTGATTAATTCGGGTTCATTGGAGCGTGATTAATTCGGGTTCATTGGAGCGTGATTATTTCGGGTTCATTGGGGCGTGATTAATTCGGGTTCATTGGGGCGTGATTAATTCGGGTTCATTGGGGCGTAATTAATTCGGGTTCATTGGGGCGTGATTAATTCGGGTTCATTGGAGCGTGATTATTTCGGGTTCATTGGGGCGTGATTAATTCGGGTTCATTGGGGCGTGATTAATTCGGGTTCATTGGGGCGTGATTAATTCGGGTTCATTGGGGCGTAATTAATTCGGGTTCATTGGGGCGTAATTAATTCGGGTTCATTGGGGCGTAATTAATTCGGGGGTGGGTTAATTGGGGCGTGTGGTTAATTAGGGTTCATTGGGGCGTGATTAATTCGGGTTCATTGGGACGTAATTAATTCGGGTTCATTGGGGTGTAATTAAGTGGGGGTGGGTCAATTGCGGGGTGTGGTTAATTCGGGTTCATTGGGGCGTGATTAATTCGGGTTCATTGGGGCGTGATTAATTCGGGTTCATTGGGGCGTAATTAATTCGGGTTCATTGGCGCGTAATTAATTCGGGTTCATTGGGGCGTAATTAATTCGGGTTCATTGGCGCGTAATTAATTCGGGTTCATTGGAGCGTGATTAATTCGAGTTCATTGGGGCGTAATTAATTCGGGTTCATTGGGGCGTGATTAATTCGGGTTCATTGGGGTGTGATTAATTCGGGTTCATTGGGGCGTAATTAATTCGGGTTCATTGGGGCGTAATTAATTCGGGTTCATTGGGGCGTAATTAATTGGGGGGTGGGTTAATCGGGGGGTGTGGTTAATTCGGGTTCATTGGGACGAAATTAATTCGGGTTCATTGGGGTGTAATTAATTCGGGTTCATTGGGGCGCAATTAATTCGGGTTCATTGGGGCGTAATTAATTCGGGTTCATTGGGCCGTAATTCATTCGGTTTCATTGGGGCGTAAATAATTCGGGTTCATTGGGGCGTAATTAATTCGGGTTCATTGGGGCGTGATTAATTGGGTTTCATTGGGGCGTGATTAATTCGGGTTCATTGGGGCGTTATTAATTCGGGTTCATTGGGGCGTAATTTTTTGGGGTTCATTGGGGCGAGATTAATTCGTGTTCATTTGGGCGTGATTAATTCGGGTTCAGTGGGGCATGATTAATTCGGGTTCATTGGGGCGTAATTAATTGGGGTTCATTGGGGTGTAATTAATTTGGGTTCATTGGGGCGCAATTAATTCGGGTTCATTGGGACGTAATTAATTCGGGTTCATTGGGGCGTGATTAATTCGGGTTCATTGGGGCGTGATTAATTCGGGTTCATTGGGGCGTAATTAATTCGGGTTCATTGGGGCGTGGTTAATTCGGGTTCATTGGGGCGTAATTAATTAGGGTTCATTGGGGCGTAATTATTTCGGGTTCATTGGGACGTAATTAATTCGGGTTCATTGGGGTGTAATTAATTGGGGGTGGGTTAATTGCGGCGTGTGGTTAATTCGGGTTCATTGGGGCGTGATTAATTCGGGTTCATTGGGGCGTGATTAATTCGGGTTCATTTGGGCGTAATTAATTCGGGTTCATTGGGGCGTAATTAATTCGGGTTCATTGGAGCGTAATTAATTCGGGTTCATTGGGGCGTGATTAATTCGGGTTCATTGGGGCGTGATTAATTCGGGTTCATTGGGGCGTGATTAATTCGGGTTCATTGGGGCGTAATTAATTCGGGATCATTGGGGCGTGGTCAATTCGGGTTCATTGGGGCGTAATTAATTCGGGTTCATTGGGGCGTGATTAATTCGGGTTCATTGGGGCGTAATTAATTCGGGTTCATTGGGGCGTAATTAATTCGGGGGTGGGTTAATTGGGGGGTGTGGTTAATTAGGGTTCATTGGGGCGTGATTAATTCGGGTTCATTGGGACGTAATTAATTCGGGTTCATTGGGGTGTAATTAAGTGGGGGTGGGTCAATTGCGGGGTGTGGTTAATTCGGGTTCATTGGGGCGTGATTAATTCGGGTTCATTGGGGCGTGATTAATTCGGGTTCATTGGGGCATAATTAATTCGGGTTCATTGGCGCGTAATTAATTCGGGTTCATTGGCGCGTAATTAATTCGGGTTCATTGGAGTGTGATTAATTCGGGTTCATTGGGACGTAATTAATTCGGGTTCATTGGGGCGTGATTAATTCGGGTTCATTGGGGCGTGATTAATTCGGGTTCATTGGGGCGTGATTAATTCGGGTTCAATGGGGCGTGATTAATTCGGGTTCATTGGGGCGTGATTAATTCGGGTTCATTGGGGCGTGATTAATTCGGGTTCATTGGGGCGTAATTAATTGGGGTTCATTGGGGCGTGATTAATTCGGGTTCATTGGGGCGTAATTAATTCGGGTTCATTGGGGCGTGATTAATTCGGGTTTCCCTGGGGACACTTTTCAGCGCTACACACCACCCACCCCCGGAACCAAAAGCACCCGGAACCAAAGTAACCGGGTCGTAGCTTCCGTGGGGACACTTTTCAGCCCTGCACCACCTTCCCTCCCCGGAACCAAAAGCACCCGGAACCAAAGTCGCCCGGTCGTTGTTTCCCTGGGGACACCTTTTAGCGCTGCACCACGCCCCCACCCCCCCCGGAACCAAAAACACCCGGAACCAAAGTATCCAGGTCGTTGTTTCCGTGGGGACACTTTTCCAGAGCTGCACAGCCCCCCAGCCCCCCGGAAACAAAAGCACACGGAACCAAAGTAGCCCGGTCGTTGTTTCCCTGGGGACACTTTTCATCGCTGCACCACCACCCCCCCCACACCCCCCCCCGGAACCAAAAGCACCCGGAACCAAAGTCGCCCGGTCGTTGTTTCCCTAGGGACACTTTTCAGAGCTGCACAGCCCCACACCCCCCCCGGAACCAAAAGCACCCGGAACCAAAGTCGCCCGGTCGCTGCTTCCCTGGGGACACTTTTCAGCGCTGCACCACCCCCACCACCGCCCCCCCCGCCCCCCGGAACCAAAAGCACCCGGAACCAAAGTAACCAGGTCGTTGTTTCCGTGGGGACACTTTTCAGAACTGCACGGCCCCCATCCCCCCGGAAACAAAAGCACCCGGAACCAGCCAGGGCTGACTCACCTCATCTGTACCGGTGGCAGCTCTGGGTGGCCGCACCTCCGATGCGCCGCCGCGATCCCCGGCGCGCAATGCCCGCGAACCGCGGAGACACCCCCCGCCCGGCCCAGACGCCCCGCCGCTAGCCGCGGAGAAAAGCCCCGGCACGGAGCGGCGCCGGGACAACGCCGGCCGCGGGCGGGAGGAGAACGCGCGGCGTCTCGCCGCCCGCGGGCCCCGCACCGACCCCGCGGAGCCCCGGCCCGCCGCGACCCCCGCGCGCCGCCGACCGCCCGGCCCCGGCCGACCCCGCGCGGGGCGGCGGAGGCGGCGCCTCACCCGGAGGGAGCGCGGAGCCGGCGGCACCGCCCGGCGCCCAGCGCGGCGTCACGCGGCCGGGACCGGCGCCGGGAGCCCGGGCGAACCGCGCGCGCTCCGCGGCAGGAGCCGCGCGTAGGCTGGGCGCGCTTCCCGGCATCCCGCGGGGCTCCACACCGCCCCAGAGCGCATGCGCAGGGTCCCCCGGGCAGCTTCAGCGCGCTGTACCGCGCATGCGCCTCGGTCCTGCAGCGCTACCGCGGCGTGGTCGCTAGGCAACGGCGGCGCGCCGCTTTCAAGCGCCCTGCCGCGGGCGCTGCGCCGCCCGGCCGCAGTACCGGTCTGTGTCCGCAAGGCGGCAGCACCCACCGGGTTTCGTGCGCCTCGCCGCCCGCCAGCTTCCGCAGCGTGTCCTCAAAGAGGCAGAAGCGCTCTGCCGCTCCAACTGCGTCTCCCACCCGCAGTACCGCGGTCTGTCCACCAGGCGGCAGCACGCAGCGCGGTTCGTGCGCTGCGCCGCCCGGCCGCTTTGCTCTCTCTTCCTTTCTCTTCTCCAGCCTTCATTAGCACAGACACTTCTTTCCCCGTATTTATCTTCATAAAGTTCCTACAAAGCTATGACAGGATTGTGGCTCAGTGCATCCTGGGGAACTGCAGCGCTGACTTTCACCTGTGGGGCCAGGGCTGCTCAGCACCAGCGGGCAACAGCTGTGAAAATCACAGAGTCACAGGGCTGGGAAGGGACCCCCAGAGCCCACGGGGTCCCACCCCCTGACAAAGCAGGGTCCCTAGGAGGGAGGCATCCAGACGCGACTGGAATCTCTCCGCAGAAGGAGACTCCACACCCCCCTGGGCAGCCTGTCCCAGGGCTCCCTCACCCTCACTGGGCAAAAGGTCTTCCTGTGCTCTAAATTGCAGCCATTGCCCCTGCTCCTGTCCCCACAGACCACTGAGAAGGGGCTGCCCATTTCCCCCTGCGGCCCATACTTAACATATTGACCAACATCAATAAGGTCCCACCTTAGTCTTCTCCAGGCTGAACAGTCCCAGCTCACTCAGCCTTTCCTCACAGGGGAGATGCTCCAGGCCCTGTTCATCATCTTTGTAGCCCTTCTCTGGACTCCCTCCAGGAGATCCCTGTGTTTTTTAGACCAGGGAGCCCAGAACTGGACACAACACTCCAGGTGGGGCCTGACCAGGGCACAGCAGAGGGGGAGGATCCCCTCCTGTGACCTGCTGGCCAAAATGCTCTGCAGGAAGGAAGCACGACCCGAAACAAACATTTATTAAAAAGGACTGTACAAACAAATGAAACAGGGAGCAGCACACTGTTGCTCCTGCTGGGCAAAGAAGTGAAATATTTCAAACACGGCAGCCCGTGAAAGTGCCAGAAACTGCTCAAATACCTAAATGCTGAAAGGAAAACCTACGCCGGAGGAATTGGAAAACTGTAAAATAAAGCAAAGCACTTCTCTTTATTTAAAGGGCTACTAAAGTCTCTATTTCTTCAATTCTGCTATTTAGAGTAGTACCTCAATGGCTATTCTTTCAAAATTAGCTTCTGTAACTTGCAGCCACTAGCAGGTTCAGTCAGTCAGTACCCTGTTGAATCTAGCAAGTGTAAGGATGAAAATTCAGCTTACCTTTCCTCTAATGATTAACGGGGTCCTTGGCTCTAAAGTTTGAACAACTTACCTACCCCAGCCTGGGTATAGAAATTTCTACAGCACAGCCTTTAGACACAGTAGAGCGTTTGCATCCTTTTAGCGTGGGCTTAAGGTGGGGGGCAGGGACAGAGGCCTGTGACTTTTTTTGCCATTTGCTTGCAAAACAACAGGGCCGTATCCTTTGGGGCAATGGAGGAAATCAGGAAGAGACCCTAGAAACCAGCTATAAAAAAGAATCCAGTGATTTTTCTTAGCGCTTCAATACCCATTGCAAAGGGAATGATAAAGCCAGGGTTAAAACAGACTAGTAATATCAAACTCTTGTAAACTTTGAGAAGGGTCTCTTTATGGCTCTTCTGAGAAATTAACTGAATAAGAAGGAATTTAAGCCAAGTGAAGAAGTATCCTCAAAGAACCTTAGGTACAAAGGAAAAGGCAGTTGTTGCTCCACGGAGCAAAAATGCAGTAGACGTGCAAGACCTGCACTTCAGGCAGCTTCCTGCTCTGACTGAAAAACCCCACTAAATCAGTATTTCGTAACTTTCCCTCCGGTCCCTGGAGAAAGGTGCCTGGGAGAAAAAAAGCCTGCGGCTGTCACAGAAAAGCTCTTCAGTTCAACTTCCTTAATCTGTAAGAGAAAAGAGTACCGGCTCTCTAGAAAAGATACTGCTTCCTTCCCCCCAGCCCAAGGATCCCTTGATCAATAATACAGATTTTGTCTCTTTGAAATAGAATATTCCCAGTTGGGAGGGGACCCATAAGAAACATCCGGTCCAGCTCCCTGCTCCTCACAGGAGTACCTAACGCTAAACCAGATGCTCCTTGAGCTCTGGCAGGTTTGGTGCTGTGACTACTTCCCTCAGGAGCCTGTTCCAGCGACTGAGCACCCTCTCAGTGAAGAGCCTTTTCCTAATGGCCAGTCTGAACTTCCCCTGATGCGGCTTCATTCTGTTTTCTTGTGCCCTGTTACTGGTCACCATAGAGGAGATGAGCACCTTCCTCTCCGCTGCCCACCCTGAGCAAGTTGTAGGCTGCTGTAACAGTCAAGGCACGGGAAGGATGGAAACCAGGCAAGGAAGAAGCAACTGACAGTGACATCTGAGGTGTGTTTGGGTTTAGAAAAAGGCATGCTCAACCTACCTGCCAAAAAGTAGACGGGCAACAGGTAAGTCAGCAAGTGAGGAGCTATGGAAAAGTCTCAAGGGACGTTAAAAAAGACATTAAAGGAAAAGCAGGTCATTTTCTGTGCTTCTAAGGTACAGTGGTTAGCACTTAACAAGAAAAGGAAAGCTACCAGCCTCTCTTACTGCTGTAAGCGGGAACAGCAATGGAAAAAAAACCACAATCTGACAGGAAAAAGGGGAGGAGGAAACGCAGACTGTGCTTATGCAGCTGGGGAGGGGAACAGACATTTCAAGCGATAAATAAATGCAATATGCAGCTTGTACTTGTTTACAGTGGGGGAGCTTTTTTTTTCCAGTGCAGATACCATCAGAGCTAGAAACCACTGTTAGTTGTGTAGATGTCCTACCATGACGTAGAAAGTACAGCTTTAAAAATATATTCCCCATTCAGCACCTCTAATTGGCCAATCTTCATTTAGAAATTGTTCTCTCTTAATGGCAATCATTCCCTTCAGGGTGATGCTTCTTAATGTTTGATGGCTCCACTCGGTGCTGAAGGCCCCCTCTTGCCATGAAATTAACAAATACCATATATTTTCCAAAAATCTCTGTTCTTCCAAACACCTCCAATCAAAAGTCCCATCCAGCTGCCCAAGTCTCTCTGTGTCCAGGTAGTAAATGAGAAAAGGAGAACAGGAAAAGGAGTTTTCTGTGGGATTGTCAGTGTGATGTTACTGTGGCTACTGGCAAAGTGTACCCACAGTGGACTGCAATAGTGCAAATGCTTACTATGCCAACATTACAAAATATGCCACCCAACTCAGACAGGAATAAACAACTGTCCTGAGGTAAATTTACTTTGCACTCTTCATGGGATCCTGGGATGGTGGTGTGACGTTGGGATTACTGAAGCAATGAAGCCAAAGGAGGCTCTCTGGGAAAATGAGGGCCAAAGGAAGCAAAAAGGGGCCAAAGAGAGCCCTCTGGGAAAACAGAGGGCAAAGGGGGCCAGAGGGGTCTTTCTGGGAAAATGGGGGCCAGAGGGGTCTTTCTGGGAAAATGGGGGCCAGAGGGGGCCAAAGGGGGCCAAAGGGGGTTTGGAAAGGAGCTGAAATCACTTGGGGCTGGAATAAGACGGAGGGGTTGGAATAAAGATGGTTGGGGCTGCAATAAAGACTGTGGGGCTGGAAATAAAAAGCACAGAGCTGGAATAAAGGCGGCTGGTGTGGGGCGTAATTAATTCGGGTTCATTGGGGCGTAATTAATTAGGGTTCATTGGGGCGTAATTAATTCGGGTTCATTGGGGCGTAATTAATTGGGGGAGGGTTAATTGCGGGGTGTGGTTAATTAGGGTTCATTGGGGCGTGATTAATTCGGGTTCATTGGGGCGTGATTAATTCGGGTTCATTGGGGCCTGATTAATTGGGGTTCATTGGGGCCTGATTAATTGGGGTTCAATGGGGTGTAATTAATTCGGGTTCATTGGGGCGCAATTAATTCGGGTTCCCTGGGACGTAATTAATTCGGGTTCATTGGGGTGTGATTAATTCGGGTTCATTGGGGCGTAATTAATTCGGGTTCATTGGGGCGTAATTAATTGGGGTTCATTGGGGCGTGATTAATTCGAGTTCATTGGGGCGTGATTAATTCGGGTTCATTGGGGCATGATTAATTCGGGTTCATTGGGGCGTAATTAATTCGGGTTCATTGGGGCGTAATTAATTGGGGGGTGGGTTAATTGGGGGGTGTGGTTAATTCGGGTTCATTGGGGTGTAATTAATTCGGGTTCATTGGGGCGCAATTAATTCGGGTTCATTGGGGCATAATTAATTAGGGTTCATTGGGGCATAATTAATTAGGGTTCATTGGGGCGTAATTAATTCGGGTTCATTGGGGCGTGATTAATTCGGGTTCATTGGGGCGTAATTAATATGGGTTCATTGGGGCGTGATTAATTCGGGTTCATTGGGGCGTGATTAATTCGGGGTCATTGGGGCGTAATTAATTCGGGTCATTGGGGCATAATTAATTAGGGTTCATTGGGGCGTAATAAATTAGGGTTCATTGGGGCGTAATTAATTGGGGGTGGGTTAATTGCGGGGTGTGGTTAATTAGGGTTCCTTGGGGCGTGATTAATTCGGGTTCATTGGCGCGTAATTAATTCGGGTTCATTGGGGCGTAATTAATTCGGGTTCATTGGGGCGTGATTAATTGGGGTTCATTGGGGCGTAATTAATTGGGGTTCATTGGGGCGTACTTATTTCGGGTTCCTTGGGGCGTGATTAATTCGGGTTCATTGGGGCGTGATTAATTCGGGTTCATTGGGGCGTGATTAATTGGGGTTCATTGGGGTGTAATTAATTCGGGTTCATTGGGACGTAATTAATTCGGGTTCATTGGGGCGTGATTAATTCGGGTTCATTGGGGCGTAATTAATTCGGGTTCATTGGGGCGTGGTTAATTCGGATTCAATGGGGCGTAATTAATTAGGGTTCATTGGGGCGTAATTAATTCGGGTTCATTGGGGCGTAATTAATTGGGGTTCATTGGGGTGTAATTAATTCGGTTTCATTGGGGCGCAATTAATTCGGGTTCCTTGGGACGCAATTAATTCGGGTTCATTGGGGTGTGATTAATTCGGGTTCATTGGGGCGTGATTAATTCGGGTTCATTGGGGCATAATTAATTAGGGTTCATTGGGGCGTAATTAATTAGGATTCATTGGGGCGTAATTAATTGGGGGTGGGTAAATTGCGGGGTGTGGTTAATTAGGGTTCCTTGGGGCGTGATTAATTCGGCTTCATTGGGGCGTAATTAATTCGGGTTCATTGGGGCGTAATTAATTCAGGTTCATTGGGGCGTGATTAATTGGGGTTCATTGGGGCGTAATTAATTGGGGTTCATTGGGGCGTACTTATTTCGGGTTCCTTGGGGCGTGATTAATTCGGGTTCATTGGGGCGTGATTAATTCGGGTTCATTGGGGCGTGATTAATTGGGGTTCATTGGGGTGTAATTAATTCGGGTTCATTGGGACGTAATTAATTCGGGTTCATTGGGGCGTGATTAATTCGGGTTCATTGGGGCGTAATTAATTCGGGTTCATTGGGGCGTGGTTAATTCGGGTTCATTGGGGCGTAATTAATTAGGGTTCATTGGGGCGTAATTAATTCGGGTTCATTGGGGCGTAACTAATTGGGGTTCATTGGGGCGTAATCAATTCGGGTTCCTTGGGGCGTAATTAATTCGGGTTCATTTGGGCGTGATTAATTCGGGTTCATTGGGGCCTGATTAATTGGGGTTCATTGGGGCGTAATTAATTGGGGTTCATTGGGGTGTAATTAATTCGGGTTCATTGGGGCGCAATTAATTCGGGTTCCTTGGGACGTAATTAATTCGGGTTCATTGGGGCGTGATTAATTCGGCTTCATTGGGGCGTGATTAATTCGGGTTCATTGGGGCGTAATTAATTTGGTTTCATTGGGGCGTAATTAATTCGTGTTCATTGGGGCGTGATTAATTCGCGTTCATTGGGGCGTGATTAATTCGGGTTCATTGGGGCGTGATTAATTGGGGTTCATTGGGGCGTGATTTATTCGGGTTCATTGGGGCGTAATTAATTCGGGTTCATTGGGACGTAATTAATTCGGGTTCATTGGGGTGTAATTAATTGGGGGGTGGGTTAATTGGGAGGTGTGGTTAATTCGGGTTCATTGGGACGTAATTAATTCGGGTTCATTGGGGTGTAATTAATTCGGGTTCATTGGGGCGCAATTAATTCGTGTTCATTGGGGCGTAATTAATTCCGGTTCATTGGGGTGTGATTTATTCGGGTTCATTGGGGCGTAATTAATTCGGGTTCATTGGGGCGTAATTAATTAGTGTTCATTGGGGTGTGATTAATTCGGGTTCATTGGGGCGTGATTAATTCGGGTTCATTGGGGCGTGATTAATTCGGGTTCATTGGGGCGTAATTAATTCGGGTTCATTGGGGCATAATTAATTCTGGTTCATTGGGGCGTGATTAATTCGGGTTCATTGGGGAGTGATTAATTCGGGTTCATTGGGGCGTGATTAATTCGGGTTCATTGGGGCGTAATTAATTGGGGGTGGGTTAATTGCGAGGTGTGGTTAATTTGGGTTCATTGGGGCGTGATTAATTCGGGTTCCTTGGGGCGTAATTAATTCGGGTTCATTGGGACGTAATTAATTCCGGTTCATTGGGGCTTAATTAATACGGGTTCATTGGGGCGTGATTAATTCGGGTTCATTGGGGCGTGATTAATTCGGGTTCATTGGGGCGTGATTAATTGGGGTTCATTGGGGCGTGATTAATTCGGGTTCATTGGGGCGTGATTAATTCGGGTTCATTGGGGCATGATTAATTGGGGTTCATTGGGGCGTGATTAATTCGGGTTCATTGGGGCGTAATTAATTCGGGTTCATTGGGGCGTAATTAATTCGGGTTCATTGGAGCGTAATTAATTGGGGGGTGGGTTAATCGGGGGGTGTGGTTAATTCGGGTTCATTGGGACGTAATTAATTCGGGTTCATTGGGGTGTAATTAATTCGGGTTCATTGGGGCGTAATTAATTCGGGTTCATTGGGGCGTAATTTATTCGGGTTCATTGGGGCGTAATTAATTCGGGTTCATTGGGGCGTAATTAATTCGGGTTCATTGGGGCGTAATTAATTCGGGTTCATTGGGGCGTGATTAATTCGGGTTCATTGGGGCGTAATTAATTCGGGTTCATTGGGGCGTGATTAATTCGGGTTCATTGGGGCGTGATTAATTCGGGTTCATTGGGGTGTGGTTAATTAGTGTTCATTGGGGCATGATTAATTCGGGTTCATTGGGACGTAATTAATTCGGGTTCATTGGGACGTAATTAATTCGGGTTCATTGGGGTGTAAATAATTAGGGTTCATTGGGGCGCAATTAATTCGGGTTCATTGGGGCGCGATTTATTCGGGTTCATTGGGGCATAATTAATTCGGGTTCATTGGGGCGTAATTAATTCGGGTTCTTTGGGGCGTGATGAATTCGGGTTCATTGGGGCGTGATTAATTCGGATTCATTGGGGCGTAATTAATTCGGCTTCATTGGGGCGTAATTAATTCGGGTTCATTGGGGCGTGATTAATTCGGGTTCATTGGGGCGTGATTAATTCGGGTTCATTGGGGCGTAATTAATTCGGGTTCATTGGGGCGTGATTAATTCGGGTTCATTGGGGCGTGATTAATTCGGGTTCATTGGGGCGTAATTAATTTGGGTTCATTGGGGCGTAATTAATTCGGGTTCATTGGGGCGTGATTAATTCGGGTTCATTGGGGCGTGATTAATTCGGGTTCATTGGGGCGTGATTAATTCGGGTTCATTGGGGCGTGATTAATTCGGGTTCATTGGGGCGTAATTAATTCGGGTTCATTGGGGCGTAATTAATTCGGGTTCATTGGGGCGTGATTAATTCGGATTCATTGGGGCGTAATTATTTGGGGTTCATTGGGGCGTGATTAATTCGGGTTCATTTGGGCGTGATTAATTCGGGTTCATTGGGGCGTGATTAATGCGGGTTCATTGGGGCGTAATTAATTGGGGTTCATTGGGGCGTAATTAATTCTGGTTCATTGGGGCGTAATTAATTCGGGTTCATTGGGGCGTGATTAATTCGGGTTCATTGGGGCGTGATTAATTCGGGTTCATTGGGGCGTAATTAATTCGGGTTCATTGGGGCGCAATTAATTCGGGTTCATTGGGGCGTAATTAATTCGGGTTCATTGGGGCGTAATTAATTCGGGTTCATTGGGGCGTAAAAAATTCGGGTTCATTGGGGCGTGATTAATTCGGGTTCATTGGGGCGTGATTAATTCGGGTTCATTGGGGCGTAATTAATTCGGGTTCATTGGGGCGTAATTATTTGGGGTTCATTGGGGCGTGATTAATTCGGGTTCATTGGCGCGTGATTAATTCGGGTTCATTGGGGCGTAATTAATTGGGGTTCATTGGGGCGTAATTAATTCGGGTTCATTGGGGCGCAATTAATTCGGGTTCATTGGGGCGTGATTAATTCGGGTTCATTGGGGCGTTATTAATTCGGGTTCATTGGGGCGTAATTAATTCGGGTTCATTGGGGTGTAATTAATTCGGGTTCATTGGGGCGTGGTTAATTCGGGTTCATTGGGGCGTAATTAATTAGGGTTCATTGGGGCGTAATTAATTCGGGTTCATTGGGGCGTGATTAATTCGGGTTCATTGGGGCGTAATTAATTCGGGTTCATTGGGGCGTGATTAATTCGGGTTCATTGGGGAGTGATTAATTCGGGTTCATTGGGGCGTAATTAATTCGGGTTCATTGGGGCGTGATTAATTCGGGTTCATTGGGGCGTAATTAATTCGGGTTCATTGGGGCGTAATTAATTCGGGTTCATTGCGGCGTGATTAATTCGGGTTCATTGGGGCGTGATTAATTCGGGTTCATTGGGGCGTGATTAATTCGGGTTCATTGGGGCGTAATTAATTCGGGTTCATTGGGGCGTAATTAATTGGGGGGTGGGTTAATTGCGGGGTGTGGTTAATTCGGGTTCATTGGGGCGTGATTAATTCGGGTTTATTGGGGCGTGATTAATTCGGGTTCATTGGGGCGTAATTAATTCGGGTTCATTGGCGCGTAATTAATTCGGGTTCATTGGAGCGTAATTAATTCGGGTTCATTGGCGCGTAATTAATTCGGGTTCATTGGAGCGTAATTAATTCGGGTTCATTGGGACGTAATTAATTCGGGTTCATTGGGGCGTGATTAATTCGGGTTCATTGGGGCGTGATTAATTCGGGTTCATTGGGGCGTGATTAATTCGGGTTCAATGGGGCGTGATTAATTCGGGTTCATTGGGGCGTGATTAATTGGGGTTCATTGGGGCGTGATTAATTCGGGTTCATTGGGGCGTGATTAATTGGGGTTCATTGGGGCGTGATTAATTCGGGTTCATTGGGGCGTGATTAATTCGGGTTCATTGGGGCGTAATTAATTCGGGTTCATTGGGGCGTAATTAATTCGGGTTCATTGGGGCGTGATTAATTCGGGTTCATTGGGGCGTGATTAATTCGGGTTCATTGGGGCGTAATTAATTCGGGTTCATTGGGGCGTAATTAATTGGGGGGTGGGTTAATTGCGGGGTGTGGTTAATTCGGGTTCATTGGGGCGTGATTAATTCGGGTTTATTGGGGCGTGATTAATTCGGGTTCATTGGGGCGTAATTAATTCGGGTTCATTGGCGCGTAATTAATTCGGGTTCATTGGCGCGTAATTAATTCGGGTTCATTGGAGTGTGATTAATTCGGGTTCATTGGGACGTAATTAATTCGGGTTCATTGGGGCGTGATTAATTCGGGTTCATTGGGGCGTGATTAATTCGGGTTCATTGGGGCGTGATTAATTCGGGTTCAATGGGGCGTGATTAATTCGGGTTCATTGGGGCGTAATTAATTGGGGTTCATTGGGGCGTGATTAATTCGGGTTCATTGGGGCGTAATTAATTCGGGTTCATTGGGGCGTGATTAATTCGGGTTTCCCTGGGGACACTTTTCAGCGCTACACACCACCCACCCCCGGAACCAAAAGCACCCGGAACCAAAGTAACCGGGTCGTAGCTTCCGTGGGGACACTTTTCAGCCCTGCACCACCTTCCCTCCCCGGAACCAAAAGCACCCGGAACCAAAGTCGCCCGGTCGTTGTTTCCCTGGGGACACCTTTTAGCGCTGCACCACGCCCCCACCCCCCCCGGAACCAAAAACACCCGGAACCAAAGTATCCAGGTCGTTGTTTCCGTGGGGACACTTTTCCAGAGCTGCACAGCCCCCCAGCCCCCCGGAAACAAAAGCACACGGAACCAAAGTAGCCCGGTCGTTGTTTCCCTGGGGACACTTTTCATCGCTGCACCACCACCCCCCCACACCCCCCCCCCGGAACCAAAAGCACCCGGAACCAAAGTCGCCCGGTCGTTGTTTCCCTAGGGACACTTTTCAGAGCTGCACAGCCCCACACCCCCCCCGGAACCAAAAGCACCCGGAACCAAAGTCGCCCGGTCGCTGCTTCCCTGGGGACACTTTTCAGCGCTGCACCACCCCCACCACCGCCCCCCCCGCCCCCCGGAACCAAAAGCACCCGGAACCAAAGTAACCAGGTCGTTGTTTCCGTGGGGACACTTTTCAGAACTGCACGGCCCCCATCCCCCCGGAAACAAAAGCACCCGGAACCAGCCAGGGCTGACTCACCTCATCTGTACCGGTGGCAGCTCTGGGTGGCCGCACCTCCGATGCGCCGCCGCGATCCCCGGCGCGCAATGCCCGCGAACCGCGGAGACACCCCCCGCCCGGCCCAGACGCCCCGCCGCTAGCCGCGGAGAAAAGCCCCGGCACGGAGCGGCGCCGGGACAACGCCGGCCGCGGGCGGGAGGAGAACGCGCGGCGTCTCGCCGCCCGCGGGCCCCGCACCGACCCCGCGGAGCCCCGGCCCGCCGCGACCCCCGCGCGCCGCCGACCGCCCGGCCCCGGCCGACCCCGCGCGGGGCGGCGGAGGCGGCGCCTCACCCGGAGGGAGCGCGGAGCCGGCGGCACCGCCCGGCGCCCAGCGCGGCGTCACGCGGCCGGGACCGGCGCCGGGAGCCCGGGCGAACCGCGCGCGCTCCGCGGCAGGAGCCGCGCGTAGGCTGGGCGCGCTTCCCGGCATCCCGCGGGGCTCCACACCGCCCCAGAGCGCATGCGCAGGGTCCCCCGGGCAGCTTCAGCGCGCTGTACCGCGCATGCGCCTCGGTCCTGCAGCGCTACCGCGGCGTGGTCGCTAGGCAACGGCGGCGCGCCGCTTTCAAGCGCCCTGCCGCGGGCGCTGCGCCGCCCGGCCGCAGTACCGGTCTGTGTCCGCAAGGCGGCAGCACCCACCGGGTTTCGTGCGCCTCGCCGCCCGCCAGCTTCCGCAGCGTGTCCTCAAAGAGGCAGAAGCGCTCTGCCGCTCCAACTGCGTCTCCCACCCGCAGTACCGCGGTCTGTCCACCAGGCGGCAGCACGCAGCGCGGTTCGTGCGCTGCGCCGCCCGGCCGCTTTGCTCTCTCTTCCTTTCTCTTCTCCAGCCTTCATTAGCACAGACACTTCTTTCCCCGTATTTATCTTCATAAAGTTCCTACAAAGCTATGACAGGATTGTGGCTCAGTGCATCCTGGGGAACTGCAGCGCTGACTTTCACCTGTGGGGCCAGGGCTGCTCAGCACCAGCGGGCAACAGCTGTGAAAATCACAGAGTCACAGGGCTGGGAAGGGACCCCCAGAGCCCACGGGGTCCCACCCCCTGACAAAGCAGGGTCCCTAGGAGGGAGGCATCCAGACGCGACTGGAATCTCTCCGCAGAAGGAGACTCCACACCCCCCTGGGCAGCCTGTCCCAGGGCTCCCTCACCCTCACTGGGCAAAAGGTCTTCCTGTGCTCTAAATTGCAGCCATTGCCCCTGCTCCTGTCCCCACAGACCACTGAGAAGGGGCTGCCCATTTCCCCCTGCGGCCCATACTTAACATATTGACCAACATCAATAAGGTCCCACCTTAGTCTTCTCCAGGCTGAACAGTCCCAGCTCACTCAGCCTTTCCTCACAGGGGAGATGCTCCAGGCCCTGTTCATCATCTTTGTAGCCCTTCTCTGGACTCCCTCCAGGAGATCCCTGTGTTTTTTAGACCAGGGAGCCCAGAACTGGACACAACACTCCAGGTGGGGCCTGACCAGGGCACAGCAGAGGGGGAGGATCCCCTCCTGTGACCTGCTGGCCAAAATGCTCTGCAGGAAGGAAGCACGACCCGAAACAAACATTTATTAAAAAGGACTGTACAAACAAATGAAACAGGGAGCAGCACACTGTTGCTCCTGCTGGGCAAAGAAGTGAAATATTTCAAACACGGCAGCCCGTGAAAGTGCCAGAAACTGCTCAAATACCTAAATGCTGAAAGGAAAACCTACGCCGGAGGAATTGGAAAACTGTAAAATAAAGCAAAGCACTTCTCTTTATTTAAAGGGCTACTAAAGTCTCTATTTCTTCAATTCTGCTATTTAGAGTAGTACCTCAATGGCTATTCTTTCAAAATTAGCTTCTGTAACTTGCAGCCACTAGCAGGTTCAGTCAGTCAGTACCCTGTTGAATCTAGCAAGTGTAAGGATGAAAATTCAGCTTACCTTTCCTCTAATGATTAACGGGGTCCTTGGCTCTAAAGTTTGAACAACTTACCTACCCCAGCCTGGGTATAGAAATTTCTACAGCACAGCCTTTAGACACAGTAGAGCGTTTGCATCCTTTTAGCGTGGGCTTAAGGTGGGGGGCAGGGACAGAGGCCTGTGACTTTTTTTGCCATTTGCTTGCAAAACAACAGGGCCGTATCCTTTGGGGCAATGGAGGAAATCAGGAAGAGACCCTAGAAACCAGCTATAAAAAAGAATCCAGTGATTTTTCTTAGCGCTTCAATACCCATTGCAAAGGGAATGATAAAGCCAGGGTTAAAACAGACTAGTAATATCAAACTCTTGTAAACTTTGAGAAGGGTCTCTTTATGGCTCTTCTGAGAAATTAACTGAATAAGAAGGAATTTAAGCCAAGTGAAGAAGTATCCTCAAAGAACCTTAGGTACAAAGGAAAAGGCAGTTGTTGCTCCACGGAGCAAAAATGCAGTAGACGTGCAAGACCTGCACTTCAGGCAGCTTCCTGCTCTGACTGAAAAACCCCACTAAATCAGTATTTCGTAACTTTCCCTCCGGTCCCTGGAGAAAGGTGCCTGGGAGAAAAAAAGCCTGCGGCTGTCACAGAAAAGCTCTTCAGTTCAACTTCCTTAATCTGTAAGAGAAAAGAGTACCGGCTCTCTAGAAAAGATACTGCTTCCTTCCCCCCAGCCCAAGGATCCCTTGATCAATAATACAGATTTTGTCTCTTTGAAATAGAATATTCCCAGTTGGGAGGGGACCCATAAGAAACATCCGGTCCAGCTCCCTGCTCCTCACAGGAGTACCTAACGCTAAACCAGATGCTCCTTGAGCTCTGGCAGGTTTGGTGCTGTGACTACTTCCCTCAGGAGCCTGTTCCAGCGACTGAGCACCCTCTCAGTGAAGAGCCTTTTCCTAATGGCCAGTCTGAACTTCCCCTGATGCGGCTTCATTCTGTTTTCTTGTGCCCTGTTACTGGTCACCATAGAGGAGATGAGCACCTTCCTCTCCGCTGCCCACCCTGAGCAAGTTGTAGGCTGCTGTAACAGTCAAGGCACGGGAAGGATGGAAACCAGGCAAGGAAGAAGCAACTGACAGTGACATCTGAGGTGTGTTTGGGTTTAGAAAAAGGCATGCTCAACCTACCTGCCAAAAAGTAGACGGGCAACAGGTAAGTCAGCAAGTGAGGAGCTATGGAAAAGTCTCAAGGGACGTTAAAAAAGACATTAAAGGAAAAGCAGGTCATTTTCTGTGCTTCTAAGGTACAGTGGTTAGCACTTAACAAGAAAAGGAAAGCTACCAGCCTCTCTTACTGCTGTAAGCGGGAACAGCAATGGAAAAAAAACCACAATCTGACAGGAAAAAGGGGAGGAGGAAACGCAGACTGTGCTTATGCAGCTGGGGAGGGGAACAGACATTTCAAGCGATAAATAAATGCAATATGCAGCTTGTACTTGTTTACAGTGGGGGAGCTTTTTTTTTCCAGTGCAGATACCATCAGAGCTAGAAACCACTGTTAGTTGTGTAGATGTCCTACCATGACGTAGAAAGTACAGCTTTAAAAATATATTCCCCATTCAGCACCTCTAATTGGCCAATCTTCATTTAGAAATTGTTCTCTCTTAATGGCAATCATTCCCTTCAGGGTGATGCTTCTTAATGTTTGATGGCTCCACTCGGTGCTGAAGGCCCCCTCTTGCCATGAAATTAACAAATACCATATATTTTCCAAAAATCTCTGTTCTTCCAAACACCTCCAATCAAAAGTCCCATCCAGCTGCCCAAGTCTCTCTGTGTCCAGGTAGTAAATGAGAAAAGGAGAACAGGAAAAGGAGTTTTCTGTGGGATTGTCAGTGTGATGTTACTGTGGCTACTGGCAAAGTGTACCCACAGTGGACTGCAATAGTGCAAATGCTTACTATGCCAACATTACAAAATATGCCACCCAACTCAGACAGGAATAAACAACTGTCCTGAGGTAAATTTACTTTGCACTCTTCATGGGATCCTGGGATGGTGGTGTGACGTTGGGATTACTGAAGCAATGAAGCCAAAGGAGGCTCTCTGGGAAAATGAGGGCCAAAGGAAGCAAAAAGGGGCCAAAGAGAGCCCTCTGGGAAAACAGAGGGCAAAGGGGGCCAGAGGGGTCTTTCTGGGAAAATGGGGGCCAGAGGGGTCTTTCTGGGAAAATGGGGGCCAGAGGGGGCCAAAGGGGGCCAAAGGGGGTTTGGAAAGGAGCTGAAATCACTTGGGGCTGGAATAAGACGGAGGGGTTGGAATAAAGATGGTTGGGGCTGCAATAAAGACTGTGGGGCTGGAAATAAAAAGCACAGAGCTGGAATAAAGGCGGCTGGTGTGGGGCGTAATTAATTCGGGTTCATTGGGGCGTAATTAATTAGGGTTCATTGGGGCGTAATTAATTCGGGTTCATTGGGGCGTAATTAATTGGGGGAGGGTTAATTGCGGGGTGTGGTTAATTAGGGTTCATTGGGGCGTGATTAATTCGGGTTCATTGGGGCGTGATTAATTCGGGTTCATTGGGGCCTGATTAATTGGGGTTCATTGGGGCCTGATTAATTGGGGTTCAATGGGGTGTAATTAATTCGGGTTCATTGGGGCGCAATTAATTCGGGTTCCCTGGGACGTAATTAATTCGGGTTCATTGGGGTGTGATTAATTCGGGTTCATTGGGGCGTAATTAATTCGGGTTCATTGGGGCGTAATTAATTGGGGTTCATTGGGGCGTGATTAATTCGAGTTCATTGGGGCGTGATTAATTCGGGTTCATTGGGGCATGATTAATTCGGGTTCATTGGGGCGTAATTAATTCGGGTTCATTGGGGCGTAATTAATTGGGGGGTGGGTTAATTGGGGGGTGTGGTTAATTCGGGTTCATTGGGGTGTAATTAATTCGGGTTCATTGGGGCGCAATTAATTCGGGTTCATTGGGGCATAATTAATTAGGGTTCATTGGGGCATAATTAATTAGGGTTCATTGGGGCGTAATTAATTCGGGTTCATTGGGGCGTGATTAATTCGGGTTCATTGGGGCGTAATTAATATGGGTTCATTGGGGCGTGATTAATTCGGGTTCATTGGGGCGTGATTAATTCGGGGTCATTGGGGCGTAATTAATTCGGGTCATTGGGGCATAATTAATTAGGGTTCATTGGGGCGTAATAAATTAGGGTTCATTGGGGCGTAATTAATTGGGGGTGGGTTAATTGCGGGGTGTGGTTAATTAGGGTTCCTTGGGGCGTGATTAATTCGGGTTCATTGGCGCGTAATTAATTCGGGTTCATTGGGGCGTAATTAATTCGGGTTCATTGGGGCGTGATTAATTGGGGTTCATTGGGGCGTAATTAATTGGGGTTCATTGGGGCGTACTTATTTCGGGTTCCTTGGGGCGTGATTAATTCGGGTTCATTGGGGCGTGATTAATTCGGGTTCATTGGGGCGTGATTAATTGGGGTTCATTGGGGTGTAATTAATTCGGGTTCATTGGGACGTAATTAATTCGGGTTCATTGGGGCGTGATTAATTCGGGTTCATTGGGGCGTAATTAATTCGGGTTCATTGGGGCGTGGTTAATTCGGATTCAATGGGGCGTAATTAATTAGGGTTCATTGGGGCGTAATTAATTCGGGTTCATTGGGGCGTAATTAATTGGGGTTCATTGGGGTGTAATTAATTCGGTTTCATTGGGGCGCAATTAATTCGGGTTCCTTGGGACGCAATTAATTCGGGTTCATTGGGGTGTGATTAATTCGGGTTCATTGGGGCGTGATTAATTCGGGTTCATTGGGGCATAATTAATTAGGGTTCATTGGGGCGTAATTAATTAGGATTCATTGGGGCGTAATTAATTGGGGGTGGGTAAATTGCGGGGTGTGGTTAATTAGGGTTCCTTGGGGCGTGATTAATTCGGCTTCATTGGGGCGTAATTAATTCGGGTTCATTGGGGCGTAATTAATTCAGGTTCATTGGGGCGTGATTAATTGGGGTTCATTGGGGCGTAATTAATTGGGGTTCATTGGGGCGTACTTATTTCGGGTTCCTTGGGGCGTGATTAATTCGGGTTCATTGGGGCGTGATTAATTCGGGTTCATTGGGGCGTGATTAATTGGGGTTCATTGGGGTGTAATTAATTCGGGTTCATTGGGACGTAATTAATTCGGGTTCATTGGGGCGTGATTAATTCGGGTTCATTGGGGCGTAATTAATTCGGGTTCATTGGGGCGTGGTTAATTCGGGTTCATTGGGGCGTAATTAATTAGGGTTCATTGGGGCGTAATTAATTCGGGTTCATTGGGGCGTAACTAATTGGGGTTCATTGGGGCGTAATCAATTCGGGTTCCTTGGGGCGTAATTAATTCGGGTTCATTTGGGCGTGATTAATTCGGGTTCATTGGGGCGTGATTAATTGGGGTTCATTGGGGCCTGATTAATTGGGGTTCATTGGGGCGTAATTAATTGGGGTTCATTGGGGTGTAATTAATTCGGGTTCATTGGGGCGCAATTAATTCGGGTTCCTTGGGACGTAATTAATTCGGGTTCATTGGGGCGTGATTAATTCGGCTTCATTGGGGCGTGATTAATTCGGGTTCATTGGGGCGTAATTAATTTGGTTTCATTGGGGCGTAATTAATTCGTGTTCATTGGGGCGTGATTAATTCGCGTTCATTGGGCGTGATTAATTCGGGTTCATTTGGGGCGTGATTAATTGGGGTTCATTGGGGCGTGATTTATTCGGGTTCATTGGGGCGTAATTAATTCGGGTTCATTGGGACGTAATTAATTCGGGTTCATTGGGGTGTAATTAATTGGGGGGTGGGTTAATTGGGAGGTGTGGTTAATTCGGGTTCATTGGGACGTAATTAATTCGGGTTCATTGGGGTGTAATTAATTCGGGTTCATTGGGGCGCAATTAATTCGTGTTCATTGGGGCGTAATTAATTCCGGTTCATTGGGGTGTGATTTATTCGGGTTCATTGGGGCGTAATTAATTCGGGTTCATTGGGGCGTAATTAATTAGTGTTCATTGGGGTGTGATTAATTCGGGTTCATTGGGGCGTGATTAATTCGGGTTCATTGGGGCGTGATTAATTCGGGTTCATTGGGGCGTAATTAATTCGGGTTCATTGGGGCATAATTAATTCTGGTTCATTGGGGCGTGATTAATTCGGGTTCATTGGGGAGTGATTAATTCGGGTTCATTGGGGCGTGATTAATTCGGGTTCATTGGGGCGTAATTAATTGGGGGTGGGTTAATTGCGAGGTGTGGTTAATTTGGGTTCATTGGGGCGTGATTAATTCGGGTTCCTTGGGGCGTAATTAATTCGGGTTCATTGGGACGTAATTAATTCCGGTTCATTGGGGCTTAATTAATACGGGTTCATTGGGGCGTGATTAATTCGGGTTCATTGGGGCGTGATTAATTCGGGTTCATTGGGGCGTGATTAATTGGGGTTCATTGGGGCGTGATTAATTCGGGTTCATTGGGGCGTGATTAATTCGGGTTCATTGGGGCATGATTAATTGGGGTTCATTGGGGCGTGATTAATTCGGGTTCATTGGGGCGTAATTAATTCGGGTTCATTGGGGCGTAATTAATTCGGGTTCATTGGAGCGTAATTAATTGGGGGGTGGGTTAATCGGGGGGTGTGGTTAATTCGGGTTCATTGGGACGTAATTAATTCGGGTTCATTGGGGTGTAATTAATTCGGGTTCATTGGGGCGTAATTAATTCGGGTTCATTGGGGCGTAATTTATTCGGGTTCATTGGGGCGTAATTAATTCGGGTTCATTGGGGCGTAATTAATTCGGGTTCATTGGGGCGTAATTAATTCGGGTTCATTGGGGCGTGATTAATTCGGGTTCATTGGGGCGTAATTAATTCGGGTTCATTGGGGCGTGATTAATTCGGGTTCATTGGGGCGTGATTAATTCGGGTTCATTGGGGTGTGGTTAATTAGTGTTCATTGGGGCATGATTAATTCGGGTTCATTGGGACGTAATTAATTCGGGTTCATTGGGACGTAATTAATTCGGGTTCATTGGGGTGTAAATAATTAGGGTTCATTGGGGCGCAATTAATTCGGGTTCATTGGGGCGCGATTTATTCGGGTTCATTGGGGCATAATTAATTCGGGTTCATTGGGGCGTAATTAATTCGGGTTCTTTGGGGCGTGATGAATTCGGGTTCATTGGGGCGTGATTAATTCGGATTCATTGGGGCGTAATTAATTCGGCTTCATTGGGGCGTAATTAATTCGGGTTCATTGGGGCGTGATTAATTCGGGTTCATTGGGGCGTGATTAATTCGGGTTCATTGGGGCGTAATTAATTCGGGTTCATTGGGGCGTAATTAATTCGGGTTCATTGGGGCGTGATTAATTCGGGTTCATTGGGGCGTGATTAATTCGGGTTCATTGGGGCGTAATTAATTTGGGTTCATTGGGGCGTAATTAATTCGGGTTCATTGGGGCGTGATTAATTCGGGTTCATTGGGGCGTGATTAATTCGGGTTCATTGGGGCGTGATTAATTCGGGTTCATTGGGGCGTGATTAATTCGGGTTCATTGGGGCGTAATTAATTCGGGTTCATTGGGGCGTAATTAATTCGGGTTCATTGGGGCGTGATTAATTCGGATTCATTGGGGCGTAATTATTTGGGGTTCATTGGGGCGTGATTAATTCGGGTTCATTTGGGCGTGATTAATTCGGGTTCATTGGGGCGTGATTAATGCGGGTTCATTGGGGCGTAATTAATTGGGGTTCATTGGGGCGTAATTAATTCTGGTTCATTGGGGCGTAATTAATTCGGGTTCATTGGGGCGTGATTAATTCGGGTTCATTGGGGCGTGATTAATTCGGGTTCATTGGGGCGTAATTAATTCGGGTTCATTGGGGCGCAATTAATTCGGGTTCATTGGGGCGTAATTAATTCGGGTTCATTGGGGCGTAATTAATTCGGGTTCATTGGGGCGTAAAAAATTCGGGTTCATTGGGGCGTGATTAATTCGGGTTCATTGGGGCGTGATTAATTCGGGTTCATTGGGGCGTAATTAATTCGGGTTCATTGGGGCGTAATTATTTGGGGTTCATTGGGGCGTGATTAATTCGGGTTCATTGGCGCGTGATTAATTCGGGTTCATTGGGGCGTAATTAATTGGGGTTCATTGGGGCGTAATTAATTCGGGTTCATTGGGGCGCAATTAATTCGGGTTCATTGGGGCGTGATTAATTCGGGTTCATTGGGGCGTGATTAATTCGGGTTCATTGGGGCGTAATTAATTCGGGTTCATTGGGGTGTAATTAATTCGGGTTCATTGGGGCGTGGTTAATTCGGGTTCATTGGGGCGTAATTAATTAGGGTTCATTGGGGCGTAATTAATTCGGGTTCATTGGGGCGTGATTAATTCGGGTTCATTGGGGCGTAATTAATTCGGGTTCATTGGGGCGTGATTAATTCGGGTTCATTGGGGAGTGATTAATTCGGGTTCATTGGGGCGTAATTAATTCGGGTTCATTGGGGCGTGATTAATTCGGGTTCATTGGGGCGTAATTAATTCGGGTTCATTGGGGCGTAATTAATTCGGGTTCATTGCGGCGTGATTAATTCGGGTTCATTGGGGCGTGATTAATTCGGGTTCATTGGGGCGTGATTAATTCGGGTTCATTGGGGCGTAATTAATTCGGGTTCATTGGGGCGTAATTAATTGGGGGGTGGGTTAATTGCGGGGTGTGGTTAATTCGGGTTCATTGGGGCGTGATTAATTCGGGTTTATTGGGGCGTGATTAATTCGGGTTCATTGGGGCGTAATTAATTCGGGTTCATTGGCGCGTAATTAATTCGGGTTCATTGGAGCGTAATTAATTCGGGTTCATTGGCGCGTAATTAATTCGGGTTCATTGGAGCGTAATTAATTCGGGTTCATTGGGACGTAATTAATTCGGGTTCATTGGGGCGTGATTAATTCGGGTTCATTGGGGCGTGATTAATTCGGGTTCATTGGGGCGTGATTAATTCGGGTTCAATGGGGCGTGATTAATTCGGGTTCATTGGGGCGTGATTAATTGGGGTTCATTGGGGCGTGATTAATTCGGGTTCATTGGGGCGTGATTAATTGGGGTTCATTGGGGCGTGATTAATTCGGGTTCATTGGGGCGTGATTAATTCGGGTTCATTGGGGCGTAATTAATTCGGGTTCATTGGGGCGTAATTAATTCGGGTTCATTGGGGCGTGATTAATTCGGGTTCATTGGGGCGTGATTAATTCGGGTTCATTGGGGCGTAATTAATTCGGGTTCATTGGGGCGTAATTAATTGGGGGGTGGGTTAATTGCGGGGTGTGGTTAATTCGGGTTCATTGGGGCGTGATTAATTCGGGTTTATTGGGGCGTGATTAATTCGGGTTCATTGGGGCGTAATTAATTCGGGTTCATTGGCGCGTAATTAATTCGGGTTCATTGGAGCGTAATTAATTCGGGTTCATTGGCGCGTAATTAATTCGGGTTCATTGGAGCGTAATTAATTCGGGTTCATTGGGACGTAATTAATTCGGGTTCATTGGGGCGTGATTAATTCGGGTTCATTGGGGCGTGATTAATTCGGGTTCATTGGGGCGTGATTAATTCGGGTTCAATGGGGCGTGATTAATTCGGGTTCATTGGGGCGTGATTAATTGGGGTTCATTGGGGCGTGATTAATTCGGGTTCATTGGGGCGTGATTAATTGGGGTTCATTGGGGCGTGATTAATTCGGGTTCATTGGGGCGTGATTAATTCGGGTTCATTGGGGCGTGATTAATTCGGGTTCATTGGGGCGTGATTAATTCGGGTTCATTGGGGCGTGATTAATTCGGGTTCATTGGGGCGTGATTAATTCGGGTTTCCCTGGGGACACTTTTCAGTGCTACACACCGCCCACCCCCGGAACCGAAAGCACCCGGAACCAAAGTAACCGGGTCGTAGCTTCCGTGGGGACACTTTTCAGCGCTGCACCACCTTCCCTCCCCGGAACCAAAAGCACCCGGAACCAAAGTCGCCAGGTCGTTGTTTCCCTGGGGACACCTTTTAGCGCTGCACCACGCCCCCACCCCCCCCCCCCGGAACCAAAAACACCCGGAACCAAAGTATCCAGGTCGTTGGTTCCGTGGGGACACTTTTTCAGAGCTGCACAGCCCCCCAGCCCCCCGGAACCAAAAGCACACGGAACCAAAGTAGCCCGGTCGTTGTTTCCCTGGGGACACTTTTCAGCGCTGCACCACCACACCCCACACCCCCCCCCCCGGAACCAAAAGCACCCGGAACCAAAGTCGCCCGGTCGTTGTTTCCCTAGGGACACTTTTCAGAGCTGCACAGCCCCACACCCCCCCCGGAACCAAAAGCACCCGGAACCAAAGTCGCCCGGTCGCTGCTTCCCTGGGGACACTTTTCAGCGCTGCACCACCCCCACCACCGCCCCCCCCCGCCCCCCGGAACCAAAAGCACCCGGAACCAAAGTAACCAGGTCGTTGTTTCCGTGGGGACACTTTTCAGAACTGCACGGCCCCCATCCCCCCGGAAACAAAAGCACCCGGAACCAGCCAGGGCTGACTCACCTCATCTGTACCGGTGGCAGCTCTGGGTGGCCGCACCTCCGATGCGCCGCCGCGATCCCCGGCGCGCAATGCCCGCGAACCGCGGAGACACCCCCCGCCCGGCCCAGACGCCCCGCCGCTAGCCGCGGAGAAAAGCCCCGGCACGGAGCGGCGCCGGGACAACGCCGGCCGCGGGCGGGAGGAGAACGCGCGGCGTCTCGCCGCCCGCGGGCCCCGCACCGACCCCGCGGAGCCCCGGCCCGCCGCGACCCCCGCGCGCCGCCGACCGCCCGGCCCCGGCCGACCCCGCGCGGGGCGGCGGAGGCGGCGCCTCACCCGGAGGGAGCGCGGAGCCGGCGGCACCGCCCGGCGCCCAGCGCGGCGTCACGCGGCCGGGACCGGCGCCGGGAGCCCGGGCGAACCGCGCGCGCTCCGCGGCAGGAGCCGCGCGTAGGCTGGGCGCGCTTCCCGGCATCCCGCGGGGCTCCACACCGCCCCAGAGCGCATGCGCAGGGTCCCCCGGGCAGCTTCAGCGCGCTGTACCGCGCATGCGCCTCGGTCCTGCAGCGCTACCGCGGCGTGGTCGCTAGGCAACGGCGGCGCGCCGCTTTCAAGCGCCCTGCCGCGGGCGCTGCGCCGCCCGGCCGCAGTACCGGTCTGTGTCCGCAAGGCGGCAGCACCCACCGGGTTTCGTGCGCCTCGCCGCCCGCCAGCTTCCGCAGCGTGTCCTCAAAGAGGCAGAAGCGCTCTGCCGCTCCAACTGCGTCTCCCACCCGCAGTACCGCGGTCTGTCCACCAGGCGGCAGCACGCAGCGCGGTTCGTGCGCTGCGCCGCCCGGCCGCTTTGCTCTCTCTTCCTTTCTCTTCTCCAGCCTTCATTAGCACAGACACTTCTTTCCCCGTATTTATCTTCATAAAGTTCCTACAAAGCTATGACAGGATTGTGGCTCAGTGCATCCTGGGGAACTGCAGCGCTGACTTTCACCTGTGGGGCCAGGGCTGCTCAGCACCAGCGGGCAACAGCTGTGAAAATCACAGAGTCACAGGGCTGGGAAGGGACCCCCAGAGCCCACGGGGTCCCACCCCCTGACAAAGCAGGGTCCCTAGGAGGGAGGCATCCAGACGCGACTGGAATCTCTCCGCAGAAGGAGACTCCACACCCCCCTGGGCAGCCTGTCCCAGGGCTCCCTCACCCTCACTGGGCAAAAGGTCTTCCTGTGCTCTAAATTGCAGCCATTGCCCCTGCTCCTGTCCCCACAGACCACTGAGAAGGGGCTGCCCATTTCCCCCTGCGGCCCATACTTAACATATTGACCAACATCAATAAGGTCCCACCTTAGTCTTCTCCAGGCTGAACAGTCCCAGCTCACTCAGCCTTTCCTCACAGGGGAGATGCTCCAGGCCCTGTTCATCATCTTTGTAGCCCTTCTCTGGACTCCCTCCAGGAGATCCCTGTGTTTTTTAGACCAGGGAGCCCAGAACTGGACACAACACTCCAGGTGGGGCCTGACCAGGGCACAGCAGAGGGGGAGGATCCCCTCCTGTGACCTGCTGGCCAAAATGCTCTGCAGGAAGGAAGCACGACCCGAAACAAACATTTATTAAAAAGGACTGTACAAACAAATGAAACAGGGAGCAGCACACTGTTGCTCCTGCTGGGCAAAGAAGTGAAATATTTCAAACACGGCAGCCCGTGAAAGTGCCAGAAACTGCTCAAATACCTAAATGCTGAAAGGAAAACCTACGCCGGAGGAATTGGAAAACTGTAAAATAAAGCAAAGCACTTCTCTTTATTTAAAGGGCTACTAAAGTCTCTATTTCTTCAATTCTGCTATTTAGAGTAGTACCTCAATGGCTATTCTTTCAAAATTAGCTTCTGTAACTTGCAGCCACTAGCAGGTTCAGTCAGTCAGTACCCTGTTGAATCTAGCAAGTGTAAGGATGAAAATTCAGCTTACCTTTCCTCTAATGATTAACGGGGTCCTTGGCTCTAAAGTTTGAACAACTTACCTACCCCAGCCTGGGTATAGAAATTTCTACAGCACAGCCTTTAGACACAGTAGAGCGTTTGCATCCTTTTAGCGTGGGCTTAAGGTGGGGGGCAGGGACAGAGGCCTGTGACTTTTTTTGCCATTTGCTTGCAAAACAACAGGGCCGTATCCTTTGGGGCAATGGAGGAAATCAGGAAGAGACCCTAGAAACCAGCTATAAAAAAGAATCCAGTGATTTTTCTTAGCGCTTCAATACCCATTGCAAAGGGAATGATAAAGCCAGGGTTAAAACAGACTAGTAATATCAAACTCTTGTAAACTTTGAGAAGGGTCTCTTTATGGCTCTTCTGAGAAATTAACTGAATAAGAAGGAATTTAAGCCAAGTGAAGAAGTATCCTCAAAGAACCTTAGGTACAAAGGAAAAGGCAGTTGTTGCTCCACGGAGCAAAAATGCAGTAGACGTGCAAGACCTGCACTTCAGGCAGCTTCCTGCTCTGACTGAAAAACCCCACTAAATCAGTATTTCGTAACTTTCCCTCCGGTCCCTGGAGAAAGGTGCCTGGGAGAAAAAAAGCCTGCGGCTGTCACAGAAAAGCTCTTCAGTTCAACTTCCTTAATCTGTAAGAGAAAAGAGTACCGGCTCTCTAGAAAAGATACTGCTTCCTTCCCCCCAGCCCAAGGATCCCTTGATCAATAATACAGATTTTGTCTCTTTGAAATAGAATATTCCCAGTTGGGAGGGGACCCATAAGAAACATCCGGTCCAGCTCCCTGCTCCTCACAGGAGTACCTAACGCTAAACCAGATGCTCCTTGAGCTCTGGCAGGTTTGGTGCTGTGACTACTTCCCTCAGGAGCCTGTTCCAGCGACTGAGCACCCTCTCAGTGAAGAGCCTTTTCCTAATGGCCAGTCTGAACTTCCCCTGATGCGGCTTCATTCTGTTTTCTTGTGCCCTGTTACTGGTCACCATAGAGGAGATGAGCACCTTCCTCTCCGCTGCCCACCCTGAGCAAGTTGTAGGCTGCTGTAACAGTCAAGGCACGGGAAGGATGGAAACCAGGCAAGGAAGAAGCAACTGACAGTGACATCTGAGGTGTGTTTGGGTTTAGAAAAAGGCATGCTCAACCTACCTGCCAAAAAGTAGATGGGCAACAGGTAAGTCAGCAAGTGAGGAGCTATGGAAAAGTCTCAAGGGACGTTAAAAAAGACATTAAAGGAAAAGCAGGTCATTTTCTGTGCTTCTAAGGTACAGTGGTTAGCACTTAACAAGAAAAGGAAAGCTACCAGCCTCTCTTACTGCTGTAAGCGGGAACAGCAATGGAAAAAAAACCACAATCTGACAGGAAAAAGGGGAGGAGGAAACGCAGACTGTGCTTATGCAGCTGGGGAGGGGAACAGACATTTCAAGCGATAAATAAATGCAATATGCAGCTTGTACTTGTTTACAGTGGGGGAGCTTTTTTTTTCCAGTGCAGATACCATCAGAGCTAGAAACCACTGTTAGTTGTGTAGATGTCCTACCATGACGTAGAAAGTACAGCTTTAAAAATATATTCCCCATTCAGCACCTCTAATTGGCCAATCTTCATTTAGAAATTGTTCTCTCTTAATGGCAATCATTCCCTTCAGGGTGATGCTTCTTAATGTTTGATGGCTCCACTCGGTGCTGAAGGCCCCCTCTTGCCATGAAATTAACAAATACCATATATTTTCCAAAAATCTCTGTTCTTCCAAACACCTCCAATCAAAAGTCCCATCCAGCTGCCCAAGTCTCTCTGTGTCCAGGTAGTAAATGAGAAAAGGAGAACAGGAAAAGGAGTTTTCTGTGGGATTGTCAGTGTGATGTTACTGTGGCTACTGGCAAAGTGTACCCACAGTGGACTGCAATAGTGCAAATGCTTACTATGCCAACATTACAAAATATGCCACCCAACTCAGACAGGAATAAACAACTGTCCTGAGGTAAATTTACTTTGCACTCTTCATGGGATCCTGGGATGGTGGTGTGACGTTGGGATTACTGAAGCAATGAAGCCAAAGGAGGCTCTCTGGGAAAATGAGGGCCAAAGGAAGCAAAAAGGGGCCAAAGAGAGCCCTCTGGGAAAACAGAGGGCAAAGGGGGCCAGAGGGGTCTTTCTGGGAAAATGGGGGCCAGAGGGGTCTTTCTGGGAAAATGGGGGCCAGAGGGGGCCAAAGGGGGCCAAAGGGGGTTTGGAAAGGAGCTGAAATCACTTGGGGCTGGAATAAGACGGAGGGGTTGGAATAAAGATGGTTGGGGCTGCAATAAAGACTGTGGGGCTGGAAATAAAAAGCACAGAGCTGGAATAAAGGCGGCTGGTGTGGGGCGTAATTAATACGGGTTCATTGGGGCGTAATTAATTAGGGTTCATTGGGGCGTAATTAATTCGGGTTCATTGGGGCGTAATTAATTGGGGGAGGGTTAATTGCGGGGTGTGGTTAATTAGGGTTCATTGGGGCGTGATTAATTCGGGTTCATTGGGGCGTGATTAATTCGGGTTCATTGGGGCGTAATTAATTCGGGTTCATTGGGGCCTGATTAATTGGGGTTCATTGGGGCCTGATTAATTCCGGTTCAATGGGGTGTAATTAATTCGGGTTCATTGGGGCGCAATTAATTCGGGTTCCTTGGGACGTAATTAATTCGGGTTCATTGGGGTGTGATTAATTCGGGTTCATTGGGGCGTAATTAATTCGGGTTCATTGGGGCGTAATTAATTGGGGTTCATTGGGGCGTAATTAATTCGGGTTCATTGGGGCGTGATTAATTGGGGTTCATTGGGGAGTGATTAATTCGGGTTCATTGGGGCGTAATTAATTCGGGTTCATTGGGGCGTGATTAATTCGGGTTCATTGGGGCGTAATTAATTCGGGTTCATTGGGGCGTAATTAATTCGGGTTCATTGCGGCGTGATTAATTCGGGTTCATTGGGGCGTGATTAATTCGGGTTCATTGGGGCGTGATTAATTCGGGTTCATTGGGGCGTAATTAATTCGGGTTCATTGGGGCGTAATTAATTCGGGTTCATTGGGGCGTAATTAATTGGGGGGTGGGTTAATTGGGGGGTGTGGTTAATTAGGGTTCATTGGGGCGTGATTAATTCGGGTTCATTGGGACGTAATTAATTCGGGTTCATTGGGGTGTAATTAATTGGGGGTGGGTTAATTGCGGGGTGTGGTTAATTCGGGTTCATTGGGGCGTGATTAATTCGGGTTCATTGGGGCGTGATTAATTCGGGTTCATTGGGGCGTAATTAATTCGGGTTCATTGGCGCGTAATTAATTCGGGTTCATTGGAGCGTAATTAATTCGGGTTCATTGGCGCGTAATTAATTCGGGTTCATTGGCGCGTAATTAATTCGGGTTCATTGGGACGTAATTAATTCGGGTTCATTGGGGCGTGATTAATTCGGGTTCATTGGGGCGTGATTAATTCGGGTTCATTGGGGCGTGATTAATTCGGGTTCAATGGGGCGTGATTAATTCGGGTTCATTGGGGCGTGATTAATTGGGGTTCATTGGGGCGTGATTAATTCGGGTTCATTGGGGCGTAATTAATTGGGGTTCATTGGGGCGTGATTAATTCGGGTTCATTGGGGCGTGATTAATTCGGGTTCATTGGGGCGTAATTAATTCGGGTTCATTGGGGCGTGATTAATTCGGGTTCATTGGGGCGTAATTAATTCGGGTTTCCCTGGGGACACTTTTCAGTGCTACACACCACCCACCCCCGGAACCAAAAGCACCCGGAACCAAAGTAACCGGGTCGTAGCTTCCGTGGGGACACTTTTCAGCGCTGCACCACCTTCCCTCCCCGGAACCAAAAGCACCCGGAACCAAAGTCGCCAGGTCGTTGTTTCCCTGGGGACACCTTTTAGCGCTGCACCACGCCCCCACCCCCCCCCCCGGAACCAAAAACACCCGGAACCAAAGTATCCAGGTCGTTGGTTCCGTGGGGACACTTTTTCAGAGCTGCACAGCCCCCCAGCCCCCCGGAACCAAAAGCACACGGAACCAAAGTAGCCCGGTCGTTGTTTCCCTGGGGACACTTTTCAGCGCTGCACCACCACACCCCCCCCCCCCCCCCCCCCGGAACCAAAAGCACCCGGAACCAAAGTCGCCCGGTCGTTGTTTCCCTAGGGACACTTTTCAGAGCTGCACAGCCCCACACCCCCCCCGGAACCAAAAGCACCCGGAACCAAAGTCGCCCGGTCGCTGCTTCCCTGGGGACACTTTTCAGCGCTGCACCACCCCCACCACCGCCCCCCCCGCCCCCCGGAACCAAAAGCACCCGGAACCAAAGTAACCAGGTCGTTGTTTCCGTGGGGACACTTTTCAGAACTGCACGGCCCCCATCCCCCCGGAAACAAAAGCACCCGGAACCAGCCAGGGCTGACTCACCTCATCTGTACCGGTGGCAGCTCTGGGTGGCCGCACCTCCGATGCGCCGCCGCGATCCCCGGCGCGCAATGCCCGCGAACCGCGGAGACACCCCCCGCCCGGCCCAGACGCCCCGCCGCTAGCCGCGGAGAAAAGCCCCGGCACGGAGCGGCGCCGGGACAACGCCGGCCGCGGGCGGGAGGAGAACGCGCGGCGTCTCGCCGCCCGCGGGCCCCGCACCGACCCCGCGGAGCCCCGGCCCGCCGCGACCCCGCGCGCCGCCGACCGCCCGGCCCCGGCCGACCCCGCGCGGGGCGGCGGAGGCGGCGCCTCACCCGGAGGGAGCGCGGAGCCGGCGGCACCGCCCGGCGCCCAGCGCGGCGTCACGCGGCCGGGACCGGCGCCGGGAGCCCGGGCGAACCGCGCGCGCTCCGCGGCAGGAGCCGCGCGTAGGCTGGGCGCGCTTCCCGGCATCCCGCGGGGCTCCACACCGCCCCAGAGCGCATGCGCAGGGTCCCCCGGGCAGCTTCAGCGCGCTGTACCGCGCATGCGCCTCGGTCCTGCAGCGCTACCGCGGCGTGGTCGCTAGGCAACGGCGGCGCGCCGCTTTCAAGCGCCCTGCCGCGGGCGCTGCGCCGCCCGGCCGCAGTACCGGTCTGTGTCCGCAAGGCGGCAGCACCCACCGGGTTTCGTGCGCCTCGCCGCCCGCCAGCTTCCGCAGCGTGTCCTCAAAGAGGCAGAAGCGCTCTGCCGCTCCAACTGCGTCTCCCACCCGCAGTACCGCGGTCTGTCCACCAGGCGGCAGCACGCAGCGCGGTTCGTGCGCTGCGCCGCCCGGCCGCTTTGCTCTCTCTTCCTTTCTCTTCTCCAGCCTTCATTAGCACAGACACTTCTTTCCCCGTATTTATCTTCATAAAGTTCCTACAAAGCTATGACAGGATTGTGGCTCAGTGCATCCTGGGGAACTGCAGCGCTGACTTTCACCTGTGGGGCCAGGGCTGCTCAGCACCAGCGGGCAACAGCTGTGAAAATCACAGAGTCACAGGGCTGGGAAGGGACCCCCAGAGCCCACGGGGTCCCACCCCCTGACAAAGCAGGGTCCCTAGGAGGGAGGCATCCAGACGCGACTGGAATCTCTCCGCAGAAGGAGACTCCACACCCCCCTGGGCAGCCTGTCCCAGGGCTCCCTCACCCTCACTGGGCAAAAGGTCTTCCTGTGCTCTAAATTGCAGCCATTGCCCCTGCTCCTGTCCCCACAGACCACTGAGAAGGGGCTGCCCATTTCCCCCTGCGGCCCATACTTAACATATTGACCAACATCAATAAGGTCCCACCTTAGTCTTCTCCAGGCTGAACAGTCCCAGCTCACTCAGCCTTTCCTCACAGGGGAGATGCTCCAGGCCCTGTTCATCATCTTTGTAGCCCTTCTCTGGACTCCCTCCAGGAGATCCCTGTGTTTTTTAGACCAGGGAGCCCAGAACTGGACACAACACTCCAGGTGGGGCCTGACCAGGGCACAGCAGAGGGGGAGGATCCCCTCCTGTGACCTGCTGGCCAAAATGCTCTGCAGGAAGGAAGCACGACCCGAAACAAACATTTATTAAAAAGGACTGTACAAACAAATGAAACAGGGAGCAGCACACTGTTGCTCCTGCTGGGCAAAGAAGTGAAATATTTCAAACACGGCAGCCCGTGAAAGTGCCAGAAACTGCTCAAATACCTAAATGCTGAAAGGAAAACCTACGCCGGAGGAATTGGAAAACTGTAAAATAAAGCAAAGCACTTCTCTTTATTTAAAGGGCTACTAAAGTCTCTATTTCTTCAATTCTGCTATTTAGAGTAGTACCTCAATGGCTATTCTTTCAAAATTAGCTTCTGTAACTTGCAGCCACTAGCAGGTTCAGTCAGTCAGTACCCTGTTGAATCTAGCAAGTGTAAGGATGAAAATTCAGCTTACCTTTCCTCTAATGATTAACGGGGTCCTTGGCTCTAAAGTTTGAACAACTTACCTACCCCAGCCTGGGTATAGAAATTTCTACAGCACAGCCTTTAGACACAGTAGAGCGTTTGCATCCTTTTAGCGTGGGCTTAAGGTGGGGGGCAGGGACAGAGGCCTGTGACTTTTTTTGCCATTTGCTTGCAAAACAACAGGGCCGTATCCTTTGGGGCAATGGAGGAAATCAGGAAGAGACCCTAGAAACCAGCTATAAAAAAGAATCCAGTGATTTTTCTTAGCGCTTCAATACCCATTGCAAAGGGAATGATAAAGCCAGGGTTAAAACAGACTAGTAATATCAAACTCTTGTAAACTTTGAGAAGGGTCTCTTTATGGCTCTTCTGAGAAATTAACTGAATAAGAAGGAATTTAAGCCAAGTGAAGAAGTATCCTCAAAGAACCTTAGGTACAAAGGAAAAGGCAGTTGTTGCTCCACGGAGCAAAAATGCAGTAGACGTGCAAGACCTGCACTTCAGGCAGCTTCCTGCTCTGACTGAAAAACCCCACTAAATCAGTATTTCGTAACTTTCCCTCCGGTCCCTGGAGAAAGGTGCCTGGGAGAAAAAAAGCCTGCGGCTGTCACAGAAAAGCTCTTCAGTTCAACTTCCTTAATCTGTAAGAGAAAAGAGTACCGGCTCTCTAGAAAAGATACTGCTTCCTTCCCCCCAGCCCAAGGATCCCTTGATCAATAATACAGATTTTGTCTCTTTGAAATAGAATATTCCCAGTTGGGAGGGGACCCATAAGAAACATCCGGTCCAGCTCCCTGCTCCTCACAGGAGTACCTAACGCTAAACCAGATGCTCCTTGAGCTCTGGCAGGTTTGGTGCTGTGACTACTTCCCTCAGGAGCCTGTTCCAGCGACTGAGCACCCTCTCAGTGAAGAGCCTTTTCCTAATGGCCAGTCTGAACTTCCCCTGATGCGGCTTCATTCTGTTTTCTTGTGCCCTGTTACTGGTCACCATAGAGGAGATGAGCACCTTCCTCTCCGCTGCCCACCCTGAGCAAGTTGTAGGCTGCTGTAACAGTCAAGGCACGGGAAGGATGGAAACCAGGCAAGGAAGAAGCAACTGACAGTGACATCTGAGGTGTGTTTGGGTTTAGAAAAAGGCATGCTCAACCTACCTGCCAAAAAGTAGATGGGCAACAGGTAAGTCAGCAAGTGAGGAGCTATGGAAAAGTCTCAAGGGACGTTAAAAAAGACATTAAAGGAAAAGCAGGTCATTTTCTGTGCTTCTAAGGTACAGTGGTTAGCACTTAACAAGAAAAGGAAAGCTACCAGCCTCTCTTACTGCTGTAAGCGGGAACAGCAATGGAAAAAAAACCACAATCTGACAGGAAAAAGGGGAGGAGGAAACGCAGACTGTGCTTATGCAGCTGGGGAGGGGAACAGACATTTCAAGCGATAAATAAATGCAATATGCAGCTTGTACTTGTTTACAGTGGGGGAGCTTTTTTTTTCCAGTGCAGATACCATCAGAGCTAGAAACCACTGTTAGTTGTGTAGATGTCCTACCATGACGTAGAAAGTACAGCTTTAAAAATATATTCCCCATTCAGCACCTCTAATTGGCCAATCTTCATTTAGAAATTGTTCTCTCTTAATGGCAATCATTCCCTTCAGGGTGATGCTTCTTAATGTTTGATGGCTCCACTCGGTGCTGAAGGCCCCCTCTTGCCATGAAATTAACAAATACCATATATTTTCCAAAAATCTCTGTTCTTCCAAACACCTCCAATCAAAAGTCCCATCCAGCTGCCCAAGTCTCTCTGTGTCCAGGTAGTAAATGAGAAAAGGAGAACAGGAAAAGGAGTTTTCTGTGGGATTGTCAGTGTGATGTTACTGTGGCTACTGGCAAAGTGTACCCACAGTGGACTGCAATAGTGCAAATGCTTACTATGCCAACATTACAAAATATGCCACCCAACTCAGACAGGAATAAACAACTGTCCTGAGGTAAATTTACTTTGCACTCTTCATGGGATCCTGGGATGGTGGTGTGACGTTGGGATTACTGAAGCAATGAAGCCAAAGGAGGCTCTCTGGGAAAATGAGGGCCAAAGGAAGCAAAAAGGGGCCAAAGAGAGCCCTCTGGGAAAACAGAGGGCAAAGGGGGCCAGAGGGGTCTTTCTGGGAAAATGGGGGCCAGAGGGGTCTTTCTGGGAAAATGGGGGCCAGAGGGGGCCAAAGGGGGCCAAAGGGGGTTTGGAAAGGAGCTGAAATCACTTGGGGCTGGAATAAGACGGAGGGGTTGGAATAAAGATGGTTGGGGCTGCAATAAAGACTGTGGGGCTGGAAATAAAAAGCACAGAGCTGGAATAAAGGCGGCTGGTGTGGGGCGTAATTAATTCGGGTTCATTGGGGCGTAATTAATTAGGGTTCATTGGGGCGTAATTAATTCGTGTTCATTGGGGCGTAATTAATTGGGGGAGGGTTAATTGCGGGGTGTGGTTAATTAGGGTTCATTGGGGCGTGATTAATTCGGGTTCATTGGGGCGTGATTAATTCGGGTTCATTGGGGCGTAATTAATTCGGGTTCATTGGGGCCTGATTAATTGGGGTTCATTGGGGCCTGATTAATTCCGGTTCAATGGGGTGTAATTAATTCGGGTTCATTGGGGCGCAATTAATTCGGGTTCCTTGGGACGTAATTAATTCGGGTTCATTGGGGTGTGATTAATTCGGGTTCATTGGGGCGTAATTAATTCGGGTTCATTGGGGCGTAATTAATTGGGGTTCATTGGGGCGTAATTAATTCGGGTTCATTGGGGCGTGATTAATTGGGGTTCATTGGGGAGTGATTAATTCGGGTTCATTGGGGCGTAATTAATTCGGGTTCATTGGGGCGTGATTAATTCGGGTTCATTGGGGCGTAATTAATTCGGGTTCATTGGGGCGTAATTAATTCGGGTTCATTGCGGCGTGATTAATTCGGGTTCATTGGGGCGTGATTAATTCGGGTTCATTGGGGCGTGATTAATTCGGGTTCATTGGGGCGTAATTAATTCGGGTTCATTGGGGCGTAATTAATTCGGGTTCATTGGGGCGTAATTAATTGGGGGGTGGGTTAATTGGGGGGTGTGGTTAATTAGGGTTCATTGGGGCGTGATTAATTCGGGTTCATTGGGACGTAATTAATTCGGGTTCATTGGGGTGTAATTAATTGGGGGTGGGTTAATTGCGGGGTGTGGTTAATTCGGGTTCATTGGGGCGTGATTAATTCGGGTTCATTGGGGCGTGATTAATTCGGGTTCATTGGGGCGTAATTAATTCGGGTTCATTGGCGCGTAATTAATTCGGGTTCATTGGAGCGTAATTAATTCGGGTTCATTGGCGCGTAATTAATTCGGGTTCATTGGAGCGTAATTAATTCGGGTTCATTGGGACGTAATTAATTCGGGTTCATTGGGGCGTGATTAATTCGGGTTCATTGGGGCGTGATTAATTCGGGTTCATTGGGGCGTGATTAATTCGGGTTCAATGGGGCGTGATTAATTCGGGTTCATTGGGGCGTGATTAATTGGGGTTCATTGGGGCGTGATTAATTCGGGTTCATTGGGGCGTAATTAATTGGGGTTCATTGGGGCGTGATTAATTCGGGTTCATTGGGGCGTGATTAATTCGGGTTCATTGGGGCGTAATTAATTCGGGTTCATTGGGGCGTGATTAATTCGGGTTCATTGGGGCGTAATTAATTCGGGTTTCCCTGGGGACACTTTTCAGTGCTACACACCACCCACCCCCGGAACCAAAAGCACCCGGAACCAAAGTAACCGGGTCGTAGCTTCCGTGGGGACACTTTTCAGCGCTGAACCACCTTCCCTCCCCGGAACCAAAAGCACCCGGAACCAAAGTCGCCCGGTCGTTGTTTCCCTGGGGACACCTTTTAGCGCTGCACCACGCCCCCACCCCCCCCCCCCGGAACCAAAAACACCCGGAACCAAAGTATCCAGGTCGTTGGTTCCGTGGGGACACTTTTCCAGAGCTGCACAGCCCCCCAGCCCCCCGGAACCAAAAGCACACGGAACCAAAGTAGCCCGGTCGTTGTTTCCCTGGGGACACTTTTCAGCGCTGCACCACCACCCCCCCACCACCACCCCCGGAACCAAAAGCACCCGGAACCAAAGTCGCCCGGTCGTTGTTTCCCTAGGGACACTTTTCAGAGCTGCACAGCCCCACACCCCCCCCGGAACCAAAAGCACCCGGAACCAAAGTCGCCCGGTCGCTGCTTCCCTGGGGACACTTTTCAGCGCTGCACCACCCCCACCACCGCCCCCCCCGCCCCCCGGAACCAAAAGCACCCGGAACCAAAGTAACCAGGTCGTTGTTTCCGTGGGGACACTTTTCAGAACTGCACGGCCCCCATCCCCCCGGAAACAAAAGCACCCGGAACCAGCCAGGGCTGACTCACCTCATCTGTACCGGTGGCAGCTCTGGGTGGCCGCACCTCCGATGCGCCGCCGCGATCCCCGGCGCGCAATGCCCGCGAACCGCGGAGACACCCCCCGCCCGGCCCAGACGCCCCGCCGCTAGCCGCGGAGAAAAGCCCCGGCACGGAGCGGCGCCGGGACAACGCCGGCCGCGGGCGGGAGGAGAACGCGCGGCGTCTCGCCGCCCGCGGGCCCCGCACCGACCCCGCGGAGCCCCGGCCCGCCGCGACCCCGCGCGCCGCCGACCGCCCGGCCCCGGCCGACCCCGCGCGGGGCGGCGGAGGCGGCGCCTCACCCGGAGGGAGCGCGGAGCCGGCGGCACCGCCCGGCGCCCAGCGCGGCGTCACGCGGCCGGGACCGGCGCCGGGAGCCCGGGCGAACCGCGCGCGCTCCGCGGCAGGAGCCGCGCGTAGGCTGGGCGCGCTTCCCGGCATCCCGCGGGGCTCCACACCGCCCCAGAGCGCATGCGCAGGGTCCCCCGGGCAGCTTCAGCGCGCTGTACCGCGCATGCGCCTCGGTCCTGCAGCGCTACCGCGGCGTGGTCGCTAGGCAACGGCGGCGCGCCGCTTTCAAGCGCCCTGCCGCGGGCGCTGCGCCGCCCGGCCGCAGTACCGGTCTGTGTCCGCAAGGCGGCAGCACCCACCGGGTTTCGTGCGCCTCGCCGCCCGCCAGCTTCCGCAGCGTGTCCTCAAAGAGGCAGAAGCGCTCTGCCGCTCCAACTGCGTCTCCCACCCGCAGTACCGCGGTCTGTCCACCAGGCGGCAGCACGCAGCGCGGTTCGTGCGCTGCGCCGCCCGGCCGCTTTGCTCTCTCTTCCTTTCTCTTCTCCAGCCTTCATTAGCACAGACACTTCTTTCCCCGTATTTATCTTCATAAAGTTCCTACAAAGCTATGACAGGATTGTGGCTCAGTGCATCCTGGGGAACTGCAGCGCTGACTTTCACCTGTGGGGCCAGGGCTGCTCAGCACCAGCGGGCAACAGCTGTGAAAATCACAGAGTCACAGGGCTGGGAAGGGACCCCCAGAGCCCACGGGGTCCCACCCCCTGACAAAGCAGGGTCCCTAGGAGGGAGGCATCCAGACGCGACTGGAATCTCTCCGCAGAAGGAGACTCCACACCCCCCTGGGCAGCCTGTCCCAGGGCTCCCTCACCCTCACTGGGCAAAAGGTCTTCCTGTGCTCTAAATTGCAGCCATTGCCCCTGCTCCTGTCCCCACAGACCACTGAGAAGGGGCTGCCCATTTCCCCCTGCGGCCCATACTTAACATATTGACCAACATCAATAAGGTCCCACCTTAGTCTTCTCCAGGCTGAACAGTCCCAGCTCACTCAGCCTTTCCTCACAGGGGAGATGCTCCAGGCCCTGTTCATCATCTTTGTAGCCCTTCTCTGGACTCCCTCCAGGAGATCCCTGTGTTTTTTAGACCAGGGAGCCCAGAACTGGACACAACACTCCAGGTGGGGCCTGACCAGGGCACAGCAGAGGGGGAGGATCCCCTCCTGTGACCTGCTGGCCAAAATGCTCTGCAGGAAGGAAGCACGACCCGAAACAAACATTTATTAAAAAGGACTGTACAAACAAATGAAACAGGGAGCAGCACACTGTTGCTCCTGCTGGGCAAAGAAGTGAAATATTTCAAACACGGCAGCCCGTGAAAGTGCCAGAAACTGCTCAAATACCTAAATGCTGAAAGGAAAACCTACGCCGGAGGAATTGGAAAACTGTAAAATAAAGCAAAGCACTTCTCTTTATTTAAAGGGCTACTAAAGTCTCTATTTCTTCAATTCTGCTATTTAGAGTAGTACCTCAATGGCTATTCTTTCAAAATTAGCTTCTGTAACTTGCAGCCACTAGCAGGTTCAGTCAGTCAGTACCCTGTTGAATCTAGCAAGTGTAAGGATGAAAATTCAGCTTACCTTTCCTCTAATGATTAACGGGGTCCTTGGCTCTAAAGTTTGAACAACTTACCTACCCCAGCCTGGGTATAGAAATTTCTACAGCACAGCCTTTAGACACAGTAGAGCGTTTGCATCCTTTTAGCGTGGGCTTAAGGTGGGGGGCAGGGACAGAGGCCTGTGACTTTTTTTGCCATTTGCTTGCAAAACAACAGGGCCGTATCCTTTGGGGCAATGGAGGAAATCAGGAAGAGACCCTAGAAACCAGCTATAAAAAAGAATCCAGTGATTTTTCTTAGCGCTTCAATACCCATTGCAAAGGGAATGATAAAGCCAGGGTTAAAACAGACTAGTAATATCAAACTCTTGTAAACTTTGAGAAGGGTCTCTTTATGGCTCTTCTGAGAAATTAACTGAATAAGAAGGAATTTAAGCCAAGTGAAGAAGTATCCTCAAAGAACCTTAGGTACAAAGGAAAAGGCAGTTGTTGCTCCACGGAGCAAAAATGCAGTAGACGTGCAAGACCTGCACTTCAGGCAGCTTCCTGCTCTGACTGAAAAACCCCACTAAATCAGTATTTCGTAACTTTCCCTCCGGTCCCTGGAGAAAGGTGCCTGGGAGAAAAAAAGCCTGCGGCTGTCACAGAAAAGCTCTTCAGTTCAACTTCCTTAATCTGTAAGAGAAAAGAGTACCGGCTCTCTAGAAAAGATACTGCTTCCTTCCCCCCAGCCCAAGGATCCCTTGATCAATAATACAGATTTTGTCTCTTTGAAATAGAATATTCCCAGTTGGGAGGGGACCCATAAGAAACATCCGGTCCAGCTCCCTGCTCCTCACAGGAGTACCTAACGCTAAACCAGATGCTCCTTGAGCTCTGGCAGGTTTGGTGCTGTGACTACTTCCCTCAGGAGCCTGTTCCAGCGACTGAGCACCCTCTCAGTGAAGAGCCTTTTCCTAATGGCCAGTCTGAACTTCCCCTGATGCGGCTTCATTCTGTTTTCTTGTGCCCTGTTACTGGTCACCATAGAGGAGATGAGCACCTTCCTCTCCGCTGCCCACCCTGAGCAAGTTGTAGGCTGCTGTAACAGTCAAGGCACGGGAAGGATGGAAACCAGGCAAGGAAGAAGCAACTGACAGTGACATCTGAGGTGTGTTTGGGTTTAGAAAAAGGCATGCTCAACCTACCTGCCAAAAAGTAGACGGGCAACAGGTAAGTCAGCAAGTGAGGAGCTATGGAAAAGTCTCAAGGGACGTTAAAAAAGACATTAAAGGAAAAGCAGGTCATTTTCTGTGCTTCTAAGGTACAGTGGTTAGCACTTAACAAGAAAAGGAAAGCTACCAGCCTCTCTTACTGCTGTAAGCGGGAACAGCAATGGAAAAAAAACCACAATCTGACAGGAAAAAGGGGAGGAGGAAACGCAGACTGTGCTTATGCAGCTGGGGAGGGGAACAGACATTTCAAGCGATAAATAAATGCAATATGCAGCTTGTACTTGTTTACAGTGGGGGAGCTTTTTTTTTCCAGTGCAGATACCATCAGAGCTAGAAACCACTGTTAGTTGTGTAGATGTCCTACCATGACGTAGAAAGTACAGCTTTAAAAATATATTCCCCATTCAGCACCTCTAATTGGCCAATCTTCATTTAGAAATTGTTCTCTCTTAATGGCAATCATTCCCTTCAGGGTGATGCTTCTTAATGTTTGATGGCTCCACTCGGTGCTGAAGGCCCCCTCTTGCCATGAAATTAACAAATACCATATATTTTCCAAAAATCTCTGTTCTTCCAAACACCTCCAATCAAAAGTCCCATCCAGCTGCCCAAGTCTCTCTGTGTCCAGGTAGTAAATGAGAAAAGGAGAACAGGAAAAGGAGTTTTCTGTGGGATTGTCAGTGTGATGTTACTGTGGCTACTGGCAAAGTGTACCCACAGTGGACTGCAATAGTGCAAATGCTTACTATGCCAACATTACAAAATATGCCACCCAACTCAGACAGGAATAAACAACTGTCCTGAGGTAAATTTACTTTGCACTCTTCATGGGATCCTGGGATGGTGGTGTGACGTTGGGATTACTGAAGCAATGAAGCCAAAGGAGGCTCTCTGGGAAAATGAGGGCCAAAGGAAGCAAAAAGGGGCCAAAGAGAGCCCTCTGGGAAAACAGAGGGCAAAGGGGGCCAGAGGGGTCTTTCTGGGAAAATGGGGGCCAGAGGGGTCTTTCTGGGAAAATGGGGGCCAGAGGGGGCCAAAGGGGGCCAAAGGGGGTTTGGAAAGGAGCTGAAATCACTTGGGGCTGGAATAAGACGGAGGGGTTGGAATAAAGATGGTTGGGGCTGCAATAAAGACTGTGGGGCTGGAAATAAAAAGCACAGAGCTGGAATAAAGGCGGCTGGTGTGGGGCGTAATTAATTCGGGTTCATTGGGGCGTAATTAATTAGGGTTCATTGGGGCGTAATTAATTCGTGTTCATTGGGGCGTAATTAATTGGGGGAGGGTTAATTGCGGGGTGTGGTTAATTAGGGTTCATTGGGGCGTGATTAATTCGGGTTCATTGGGGCGTGATTAATTCGGGTTCATTGGGGCGTAATTAATTCGGGTTCATTGGGGCCTGATTAATTGGGGTTCATTGGGGCCTGATTAATTCCGGTTCAATGGGGTGTAATTAATTCGGGTTCATTGGGGCGCAATTAATTCGGGTTCCTTGGGACGTAATTAATTCGGGTTCATTGGGGTGTGATTAATTCGGGTTCATTGGGGCGTAATTAATTCGGGTTCATTGGGGCGTAATTAATTGGGGTTCATTGGGGCGTAATTAATTCGGGTTCATTGGGGCGTGATTAATTGGGGTTCATTGGGGAGTGATTAATTCGGGTTCATTGGGGCGTAATTAATTCGGGTTCATTGGGGCGTGATTAATTCGGGTTCATTGGGGCGTAATTAATTCGGGTTCATTGGGGCGTAATTAATTCGGGTTCATTGCGGCGTGATTAATTCGGGTTCATTGGGGCGTGATTAATTCGGGTTCATTGGGGCGTGATTAATTCGGGTTCATTGGGGCGTAATTAATTCGGGTTCATTGGGGCGTAATTAATTCGGGTTCATTGGGGCGTAATTAATTGGGGGGTGGGTTAATTGGGGGGTGTGGTTAATTAGGGTTCATTGGGGCGTGATTAATTCGGGTTCATTGGGACGTAATTAATTCGGGTTCATTGGGGTGTAATTAATTGGGGGTGGGTTAATTGCGGGGTGTGGTTAATTCGGGTTCATTGGGGCGTGATTAATTCGGGTTCATTGGGGCGTGATTAATTCGGGTTCATTGGGGCGTAATTAATTCGGGTTCATTGGCGCGTAATTAATTCGGGTTCATTGGAGCGTAATTAATTCGGGTTCATTGGCGCGTAATTAATTCGGGTTCATTGGAGCGTAATTAATTCGGGTTCATTGGGACGTAATTAATTCGGGTTCATTGGGGCGTGATTAATTCGGGTTCATTGGGGCGTGATTAATTCGGGTTCATTGGGGCGTGATTAATTCGGGTTCAATGGGGCGTGATTAATTCGGGTTCATTGGGGCGTGATTAATTGGGGTTCATTGGGGCGTGATTAATTCGGGTTCATTGGGGCGTAATTAATTGGGGTTCATTGGGGCGTGATTAATTCGGGTTCATTGGGGCGTGATTAATTCGGGTTCATTGGGGCGTAATTAATTCGGGTTCATTGGGGCGTGATTAATTCGGGTTCATTGGGGCGTAATTAATTCGGGTTTCCCTGGGGACACTTTTCAGTGCTACACACCACCCACCCCCGGAACCAAAAGCACCCGGAACCAAAGTAACCGGGTCGTAGCTTCCGTGGGGACACTTTTCAGCGCTGAACCACCTTCCCTCCCCGGAACCAAAAGCACCCGGAACCAAAGTCGCCCGGTCGTTGTTTCCCTGGGGACACCTTTTAGCGCTGCACCACGCCCCCACCCCCCCCCCCCGGAACCAAAAACACCCGGAACCAAAGTATCCAGGTCGTTGGTTCCGTGGGGACACTTTTCCAGAGCTGCACAGCCCCCCAGCCCCCCGGAACCAAAAGCACACGGAACCAAAGTAGCCCGGTCGTTGTTTCCCTGGGGACACTTTTCAGCGCTGCACCACCACCCCCCCACCACCACCCCCGGAACCAAAAGCACCCGGAACCAAAGTCGCCCGGTCGTTGTTTCCCTAGGGACACTTTTCAGAGCTGCACAGCCCCACACCCCCCCCGGAACCAAAAGCACCCGGAACCAAAGTCGCCCGGTCGCTGCTTCCCTGGGGACACTTTTCAGCGCTGCACCACCCCCACCACCGCCCCCCCCGCCCCCCGGAACCAAAAGCACCCGGAACCAAAGTAACCAGGTCGTTGTTTCCGTGGGGACACTTTTCAGAACTGCACGGCCCCCATCCCCCCGGAAACAAAAGCACCCGGAACCAGCCAGGGCTGACTCACCTCATCTGTACCGGTGGCAGCTCTGGGTGGCCGCACCTCCGATGCGCCGCCGCGATCCCCGGCGCGCAATGCCCGCGAACCGCGGAGACACCCCCCGCCCGGCCCAGACGCCCCGCCGCTAGCCGCGGAGAAAAGCCCCGGCACGGAGCGGCGCCGGGACAACGCCGGCCGCGGGCGGGAGGAGAACGCGCGGCGTCTCGCCGCCCGCGGGCCCCGCACCGACCCCGCGGAGCCCCGGCCCGCCGCGACCCCGCGCGCCGCCGACCGCCCGGCCCCGGCCGACCCCGCGCGGGGCGGCGGAGGCGGCGCCTCACCCGGAGGGAGCGCGGAGCCGGCGGCACCGCCCGGCGCCCAGCGCGGCGTCACGCGGCCGGGACCGGCGCCGGGAGCCCGGGCGAACCGCGCGCGCTCCGCGGCAGGAGCCGCGCGTAGGCTGGGCGCGCTTCCCGGCATCCCGCGGGGCTCCACACCGCCCCAGAGCGCATGCGCAGGGTCCCCCGGGCAGCTTCAGCGCGCTGTACCGCGCATGCGCCTCGGTCCTGCAGCGCTACCGCGGCGTGGTCGCTAGGCAACGGCGGCGCGCCGCTTTCAAGCGCCCTGCCGCGGGCGCTGCGCCGCCCGGCCGCAGTACCGGTCTGTGTCCGCAAGGCGGCAGCACCCACCGGGTTTCGTGCGCCTCGCCGCCCGCCAGCTTCCGCAGCGTGTCCTCAAAGAGGCAGAAGCGCTCTGCCGCTCCAACTGCGTCTCCCACCCGCAGTACCGCGGTCTGTCCACCAGGCGGCAGCACGCAGCGCGGTTCGTGCGCTGCGCCGCCCGGCCGCTTTGCTCTCTCTTCCTTTCTCTTCTCCAGCCTTCATTAGCACAGACACTTCTTTCCCCGTATTTATCTTCATAAAGTTCCTACAAAGCTATGACAGGATTGTGGCTCAGTGCATCCTGGGGAACTGCAGCGCTGACTTTCACCTGTGGGGCCAGGGCTGCTCAGCACCAGCGGGCAACAGCTGTGAAAATCACAGAGTCACAGGGCTGGGAAGGGACCCCCAGAGCCCACGGGGTCCCACCCCCTGACAAAGCAGGGTCCCTAGGAGGGAGGCATCCAGACGCGACTGGAATCTCTCCGCAGAAGGAGACTCCACACCCCCCTGGGCAGCCTGTCCCAGGGCTCCCTCACCCTCACTGGGCAAAAGGTCTTCCTGTGCTCTAAATTGCAGCCATTGCCCCTGCTCCTGTCCCCACAGACCACTGAGAAGGGGCTGCCCATTTCCCCCTGCGGCCCATACTTAACATATTGACCAACATCAATAAGGTCCCACCTTAGTCTTCTCCAGGCTGAACAGTCCCAGCTCACTCAGCCTTTCCTCACAGGGGAGATGCTCCAGGCCCTGTTCATCATCTTTGTAGCCCTTCTCTGGACTCCCTCCAGGAGATCCCTGTGTTTTTTAGACCAGGGAGCCCAGAACTGGACACAACACTCCAGGTGGGGCCTGACCAGGGCACAGCAGAGGGGGAGGATCCCCTCCTGTGACCTGCTGGCCAAAATGCTCTGCAGGAAGGAAGCACGACCCGAAACAAACATTTATTAAAAAGGACTGTACAAACAAATGAAACAGGGAGCAGCACACTGTTGCTCCTGCTGGGCAAAGAAGTGAAATATTTCAAACACGGCAGCCCGTGAAAGTGCCAGAAACTGCTCAAATACCTAAATGCTGAAAGGAAAACCTACGCCGGAGGAATTGGAAAACTGTAAAATAAAGCAAAGCACTTCTCTTTATTTAAAGGGCTACTAAAGTCTCTATTTCTTCAATTCTGCTATTTAGAGTAGTACCTCAATGGCTATTCTTTCAAAATTAGCTTCTGTAACTTGCAGCCACTAGCAGGTTCAGTCAGTCAGTACCCTGTTGAATCTAGCAAGTGTAAGGATGAAAATTCAGCTTACCTTTCCTCTAATGATTAACGGGGTCCTTGGCTCTAAAGTTTGAACAACTTACCTACCCCAGCCTGGGTATAGAAATTTCTACAGCACAGCCTTTAGACACAGTAGAGCGTTTGCATCCTTTTAGCGTGGGCTTAAGGTGGGGGGCAGGGACAGAGGCCTGTGACTTTTTTTGCCATTTGCTTGCAAAACAACAGGGCCGTATCCTTTGGGGCAATGGAGGAAATCAGGAAGAGACCCTAGAAACCAGCTATAAAAAAGAATCCAGTGATTTTTCTTAGCGCTTCAATACCCATTGCAAAGGGAATGATAAAGCCAGGGTTAAAACAGACTAGTAATATCAAACTCTTGTAAACTTTGAGAAGGGTCTCTTTATGGCTCTTCTGAGAAATTAACTGAATAAGAAGGAATTTAAGCCAAGTGAAGAAGTATCCTCAAAGAACCTTAGGTACAAAGGAAAAGGCAGTTGTTGCTCCACGGAGCAAAAATGCAGTAGACGTGCAAGACCTGCACTTCAGGCAGCTTCCTGCTCTGACTGAAAAACCCCACTAAATCAGTATTTCGTAACTTTCCCTCCGGTCCCTGGAGAAAGGTGCCTGGGAGAAAAAAAGCCTGCGGCTGTCACAGAAAAGCTCTTCAGTTCAACTTCCTTAATCTGTAAGAGAAAAGAGTACCGGCTCTCTAGAAAAGATACTGCTTCCTTCCCCCCAGCCCAAGGATCCCTTGATCAATAATACAGATTTTGTCTCTTTGAAATAGAATATTCCCAGTTGGGAGGGGACCCATAAGAAACATCCGGTCCAGCTCCCTGCTCCTCACAGGAGTACCTAACGCTAAACCAGATGCTCCTTGAGCTCTGGCAGGTTTGGTGCTGTGACTACTTCCCTCAGGAGCCTGTTCCAGCGACTGAGCACCCTCTCAGTGAAGAGCCTTTTCCTAATGGCCAGTCTGAACTTCCCCTGATGCGGCTTCATTCTGTTTTCTTGTGCCCTGTTACTGGTCACCATAGAGGAGATGAGCACCTTCCTCTCCGCTGCCCACCCTGAGCAAGTTGTAGGCTGCTGTAACAGTCAAGGCACGGGAAGGATGGAAACCAGGCAAGGAAGAAGCAACTGACAGTGACATCTGAGGTGTGTTTGGGTTTAGAAAAAGGCATGCTCAACCTACCTGCCAAAAAGTAGACGGGCAACAGGTAAGTCAGCAAGTGAGGAGCTATGGAAAAGTCTCAAGGGACGTTAAAAAAGACATTAAAGGAAAAGCAGGTCATTTTCTGTGCTTCTAAGGTACAGTGGTTAGCACTTAACAAGAAAAGGAAAGCTACCAGCCTCTCTTACTGCTGTAAGCGGGAACAGCAATGGAAAAAAAACCACAATCTGACAGGAAAAAGGGGAGGAGGAAACGCAGACTGTGCTTATGCAGCTGGGGAGGGGAACAGACATTTCAAGCGATAAATAAATGCAATATGCAGCTTGTACTTGTTTACAGTGGGGGAGCTTTTTTTTTCCAGTGCAGATACCATCAGAGCTAGAAACCACTGTTAGTTGTGTAGATGTCCTACCATGACGTAGAAAGTACAGCTTTAAAAATATATTCCCCATTCAGCACCTCTAATTGGCCAATCTTCATTTAGAAATTGTTCTCTCTTAATGGCAATCATTCCCTTCAGGGTGATGCTTCTTAATGTTTGATGGCTCCACTCGGTGCTGAAGGCCCCCTCTTGCCATGAAATTAACAAATACCATATATTTTCCAAAAATCTCTGTTCTTCCAAACACCTCCAATCAAAAGTCCCATCCAGCTGCCCAAGTCTCTCTGTGTCCAGGTAGTAAATGAGAAAAGGAGAACAGGAAAAGGAGTTTTCTGTGGGATTGTCAGTGTGATGTTACTGTGGCTACTGGCAAAGTGTACCCACAGTGGACTGCAATAGTGCAAATGCTTACTATGCCAACATTACAAAATATGCCACCCAACTCAGACAGGAATAAACAACTGTCCTGAGGTAAATTTACTTTGCACTCTTCATGGGATCCTGGGATGGTGGTGTGACGTTGGGATTACTGAAGCAATGAAGCCAAAGGAGGCTCTCTGGGAAAATGAGGGCCAAAGGAAGCAAAAAGGGGCCAAAGAGAGCCCTCTGGGAAAACAGAGGGCAAAGGGGGCCAGAGGGGTCTTTCTGGGAAAATGGGGGCCAGAGGGGTCTTTCTGGGAAAATGGGGGCCAGAGGGGGCCAAAGGGGGCCAAAGGGGGTTTGGAAAGGAGCTGAAATCACTTGGGGCTGGAATAAGACGGAGGGGTTGGAATAAAGATGGTTGGGGCTGCAATAAAGACTGTGGGGCTGGAAATAAAAAGCACAGAGCTGGAATAAAGGCGGCTGGTGTGGGGCGTAATTAATTCGGGTTCATTGGGGCGTAATTAATTAGGGTTCATTGGGGCGTAATTAATTCGGGTTCATTGGGGCGTAATTAATTGGGGGAGGGTTAATTGCGGGGTGTGGTTAATTAGGGTTCATTGGGGCGTGATTAATTCGGGTTCATTGGGGCGTGATTAATTCGGGTTCATTGGGGCCTGATTAATTGGGGTTCATTGGGGCCTGATTAATTGGGGTTCAATGGGGTGTAATTAATTCGGGTTCATTGGGGCGCAATTAATTCGGGTTCCCTGGGACGTAATTAATTCGGGTTCATTGGGGTGTGATTAATTCGGGTTCATTGGGGCGTAATTAATTCGGGTTCATTGGGGCGTAATTAATTGGGGTTCATTGGGGCGTGATTAATTCGAGTTCATTGGGGCGTGATTAATTCGGGTTCATTGGGGCATGATTAATTCGGGTTCATTGGGGCGTAATTAATTCGGGTTCATTGGGGCGTAATTAATTGGGGGGTGGGTTAATTGGGGGGTGTGGTTAATTCGGGTTCATTGGGGTGTAATTAATTCGGGTTCATTGGGGCGCAATTAATTCGGGTTCATTGGGGCATAATTAATTAGGGTTCATTGGGGCGTAATTAATTAGGGTTCATTGGGGCGTAATTAATTCGGGTTCATTGGGGCGTGATTAATTCGGGTTCATTGGGGCGTAATTAATATGGGTTCATTGGGGCGTGATTAATTCGGGTTCATTGGGGCGTGATTAATTCGGGGTCATTGGGGCGTAATTAATTCGGGTCATTGGGGCATAATTAATTAGGGTTCATTGGGGCGTAATAAATTAGGGTTCATTGGGGCGTAATTAATTGGGGGTGGGTTAATTGCGGGGTGTGGTTAATTAGGGTTCCTTGGGGCGTGATTAATTCGGGTTCATTGGCGCGTAATTAATTCGGGTTCATTGGGGCGTAATTAATTCGGGTTCATTGGGGCGTGATTAATTGGGGTTCATTGGGGCGTAATTAATTGGGGTTCATTGGGGCGTACTTATTTCGGGTTCCTTGGGGCGTGATTAATTCGGGTTCATTGGGGCGTGATTAATTCGGGTTCATTGGGGCGTGATTAATTGGGGTTCATTGGGGTGTAATTAATTCGGGTTCATTGGGACGTAATTAATTCGGGTTCATTGGGGCGTGATTAATTCGGGTTCATTGGGGCGTAATTAATTCGGGTTCATTGGGGCGTGGTTAATTCGGATTCAATGGGGCGTAATTAATTAGGGTTCATTGGGGCGTAATTAATTCGGGTTCATTGGGGCGTAATTAATTGGGGTTCATTGGGGTGTAATTAATTCGGTTTCATTGGGGCGCAATTAATTCGGGTTCCTTGGGACGCAATTAATTCGGGTTCATTGGGGTGTGATTAATTCGGGTTCATTGGGGCGTGATTAATTCGGGTTCATTGGGGCATAATTAATTAGGGTTCATTGGGGCGTAATTAATTAGGATTCATTGGGGCGTAATTAATTGGGGGTGGGTAAATTGCGGGGTGTGGTTAATTAGGGTTCCTTGGGGCGTGATTAATTCGGCTTCATTGGGGCGTAATTAATTCGGGTTCATTGGGGCGTAATTAATTCAGGTTCATTGGGGCGTGATTAATTGGGGTTCATTGGGGCGTAATTAATTGGGGTTCATTGGGGCGTACTTATTTCGGGTTCCTTGGGGCGTGATTAATTCGGGTTCATTGGGGCGTGATTAATTCGGGTTCATTGGGGCGTGATTAATTGGGGTTCATTGGGGTGTAATTAATTCGGGTTCATTGGGACGTAATTAATTCGGGTTCATTGGGGCGTGATTAATTCGGGTTCATTGGGGCGTAATTAATTCGGGTTCATTGGGGCGTGGTTAATTCGGGTTCATTGGGGCGTAATTAATTAGGGTTCATTGGGGCGTAATTAATTCGGGTTCATTGGGGCGTAACTAATTGGGGTTCATTGGGGCGTAATCAATTCGGGTTCCTTGGGGCGTAATTAATTCGGGTTCATTTGGGCGTGATTAATTCGGGTTCATTGGGGCCTGATTAATTGGGGTTCATTGGGGCGTAATTAATTGGGGTTCATTGGGGTGTAATTAATTCGGGTTCATTGGGGCGCAATTAATTCGGGTTCCTTGGGACGTAATTAATTCGGGTTCATTGGGGCGTGATTAATTCGGCTTCATTGGGGCGTGATTAATTCGGGTTCATTGGGGCGTAATTAATTTGGTTTCATTGGGGCGTAATTAATTCGTGTTCATTGGGGCGTGATTAATTCGCGTTCATTGGGGCGTGATTAATTCGGGTTCATTGGGGCGTGATTAATTGGGGTTCATTGGGGCGTGATTTATTCGGGTTCATTGGGGCGTAATTAATTCGGGTTCATTGGGACGTAATTAATTCGGGTTCATTGGGGTGTAATTAATTGGGGGGTGGGTTAATTGGGAGGTGTGGTTAATTCGGGTTCATTGGGACGTAATTAATTCGGGTTCATTGGGGTGTAATTAATTCGGGTTCATTGGGGCGCAATTAATTCGTGTTCATTGGGGCGTAATTAATTCCGGTTCATTGGGGTGTGATTTATTCGGGTTCATTGGGGCGTAATTAATTCGGGTTCATTGGGGCGTAATTAATTAGGGTTCATTGGGGCGTGATTAATTCGGGTTCATTGGGGTGTGGTTAATTAGTGTTCATTGGGGTGTGATTAATTCGGGTTCATTGGGGCGTGATTAATTCGGGTTCATTGGGGCGTAATTAATTGGGGTTCATTGGGGCGTGATTAATTCGGGTTCATTGGGGCGTAATTAATTCGGGTTCATTGGGGCATAATTAATTCTGGTTCATTGGGGCGTGATTAATTCGGGTTCATTGGGGAGTGATTAATTCGGGTTCATTGGGGCGTGATTAATTCGGGTTCATTGGGGCGTAATTAATTGGGGGTGGGTTAATTGCGAGGTGTGGTTAATTTGGGTTCATTGGGGCGTGATTAATTCGGGTTCCTTGGGGCGTAATTAATTCGGGTTCATTGGGACGTAATTAATTCCGGTTCATTGGGGCTTAATTAATACGGGTTCATTGGGGCGTGATTAATTCGGGTTCATTGGGGCGTGATTAATTCGGGTTCATTGGGGCGTGATTAATTGGGGTTCATTGGGGCGTGATTAATTCGGGTTCATTGGGGCGTGATTAATTCGGGTTCATTGGGGCATGATTAATTGGGGTTCATTGGGGCGTGATTAATTCGGGTTCATTGGGGCGTAATTAATTCGGGTTCATTGGGGCGTAATTAATTCGGGTTCATTGGGGCGTAATTAATTGGGGGGTGGGTTAATCGGGGGGTGTGGTTAATTCGGGTTCATTGGGACGTAATTAATTCGGGTTCATTGGGGTGTAATTAATTCGGGTTCATTGGGGCGTAATTAATTCGGGTTCATTGGGGCGTAATTTATTCGGGTTCATTGGGGCGTAATTAATTCGGGTTCATTGGGGCGTAATTAATTCGGGTTCATTGGGGCGTAATTAATTCGGGTTCATTGGGGCGTGATTAATTCGGGTTCATTGGGGCGTAATTAATTCGGGTTCATTGGGGCGTGATTAATTCGGGTTCATTGGGGCGTGATTAATTCGGGTTCATTGGGGTGTGGTTAATTAGTGTTCATTGGGGCATGATTAATTCGGGTTCATTGGGACGTAATTAATTCGGGTTCATTGGGACGTAATTAATTCGGGTTCATTGGGGTGTAAATAATTAGGGTTCATTGGGGCGCAATTAATTCGGGTTCATTGGGGCGCGATTTATTCGGGTTCATTGGGGCATAATTAATTCGGGTTCATTGGGGCGTAATTAATTCGGGTTCTTTGGGGCGTGATGAATTCGGGTTCATTGGGGCGTGATTAATTCGGATTCATTGGGGCGTAATTAATTCGGCTTCATTGGGGCGTAATTAATTCGGGTTCATTGGGGCGTGATTAATTCGGGTTCATTGGGGCGTGATTAATTCGGGTTCATTGGGGCGTAATTAATTCGGGTTCATTGGGGCGTGATTAATTCGGGTTCATTGGGGCGTGATTAATTCGGGTTCATTGGGGCGTAATTAATTTGGGTTCATTGGGGCGTAATTAATTCGGGTTCATTGGGGCGTGATTAATTCGGGTTCATTGGGGCGTGATTAATTCGGGTTCATTGGGGCGTGATTAATTCGGGTTCATTGGGGCGTGATTAATTCGGGTTCATTGGGGCGTAATTAATTCGGGTTCATTGGGGCGTAATTAATTCGGGTTCATTGGGGCGTGATGAATTCGGATTCATTGGGGCGTAATTATTTGGGGTTCATTGGGGCGTGATTAATTCGGGTTCATTTGGGCGTGATTAATTCGGGTTCATTGGGGCGTGATTAATGCGGGTTCATTGGGGCGTAATTAATTGGGGTTCATTGGGGCGTAATTAATTCTGGTTCATTGGGGCGTAATTAATTCGGGTTCATTGGGGCGTGATTAATTCGGGTTCATTGGGGCGTGATTAATTCGGGTTCATTGGGGCGTAATTAATTCGGGTTCATTGGGGCGCAATTAATTCGGGTTCATTGGGGCGTAATTAATTCGGGTTCATTGGGGCGTAATTAATTCGGGTTCATTGGGGCGTAAAAAATTCGGGTTCATTGGGGCGTGATTAATTCGGGTTCATTGGGGCGTGATTTATTCGGGTTCATTGGGGCGTAATTAATTCGGGTTCATTGGGGCGTAATTATTTGGGGTTCATTGGGGCGTGATTAATTCGGGTTCATTGGCGCGTGATTAATTCGGGTTCATTGGGGCGTAATTAATTGGGGTTCATTGGGGCGTAATTAATTCGGGTTCATTGGGGCGCAATTAATTCGGGTTCATTGGGGCGTGATTAATTCGGGTTCATTGGGGCGTGATTAATTCGGGTTCATTGGGGCGTAATTAATTCGGGTTCATTGGGGAGTAATTAATTCGGGTTCATTGGGGCGTGGTTAATTCGGGTTCATTGGGGCGTAATTAATTCGGGTTCATTGGGGCGTAATTAATTCGGGTTCATTGGGGCGTGATTAATTCGGGTTCATTGGGGCGTAATTAATTCGGGTTCATTGGGGCGTGATTAATTCGGGTTCATTGGGGAGTGATTAATTCGGGTTCATTGGGGCGTAATTAATTCGGGTTCATTGGGGCGTGATTAATTCGGGTTCATTGGGGCGTAATTAATTCGGGTTCATTGGGGCGTGGTTAATTCGGGTTCATTGCGGCGTGATTAATTCGGGTTCATTGGGGCGTGATTAATTCGGGTTCATTGGGGCGTGATTAATTCGGGTTCATTGGGGCGTAATTAATTCGGGTTCATTGGGGCGTAATTAATTGGGGGGTGGGTTAATTGCGGGGTGTGGTTAATTCGGGTTCATTGGGGCGTGATTAATTCGGGTTTATTGGGGCGTGATTAATTCGGGTTCATTGGGGCGTAATTAATTCGGGTTCATTGGCGCGTAATTAATTCGGGTTCATTGGAGCGTAATTAATTCGGGTTCATTGGCGCGTAATTAATTCGGGTTCATTGGAGCGTAATTAATTCGGGTTCATTGGGACGTAATTAATTCGGGTTCATTGGGGCGTGATTAATTCGGGTTCATTGGGGCGTGATTAATTCGGGTTCATTGGGGCGTGATTAATTCGGGTTCAATGGGGCGTGATTAATTCGGGTTCATTGGGGCGTGATTAATTGGGGTTCATTGGGGCGTGATTAATTCGGGTTCATTGGGGCGTGATTAATTGGGGTTCATTGGGGCGTGATTAATTCGGGTTCATTGGGGCGTGATTAATTCGGGTTCATTGGGGCGTAATTAATTCGGGTTCATTGGGGCGTAATTAATTCGGGTTCATTGGGGCGTGATTAATTCGGGTTCATTGGGGCGTGATTAATTCGGGTTCATTGGGGCGTAATTAATTCGGGTTCATTGGGGCGTAATTAATTGGGGGGTGGGTTAATTGCGGGGTGTGGTTAATTCGGGTTCATTGGGGCGTGATTAATTCGGGTTTATTGGGGCGTGATTAATTCGGGTTCATTGGGGCGTAATTAATTCGGGTTCATTGGCGCGTAATTAATTCGGGTTCATTGGAGCGTAATTAATTCGGGTTCATTGGCGCGTAATTAATTCGGGTTCATTGGAGCGTAATTAATTCGGGTTCATTGGAGCGTAATTAATTCGGGTTCATTGGGGCGTGATTAATTCGGGTTCATTGGGGCGTGATTAATTCGGGTTCATTGGGGCGTGATTAATTCGGGTTCAATGGGGCGTGATTAATTCGGGTTCATTGGGGCGTGATTAATTGGGGTTCATTGGGGCGTGATTAATTCGGGTTCATTGGGGCGTGATTAATTGGGGTTCATTGGGGCGTGATTAATTCGGGTTCATTGGGGCGTGATTAATTCGGGTTCATTGGGGCGTAATTAATTCGGGTTCATTGGGGCGTGATTAATTCGGGTTCATTGGGGCGTGATTAATTCGGGTTCATTGGGGCGTAATTAATTCGGGTTCATTGGGGCGTGATTAATTCGGGTTCATTGGGGCGTGATTAATTCGGGTTTCCCTGGGGACACTTTTCAGTGCTACACACCGCCCACCCCCGGAACCGAAAGCACCCGGAACCAAAGTAACCGGGTCGTAGCTTCCGTGGGGACACTTTTCAGCGCTGCACCACCTTCCCTCCCCGGAACCAAAAGCACCCGGAACCAAAGTCGCCAGGTCGTTGTTTCCCTGGGGACACCTTTTAGCGCTGCACCACGCCCCCACCCCCCCCCCGGAACCAAAAACACCCGGAACCAAAGTATCCAGGTCGTTGGTTCCGTGGGGACACTTTTTCAGAGCTGCACAGCCCCCCAGCCCCCCGGAACCAAAAGCACACGGAACCAAAGTAGCCCGGTCGTTGTTTCCCTGGGGACACTTTTCAGCGCTGCACCACCACCCCCCCCACCACCACCCCCGGAACCAAAAGCACCCGGAACCAAAGTCGCCCGGTCGTTGTTTCCCTAGGGACACTTTTCAGAGCTGCACAGCCCCACACCCCCCCCGGAACCAAAAGCACCCGGAACCAAAGTCGCCCGGTCGCTGCTTCCCTGGGGACACTTTTCAGCGCTGCACCACCCCCACCACCGCCCCCCCCCGCCCCCCGGAACCAAAAGCACCCGGAACCAAAGTAACCAGGTCGTTGTTTCCGTGGGGACACTTTTCAGAACTGCACGGCCCCCATCCCCCCGGAAACAAAAGCACCCGGAACCAGCCAGGGCTGACTCACCTCATCTGTACCGGTGGCAGCTCTGGGTGGCCGCACCTCCGATGCGCCGCCGCGATCCCCGGCGCGCAATGCCCGCGAACCGCGGAGACACCCCCCGCCCGGCCCAGACGCCCCGCCGCTAGCCGCGGAGAAAAGCCCCGGCACGGAGCGGCGCCGGGACAACGCCGGCCGCGGGCGGGAGGAGAACGCGCGGCGTCTCGCCGCCCGCGGGCCCCGCACCGACCCCGCGGAGCCCCGGCCCGCCGCGACCCCGCGCGCCGCCGACCGCCCGGCCCCGGCCGACCCCGCGCGGGGCGGCGGAGGCGGCGCCTCACCCGGAGGGAGCGCGGAGCCGGCGGCACCGCCCGGCGCCCAGCGCGGCGTCACGCGGCCGGGACCGGCGCCGGGAGCCCGGGCGAACCGCGCGCGCTCCGCGGCAGGAGCCGCGCGTAGGCTGGGCGCGCTTCCCGGCATCCCGCGGGGCTCCACACCGCCCCAGAGCGCATGCGCAGGGTCCCCCGGGCAGCTTCAGCGCGCTGTACCGCGCATGCGCCTCGGTCCTGCAGCGCTACCGCGGCGTGGTCGCTAGGCAACGGCGGCGCGCCGCTTTCAAGCGCCCTGCCGCGGGCGCTGCGCCGCCCGGCCGCAGTACCGGTCTGTGTCCGCAAGGCGGCAGCACCCACCGGGTTTCGTGCGCCTCGCCGCCCGCCAGCTACCGCAGCGTGTCCTCAAAGAGGCAGAAGCGCTCTGCCGCTCCAACTGCGTCTCCCACCCGCAGTACCGCGGTCTGTCCACCAGGCGGCAGCACGCAGCGCGGTTCGTGCGCTGCGCCGCCCGGCCGCTTTGCTCTCTCTTCCTTTCTCTTCTCCAGCCTTCATTAGCACAGACACTTCTTTCCCCGTATTTATCTTCATAAAGTTCCTACAAAGCTATGACAGGATTGTGGCTCAGTGCATCCTGGGGAACTGCAGCGCTGACTTTCACCTGTGGGGCCAGGGCTGCTCAGCACCAGCGGGCAACAGCTGTGAAAATCACAGAGTCACAGGGCTGGGAAGGGACCCCCAGAGCCCACGGGGTCCCACCCCCTGACAAAGCAGGGTCCCTAGGAGGGAGGCATCCAGACGCGACTGGAATCTCTCCGCAGAAGGAGACTCCACACCCCCCTGGGCAGCCTGTCCCAGGGCTCCCTCACCCTCACTGGGCAAAAGGTCTTCCTGTGCTCTAAATTGCAGCCATTGCCCCTGCTCCTGTCCCCACAGACCACTGAGAAGGGGCTGCCCATTTCCCCCTGCGGCCCATACTTAACATATTGACCAACATCAATAAGGTCCCACCTTAGTCTTCTCCAGGCTGAACAGTCCCAGCTCACTCAGCCTTTCCTCACAGGGGAGATGCTCCAGGCCCTGTTCATCATCTTTGTAGCCCTTCTCTGGACTCCCTCCAGGAGATCCCTGTGTTTTTTAGACCAGGGAGCCCAGAACTGGACACAACACTCCAGGTGGGGCCTGACCAGGGCACAGCAGAGGGGGAGGATCCCCTCCTGTGACCTGCTGGCCAAAATGCTCTGCAGGAAGGAAGCACGACCCGAAACAAACATTTATTAAAAAGGACTGTACAAACAAATGAAACAGGGAGCAGCACACTGTTGCTCCTGCTGGGCAAAGAAGTGAAATATTTCAAACACGGCAGCCCGTGAAAGTGCCAGAAACTGCTCAAATACCTAAATGCTGAAAGGAAAACCTACGCCGGAGGAATTGGAAAACTGTAAAATAAAGCAAAGCACTTCTCTTTATTTAAAGGGCTACTAAAGTCTCTATTTCTTCAATTCTGCTATTTAGAGTAGTACCTCAATGGCTATTCTTTCAAAATTAGCTTCTGTAACTTGCAGCCACTAGCAGGTTCAGTCAGTCAGTACCCTGTTGAATCTAGCAAGTGTAAGGATGAAAATTCAGCTTACCTTTCCTCTAATGATTAACGGGGTCCTTGGCTCTAAAGTTTGAACAACTTACCTACCCCAGCCTGGGTATAGAAATTTCTACAGCACAGCCTTTAGACACAGTAGAGCGTTTGCATCCTTTTAGCGTGGGCTTAAGGTGGGGGGCAGGGACAGAGGCCTGTGACTTTTTTTGCCATTTGCTTGCAAAACAACAGGGCCGTATCCTTTGGGGCAATGGAGGAAATCAGGAAGAGACCCTAGAAACCAGCTATAAAAAAGAATCCAGTGATTTTTCTTAGCGCTTCAATACCCATTGCAAAGGGAATGATAAAGCCAGGGTTAAAACAGACTAGTAATATCAAACTCTTGTAAACTTTGAGAAGGGTCTCTTTATGGCTCTTCTGAGAAATTAACTGAATAAGAAGGAATTTAAGCCAAGTGAAGAAGTATCCTCAAAGAACCTTAGGTACAAAGGAAAAGGCAGTTGTTGCTCCACGGAGCAAAAATGCAGTAGACGTGCAAGACCTGCACTTCAGGCAGCTTCCTGCTCTGACTGAAAAACCCCACTAAATCAGTATTTCGTAACTTTCCCTCCGGTCCCTGGAGAAAGGTGCCTGGGAGAAAAAAAGCCTGCGGCTGTCACAGAAAAGCTCTTCAGTTCAACTTCCTTAATCTGTAAGAGAAAAGAGTACCGGCTCTCTAGAAAAGATACTGCTTCCTTCCCCCCAGCCCAAGGATCCCTTGATCAATAATACAGATTTTGTCTCTTTGAAATAGAATATTCCCAGTTGGGAGGGGACCCATAAGAAACATCCGGTCCAGCTCCCTGCTCCTCACAGGAGTACCTAACGCTAAACCAGATGCTCCTTGAGCTCTGGCAGGTTTGGTGCTGTGACTACTTCCCTCAGGAGCCTGTTCCAGCGACTGAGCACCCTCTCAGTGAAGAGCCTTTTCCTAATGGCCAGTCTGAACTTCCCCTGATGCGGCTTCATTCTGTTTTCTTGTGCCCTGTTACTGGTCACCATAGAGGAGATGAGCACCTTCCTCTCCGCTGCCCACCCTGAGCAAGTTGTAGGCTGCTGTAACAGTCAAGGCACGGGAAGGATGGAAACCAGGCAAGGAAGAAGCAACTGACAGTGACATCTGAGGTGTGTTTGGGTTTAGAAAAAGGCATGCTCAACCTACCTGCCAAAAAGTAGACGGGCAACAGGTAAGTCAGCAAGTGAGGAGCTATGGAAAAGTCTCAAGGGACGTTAAAAAAGACATTAAAGGAAAAGCAGGTCATTTTCTGTGCTTCTAAGGTACAGTGGTTAGCACTTAACAAGAAAAGGAAAGCTACCAGCCTCTCTTACTGCTGTAAGCGGGAACAGCAATGGAAAAAAAAACCACAATCTGACAGGAAAAAGGGGAGGAGGAAACGCAGACTGTGCTTATGCAGCTGGGGAGGGGAACAGACATTTCAAGCGATAAATAAATGCAATATGCAGCTTGTACTTGTTTACAGTGGGGGAGCTTTTTTTTTCCAGTGCAGATACCATCAGAGCTAGAAACCACTGTTAGTTGTGTAGATGTCCTACCATGACGTAGAAAGTACAGCTTTAAAAATATATTCCCCATTCAGCACCTCTAATTGGCCAATCTTCATTTAGAAATTGTTCTCTCTTAATGGCAATCATTCCCTTCAGGGTGATGCTTCTTAATGTTTGATGGCTCCACTCGGTGCTGAAGGCCCCCTCTTGCCATGAAATTAACAAATACCATATATTTTCCAAAAATCTCTGTTCTTCCAAACACCTCCAATCAAAAGTCCCATCCAGCTGCCCAAGTCTCTCTGTGTCCAGGTAGTAAATGAGAAAAGGAGAACAGGAAAAGGAGTTTTCTGTGGGATTGTCAGTGTGATGTTACTGTGGCTACTGGCAAAGTGTACCCACAGTGGACTGCAATAGTGCAAATGCTTACTATGCCAACATTACAAAATATGCCACCCAACTCAGACAGGAATAAACAACTGTCCTGAGGTAAATTTACTTTGCACTCTTCATGGGATCCTGGGATGGTGGTGTGACGTTGGGATTACTGAAGCAATGAAGCCAAAGGAGGCTCTCTGGGAAAATGAGGGCCAAAGGAAGCAAAAAGGGGCCAAAGAGAGCCCTCTGGGAAAACAGAGGGCAAAGGGGGCCAGAGGGGTCTTTCTGGGAAAATGGGGGCCAGAGGGGTCTTTCTGGGAAAATGGGGGCCAGAGGGGGCCAAAGGGGGCCAAAGGGGGTTTGGAAAGGAGCTGAAATCACTTGGGGCTGGAATAAGACGGAGGGGTTGGAATAAAGATGGTTGGGGCTGCAATAAAGACTGTGGGGCTGGAAATAAAAAGCACAGAGCTGGAATAAAGGCGGCTGGTGTGGGGCGTAATTAATTCGGGTTCATTGGGGCGTAATTAATTAGGGTTCATTGGGGCGTAATTAATTCGGGTTCATTGGGGCGTAATTAATTGGGGGAGGGTTAATTGCGGGGTGTGGTTAATTAGGGTTCATTGGGGCGTGATTAATTCGGGTTCATTGGGGCGTGATTAATTCGGGTTCATTGGGGCGTAATTAATTCGGGTTCATTGGGGCCTGATTAATTGGGGTTCATTGGGGCCTGATTAATTCCGGTTCAATGGGGTGTAATTAATTCGGGTTCATTGGGGCGCAATTAATTCGGGTTCCTTGGGACGTAATTAATTCGGGTTCATTGGGGTGTGATTAATTCGGGTTCATTGGGGCGTAATTAATTCGGGTTCATTGGGGCGTAATTAATTCGGGTTCATTGGGGCGTAATTAATTCGGGTTCATTGGGGCGTGATTAATTGGGGTTCATTGGGGAGTGATTAATTCGGGTTCATTGGGGCGTAATTAATTCGGGTTCATTGGGGCGTGATTAATTCGGGTTCATTGGGGCGTAATTAATTCGGGTTCATTGGGGCGTAATTAATTCGGGTTCATTGCGGCGTGATTAATTCGGGTTCATTGGGGCGTGATTAATTCGGGTTCATTGGGGCGTGATTAATTCGGGTTCATTGGGGCGTAATTAATTCGGGTTCATTGGGGCGTAATTAATTCGGGTTCATTGGGGCGTAATTAATTGGGGGGTGGGTTAATTGGGGGGTGTGGTTAATTAGGGTTCATTGGGGCGTGATTAATTCGGGTTCATTGGGACGTAATTAATTCGGGTTCATTGGGGTGTAATTAATTGGGGGTGGGTTAATTGCGGGGTGTGGTTAATTCGGGTTCATTGGGGCGTGATTAATTCGGGTTCATTGGGGCGTGATTAATTCGGGTTCATTGGGGCGTAATTAATTCGGGTTCATTGGCGCGTAATTAATTCGGGTTCATTGGAGCGTAATTAATTCGGGTTCATTGGCGCGTAATTAATTCGGGTTCATTGGAGCGTAATTAATTCGGGTTCATTGGGACGTAATTAATTCGGGTTCATTGGGGCGTGATTAATTCGGGTTCATTGGGGCGTGATTAATTCGGGTTCATTGGGGCGTGATTAATTCGGGTTCAATGGGGCGTGATTAATTCGGGTTCATTGGGGCGTGATTAATTGGGGTTCATTGGGGCGTGATTAATTCGGGTTCATTGGGGCGTAATTAATTGGGGTTCATTGGGGCGTGATTAATTCGGGTTCATTGGGGCGTGATTAATTCGGGTTCATTGGGGCGTAATTAATTCGGGTTCATTGGGGCGTGATTAATTCGGGTTCATTGGGGCGTAATTAATTCGGGTTTCCCTGGGGACACTTTTCAGTGCTACACACCACCCACCCCCGGAACCAAAAGCACCCGGAACCAAAGTAACCGGGTCGTAGCTTCCGTGGGGACACTTTTCAGCGCTGAACCACCTTCCCTCCCCGGAACCAAAAGCACCCGGAACCAAAGTCGCCCGGTCGTTGTTTCCCTGGGGACACCTTTTAGCGCTGCACCACGCCCCCACCCCCCCCCCCCGGAACCAAAAACACCCGGAACCAAAGTATCCAGGTCGTTGGTTCCGTGGGGACACTTTTCCAGAGCTGCACAGCCCCCCAGCCCCCCGGAACCAAAAGCACACGGAACCAAAGTAGCCCGGTCGTTGTTTCCCTGGGGACACTTTTCAGCGCTGCACCACCACCCCCCCCACCACCACCCCCGGAACCAAAAGCACCCGGAACCAAAGTCGCCCGGTCGTTGTTTCCCTAGGGACACTTTTCAGAGCTGCACAGCCCCACACCCCCCCCGGAACCAAAAGCACCCGGAACCAAAGTCGCCCGGTCGCTGCTTCCCTGGGGACACTTTTCAGCGCTGCACCACCCCCACCACCGCCCCCCCCCCGCCCCCCGGAACCAAAAGCACCCGGAACCAAAGTAACCAGGTCGTTGTTTCCGTGGGGACACTTTTCAGAACTGCACGGCCCCCATCCCCCCGGAAACAAAAGCACCCGGAACCAGCCAGGGCTGACTCACCTCATCTGTACCGGTGGCAGCTCTGGGTGGCCGCACCTCCGATGCGCCGCCGCGATCCCCGGCGCGCAATGCCCGCGAACCGCGGAGACACCCCCCGCCCGGCCCAGACGCCCCGCCGCTAGCCGCGGAGAAAAGCCCCGGCACGGAGCGGCGCCGGGACAACGCCGGCCGCGGGCGGGAGGAGAACGCGCGGCGTCTCGCCGCCCGCGGGCCCCGCACCGACCCCGCGGAGCCCCGGCCCGCCGCGACCCCGCGCGCCGCCGACCGCCCGGCCCCGGCCGACCCCGCGCGGGGCGGCGGAGGCGGCGCCTCACCCGGAGGGAGCGCGGAGCCGGCGGCACCGCCCGGCGCCCAGCGCGGCGTCACGCGGCCGGGACCGGCGCCGGGAGCCCGGGCGAACCGCGCGCGCTCCGCGGCAGGAGCCGCGCGTAGGCTGGGCGCGCTTCCCGGCATCCCGCGGGGCTCCACACCGCCCCAGAGCGCATGCGCAGGGTCCCCCGGGCAGCTTCAGCGCGCTGTACCGCGCATGCGCCTCGGTCCTGCAGCGCTACCGCGGCGTGGTCGCTAGGCAACGGCGGCGCGCCGCTTTCAAGCGCCCTGCCGCGGGCGCTGCGCCGCCCGGCCGCAGTACCGGTCTGTGTCCGCAAGGCGGCAGCACCCACCGGGTTTCGTGCGCCTCGCCGCCCGCCAGCTACCGCAGCGTGTCCTCAAAGAGGCAGAAGCGCTCTGCCGCTCCAACTGCGTCTCCCACCCGCAGTACCGCGGTCTGTCCACCAGGCGGCAGCACGCAGCGCGGTTCGTGCGCTGCGCCGCCCGGCCGCTTTGCTCTCTCTTCCTTTCTCTTCTCCAGCCTTCATTAGCACAGACACTTCTTTCCCCGTATTTATCTTCATAAAGTTCCTACAAAGCTATGACAGGATTGTGGCTCAGTGCATCCTGGGGAACTGCAGCGCTGACTTTCACCTGTGGGGCCAGGGCTGCTCAGCACCAGCGGGCAACAGCTGTGAAAATCACAGAGTCACAGGGCTGGGAAGGGACCCCCAGAGCCCACGGGGTCCCACCCCCTGACAAAGCAGGGTCCCTAGGAGGGAGGCATCCAGACGCGACTGGAATCTCTCCGCAGAAGGAGACTCCACACCCCCCTGGGCAGCCTGTCCCAGGGCTCCCTCACCCTCACTGGGCAAAAGGTCTTCCTGTGCTCTAAATTGCAGCCATTGCCCCTGCTCCTGTCCCCACAGACCACTGAGAAGGGGCTGCCCATTTCCCCCTGCGGCCCATACTTAACATATTGACCAACATCAATAAGGTCCCACCTTAGTCTTCTCCAGGCTGAACAGTCCCAGCTCACTCAGCCTTTCCTCACAGGGGAGATGCTCCAGGCCCTGTTCATCATCTTTGTAGCCCTTCTCTGGACTCCCTCCAGGAGATCCCTGTGTTTTTTAGACCAGGGAGCCCAGAACTGGACACAACACTCCAGGTGGGGCCTGACCAGGGCACAGCAGAGGGGGAGGATCCCCTCCTGTGACCTGCTGGCCAAAATGCTCTGCAGGAAGGAAGCACGACCCGAAACAAACATTTATTAAAAAGGACTGTACAAACAAATGAAACAGGGAGCAGCACACTGTTGCTCCTGCTGGGCAAAGAAGTGAAATATTTCAAACACGGCAGCCCGTGAAAGTGCCAGAAACTGCTCAAATACCTAAATGCTGAAAGGAAAACCTACGCCGGAGGAATTGGAAAACTGTAAAATAAAGCAAAGCACTTCTCTTTATTTAAAGGGCTACTAAAGTCTCTATTTCTTCAATTCTGCTATTTAGAGTAGTACCTCAATGGCTATTCTTTCAAAATTAGCTTCTGTAACTTGCAGCCACTAGCAGGTTCAGTCAGTCAGTACCCTGTTGAATCTAGCAAGTGTAAGGATGAAAATTCAGCTTACCTTTCCTCTAATGATTAACGGGGTCCTTGGCTCTAAAGTTTGAACAACTTACCTACCCCAGCCTGGGTATAGAAATTTCTACAGCACAGCCTTTAGACACAGTAGAGCGTTTGCATCCTTTTAGCGTGGGCTTAAGGTGGGGGGCAGGGACAGAGGCCTGTGACTTTTTTTGCCATTTGCTTGCAAAACAACAGGGCCGTATCCTTTGGGGCAATGGAGGAAATCAGGAAGAGACCCTAGAAACCAGCTATAAAAAAGAATCCAGTGATTTTTCTTAGCGCTTCAATACCCATTGCAAAGGGAATGATAAAGCCAGGGTTAAAACAGACTAGTAATATCAAACTCTTGTAAACTTTGAGAAGGGTCTCTTTATGGCTCTTCTGAGAAATTAACTGAATAAGAAGGAATTTAAGCCAAGTGAAGAAGTATCCTCAAAGAACCTTAGGTACAAAGGAAAAGGCAGTTGTTGCTCCACGGAGCAAAAATGCAGTAGACGTGCAAGACCTGCACTTCAGGCAGCTTCCTGCTCTGACTGAAAAACCCCACTAAATCAGTATTTCGTAACTTTCCCTCCGGTCCCTGGAGAAAGGTGCCTGGGAGAAAAAAAGCCTGCGGCTGTCACAGAAAAGCTCTTCAGTTCAACTTCCTTAATCTGTAAGAGAAAAGAGTACCGGCTCTCTAGAAAAGATACTGCTTCCTTCCCCCCAGCCCAAGGATCCCTTGATCAATAATACAGATTTTGTCTCTTTGAAATAGAATATTCCCAGTTGGGAGGGGACCCATAAGAAACATCCGGTCCAGCTCCCTGCTCCTCACAGGAGTACCTAACGCTAAACCAGATGCTCCTTGAGCTCTGGCAGGTTTGGTGCTGTGACTACTTCCCTCAGGAGCCTGTTCCAGCGACTGAGCACCCTCTCAGTGAAGAGCCTTTTCCTAATGGCCAGTCTGAACTTCCCCTGATGCGGCTTCATTCTGTTTTCTTGTGCCCTGTTACTGGTCACCATAGAGGAGATGAGCACCTTCCTCTCCGCTGCCCACCCTGAGCAAGTTGTAGGCTGCTGTAACAGTCAAGGCACGGGAAGGATGGAAACCAGGCAAGGAAGAAGCAACTGACAGTGACATCTGAGGTGTGTTTGGGTTTAGAAAAAGGCATGCTCAACCTACCTGCCAAAAAGTAGACGGGCAACAGGTAAGTCAGCAAGTGAGGAGCTATGGAAAAGTCTCAAGGGACGTTAAAAAAGACATTAAAGGAAAAGCAGGTCATTTTCTGTGCTTCTAAGGTACAGTGGTTAGCACTTAACAAGAAAAGGAAAGCTACCAGCCTCTCTTACTGCTGTAAGCGGGAACAGCAATGGAAAAAAAACCACAATCTGACAGGAAAAAGGGGAGGAGGAAACGCAGACTGTGCTTATGCAGCTGGGGAGGGGAACAGACATTTCAAGCGATAAATAAATGCAATATGCAGCTTGTACTTGTTTACAGTGGGGGAGCTTTTTTTTTCCAGTGCAGATACCATCAGAGCTAGAAACCACTGTTAGTTGTGTAGATGTCCTACCATGACGTAGAAAGTACAGCTTTAAAAATATATTCCCCATTCAGCACCTCTAATTGGCCAATCTTCATTTAGAAATTGTTCTCTCTTAATGGCAATCATTCCCTTCAGGGTGATGCTTCTTAATGTTTGATGGCTCCACTCGGTGCTGAAGGCCCCCTCTTGCCATGAAATTAACAAATACCATATATTTTCCAAAAATCTCTGTTCTTCCAAACACCTCCAATCAAAAGTCCCATCCAGCTGCCCAAGTCTCTCTGTGTCCAGGTAGTAAATGAGAAAAGGAGAACAGGAAAAGGAGTTTTCTGTGGGATTGTCAGTGTGATGTTACTGTGGCTACTGGCAAAGTGTACCCACAGTGGACTGCAATAGTGCAAATGCTTACTATGCCAACATTACAAAATATGCCACCCAACTCAGACAGGAATAAACAACTGTCCTGAGGTAAATTTACTTTGCACTCTTCATGGGATCCTGGGATGGTGGTGTGACGTTGGGATTACTGAAGCAATGAAGCCAAAGGAGGCTCTCTGGGAAAATGAGGGCCAAAGGAAGCAAAAAGGGGCCAAAGAGAGCCCTCTGGGAAAACAGAGGGCAAAGGGGGCCAGAGGGGTCTTTCTGGGAAAATGGGGGCCAGAGGGGTCTTTCTGGGAAAATGGGGGCCAGAGGGGGCCAAAGGGGGCCAAAGGGGGTTTGGAAAGGAGCTGAAATCACTTGGGGCTGGAATAAGACGGAGGGGTTGGAATAAAGATGGTTGGGGCTGCAATAAAGACTGTGGGGCTGGAAATAAAAAGCACAGAGCTGGAATAAAGGCGGCTGGTGTGGGGCGTAATTAATTCGGGTTCATTGGGGCGTAATTAATTAGGGTTCATTGGGGCGTAATTAATTCGGGTTCATTGGGGCGTAATTAATTGGGGGAGGGTTAATTGCGGGGTGTGGTTAATTAGGGTTCATTGGGGCGTGATTAATTCGGGTTCATTGGGGCGTGATTAATTCGGGTTCATTGGGGCCTGATTAATTGGGGTTCATTGGGGCCTGATTAATTGGGGTTCAATGGGGTGTAATTAATTCGGGTTCATTGGGGCGCAATTAATTCGGGTTCCTTGGGACGTAATTAATTCGGGTTCATTGGGGTGTGATTAATTCGGGTTCATTGGGGCGTAATTAATTCGGGTTCATTGGGGCGTAATTAATTGGGGTTCATTGGGGCGTGATTAATTCGAGTTCATTGGGGCGTGATTAATTCGGGTTCATTGGGGCATGATTAATTCGGGTTCATTGGGGCGTAATTAATTCGGGTTCATTGGGGCGTAATTAATTGGGGGGTGGGTTAATTGGGGGGTGTGGTTAATTCGGGTTCATTGGGGTGTAATTAATTCGGGTTCATTGGGGCGCAATTAATTCGGGTTCATTGGGGCATAATTAATTAGGGTTCATTGGGGCGTAATTAATTAGGGTTCATTGGGGCGTAATTAATTCGGGTTCATTGGGGCGTAATTAATTTGGGTTCATTGGGGCGTGATTAATTCGGGTTCATTGGGGCGTGATTAATTCGGGGTCATTGGGGCGTAATTAATTCGGGTCATTGGGGCATAATTAATTAGGGTTCATTGGGGCGTAATAAATTAGGGTTCATTGGGGCGTAATTAATTGGGGGTGGGTTAATTGCGGGGTGTGGTTAATTAGGGTTCCTTGGGGCGTGATTAATTCGGGTTCATTGGCGCGTAATTAATTCGGGTTCATTGGGGCGTAATTAATTCGGGTTCATTGGGGCGTGATTAATTGGGGTTCATTGGGGCGTAATTAATTGGGGTTCATTGGGGCGTACTTATTTCGGGTTCCTTGGGGCGTGATTAATTCGGGTTCATTGGGGCGTGATTAATTCGGGTTCATTGGGGCGTGATTAATTGGGGTTCATTGGGGTGTAATTAATTCGGGTTCATTGGGACGTAATTAATTCGGGTTCATTGGGGCGTGATTAATTCGGGTTCATTGGGGCGTAATTAATTCGTGTTTATTGGGGCGTGATTAATTCGCGTTCATTGGGGCGTGATTAATTCGGGTTCATTGGGGCGTGATTAATTGGGGTTCATTGGGGCGTGATTTATTCGGGTTCATTGGGGCGTAATTAATTCGGGTTCATTGGGACGTAATTAATTCGGGTTCATTGGGGTGTAATTAATTGGGGGGTGGGTTAATTGGGAGGTGTGGTTAATTCGGGTTCATTGGGACGTAATTAATTCGGGTTCATTGGGGTGTAATTAATTCGGGTTCATTGGGGCGCAATTAATTTGTGTTCATTGGGGCGTAATTAATTCCGGTTCATTGGGGTGTGATTTATTCGGGTTCATTGGGGCGTAATTAATTCGGGTTCATTGGGGCGTAATTAATTAGGGTTCATTGGGGCGTGATTAATTCGGGTTCATTGGGGTGTGGTTAATTAGTGTTCATTGGGGTGTGATTAATTCGGGTTCATTGGGGCGTGATTAATTCGGGTTCATTGGGGCGTAATTAATTCGGGTTCATTGGGGCGTGATTAATTCGGGTTCATTGGGGCGTAATTAATTCGGGTTCATTGGGGCATAATTAATTCTGGTTCATTGGGGCGTGATTAATTCGGGTTCATTGGGGAGTGATTAATTCGGGTTCATTGGGGCGTGATTAATTCGGGTTCATTGGGGCGTAATTAATTGGGGGTGGGTTAATTGCGAGGTGTGGTTAATTTGGGTTCATTGGGGCGTGATTAATTCGGGTTCCTTGGGGCGTAATTAATTCGGGTTCATTGGCGCGTAATTAATTCGGGTTCATTGGAGCGTAATTAATTCGGGTTCATTGGCGCGTAATTAATTCGGGTTCATTGGGACGTAATTAATTCCGGTTCATTGGGGCTTAATTAATACGGGTTCATTGGGGCGTGATTAATTCGGGTTCATTGGGGCGTGATTAATTCGGGTTCATTGGGGCGTGATTAATTGGGGTTCATTGGGGCGTGATTAATTCGGGTTCATTGGGGCGTGATTAATTCGGGTTCATTGGGGCATGATTAATTGGGGTTCATTGGGGCGTGATTAATTCGGGTTCATTGGGGCGTAATTAATTCGGGTTCATTGGGGCGTAATTAATTCGGGTTCATTGGGGCGTAATTAATTGGGGGGTGGGTTAATCGGGGGGTGTGGTTAATTCGGGTTCATTGGGACGTAATTAATTCGGGTTCATTGGGGTGTAATTAATTCGGGTTCATTGGGGCGTAATTAATTCGGGTTCATTGGGGCGTAATTTATTCGGGTTCATTGGGGCGTAATTAATTCGGGTTCATTGGCGCGTAATTAATTCGGGTTCATTGGAGCGTAATTAATTCGGGTTCATTGGGACGTAATTAATTCGGGTTCATTGGGGCGTGATTAATTCGGGTTCATTGGGGCGTGATTAATTCGGGTTCAATGGGGCGTGATTAATTCGGGTTCATTGGGGCGTGATTAATTGGGGTTCATTGGGGCGTGATTAATTCGGGTTCATTGGGGCGTGATTAATTGGGGTTCATTGGGGCGTGATTAATTCGGGTTCATTGGGGCGTGATTAATTCGGGTTCATTGGGGCGTGATTAATTCGGGTTCATTGGGGCGTGATTAATTCGGGTTCATTGGGGCGTGATTAATTCGGGTTTCCCTGGGGACACTTTTCAGTGCTACACACCGCCCACCCCCGGAACCGAAAGCACCCGGAACCAAAGTAACCGGGTCGTAGCTTCCGTGGGGACACTTTTCAGCGCTGCACCACCTTCCCTCCCCGGAACCAAAAGCACCCGGAACCAAAGTCGCCAGGTCGTTGTTTCCCTGGGGACACCTTTTAGCGCTGCACCACGCCCCCACCCCCCCCCCGGAACCAAAAACACCCGGAACCAAAGTATCCAGGTCGTTGGTTCCGTGGGGACACTTTTTCAGAGCTGCACAGCCCCCCAGCCCCCCGGAACCAAAAGCACACGGAACCAAAGTAGCCCGGTCGTTGTTTCCCTGGGGACACTTTTCAGCGCTGCACCACCACCCCCCCCCCACCCCCCCCGGAACCAAAAGCACCCGGAACCAAAGTCGCCCGGTCGTTGTTTCCCTAGGGACACTTTTCAGAGCTGCACAGCCCCACACCCCCCCGGAACCAAAAGCACCCGGAACCAAAGTCGCCCGGTCGCTGCTTCCCTGGGGACACTTTTCAGCGCTGCACCACCCCCACCACCGCCCCCCCCCGCCCCCCGGAACCAAAAGCACCCGGAACCAAAGTAACCAGGTCGTTGTTTCCGTGGGGACACTTTTCAGAACTGCACGGCCCCCATCCCCCCGGAAACAAAAGCACCCGGAACCAGCCAGGGCTGACTCACCTCATCTGTACCGGTGGCAGCTCTGGGTGGCCGCACCTCCGATGCGCCGCCGCGATCCCCGGCGCGCAATGCCCGCGAACCGCGGAGACACCCCCCGCCCGGCCCAGACGCCCCGCCGCTAGCCGCGGAGAAAAGCCCCGGCACGGAGCGGCGCCGGGACAACGCCGGCCGCGGGCGGGAGGAGAACGCGCGGCGTCTCGCCGCCCGCGGGCCCCGCACCGACCCCGCGGAGCCCCGGCCCGCCGCGACCCCCGCGCGCCGCCGACCGCCCGGCCCCGGCCGACCCCGCGCGGGGCGGCGGAGGCGGCGCCTCACCCGGAGGGAGCGCGGAGCCGGCGGCACCGCCCGGCGCCCAGCGCGGCGTCACGCGGCCGGGACCGGCGCCGGGAGCCCGGGCGAACCGCGCGCGCTCCGCGGCAGGAGCCGCGCGTAGGCTGGGCGCGCTTCCCGGCATCCCGCGGGGCTCCACACCGCCCCAGAGCGCATGCGCAGGGTCCCCCGGGCAGCTTCAGCGCGCTGTACCGCGCATGCGCCTCGGTCCTGCAGCGCTACCGCGGCGTGGTCGCTAGGCAACGGCGGCGCGCCGCTTTCAAGCGCCCTGCCGCGGGCGCTGCGCCGCCCGGCCGCAGTACCGGTCTGTGTCCGCAAGGCGGCAGCACCCACCGGGTTTCGTGCGCCTCGCCGCCCGCCAGCTTCCGCAGCGTGTCCTCAAAGAGGCAGAAGCGCTCTGCCGCTCCAACTGCGTCTCCCACCCGCAGTACCGCGGTCTGTCCACCAGGCGGCAGCACGCAGCGCGGTTCGTGCGCTGCGCCGCCCGGCCGCTTTGCTCTCTCTTCCTTTCTCTTCTCCAGCCTTCATTAGCACAGACACTTCTTTCCCCGTATTTATCTTCATAAAGTTCCTACAAAGCTATGACAGGATTGTGGCTCAGTGCATCCTGGGGAACTGCAGCGCTGACTTTCACCTGTGGGGCCAGGGCTGCTCAGCACCAGCGGGCAACAGCTGTGAAAATCACAGAGTCACAGGGCTGGGAAGGGACCCCCAGAGCCCACGGGGTCCCACCCCCTGACAAAGCAGGGTCCCTAGGAGGGAGGCATCCAGACGCGACTGGAATCTCTCCGCAGAAGGAGACTCCACACCCCCCTGGGCAGCCTGTCCCAGGGCTCCCTCACCCTCACTGGGCAAAAGGTCTTCCTGTGCTCTAAATTGCAGCCATTGCCCCTGCTCCTGTCCCCACAGACCACTGAGAAGGGGCTGCCCATTTCCCCCTGCGGCCCATACTTAACATATTGACCAACATCAATAAGGTCCCACCTTAGTCTTCTCCAGGCTGAACAGTCCCAGCTCACTCAGCCTTTCCTCACAGGGGAGATGCTCCAGGCCCTGTTCATCATCTTTGTAGCCCTTCTCTGGACTCCCTCCAGGAGATCCCTGTGTTTTTTAGACCAGGGAGCCCAGAACTGGACACAACACTCCAGGTGGGGCCTGACCAGGGCACAGCAGAGGGGGAGGATCCCCTCCTGTGACCTGCTGGCCAAAATGCTCTGCAGGAAGGAAGCACGACCCGAAACAAACATTTATTAAAAAGGACTGTACAAACAAATGAAACAGGGAGCAGCACACTGTTGCTCCTGCTGGGCAAAGAAGTGAAATATTTCAAACACGGCAGCCCGTGAAAGTGCCAGAAACTGCTCAAATACCTAAATGCTGAAAGGAAAACCTACGCCGGAGGAATTGGAAAACTGTAAAATAAAGCAAAGCACTTCTCTTTATTTAAAGGGCTACTAAAGTCTCTATTTCTTCAATTCTGCTATTTAGAGTAGTACCTCAATGGCTATTCTTTCAAAATTAGCTTCTGTAACTTGCAGCCACTAGCAGGTTCAGTCAGTCAGTACCCTGTTGAATCTAGCAAGTGTAAGGATGAAAATTCAGCTTACCTTTCCTCTAATGATTAACGGGGTCCTTGGCTCTAAAGTTTGAACAACTTACCTACCCCAGCCTGGGTATAGAAATTTCTACAGCACAGCCTTTAGACACAGTAGAGCGTTTGCATCCTTTTAGCGTGGGCTTAAGGTGGGGGGCAGGGACAGAGGCCTGTGACTTTTTTTGCCATTTGCTTGCAAAACAACAGGGCCGTATCCTTTGGGGCAATGGAGGAAATCAGGAAGAGACCCTAGAAACCAGCTATAAAAAAGAATCCAGTGATTTTTCTTAGCGCTTCAATACCCATTGCAAAGGGAATGATAAAGCCAGGGTTAAAACAGACTAGTAATATCAAACTCTTGTAAACTTTGAGAAGGGTCTCTTTATGGCTCTTCTGAGAAATTAACTGAATAAGAAGGAATTTAAGCCAAGTGAAGAAGTATCCTCAAAGAACCTTAGGTACAAAGGAAAAGGCAGTTGTTGCTCCACGGAGCAAAAATGCAGTAGACGTGCAAGACCTGCACTTCAGGCAGCTTCCTGCTCTGACTGAAAAACCCCACTAAATCAGTATTTCGTAACTTTCCCTCCGGTCCCTGGAGAAAGGTGCCTGGGAGAAAAAAAGCCTGCGGCTGTCACAGAAAAGCTCTTCAGTTCAACTTCCTTAATCTGTAAGAGAAAAGAGTACCGGCTCTCTAGAAAAGATACTGCTTCCTTCCCCCCAGCCCAAGGATCCCTTGATCAATAATACAGATTTTGTCTCTTTGAAATAGAATATTCCCAGTTGGGAGGGGACCCATAAGAAACATCCGGTCCAGCTCCCTGCTCCTCACAGGAGTACCTAACGCTAAACCAGATGCTCCTTGAGCTCTGGCAGGTTTGGTGCTGTGACTACTTCCCTCAGGAGCCTGTTCCAGCGACTGAGCACCCTCTCAGTGAAGAGCCTTTTCCTAATGGCCAGTCTGAACTTCCCCTGATGCGGCTTCATTCTGTTTTCTTGTGCCCTGTTACTGGTCACCATAGAGGAGATGAGCACCTTCCTCTCCGCTGCCCACCCTGAGCAAGTTGTAGGCTGCTGTAACAGTCAAGGCACGGGAAGGATGGAAACCAGGCAAGGAAGAAGCAACTGACAGTGACATCTGAGGTGTGTTTGGGTTTAGAAAAAGGCATGCTCAACCTACCTGCCAAAAAGTAGACGGGCAACAGGTAAGTCAGCAAGTGAGGAGCTATGGAAAAGTCTCAAGGGACGTTAAAAAAGACATTAAAGGAAAAGCAGGTCATTTTCTGTGCTTCTAAGGTACAGTGGTTAGCACTTAACAAGAAAAGGAAAGCTACCAGCCTCTCTTACTGCTGTAAGCGGGAACAGCAATGGAAAAAAAACCACAATCTGACAGGAAAAAGGGGAGGAGGAAACGCAGACTGTGCTTATGCAGCTGGGGAGGGGAACAGACATTTCAAGCGATAAATAAATGCAATATGCAGCTTGTACTTGTTTACAGTGGGGGAGCTTTTTTTTTCCAGTGCAGATACCATCAGAGCTAGAAACCACTGTTAGTTGTGTAGATGTCCTACCATGACGTAGAAAGTACAGCTTTAAAAATATATTCCCCATTCAGCACCTCTAATTGGCCAATCTTCATTTAGAAATTGTTCTCTCTTAATGGCAATCATTCCCTTCAGGGTGATGCTTCTTAATGTTTGATGGCTCCACTCGGTGCTGAAGGCCCCCTCTTGCCATGAAATTAACAAATACCATATATTTTCCAAAAATCTCTGTTCTTCCAAACACCTCCAATCAAAAGTCCCATCCAGCTGCCCAAGTCTCTCTGTGTCCAGGTAGTAAATGAGAAAAGGAGAACAGGAAAAGGAGTTTTCTGTGGGATTGTCAGTGTGATGTTACTGTGGCTACTGGCAAAGTGTACCCACAGTGGACTGCAATAGTGCAAATGCTTACTATGCCAACATTACAAAATATGCCACCCAACTCAGACAGGAATAAACAACTGTCCTGAGGTAAATTTACTTTGCACTCTTCATGGGATCCTGGGATGGTGGTGTGACGTTGGGATTACTGAAGCAATGAAGCCAAAGGAGGCTCTCTGGGAAAATGAGGGCCAAAGGAAGCAAAAAGGGGCCAAAGAGAGCCCTCTGGGAAAACAGAGGGCAAAGGGGGCCAGAGGGGTCTTTCTGGGAAAATGGGGGCCAGAGGGGTCTTTCTGGGAAAATGGGGGCCAGAGGGGGCCAAAGGGGGCCAAAGGGGGTTTGGAAAGGAGCTGAAATCACTTGGGGCTGGAATAAGACGGAGGGGTTGGAATAAAGATGGTTGGGGCTGCAATAAAGACTGTGGGGCTGGAAATAAAAAGCACAGAGCTGGAATAAAGGCGGCTGGTGTGGGGCGTAATTAATTCGGGTTCATTGGGGCGTAATTAATTAGGGTTCATTGGGGCGTAATTAATTCGGGTTCATTGGGGCGTAATTAATTGGGGGAGGGTTAATTGCGGGGTGTGGTTAATTAGGGTTCATTGGGGCGTGATTAATTCGGGTTCATTGGGGCGTGATTAATTCGGGTTCATTGGGGCCTGATTAATTGGGGTTCATTGGGGCCTGATTAATTGGGGTTCAATGGGGTGTAATTAATTCGGGTTCATTGGGGCGCAATTAATTCGGGTTCCCTGGGACGTAATTAATTCGGGTTCATTGGGGTGTGATTAATTCGGGTTCATTGGGGCGTAATTAATTCGGGTTCATTGGGGCGTAATTAATTGGGGTTCATTGGGGCGTGATTAATTCGAGTTCATTGGGGCGTGATTAATTCGGGTTCATTGGGGCATGATTAATTCGGGTTCATTGGGGCGTAATTAATTCGGGTTCATTGGGGCGTAATTAATTGGGGGGTGGGTTAATTGGGGGGTGTGGTTAATTCGGGTTCATTGGGGTGTAATTAATTCGGGTTCATTGGGGCGCAATTAATTCGGGTTCATTGGGGCATAATTAATTAGGGTTCATTGGGGCGTAATTAATTAGGGTTCATTGGGGCGTAATTAATTCGGGTTCATTGGGGCGTGATTAATTCGGGTTCATTGGGGCGTAATTAATATGGGTTCATTGGGGCGTGATTAATTCGGGTTCATTGGGGGCGTGATTAAATTCGGGGTCCATTGGGGCGTAATTAATTCGGGTCATTGGGGCATAATTAATTAGGGTTCATTGGGGCGTAATAAATTAGGGTTCATTGGGGCGTAATTAATTGGGGGTGGGTTAATTGCGGGGTGTGGTTAATTAGGGTTCCTTGGGGCGTGATTAATTCGGGTTCATTGGCGCGTAATTAATTCGGGTTTCATTGGGGCGTAATTAATTCGGGTTCATTGGGGCGTGATTAATTGGGGGTTCATTGGGGCGTAATTAATTGGGGTTCATTGGGGCGTACTTATTTCGGGTTCCTTGGGGCGTGATTAATTCGGGTTCATTGGGGCGTGATTAATTCGGGTTCATTGGGGCGTGATTAATTGGGGTTCATTGGGGTGTAATTAATTCGGGTTCATTGGGACGTAATTAATTCGGGTTCATTGGGGCGTGATTAATTCGGGTTCATTGGGGCGTAATTAATTCGGGTTCATTGGGGCGTGGTTAATTAGGATTCAATGGGGCGTAATTAATTAGGGTTCATTGGGGCGTAATTAATTCGGGTTCATTGGGGCGTAATTAATTGGGGTTCATTGGGGTGTAATTAATTCGGTTTCATTGGGGCGCAATTAATTCGGGTTCCTTGGGACGCAATTAATTCGGGTTCATTGGGGTGTGATTAATTCGGGTTCATTGGGGCGTGATTAATTCGGGTTCATTGGGGCATAATTAATTAGGGTTCATTGGGGCGTAATTAATTAGGATTCATTGGGGCGTAATTAATTGGGGGTGGGTAAATTGCGGGGTGTGGTTAATTAGGGTTCCTTGGGGCGTGATTAATTCGGCTTCATTGGGGCGCAATTAATTCGGGTTCATTGGGGCGTAATTAATTCAGGTTCATTGGGGCGTGATTAATTGGGGTTCATTGGGGCGTAATTAATTGGGGTTCATTGGGGCGTACTTATTTCGGGTTCCTTGGGGCGTGATTAATTCGGGTTCATTGGGGCGTGATTAATTCGGGTTCATTGGGGCGTGATTAATTGGGGTTCATTGCGGGGTGTAATTAATTCGGGTTCATTGGGACGTAATTAATTCGGGTTCATTGGGGCGTGATTAATTCGGGTTCATTGGGGCGTAATTAATTCGGGTTCATTGGGGCGTGGTTAATTCGGGTTCATTGGGGCGTAATTAATTAGGGTTCATTGGGGCGTAATTAATTCGGGTTCATTGGGGCGTAACTAATTGGGGTTCATTGGGGCGTAATCAATTCGGGTTCCTTGGGGCGTAATTAATTCGGGTTCATTTGGGCGTGATTAATTCGGGTTCATTGGGGCCTGATTAATTGGGGTTCATTGGGGCGTAATTAATTGGGGTTCATTGGGGGTGTAATTAATTCGGGTTCATTGGGGCGCAATTAATTCGGGTTCCTTGGGACGTAATTAATTCGGGTTCATTGGGGCGTGATTAATTCGGCTTCATTGGGGCGTGATTAATTCGGGTTCATTGGGGGCGTAATTAATTTGGTTTCATTGGGGCGTAATTAATTCGTGTTCATTGGGGCGTGATTAATTCGAGCGTTCATTTGGGGCGTGATTAATTCGGGTTCATTGGGGCGTGATTAATTGGGGGGGCGTGATTTATTCGGGTTCATTGGGGCGTAATTAATTCGGGTTCATTGGGACGTAATTAATTCGGGTTCATTGGGGTGTAATTAATTGGGGGGTGGGTTAATTGGGAGGTGTGGTTAATTCGGGTTCATTGGGACGTAATTAATTCGGGTTCATTGGGGTGTAATTAATTCGGGTTCATTGGGGCGCAATTAATTCGTGTTCATTGGGGCGTAATTAATTCCGGTTCATTGGGGTGTGATTTATTCGGGTTCATTGGGGCGTAATTAATTCGGGTTCATTGGGGCGTAATTAATTAGGGTTCATTGGGGCGTGATTAATTCGGGTTCATTGGGGTGTGGTTAATTAGTGTTCATTGGGGTGTGATTAATTCGGGTTCATTGGGGCGTGATTAATTCGGGTTCATTGGGGCGTAATTAATTGGGGTTCATTGGGGCGTGATTAATTCGGGTTCATTGGGGCGTAATTAATTCGGGTTCATTGGGGCATAATTAATTCTGGTTCATTGGGGCGTGATTAATTCGGGTTCATTGGGGAGTGATTAATTCGGGTTCATTGGGGCGTGATTAATTCGGGTTCATTGGGGCGTAATTAATTGGGGGTGGGTTAATTGCGAGGTGTGGTTAATTTGGGTTCATTGGGGCGTGATTAATTCGGGTTCCTTGGGGCGTAATTAATTCGGGTTCATTGGGACGTAATTAATTCCGGTTCATTGGGGCTTAATTAATACGGGTTCATTGGGGCGTGATTAATTCGGGTTCATTGGGGCGTGATTAATTCGGGTTCATTGGGGCGTGATTAATTGGGGTTCATTGGGGCGTGATTAATTCGGGTTCATTGGGGCGTGATTAATTCGGGTTCATTGGGGCATGATTAATTGGGGTTCATTGGGGCGTGATTAATTCGGGTTCATTGGGGCGTAATTAATTCGGGTTCATTGGGGCGTAATTAATTCGGGTTCATTGGGGCGTAATTAATTGGGGGGTGGGTTAATCGGGGGGTGTGGTTAATTCGGGTTCATTGGGACGTAATTAATTCGGGTTCATTGGGGTGTAATTAATTCGGGTTCATTGGGGCGTAATTAATTCGGGTTCATTGGGGCGTAATTTATTCGGGTTCATTGGGGCGTAATTAATTCGGGTTCATTGGGGCGTAATTAATTCGGGTTCATTGGGGCGTAATTAATTCGGGTTCATTGGGGCGTGATTAATTCGGGTTCATTGGGGCGTAATTAATTCGGGTTCATTGGGGCGTGATTAATTCGGGTTCATTGGGGCGTGATTAATTCGGGTTCATTGGGGTGTGGTTAATTAGTGTTCATTGGGGCATGATTAATTCGGGTTCATTGGGACGTAATTAATTCGGGTTCATTGGGACGTAATTAATTCGGGTTCATTGGGGTGTAAATAATTAGGGTTCATTGGGGCGCAATTAATTCGGGTTCATTGGGGCGCGATTTATTCGGGTTCATTGGGGCATAATTAATTCGGGTTCATTGGGGCGTAATTAATTCGGGTTCTTTGGGGCGTGATGAATTCGGGTTCATTGGGGCGTGATTAATTCGGATTCATTGGGGCGTAATTAATTCGGCTTCATTGGGGCGTAATTAATTCGGGTTCATTGGGGCGTGATTAATTCGGGTTCATTGGGGCGTGATTAATTCGGGTTCATTGGGGCGTAATTAATTCGGGTTCATTGGGGCGTAATTAATTCGGGTTCATTGGGGCGTGATTAATTCGGGTTCATTGGGGCGTGATTAATTCGGGTTCATTGGGGCGTAATTAATTTGGGTTCATTGGGGCGTAATTAATTCGGGTTCATTGGGGCGTGATTAATTCGGGTTCATTGGGGCGTGATTAATTCGGGTTCATTGGGGCGTGATTAATTCGGGTTCATTGGGGCGTAATTAATTCGGGTTCATTGGGGCGTAATTAATTCGGGTTCATTGGGGCGTGATGAATTCGGATTCATTGGGGCGTAATTATTTGGGGTTCATTGGGGCGTGATTAATTCGGGTTCATTTGGGCGTGATTAATTCGGGTTCATTGGGGCGTGATTAATGCGGGTTCATTGGGGCGTAATTAATTGGGGTTCATTGGGGCGTAATTAATTCTGGTTCATTGGGGCGTAATTAATTCGGGTTCATTGGGGCGTGATTAATTCGGGTTCATTGGGGCGTAATTAATTCGGGTTCATTGGGGCGCAATTAATTCGGGTTCATTGGGGCGTAATTAATTCGGGTTCATTGGGGCGTAATTAATTCGGGTTCATTGGGGCGTAAAAAATTCGGGTTCATTGGGGCGTGATTAATTCGGGTTCATTGGGGCGTGATTTATTCGGGTTCATTGGGGCGTAATTAATTCGGGTTCATTGGGGCGTAATTATTTGGGGTTCATTGGGGCGTGATTAATTCGGGTTCATTGGCGCGTGATTAATTCGGGTTCATTGGGGCGTAATTAATTGGGGTTCATTGGGGCGTAATTAATTCGGGTTCATTGGGGCGCAATTAATTCGGGTTCATTGGGGCGTGATTAATTCGGGTTCATTGGGGCGTGATTAATTCGGGTTCATTGGGGCGTAATTAATTCGGGTTCATTGGGGAGTAATTAATTCGGGTTCATTGGGGCGTGGTTAATTCGGGTTCATTGGGGCGTAATTAATTCGGGTTCATTGGGGCGTAATTAATTCGGGTTCATTGGGGCGTGATTAATTCGGGTTCATTGGGGCGTAATTAATTCGGGTTCATTGGGGCGTGATTAATTCGGGTTCATTGGGGAGTGATTAATTCGGGTTCATTGGGGCGTAATTAATTCGGGTTCATTGGGGCGTGATTAATTCGGGTTCATTGGGGCGTAATTAATTCGGGTTCATTGGGGCGTAATTAATTCGGGTTCATTGCGGCGTGATTAATTCGGGTTCATTGGGGCGTGATTAATTCGGGTTCATTGGGGCGTGATTAATTCGGGTTCATTGGGGCGTAATTAATTCGGGTTCATTGGGGCGTAATTAATTGGGGGGTGGGTTAATTGCGGGGTGTGGTTAATTCGGGTTCATTGGGGCGTGATTAATTCGGGTTTATTGGGGCGTGATTAATTCGGGTTCATTGGGGCGTAATTAATTCGGGTTCATTGGGGCGTGATTAATTGGGGTTCATTGGGGAGTGATTAATTCGGGTTCATTGGGGCGTAATTAATTCGGGTTCATTGGGGCGTGATTAATTCGGGTTCATTGGGGCGTAATTAATTCGGGTTCATTGCGGCGTGATTAATTCGGGTTCATTGGGGCGTGATTAATTCGGGTTCATTGGGGCGTGATTAATTCGGGTTCAATGGGGCGTGATTAATTCGGGTTCATTGGGGCGTGATTAATTGGGGTTCATTGGGGCGTGATTAATTCGGGTTCATTGGGGCGTGATTAATTGGGGTTCATTGGGGCGTGATTAATTCGGGTTCATTGGGGCGTGATTAATTCGGGTTCATTGGGGCGTAATTAATTCGGGTTCATTGGGGCGTAATTAATTCGGGTTCATTGGGGCGTGATTAATTCGGGTTCATTGGGGCGTGATTAATTCGGGTTCATTGGGGCGTAATTAATTCGGGTTCATTGGGGCGTAATTAATTCGGGTTCATTGGGGCGTGATTAATTCGGGTTCATTGGGGCGTGATTAATTCGGGTTCATTGGGGCGTAATTAATTTGGGTTCATTGGGGCGTAATTAATTCGGGTTCATTGGGGCGTGATTAATTCGGGTTCATTGGGGCGTGATTAATTCGGGTTCATTGGGGCGTGATTAATTCGGGTTCATTGGGGCGTGATTAATTCGGGTTCATTGGGGCGTAATTAATTGGGGGGTGGGTTAATTGCGGGGTGTGGTTAATTCGGGTTCATTGGGGCGTGATTAATTCGGGTTTATTGGGGCGTGATTAATTCGGGTTCATTGGGGCGTAATTAATTCGGGTTCATTGGCGCGTAATTAATTCGGGTTCATTGGAGCGTAATTAATTCGGGTTCATTGGCGCGTAATTAATTCGGGTTCATTGGAGCGTAATTAATTCGGGTTCATTGGGACGTAATTAATTCGGGTTCATTGGGGCGTGATTAATTCGGGTTCATTGGGGCGTGATTAATTCGGGTTCATTGGGGCGTGATTAATTCGGGTTCAATGGGGCGTGATTAATTCGGGTTCATTGGGGCGTGATTAATTGGGGTTCATTGGGGCGTGATTAATTCGGGTTCATTGGGGCGTGATTAATTGGGGTTCATTGGGGCGTGATTAATTCGGGTTCATTGGGGCGTGATTAATTCGGGTTCATTGGGGCGTAATTAATTCGGGTTCATTGGGGCGTGATTAATTCGGGTTCATTGGGGCGTGATTAATTCGGGTTCATTGGGGCGTAATTAATTCGGGTTCATTGGGGCGTGATTAATTCGGGTTCATTGGGGCGTGATTAATTCGGGTTTCCCTGGGGACACTTTTCAGTGCTACACACCGCCCACCCCCGGAACCGAAAGCACCCGGAACCAAAGTAACCGGGTCGTAGCTTCCGTGGGGACACTTTTCAGCGCTGCACCACCTTCCCTCCCCGGAACCAAAAGCACCCGGAACCAAAGTCGCCAGGTCGTTGTTTCCCTGGGGACACCTTTTAGCGCTGCACCACGCCCCCACCCCCCCCCCGGAACCAAAAACACCCGGAACCAAAGTATCCAGGTCGTTGGTTCCGTGGGGACACTTTTTCAGAGCTGCACAGCCCCCCAGCCCCCCGGAACCAAAAGCACACGGAACCAAAGTAGCCCGGTCGTTGTTTCCCTGGGGACACTTTTCAGCGCTGCACCACCACCCCCCCCCACCCCCCCCGGAACCAAAAGCACCCGGAACCAAAGTCGCCCGGTCGTTGTTTCCCTAGGGACACTTTTCAGAGCTGCACAGCCCCACACCCCCCCGGAACCAAAAGCACCCGGAACCAAAGTCGCCCGGTCGCTGCTTCCCTGGGGACACTTTTCAGCGCTGCACCACCCCCACCACCGCCCCCCCCGCCCCCCGGAACCAAAAGCACCCGGAACCAAAGTAACCAGGTCGTTGTTTCCGTGGGGACACTTTTCAGAACTGCACGGCCCCCATCCCCCCGGAAACAAAAGCACCCGGAACCAGCCAGGGCTGACTCACCTCATCTGTACCGGTGGCAGCTCTGGGTGGCCGCACCTCCGATGCGCCGCCGCGATCCCCGGCGCGCAATGCCCGCGAACCGCGGAGACACCCCCCGCCCGGCCCAGACGCCCCGCCGCTAGCCGCGGAGAAAAGCCCCGGCACGGAGCGGCGCCGGGACAACGCCGGCCGCGGGCGGGAGGAGAACGCGCGGCGTCTCGCCGCCCGCGGGCCCCGCACCGACCCCGCGGAGCCCCGGCCCGCCGCGACCCCCGCGCGCCGCCGACCGCCCGGCCCCGGCCGACCCCGCGCGGGGCGGCGGAGGCGGCGCCTCACCCGGAGGGAGCGCGGAGCCGGCGGCACCGCCCGGCGCCCAGCGCGGCGTCACGCGGCCGGGACCGGCGCCGGGAGCCCGGGCGAACCGCGCGCGCTCCGCGGCAGGAGCCGCGCGTAGGCTGGGCGCGCTTCCCGGCATCCCGCGGGGCTCCACACCGCCCCAGAGCGCATGCGCAGGGTCCCCCGGGCAGCTTCAGCGCGCTGTACCGCGCATGCGCCTCGGTCCTGCAGCGCTACCGCGGCGTGGTCGCTAGGCAACGGCGGCGCGCCGCTTTCAAGCGCCCTGCCGCGGGCGCTGCGCCGCCCGGCCGCAGTACCGGTCTGTGTCCGCAAGGCGGCAGCACCCACCGGGTTTCGTGCGCCTCGCCGCCCGCCAGCTTCCGCAGCGTGTCCTCAAAGAGGCAGAAGCGCTCTGCCGCTCCAACTGCGTCTCCCACCCGCAGTACCGCGGTCTGTCCACCAGGCGGCAGCACGCAGCGCGGTTCGTGCGCTGCGCCGCCCGGCCGCTTTGCTCTCTCTTCCTTTCTCTTCTCCAGCCTTCATTAGCACAGACACTTCTTTCCCCGTATTTATCTTCATAAAGTTCCTACAAAGCTATGACAGGATTGTGGCTCAGTGCATCCTGGGGAACTGCAGCGCTGACTTTCACCTGTGGGGCCAGGGCTGCTCAGCACCAGCGGGCAACAGCTGTGAAAATCACAGAGTCACAGGGCTGGGAAGGGACCCCCAGAGCCCACGGGGTCCCACCCCCTGACAAAGCAGGGTCCCTAGGAGGGAGGCATCCAGACGCGACTGGAATCTCTCCGCAGAAGGAGACTCCACACCCCCCTGGGCAGCCTGTCCCAGGGCTCCCTCACCCTCACTGGGCAAAAGGTCTTCCTGTGCTCTAAATTGCAGCCATTGCCCCTGCTCCTGTCCCCACAGACCACTGAGAAGGGGCTGCCCATTTCCCCCTGCGGCCCATACTTAACATATTGACCAACATCAATAAGGTCCCACCTTAGTCTTCTCCAGGCTGAACAGTCCCAGCTCACTCAGCCTTTCCTCACAGGGGAGATGCTCCAGGCCCTGTTCATCATCTTTGTAGCCCTTCTCTGGACTCCCTCCAGGAGATCCCTGTGTTTTTTAGACCAGGGAGCCCAGAACTGGACACAACACTCCAGGTGGGGCCTGACCAGGGCACAGCAGAGGGGGAGGATCCCCTCCTGTGACCTGCTGGCCAAAATGCTCTGCAGGAAGGAAGCACGACCCGAAACAAACATTTATTAAAAAGGACTGTACAAACAAATGAAACAGGGAGCAGCACACTGTTGCTCCTGCTGGGCAAAGAAGTGAAATATTTCAAACACGGCAGCCCGTGAAAGTGCCAGAAACTGCTCAAATACCTAAATGCTGAAAGGAAAACCTACGCCGGAGGAATTGGAAAACTGTAAAATAAAGCAAAGCACTTCTCTTTATTTAAAGGGCTACTAAAGTCTCTATTTCTTCAATTCTGCTATTTAGAGTAGTACCTCAATGGCTATTCTTTCAAAATTAGCTTCTGTAACTTGCAGCCACTAGCAGGTTCAGTCAGTCAGTACCCTGTTGAATCTAGCAAGTGTAAGGATGAAAATTCAGCTTACCTTTCCTCTAATGATTAACGGGGTCCTTGGCTCTAAAGTTTGAACAACTTACCTACCCCAGCCTGGGTATAGAAATTTCTACAGCACAGCCTTTAGACACAGTAGAGCGTTTGCATCCTTTTAGCGTGGGCTTAAGGTGGGGGGCAGGGACAGAGGCCTGTGACTTTTTTTGCCATTTGCTTGCAAAACAACAGGGCCGTATCCTTTGGGGCAATGGAGGAAATCAGGAAGAGACCCTAGAAACCAGCTATAAAAAAGAATCCAGTGATTTTTCTTAGCGCTTCAATACCCATTGCAAAGGGAATGATAAAGCCAGGGTTAAAACAGACTAGTAATATCAAACTCTTGTAAACTTTGAGAAGGGTCTCTTTATGGCTCTTCTGAGAAATTAACTGAATAAGAAGGAATTTAAGCCAAGTGAAGAAGTATCCTCAAAGAACCTTAGGTACAAAGGAAAAGGCAGTTGTTGCTCCACGGAGCAAAAATGCAGTAGACGTGCAAGACCTGCACTTCAGGCAGCTTCCTGCTCTGACTGAAAAACCCCACTAAATCAGTATTTCGTAACTTTCCCTCCGGTCCCTGGAGAAAGGTGCCTGGGAGAAAAAAAGCCTGCGGCTGTCACAGAAAAGCTCTTCAGTTCAACTTCCTTAATCTGTAAGAGAAAAGAGTACCGGCTCTCTAGAAAAGATACTGCTTCCTTCCCCCCAGCCCAAGGATCCCTTGATCAATAATACAGATTTTGTCTCTTTGAAATAGAATATTCCCAGTTGGGAGGGGACCCATAAGAAACATCCGGTCCAGCTCCCTGCTCCTCACAGGAGTACCTAACGCTAAACCAGATGCTCCTTGAGCTCTGGCAGGTTTGGTGCTGTGACTACTTCCCTCAGGAGCCTGTTCCAGCGACTGAGCACCCTCTCAGTGAAGAGCCTTTTCCTAATGGCCAGTCTGAACTTCCCCTGATGCGGCTTCATTCTGTTTTCTTGTGCCCTGTTACTGGTCACCATAGAGGAGATGAGCACCTTCCTCTCCGCTGCCCACCCTGAGCAAGTTGTAGGCTGCTGTAACAGTCAAGGCACGGGAAGGATGGAAACCAGGCAAGGAAGAAGCAACTGACAGTGACATCTGAGGTGTGTTTGGGTTTAGAAAAAGGCATGCTCAACCTACCTGCCAAAAAGTAGACGGGCAACAGGTAAGTCAGCAAGTGAGGAGCTATGGAAAAGTCTCAAGGGACGTTAAAAAAGACATTAAAGGAAAAGCAGGTCATTTTCTGTGCTTCTAAGGTACAGTGGTTAGCACTTAACAAGAAAAGGAAAGCTACCAGCCTCTCTTACTGCTGTAAGCGGGAACAGCAATGGAAAAAAAACCACAATCTGACAGGAAAAAGGGGAGGAGGAAACGCAGACTGTGCTTATGCAGCTGGGGAGGGGAACAGACATTTCAAGCGATAAATAAATGCAATATGCAGCTTGTACTTGTTTACAGTGGGGGAGCTTTTTTTTTCCAGTGCAGATACCATCAGAGCTAGAAACCACTGTTAGTTGTGTAGATGTCCTACCATGACGTAGAAAGTACAGCTTTAAAAATATATTCCCCATTCAGCACCTCTAATTGGCCAATCTTCATTTAGAAATTGTTCTCTCTTAATGGCAATCATTCCCTTCAGGGTGATGCTTCTTAATGTTTGATGGCTCCACTCGGTGCTGAAGGCCCCCTCTTGCCATGAAATTAACAAATACCATATATTTTCCAAAAATCTCTGTTCTTCCAAACACCTCCAATCAAAAGTCCCATCCAGCTGCCCAAGTCTCTCTGTGTCCAGGTAGTAAATGAGAAAAGGAGAACAGGAAAAGGAGTTTTCTGTGGGATTGTCAGTGTGATGTTACTGTGGCTACTGGCAAAGTGTACCCACAGTGGACTGCAATAGTGCAAATGCTTACTATGCCAACATTACAAAATATGCCACCCAACTCAGACAGGAATAAACAACTGTCCTGAGGTAAATTTACTTTGCACTCTTCATGGGATCCTGGGATGGTGGTGTGACGTTGGGATTACTGAAGCAATGAAGCCAAAGGAGGCTCTCTGGGAAAATGAGGGCCAAAGGAAGCAAAAAGGGGCCAAAGAGAGCCCTCTGGGAAAACAGAGGGCAAAGGGGGCCAGAGGGGTCTTTCTGGGAAAATGGGGGCCAGAGGGGTCTTTCTGGGAAAATGGGGGCCAGAGGGGGCCAAAGGGGGCCAAAGGGGGTTTGGAAAGGAGCTGAAATCACTTGGGGCTGGAATAAGACGGAGGGGTTGGAATAAAGATGGTTGGGGCTGCAATAAAGACTGTGGGGCTGGAAATAAAAAGCACAGAGCTGGAATAAAGGCGGCTGGTGTGGGGCGTAATTAATTCGGGTTCATTGGGGCGTAATTAATTAGGGTTCATTGGGGCGTAATTAATTCGGGTTCATTGGGGCGTAATTAATTGGGGGAGGGTTAATTGCGGGGTGTGGTTAATTAGGGTTCATTGGGGCGTGATTAATTCGGGTTCATTGGGGCGTGATTAATTCGGGTTCATTGGGGCGTAATTAATTCGGGTTCATTGGGGCCTGATTAATTGGGGTTCATTGGGGCCTGATTAATTCCGGTTCAATGGGGTGTAATTAATTCGGGTTCATTGGGGCGCAATTAATTCGGGTTCCTTGGGACGTAATTAATTCGGGTTCATTGGGGTGTGATTAATTCGGGTTCATTGGGGCGTAATTAATTCGGGTTCATTGGGGCGTAATTAATTCGGGTTCATTGGGGCGTAATTAATTCGGGTTCATTGGGGCGTGATTAATTGGGGTTCATTGGGGAGTGATTAATTCGGGTTCATTGGGGCGTAATTAATTCGGGTTCATTGGGGCGTGATTAATTCGGGTTCATTGGGGCGTAATTAATTCGGGTTCATTGCGGCGTGATTAATTCGGGTTCATTGGGGCGTGATTAATTCGGGTTCATTGGGGCGTGATTAATTCGGGTTCATTGGGGCGTAATTAATTCGGGTTCATTGGGGCGTAATTAATTCGGGTTCATTGGGGCGTAATTAATTGGGGGGTGGGTTAATTGGGGGGTGTGGTTAATTAGGGTTCATTGGGGCGTGATTAATTCGGGTTCATTGGGACGTAATTAATTCGGGTTCATTGGGGTGTAATTAATTGGGGGTGGGTTAATTGCGGGGTGTGGTTAATTCGGGTTCATTGGGGCGTGATTAATTCGGGTTCATTGGGGCGTGATTAATTCGGGTTCATTGGGGCGTAATTAATTCGGGTTCATTGGCGCGTAATTAATTCGGGTTCATTGGAGCGTAATTAATTCGGGTTCATTGGCGCGTAATTAATTCGGGTTCATTGGAGCGTAATTAATTCGGGTTCATTGGGACGTAATTAATTCGGGTTCATTGGGGCGTGATTAATTCGGGTTCATTGGGGCGTGATTAATTCGGGTTCATTGGGGCGTGATTAATTCGGGTTCAATGGGGCGTGATTAATTCGGTTTCATTGGGGCGTGATTAATTGGGGTTCATTGGGGCGTGATTAATTCGGGTTCATTGGGGCGTAATTAATTGGGGTTCATTGGGGCGTGATTAATTCGGGTTCATTGGGGCGTGATTAATTCGGGTTCATTGGGGCGTAATTAATTCGGGTTCATTGGGGCGTGATTAATTCGGGTTCATTGGGGCGTAATTAATTCGGGTTTCCCTGGGGACACTTTTCAGTGCTACACACCACCCACCCCCGGAACCAAAAGCACCCGGATCCAAAGTAACCGGGTCGTAGCTTCCGTGGGGACACTTTTCAGCGCTGAACCACCTTCCCTCCCCGGAACCAAAAGCACCCGGAACCAAAGTCGCCCGGTCGTTGTTTCCCTGGGGACACCTTTTAGCGCTGCACCACGCCCCCACCCCCCCCCCCCGGAACCAAAAACACCCGGAACCAAAGTATCCAGGTCGTTGGTTCCGTGGGGACACTTTTCCAGAGCTGCACAGCCCCCCAGCCCCCCGGAACCAAAAGCACACGGAACCAAAGTAGCCCGGTCGTTGTTTCCCTGGGGACACTTTTCAGCGCTGCACCACCACCCCCCCACCACCACCCCCGGAACCAAAAGCACCCGGAACCAAAGTCGCCCGGTCGTTGTTTCCCTAGGGACACTTTTCAGAGCTGCACAGCCCCACACCCCCCCCGGAACCAAAAGCACCCGGAACCAAAGTCGCCCGGTCGCTGCTTCCCTGGGGACACTTTTCAGCGCTGCACCACCCCCACCACCGCCCCCCCCCCGCCCCCCGGAACCAAAAGCACCCGGAACCAAAGTAACCAGGTCGTTGTTTCCGTGGGGACACTTTTCAGAACTGCACGGCCCCCATCCCCCCGGAAACAAAAGCACCCGGAACCAGCCAGGGCTGACTCACCTCATCTGTACCGGTGGCAGCTCTGGGTGGCCGCACCTCCGATGCGCCGCCGCGATCCCCGGCGCGCAATGCCCGCGAACCGCGGAGACACCCCCCGCCCGGCCCAGACGCCCCGCCGCTAGCCGCGGAGAAAAGCCCCGGCACGGAGCGGCGCCGGGACAACGCCGGCCGCGGGCGGGAGGAGAACGCGCGGCGTCTCGCCGCCCGCGGGCCCCGCACCGACCCCGCGGAGCCCCGGCCCGCCGCGACCCCCGCGCGCCGCCGACCGCCCGGCCCCGGCCGACCCCGCGCGGGGCGGCGGAGGCGGCGCCTCACCCGGAGGGAGCGCGGAGCCGGCGGCACCGCCCGGCGCCCAGCGCGGCGTCACGCGGCCGGGACCGGCGCCGGGAGCCCGGGCGAACCGCGCGCGCTCCGCGGCAGGAGCCGCGCGTAGGCTGGGCGCGCTTCCCGGCATCCCGCGGGGCTCCACACCGCCCCAGAGCGCATGCGCAGGGTCCCCCGGGCAGCTTCAGCGCGCTGTACCGCGCATGCGCCTCGGTCCTGCAGCGCTACCGCGGCGTGGTCGCTAGGCAACGGCGGCGCGCCGCTTTCAAGCGCCCTGCCGCGGGCGCTGCGCCGCCCGGCCGCAGTACCGGTCTGTGTCCGCAAGGCGGCAGCACCCACCGGGTTTCGTGCGCCTCGCCGCCCGCCAGCTACCGCAGCGTGTCCTCAAAGAGGCAGAAGCGCTCTGCCGCTCCAACTGCGTCTCCCACCCGCAGTACCGCGGTCTGTCCACCAGGCGGCAGCACGCAGCGCGGTTCGTGCGGTGCGCCGCCCGGCCGCTTTGCTCTCTCTTCCTTTCTCTTCTCCAGCCTTCATTAGCACAGACACTTCTTTCCCCGTATTTATCTTCATAAAGTTCCTACAAAGCTATGACAGGATTGTGGCTCAGTGCATCCTGGGGAACTGCAGCGCTGACTTTCACCTGTGGGGCCAGGGCTGCTCAGCACCAGCGGGCAACAGCTGTGAAAATCACAGAGTCACAGGGCTGGGAAGGGACCCCCAGAGCCCACGGGGTCCCACCCCCTGACAAAGCAGGGTCCCTAGGAGGGAGGCATCCAGACGCGACTGGAATCTCTCCGCAGAAGGAGACTCCACACCCCCCTGGGCAGCCTGTCCCAGGGCTCCCTCACCCTCACTGGGCAAAAGGTCTTCCTGTGCTCTAAATTGCAGCCATTGCCCCTGCTCCTGTCCCCACAGACCACTGAGAAGGGGCTGCCCATTTCCCCCTGCGGCCCATACTTAACATATTGACCAACATCAATAAGGTCCCACCTTAGTCTTCTCCAGGCTGAACAGTCCCAGCTCACTCAGCCTTTCCTCACAGGGGAGATGCTCCAGGCCCTGTTCATCATCTTTGTAGCCCTTCTCTGGACTCCCTCCAGGAGATCCCTGTGTTTTTTAGACCAGGGAGCCCAGAACTGGACACAACACTCCAGGTGGGGCCTGACCAGGGCACAGCAGAGGGGGAGGATCCCCTCCTGTGACCTGCTGGCCAAAATGCTCTGCAGGAAGGAAGCACGACCCGAAACAAACATTTATTAAAAAGGACTGTACAAACAAATGAAACAGGGAGCAGCACACTGTTGCTCCTGCTGGGCAAAGAAGTGAAATATTTCAAACACGGCAGCCCGTGAAAGTGCCAGAAACTGCTCAAATACCTAAATGCTGAAAGGAAAACCTACGCCGGAGGAATTGGAAAACTGTAAAATAAAGCAAAGCACTTCTCTTTATTTAAAGGGCTACTAAAGTCTCTATTTCTTCAATTCTGCTATTTAGAGTAGTACCTCAATGGCTATTCTTTCAAAATTAGCTTCTGTAACTTGCAGCCACTAGCAGGTTCAGTCAGTCAGTACCCTGTTGAATCTAGCAAGTGTAAGGATGAAAATTCAGCTTACCTTTCCTCTAATGATTAACGGGGTCCTTGGCTCTAAAGTTTGAACAACTTACCTACCCCAGCCTGGGTATAGAAATTTCTACAGCACAGCCTTTAGACACAGTAGAGCGTTTGCATCCTTTTAGCGTGGGCTTAAGGTGGGGGGCAGGGACAGAGGCCTGTGACTTTTTTTGCCATTTGCTTGCAAAACAACAGGGCCGTATCCTTTGGGGCAATGGAGGAAATCAGGAAGAGACCCTAGAAACCAGCTATAAAAAAGAATCCAGTGATTTTTCTTAGCGCTTCAATACCCATTGCAAAGGGAATGATAAAGCCAGGGTTAAAACAGACTAGTAATATCAAACTCTTGTAAACTTTGAGAAGGGTCTCTTTATGGCTCTTCTGAGAAATTAACTGAATAAGAAGGAATTTAAGCCAAGTGAAGAAGTATCCTCAAAGAACCTTAGGTACAAAGGAAAAGGCAGTTGTTGCTCCACGGAGCAAAAATGCAGTAGACGTGCAAGACCTGCACTTCAGGCAGCTTCCTGCTCTGACTGAAAAACCCCACTAAATCAGTATTTCGTAACTTTCCCTCCGGTCCCTGGAGAAAGGTGCCTGGGAGAAAAAAAGCCTGCGGCTGTCACAGAAAAGCTCTTCAGTTCAACTTCCTTAATCTGTAAGAGAAAAGAGTACCGGCTCTCTAGAAAAGATACTGCTTCCTTCCCCCCAGCCCAAGGATCCCTTGATCAATAATACAGATTTTGTCTCTTTGAAATAGAATATTCCCAGTTGGGAGGGGACCCATAAGAAACATCCGGTCCAGCTCCCTGCTCCTCACAGGAGTACCTAACGCTAAACCAGATGCTCCTTGAGCTCTGGCAGGTTTGGTGCTGTGACTACTTCCCTCAGGAGCCTGTTCCAGCGACTGAGCACCCTCTCAGTGAAGAGCCTTTTCCTAATGGCCAGTCTGAACTTCCCCTGATGCGGCTTCATTCTGTTTTCTTGTGCCCTGTTACTGGTCACCATAGAGGAGATGAGCACCTTCCTCTCCGCTGCCCACCCTGAGCAAGTTGTAGGCTGCTGTAACAGTCAAGGCACGGGAAGGATGGAAACCAGGCAAGGAAGAAGCAACTGACAGTGACATCTGAGGTGTGTTTGGGTTTAGAAAAAGGCATGCTCAACCTACCTGCCAAAAAGTAGACGGGCAACAGGTAAGTCAGCAAGTGAGGAGCTATGGAAAAGTCTCAAGGGACGTTAAAAAAGACATTAAAGGAAAAGCAGGTCATTTTCTGTGCTTCTAAGGTACAGTGGTTAGCACTTAACAAGAAAAGGAAAGCTACCAGCCTCTCTTACTGCTGTAAGCGGGAACAGCAATGGAAAAAAAACCACAATCTGACAGGAAAAAGGGGAGGAGGAAACGCAGACTGTGCTTATGCAGCTGGGGAGGGGAACAGACATTTCAAGCGATAAATAAATGCAATATGCAGCTTGTACTTGTTTACAGTGGGGGAGCTTTTTTTTTCCAGTGCAGATACCATCAGAGCTAGAAACCACTGTTAGTTGTGTAGATGTCCTACCATGACGTAGAAAGTACAGCTTTAAAAATATATTCCCCATTCAGCACCTCTAATTGGCCAATCTTCATTTAGAAATTGTTCTCTCTTAATGGCAATCATTCCCTTCAGGGTGATGCTTCTTAATGTTTGATGGCTCCACTCGGTGCTGAAGGCCCCCTCTTGCCATGAAATTAACAAATACCATATATTTTCCAAAAATCTCTGTTCTTCCAAACACCTCCAATCAAAAGTCCCATCCAGCTGCCCAAGTCTCTCTGTGTCCAGGTAGTAAATGAGAAAAGGAGAACAGGAAAAGGAGTTTTCTGTGGGATTGTCAGTGTGATGTTACTGTGGCTACTGGCAAAGTGTACCCACAGTGGACTGCAATAGTGCAAATGCTTACTATGCCAACATTACAAAATATGCCACCCAACTCAGACAGGAATAAACAACTGTCCTGAGGTAAATTTACTTTGCACTCTTCATGGGATCCTGGGATGGTGGTGTGACGTTGGGATTACTGAAGCAATGAAGCCAAAGGAGGCTCTCTGGGAAAATGAGGGCCAAAGGAAGCAAAAAGGGGCCAAAGAGAGCCCTCTGGGAAAACAGAGGGCAAAGGGGGCCAGAGGGGTCTTTCTGGGAAAATGGGGGCCAGAGGGGTCTTTCTGGGAAAATGGGGGCCAGAGGGGGCCAAAGGGGGCCAAAGGGGGTTTGGAAAGGAGCTGAAATCACTTGGGGCTGGAATAAGACGGAGGGGTTGGAATAAAGATGGTTGGGGCTGCAATAAAGACTGTGGGGCTGGAAATAAAAAGCACAGAGCTGGAATAAAGGCGGCTGGTGTGGGGCGTAATTAATTCGGGTTCATTGGGGCGTAATTAATTAGGGTTCATTGGGGCGTAATTAATTCGGGTTCATTGGGGCGTAATTAATTGGGGGAGGGTTAATTGCGGGGTGTGGTTAATTAGGGTTCATTGGGGCGTGATTAATTCGGGTTCATTGGGGCGTGATTAATTCGGGTTCATTGGGGCCTGATTAATTGGGGTTCATTGGGGCCTGATTAATTGGGGTTCAATGGGGTGTAATTAATTCGGGTTCATTGGGGCGCAATTAATTCGGGTTCCTTGGGACGTAATTAATTCGGGTTCATTGGGGTGTGATTAATTCGGGTTCATTGGGGCGTAATTAATTCGGGTTCATTGGGGCGTAATTAATTGGGGTTCATTGGGGCGTGATTAATTCGAGTTCATTGGGGCGTGATTAATTCGGGTTCATTGGGGCATGATTAATTCGGGTTCATTGGGGCGTAATTAATTCGGGTTCATTGGGGCGTAATTAATTGGGGGGTGGGTTAATTGGGGGGTGTGGTTAATTCGGGTTCATTGGGGTGTAATTAATTCGGGTTCATTGGGGCGCAATTAATTCGGGTTCATTGGGGCATAATTAATTAGGGTTCATTGGGGCGTAATTAATTAGGGTTCATTGGGGCGTAATTAATTCGGGTTCATTGGGGCGTAATTAATTTGGGTTCATTGGGGCGTGATTAATTCGGGTTCATTGGGGCGTGATTAATTCGGGGTCATTGGGGCGTAATTAATTCGGGTCATTGGGGCATAATTAATTAGGGTTCATTGGGGCGTAATAAATTAGGGTTCATTGGGGCGTAATTAATTGGGGGTGGGTTAATTGCGGGGTGTGGTTAATTAGGGTTCCTTGGGGCGTGATTAATTCGGGTTCATTGGCGCGTAATTAATTCGGGTTCATTGGGGCGTAATTAATTCGGGTTCATTGGGGCGTGATTAATTGGGGTTCATTGGGGCGTAATTAATTGGGGTTCATTGGGGCGTACTTATTTCGGGTTCCTTGGGGCGTGATTAATTCGGGTTCATTGGGGCGTGATTAATTCGGGTTCATTGGGGCGTGATTAATTGGGGTTCATTGGGGTGTAATTAATTCGGGTTCATTGGGACGTAATTAATTCGGGTTCATTGGGGCGTGATTAATTCGGGTTCATTGGGGCGTAATTAATTCGTGTTCATTGGGGCGTGATTAATTCGCGTTCATTGGGGCGTAATTAATTCGGGTTCATTGGGGCGTGATTAATTGGGGTTCATTGGGGCGTGATTTATTCGGGTTCATTGGGGCGTAATTAATTCGGGTTCATTGGGACGTAATTAATTCGGGTTCATTGGGGTGTAATTAATTGGGGGGTGGGTTAATTGGGAGGTGTGGTTAATTCGGGTTCATTGGGACGTAATTAATTCGGGTTCATTGGGGTGTAATTAATTCGGGTTCATTGGGGCGCAATTAATTCGTGTTCATTGGGGCGTAATTAATTCCGGTTCATTGGGGCGTGATTTATTCGGGTTCATTGGGGCGTAATTAATTCGGGTTCATTGGGGCGTAATTAATTAGGGTTCATTGGGGCGTGATTAATTCGGGTTCATTGGGGTGTGGTTAATTAGTGTTCATTGGGGTGTGATTAATTCGGGTTCATTGGGGCGTGATTAATTCGGGTTCATTGGGGCGTAATTAATTCGGGTTCATTGGGGCGTGATTAATTCGGGTTCATTGGGGCGTAATTAATTCGGGTTCATTGGGGCATAATTAATTCTGGTTCATTGGGGCGTGATTAATTCGGGTTCATTGGGGAGTGATTAATTCGGGTTCATTGGGGCGTGATTAATTCGGGTTCATTGGGGCGTAATTAATTGGGGGTGGGTTAATTGCGAGGTGTGGTTAATTTGGGTTCATTGGGGCGTGATTAATTCGGGTTCCTTGGGGCGTAATTAATTCGGGTTCATTGGCGCGTAATTAATTCGGGTTCATTGGAGCGTAATTAATTCGGGTTCATTGGCGCGTAATTAATTCGGGTTCATTGGGACGTAATTAATTCCGGTTCATTGGGGCTTAATTAATACGGGTTCATTGGGGCGTGATTAATTCGGGTTCATTGGGGCGTGATTAATTCGGGTTCATTGGGGCGTGATTAATTGGGGTTCATTGGGGCGTGATTAATTCGGGTTCATTGGGGCGTGATTAATTCGGGTTCATTGGGGCATGATTAATTGGGGTTCATTGGGGCGTGATTAATTCGGGTTCATTGGGGCGTAATTAATTCGGGTTCATTGGGGCGTAATTAATTCGGGTTCATTGGGGCGTAATTAATTGGGGGGTGGGTTAATCGGGGGGTGTGGTTAATTCGGGTTCATTGGGACGTAATTAATTCGGGTTCATTGGGGTGTAATTAATTCGGGTTCATTGGGGCGTAATTAATTCGGGTTCATTGGGGCGTAATTTATTCGGGTTCATTGGGGCGTAATTAATTCGGGTTCATTGGCGCGTAATTAATTCGGGTTCATTGGAGCGTAATTAATTCGGGTTCATTGGGACGTAATTAATTCGGGTTCATTGGGGCGTGATTAATTCGGGTTCATTGGGGCGTGATTAATTCGGGTTCAATGGGGCGTGATTAATTCGGGTTCATTGGGGCGTGATTAATTGGGGTTCATTGGGGCGTGATTAATTCGGGTTCATTGGGGCGTGATTAATTGGGGTTCATTGGGGCGTGATTAATTCGGGTTCATTGGGGCGTGATTAATTCGGGTTCATTGGGGCGTGATTAATTCGGGTTCATTGGGGCGTGATTAATTCGGGTTCATTGGGGCGTGATTAATTCGGGTTTCCCTGGGGACACTTTTCAGTGCTACACACCGCCCACCCCCGGAACCGAAAGCACCCGGAACCAAAGTAACCGGGTCGTAGCTTCCGTGGGGACACTTTTCAGCGCTGCACCACCTTCCCTCCCCGGAACCAAAAGCACCCGGAACCAAAGTCGCCAGGTCGTTGTTTCCCTGGGGACACCTTTTAGCGCTGCACCACGCCCCCACCCCCCCCCCCGGAACCAAAAACACCCGGAACCAAAGTATCCAGGTCGTTGGTTCCGTGGGGACACTTTTTCAGAGCTGCACAGCCCCCCAGCCCCCCGGAACCAAAAGCACACGGAACCAAAGTAGCCCGGTCGTTGTTTCCCTGGGGACACTTTTCAGCGCTGCACCACCACCCCCCCCCACCCCCCCCGGAACCAAAAGCACCCGGAACCAAAGTCGCCCGGTCGTTGTTTCCCTAGGGACACTTTTCAGAGCTGCACAGCCCCACACCCCCCCGGAACCAAAAGCACCCGGAACCAAAGTCGCCCGGTCGCTGCTTCCCTGGGGACACTTTTCAGCGCTGCACCACCCCCACCACCGCCCCCCCCCGCCCCCCGGAACCAAAAGCACCCGGAACCAAAGTAACCAGGTCGTTGTTTCCGTGGGGACACTTTTCAGAACTGCACGGCCCCCATCCCCCCGGAAACAAAAGCACCCGGAACCAGCCAGGGCTGACTCACCTCATCTGTACCGGTGGCAGCTCTGGGTGGCCGCACCTCCGATGCGCCGCCGCGATCCCCGGCGCGCAATGCCCGCGAACCGCGGAGACACCCCCCGCCCGGCCCAGACGCCCCGCCGCTAGCCGCGGAGAAAAGCCCCGGCACGGAGCGGCGCCGGGACAACGCCGGCCGCGGGCGGGAGGAGAACGCGCGGCGTCTCGCCGCCCGCGGGCCCCGCACCGACCCCGCGGAGCCCCGGCCCGCCGCGACCCCGCGCGCCGCCGACCGCCCGGCCCCGGCCGACCCCGCGCGGGGCGGCGGAGGCGGCGCCTCACCCGGAGGGAGCGCGGAGCCGGCGGCACCGCCCGGCGCCCAGCGCGGCGTCACGCGGCCGGGACCGGCGCCGGGAGCCCGGGCGAACCGCGCGCGCTCCGCGGCAGGAGCCGCGCGTAGGCTGGGCGCGCTTCCCGGCATCCCGCGGGGCTCCACACCGCCCCAGAGCGCATGCGCAGGGTCCCCCGGGCAGCTTCAGCGCGCTGTACCGCGCATGCGCCTCGGTCCTGCAGCGCTACCGCGGCGTGGTCGCTAGGCAACGGCGGCGCGCCGCTTTCAAGCGCCCTGCCGCGGGCGCTGCGCCGCCCGGCCGCAGTACCGGTCTGTGTCCGCAAGGCGGCAGCACCCACCGGGTTTCGTGCGCCTCGCCGCCCGCCAGCTTCCGCAGCGTGTCCTCAAAGAGGCAGAAGCGCTCTGCCGCTCCAACTGCGTCTCCCACCCGCAGTACCGCGGTCTGTCCACCAGGCGGCAGCACGCAGCGCGGTTCGTGCGCTGCGCCGCCCGGCCGCTTTGCTCTCTCTTCCTTTCTCTTCTCCAGCCTTCATTAGCACAGACACTTCTTTCCCCGTATTTATCTTCATAAAGTTCCTACAAAGCTATGACAGGATTGTGGCTCAGTGCATCCTGGGGAACTGCAGCGCTGACTTTCACCTGTGGGGCCAGGGCTGCTCAGCACCAGCGGGCAACAGCTGTGAAAATCACAGAGTCACAGGGCTGGGAAGGGACCCCCAGAGCCCACGGGGTCCCACCCCCTGACAAAGCAGGGTCCCTAGGAGGGAGGCATCCAGACGCGACTGGAATCTCTCCGCAGAAGGAGACTCCACACCCCCCTGGGCAGCCTGTCCCAGGGCTCCCTCACCCTCACTGGGCAAAAGGTCTTCCTGTGCTCTAAATTGCAGCCATTGCCCCTGCTCCTGTCCCCACAGACCACTGAGAAGGGGCTGCCCATTTCCCCCTGCGGCCCATACTTAACATATTGACCAACATCAATAAGGTCCCACCTTAGTCTTCTCCAGGCTGAACAGTCCCAGCTCACTCAGCCTTTCCTCACAGGGGAGATGCTCCAGGCCCTGTTCATCATCTTTGTAGCCCTTCTCTGGACTCCCTCCAGGAGATCCCTGTGTTTTTTAGACCAGGGAGCCCAGAACTGGACACAACACTCCAGGTGGGGCCTGACCAGGGCACAGCAGAGGGGGAGGATCCCCTCCTGTGACCTGCTGGCCAAAATGCTCTGCAGGAAGGAAGCACGACCCGAAACAAACATTTATTAAAAAGGACTGTACAAACAAATGAAACAGGGAGCAGCACACTGTTGCTCCTGCTGGGCAAAGAAGTGAAATATTTCAAACACGGCAGCCCGTGAAAGTGCCAGAAACTGCTCAAATACCTAAATGCTGAAAGGAAAACCTACGCCGGAGGAATTGGAAAACTGTAAAATAAAGCAAAGCACTTCTCTTTATTTAAAGGGCTACTAAAGTCTCTATTTCTTCAATTCTGCTATTTAGAGTAGTACCTCAATGGCTATTCTTTCAAAATTAGCTTCTGTAACTTGCAGCCACTAGCAGGTTCAGTCAGTCAGTACCCTGTTGAATCTAGCAAGTGTAAGGATGAAAATTCAGCTTACCTTTCCTCTAATGATTAACGGGGTCCTTGGCTCTAAAGTTTGAACAACTTACCTACCCCAGCCTGGGTATAGAAATTTCTACAGCACAGCCTTTAGACACAGTAGAGCGTTTGCATCCTTTTAGCGTGGGCTTAAGGTGGGGGGCAGGGACAGAGGCCTGTGACTTTTTTTGCCATTTGCTTGCAAAACAACAGGGCCGTATCCTTTGGGGCAATGGAGGAAATCAGGAAGAGACCCTAGAAACCAGCTATAAAAAAGAATCCAGTGATTTTTCTTAGCGCTTCAATACCCATTGCAAAGGGAATGATAAAGCCAGGGTTAAAACAGACTAGTAATATCAAACTCTTGTAAACTTTGAGAAGGGTCTCTTTATGGCTCTTCTGAGAAATTAACTGAATAAGAAGGAATTTAAGCCAAGTGAAGAAGTATCCTCAAAGAACCTTAGGTACAAAGGAAAAGGCAGTTGTTGCTCCACGGAGCAAAAATGCAGTAGACGTGCAAGACCTGCACTTCAGGCAGCTTCCTGCTCTGACTGAAAAACCCCACTAAATCAGTATTTCGTAACTTTCCCTCCGGTCCCTGGAGAAAGGTGCCTGGGAGAAAAAAAGCCTGCGGCTGTCACAGAAAAGCTCTTCAGTTCAACTTCCTTAATCTGTAAGAGAAAAGAGTACCGGCTCTCTAGAAAAGATACTGCTTCCTTCCCCCCAGCCCAAGGATCCCTTGATCAATAATACAGATTTTGTCTCTTTGAAATAGAATATTCCCAGTTGGGAGGGGACCCATAAGAAACATCCGGTCCAGCTCCCTGCTCCTCACAGGAGTACCTAACGCTAAACCAGATGCTCCTTGAGCTCTGGCAGGTTTGGTGCTGTGACTACTTCCCTCAGGAGCCTGTTCCAGCGACTGAGCACCCTCTCAGTGAAGAGCCTTTTCCTAATGGCCAGTCTGAACTTCCCCTGATGCGGCTTCATTCTGTTTTCTTGTGCCCTGTTACTGGTCACCATAGAGGAGATGAGCACCTTCCTCTCCGCTGCCCACCCTGAGCAAGTTGTAGGCTGCTGTAACAGTCAAGGCACGGGAAGGATGGAAACCAGGCAAGGAAGAAGCAACTGACAGTGACATCTGAGGTGTGTTTGGGTTTAGAAAAAGGTGTGCTCAACCTACCTGACCCTCTGAACCATGCCAAAAAGTAGACGGGCAACAGGTAAGTCAGCAAGTGAGGAGCTATGGAAAAGTCTCAAGGGACGTTAAAAAAGACATTAAAGGAAAAGCAGGTCATTTTCTGTGCTTCTAAGGTACAGTGGTTAGCACTTAACAAGAAAAGGAAAGCTACCAGCCTCTCTTACTGCTGTAAGCGGGAACAGCAATGGAAAAAAAACCACAATCTGACAGGAAAAAGGGGAGGATGAAACGCAGACTGTGCTTATGCAGCTGGGGAGGGGAACAGACATTTCAAGCGATAAATAAATGCAATATGCAGCTTGTACTTGTTTACAGTGGGGGAGCTTTTTTTTTCCAGTGCAGATACCATCAGAGCTAGAAACCACTGTTAGTTGTGTAGATGTCCTACCATGACGTAGAAAGTACAGCTTTAAAAATATATTCCCCATTCAGCACCTCTAATTGGCCAATCTTCATTTAGAAATTGTTCTCTCTTAATGGCAATCATTCCCTTCAGGGTGATGCTTCTTAATGTTTGATGGCTCCACTCGGTGCTGAAGGCCCCCTCTTGCCATGAAATTAACAAATACCATATATTTTCCAAAAATCTCTGTTCTTCCAAACACCTCCAATCAAAAGTCCCATCCAGCTGCCCAAGTCTCTCTGTGTCCAGGTAGTAAATGAGAAAAGGAGAACAGGAAAAGGAGTTTTCTGTGGGATTGTCAGTGTGATGTTACTGTGGCTACTGGCAAAGTGTACCCACAGTGGACTGCAATAGTGCAAATGCTTACTATGCCAACATTACAAAATATGCCACCCAACTCAGACAGGAATAAACAACTGTCCTGAGGTAAATTTACTTTGCACTCTTCATGGGATCCTGGGATGGTGGTGTGACGTTGGGATTACTGAAGCAATGAAGCCAAAGGAGGCTCTCTGGGAAAATGAGGGCCAAAGGAAGCAAAAAGGGGCCAAAGAGAGCCCTCTGGGAAAACAGAGGGCAAAGGGGGCCAGAGGGGTCTTTCTGGGAAAATGGGGGCCAGAGGGGTCTTTCTGGGAAAATGGGGGCCAGAAGGGGCCAAAGGGGGCCAAAGGGGGTTTGGAAAGGAGCTGAAATCACTTGGGGCTGGAATAAGACGGAGGGGTTGGAATAAAGATGGTTGGGGCTGCAATAAAGACTGTGGGGCTGGAAATAAAAAGCACAGAGCTGGAATAAAGGCGGCTGGTGTGGGGCGTAATTAATTCGGGTTCATTGGGGCGTAATTAATTAGGGTTCATTGGGGCGTAATTAATTAGGGTTCATTGGGGCGTAATTAATTGGGGGAGGGTTAATTGCGGGGTGTGGTTAATTAGGGTTCATTGGGGCGTGATTAATTCGGGTTCATTGGGGCGTAATTAATTCGGGTTCATTGGGGCGTGATTAATTCGGGTTCATTGGGGCGTGATTAATTCGGGTTCATTGGGGCGTAATTAATTCGGGTTCATTGGGGCCTGATTAATTGGGGTTCATTGGGGCGTAATTAATTGGGGTTCATTTGGGTGTAATTAATTCGGGTTCATTGGGGCGCAATTAATTCGGGTTCCTTGGGACGTAATTAATTCGGGTTCATTGGGGTGTGATTAATTCGGGTTCATTGGGGCGTAATTAATTCGGGTTCATTGGGGTGTAATTAATTGGGGTTCATTGGGGCGTGATTAATTCGAGTTCATTGGGGCGTGATTAATTCGGGTTCATTGGGGCGTGATTAATTCGGGTTCATTGGGGCGTAATTAATTCGGGTTCATTGGCGCGTAATTAATTCGGGTTCATTGGGGCATAATTAATTAGGGTTCATTGGGGCGTAATTAATTCGGGTTCATTGGGGCGTGATGAATTCGGGTTCATTGGGGCGTGATTAATTCGGGTTCATTGGGGCGTGATTAATTCGGGTTCATTGGGGCGTGATTAATTCGGGTTCATTGGGGCGTAATTAATTCGGGTTCATTGGGGCGTGATTAATTCGGGTTCATTGGGGCGTGATTAATTCGGGTTCATTGGGGCGTGATTAATTCGGGTTCATTGGGGCGTAATTAATTTGGGTTCATTGGGGCGTAATTAATTCGGGTTCATTGGGGCGTGATTAATTCGTGTTCATTGGGGCGTAATTAATTCGGGTTCATTGGGGCGTGAGTAATTCGGGTTCATTCGGGCGTGATTAATTCGGGTTCACTGGGGCGTGATTAATTCGGGTTCATTGGGGCGTAATTAATTCGGGTTCATTGGGGCGTAATTAATTCGGGTTCATTGGGGCGTAATTAATTGGGGGGTGGGTTAATTGGGGGGTGTGGTTAATTCGGGTTCATTGGGACGTAATTGATTCTGGTTCATTGGGGTGTAATTAATTCGGGTTCATTGGGGCGCAATTAATTCGGGTTCATTGGGGCGTAATTAATTCGGGTTCATTGGGGCGTAATTAATTCGGGTTCATTGGGGCGTGATTTATTCGGGTTCATTGGGGCGTAATTAATTCGGGTTCATTGGGGCGTAATTATTTGGGGTTCATTGGGGCGTGATTAATTCGGGTTCATTGGGGCGTGATTAATTGGGGTTCATTGGGGTGTAATTAATTCGGGTTCATTGGGGCGCAATTAATTCGGGTTCATTGGGGCGTGATTAATTCGGGTTCATTGGGGCGTAATTAATTGGGGTTCATTGGGGTGTAATTAATTCGGGTTCATTGGGGCGCAATTAATTCGGGTTCATTGGGGCGTAATTAATTCGGGTTCATTGGGGCGTGATTAATTCGGGTTCATTGGGGCGTGATTAATTCGGGTTCATTGGGGCGTAATTAATTCGGGTTCATTGGGGCGTGGTTAATTCGGGTTCATTGGGGCGTAATTAATTAGGGTTCATTGGGGCGTAATTAATTCGGGTTCATTGGGGCGTGATTTATTCGGGTTCATTGGGGCGTAATTAATTCGGGTTCATTGGGGCGTGATTAATTGTGGTTCATTGGGGAGTGATTAATTCGGGTTCATTGGGGCGTAATTAATTCGGGTTCATTGGGGCGTGATTAATTCGGGTTCATTGGGGCGTAATTAATTCGGGTTCATTGGGGCGTAATTAATTCGGGTTCATTGCGGCGTGATTAATTCGGGTTCATTGGGGCGTGATTAATTCGGGTTCATTGGGGCGTAATTAATTCGGGTTCATTGGGGCGTAATTAATTCGGGTTCATTGGGGCGTAATTAATTGGGGGGTGGGTTAATTGCGGGGTGTGGTTAATTCGGGTTCATTGGGGCGTGATTAATTCGGGTTCATTGGGGCATAATTAATTCGGGTTCATTGGGACGTAATTAATTCGGGTTCATTGGGGCGTGATTAATTCGGGTTCATTGGGGCGTGATTAATTCGGGTTCATTGGGGCGTGATTAATTCGGGTTCAATGGGGCGTGATTAATTCGGGTTCATTGGGGCGTGATTAATTGGGGTTCATTGGGGCGTGATTAATTCGGGTTCATTGGGGCGTGATTAATTCGGGTTCAATGGGGCGTGATTAATTCGGGTTCATTGGGGCGTGATTAATTCGGGTTCATTGGGGCGTAATTAATTCGGGTTCATTGGGGCGTGATTAATTCGGGTTCATTGGGGCGTGATTAATTCGGGTTCATTGGGGCGTAATTAATTCGGGTTTCCCTGGGGACACTTTTCAGTGCTACACACCGCCCACCCCCGGAACCAAAAGCACCCGGAACCAAAGTAACCGGGTCGTAGCTTCCGTGGGGACACTTTTCAGCGCTGCACCACCTTCCCTCCCCGGAACCAAAAGCACCCGGAACCAAAGTCGCCAGGTCGTTGTTTCCCTGGGGACACCTTTTAGCGCTGCACCACCCCCCCACCCCCCCCCCCCCCCGGAACCAAAAACGCCCGGAACCAAAGTATCCAGGTCGTTGTTTCCGTGGGGACACTTTTCCAGAGCTGCACAGCCCCCCAGCCCCCCGGAACCAAAAGCACCCGGAACCAAAGTCGCCCGGTCGTTGTTTCCCTAGGGACACTTTTCAGAGCTGCACAGCCCCACACCCCCCCCGGAACCAAAAGCACCCGGAACCAAAGTCGCCCGGTCGCTGCTTCCCTGGGGACACTTTTCAGCGCTGCACCACCCCCACCACCACCCCCCCCCACCGGAACCAAAAGCACCCGGAACCAAAGTGACCAGGTCGTTGTTTCCGTGGGGACACTTTTCAGAACTGCACGGCCCCCATCCCCCCGGAAACAAAAGCACCCGGAACCAGCCAGGGCTGACTCACCTCATCTGTACCGGTGGCAGCTCTGGGTGGCCGCACCTCCGATGCGCCGCCGCGATCCCCGGCGCGCAATGCCCGCGAACCGCGGAGACACCCCCCGCCCGGCCCAGACGCCCCGCCGCTAGCCGCGGAGAAAAGCCCCGGCACGGAGCGGCGCCGGGACAACGCCGGCCGCGGGCGGGAGGAGAACGCGCGGCGTCTCGCCGCCCGCGGGCCCCGCACCGACCCCGCGGAGCCCCGGCCCGCCGCGACCCCGCGCGCCGCCGACCGCCCGGCCCCGGCCGACCCCGCGCGGGGCGGCGGAGGCGGCGCCTCACCCGGAGGGAGCGCGGAGCCGGCGGCACCGCCCGGCGCCCAGCGCGGCGTCACGCGGCCGGGACCGGCGCCGGGAGCCCGGGCGAACCGCGCGCGCTCCGCGGCAGGAGCCGCGCGTAGGCTGGGCGCGCTTCCCGGCATCCCGCGGGGCTCCACACCGCCCCAGAGCGCATGCGCAGGGTCCCCCGGGCAGCCTCAGCGCGCTGTACCGCGCATGCGCCTCGGTCCTGCAGCGCTACCGCGGCGTGGTCGCTAGGCAACGGCGGCGCGCCGCTTTCAAGCGCCCTGCCGCGGGCGCTGCGCCGCCCGGCCGCAGTACCGGTCAGTGTCCGCCAGGCGGCAGCACGCAGCGGCTTTCGTGCGCCGCGCCGCCCGCCAGCTACCGCAGCGTGTCCTCAAAGAGGCAGAAGCGCTCTGCCGCTCCAACTGCGTCTCTCAGCCGCAGTACCGCGGCGTATCTCCAAGGCGGCAGCACGCAGCGGGCTTCGCCTGCACCGCCGCAGGAACGCGGCGGGTTTCGTGCTCTGCAGCAAATGGCCGCAGTACCGCGGTGTGTCCACAAGGCGGCAGCACGAACGCATTGCGCGCGTTCCGCTGGCCACTGGGTCAAAGGTCAAGGTCGGAAGGTCACTTGGTCAAGGTCGAATGGTCACAGCATCAAAGTTCAAGATGAAAACGTCACTACTCAATCTCAAAAGGTCATGCGTCAAGGGCAAACGTCAAAGGTTAAGGGTAAAAGATCACGGGGTCAAAGGCCAAGGCCAAAAGGTCACGGTTCAAGGGCAAAAGGTCACGGGGTCAAAGGTCAAAAGACCACGGGGTCAAAGGTCAGGGTAAAAAAAAGTCACAGGTCAAGATCAAAAGGTCACGAACCAAGGTCAAAAGGTCACGGGGTCACAATTCAAGGTCAAAAAGTCACGGGGCCAAGGTCAAAAGGTCACTGGGTCAAAGGTCAAGGTCAAAAGGCCACTGGGTCAAGGTCAAACGTTCACGAGCCAAGGTCAAAAGGTCACGGGTAAAGGTCAAAAGGTCAGCGGTCAAGGTCAAAAGGGCGCGGGCCAAGGTCAATGTCAAAAGGTCAAAGTTCAAGGTCAAAATGTCACCAGTCAAGGTAAAAGGAAAAAAAAAGGACAAAGGTCAAGGTCAAGGTCAAAAGGTCACCGGTCAAGGCCAAAAGGTCACGGGGGTCAAAGGTCAAGGTGAAAAGGGCAAAGGTCAAGCTCAAAAGGTCATTGGTCAAGGACAAAAGGTCACGTGGGTCAAAGGTCAAGATCAATATGTCACGGGGACAAGGTCAAAATGTCACGGGTCAAAGGTCAAGGTCAAAATGTCACCGGTCAAGGTCGAAAGGTCGCCGTCAAGGGCAAAAGGTCAAAGGTCAAAGGGTCACGTGGTCAAGGTCAAAATGTTTCCGGTCAAGGTCAATAGGTCACGTGGGTCACCAGACAATGTCAAAAGGTCAAAGGTCAAGGACAAAAGGTCACGGGTCAAAGGTCACGGTCTAAAGGTTACGTCAAGGTCAAAAGGTCACGGGTCAAAGGTCAAGGTCAAAAGGTCACCGGTCAAGGTCAAAAGGTCTGTGTTCAGGGTTAAAAGGTCAAAAGGTCGCGTGTCAAGGTCAAAAGGTCACTGGGTCAACGGTCAAGGTCAAAAGGTCGCAGGTCAAGGTCAAAAGGTCAAGGTCAAAAGGTCAACGGTTAAGGTCAAAAGGGCATGGGTCAAAGGTCACGGTCAAAAGGTCAAATGTCAAGGGCAAAAGGTCACTGGGTCAAAAGGTCAAGGTCGAAAGGTCACCGGTCAAGGTCGAAAGGTCGCCGTCAAGGGCAAAAGGTCAAAGGTCAAAGGGTCACGTGGTCAAGGTCAAAATGTTTCCAGTCAAGGTCAATAGGTCACGTGGGTCACCAGACAATGTCAAAAGGTCAAAGGTCAAGGACAAAAGGTCACGGGTCAAAGGTCAAGGTCTAAAGGTTACGTCAAGGTCAAAAGGTCACGGGTCAAAGGTCAAGGTCAAAAGGTCACCGGTCAAGGTCAAAAGGTCTGTGTTCAGGGTTAAAAGGTCAAAAGGTCGCGTGTCAAGGTCAAAAGGTCACTGGGTCAACGGTCAAGGTCAAAAGGTCGCAGGTGAAGGTCGAAAGGTCAAGGTCAAAAGGTCAACGGTTAAGGTCAAAAGGGCATGGGTCAAAGGTCACGGTCAAAAGGTCAAATGTCAAGGGCAAAAGGTCACTGGGTCAAAAGGTCAAGGTCAAAAGGTCACCGGTCAAGGTCGAAAGTCGCCATCAAGGTCGAAAGGTCAAAGGTCAAGGCAAAAAAAGTCACTGTCAAGGTCGGAAGGTCGTCGGTCAAGGTCAAAAGGTCAAAGGTCAAAGGTTTAAAAAGTCACAGGTCAAATGTCAAGGTAAAAATGTCATTGGTCAAGGACAAAAAAAAAGTCACCGGGTCAAAGTTCAAGGTCAAAAAAAGGTCACGGGGTCAAAGGTCAAGCTCAAAAGGTCATTGGTCAAGGACAAAAAGGTCACCGGGTCAAAGTTCAAGATCAAAAAAGTCACGGGGTCAAAGGTCAAGGTCAAAAGGTCACAGAACCAAAGTCAAGGTCAAACGTTCACGGGGCAAAAGGTCAAGGTCAAGCCGTCACGGGGGGGGTCAAAGTTCAAGGTCAAAAGGTCACCGTCAAGGTCAAAAGGTCACGGGGTCAAAGGTCAAAAGGTCAAAGGTCAAGGTCAAAAGGGCGACACTCAAGGTCGAAAGGTCGCCGGTCAAGGGCAAAAGGTCAAATGTCAGGGTCAAAAGGTCAAAGGTCAAGGGTGACAGGTCGCGGGGTCAAGGTCAAAAGGTCACAGGTCAAGGTCAATAGGTCACGTGTGTCAAAGGTCAGGCTCAAAAGGTCACCGATCAAGGACAAAAGGTCACTGGTCAAAGGTCAAGGTCAAAAGGTCACGTTGTCAAGGTCGAAGGTCAAGGTCAAAAGGTCAAAAGGTCAGAGGTTAAGGACAAAAGGTCACGGGGTCAAAGGCCAAGGACAAAAGGTCACTGGGTCAACTGTCAAGGTCAAAAGGTCACCGGTCGCGGTCAAACGGTCACGGGGTCAAAGGTCAAGGTCAAACGGTCGCTGGGTCAAAGGTCAAGGTCACAAGGTCACGGGTCAAAGGTCAAGGTCAAAAGGTCTTTGTCGAGGTCCAAAGGTGAAGGTCAAAAGGTCAAAGGTCAAGGCGAAAAGTTCACGGGTCAAGGTCAAAGGTCAAGGTCAAAAGGTCAACAGTCAAGGTCGACCTGTCACGGGTCAAAGGTCAAGGTCAAAAGGTCAGTGGTCAAGGTCAAAAGGTCAAAACCTGTCACGGGGTCAAAGGTCAAGCGCAAAAGGTCATTGGTCAAGGACAAAAGGTCACGTGGGTCAAAGGTCAAGGTCAAAATGTCACGGGACAAGGTCAAAAGGTCACGGGTCAATGACAAAAGGTCACTGTGTCAAAGGTAAAGGTCAAAAGGTCACCGGTCAAGGTAAAGGTCAAAAGGTCTTCTGTCAAGGTAAAAAAAGTCAAAGGTCAAGGTCAAAAGGTCACGGGTCAAAGGTCAAGGTCAAAAGGTCACCAGTCAAGGTCAAAAGGTCTGTGGTCAGGGGCAAAAGGTCAAAAAAGGTCACCTGTCAAGGTCAAAAGGTCACGGGGGTCACGGTCAAGGTCAAAAGGTCACGGGTCCAAAGGCCAGGGTCAAAAAAGTCGCGGTGAAGGTCGAAAGGTCGCCGGTCAAGTTCAAAAGGTCAAAGGTCAAGGTCAAAAGGTCAACGGCTAAGGTCAAAAGGGCGCTGTCAAAGGCCAAGGTCAAAAGGTCACCTCTCAAGGTCAAAAGGCCACCGGTCACACTCGACCGGTCACGGGGTCAAAGGTCAGGGTCAAAAGGTCAACTGTCAAGGTCAAAAGGTCACTGGGTCAAAGGTCGATGTCAAAAGGTCGCCGTCGAGGTCGAAAGGTCACTGGTCAAGGTCAGAAGGTCGCCGGTCAAGGTCGAAAGGTCACTGGTCAAGGTCAGAAGGACGCCGGTCAAGGTCAAAAGGTCAAAGGTCAAAAGGTCAAAAAAAATCGCGGGGTCAAATGTCAACGTCAAAAGGTCATTGGTCAATGACAAAAGGTCGCCGGGTCAAAGTTCAAGGTCAGAAAGGTCGCGGGACAAAAGGTCACCGGTCAAGGTCAAAAGGTCACGGGGTCAAAGGTCAAGCTGAAAAGGTTAAAAGGTCAAGGTAAAAAGTCACTGGGCAAGGTCAAGAGGTCTCGGGTCAAGATCAAAAGGTCACGGGACCAAAGGTCAAGGTCAAAAGTTCACCTGTCAAGGTAAAAATGTCATGGGTCAAATGTCAAGGTCAAAAGGTCACGGGACAAGGTCAAAAGGTCACGGGCACCAAATGTCACATTCAAAAGGTCACAGGGTTAAACATAAAGGTCAAACACCACAGGAGTCACTAGGGTCAAATGTCAACACCACCCCAGTAGAGGACAAAGATCACCGGGTCAAAGGCCACGGGCTGCAAGGCCACCAGTCAGAGACAGGGTGAAAGTGGAGAGACAGAGGACTGGGGTCGAGAGAGAAAGGAGGGCAGAGGGACTGAAAGACAAGGAGACAAATAAAGAGGATACAGAGAAAAAAAAAAAAATAAAAAGCCAGAAACAGGACAGGCAGAGAGAGATACAGCCAAAGACATCAGGGGAAAGAAACACATAGACACAGATGATGAGGAGAGAGACAGACAAACGACAGGGGTAGAGAAAAACAGATATACAGAGGAAGAGGAGCAGACAGTCTAACTCTGACGACTAAAAATAAATCAAAGCCACACAAAAAATTGACACTGAACACAGCGCACAAAATACTTTGTTATGATGTCTATACTTTTATGAGCTTCATCATCTCTTTGCTGTTTAAATTTTACACATAACAGACGCTTAACAGGCTTCTAAACACTATTAACTGTCATATCTAATGCTGCTACAACATACATGCACATCAACATACCATTTCTTCTTTTGGCCAACACCTGTGATGATTTTTGCTTGAAGTGGACATATTATACAAACCGACATCAGTGACTGGGTTCTTTCCATTAACCCCCAAAGCAGTGAGAGCTCTGACATACTGGATACGTTCTCAACTATTGCACCTTTACAGGAAAAAGAAATTTGGTCATGAAAACCCCTATATGACCAAAACCAAGTCTACAGTGTTCACTACCTCTAAATCCAATTGACCCCTACCTTGCAATCCGGTCCTCCCCAAACCACTTGCCTAGGCTGGCTGCGTGCCATTCCACCGCAGCTGCCAGAACTCACTTGCCACAGCCATTTCGCAAACAATCCTCCCTCAATCAACAGGCAAATGGGACATTCTGCAAGAGCCCTCCAAAGGAAGCACACCTGCAAAAACCCACCCTGCACAAAATGCCTTGGGAACACGACTCCCATGGCTCTACAAAAATATCTCCCTGCCTGCAAAAACCCCGGCCCAAGCAGCACATGCCCCAAAACTTGAGCAACAATATTCAACTCGCAGACCGAGCAGAGAAAAAAAAAAAAGACCCAACCACAAGGAGACAATATAGCCCTGGCAGGGACTTTTTGGGGGTCGGTGGTATGCTTTGTATTTTTTATTCCAACGTTATACCTAAGTGTGGACTACACCTGAACAAAAAACTTCTCACACACACACACACAGGGGTTAACCACACTCACAACTCAATCAACCCTCACACCACATGTGCTCATCCTACACCTAAAATCAACCCAGAAGCAGCCCACATCTGTGGGACGTCACCCCAAATCTGCAATGGTTCCTGGCACACACTCTGCAAACAACTTTGCTGTTCTATGTAACACTAAAGACTCACACAGCATAAACCAAAGCCTATGGAAACACTTTGCTCTCTCCGAGACGCTAACTCCTGTCTCGCTTGAAAATGACATTCCAGGAAAATTAGCTGACAGATTGACTGCCGTGATGTGAAGCACAGTGTACTACCTGGGAAAACAAAGGCTAGAGCCCAAGCCGTTACCACACTATATATTACACCACCCCAATACAGAGCCACACAGTGCACAGCAAACCCGACAGGGAGGCACACTATCCCTTACGCCACCCCAGTACAGAAGCACATGACACACGTTGAGCACGATAAAGGCGTGCAGCACGAGGTCAGTGCAATGCAGAGTCACACTATCGATTTCACCACCCTAATGCAACAGCACACATTACAAGATGAGCGCAATAGAGGCACGCTATACATTGCACCACCGTGATACAGAGGTACAGGGCACAAGGCGAGGGTGATAGAGAGGCACACTTTGTTATGCCAGCCCCAGAGACGTCTGGCACAGGACACCACCCCAAGATAGTGGCCTGCTATGCATCACACTGCCACAATACAAAGCCCAAGACCCAAGCCCAATAAAGCTGGATGGCACGACACTGCATCCCGTCACATAACTGTGGGCGTGGTTGAACTGGGATGCTCCACCTCTGTAGCTTTCCTCATCTTCGCTGGCAATGTGGAACAACACTGTTTGCCAACAGCCGGCCGGTGGCGACCTCCGCTGTGGAGGTACTTTCTCTCACAGCTCTACCTTAGCTGTTCTAACTCAGATCATCCTTTGCTCCACTATGTGGAGGCCTGCCCATCACCTGCGACACTAAAACAACAAGGAACGATTCAATAGGATGCCTCTAAGGCCACTGCATCAATGCAGCAGTCGCTCGCCTTGCCAAAGGCAGCTCGTGTGCCCAGATCCCGCTCGGCCCCTGGATTTGCATGGAGTAAAACCAGAAATGCATAGGCGAGTCGCAAGTGCTCACGGTTGCTCTGAGCCTCTGATGTCAGGTGCCAGCCAGCCTCTGTTTGATGCTCTGCCTCTTCTGTAGGCCTTCACCTTGGGGCTCGTCTCTCATCTGAAAAACCCAAGCGAGTGGTCAAAGAGAGTCACACCGGATGCCAACCGATGCCTCGATCAGGCCGGCGGTCAGTCAACTATACCTAAATAACCCAAAAGCCAGACAAACCGAGCCCCGGAGATTGAGCCTCACATATACGATGGAAGGCACGTGCGATAGTCAACCTCCTCAACTGCCGTGCAAACCGCTGCTCCGGGAACACTGGAAGACCTCTTCCGAAACCTGCCAAACACAATGAACATAACTCTGTGGAAGCTGTCTATGCAGAAAGACCCTACCGCCTTTGCCAAAATACCTGCCCGGGTCAACATTTTACCCCCGCGCTCTAGAGCTGTGCTGCCCCTAGCTCTAACAGCGCCACGCCTCCTCGCGGGGCAGGTCTGAACCCGAGACGGCACGCAGACAACACAAACGTGACTGTGAAAGGCAAGATGGCCACGACCGATAGGAACAATGACCACAGCAAAGATGATGCTGTCAAGGCAACCCGATGGCACCGCGATAGTGCGGATGCGTTAAGGTGGCACCAGTACAGATGCGATGACTGTCGCCCATAAGAAAAAGCAACAGTCAAAGCTAGAGCAACAGGGGTACGAGAAGCCACGCTTTAAGACCCAAGACCACTGAATATGAGGGGATGACCTCAGAAGATTTGTTGTGCCAAACAAATGCTCGCTGGAAAGACTTCCCGTCCAAAGTGTGACGGTGGATGCGCAAGAAGCCCTCCTTCAAGACCTAACGATGGAAGGATGCGGGGAAGAAGCCTCAGTCCAGGAAAAGAGATGGCTGCAGAACACGGCTACCGACAGAGCCAGCAATCGTGCCGCAAGACAAGACTGACCGGAATCTTCTGAGACGTGAGGATGAACCGCACCGCGAGCTTGCTAAATCGACCGAAGAAGAGCCCGATGGGCACTGTGCCTGTGAGCGTGGGCATTTGAGACCCTAGAGACCCTGGCCAAGCGCAAAGACGATACCGACACACGGAGAAGGAGTAAGACACAGGAGATGCCACACAACAAGCACACACACTGACATGAGATAGACCTGCCCCTGCCTGGCACACCCTACAGTCAAGGTAGGGAGTAACCCACCTGCCCCAAGGGGACCGCTGATGGACAGCCCCTTCCCCTACATCAGCTTTCAGGGGCAAGCAACCTCACTGCTGTTGCCTTTGCCCCACCCTTCTCCCCTTCTCCTCCCGCTCCCTCCCTGGCCCCCAGCCCCCAGCTTAGCTCTCAGACCGCTGGGGATCCATCTGCATCCTCGAGGAACACAGCGCATCTCTCCGTAGGCTAAATGGGACGTTCCTGCAGTTGCCACGTTATTCTCCAGCCTCTATGATAAAGACAAGCAGAAAACCAGAACACTACGGGTCAACATCACATGCGTCAACCCCCGAGCTCTAAACCCTACCCCTCTCAAAAGGGATGAGCCATTCGGGTCACCTGCTCGTTTCAAACGGACAAGCTAGCTGTCATTGTTTCTGGCGCCTACCGCCCGAGAGATGCCAATTCACTCTTATGCTCGTGAAAAATCATGGCTCTCACGATGGCACTTCGACACATGACCGCACCCCACCGACACCACCTGCAAAAAGAGAAAGCCTAAGCCCCATGCCGAAAGACCGCCTGAAATCACAGGCGGTCCAAAACGCTTGACCATCTTCCATTTCCATACCTCGACAGACCGCTCCCTGGCCTCGGTGGTTCACAGCCTTCCACGCTGAGGCCGGTGCCTGGCCTATGAAACAGAGAAGAGGGATGCCTATAACTGGCTCTGCAAAGTGAATGCTACTCCCGCCCCCTAAGAAAGGCTCACCGGGCCACCGTCACACCCTGTGATGGCATCGCGCTTTCCGCCTCGCTTTCTGCCTTCAAAAACCAACACAGACCCACGTAAATCTTGAAGTACCTGCAGAACCGCTGACCGGCTCGATCCAAAGCCCCGCCGTGTCACGGTGCTCCGCTCGAGGCTTCCGTCCCTGGATTAGCACGCATGGTGTGAGGCCCCATCTGAAAAACCCAAACATTTATTAGCGACTCATCATGGTGCCCAAGGACAACCGCACACTGCCTGAGCTCTCGCTTCCATTCAGGAACATCATCCACAGTCTAACTACAGACTGCCTTGAAAACAAGAATGGAAGAAAGCAGGCGTGATTCACAGCCCTATGCAGATGAGCCTTCAACCCTGCAAACTGCCATCTGCTTTTCCCAGTGCTATAGGGCCCCTCCCAGGCAGCTCTGATCGTTGCCCAGGATCGTGATGGAAAGGACTCTGCGGGCAGCCTGACCGACGGCTCCTCGATCCCAGCAACAGTACTGCCTTTGATGAGGCCGCCTGGGCGTAGCTACGTGCTGACCCTGCGCTTTTATTGCTATGCAGATGCACCCCAACTCTACGGCCCCGGGCAGAGCAGCTCCACGCCAAACACGTACACAGAACGAGTCTACACACACCACTACAGACAATGTGACTCAGACCGGAGAAATCTCTCACAAAGAAGGGCTCCAAGACCAGAGATGCTGTAGAGCAATGGTACCTACAGGGGTGAAGCACGGAAGCTCTAAGGCAACCCCAGAAAAGAGTGGGCCAGAATAGCACGGTGGAAGGAGTTACTGTCAAAATGGACACGATGGGTGCGCAAGAAGCCCGACTGCAAGACAAAACAATGGAAGGACGTGGGGAAGAAGCCTCCATCTGTGAACATGGATGGCTAGAGAGGACTGCTCCCAGCAGAGCCAGCGATTGTGCTGCAAGATCAGACTGACCGGAAACTTCTGAGATGCGAGGATGAACCATGCTGTGAGCTTGCGAAGCAAGCTAAGAAGGGCCCAATGGGCACCAGGCCTACGAGCAAGTGTGGGCGTTTCAGACCCTAAAGACCATGCCCAAGGAGCACGCTGCGCACCTCTGAGCGCAAAGAGGATGCTGACACCCAGAGGAGGACTAAGACGCAGAAAGCGTGACACACGACAAGTATAAACACAGATGGAGGCGGGAACTGCCCTGCCCAGCACACCCTAGCAACATGCTGACAAGTAACCTGCTCCCCCTTTGCCAGCCCCAGAAGGTACTGCTCCCAAACAGACCCTTTGCCTACACAGAGCAGCCCCCCTACTGCCACCATCTTTGCCCCACCTCTCTCTTCTCCTCCCGCTCCCTCCCCAGCCCCGGTCCCTGCGCTTAACTCAGGCAACTGGGGAACTGCATCTGTCCTGGAAGGACATCTTGCCCTTTTCTCCTGCTCCCTTGACTTAGCATTGAAGAGTCCAGGGATCCCAAATCCACTCTTGAGAGGAATGGAGATGCACACTGGAGGTCTGCTAACCAGGACGTGACCCTCAGGGGCCACCTGTAAAATATAAGAAATAGCAGTTTGACCTTTACTGACAGGATCCGCTTCATGGAGCCATGCTTCAGGTATTGCATACAACACCTTCCGCCAAAGTCTAAAGCCTGTAACGTGCCATAAGAGAAATAAAGTCCCAATACTTACAGTCAACAAAGGACCTGCCGCAACCTGTACCGGTTCTAGAAGGATCACGGTTCTCTGAGAACGAGGAAAAGCCATACACTGTCCTGTAACCTGCAAGATGGTTGTCTTTGATACCGTTACTTTATTAGAAGATGCTAAAAGTCTATATGCAAGTAAGAAGCTTACTCAAACCCTAACTAGATAAGCTTAGACCTAGTAACAGAAGCAGTGCTAACGGCTTACAGTTTAAAGAGCAAAGCTGGTGAAATAAAACCCCAACAGTCCATCTCGTGCAAAGTCTGGCATGCTGGTAAAATGCTATGCGCCTAGAAGCAAAAAATCAACAGCTAAGTATATAGGATTGAGTTGCCTTACAAAGACCTTGAAAAGCCAATGCAAAACGCACAAGCTAAATGCAAGCAAAGCTACATCAGTAAGTACTTTTGACTGGGTAGACACTGGTCACACTTAGCTAGTTGTAAAACACTTACCTGAAATGCATGAGCCAAGACAACAGCAGCAACTGAAATGCTTCAGCTGCAGAATGAAAACTAGAACACTGCAACAGGAGACAAAGCAGAATGAGCTGCCAAAGGCAAGGAAGCTGCCTTATATACCCCAGGCCTCACCCACTGCCCTTCCCACAGTGCCCTGGGAAAGGGGAGGATGCTGCCTACAGAAGGATTAAAAGCAGCTGGAGGAGCAGGTGGGGCTCTTCTGACCCAAGCTGTTTATCAGAGAATCAATGCTGAATGGAGAGAGGGATTCTTGCTGAAAACATTCTCTACTCTGCTCAATCTTTATACTGATGATTCAAACAGGTATGTAAATAACCATAAGTTTACTAAAACATGGATAAAACATATGAAAGAGTGTTAAACTTCAGAGAAAAAATATTAAGGCTATAAAAGTGCTGTTAGGAGACTGTATTTTAGACTTGCAGAAAGCAAGACAAAAACCTACATAGTTGATATTTCATTTTATTGAGATGGAGTGCAGCACATGACTTCAACAGGGAAAACAATCCAGAGAAGACCAAAGAACAAGGAGCAGTTGCATCCCTAAGAACTCCCAACAAAAGGATATGTCTGCATCTGAGCCACATAAATTAAGTACTACACTAAATTTAAAAATTACTCTGACACGTTTCCATAGGAAATATAGATAAGACACATATTTGTAACAAATACTGTCCCTAGAAAATATAGAAGACACCCCACCAAGAAAAATATCCAGCAGTAGCTCCTGAACAAAAGCAGCTATGACAGAGACATACCTGACCTGAAACCTCCACAAGCAGCCCCTCTGACACCACCCCGATACACAGGCATGCTATTCCTCACACCACCCCATTACAGAGGCTGCGCAGCCACCTTGCGCCACGTGCATCTGCAAAAACAGAGCCAAACACTCCATCTACCTGCCATGTAATGCTTTCGTATTAGACATCAACATGGACAACGACCACCTCATCTTCTCAGGGCATTCAGACGTGTGGCTATGCACCAACAATGCTGCCTGTGGGGTCTGCAAGAGACAAAGCAAAAAGCCACAAGGCGAGAGACTGCCTGAAACTAGTTCCCATCTCCCATTCCCTTACCCTGTCCGATTCCTCCCAGCCTCCGCCAGTTACAGGTGCCCGCGCTGAGGTTCATGCCAGGGCTATAAAACAAACAAGGGATGCCATTAACTCACCTGCAATGCAACACCAGCCTGCTAGGAACGGCTTGCCTGGCCCGAGTCACCTCCCCTGGAAACGGCCCGCTTTCCTTCTCCATTTACACCTTCAAAAGAGAAACAGCCACATACCAATCTTAAACATGGCACACAGCTACTGACCATTTAATCACACCGACACCACCAGCCGACCTACCTGCTTGTGGTCTTCCCCTCAACTCCTGCCACCGCATCAGTACGCATCGCATCTGGCCCTGTCTGAAAAACACAACAATTTATTAAGCATGTCACCCCAATGCCAACTCATTGCTGCACCATTGCAGACCTCTCGCTTCCACTGAGGAACCCTACCTGGAGTCTAACTCCAGGCAGCCATTAAAACACAGACAGAAAAAAACCCAGCAGGCATACCTCAGAGCCCCACAACCTTACACCCCTGCAAAATTCCATCTGCTTTTTCCAATGCTGAAGGGCCTCACCCAGGCAGCTCACATAATCTCCCAGGAACAGGATGGGAATGATGCTCTGCACACCCTGTTGACGGCACCACTTTGCCAAGGCCTCCCAGACAGAATCCCACATGCTAGCCTTGGACTCTTACTGCTATCCCACATCACCCCGACTCCAAAACCCCAGGCAGAGCAGCTCCATGCCAAACACGCATGCAGAATGACGCAATGCAGAACCCTGCAGATGATGAAACTGCAGAAGATGACCTAAAACTGTCAGCAAGAAGGGCTCCTGGACAGGAGACTCCATCAAATAATGACACCGAGGGTGGACAGAAGGAAGCTCTATGGCAACCCCAGAAGAGAGGAGACTAGAATGGCTCATTGGAAGGACTTACTGTCAAAATTGTAATGACAGATGCGCAAGAAGCCTGCCTTTCAGACCTAACAATGGAAAGATGCATGCAAAAGGCCTCAGGCCACGAAAAGGAGTGACTGGAGAACAGAGCTCCTGACAGCACCTGCAATGACGCCGCAAGAGAAGACCGACCAGAAACTTCCGAGACGTGAGGACAAACCGTGCCGTGATCTGGCTAGGCAAAACATGAAGAGCCCCGCGTGCGCTATGCTGATGAGCGAGTGTGGGCATTCGAGACCCTAGAGACTGCGCCCAAGAGGCACGCTGCGCCCCTTTGAGAGCAAAGAGGGTGCTGACACCCAGAGAAGGGCTAGGACACAGAAGACACGACAAACGACAAGCGTAAAGACAGACACGAGCTGGAGCTGCCCTGCCCGGCACACCCTGGCATTGCGCTGGCAAGTGACCTGCTCCTCCCTGTGCAGTCTTACCCAGCCTCTCCCCGACCCCTCCCATCCCTGCCCTCTTCTCTGGCTCCTTCTACTTAGCTTTGAGGAGTCCGGGGATCCAAAATCCTTTCTGGGCGGGATGTCTACTGGACGTCTGCTCACTGGGACGCTTTGTCAGGTCAAGCCTCGCGTACCGCCTGTAAAGCAAAAGAGGCGGTTAGAACTTCACAGACACCGTCGCACCTGAAAAAACAATCGCTGCTTTAGCCTGCTAGTCTCAGCTCACCTGGCCGAGGTCACCGCCGGTGCTGATATCTGGCTTCGCTTGGCACTTTGTGACTTCAAAAATAACCTTACAGGCCAAAATGGATAAGATAGTCATACGGCCACCGGTCACATCTTACCTTGCGTAACGTGTGCTGACCCGCTTGCTTATGGCGCTCCGCTCGATGCTCTTTGCAGCCGCAGAGGGACGAGCGAGTCACCTGGATGCAGACCGACAGCTTACCGAGTCCAAAGGTCTCCGCAGGAAGCCTCCCTTTTTCCCAGGCTCAACTTCATTCATTATTTATCTCCCTTCCTCGCCCCTCTCCGGTTGGCACAGTTCCCCAAAAACTGCAGTGGCGAGGCATACCTCGTGTTTTGCAGACAATTGCTATGTTCGGTCTTCTACTGAACTCTGGGCTCTGCTACAGGCCCGTGAAATAAAGGGCTAATGCTTAAAGACCACGAGGGGCCTGCCGTGGCATCCAAACGAGATGGAAAAAAACACAGTGATCTGGGAACCACTAGGAAAGCCGTGAGCTCTCCCGGAACCGGGAAAATGCTATGTATTCAATTCCTATTACTTTAATAGGAAAGGCTAAAGCTCTATAGGCAGACAAAAGGATCGCCCTGACCCCAGCAAGATAATCTCATCATCAGGCCCGTTAGGAGAAGCGATGCTCACGGCTTACACATTATAGAGCAAAGCTGGATAACAAAAGCTGAGGTTCTATCTTCAGTACGGTCAGGAATGGCAGTAAAATGCCACGCGCATAGAAACAAAGACCAATAGAGAATTGCATAGGGTCATCTTCCAACCCCCTAAAAATACAACACAAAATAAGTTCAAAACCCAAAACCAAACCACAAACCTCTCTACGAGTACACTTTTTATTATATACATGCTGCTTAACATCGAGCACTCCTTAAGGTCTTACCTCAGATGCATCTTCCCAAAAAGCCCAACCGACTACAAAGCTCCATCTGCCAAATGAAAGCCAGAGCACTGATCCTGGGGAAAGCCAGCAGGAGAATGAGCTGCCTAGGGCAAGACCCATGGTTTATATACCCTTGGCCCCACCCGCCACCCTTCCCATGGTCCCCTGGGAAAGGGGAGGGTCCTGCCTGCAGAAGGCTTAAAAGCAGCTGGAGGAGCAGGTGTGTCTCTTCTGACCTGAGCTGTTTATCAGAGCCTGCAGAAGACAAAGGCCCCCAAAGGAGCCAGAGAGGGTTTTCTGACTTGAGTTAGCTTTGTGGGATGCTGGGCGCCAAATGGAGAAAGCGACTCATGCCAAAACCAATGATGCTGCATCTGTTGCACTGGTATGTAAATAGCTTTAATTTTTCTGGCGTGTAGATTGTCACAGTTTGGCATGGTCGGGTGCTGGAAAAGAACAGGGGTGCACAAAATGGCTGCTGCGAGGAGCTGCTGGAATTCTCCACAGCTCTAATGTATAAACAATTCAAGGCCACAGTCACTGCTGACCAGGGCCAAGCCAATTGGAGATAGTCATAGCACCTCTGAGAATCACATATAGAAGAAAACAACGCGGAAGCGGCGGCATTTTGCGACCGGAGAAGGGAGTGAAAAGATGTAAGAAGCTGTGCAGGCACCGGGGCCGGGGAGGATGGGGGAGGAGACACTCCAGGTGCCAGAGAGAAAGATGCCCCTGCAGCCCATGGAGAAATGCCATGGAAAAGGCCACGAGCCCACCTGCAGCCTGTGGAGGAGGGGCTCCACACTGGATGGAGCAGGTGGAGACAGAGAAGATGCTGTGACCCTATGTTGGAATAAGCCCCTGCCAGCACTTGCAGCCCGTGAAGAGAATCAGAGACACAGAGATGAGCAAGAGACAGTTTTGCACTGGAACAGGTTTGCTGGGGGGGGAGGGTTAGTGACCCCATGGAGGATTGAGACTGAGAGACATTGTGATTTATTGCTGCCCACCCTAGCAGTGATCCAGGCGGAGCAGCTGATGAAGAGATAAAGCCCTGGGGGAAGAGGTTCACGTTGGAGAAAGTTCATGGATGACTGTCTCCCATGGGTGGGTCCCCACAGTGCAGCAGGGGGAGAGTGTGTGGAATGAATGCCACATCCCCCCCAAGCCGAGAAGGAAACCAACTTGCAAGGAACTGACCAAAGCCCCCTTCTCCCAGTCCCTGCCCCCCTGTGCTGTGATCAGGGGAAGAAAGGAGTGAAATCAGGACTAGAGTGAAGTCTGCTAAGAAGGGAGTGAGGAGGGGAGGTAGAGGTGTTTTAAGATCTGGAAAAGGAAAGCAGCTCATGAAGAAGGAACTGAGAACCCCATTATTTTTTCCTAGTCACCGCCCCACCCCCATACCGTGAGCAGGGAGGGAAGAAGGGCATAAAATCATGGCTAAATGCAAGTCTGTTTCGAATGGAGGGGTGGGGGGAAGGTGCTACTAAGAACCCCATTTTCCCCAGTCCCTGTCCCCCCTGTACTGCAAATGGGAGGGAATAAGGGAGTAAAAATCCCTGACTAAAGTCCTGGGTCCCAAAGGGGGCCAACTGGGAAAATGGGGGCCATCTGGGGGGCCAAAGGGGGCCAATTGTGTGCCAAAGGGGTCCAGTTGGGGGCCAAAGGGTATTTTCTGGGGAAAATCAGGGGGCCAATGGCAGCCAAAGGGGGACCAAAGTGGGCCAACTGAGAAAACGGGGGCCAAAGAGGGGCAAAGGAATCTGACAAAATGGGGGCCAGAGTGGTCTTCCTGGGGAAGATGGGAGCCAAAGTGGGGAAAATAAGGGCCAAAGCAAGCCAAACAGGGCCAACTAGGAAAATGGAGGGCAGAATGGGGCCAAAGGGGGTAGAATGGGGCCTTTCTGGGGAAAATGGGGGCCCTCAGGGTCTTTCTGGGGAAAATGGGGGACAAAGTGGGGCAAATGGAGGCCAAAGTAGGCCAAACAGAGCCAAGTACGAAAATGGGGGCCAAAGTAAGTGAAATGGGTCGAACTGGGGCCAAATGGGACCAAAGGGGGCTAAAGGAGGGCAAAGTAAGCAAACTAGGGAAAAATGGAGCCAAAGGGGGTGACCTGGGGCCCACCAGGGGCCAAACGCCTTGAAATGGGATGAAATAGGGCCAAAGGGGACAAAAGGGGGCCGACTGGGGAAAAAAGGGGCCAAAGGAGGGCCAAAAGGGGTCCTTGAGGTCTTTCTGCAGCCAGGTGGAGAAAAGGGGAGGGCACCACCACCTGATCCCTGTGGTGGTTTCACTCTGGCTGGAAGCCAGATGCCCACCAAAGCCCTTCACTCTCTTTGTCAGCTGGGCAGGAGAGAAAGTTTATATGGAGAGGCTTATGAGTCAAGTTAAAGACAGGCAGAGATCACTCAGAAGTAACATCACAGCTGAAACAGACTCAACACACAATAAAGTCACCTAATGTGTTCCCACCACCCCACCCCCCAACAAAGTTCCCACTGAAATCAAAGTTGTATAATGGGAAATAAACCCAAATCTTAACACACCTCACCCCAACTCTTCCTTCTTCCCGGGCTTAACTTTAATCACAGTTTCTCACTCTTCCTCCTCCCTTGCCTACGCTCTTCCCCCTGCCCCCCCCCAGGTAGCATAGTTCCCCAGGAGCTGCAGTTCAGAGCCACACTTCATGCTTTGCAGACAACTCATGTCTTCTGCCAAATTCCAGGCTACACTTAGCTCTCAGACAACCAGGGAACTGTATGCATCCTCAAGGAAGGGACAACACACATTGCTCTGCAGGCAAACTGGGACATTCCTGTAGTCACTACATAATTCTTCTGCCTCTATGGTAAAGGAAAAAAACAACAAAAAAAAAAAGGAAGGAAGAAAAAAAAAAGAGCATCACAGCTCTTAGAATCCTACAGACAAGGAGAAAAAAACCAAAACATGGGGCCAGGGAGCTGGACTGACAGAGACAAATAGAAAAAGGCAACAAATAACAGGGCAGAGACAGAGGCAGGAAATGACAGGGAGTGACAGGGTGAATTGGCAAGGGTCAGGGTCAGTCTACACAGACAAACACCAGCACAAACTGAACCACATAGCTACACACTATCAGGCAGAGGGGCCAAAGTAAGAAACAGGGGTGGGGAGCTGGGGAAATAAAAGAAAGATAGGTAAGAAGGAAAAAAGCTGCAGAGCAAAAAGCATAGCCATGCATGCAGAACTATGAGGGCAAGGAATTCTGAAAGAGTGTCACCTGGGAACCAGCACCTGGTAGATGGAGCAAAGATAAAAGCAACCAGCTACAGGGAAGGGAGGGCAGGATTAACAAATCGGGGCCAAGCTGTGGCCAGTGAGAAATGGAGAAGTGCTGAACATCACCAGGACTATGTGGCAGAGAGGGAGGATTCTAAAATAAAGGGACTGGGACACAGACAGGGGCAAACAGAGGAAAAAACCAAACGCAAACCAGTCACAGGCTACCAGCTGGAATTGCAGACAAATAGCCTGGGCCACAGGACAGACAGCTGTGAACTTCAAAGACTGAGAGAGGGAGCTGACAGAGAAAGACAGAGTGACCAAGGAAAAAGTCTAGACAAGCTATGGCAGAGAAAGCGAGAACTTAAAAGCTGGGAATAAGGAGCCAGACAGAAACAAATGCAGAAAATAAACAGATTAAAATACCCAAAAGAACTCCCACAAAGCCCAAAAACCAAAGAAACCACAAAAAACAATTCAAAACACCCACAAGCCTCAGACCCCACAAGAAAAGCCACAGAACTCTCTTACTCTAGGAACAATTAGGAAAACCGTAAGCTGACCTGGAAGACACTACACCTTTGATCCCCATTAGTTTATAAGGAAAGGCTAAAACTCTCTGTGGACAAGAAGCTCACTCTAACCCCCCTAGAAAAATCTCACCACTAGACCTGTTAAAAGAAACAATACTCACAGCATATAGAGCAAAGCCGATGAAAAAGAAAAAGGAAGTCCCATACACCTAGAATTAAAAACCATAATTATGTAGAATTAAGTCATCTTACAAACCACTGAAGATTCAAAATAACACCACTCAAAGCTACACGTGAATGTACATTTTATTACATACATGCTGCTTAGCCTTGACTACTCCTGAAGCTCTTACCTCAGATATACCTCTCCAAGCAGCCAAGCCAGCTCAGATGCATGTTCCCAAAAAGCCAAGCCAACTACAAAGCTCCATCTACCAAAAGAAAGACAAAGCACCAACATCCCAGAAACCCTGCAGGTGAGTGAGCTGCCTAGGGCAAGGCCAGTTGCTCATATAGCCCTGGCCCCACCCACCACCCTTCCCACAGTCTCCTGGGAAAGGGGAGGGTCCTGTCTGCAGAAGATTCAAAGGCAGGAGTGGGTGTTCTGACTTGATTTTATGGGATGCAAAGTACCAAATGGAATGAGAGACTCTTGTTGAAAATGATTTCCACTTTTACTGCAACTGTGTCTTTCATGTTGATGGTGCAACTTGCTATGTAAGTAGCTTTAATTATTCTGGGATGTGGATAGAAAAAGATTAATACCCTACTAAACGTTTTAGAAAAATAGCTAATTAAATACAGTAAAAATACTATCCTTGGTAATCATATGCTTTAGCTTTGTACAAAAAAGCCTAAGTGCTACATGGTTATACTATGCTTCTAGCGAGATCATATGTACCACCTGACTTCTACTAGTACTACATTTTGGATGAGGCTCTATGATAATGCAGAAACAGATCCCTCAAGAGTCCATTCTAAAGAATATCTCTATTTGCAAAGGCAAGAGTTTAAATGGTCAACTAACCTTAACCCTCTCTCTGACCAGTACCCTTAACAGAACTAAATGAGTCCCAAATGAGAGAAACCTGGTCATGACTTGAAAGCTCCCCAGGTAGCCCAGCATCAGGTTAGAACCTCAGGACTTTCCTAGCCAAGGGAATAGTCCTAATTTTTCCTTACATCACTTTTAGGCTCTAGCAGCACCCACCAGGGAGAATGGGAACAAGAGGGAGAGAGAAAGTGGGAGCAGGATGAAAAGAAAAGAGAAAGGGTAAAGGGAAGCCAAGAAAACCACAGCAGAGTGGAAAAAAGATGGGCCAGGGCAGGAATTGCCCAGCATGCAAGAGGGAGCACAGGGTGTTCAGAACCAAGTTATGAAATGGTTGAGGGAAGGGGAAAAGGGAGCAAGATCTTTTTCAGGAGTAATTGGAAGCCTGCAGTAAACCACTCAAAACCAGCAACATAACCAATCCCTGTGCTTGAGCAATCTGTGCTGTACAGACACCATAGCTGCAAAAACCCACCCAAAAACACCACCTCCCAGCATACAGTGGCAAGTGCTGCCTGGTTAGCTGAGTGCCTCAGGACTACACCTCCTGGCATGTCCCAGAGAACAATTATGGCCAAAAGCCAGCCACGTACCCCAGTGTACTACACTGCCCACATGCTGCAGAGGTGGCCATCCGTGCTTTCTCACCCTGCGGGGACACCGTCCCATCCCCTGTGCTAACAGGGCACACACACCACCCCCTGAGCCAAGCAGCTGCTGCCACTGCTTTATGGATCCCACTGCCATCTCAGTGGCTTTCTCTGGGACCCTCCAGTCTATTGCACAGTCCCACTCACTTTTTCCCTCGGTGCAGCCACAGCCCCTTCACAGCTGGCCTGGGGCAGGGTAAAAAGAGACACCAGCCCTTCTGTGGGCAGACCCCATCAACCTCATTACCAGCACCTGGGACTCCTCCAGCCCCAGCACACAGCTGCAGCCCAGCAGGAACATTAAGGGGTGCCACTGCCTGACCCCCAGTAATGGTTTAAACCTTGGCTGGAGGCCAGATACCCACCAAAGTCCCTCTATCACTTCCCTTCTTAGTTAGACAGGAGGCAAAATGGATATTGAGTCTTTTACTTGTCAAGATAAGGACAGGCAGAGATCATTCAGCAAGCACCATCACTGGCAAAGCAGACTCAACACCGAATAAAAAAGAATGCTGCTAATTTGTCACCAGCACCACCTCCAATCCTCCCCAAAGTACCCACTGAAAAGAGAGTAGGATAATGAGTGCTCTACCATCCTCTCAGTAAGAGCCTCTTCCTAAAATTCAACCTAAACCTCCCCCATCGCAGCTTCACACCGTTCCCTTGGGTTCTATCACTGGTCACCAAAGAGAGGTGATTGGCTCCCACCCCTTCACTCTCCCTTGTAAAGAAGCCATAAACCACAATGAGGTCTCCCCTCAGTCTCCTTTTCTCCAGACTGGAAAAAACCAGGGATGGGCAGGAGGCAGGCAGAGATCTGCTGCATGGCAGCAGGGCTACCAGTTCCTGACACTGGCAGGAGACCTCCACCACCTCAACGCTTCTCTCCAGCTCTGCCTCTTCCTCCTCCACAGTGACGCCTGCCTGACCCTTACCTGCTTGGATGCCTCAATGGTCCTGATCTGCAAAGCTTCCTGGCTTCCTATGGTTTAGCACATAGCCGACACAGGCACCGAGCTCCTGGCATCACATGCTGGTCTGCTCTCTTATGGGCAGCTCAGAGAGATCCTTCCTCGCTGCAGGGACTGGCCATCCTTTGCCAGAGGTGCCTGTCTGCAGGACCCCTTTGGATCCACTCCTCCATCAGCAGCCCCAGGCACATATGCCCAGACAACCCCCTTTACAGATGGAGCCCCTTCACGGACCAGGCCCAGCCCCTCAGCCTCACTGGCCATGCCTGGGGCTGCCCCAGCTGCAGCCCCACAGCACGTCATCCAGCACATAACCCCTGCACCTGTCCGCAGCCGTGGGCTCTGCATCCAAGGGCTACAAACACATACAGAGGTATCAGGAAAACTTTAGTCAATAGCACATGTAAATCCCAGCAGCGAGTTGGCCACAAGGCTCAATGCCCAAATGCAGCAGGAGACAGAGCGAAAAATGATAAGTGGGAGGAAGGATGGGGGGACCTGGAAAAGAGCTGTGGGACAGGGAAACGGAAAGCAGGATGTGGCTAACGAGATGGATTTAACCTGGTAGGGAGTTAAAACAACCACACAGCCATTTGCTGGTTCAGCTCCTCTCCAGTGAGATGGGTGAAGAGAATCAAAAAGAAAAGCATAAAACTCGTGGCTTAAGATAAAAACAGTTTAATAGGACAAAAAATAAAGACAATAGTAATTATAAAAAAATAAACAAGGAATACACAGCACAACTGTTCACCAGTCAGAGCCAATGCTCAGATAGTTCCTGAGCTGCCTGCTCCCCTCAGTCATATTCAGAGTATGACATCATATGTTTGAAATATCCCTTTGGCCAGTTCCAGGCAGCTGTCATGGCCCTGTCCATTCCCAGCTTCTCAGGTGCCCCTAACCTTCCTGTCAGCAAGCTGCTACGAGAATCTGAGGAACCCCTGAATGCGAGAAATTCATCTCCCAGCTGCACACTCAAAGGCACCGGTGGAATACTGCACCTGACTGGCCCCGTGCAGAGTTGAGGTGGGGTTCTGCAGGCTGCGCTGCGAGCAGCTGAGGGCCTTTTACCGGGCGTTCCTGGTTTAAGGCCCATCTCAGCTCCTGAAGAAAGCCAGCCAGCCAACAAAGACCCTCTCAACAGCTAACAAAAGGAACAGGAATCAAACGAGGAATTGCTGGGTTTAAGGTGCTGGGTCGCCGCTGGTTTGAAAAACGGCCCCGTACAGGTCACTGTTCACACACTCACAGACAGAGTGAAAGACCTGGGCTTGCGGATGGCCATGCAGCTCGGCCTTCGTTTTCTGAGGGCAGGTATCCTCCGTCAGTCGCTGCCGGGTGCTGTCAACAAGAAGAAATGGGCTGCATTCTTCTGGCTCGGCCATCTTGAGCTTTTCAGTGCAGAGCTGACGGACGTCTTTGGCAGTGTTGCATTGTCTCACCGGTCAGGTCTTCCCTCTGCATCCACGGTCAACTTCCTGGAGCGCAACGAGAAGAATCATAGAATCATAGAATGGTATGAGTTGGAAGGGACCCCAAGGGTCACAGAGCTCCAACCCCCCTGCCACAGGCAGGGCCACCAACCTCAGGCCTGGATCTACACTAGGTTGCCCAGGGCCCCATCCAACCTGGCCTTGAACACCTCCAGGGACGGGGCATCCACCCCCTCTCTGGGCAGCCTGTTCCAGCCCCTCACCACTCTCTCTGTAAAAAACTTCCCCCTAATATCTAATCTAAACCTTCCTTCCTTTAGTTTTAATCCACTCCCCCTTGTCCTGTCCTTGTCTATCCTTTTAAAAAGTTGAATCCCCTCCTGCTCATAAGCTCCCTTCAGGGACTGGAAGGCTGCAATGAGGTCCCCCCACAGCCTTCTCTTCTCCAGACTGACCCAGCCCAGCTCCCTCAGCCTCTCTTCATAGGGCAGGTGCTCCAGCCCTCTAACCATCTTCGTGGCCCTCCTCTGAACCCTCTCCAACAGTTCCACATCCTTCTTGTATTGGGGGCCCCAGATCTGGACACAGTACTCCAGATGGGGCCTCACGAGGGCAGAGCAGAGAGGGACAATCACCTTCCTGTCCCTGCTGCCACCCCTCTTCTGATGGAGCCCAGGATACCATTGGCCTTGCGAGCTGCAAGAGCCACTGCTGGCTCATGTTAAGTTTCTCATCCACCAGAATCCCCAAGTCCTTCTCAGCAGGGCTGCTCTCAAGAAGCTCTTCTCCCAGTCTGTATCTATGTCTGGGATTCCTCCAGCCCAAGTGCAACACCTGACACTTGGCAGTGTTGAACCTCATTAGGTTCCCCCGGGCCCATCTCTCCAGCCTGTCAAGATCCCTCTGGATGGTAGCTCTGTAGAATGAGAAAACACACATCAGCAGCTTGAAAACCCAAACCTCAGCCCCTGCCAGCTGAAGTGTCAGCAACCCTCTCCCTGTCCCCATCCTGAAACTCAGCCCTGCCACTCCCAGACCTGATGCCCACCTTGCCCATCGCCGTATCTGTTGGTGGCAAAGCTGTGGCAAGCGGGACAGAAATTCTTAACCCAACACCCTCCACTCCTCAGCTCACGTGCTGACCCTGCCACTATGGGCACACAGGGACAGCCATAACGCCCTAGGGGGATGGTGGGGACTCTTCTCAGGACTCATCCTGCGGAGCAGAGCAGCTGGCAAACAAAAGGCACTGAGGCTGAGCAAAGGCCCAAGGCAGCAGGGCACCAGAGCCGCATAAACCAGTCTGCAGACTCTCAGCAGCGGGACTTGCTTTTCCAGCGAATGCATTTTCTGCACGGTCACGAACTTGACTCGAATCTTTTCAATGTCCACAAAGTCTGGTGTGGGAACAAGCACACCCAGTTCCTGAGGATTCCTCCGCCGCACCAGCTGCAGGTTTTCCTGTAGCTCTTTCCAAGACCCGTCTGCGGCGTGAAACTCCCTCATCGTCGCCTCAATGGGGCCCTTCAACGGCTTCAGAACACGCTTGCCTTCTCCAGGACGGCATCTGCAAGGGCAAAGCACAAGTCCAGCTCAGCTCCCACTCTTGAGCAGAACTGAGAGCAACATAACCATTCCCAAAGAGACACCGCAGTGCAAAACCTACTTGCTCGGGCCCGTCTGTTACACAAGCTGAGGTTGCAGATGTTTGCTGACAAGGGAACAAAAGGCAGAGCAGTCTCTGCACTCCATTTCCATTTACGGTAATGTGGTAAAGGAATAAAAAACCCCATCCAAGGCCTGAGCCCACCCAGACCAGAAAAAAAAACTTTAAAAAAACCTGCAAGCCACAGAAAACCCTAAAACCCAATTTAAAAACAGTAAATGCACAACAAAAAACCAAATCAAAACAACCACTAAACGCCACAAAAACCACAACAGAAGCCCCAAGCCCTCCTCCACCAGAACAACCCCACGAGCAAAAAAAACCACAAGCCGCAATTAAAAAGACACAAACCCCACGGACACCCCCCCGCACCCCCAAAAACCCGCCAGCCCCAACCAACTTCCCCTATCCAACTAAAACAACCCCACAAGCCCGCACCGACCCCACTAACCCCAGGCCCAACGCAAAGCCCCGCAGAACCCCGATAACCCCAAAACCCAGCGAAAACCACAAGCCTGAACAACAACCCCGCACCGCCACCTTCCCCCCCCCGACCCCGCCGAGCACCGAGCCCAAAAAACCCGGGAAGCACCCAGGACCGCCCCGCCCGGCCCCTTCGATGGGGGAGCGATGCCAGGCGCTGAGGAACCAGCCCGGGCTGACTCACCTGATCCGTACCGGCTGCTCGCGGAAGGGCAGCTCTGGGTGGCCGCACCCCCGATGCGCCGCCGCGACCCCCGGCGCGCAATGCCCGCGAATCGCGGAGACACCCCCCGCCCGGCCCAGACGCCCCGCCGCTAGCCGCGGAGAAAAGCCCCGGCACGGAGCGGCGCCGGGACAACGCCGGCCGCGGGCGGGAGGAGAACGCGCGGCGCCTCGCCGCCCGCGAGCCCCGCACCGACCCCGCGGAGCCCCGGACCGCCGCGACCCCGCGCGCCGCCGACCGCCCGGCCCCGGCCGACCCCGCGCGGGGCGGCGGAGGCGGCGCCTCACCGGGAGGGAGCGCGGAGCCGGCGGCACCGCCCGGCGCCCAGCGCGGCGTCACGCGGCCGGGACCGGCGCCGGGAGCCCGGGCGAACCGCGCGCGCTCCGCGGCAGGAGCCGCGCGTGGGCTGGGCGCGCTTCCCGGCATCCCGCGGGGCTCCACACCGCCCCAGAGCGCATGCGCAGGGTCCCCCGGGCAGCCTCAGCGCGCTGTACCGCGCATGCGCCTCGGTCCTGCGGCGCTACCGCAGCGTGGTCGCTAGGCAACGGCAGCGCGGCGCTTCCAAGCGCTCTGCCGCGCCGCCCAGCCGCAGTACCAGTCAGTGTCCGCCAGGCGGCAGCACGCAGCGGGTTTCGGGTGCGCCGCCGCAGGAACGCGGCGGGTTTCGTGCTCCGCTGCACCCTGCCGCAGTACCGCGGTGTGTCCGCAAGGCGGCAGCACGCAGCGGCTTTCGTGCGCTGTCCGACTCGCCGCAGTACCGAGGCGTGTCCGCCAGGCGGCAGCACCGCCCAAACTTGCTGTAAACTTTTGGCACTAAAAGGAATTGACAGAATCCGATGTTGATGTTGCTGCCACTGCCCCGAGCATCCCTGCACGCAAAGGATGACCCTCTTGCCTGCAAGCAGTGGCAAGAACCATCACGGTCTGTGTTCCACATACGGCAGTCACAGTGTTGGAACTAAAGGGGACACACTGGCTATCTCCTAGGATGATGAAATACCAGGTAGTTCTTGCACAACAAAATAATGTAACCTTGAAAACAACTAACCCTGTGAATCCTGCCGTTTTCTTGAGTGCTGCGCAGGAAGAAGATCCTCCTAAACCTAACTGTATCATGGCCAATAGACATACATACTCTGAGCGAGATGCGAAGGACGTTCCCGATGAGGATCCTGAGCAGGAGCTGTTTACAGATGGCACCAGCTTTGCTCAGAAACGAACCTGACACATGGGATACGCAGTAACGACTGAGAATACGGTAAGAGAAGCAAACGGATCACCCACTGCAGCGCCTGCACAGAAAGCAACAGCGACTGCATTAACAAGGGCACTGGAATGGAGTAAAGGAAAGAAAGTAAATACTTGGACGAGTCTTCACGGGACTCGTCCTGTGGAGCAGAGCAGCTGGCAAACAAAAGGCACTGAGGCTGAGCAAACACCCAAGGCAGCAGGGCCCAGATTCGCTGCTGCCGTGCAGCAGACGCTCCTCTCACCACACCGGCCAGAAGGAAAACAGAAAAGAACCCCTGGTGCCGATCCCCAAGTTCCCGCACGAGAAACCGCTGGCACTCTGATGCTGCGGCACGCAAAGCGTAACCCCTTCGGGACGCTCCGGTCCAGTCAGGACACCGGCATCACGTCAAACCAGTGGTGGTTTGGTGTCCAAGCCCAACGTAACTGGGTTTCCCAGGACAGCGCTTTCTTTTATCTTTACCCAGTAAGGATGAGAGGGAAGCAGAAAGAAGGCTTCCTCTGCAGCATCAGGCTAAACCCAGATGATCTTGAGGTGAAAGCTGGACCTTTTTTCTCTGCTGAAACAAATGTGTGTGTGCCCACGGCTCCGATAACATGGAATAAAGTCCAAGCAGAGCTGAGGGAATGGTCCTAACTGAGCCCCACGTCACTTCCCGGCTCTACAAGCTTCACCTTCCAAAAGGATAAACGTCCAGCAATAGCTCCCAAACCAAACGTGTGAGCACTGAACACTGCTGCTGGCCTGAAACCTCCCCAAGGAACCCCTAAGCAGCCCTACTGACCTTGGGGCTCAGGGAGATTCTAACCGAGGCACAATGGTCCTAACAGTGCCCTATGTCACTTCCTGCTCTACAAGTGTCCACCTTCCAAACTGCTAAATGGAAGCAATAACTCCAAAAAGAGCCCCTGCCAGCAGCAACATTTGGGGAGGGGGAACAGCTGCCGGGCCTCCAGTTCCCCCTCCCCAGTCGCTGGTGCTGAGACCCATTCCCCCGCTGACCCCCAGCTGGCTTCAGGCCCAGACCCACAGCACTCTGCTCTGGGGCCAAGGCCTGAAAACACAGCACTTTGTCTTTGGGGTGCATGTGTGTGTGTGTCAAGCTGCCAAGCCCCAGGATTGAGGTGGGGTTTGCAGCCCCAAATGCAGAACTCAGTCCTCACCTTGGGGGGCTGGAGACACCCCTGGGGCTGCTGCTCCAGACAGTTGTGTGAAGGGAGAGGGTGCCCACCCACAGCCCAGGGCCCTGGCCCGTGAGTGCTTGGGAATTGGGGGGCAGCTTCCACAGGGAGGAACCAGCCCCAGGGCACCATTTCCCACCCCCAGCCCACCCAGGAGCCGGGACAAGGACACCCCAGCACAGCTCGACCACAACCCTGACCTCTGGTGCGTCTTCCCCCCGCTCGGGGGCCGTCTGGGAAACTGGGGCCAAAGGAGGCCAAAGGTAGCCCTCTAGGAAAATAGGGGCTAAAGGAGGCCAATGATGGCCAAAGGGGTCCCTCTGGGAAAACGGGGGCCAAAGAAGGTCCAAGGGGACCAACTAGGAAAATAGGGACCAAAGGGAGCCAAATGAGAAAATGGGGGCAAAGGGGGGCCCAAGGAGGCCCTCTGGGAAAACAGGGGCCAAAAGGGACCCTCTGGGAAAATGTGGGCCAAAGTGGCAGCCAACTGGGAAAATGTGAGCAAAAGAGGGCCCAAGGGGTCTTTCTGGGAAAATGGGGGGCAAAGAGGTCTAAAAGGGGCCAAAGGAGTCCAACTAGGATTATAGGGGCCAAAGGAGGCCCTCTGAGAAAACAGGGCTAAAAAAGGCCAAAGGGGGCCAAACGGGAAAATAGGGGCCAAGGAGGGCCCAAGGGGTATTTCTGGGAAAACGGGGTCAAAGAGAGTCCTCTGTGAAAATGGGGGCTAAAGGAGGCACTCTGGGAAAATGGGGCTAAAGGGGGCAAAAAAGGGCCAACTGGGAAAATGGGGGCCAAAGGAAGCAAAAAGGGGCCAAAGAGAGCCCTCTGGGAAAATGGAGGGCAAAGGGGGCCAAAGGGGTCTTTCTGAGAAAATGGGGGCCAAAGGAGGCCAAATGGGAGAATAGGGCCAGTCAAAGCAACGCGCACCGCGCCTTTCCTGCCGAGGCCCCGCTCCAGCACGCCGGCGCGGCCACGGCGTCCCGGCCCACGGGCACCGGCCAGCGCGGAACCCGCCACCGCCGCCTCGGAACGCCCGAGCGCTCTCCGCCCGAGTACCCGGGAACACAGCACCCGCGGAGCTCAGCGCTGCTCCGCTCCGCCGCACCTCGTCCACGCACGGGCCGGGCGGCGCGGGCCGGGCTGTACCGCAGCGGAGCCCGGCCGGGGCCTGCGAAGGGCAGCGGGACGCGGGCGGGCTGCACTACCCGCCCAGCCCGCACGGCAGCTCGGCGCAGCAGGGCAGCCGCACGCAAGCGACTCGCGGCTCATCCGCGGGCCCCGCTACCGGCAGAGGCTCCCGGCGGCGCAGCACCAGCGGCGAGACGCGACCGGCGGCCGGAAGAGCCCGGCGGGCCGGCCCAGCTGACTCGGGCCAGCCAATCCCCGGCCCCCCGGCAGCACGAGCCACGCCCCCGCCAGCGCGCGCAGCTCCGCGTCCTGCTGCCCCAGACAGGGTTCGGACACGGGGCGGGACCGCGAGCAAGGCCCGGCCCGGCTCGGAACGGCCTGGCTCGGCTCGGCGCCACTCGCCCTCCCGAATCCCCGGCACCGCCCGCGCCAACAGCAGGTCGCTGCGACGCGTCATTCCCGGCCCCGCTCCGGCGCCGTGAGCGCCGCGCACTTGAGCCGGGGTTTGGGCTTTGCCCTGAGTCGCGGAGCCCCGGCCCGCCGCGACCCCGCGCGCCGCCAACCGCCCGGCCCCGGCCGACCCCGCGCGGGGCGGCGGAGGCGGCGCCTCACCCGGAGGGAGCGCGGAGCCGGCGGCACCGCCCGGCGCCCAGCGCGGCGTCACGCGGCCGGGACCGGCGCCGGGAGCCCGGGCGAACCGCGCGCGCTCCGCGGCAGGAGCCGCGCGTGGGCTGGGCGCGCTTCCCGGCATCCCGCGGGGCTCCACACCGCCCCAGAGCGCATGCGCAGGGTCCCCCGGGCAGCTTCAGCGCGCTCTACTGCGCACGCGCCTCGAAACAGCGGCGCTACCGCGGCGTGGTCGCTAGGCAACGGCAGCGCGCGGCTTTCAAGCGCTCTGCCGCGCGCTCTATGCACAGCGAGTCTCGCGCGGCCCCGGGAAGCGGCGCGGAGCCGGGAGGAAGAGTTTGTCCTCGGCTGCGCTCGGCGTTAAGGCGAGAGCACTGTCACTAACACACCCAATGCTTTTAGTTCGTGCCCAGCGGTCACACACTTGCCAGCTTCTCGTACTGCCCGGCTACGCAACAGGCCGGGGGGCACCCAGGAACCTGGGAGGGGACAGGGACAGGGCACCTCACCCCAACTACCCAGAGGGCTACTCCATACCAATGGCATCCTGCTCATAAAGGGAGGCTTTCAGAGGGTGGGGGATAGAGCGGCACGGCTCCAGGACGTGCGGTTTGGGGACAGTCCAGCTTTGGCACAGCGCTGAGCGGCACAGCCTGAGCCCTGCACTTTGGGGACAAACTGCACCGTGCATCACCAGTTTCAAGCTATTTTGCTACAAAGTCCTCTTTTTGCTAATTCTCTGTTACTTCCGGATAAACTCTCCTCATCCCTGCACACTAGAACTGCGCCTTTGGTTTTCTTTTCCCTCCCCTTTCCAACCGCCTCCCCCTTGCAGACAGCACCGGTGCCTGCGGCACTCAGACGGGGGCTGGGGTGAAACGACCACACTTTTCAAACTCATTCATCACGCTGCCTGACTCTCTGGTGCTTGAGCGCATCACCCAAAGCCTCAGGAGTCGCTTCTGCACCAGGCTCGCTCCTGCTGCCCTGGAAAGTTATTGCTCCAGCCCAGTTTGACACAAGAGTTTCCATCTGGGTGCGAATCGCCATGAAGCCCCTGGAAAAAGCAAGAAAAGGGACTCTAGGCTCAGCTCTAAGAGATGCGGCCACTACGGAAAAAGCCAGCTCCTTTGGCCTCAGCGGAGAGGCAGGGTACATTTCTGGCGGATACGGGAGCAGCGTTCTCAGTGTCGCTTCTCAGTGTCAAAGAAACAAAAGGGAAAATCGGAATTAAAACAACAAATAGAGTGGGAACCACAGGGAAAGGGGAAAACTGGCCCTTCTTACAACCCTTGAATTTGCAATTTGCAAACAGAATTTTACCTGGTGAATTCCTGTACGTTCCAGAAAGTCCAATACCCTTCATGGGGCTGAATCTATCCTCCGAACTGAACACAGAAATTGTTTTCAAAAATGGGGAACTGTTGTTAAAAACCAAAAGATACAAGAAATTCCCCCAGAAATAAGTTAAGTGGTGGCCCTTACGGTAGGGAAACCGACGACCCAGGAAAGTCTAAATTAGCACAGCCAAATCTGCATGTCACAGAAAAACAAGATGTGTGTAATTACTTGCTTTCTCTAAGAAAAACTCCAGCTAGATTCCACTACAGAAATTGACAGATGAGAAGATTCACTGTTCAATTTTCCTGCTTAAAAAGAAAGAGCATGTGATGTAGATTTAAACCAATAATTTCTAATTAGAAGCAATCACATTTATAGAAAAAGTCCAATAGCAGAAGTGTTCTAGAAATATATCTTAAGTTAGAATTACAGTTGCCAGAATAGAACTGGGAATATTGTCCCCAGAAGGGCAGTGTATCCCCAAAATTTAGGTATCTGGTATCAGTAATTAAACTTTGAGTCGGGTGGATAACAATATAGATCATCATTAGCCTTCTGTACAGTGTAGAGATAATGGGATCCCCTGATCTTTCCCGAGTCCCCGTAGCCTGAATCAGACTCAATTTTCATTGCTTTGAAGTCAGTTTCTAACAGTTTTTCTCTGAAGAGCTGCACTGCAAAGTAACACAAGCCAGTAGTTCAGGCTGAAAGCAAATAAAAGCTGCAGCCTGCCTCTGGGCCAGTGCACTGTAACATAGATCACTGCCTTGACCTTCAACAGCTGTGTGTCAGAGCAATTTCACCAAAGTTACTGGCTAAACTTCCATGGGATGAAGGTCAGTTAGAATGAAAGTATTCTGGCCATTGTCTTAAGGAATAGCTTCACTAACCCAGCTTGAGCTTCAGAGCATCAGCCGTGCTGTGGTGGTATGATAAACATCAAGGGAATGGAAAAGAGATACTTCAAACATTGATTTCAGTCTGCAACAGTATGACTTCCAGTGCTCTTAGGAGAGATGCAGGGAGTCTTTTATCAGGGTTTAGATGAAGATGGCATAAGTTGGATGTTTTCAGAATGTCATTTCCCCTTTCTGCTTTCCACTTAAGAGTCCATAATTTGGATTTATCTGCTCTGCTAAGTCTCAGTCCTCCTTTCAGCTAGATGCTCAAAATGCAGAGAAGAAAGGAGAGACATGGGAGGAATAAAAGGAGTAGACCTGCAGTTCCACAGCTAATCCCAGTGTAATGTTAAATGTTGTAAGAAGTGAGCCAGAAGCTCGTGTTGCTGTTACCTGTACGTTCCTATATCCTCTACACAAAGCAGTCATCGATACATAGTAGAAGAACCTCAGTCTGATTATTGTACAGAACCAACAGCAGGACTTGCTCAGACTTTCACTCTCAAGTGACTTCGTGGGGGCCAGTCTGGGGGTTCAAGTGCTCTATATGACATTACACTAAGGCTCGTGGTAATTCTTAACAACTCTCCAGAATTGCTGTCTCATGCCTGTACATTACTCTCATAGGTAAGCAGCTGCATTGAGAGCTCTGTAAGCAATCCTCTGTGCATAACCAGTGTCAGGCTGGGCTTCTGTCAGGCCCGAGACCACAAGGACTACAGCAACAGAACCACTCCTATGGCTGATGGGCCACAAATCCCCCTCCTTTAAAGGAGAACAATCCAGTGGATGAGCAGTTATTTCCCCTTCCAAAAAGCATTTAGCTGCCCCCTTGCTTCGCCACTGAATTCATCAGCCTATGTTCTACCAAACTGTACCACTTAAATGATGATATCTTCTCTCACCCTGCAGGTCATCAGTCACCTGCACCAAGACTGCAGCCAGGGACAGTCTGTACCACTGCCTATTCCCTGCCCTCTGTAACACACAGAGGAAAGCCTAATGAAAGTTGTGCATAATAAACATCTTAGAACATGAATCCTCTGCCTTAAAGTGGTCTGAATAACATGCTTATCAGACCTACAGGTGAAATTTAAACCCTTAGAGTGAATTTCCTCCAACACAGCACATGTTTTTAACCAGTAAAATCAAGATGTCCTATTACTGTCTCTCTCTGCCACTTCAAATGAGAAGCACATAGGTTATTTAAGATTAAATCACCAACTCTGAAAAAGGCACAGTGTGGTATCTAAACACAGCATATGAAGGGGAAGGTGAAAGTCTAGAGAAAATTAGGTAGTGGAAGCTTTAGTGTAAATAGTTCACACACCAAAATAGTAATGACCAAGAAACATTGTCATGTTTAAAATATGTTAAAAAGCCAAAACCCAGCAATATTTATATCTTTTGTTGTAATTGTGAGTCAGTGTAATTTATATAACATAAGGAAATTCAGGGTGCTTTTATTTACATAAAAGAGCAGGAAGTTTCCAAATAAAAAGAACGTTCTTAGTAAACACGACAGATACTGCTAGGTTTGTCAAAGTGGCAGCATATCAGAGATGCTCAGCTACTGTAGTGAAGGACAGAGAGGCAAGCAGGCAAAGATACGTTTATTTGGGGAGAAACTCTCATGAGGTTAATAAATGTAGCTGTTATGATTTGAGAATAACTACTGAAATAATCCATCAGCTCTTTATCAAAGGCTCATGTGGAATTCAGATCTGCTCTTTATCTGCATCTCTGCAGTGTTCAAAAATCAGACAAGTACTCGCTGAACTGAGGGTCAGTAAGGGTGCCAATTAACCTTCAAGGCTGTTGTTTAACGCTCTGAGCACTAAAGAAGCATAACCTGAAAGTCTGATACATACAAGGACAGAAGCAAATGTTTAGCACTGTTATTCTATGATGGGATCCCAGTACTATACTCTGGACTTCAGGCTGTGCACAGCCTATTGAAATTCCTGACAATAGCCACAGCCAGCTCTGACATGAGTCATGTCTTTATTTCTGTTTACTGTAGTATTGTATGAATTGCCTCAGGGAGTTAGAAGGTGATAGGGCTTAATGTAGGACCTCCAGCTGCTCAGAGACAGGGAGCAGTCTGCAGGAGATAGCACCTTGCTGCTCAGGTCTGGGTACAAGGTGTGCTTCACCTTGGGTTGTTAGGCATTAGAGGAGTGGGAAATTGACTTTCCAAGACAAGGAGGACAGAAGGTCAGCTACTAAATGTTCTTTGACAGTGGAGTTTTTCAAATAAGCACCTCTGACCAGTGTCTCTGGACAGTGCTGGTGATGTCACAGTGATACCAAAGGAGACACCCATTGTCCAGATTGAGGTATCAATCTTACAGCAGCTCCATGATCACTCTCCTGTTTCCTCCTGCTGGAGCACCTCTCCTATGAAGACAGAGACAGTTGAGGCTGTTCAGCCTGCAGAAGAGAAGTTTCTGGGGGGACCTTATAGCGGCCTTCCAATACCTGAAGGGGACCTACAAGAATGCTGGAGAGGGGCTGTTTACAAGGGCATGGAGTGACAGGACAAGAGGCAATGGTTTAAAACTAAAAGAGCGTAGATTTAGATGAGATATTAGGAAGAAATTCTTCCCTGTGCAGGGGGTGAGGCACTTGCCTCAGGGTGCCCAGAGAAGTTGTGGATCCCTGTCACTGTTCAAGGCTAGGTTCACTGGGGCTTTGGGCAGCCTGGTCTGGTGGAAGGTGTCCTTGCCCATGGTAGGGGGTTGGAACTAGGTGATCTTTCAGGTCCGTTCCAACCCAAACCATTCTGTGATTCTACATCCATGAACTGTTCGTGTTGGTTCATGCTGATGATGCAGGTGGTGAGAAAGGCAGTGTGCTTCCTCAGCACAGCTTTGCACTGCACCTTACTATCCTGCACACACAGCAGATGTGTCTCAGCATAGCTAGATTTCCTCTGATAGCAGAAATCTCTATTGCTAAAGCTACAGGTCCCTTTCTGGCTTGTTACAAGATAAATTTCATTTTGTTTTATCAGGACAATCATAGGTAAAGCAAGGAAAGACAGATGAAGCCTAAGGTCTTTCTGCCTCTGAAACCAGCTGTCTTTGAACAAGCCTTCACCCTCCACAAACTGTCCTACAAAGTAGTTCTATAAAACACAAAGAAAAAGGTGTCATATCCACTAATGCCTCAGGGCCCCATTAATAATGTTCCACTCACCAGGTCAGGATGCAATATAGCCCAAAAGGCATCTAGCTTGCAGGGGCTTCACAACACACTAAAAACAAAGGCAGTGGTCATCAGCAAACGCTTGTAGAAATCAGACCAGACCCATAGTTGATCCTAGTGGCCTCTTCCAAGAATGTCTTAACATTACTACAGTGGGTGGCTGCTGGAATTAGAAAACTAAGAAAAATTTAGTAGGGAATGAAAGTTGGAAAAGGATCCAAAGAAAAAGAAAAAAATCTGAATTCACTCATAGAAAATTTACAGCTGTGAGTTCCTTGTCTACCAGCAAGGTAGCAGTAGTCCTTACAGTGGTCCCTCTGCAATGGACTCAGTGTATCACATCATTACCTGGAGCTACCAGCCTGCATTAGTTTTATGAAATTTCACTCCTAACTTCACCCTTTAGTAAAGCTTTGGAAATTAGGCCGATGGTTTAACTGTATCTTGAGGCAAGTAAGGCTGCAAAGAAGAAGAATATATTTGAAAAAGGAAATTTGTATGCCTAGCAAACCCCAGCTTGTGTTGGTTCTCTCTCCCCTGCCACCCCCTGTATTATTCTCATTAATTCTCCTATGTTGTCCTCCACATCTTACTTCCTTCTCTGCTTAGAGACTCTAAGCACTGCTTGGAGTCCTAAAACCAGGCACCACTACCAGTCTGTCCCACTGAAGTCCTTTGAATGCCATTGTTTAGTCGTCCTACAAGAATAAACTGCTAGTTCCCTTTAATTATCAGTGTAGGTCTTGCAGGGCATTACAGGTATAGATAAACTCCATTTTATCAGTTTTATAAGGAGAAGGGATTCGCTTCAGGTGCTGTGATGAGTCACTGACATCGCTCCAATAGCACCAGTGTTGTGATCTCATCACTGAACTCTGGTTCCATCACCACAGGCTCCTGAGAACTCCTGGCAGGATGAGCCTCATCTGGGAAGAGGAAAAAATGGCATTTTCTGCTGTTGTGGTTTTGCCCCAGCTGAGGGCTGCACCCCACACAGTCGCTTGTACTTTTAAAAGGAAGGGGGAGGGAAAGTTGGGGGAAGGGGAAAAGGGAAGGAAGAAAGGAGGAAAAGAAACCACAACCTAGAAACCAGAACCACGCAGGTTGGGATAAGGACAGTTTACTAAACAATAACAGAAAACTAGATATAACAATAACAGAAGTTTATAGCACAAAATAGATGAAACTGGTGATACACAATGCAATTTCTCACCAAACCACAGAACCCAGGCCGCACAGCTTAGAGCCCGTCCCGGAAACCCAACCGCCCCAGAAACTGCACGTCCTGGCGTTGTCTCCTCCTCTTCCCCCCAGTCCCCCTTTATACTGAGCATGACGTAACTGGCATGGAATATCCTCTTTGGCCAGTTCGGGTCACCTGTCCTGGCTGCGTCCCCTCCTTTCTCATTAGTAAGGAAGTATGCAGAGCTGAGAAAGGTCCTTGATTGCCCGGCAACAACCAGAAACATCAGGGTGCTATCAGCACTGTTCTCATCCTAACACCCAAACATGGCATTCCATCCACTGCTAAAAATATTAACTCCATCGTAGCTGAAACCAGGACATCTGCCTAGAAGATGAGGCAGTAAGGACCTGTCTGTTTTAAATTACAGAGTTATCCTCTTCTGACAGCACAGCTGTTGCTCAGAAATGTAACATAGCTATAGACATGCAGAGCAGGTGCCATTCCATATCAAAGCAAATACAGCACTTCATGGGAACAAGGCAACACAAGACCTTCAAGAAAGGTGTGTGGTTTTGGGGTTGGAGGGGTGGATTGTGGTTTATATTCCTTTATAGCAATACTTGGTCTCACCTCTTGGAGTGCAGAGTTAGATGCCTGCTTGCTTACAGAAGCTGCACACCAGACTCAAAACTGTTATAAAGAGTAGCTGCCCAGTGACATAGAGGCACACAAAGGTCAGCATAGATGTAAGGGGTGGTACCAGCACAGGAGGAGTCTGCTGGTTTCAGCTGCAGCATCAGGCTGAGATTGGCATAAACATAAATATATGTGGAATTAAGGCATTTTAATGTGTAACATCATCTTTGGATGAAGTGGTTAAGGGCCAGAATATCATTTAAAGGGACACTGAATTTTGAACACACAGACAGACAGACATGAGATATGCATGTATAATTAACCAGCCTTGACTATCACACCTTAAAAACCACTGCAAGTATTTGGCAATATGACCTAATTTAGTGTCAGTAAGTCAGTGTCCCAAGAAGAATGTTTCTGTTTCATGTAATTATACCCTAATAATTCTCTGAGTCAAAAGGAAGCAACATTGTCCTAGGATGTCTACGATACAGCACAGTGAAACTAACCATGAATGGGAAATTAAACTGATCTCTTTTGTTCTCAGCTCCAAACTACATGAAATTGAAAAAGAAGGAAAATGAAAGAAAATGCTGTGGTTGGAGGGAAGACCAAGGGGGGGGGCAGCATTTGGTTTTGATTTTGCTCTTGTTTACAGGGTTTGTTTTAAATGCTTCCCAGATTTTCAGTTCGATCTGTAGGTTTGGAATTTGTCCCATATTACACCCCATCATGTTATTTCTGCACTGATAGTGTCCTTTTATTTTGTGCTTTTAAAGGTCATCCAACAAAGGTGAATGACTGAGAGTGGGTATAAGTGCATTTTTAAAGAGCAAATGTATGTTTTAACGAATAAATGGCTAATGTGCACACCCGTGCAAGAGCTCTATCCCTGGGGATACTCAGGTCCTCCACAGAAGTGCTGAACACCTGCAGTAGCCCAAGGGACACTTTGACTGTTCAGCACTTCTTTGGACTGTTCAGCATTTCTCTGTGTGAGCCCTGCCTAGCATTTATAGGAAACATCTCCATGCTTTAATAACTGCAGGAGGGCATAGCACTGATGAGAGGCTCCTGCTGGCAGCTTGTTGTGTTGATTTTATTCTTGGCTTCATCAGATTATTTTCCTTGTCATGTTTTGTTAGTATCAGCAAAGAAGAAAATTGGTGCCATAAACTATCCATCAGATAATAAATTGCCTTCCAAGTCATAATTATCAATTATTATCCAGCTGCTACATATATCCTGTGGGCACCAGCAATGCAGATGGTCAAGGGAGTGCAGTGTAGTAAACAATTGTCTAAAATAGGCTGTGACTTTTATCCTTTTATTATTTTTCCCTGCCTTTCCCTTTTTTATTTCCCTTTGGCCCTCAAGGAGTAAAACAGGAATCTTTAAATAGAATGAAAGACACATCAATAAATACCTGCCATGAGGAATATGTTTGTTGAAATGGCATGGTACAGAACAAGCTGTAGTGCTAGATATTGTGGATTTAAAGTGCTGACTTGTTAAATTATGATTTGCTATCAGCACTGTATGATGAGTACCAGGGCTGTCAGGCCTGCCTGATTGCAAAACCTTATTTTTTAGTATATATTATTTTGCAATACTATAGTGCAGTTGAGGAAAATTATTAACCCCATTTCACAGGGTATCTTCATAACAAAGTGCTCTCTGGAGAGGGTGATAAATTAATATGGGTCAGAAAATTGCCATAATGAAAACATTTTGTTGGTGTGAATATCTAGCTATTCCCCATGTGGACTCATTATCTAAGAGATGCTGCACGATTTTACTCAACTATGTGAATCTGCAGGGCAGGGGGAAGAGGAAGAAAGAATACAGTAAGAGATCACACAGAATCACAAGGTTGGAAAAGACCTTGGAAGATCATCAAGTCCAACCAGTCCCATCCTAAACTAAACCATATCCCTAAGTACCTCATCTACCCTTCTTTTGAACACACCCAGGGAAGGTGACACAGCCCCTCCCTGGGCAGCCTGTGCCAGGCCCTGACAACTCTTTCAGTAACAAATGTTTTTCTAATGTCCCATCTAAACCTGCCCTGGCACAGCTTGTGGCTGTTGCCCCTTGTCCCATCTCCTGTCACCTGATCTTCATGGATTTCTAAGATCAGGAGAGGACAATCCTTGGGATTGCACCAAGCCATGTATAGGGCCTTGCGCTTGGCCTTGTTGTGCAGTTTGCACAGGCCCACCCCTACAGCCCGTCAAGGTCCCTTTGGATGGCACCCCTTCCCTCCAGCATGTCAACTGAACCACACAACTTGGTGTCATCACCAACTTTGCTGAGGGTGCACTCAATCCCACATTCCCTGTCTCTGAAAAGGTGTGGAACAATGCTGGTCTGAGTACAGACCCCTGAGGAACACCACTCATCACTGGTCTTGATTTGGACATTGAGCCATTGACCACAGCTCTTTGACTGCAACTGTTCAGCCAATTCCTTATCTACCAAGTGATCCATCTGTCAAATCCATGTCTCTTGAATTTAGAGACAAGGATATCGTGCAGGACAATATCAAATGCTTTGCACAAGTTCAGGTAGATAATGTCTGTCACTCCACCCTTACCCACCAGCACTGTAACCCCATCACAGAATGCCACCAAATTTGTTAGGGGTGATTTGCCCCTAGTGAATCCACGTTGGCTGTCACTAGTCACTTTCTTACTTGCCATGTGCCTGTGTATAGTTTCCAGGAGGATCCGCTCATGATCTTGCCAGGCACAGAGGTGAGACTGACAGGTCTATAGTTCCTCAGGTCTTCCTTTTTTTCCTTTTTAAAAATAGGGGTTATATTTCCCTTTTCCAAACAGTGGGAACCTCACCAGGCTGCCACGACTTCTCATACCAGCCAGGTATGAACTGAAAACTTGAGCTGAATGGCTCTGAACATCCTGTCTCTCCCCTTTTCCTGCCTCTGTTGATCCTTGCCTACCCAGATCATGTACTGCTCAAGTTCTGCCCCCAGTACAGTCTGTATGAAAAAACATGTGTCTGCAAGTTTTCTGCATTATGCACCAGCATTCAGTAATGGCAAGGAGGCAGCCAATTAACTGAATAGTTCCTAAGATTCCCCCTGTAAGAAGTGACACACACACAGAGCGCCATACACACCCCTGCCAGCATGCAAACAGGGTTTAAAATCCCAACTACTCACTGCAAGTGTTACAGCAGCAGAATAAAAAAAAAGAAAACAAGCATCCTGTAATTTTTATGGACTCCTATGTCACATCTGTGCCTAAAACAAATCACCCAAATAAAGGTTTTAATTCCACATTAGTGCATAGATCAGTCTATTGAGTTTATGGCCGATGGGCAAGCTCTGTGGACGCTTGGTATTTCAGTGCTACAAGGAAGGAAGTGCTGAGCACAGATGTTTGTAAAGAGTGATAATACGTTAATAAATTACTGCAAGGTAAAGACAAACTCTCAACATCAGAAGCAACCTGCTGCTTTTATTTATGCAGCAAAAATATCTGAATGCATTCAGGAATAAGTTGCCAGCAACGCCTGGCTGGTGCTGCAGTGGGCAGAAGTACAGCATGCTATGCCTGAGGACTACAGGGTGGTTTTGTCACTGCTCAGATCAGCCTGGTGGAGACATTTCTTGTATCTAATGACTGTCAGCCCCAGCTGAAGTCTGATGATAAAGTCCTATGTTTTGGACAGATGCTGGGAGTGGGCTGAAGGAGTTCTGTTCCCTCTCGAAGGGCTCTTAATGTCACCACTACTCTGGTGAAGTGAACACCTAGGAATAAGAAGGGGTTTTAAAGAAATGGGATGGATGGCTCCGTTAAGAGCACAGGATCTGAGTCCCTTGAGCTTCAGATTAGATGAAGAACATTAATTTACAGTAGGTCTGTACTGAATTTCTGCCTCTCTTTCTTTTCACCACCTGTTCCCATTAGAGTATCAAAACTAGACAGCCTGCTCCTGTGGCTTTCACAGCACATGCTCACCCTGACTAACACCATGCTGCTTTCAGACTTTCCACCTTTTCCTTGTAAGCTACAGGAAAACATCACATCTACTAAGACATCAAAACAAGTCAGGAGTGGTTGATCCTTAGTTCACCCAGGCATACTTCTGTTCCTTTGTACATAGCTGGGACAAGCAGGCAGCCACAAGCAGCCTCTCTCTTATGAAGCACACACCTTCAGGTAATCACCCTTCTGCATACTATCTGTTTTCTACAGGTGGGAGGAGGAGGACAAATTCTTCTGGAAGCAGCTATGTCATGGTACATGCCACCTGGACACATTCTTCAGGATGCCTCTGCCAGCTGCCAGCCCTCAACACTGCTCAAATAGCTCTCTGCCCTATAGGGATTTTCTGATTTTTTCTTGCTTCTTCCCAGGAGATTGTAAGTGAACATGGTGGAGCAGAAGGTGAAGAGAACATGTCTCTCTGGGCACTGGTTTGGAGCACAAAGTTTTACTCCAGATCAACACCCTTCTGCAGAGACTGACAAATAATACCAAACTACAGCAGAGGCTGCAAGCAAGTGAAAAGGCCAAGTAAATCTCCTCCTTCATTTAGAAGACAGAAAGTCCCTAGAAGACAATTGTATTTAACAAGCATGGGGGGAAAAATACATGAGAGGTGATCAACATAGAAAAGGTCCTCCTCCTTTTATGCTAGATCCACTACCTTCCTGGTCCTTCTTTAAAATAATTTTTCTCCATCTATGAGACAGAATCTGGCAATGAAAGGAGTTTGTCTCTGTCTTGCATAGGCAGGAGGCAGGGATGTGTTTAAACATTCATCTAGTATATAGCCTTCCAGTACCTAAAGGGGGGCTAGAGGAAAGGTGGAGAGGGACTGTTTGTCAGGCAGTGCAGTGACAGGACAAGGTGGGACGGGTTTACAGTGAAGGAGGATAGATCTACATTAGACATTAGGAAAAGCTGTGGGTGTCCCCTCCCTGGCAGTGTCCAAGGCGAAGTTGGATGGGACTTTGGGCAGCCAGGTCCAGCCCATGGCAGGGAGGTTGGGGCTAGATGATCTTTAAGGCCCCTTCCAACCCAAACCAGTCTGTGATTCTGTAATGATTCTAATTAAAAACCAGATTAGAACTTGATGTCCATCTCAGGCACCGATGTGCAGAGGCTGGAACAGCAGCATTACCTCCCTATTCAAATAATTAAGCTCTGGAATGGAGGTATCCAGGGAGAGGGGCTTCTCAGAATTTCTTATCAGCATCTTGTCACACAAGCAACTAAATAAGGGTCTTACAAGTCCCTTTGCAGGGATAATTCATATGTGGGTAATTATTTTCTGTGCATCTTGCAAATATATTGGAAGGGCCATACATCTTCTCTTTAGTTGATACCTCTATCAAAGAGAATTGGTCCATAAAGAAAGGTTTAAAAATGTCTCTCTCCATTTCTAAAGTTTAATTTATTTTTCCTCCTTTTGCCTGAGACACTTTAAAGCCAAATGCCTGTTTATAGTTGTCAGCACTCTATCCTAGCCAAACCCAAGACAATAGTTCTCCTACTGGGAATGCAGACTCACTCCCAGCCACAGCTATCAACCAAGTCTGAATGTTTCACTCTGGGCACTCAGAGCCAACATTTAACCTGTGGCTCTTTCTCATATTTAGAAAAAATGTTGGGGCAGCTTCCCATCTGCCTAATGACAGTGGTCCAATGTGTCTGTTCATTATTAATTGGTACATACCACTCTGAGGCAGATTGTCCATACATGCAAAGCAGAACGTCACAAAGGAGAGAATCAAATGCAGTCCTCTGAGCGCTTCAGTTTGCTCCTGAACCCTGATGGCAGATCTTCTGCCACACACCTCATTGTTTAGCTTACAAATTTATCATTTCCACTGTAATCTTGCTGGGTGGCACAGGTGTAGAAAAGGCTTGTGCTCAAGCTGAGCAATAAATCACTGAACTAGCAGTGATGAGAACTAATGTCAGTGCTTTCCTGGCCATTTCGTAGCGCTTTGTGTTGAGCCAGGGCATGAGATCTCCATTTTTTTTTATTAGCTCTCCTGAGAGAGATAGGACTGTTAATATTCATCTTCCTCTGATATGATTTGGTTTCAGAGACTCCATGGGAACCAGCCAGATTAGAATAATAATAGTAAATTGCTTGTGGCAGAGATTGTATATAAAGTCTCTCTAATACATTCAGTCTCTGGACAGCAACAAGAACATGCTAACTGAATTAGACTTTTAACAAGATTTTGAGGATTCATGAAGCAAATACAACCTTCAAAACAAAAAGTCATGTCCTCCACACACTCCTGCACCAGTCACATCTGTGCTGTCAGTTGAGAAATGTGGTCCACCTCCTTCATGAATTTACCTCTCTCTCAGTGTTCCCACTTGCCACAAACCCAGCATCCCAGCGTGTTTTGTTCTGGCATTATTAAAATTACAATTACCATTGCAAATGCTTCCAAGGTAGATAATATTAATAACAGTCTCTTCCATCAGATCCTGTCAGTTCCTGGGGTGATTAATATTCCTGTCTGCAAGAAGCATGATACCATTTAGTGAGAGCCTATTGCTTGGCTCGTAGACTCTTCTTCATGGCCTGCGATGAGTGCATTGTGATCTGCCATTATTGCAGTACTGTTTACACAGCTTGAGATGCTTCATCAAACAGTTAAGAACGAGCCCAAATTCAGACAGATTCAGATCTGGGAAATGAGAAAACCCTTCTTCAGTCCCTGCTAGCTGTACCTGCAAGGTACAGATTTGCATCATGCCCTATTTCCTCATCTGAAGCCAAATCAAAGCCTTCAGTCTCAGTATCTGCACAACTGAAAGCTCCATAGTCTTTTTAAAATATATTGCAAGTAGCTAAAAAAGATGTGAAAACATAGTGGTATTGACTTAATAAATCTTAACCAAGTCATTAACTTAATATCTAAAACAAAAGTGTTTTTGTTATGCTTCATATGAGCCTGTTGTGAGTGTAAAGAAAAATTCATGCAGCCTTATTTATACTGAATTCTGCACCTCTGACAGCATGCTCCACAGTGCTGTCTTGCTTGTCATGACAGAGGCATGGAAGATATATGGAAATATATCTTCGGATCTCCCTGAAGATCACGGCAAGTAAACTGTGCTTGTGTGTGCAGGCAGGAGGAACAAGAGTTGTGCTTTGGCAGCAGCAGTCTCTCAGAGTGTGGTATTATGTCAAGGTGACTTTAAGTTCCCATTCAGATTTTAAACCCACTAGTTGTCACCTAGTAGCATTCCCACCTCCAGGCACTGCAAGACAAGGCAAAGTGGCAGATGTTCTCATTTGACAGTGGAGGCACATGTCCTTTCTGAGGAAAAGGCAAAGAATTTGATGAACATTTTCAAATGTTTCCTGGAGCATTTTTCCTGCTTTCTGATTATCTGGTTCTAATGTGCCCATATTAATCTCCCCCCCAAAGGATGGGCAGAAATGCTGGTCTACTTATGCAGCAAACCCTGCATTTTGTCTGGCTTATATGCCTGGCAAGAGGGCCATACTGTCCAGTATATATTAAAAAACCCAGGTCTGACAAGTAAAAGAGAGAGAGAAGAGAACAAAGCATGAAATGAGTGCAAAAAGAAAATAAAATTAAATTAAACAAATATAAAAAAAATTCTGTATCTCTGAATTTTGTTTAAAGAGATAATGGAGGGAAAGTTGCATCCTTATGGGCAAGTTTTACTGTAGGACGTGTTTTAATCGCCTTCACTCTAAATTACGGTGAATAATCACTCTCAGAGCTTTCACTGGATATTGCATTGGTACAGAATCACCCTACATCAGAGATGGAATGGTTCTTTGATACTGTACACAAACACAGCAGAGAGGCTCCTTACCTCAAAAGGGCCCCAGTACATCAAAGGAAACAAGAAGCCAGTGAGGGAACCTTGTTATTCAAGTTCACAGTGCCCAAGGGACACTATCAGGCCACACTGAACTGAGAATTGGTGGTGTTTGAAGGTATATAGCATTTTCACATTGTTTTTAAAGTGAAAAATTGAAACTTCTCTTCAAAAAAAGGTGCCTTTGCAGGAACATAACTTTTGCTGAAAACTTTATATTTTTTTTCCAGCAAAAAGCTCTTCCAGTCAGTGGATTCTGAGCTGGATCCCACATGGTGGTTTGTGAGGCCACAGGAATGATGCTCCATGGTTAGCTCTCTATAGGGTCATATTACTTTCACAACTTTTCCAATTGAAACTTTGATGGAAAGACTATTTGGTGGAGTCATCTGCATATGGTAAAAAGGATCCAAAAGAGCTGGGGAATCATAGCTCTAGTGAAGTATTTCTAAAGCACTAAGATGTAGAGGACCCATGATGTAGCTATAATCCTCCACAAAATGGTATTTTCACCATTTGGAATAATACCAGCTGCAGTTTTTCATAAAACTACTACATACACAAACACCAGAAGCCAAGACAGCCTACATTACTTTTGTCTCTGGATTTACCTTAGAGATAGGTACATGCTTTCCCCAAGGTGCTAAAGCAGAAAAATGCATGCCCTGAAATCTCTGACAGGAATTGCTCACAGAAAGGCTTAGCTGGGTGAGATGACTATTGAGAGATGGAACGCCATCTGAAATTATTAGAAGTCAGAAGGGTGTGTGTATCTTATCAAGCTTGTTCTGAAAGGTCTCAGAAGAGCTGGAAAAATATAAAGCTTTCCTTTATCCTATGGCTTGGCTAAATGACCTCATCCTGGAAAACAAATCCTGTTCCAGCCAGCTGTTATCATTTCATCCCCACCCCCATGCTTATCTTCTTTGAAGCTGAACAGAATATAGAGATTTCCAGAGACAAATGTGAGCTCCCCATGTTCTCCTTTAGCTAAACAGTGTGAAGGAACAGCCTTCCTCCCATGCAAAACCCTAACCACAAGCTCACAGCTGCTCCAAAGCAAGGCACAGAGTCAGCCAAGAAATGCTTGCAACAGAGCAGTCAGGAAGGTGCTGAGACCCAAATGCTGCTGCTGGGAAAACTACATTTCAGTCCTTCACATCTGGATCATGCAATTGACAGGGTCACCTCATGTGTGGCCAGAGACACTGCCAACATTCTTAGGAAGTTCACCACTATCTTTCAAAGGTCACACTGCATGCAGCATGGCAGAATCAAAATAGAAAACAGAACTGGAGAGCAGAGCTATAGCAAATGGGGAGGATCTTTTCAAAGTGTTAAGTTGGAAAGACAGTTTTGAAGCTCATCTGTAAAATTTAGTATCTCATCTGTGTGCTTTTTGAGTTCCACAGAAATATTGGAGTTACATTCTTACATAGTATGCCAAAGAAAACCTAAGCACAGAAATACTTGTTCCAGGAAAATTACTATTTTCATTTTCAAAGTTTCTTTAGGACAACATATGCATTAATTTTATTTAATTCTTCTTAAAAAGAATCATTACTGTGTGTATATTTATATTTATATACTGTAAACATATTTAGGTATGTATTATGCACACAGTAAATACATATACAAGTACATATGTAAATATTTATAATCAGTAAGCATATATGTATGTTAGACTCCTGACAGTTCAGTTACAGCTGATGAAAAGGTCATAATCTTCAAAACTAGGCTGCAGGCTAACAAACCTCAGGCATTGTGAGGTGGCCAGGTCATACCAGTATGGTAATATGCAATACCTATCAGCTACTGTGACCCGTCAGTTCCACAGTGCTGACAGGCAGGAGGCTGTGGCAGCACAATCCTGGGAGGGGGCTTCCAGAGAAATATAGGGCCACACTCTCTCCTGGTGTAATCCCAGTGAAGCCATTGGAAGCCTGCTGAGGATAACCATATCTTACTAGGACACAAGAGCAGTGTGCTTGTTCGGTAGCCTTCTTGCACCCCTCTGGAGGACACCATTTTACCCTCCTGACCTTTCCAGGTGGTTTACAGAAGTATTGCTGTGAAACTCAGGGCAGATGTTATCCAATTTGCATATTACATCTGGGTTGGTACCTTAAGGGCAGGTACCATGATTTCATTGCCATGGTAGCAAACCTTGCAGGACTACAGAGCACCCGTTAAAGATGGAAGGTTCTCTCTCTCTGTCCCTGAATCCTACTGCGAAGGACAACTCTGGTAGCCAGGCTGCTAAAAAGACAAAGCTGTGTAAGGCTTTCTGCCGTTCTGCCTTCTAGGCACAGCGTCCACCCAGGATCTACCACACTGTCCTTTAAAGATTTTCTTCTCAGAGGGTGCTTAAAACTGAGCCAATAGCATCAGAGAAAATAAAAATATCAATATTTATCAGCTTCATATATTCTGTTTCAGTTTTGTTTTAAGATGTCAGCTCTTTGAGCTGGAAACATGTGTTGGCATGCTTATCAATAACAACAACAGCAAATTGACCAAGAGCTCTCAGGGACACACTGTATCTGCATTCATACTTTTCCCCCCATAGATCCTAGTTGTAGGTTTAAAAATAATATAAACAGGCTATTGCCTCGCTAATTCAATACACACGTGGACCCATGTTATGGACATTTCATTGCAACTGGTTATTGTATCATTTCTGCACCATACCTACAACAGCAGATCTTGTGCTGGATTAGTACAGGCTCAGCAGTTTAGGGTCTAGATATGGGTAGGCAGTGTATGTGATACACGGGTGTAGATGGATCAACATGCACATAGTTTTCCTGTGAATTGGATTCTTTGTGAATCACTTTCCTAAATTATTCTTCCTGTCCATTGAAGAAAATTATTTATTGATTAATCTATATCTGGCCTACAAGGAAAAAGGAAGTGGTAGAAAAATTTCTGGAGCTTACTCCTGGTATAAAAAAGGATGGAATGTACTAATTGTCAAGAAACTCAGCTGGGCAAGGGAGTTTTACAGGCAGATTGTATGAATCAGGGGACTTGCAAACAAGAGAAAGCCATGCACTGAAAAGCTGTGGGGACAGAGATAGGAGTGCTGAAGCAATGTTGTGAAGTAGAAAATAATGCATGAATTTGGAAAGGATAGGACAAAAGCAAGGAAGGTGATTACCAGCTTTGTTTCATGCAGACCACGGTGGGAGAACGTGACGGTTGCTAAATCTGAACATGAGGAGGCTACAGTAACCAGGACATAAAGCACTAGGGTTTGGGTAAGAAAAGACAGATAAAAAGAAAAGACAGTAAAAAAAGTTCATGGAGATAAAAATTATTATGTAAAATCAAGTCACATTTCCCTTGTAGCACTCTTAAATAGCCTAAAATCTTGTTTACATTTGTAATTTCTATTTGATGGACTTCTTGTCAAAGAGATTAGCAACTTCTTTCAGTTCAGAGGCATTTAAATTTAGCACCAGGAAAAAGAAGTTTGTTGAGCGTGGAATCCACCCCTGCTGTTCCAAAACAATCAGAAACAGGAAAAAGTAATCAAAATGGAGTTTTAATGAGTTATAGAGCTATTGTTTACGGGAGAGGGCTGAAAGCCTGAAGCCCAAGTCTGGAGGACCTCTGTGACCCTGTACTGCCTCTCGGTGGCAAAATATTTGCTTGAAATTACGTCAAAACAACACAATGTGTGTGTCTGAAGGCCAAGGGGGAGGGCAATGTTGAGAAAAATAGTGGAAACTCCCTGAGCATCTGAATGTACTGAAGGCTTTCCTTGAAAAACAAAGCAATAAACAGCAGCTGTATTTGTACATTCAAGCTAACATAGGCAGTGTCTCCCTCAGCAGTGCAAAGGGGAAGGCTCTGTCTCCAGATGGCCCAAGGAACCATTGCAACCCTTTGCTCCACAGCTACCAAGTGCAGGGAACTGCAGGGCTGACCCAGCTGGGGCCCAAGGCTGAAGGGGACGAGTGCCCATGGGCAGCTGGGCTGCCAGCCTGTGCCCACGGCCCGGGGCCCTCTAGGACCAGCAGTCACAGTGCAGTGAGATGCTGCCATTGTGTCAACATGAAAGCTTCACAGCGTGATGAGGAAGCTCTTCTGGAGAGGGGCTGAAAACAGGAAGCTAATTTTCCCAAGCAAATAATTACACAGAAGTGCTGTTTTTTTCAGGAAGGCAACTTTTGTTGCTTTCCTGGTACTCTCTCTGAGGTAAAAAAGGACAAAGTTAACCCAAAAGCAACAGTACATTTTTACTGTGGTGCTCAGCAGCAGCTATTTAAAAAGTAGCCTGTATCTGAAGGTAGCCTGCTTAAAGAACCTGCCTGGTCAGGGAAAAGCAGACTCTCTGCCTGTCCCTGGTGACTACTTGTGCAGAAGAAGCTCTCCCAAAACACTGGGGAATAGGTAAAGACCCCATGAGCCTTCCCAAAAGCACCTGAGCAGGAGGAAATCACAGGTATAGAAGTAAGCAGGAAGATTGCTATTAAAATGAACAGCAGACCTTCCCCTTGAGAAACAGCGATGAGCTCTGTGAACTGCTCAGACTGCAGCCAGTGGTGGCAGAGGTGTGACATTTATGTAACATGACAGACAGTCTGCTCAGCCAAAGTAACCTTCCCAACACAACCACCCCACCGGGGTACCAGCCCCAGTGTGACAGCCATGAGCTCGCTGGCCTATCCAGGCTTTCATCTCCTGCCTCTCACAAACTGCACTCATACCAGTTGGTGGCACCATGCGCAGCTTTGCAGCATCCCAAGAGGTTTCTCTTGGCAGCTGGGAAGGGACAGCTTTCACACCCTGCAGCTAGGCAGGAAGCAACTCTCAGCAGCTTCCAGGTTAACAGTCACCAGACAAATTTTGGTTCTTCCAATACCCAGCTAAAACTGGGTTTGTTAAGCCCCCAAATTTTATTTCACTTTTACCTTGGTTGAAATTCAAAATAGCCATGTTTTATCAGCAGATCCCTGCATCAGGCATATGGCTTTCCAGAGAAATGTGAAACAATAGCTTTGTCTGAAGTCATATGATCTTCTATTTGCTCATATCATTGCACCAAGAAACCAAAATATTTTAATCAGAATGTGTAACATCAAGCTGCAAGTGAGAATTTAAAAGCAGAAAACACCTATAATGAGACTTCAAATGGCCAATAAAATTCAGATTCTTCAGCTTTTTGTAAGGCCAGTTAAAGAATTTTAGTCCATATACATCCACAGTACTTAGAGCTGCCACTAGATCTGTAGACACTCAATATTTCTGCAAGGCAAGCTCAAATGAACTGAGGCCAGACTCAACAAAATGAGTGTATTCAGGCCTACTGATTCCATGTGAAAGTTTCATGCAATGCTTGTCCATTGGCATGCACACCTGATTGTCCAGAACATGTGCCATCATGAGCAGTACTAAGACCTACTAAAGCCTTGCACCCTTTGCACCACCAGTAGCATGTGTTTGTGTAGTTTCATTTGGTATATGTAAACCATACATGTTAAGAAAAGGCTCACCTTGATGTCATGCATGTGTCTAGTAAGAGTGAAATGTCTGTTACAAGTTACTCTGCTACAAGTATAACCTGCAATAAATGCAATATACATGAACCAATGCTGCACTGTTCCTCAGCTGTTACTGTGCTGGTAATTTTTGATCCACTTCTGAATTTAGAATCAGATTATAGACCTGCACAAGCATACCAATGCCTGTAAGAACACTGTGTTTATACACATAAACAGAAGCTTAATTACAACCTTTCTGAATATTTTTTGGCACTTATTCTTCAAATCCACGAGCCCTCACAAGCACTCATTCGACAGTCAATCTGGAAAAATGCAAGACTGTCTCATAATGTTATTTACAAGTGAAATGCAGATCATCAGCTTGGCCTCTGGAGCAGAATTTATATGTATGTATATATCTCTCTCTGTAGAGATACATAGATATTTCTAAGCCAGTGGAAAATAATAGTTGTAGTTTCCTTTCTTGATGAAGGAAAACATGTTTTGCCTTGTCTTATATCTGTAAGCAAAGCTGGATCTGGGAGAAAAAAAGACATATAGTGAAAGGCACCACTACCCCCGCCTTTCTCACTGCTCACTCTCTCCTGCAATTGTGTAAAGCAAGGAAGTAAAAGGCTGGTAGGGACCGAAAAACATGTTTTTCTTTGAAAGTCCATCTGCAGAAATATTTATCAGCTGTTGGCAAAACACACACACACACATCTTTATTTAAAAAGGCAGAAACAAATACATCCTTTTTTCACTGAAAAATGGAGTATGTTTGACATCCCTGCTGTGAAAAACATGGTTTTTATTAGCTGCTTTGGGGATTTTTTTATGCTCACTAGAAGTCACTGAGGTCTTGTGCCACTCAGATCTGCAGTACAGCTCAGTGTATTGTGGCCTCCTGGTCAGCCAGTGTCTTCCTTCTTCATGAATGGATGTACAAAAGCCACACACGAAGAAGGACACCTAGAAAGCCCACTCATTCATTCAAGTGTTGCAAATAGTGGGCTAACAGAATGATCAGCTCAGGATGAGTCTGTGGGCAGAGACAGGCTGTGCCCACATGGTGCAGAGGAGCTGTGGCAGTGTGACTCCTGGTGTGCTGCTCTCAGACAGGGTGGGCAGCCTCTGCAGAGTGCCCCAGCACCACAGACCAGTGAAAGCTAAACCCCAAACCTTTCTCTGGTTTTAGGAGCCTGGCAGGTCTTACAATCCAAGATGGTCTCATGGAGGTGTAGGGACATTGTAAACTAGGAGCTGAGACATTCCCACACTTCACAGTGAGTCCTAGAAACAGACCTCTTTCTTCCCAGCCTCTCGGGCTCCCTTGTCCCTTCAGCTTGCACCAGGGAAAGTTGCTTCCAAAGGAAACACACTTGGATTTCTGAGTCATTCCACACCAGTGCTCAACAGGATCTACCAAAAATGGAACTAAACTCTTCTCCCACAAATATATGTCAAAGGAAAAAAAAAAGTATAACAAAGTCCTTTTCTTTATTTTCCTACTTAATTTCCTCAGTGATTTTTCTGCTGAAATCACAGCCCTTCACTAGACTGTGAAGAATCCTTCATTATGTCAGGGAGAAAGATGCTTAGAAAATGTAGAGAGATGCAAAATTTCCCCAGAACCATACCTTGAATTCTAATGGCTTCAGTGAAGGGGGGGTGCAGAGCACTGCAAGAAATTTAAAGAGGCCTCTGTAGCTGTGTTGGAATGACATGGAAGTAAAGGGGGTGTGGGGTCTCCTTCTCTGGAGAGATTCCAGCCCCGTCTGGACGCCGACCTGTGCGCCCTGTCCTAGGGACCCTGCTTTGTCAGGGGGTTGGACCCCATGGGCTCTGGGGGTCCCTTCCAACCCCAACAGCTCTGTGATTCTGTGAAAGTACTTTTAACCATATTGAGAGTATCTGAGCTAGTGACTGTTCCACAGCTCTGCACAAACAGTCTGACAAAAGGTGCAGAGCAGGATCATTTGGGAGTCTCGTGGTTGCATGCTCTGAGAAGGGAGAGAGACAGTGATGACACTGTCTCCAGTATTAGAATCAATTACATTAATGGAGAGATGAGAAAAGGGAATGGGGAGAGGCCAACTGCTTCATAGGCATATGATTAATGAGGTGCTACTGTGTCATATTTGTCCTTATAAATCAAAACACTTAAGAAAATTAAATAACTTCTAATAATGTCACTTGCTTAAATTGTGTCCCTTTTTCTCTGCTTGGCTCAAAAGTGGACTCTGGGATCTCTGACCCAGCTTTAGAAGTATCATAAATACTACCACCCAACATACACAGTTTCTGTGTGTCTTGTCACTTTGGTCCTCTGTATTAAAAAATGTTCAGCTGAAGTTTCCTCCCCTCCTCTTGAAAACCTGTCCCTGAAGAACTGATTCTGGGATTGTTGTATTGTCAGGAGAGAAGAAAACAGAGTGTGGGAGAACTTGCAGTATGAGTCCACACATTATCAGATAGTAAGGAATTCAAGAAGTTTTTTATTTAACAGCCCAGCTGACAGGAAGATCTTTAAATTAGACTTCATATTATGTTGGATTCGAAAGGCAACTATGACACAAATTTATGAGCAGTCAGGTTTCATTAATTCATAGTTCAATACTCCTGAAAGAATAATATACTCTTGCTCTACTTTGACAAAATGGTTGTAGGTTGTACAGGCACTTTCTAGTTTTGTGTACACCTTCTCCCTGTGATGTCTAAAATAACATTCAAAATGTGTACCTGGGGACTGACTCATTCAGGAACAGTATTTCTGTGGCATTTTTGCTGATAGAACAACAAAGTACCTCAAAGAAGGGAGTTGCTCAGATACCTTCCTCATAGAAATGATGGTGAATTCTGAACCTAATGTCAAAATTTGGAATGAAAGGGATCTTCACATCCTTAGAGAGCTGCAATGACTTAGAAATGCTTGCTGGAGGCAGGAGATCTCAGTGCTGGTGCTCCAGATGAGGAGCACACTCCAGTGCATCGGTCCATAAAGCTTTCATGCATCCTGTGTTGCTTATGATCAATATTGGTGGAGCTTCTCACCACACATACCAGTGCCCAGGAACAAGCTGAACAAATGAACTGCCTGGTTCAGTGAGAAGTGAGTCAGCATTGCAGGAATGCCTCACATCCTTCCTCACATCTAAGCCCACTTGAAGCACATTCACTTGCCCTGCAGCCAGGCCATCGAGCAACACCCCGGAAGCTGGAAACAAGTTGGCCTGCTCTAGATATTGGAAGAACAGGGACAAAAAGTCTTAGCTGCCTACAGAGAGACTGAAGGAACAAGGAGGAAAATGGTCAAGATAAATGTTTGTCATTTCAGAGCTGTCTCCAAGGGATATATACATATCACAAGCAGTTTATCCCACAGTCTGGGCCATTTGTAAAAGTGTCTCCATATTTCGATCACACAGCTGTTATAGTACCTCTCCTCGTGCAGGGTAACAGGAACTTTTACCAGCTAGGTTTAGGGTTCTTACACCCAAAGAACAAGTCACAGAAGCAGGGATGAGCTGGAAGCACTGTAGCAGCAACCTTGTGTCTCAATACATTCTTCTATTTATAACTAGGCTAAAAAAGAAAAGGCACATGCAGCTTGGGCCCTCCTGCTGCTTCCCCTGGTCTGGAGAGGGGAATGGAGGTGAGTCTGTCTGCTTTATCACCCAGGCTGCTCAACCTGTCCAAATAAATTCCATCTCTTGGCAGATGTTGCTTCTCCCTGTAACAGTCACTTGCACTGAGAAGACATGTTTCTGCATGTATGAAAATCACAGAAAACTTAATGAGAAACCCTTTTGCCATGAGGCCTCTCTATCCACTGCTGGCAAAGGCATCCAGGTGGCCTGGGGTAGAGCAGACACATGCCACGAGTATGTCACAGCTTGCCCTGTGATCAGTAATGCATGGCCCATTAGTGTACATACAGACGTGACATAACCAGCCTAGGTTTGGAAGGCAGACATTCTGGGACCAGCAGCATAGCTTGCTGTCAGGAAATCGGACAGTCTGACGGGATCCTCCCCTGTAGCACTCCACTCTCAGGAAGCATTTGGTGAGAAAGGATCTGAATGCAAAGGAAAGTCTAACTTCTGACTTGCTGTGTCCTACTGCTCTATTTCCTGGAGCCTGAACACCAGGAAAAATTACTTAAGATGTCTAAATGTCTGTTCTATGGGTGGAGCAGGCAGGGACAGCTCCGTGGCTTTGCATTTGCTGTGAAAAAGTGATTTGGATCAGGTAGGTAGAATTTGTGTCCAAAACAAAAAATAAGAAGGAGGATTTGGCAGCTGTTGCCATGTTCACCTATTGCATGTGCTGTCACTTTGTGAGGTGCGCTTTAACCCCCATCAGATGCAACCCACCTGCATGCTCTTTTAAAAGAACCACCAAACTTGAATTCTAAAGCAAAACTTTTGACTGGCTGTGCAAATAGAGAATCACAGAAGTTAATTCTGATTTCAGCTATGCTCCACCGGGCCCGCTAGCAGTGGTCCTGCAATGATGCAAATCACCAACTGTAAACATGTGTGTAGTTTCTCCAGAGCTACAATGCATTCCAACTATAAGAATTTTTCTGAAAGCTCCACTGCAGACTTCTCAGTGAGGCCTGATCGTAAGTGGGAAATTGTTCAATGAGCAAAGTATGAGATGTCAGTATTTTTAGTCATATGATTCTTGTGGGATACCAGAAGTGGTCAATAAGAAATTTAAAAAAAGAGGAGTACATAATATTCAGATACACCATGCAAAAAAAAAAGGGAAGCATGGCAGTGTTGCCCCAGTCACCTCTCCAGTGTGATGGTGCAGGGACAATGCTACAAAAGTTTGTCCCAGAGGTTGCTGACACCGGATCAATATTTAGTCATGAAGTTTGAAAGCTTTTTACAAACGCTTCCAATTGATAGGATTGTCATCTGCTAATTAGCCTCAAGAGTCTTTAACGAGGCGGCAGTGTGGGCACAGAGAGGTGGGAGCAGCGGTGCACAGAGACGCAAACCCCAGCATTACGGGTAGATCATGGCTTGAATTATGCCCTCCCATTCTCTCTGTTATGGCACTCCAGTGGTTAATGGGAGCCTTCTTTGTCCAGGGGTTGCTGCGGAGACGGTTCCTGTACCTCAGGAAGCAGGGAGAAGAGAAGTTTCCTGTTTTGAAGAAGGTTTAAGAACTATTTTCCTCCAATCAGGCAGCAGATGCCTGGGCAGGAAATGGAGAATGCAGCTGCCAGCCCCACTCTGGGTCAGTGGCTGGCTAATCAATGCAGCCAAGGTTTGCTATAACCAGAGAGGCCCCGGTGATAAGTGGGTGGCAGGGTTAAGGAGAGGACTTGTGCTGGAAGGTGCCTGGAGCAAGACTGACACTGGAGCGAGACCAAAACAAATCCAAATACTGAGAGGAAATGGGCGTTCAGCTTCCTCCCTATACGTACCTCTCACACAGCACACTGCACCCAGTATATGGCCCTGATAAAAATGAGGCATGTAATGGATTGTTGTGGTTCAAAACAATGCTCAGTCATAGCAGTAGTCATGTTGCAGTAGCATTTTCTCATGATAATTCACTGTCAAGGGAGACTTGAGTGTACTGGAGTGTCAGGTGCATGGTCCCATCAAATGCAGGAAACCATTTCTCCAGCTAGGTGGTTGGGGTTTTTCCCCTTTTACAGATGAAATTCAGCAAGAGTGTTTGCTGACCTCCAGGAGTGAAATCCAGCTCTGACCTCAGTGAAGCTAGAACTGCTATTGACCTTGTTTATGCCAAGTCACAACCTTTGTGACTCAGTTCCCTGGTTTTCTTTCACTGACATCAAATTTACATCTGTGTAACATCTGATGCTCAGTGGTATTTGCTCACTTTGAGTGTTGTCTGAAGCACCCATCTGCCATTCTTCAGCTCCCAGCTCACAATGATGCTATTTCCTCCAGTACTTTATGTCACAGAGGGTGTCTGGGAGGGTGTGAAAGGCGGGAGAAAAACAAGACTAACTGCAGTAGTGTATTTTCAGCTGCTTCTCTGTCTGTTGCCAATACAGTTTACTGACATCTTGTAAATACAGGTGCCAAGTGCTTTGCAGTGCAGGATCCTCCTGTCCCACTGAGTAAAGACAAACATGTTTCTGGACACATCCTTGCCCAGGCTAAGTTACATTCAGCAAAGCTTTACCTGGGAAACACACAGGCCAAAACTGAGAAAGGACTTGAGAATTAGGCACCTGGGCAGCTGAGAAGGAAAGACCCTCCATGGCAGTGAGGAATGAGTGGACCCAACCGTGGCACTATATCAGCTGTCAGAATTTATACCATCACCTACAGCTAGAATGCAGGAGGAGATATCAAAGTAACATGAAAATAGTGATTTCTCAGGCAAATAAAGCTTGATGCATGTAAAGATTTATAAGATGATGTTGCTTTCTTAAATTCTGCCTAATAGGCAGTAGGAAGTTTATTTCAATGTAACGTTGGGGGCAAACACTACTTCTACCCCCTGCCCAATGTTGTATTCTTAGTTTGATGCCAGAAAATTTCTTTTAGTAATGTCACTGGCATCAAAATAGTAAAAAAAAAAGCCAAACCCAAAGCCCAAAGCTATAGACCCTAATGAAGAAGAGATAACAGGGTAAAAGACATTGAAAAATGCCCTGAAAGACTGCTTATAATGAAAAGATCCTCAGCTTGAATAACACTTCCATGTAATAACATAAAGGGGCTTAAAAATAACAATTAGGATGTATAGGTAGTGTAGCATGATAGACAAAGTCTCTAAAGCTTCATTAAAAGGTCAGAGTGGTAGGTTATGTTACAATAATAAAAAATAAGTTTCCAACACACCAGATAGCTCTAGGGCACTTCAGTATATGGAGTAACCCTATTTAAAAAAGATTGGGCACTTGCTTAGATTTAAGCATGTACTTAAAATACCTGCTCTTTCCATTGGCATAAGTTATTTGTGTTGACAGACACAGACATCGAGGTGGCTGGTCGCAAGAATCAAGCACAGACCAGTACATGAAGGTGGCAGAAGGCCAAATGACTGCTGGCTACAGGTGGGACAGGGAAACCCATTTCATTCCGTGTACCAGGGCACACACCAGGCATGTTATGCTGGAAGGGAATATATAGGCCTTTCCATCTCATCTAGGTCAGTTAGAGTAGTAATGAAAGACCTGCTACCACGGATTTCTGTGTCTCCAAAACCGTTCAGTAGTGCAAATGCTTACTTAGAGGTGTAGTCATACAACCAGGGTCCCCTGTAGAACCAGAGCCCAACATTCATAGATACTGGCCCCAGTGGTAGCGACTCATGCCCACAGAAAGAATGGTTTAATTCCCGTTTCCCTCACTACTTCCTTTCACTCTTCAGAGGCCCTTGCACTAATGTGCAAGGCATTCTGCACCTCATCAGTCACAGTATGATAGCACTGCAAGGGCAGGAAAAAGAACTTTAACTATACTACAAAGCATCTGCCAGCAGGATGATGTCGGCTATTAGGTAATTTGTGAAAGCAGAGCTAGCATCATCTGAAGTGAAGTTGCTCTGGATGGTGTTAGCAATAGTCCTGATTTCCATGAGACACAAAATGTCAAAACACCACCTCAGTGTTTCACACACAACCTGGCCTGGACACTGAGCAGGTACAAGGAGATTCTCCCCCTCCCCAGCCCGCTGGCATGCAGAGCTCTGGGATGGCTAGGAGCAGCTGTCCTACCCTGGGGAAGAATGGCCCCTCCCTGACTAGGGAAGCCACCCTTGGGGTCAGTTCAGCCCTCATGGGTTTTCTTTGCCACAGGAGGGAAATCTGCAAAGTTGCACTTTCTTGTGTGAACGATACTAGTTCCACTGGGAAAGATAGCAGGGCCATATCATGCCTCCATTGAGTGGAGGAGGGAGATCCAGCCTTGTCTGGGGGCTAGTACTGCTGCCAGCCTGAAAACTGAGAGATGAGCCCAGCCACAGGACGCCTGTGTTAACTTCATTGCGCCAGGAGCTGGTTATTGGGAGAAGGGAAAAGCCAGCAGTCCGGAGCTGTCTGAAACTGCTCTGAGCAAGCGTGGTTTCTTACAGGAGGGATTCCCTGCACTCAGACATCGCTTCCAGCAGCAGGTGCTGTCGGCTCCGCAGGGATGCTCGGGGCTATGGGAAAACGCCCGAGGCGGGGAGGGGGAGAGGGCTTCCCCGACCCTCGTTCCCTGGGGTTTCCTAGGCGGGGGCGGCCACGGGAAAATGGAGCAGGGGCTGGAGGGGAGGGGGCGCGGAGGGGGGGGTGGCGGGGGGGGAGGGGGGGATGGATGGCATGGCCCTGAATGGATTGGAAAGGATGGATGAAAAGGGAGGAGAGGATGGCGAGGAGGGAAGGACTGACGGGAGGAAAATGACAAACAGGGGGGAAAGGATAGAGGGGAAAGAACGTAGGGGGAGAGGATGGAAGGAGAGACGGGAGGGAGGGAGGGGGAACGGAGAGAGGGGATCCAAGGAGGGTGCAAAGAGGAACCGAGGGCCGTGGAAAGGGAGTGGGGATAGCGAAGGGGGGGCGCGCAAAAGGGGGAATCAAAGACAGGGCGACCCGCTGCGCCTTTAAATGTTCACGCCCTTGGGCGTCCGTGTCGCGTCCCTCGCCCACCCCCCGCCCGAGCCGCCGGGCTTGCTCCGCGGCGGGGGATGCCTGCGGCCCGGCCCCGCCCGGCCCGGCCCGGCCCAGCCCCGCGCGCCGCCGGCCGTGCGGGGCCCCGGCGCCGGCCGCCGCCACCGCCCCCCGACGGGCCGCGCGCGGGGCAGGGCGGAGGCGCGCCGCGGCCCTGACCGCCCCCGCGCCGGCACCGCCGCCTGCCCAGCCCGCGGCTCCGGGTCCGGCTGCCCCGCCCGCGCTCCCATGCCTCTGGAGGGGCTGTAGCGCCGGGCGCGTCCGCGAGGGGCGAAGGCGGCGGCGCCCCCCACCCCCGGGACCATGCTCTGAGCGCCGGGGGCAGCCGGAAAGCGAAGTTGCGGTGGAAGATGAACAACGCCGGTAAGTGCGCGGCTCCGCCGGGATGCCTCCGGACATCTTTTCCCCGGAGCCGGCAAATGCCGGGTGGGCTTCCTTCCTCCGGTGCCGGCACCCTCCTTCCCTCGGGCCGGCACACCCCGCCGGCGGGGCCACCACCACCGGGATGGTGTCCCCCGTCCGCGCGCCGCTCCTCCGGGGCTCGCACACGTTCACCCACCCCCTGTCCCCGTCCCGACATCCCGCGTTCGGGGCCGTCAGCTCCTGGGCCGTGCCACCGGGGCTGGCACCGCTCCTCCAGGCACCCTTCGTCCGGGGCTCGCCCTCCTCCTCCCCACTCCCCGACAGGTGCTCAATGGCTCCCCGCGGGCACCGCGCACCCCAGGGCTGTGCATGCCCCGTTACTGGCCCCCCCCGGGATGGGGCCGAGCCGCAAGCCCGGGCGAGGCGAGGGATTCCCGGGACAACCGGACTGGCAGATCAGGAGGGCCACGTCTTCTGAGGGACGCGGCTCTGCGCCCACTCGGATACTGTCAGCCCCTCACAAAGCCCCTGGGAAATTTGCTGTGGCAGTCTTTATGACTGAGAATTTTCTCTTCAAGGCAAACCCAAGACCCTCCTCCTTCCTTCGTTTAACTTCCCTGAATTTTTCCTTGATGGAAAGTGGGAAGGTGAAAGAGATGGGGTGAGAAGGGACCAGATATTAAAGACAAGATGTTCAACAATTAAACATTGAAAGACGTCACTGGAAAATCGGGGCAAACTTTAAATTAGTGATTTTCAGGGGAGAGGCATGTGTGTAAAAAACCATAACAATCCAGGAAACCATTATTACTAACTCTCTAGTTATTTAGAAAAATCTAATGCTGCAACTAGAATTAAAGAGGATTATAAAATGTCCCTTTGTGTTGGCCCTAAAATTTTCCATTGTGTTTCCCTGTTCCAGAAGGTGAATGTTGCTGGGCACCTCACTTGCATGGGTACATCCTGCAACCCAGAGATTTCACCACTTGATACCTTGCCTGGCCACTGTCATGTGTTGGGAAGCTCTGAATCATTGTTTGCAACAGTAGAGGAACATAGGATTGGAAAGGATCTTTTAGGTCAAACCCAGCCCTCTGCTGTTGTATGAGCATGTCATACTGCTCCTCTGAGTTTAAAGCAAAAGGTTCTAGTTCCTCTCAGAGCAGCAAGTGAGATGCTCTTCTACCCAAAAAGTGGGGACATTTCCATTCTATTTTCTGATCCTGTCTGAACCAGACTCTGTCCTTCCCAGGAGACAAACTCACTTGAAAGTTAAGTGAGCTAGCAAAAAATTACTTTAGCCATGATGCTTCAACCTCTCTTCATCGCTCCATTATTTAAAACAGACCAGGTCTAATCTGATCTGTTGCCAGTGGAAGTGTCGTGTAAGGAATATCAGATGTATCCATTTGTAAAGACTTATATTTTATTAGCAGTTTTTATTTTTCAGGAATGTAGGACTGAGTGGACCTACCTTCATCAGTAAAAGCAGTACTCCTGACAGAACACAAGGTCATATTACTCCTTCTATTAGTTCATCCCATTATATCTTAAACCAAAATTTTTATATAACTCTCCTTCTATTCCTCTCACACAACTGAGAGCCTCTTGCTATTGCTGGTTCTAGTTTTCAGACCAGGTCTATCGCCATTTATTCTTGTGATTACATTGTCCTTTTGCTTAAAAATAGTTCTTTTCCTCCTCTGGTGTTTATCTCTAGGCTGTATTTATAGAGTGCTCATATCCCTTCTCAGCCTTTGTTTTGTACATTCACACAATGCAAGGAATGTCTCTCCCATCAGTGCAAAGCAGAACTTCCTACTGACTCTGAAGGAGAAGGGGCATTTATTAACTGGCACGACAGGGACCAGCACCAGTGATCTTTGTGTACATGGCACCAGTAAGGGGAGTCGTATGTGCAGACACACATGGCACACTAGTGAAAATAACGACAGATAGAAAACAGGAAGGGAGATAGGGATTATCTTCAGAGATGCAGAACTGATATGAAAAGAAAGATGAAGCGATTCACCCAAGGTCACAGGAAATCTGTGGCAAGAGACAAGAGACAGACCCCTATCTCCCAGCCTCATACATGGGACCTTCCCAACTCTCACCTACTGATTTGTTACCCAAGTGCTGAACCGGTGCTGCCCATAAGATGAATGTGCAGGTGTTAAACTCTAGGTTGTTGGGAGGCATAAGAAGACTATATATTCTTTCAGATGCTACTGAATGAAAGTAATATAGGAAAAGCTGCCATATGTACTTGCCAGAGAATTATAACATCATCTTTTCTTCCTAGGAAGCCATCTATGAAACAACAGGTGAATATATAAGCTGTCTTGCTGCAGTGTGAACTTCCTGTTGTGAAATCACAGCTAAATTGAAAACATCACAGACAGTTACATTACAAAGAAATATATGCCAGTAGTTTAGAACCAAAATTATTTGTCGTGTGCCTGTGGTTTTTCATGGTCAGGCCCCTCAGGCCTACCAACACTGTCTGTACAGCCTGTTAGAAATGGTGAAAATGCTGGAGAATTTTCAGAATCGAGATTTTTTTTGGTGTTGAAATTCATCCTTTTCTGTTTATAGACTTTTGGTTTTTTCCTCTACCCCAGCCAGTGCTTCTCTGTGGGATATTATGTATTAGATTCACAGATGGCTGCAATAAAGTTATACAGTAAGAGAAATTTGTAAGCTATTGAACTGATATCCCCAAATCCTAATGCATTGATCTAATAATAGAGGATGGATTCCAGTAACTATACAGAATGGCATTTTATTTCTGCAGAGTGGGATGTCCTCTGACATCCCAGCTGTTAATACTTCAATTGCGATTTGTAAGAAGACAAAATTCCCATGGGATAGTTACTACTGACTGTAGGGATGTCTTCACAGTACAGAGTACTTTTAATCACACATTTGAAGAACATATGTGGCATTTAGGAGCCAATGACCTGCTGGCTTTGAATAGGGCCTCAGATCTCACGTGCCTAAAGACCTAACTTTCAAAAGACACTTAAGTGTCTAATTCCTGTTCAAGTCAGTGTGGGAGCTGATATCAAAATCTGGACCGAGGTCCCATTTGAAAGGAAGATTTGCACTCCTGTGTCATTAGAAAATCCTAGTCTAAATACCTTTTGTATTTCCAGTGACTCCCATGCGACTGTTTTCATTTCTCATGTTATGTTCTTCTGTAACTTTCGCAATTTCAGACTTTCCTCTGACAGTGTGAAGTAGTGCTGCAGTCACATGCTGTCAAACAGAACTACTTTTGCAGTGAATGTTGCAAAATCAATGACATCTCAATTATTTACAGTACATCCTGGGGTCCTACCAGTGACAGCACCGGTGTTTTATGAGTTGAACCCCTCAAAGGAATTATACTTTCCTTGTACTTTTCCGGGTCCAAATAATGTTATGTCTGTAATAGTGTTTTGGCAAATGGAAGTGAATTCCTGTATTTACTGCTATGCTTCAGGTTGCTTATTCTCATTTACTCAGTCGTGGGACTTTGCTTTCTTTAAGTGGTGAAGGCAACTGTATAGATACAAAGACATACATTGATGTCTGTGTGGTATTTTAGTAGTGTGTTCTGATTTAAGAGAAAAGCATTTATATAACAGAAATAAAGTCTGAGTTAATTTGACTGAGGACTGGCTGGTTGGCAGCTGAGGATCTCTGTAGTGGGTATCTCTAGCATTATCAGATGGTGGGTATGCATGATGCTGGGACCAGGATCATGTTGATACTGTCACACGTTTTCCTTGGTAAGAAAGCAAATAATAGAAAAGTCTCAGATTACAAAGTCCACTGTATAATGTAAGGACTGGTGAAGAAGTAATTAACCACGCAGGCAGGACAGTTGTACAAACAGATCTGGATCGTTAAGTTGGATCCATTCAAACAAATTACACTTAATGCATATTATAAAGCTATCAGTTTAGAGACAATGAACAGGCAGTACAGCCTTGGGAATAATTTAGAGATCATAAAGGACAAGCAAGTCAACCTGATACAGTAACAAGCTAATGGAGAATACTGAGAACTGTGTCTAAGAAAGTATGGAACTTTGTAGACAGCATCATCAGTGGAATTCTTTCCATAGGTCTGCCCCAGGTTTTTTATAGGGCCTATTGGAAAATTAGAAAAGGTTCAGAAAAAAATCCAAAAGATAAGACTTTGGGAAAGGCAAAACTGTCCAACTCTAAAGATGTAATGAGTTCATTTGTTCAGATTACCAACAAGAAGAATGTACCACAGCACAGCTGTATGAAGTGTATGTCTTCACCAGAGAAATACTGAATAATAAAAGGGTCTTCAACCCAGTGGAAGAAACAGCAAGAAATGCTGGAGATAGAATCAAGGCAGCACTAGCTGGAAGTAAGGGCTTTATTTTTAAAATGAGCAATTCATTGCAGGAATAAGATAAGGATGATACTAAGGTATATAGTCCACCTTTTGTGGACTTTGGATCAAAGCCTTCTAGAAGACAAGTTTTGCCTTTTTAGCTTGTTTTAACTTTTTTACTTTGTCTTAACTATGTCTTATTGACATAGCTGAGTGAAATTATACAGCTCCTGACCAAAGCTGAATGAGATTTTCTGATGCCCTTGTCTGGATATTCTCCCTCTACTCCTGTTTCTCAGGCAGTTTTCATTCTCAGATTTCAGTCCCCTCTTCCTGGACAGAAGCAGTGACAGACAGGACTTGTGTGTATTGGTTTCCACAGGGATTCTAGGTTTGGTGCAGTCCTATCCCACTGGTCCCTCCACCTGCATTGTCACTTCCATCCAAGAGCTCTGCAGATCCCTGAACTATGCAGTGTATTTCCATCCTCTGCCCTCAATGTCTCTCCCATTTCAACATAGGTCTTTAGTAGAATTAATGCCAAAGGCATGCAGAAAACACAGGTCCACAGAAATTCATTGGTCAGAAAAATCTACTTTCAGCACTTTGAGATGCCTGAACTGGATTAGGGCACCAGCCAAGGCTGGTACTAGTATCTGCACTGTGGAGCTAAGTCATTTCTTAGGCCACCATCAAAGGCCACAGGCCTGGGTCATGTCTGCAAATATCCCTGAAAATGTGAAACCTCAGTGTATTAGGTCTTCACCCCAAAACTGGCTGCTTGTTTGGGGGTGGTGGTAGATATGGTCCCTTATAAGCCTTAATTAAATACCAGGCTAATTCCTAAATCTAGAGGACATTTAAAAGTGGGTAGCTGCAGTGTTTCAGCCAATACCCCACTACTAAATATTCATTATTCCAACGAAACATTTTAACAATGAAGGCTCTTTGGGTTGGTTGCTGTTCCAGGAGAGCTGCTAGGCTACTGATGGAGAAGGAGGGTGATTTCATATGGGCCATAGCAGGAGCGAAACCATGCTGAAAGGCAGGTTTGCCTGAAGGAAGGTGGGTAAGGAGAGGAAGCGGTCCTTGTCAGTACAAGGAAGCATGAACAATAAGGGGAGGAGCAGGCTAAAGAAATTCCTATTCCCCAAGAGTTTCCTTTTAAGCACAAGGTGGGTGTGTCTCCCTCCAACATAAAACACATCCTAAAATAAACATGCAAAATTATTTGTGAACATACACATTCTTTAAGGCGCAGTGTTGTCTTCCCTACATTTAGGAGTTACAGCCAGAAACTCTCAAGTGTCTCAGACAGCAAAGGAAGCAGAAACTGAAGCAGAATGTTGCCCTGATAAAAGGCAAACAGTGGTTCTTTCTTTTCTGTAATTGTTTGGGTTTTACCCAAACAACCTTGTACTCCTCCTGCCATGCCCTCCACACCCCACTCCCTGGTGAAAGGCAAGATCAATGCACAGAGCAGTGAGGAGAGAACTAGGCACGGAATCAGTAGTGACCAGCAGCTGGCACAAGTGGGTAAGAGTAGCACATCACAATGCCTACCTATTATTACCATACTGTGAATGGGGTCCATTGATGTAAGTTCTCTTCCACTAGCAATGTTACTGAAGGTAGCAGAAGCAAAAGGTCAAAATTACTTGATTCCTTTAGCTGTAGAACATTATCACTGGAGGGAAAGTGGATAACTGCATTTAAGATATTTTTTAAGTGTATGTGGGAAAGGTGTAAGGACTCAGTTTTAGCTAATAAAAATTTCATGCATTTTACTACCCAAAAGCTAGTTTAGGATATCCAGTCATTGCAATAACTGATTTAAAAATGCAATAGGTAGATCTGGCTGGGGAGACAGTCTTAGAAGATACTCAACCCACTTCTACCCCCTCCCCATTTAAGTGTTTTCAGCACTTTGCAGCCTTCCACTGCTGCAAACTTGCTGCTGGCTGCAACAGAAGCAGTGGTACTTCAGCAACAGTGAAGTGTTTGGCACATAACATTTCCAAAATTATCTGAAGGGAAACATTAATTACCCATTCTGTGATTTCAATAATTAGACAGATGCCCTGCAGCTCAAAGCAGCAGTGCATACTGTGAAACAAGAGTACACGCTACATGCAGTGCAGGAGACTGTACTCTCTCCCTTGTTTTTCACAGGTTGTTTTAAGCCTCACACACATGAAGCTGGATCAGATAAAACCCCAGATGCAGAATAATTCCTAATCAGTTTATACAATAAGGTGCCTGATTAGATTAGACTTTTCACTCCTGGGCTGAGCTCACTGACTCAGTTTTCAGCTTAGATGAAATCTCTCTGGTGTCTCATAATTCTAGAAAGACTGTTTTCTGACTACATCAGAATGCCAAATTGTCAGCATCTTTCTGAGTATTGGAAGAAATTTCAGCAAGATTAAGAGCAGAAAGAACAGCCTCATATCTCCTAGAGTCTAACCAAACAAATATGTTGATATTAGTTCAGTACAAATTACTGCAGTTGGACTAAGATAACAGTAAGAAAATTATGGTGACATAAAGTATCAGAACAATCAGAGAATAATTTTTAAGTACTTTGCATTCGCTATTACTTTATTCCCAGTGTGGTGCACAGCTGAATTTTAATCATCTTAACTTCCCATGTTAAAACTCTGTATTCCAAAATACTCAAAATACTGCAGCACAGTAGCTACACATCTGTAACCATTTGGTGCATTGGCTTCTTCACCTCACATACTTCATCTCATATAAAATCACGAGGGAGGGTCCCTATTATTGCCTATTTATATAGTATTTCAGCATTTCATTTAATTATTTAAGTAAGAGTAATTTCAGGACCAAGACAGCTGGAAATGGCTATGGCATGTAAAATGTACCATGAGTAAAATGGCCATATATGACTTTATTCATTTAGCTTCAATCTAGCTTCTTTGCCAGTCTAGTTGAATTTCCCTGCATGTGTGTCAGCACTTCCACTAGAAATTAAATTTAGACACCCTTGTTTTGCCAGGTAATTCACTTCTTAAAAATATTTTTTGATGTTCTGAGAAGATTGTACCTGCAAGGGGTGCTGGTATTTACAGGAGGATGGAGGAGCTTTTGACTAAAGAAAGGACTGAAGAAGCTGTACACTTAAAACTCAACTTAAATTTAAACCAGTGACTCTCATCATGTTTTCAGTTGAAGTATTTCATGCAGTGCATTATAGCTCAGCTGCACAATCAATATAAACTCTTAGCCAAGCTTTTAGCAAACCACCTTATCCATCATGATTATGTTGTTTGACAAACAGAATGTAACTCTGTGTTTTGTTTCCATGGTAGTGGCAGGTGGGAAGACTGTGCCTGGGCACCCAGTGCTCACTGCAGTTTGACTGGGCTCAGTTCATCCTTGATCTGTTGGTCAAACTGATTTTGTTCAATACTGAAATTCTGCACACTAAATATTGAAATTAAAATTATTGCTATGAAGTGTTTGTACCGTGTTACAAGAACAGGACAGTGGCTGAACGCATGCCCATTGCAGTGAAACACTTCAGCATCACTTAATTTTAGGCCAAACAGATCACTGGGGCCAAATCAAAGGCCTGTAATGTCATTAGTACTGTAATAATGGGAGGTGTTACTCATCTGTGGCTGGCTGTGTCTGCTATACCCTTGGCATGGTAGCTGTGCATCTTTCCCTCCCCAAGTGTGCTTGGGCTGCATCTAGTGCGGTTCAGTTTTGACCTTAAACTGCATTCCCTGGAATGACTACAGTGCCACATGGAAGCACAGTGCACATGCTTTACTCCTTTGGTTCTCTTTTCAGTGCTGAGTCCCTTTATTGGCTGGGCTCCTTCTGCATTAGAAGTCACTGGTGTAAGATAAAGTCTACTGCAGGGTATATTTTGCTCACTTGAGTAAGAAACCAAGATGACTAATGTGTTTTTTCTGTCTTTTCTCCAGAAATCACCAAGCCACCACTAGCACCAAAACCAAAGATTGTTGGTCATCTTTCTCCAGTAGCTGTCTCCAAATTTTCTCCTTCACTGCCAAGGGCTGATATTCTTCATAACACGAACTCTATGTCTAGGGGTCCCAAACCACCTATTGCTCCCAAGCCAAAATTCGCAGCTGACACTGAGGGCAAATCCAGTGTTTACACCAACAATAACTTAAATAAATGTTCAAATGGGAAACTGGAATGTCTTGATGGAGAGCTGTGTGAAGGAAACCAATGCAATGCTGACTGCCCAGAATCCGAGGCAGATAATGAATACATTGTAGTTCCTGGAGCTCAGCTGACCAGCAAAGACTGTAGCGACTTGGAACATGAACATGATCAGAACCTAGATTTCTCTGTGGAAAATGAAGTCTCAGAAACTCCAGAAGAGGTAAAGAGGGAAGAAGATAGCACTGATAATGATGAGGATACCAGTAATCAAGAAGGCACCAAAGATGAGCATGGTAACTCTTCAGATATTGCTGAACCAATGGAACCAGATTCTGAAGAGCCAACCAGAGACTGTGACCAGAAGGCAGCACTTTGTGAGGACTCCTCAGATGCCCCTGATGGGAATAATGATGCTTCCAAGAATATAGATGAGGATAAAGATGATATAGGTGATTGTACTGAAACAAAAAACAAGGAAGAAACTTCTGACAACCTGGAACCGATTAAGGACAACAGTAGTAAGACTGAGAGTGATACTGATACCACTTTGAATACAGATGAGGAGCTAGTCATGGGTGATTTCTGTAAAGACACCATTGTAATGTCATTACCAGCAGATGAGTCAGTCCTGGGTTGTGAGAAGGCAGGGCAAGAGGAGAGGGAACTGCCTGAAGTTTTAGTAAAGGGAGATGGATGTCTACTACATGATGGTGACCACAATACACATGCAGAGCTCAATTTGGACATGGAAGGGGAGTTAGACAATGATGACTCTTCAAGCACTGACATGCTACTGGATGAGGTGAGTGAAGAAACAGCTCCTGGCTTGAAACCATGTGAAGATGAACTCAATGCTGCAGATGGCTTGGAAGAGTCCATCCATCAAGCAGAAGCCGAAGAAGAGGAAGCAGACCCAGATGAGCACAATAATACAAACACAGGAAATGCTAGTGATGGCTGCCAGATCACTGAGAGAAGAGGTAGGGAGAAAACATCAGAGGTAGCCTGTGAAGCAAGCGAAGACTCTGAGAAAGCAGAAGTAACAGTGAATGCAGAAAATATGGATAACGGCTGTCAAATTGCTCCTTGTGAGAATGAAGGTGGTGAGGAAACACCCATGCAACCTAGTAGTCCAGGGATGGAGCCAGAGCTGGAAGATGTGACTGTTGAAGAGCAGAATGAAAGTACTGTGGAAACCTCTAAGTCAGATGAGCTGCAACTTGACAGCAATGAGGTAGAAGCAAACAGCCTCAGCAAAAGTGTCCCAAGTCCACCTCAACAGGTCCCACTTGAGGAAGAGTTAGAAGTCTGTAAACATGGCAAAATTGATGTAGAATGTGGGACAAAACATGTCTTGCATGAAAAGCTAGCAGTCCCTGAAGTGGTCATTGTGCCTGAAGAATCAGAGGAAAGAGAAAATAGCAGTGATTCCATGGATGACCCTTATGTGCTTCCTGCAGAAAATGAAATTGCTCACAATAGGCAGACTGATTTCGGAGCTGATCACTGTAAAAGGGGCGAATTAGCCATGGATGGTGAAAAAAACTTGCTGCCCACTGATCATAAAAGCACTGTCACTAGAACACGGTCACTCTCTGGGAAAATGCCGGGCTATGTCCCAGAAACAGTTCCAGAAGAAACTGGACCTGAGTCTGATTTACCATGTTCCTGCAGTGACTCTAGGAAAGAAGATTCAAGCAATAATTTATTTTCAGTAGAAGGAAAACCAATGGAAGCCAATACAGCATTATCAACCAAGTCAAGGCGTTTCATTTTATATCCTCGATCTTATTCTGTTGAAGGGAGAGAGACACCTGTCTCTGTTTACAGAGAATGTGATGGCTGCATACTGGACGGTGGTAGAATAAAGAGGACAGAAGACAACTTGTCTTTGCCTTGTGTCAATGGTTCCTCAGGCAGTTTTTCCCAGAGAAATCACCTGTCATCAAGTGGCATATCTACTCCATCCTCAGTTGTGGATATACCACCTCCTTTTGAACTTGCCTACATCACCAAAAAGCCAATCACTAAAAGTTCCCCTTCACTTTTGATAGAGAGTGACTCACCTGATAAGTATCCCAAGAAAAAGAAATCTTCCTTTAAGAGGTTCCTTACTCTAAAATTCAAGAAAAAAACTGAAAGTAAAGTCCATGTAGATGTTAATGTTTCCTCTTCAAGGTCCTCATCAGAATCTAGCTATCACGGGCCTCTGAGGCTGATGGAGCTGGACAGGAGGAGCCTAAGTAGCTCACCTCAGTTAAAATCACACGTGGGGAAGTTCCGTGCATCTGAGTCTCCCTCATCTGTTCTTTTCTATAAGGATGGTAAAAGAAAAGGAACACCAAAGTCCTTCAGCAGGAGCGTGTCAAGGGTGGAGTCCTTCGAGGACCGGTCCAGACCTCCTTTCATGCCACTCCCATTAACAAAACCTCGGTCCATTTCTTTTCCCAATGCTGACACATCTGACTACGAGAACATCCCTGCTATGAGCTCTGACTATGAGAACATACAAATTCCACCTCGAAGATCCACCAGAGCAGGGACTTTTACTGAGTTTTTTGAAGATCCCAGCAGGGCACTATCTGCTGCTAATGAGAATGATGGCTATGTGGATATGAGCAGCTTCACTGGCTTTGAAAACAAGCAGCAAACTGCAGACCAGGAAACAGAAAGGTACTGTAATAAATTACTATGTTAGGCCAGCTAGCCTTGGCCAAGCAGGCAAGGTCTCCTCTGCTAGGTATTGTAGGCAGGTTCCTCCCCTGTTGCTTGGCTAATACCCCTCTCAGGAAATGCTTACAAGAAAGATTGGAAGAATGCAAGATAAGTTTTTATCAGTGAAAAAAACTGAAACAAAACCAAACCTCACCAAATTAACTCTTTACTGTGTAAATGTATACTTGGAAGTCCAGTGAATCTGGATCCTATGGCTTAGAGATACAAACCAAAGGACATTTTAAAATACTTGGTTTATCCAATCTAATTTATCTAATTTTTGTGGCTTGGGGGCGAGGGGGGCAGGGAAAGCTTGCTTTGTTCTTCAGTGAAAAAGGTTTCTGGCTTCTTGACTGAATGAAAAGGCAGCCTGTTTGCTGGAAGGGGTCCTGCTTAATTTTTTCATTCCTGTCAATTTCTCAAAGCAACTATATATATGTAATTTATCTTTCAAAGTACATCAGTTAAGTATAGACTGGGAAAATCCCAAATTATGAGCTAATCAGAGTAGACAATTAATTTTAAAAGTTGCTTTAAAGCCTATCATTGTGGCCCTTTGACAGAGCTGCTGATTTATAAGTTAAGTTAATACTCTGTCTGAAATCATATGCATTGCTAACATTAAGAACAATCATCCATCCTGTTCCATTAGATTATTTGCAAACAAGAAAATATGCTTTCCATAGTTACACAGGAGCAGTGCACTCAAGACATTTGGATTTGAATCTGTTGGGGGATTATAGCATACAATCAGTGGAGTGCAGAGATGTAAATAAGAGTGTTTTCTGTTAAGTTCATGTTAAATGGGTAATGAGAAAACAAGGTGCAAAGAAAATGAATGAAAAAGAACATCTTTAATGCAGTTGCATTTTGATAGAGCTGTGTGAAAAAGATAAAATCTTAAAAGCAAAGTTTCATGTCCATTTTCATCCATCATTTTCCTTCTAAAGATTTAATGCTCCTGTTTCTTTGTGACATTTATTTTTCTGGTCCTCTCCCCTGTCATTGTGAATGGAAAAAACCAGGGACATTTCACACATCCCTCTTCCAATATTTTAGACTTGTGGAGTAAAAGAACTTTTCTTTAATACCTCTGTATGAGTCTTGGAAACCATTTCTCAGACAAGAGTGATGTACAGTGCTTTGTATTTCTGAGAGAGGTGAGAATTGGTGGGTGTGGGGAAGCTGAGTGTGCCATGGGGATAGATGCTTAAGCCTGTGGATCCAGAGATGCCTGAAGCTGAGGGGTCTGGGACACAGTCCTGTGGTTTAGCTCTTAGGAGACATTGGCTGCTTACAGTGTTGGGACCCCCAGTAGTGCTGACACTGGGGGATGGTGGAGTACAGTGCAGAGCTGTGTTAGCAGGCCTGACGGCCTCTTAGTCATGCTGCTTTCAACAGTCTGCATCGCGCCCAGCACGCTGACGCTCGCTCTTGGAAAAGCTGGCCAGCTCTTTGTGTCCATGAAACACCGCCCATTTTAGCTAGTTCTTGAAGAACCAAGTTAAAAATATTAAAACTACGTCAATTGCTGTGACTTGGTCCCATTTATGAACTTCCTGTGGAAGCCTGTTGTTTCAAAGGGAGAGCCAATCCAAACTGGTTCAGGAAGTCTCAAGGTCAAGGCATGAACACAATTTTTCAGTCTGCTGCTTGTTCTGCATGCAGTTTTTGCTGTTGGGGGAAAGATTAAGGCTAGGCTCCTAAGAACCCCATTATCAAGATAACCAGGGTGGAGGGGAAGCGCATCAGGCAGACAGCAATACACACATCACTGCTGAGGCAGCTACTGTTTGCTGTACTTGTTCAGATGTTTTGGACAAAGACATGCCTGAAAAGCTCTGGGGAAACGCGTATGGGTATTACACATCCAGTGGCATAATATACTTGGAGAAACAATGTCTGGTCTAACTGTAAAGCAAAGCAAATCATAAAAGCACATGTACATGAATCTATTTACAAATGCATACATGTTGCATGGACACTGATGATTTATTTCCTGCTAAGGTAATTCTGTCTAAAGTATTTCTCAATGGATTAAAGCTTTCTAATATGAATACCTATAAAACACAGCTCTACCACAACCACAGAGGGATAAAAAATTACTTTGAACTCCAGCCTGCTTGTATCCTAAGGCTTCCTTCAACCAGTTGAGAGTCCAAGTGTGTTGCATTAAACCCTTGCATTATGTGAGACTTGAACTTCTTTTTGGTGCAGCCGCCCTCAGAGCACTAGTATTTAGCATCTGCTGATACCTCATGGGATAGCTACAGTTTTGATCAATGGCCAACTACAACCCTTTTATTACATTTCAGAGAACAGAATGTGAGCGGGCCATGAAAGATTATAATAATACAGGAACCTCCACTACTGTGTGTAATTGGGGAGAAGTGGGGTTGGAGGGGGGGTTACAGAAATTGACAGATGAGAAGATTCACTGTTTAATTTTCCTGCTTAAAAAGAAAGAGCATGTGGTGTAGATTTAAACCAATAATTTCTAATTAGAAGCAATCACATTTATAGAAAAAGTCCAATAGCAGAAGTGTTCTAGAAATATATCTTAAGTTAGAATTACAGTTGCCAGAATAGAACTGGGAATATTGTCCCCAGAAGGGCAGTGTATCCCCAAAATTTAGGTATCTGGTATCAGTAATTAAACTTTGAGTCGGGTGGATAACAATATAGATCATCATTAGCCTTCTGTACAGTGTAGAGATAATGGGATCCCCTGATCTTTCCCGAGTCCCCGTAGCCTGAATCAGACTCAATTTTCATTGCTTTGAAGTCAGTTTCTAACAGTTTTTCTCTGAAGAGCTGCACTGCAAAGTAACACAAGCCAGTAGTTCAGGCTGAAAGCAAATAAAAGCTGCAGCCTGCCTCTGGGCCAGTGCACTGTAACATAGATCACTGCCTTGACCTTCAACAGCTGTGTGTCAGAGCAATTTCACCAAAGTTACTGGCTAAACTTCCATGGGATGAAGGTCAGTTAGAATGAAAGTATTCTGGCCATTGTCTTAAGGAATAGCTTCACTAACCCAGCTTGAGCTTCAGAGCATCAGCCGTGCTGTGGTGGTATGATAAACATCAAGGGAATGGAAAAGAGATACTTCAAACATTGATTTCAGTCTGCAACAGTATGACTTCCAGTGCTCTTAGGAGAGATGCAGGGAGTCTTTTATCAGGGTTTAGATGAAGATGGCATAAGTTGGATGTTTTCAGAATGTCATTTCCCCTTTCTGCTTTCCACTTAAGAGTCCATAATTTGGATTTATCTGCTCTGCTAAGTCTCAGTCCTCCTTTCAGCTAGATGCTCAAAATGCAGAGAAGAAAGGAGAGACATGGGAGGAATAAAAGGAGTAGACCTGCAGTTCCACAGCTAATCCCAGTGTAATGTTAAATGTTGTAAGAAGTGAGCCAGAAGCTCGTGTTGCTGTTACCTGTACGTTCCTATATCCTCTACACAAAGCAGTCATCGATACATAGTAGAAGAACCTCAGTCTGATTATTGTACAGAACCAACAGCAGGACTTGCTCAGACTTTCACTCTCAAGTGACTTCGTGGGGGCCAGTCTGGGGGTTCAAGTGCTCTATATGACATTACACTAAGGCTCGTGGTAATTCTTAACAACTCTCCAGAATTGCTGTCTCATGCCTGTACATTACTCTCATAGGTAAGCAGCTGCATTGAGAGCTCTGTAAGCAATCCTCTGTGCATAACCAGTGTCAGGCTGGGCTTCTGTCAGGCCCGAGACCACAAGGACTACAGCAACAGAACCACTCCTATGGCTGATGGGCCACAAATCCCCCTCCTTTAAAGGAGAACAATCCAGTGGATGAGCAGTTATTTCCCCTTCCAAAAAGCATTTAGCTGCCCCCTTGCTTCGCCACTGAATTCATCAGCCTATGTTCTACCAAACTGTACCACTTAAATGATGATATCTTCTCTCACCCTGCAGGTCATCAGTCACCTGCACCAAGACTGCAGCCAGGGACAGTCTGTACCACTGCCTATTCCCTGCCCTCTGTAACACACAGAGGAAAGCCTAATGAAAGTTGTGCATAATAAACATCTTAGAACATGAATCCTCTGCCTTAAAGTGGTCTGAATAACATGCTTATCAGACCTACAGGTGAAATTTAAACCCTTAGAGTGAATTTCCTCCAACACAGCACATGTTTTTAACCAGTAAAATCAAGATGTCCTATTACTGTCTCTCTCTGCCACTTCAAATGAGAAGCACATAGGTTATTTAAGATTAAATCACCAACTCTGAAAAAGGCACAGTGTGGTATCTAAACACAGCATATGAAGGGGAAGGTGAAAGTCTAGAGAAAATTAGGTAGTGGAAGCTTTAGTGTAAATAGTTCACACACCAAAATAGTAATGACCAAGAAACATTGTCATGTTTAAAATATGTTAAAAAGCCAAAACCCAGCAATATTTATATCTTTTGTTGTAATTGTGAGTCAGTGTAATTTATATAACATAAGGAAATTCAGGGTGCTTTTATTTACATAAAAGAGCAGGAAGTTTCCAAATAAAAAGAACGTTCTTAGTAAACACGACAGATACTGCTAGGTTTGTCAAAGTGGCAGCATATCAGAGATGCTCAGCTACTGTAGTGAAGGACAGAGAGGCAAGCAGGCAAAGATACGTTTATTTGGGGAGAAACTCTCATGAGGTTAATAAATGTAGCTGTTATGATTTGAGAATAACTACTGAAATAATCCATCAGCTCTTTATCAAAGGCTCATGTGGAATTCAGATCTGCTCTTTATCTGCATCTCTGCAGTGTTCAAAAATCAGACAAGTACTCGCTGAACTGAGGGTCAGTAAGGGTGCCAATTAACCTTCAAGGCTGTTGTTTAACGCTCTGAGCACTAAAGAAGCATAACCTGAAAGTCTGATACATACAAGGACAGAAGCAAATGTTTAGCACTGTTATTCTATGATGGGATCCCAGTACTATACTCTGGACTTCAGGCTGTGCACAGCCTATTGAAATTCCTGACAATAGCCACAGCCAGCTCTGACATGAGTCATGTCTTTATTTCTGTTTACTGTAGTATTGTATGAATTGCCTCAGGGAGTTAGAAGGTGATAGGGCTTAATGTAGGACCTCCAGCTGCTCAGAGACAGGGAGCAGTCTGCAGGAGATAGCACCTTGCTGCTCAGGTCTGGGTACAAGGTGTGCTTCACCTTGGGTTGTTAGGCATTAGAGGAGTGGGAAATTGACTTTCCAAGACAAGGAGGACAGAAGGTCAGCTACTAAATGTTCTTTGACAGTGGAGTTTTTCAAATAAGCACCTCTGACCAGTGTCTCTGGACAGTGCTGGTGATGTCACAGTGATACCAAAGGAGACACCCATTGTCCAGATTGAGGTATCAATCTTACAGCAGCTCCATGATCACTCTCCTGTTTCCTCCTGCTGGAGCACCTCTCCTATGAAGACAGAGACAGTTGAGGCTGTTCAGCCTGCAGAAGAGAAGTTTCTGGGGGGACCTTATAGCGGCCTTCCAATACCTGAAGGGGACCTACAAGAATGCTGGAGAGGGGCTGTTTACAAGGGCATGGAGTGACAGGACAAGAGGCAATGGTTTAAAACTAAAAGAGCGTAGATTTAGATGAGATATTAGGAAGAAATTCTTCCCTGTGCAGGGGGTGAGGCACTTGCCTCAGGGTGCCCAGAGAAGTTGTGGATCCCTGTCACTGTTCAAGGCTAGGTTCACTGGGGCTTTGGGCAGCCTGGTCTGGTGGAAGGTGTCCTTGCCCATGGCAGGGGGTTGGAACTAGGTGATCTTTCAGGTCCGTTCCAACCCAAACCATTCTGTGATTCTACATCCATGAACTGTTCGTGTTGGTTCATGCTGATGATGCAGGTGGTGAGAAAGGCAGTGTGCTTCCTCAGCACAGCTTTGCACTGCACCTTACTATCCTGCACACACAGCAGATGTGTCTCAGCATAGCCTCAGAGGGCTGCCACTGCTCAGCCACGAATGCTGGATCCAAACCAGCTTTGTCTATGAGGAATCACAGTCCCATATACGTTCCAGGAAATGGTCCCAAGTTCTCCGTAGATGATGGCTTTATTAGCAACTGGACTCCATTCTGATGGCTACTTTTGTGATCAAATCACAGTGCAGAGAAGTAGGAATGTGTACCTGTGACCACCTTCATGCTCTGAGGACTTATAAGACTGGGTAGACTTCTTTGTCTTCTCTGTTTCCATTACATGAACCAGAAGTAATTCCAGTGGGGTTACATAAGAAGAGAGTCTGCTGTGTATTGCAGATTTGCCCTGGCTGATGTTTATTGGGCACAGAAGTGATACTGGTGTGATTTATGCATTCCTAGCACCACACAGAGAAAAACAAGTATTGCAGAGAGGGTGATGAGACTGAAGATGGGCAAGATGCAGCCTGTTTGAAATGGTCATACCTTTCACTGTCAATTAGTGTTCTACACACACCTTTCTCCTCTTCAGCTCCCACCTTGAGCCTTACTGAGAAGATTTATTGTAGGAGAGATTGCACATTACAATTCTGTAGCCTTTCCAGAATCCATTGCTCAGTGGTTATGGGGTATGTCTCTAGATTAGATTTGTATCAAAACCAACAGATTGCTATTGCATTTTAAATGCAAATCTAATCTGGTAGTGTGTGGTTTGTTTGCCACCTAGCAAATTTGTTCGTAACATACAGTACATTTTTATTTATCCTACAACATTTCTTCTTTTACAGGACCCAAGGGCAGTTAACATATAAACTACCTTAAAGATTTGCTATTCAGTGGCATACAACAGTTAATTTTATCTTAATCGACCAATTAGAGTTAATGGGTGGAAAAAAATACATAAGATGCGCTGTCTGTTTTGCCAAGAGCCCCTCTTAAAGAGCTTGCAAAAGGACCCTTTGCCTTGAATAACTGGCTGTTGGATGCTATCCTCCAAAGGCCTTGAGCAAGCAGATTTAGACATATGTCAGTGAACACTTATGCTGCTCTGTATGACTCATGCTACACCAGCTTTGTCAGTGTCACACGGATGTCCCAGACTTCTTCTTCTCAAAGGAAAGCCAGCCAGGTGCTGATGAACCAATACAAGTGCTTGGGCCTGTGTGCAGCATCTCCATCCAGCCATTCTCAGCTGTCTCAAGTATTTCTTCAGTCTGTTAGCAGTTTGTCCTAATGTCTTGAATACATTTAGCAAATGTAGGCCGAAAACTCATATTAACCCACTACCTCTACCTGATGGGCCCTGCAGGCAGGTAAACCTATTCAAGAATAGCAGTGGTGCTTCTTGAGCCTCTTACATTTCAGCTATCAGTCTGAATTCTGAGAGTTGGCTAGAAGAGCTCAGAAAAGTCTCTTCCACATGCCTTCAGAAGTAATGGACTATATACAGTACAATATATCTTTGAAGTCAAATCTGCTGGTCCTTAAATAGATAAGGACAATATGTGAGTTAAAACTGACCACCTCAAAATATTTCCTTGAAACTTTCTGCTTTCACATTGCCAGGCTCAAAAAATCCAGACAATGGCAGTGAAATAAAAACGTCACAGTGAATACACTCAGGATAAAGAGCCACACTGAGAATGATGTATAGTAAGATGACAAAAATGTAGAAACGTATTTTAAACTGTACTGGACAAAATCTTGCTATTTGATTGCAATTCTGAGGAAAAATATTGCTTCAGTGGTAGCAAGAGAAGCAAAATATGGGTGCCTAACTGAATACTCCAAGAAAAAAACTCAAACAACAAAATAAAGGAATTCTGTAGTTCACAATATTTTTTTTCTGATTATTTCATTTGCAAGTAAAAAAAATATTTTTATATATATATACACTGAAGCAAATTCTGATCCAACACATACTTTTGAATTGCAGAATTAAGGTGGTTTTGATTTTCCATAATTACTGGGGGGGGTGTTAATTAATAGGTTAATCCCAGCCAACTATCACAAATCTACGCAATTTGTAATTATGCCAAGCCTAATTTGTCAACTAGAAAAGCCTCAGCAAAGTAGAACTGCAACCAGTTCTAATTTTAATCTGGGAATTGAAGCTGATAATTTGATAGACCAAGGACAACTGCTGAGCACTTTCATTCAGCCCTACAAATTAGCATCTAAGCTCTGTTTCTCTCCTTCTGGAAATACTCTGTTTTAACAACTGGGTGAAACTCTGAAATGGAGGAGAATTCAGTTCACTTGATGTTTCCCCCAAACATTGAGAAAGAAAAGCCAGATGCAAGGTCTTGGTTAGTTTAGAACTCCAGAAGTTCTGTTCCTTTTTGTGGTAAGGCTGCAGGGTAGTTGAGTTGCAAATCCAGTATGTGCTTTCAAATCCAAAGGGAATCGCTGCTGGAAGGACAGCCATGAAGGCAAGGGGTTTCTTACTAGTGTCAGTTCCTTACGTTCCTCCTCAGATCTCTCTGAAAGCTGATAGGAAAAGCTGCCAAACCTCCCTGCCCATCCGATAGGGAGGTATTTATGCATACCCAGTTTGCAGGAGCTCAGGAACTTCAAATCCCAAGAGACTGGGCACTGCTTTGTTTGAGACTGGTCATTCCAGACACAGTCTCCCTTACACTGCCTGAGGTCACTGAACCTTACAGCCACTAAGAAGCACTGTTACAAGGATGCAGGAAAACATGGTTACATTCTTCAATGTTTTCCTACCCCGTGACCAAATGACAGGACAGGCATGTAGGCTGGGCTGAGGATAACAGACAGCTCAGCTTTCTTCTTGTGTTTCAAGGGATCTGCTACCTCAAACTTACCAACTTGTCCCTAGTAGCAAAATGATGTTGTGGATCTTAGCATGAGGCTAAGGCACGTTTAGCACAAAGTACCACTGCTTCAGAAAGTGACTGTGGGAGACACTTAGGCCAGGGCTGGCCATCTATGAGTACAGCCCTCAGGAGCCAAGGGCTGTTTGGTCAATGACAAGAAAGGTGGTACAACCTGTACGAAATCCTTTGAGGTTCTGGCAACACAAATAGCTGGAGTAATGCTGCCAGTGCTACGAGGGGAGTTTGTTGAGTCTCACTCCAGTGCAAAATACTTGATCTGTTGGGTTTTGGATTCTTTTCTTTGGTGGGAGGGTGGTGTTTTGTTTGGGGGTTTTTTGTTTTGTTTTTTTTTAATGGTGAATATTACTATTGTCATCTAGACTGGTTTCCTAGCTTCCCCTGGTTTGTTCCCAGACCTTGCTGCACGGTGTTGATAAAGCAGCTGATCCTGCTAGTACAGGGAAATGACAACTCCCCTTCCATCTTGAGTCCTGCAGAGCAATGTGGTGTTCATTATGTTGAACTTACTGTGAGTATTTTCCATGGGAAGTATGGAATAGTGAAGTGTTAATAAAATGAAAATAGAACATAAAGACTCTGGTCCCAAGTTTTAGTGCCAAAAATAAAGAATAATCAGGAACATAGCCCTGCTCTCCAGTCTGCAATATGTGCCCTGTCATCAGACAGTTTCTTTTTGTGAAATGTATTATCTTTTTCTAACTGGATCCATAACTCGTAGTCAGAAAAACACTGGTAAATGTGTCTGAGTCAGAAAAGTGGCTATATAAGTGGAATCTGGATGAGAAAATTACCCTGTGCCAGACACTCATTTGGGCTATGTCTGAATCTGAACAATCTGAACAGCTGTTTATGATTTCACTGCCCTGACAATTCAGATTAGCACCTGAAAATAGAGTGAGCTGAAACATGTTCCAAATAGGAAAAACCACAGAAGCATTCTGTGTGAACACAACATCTGTTTTGTCAAATTTTACAGGAAACTCCTTTACGCTGTACCCTAAGATACAGAAAACCCAGTCTCTGTTTCTCTCACCTCTGCTTTTGTCCCTGATCACTTTGAATTAGTCAGCACTGGGAGTTAGATTCTGAGTTTTCTCACAACCCTCAACAACATGCAGCAGTGCATAAACCACCACAGTGGATTTATGAGAGGAACAAGTCTTACAGAGGATACAGAGTGAAATCAGAGGGTCTTATTCTGCTCAAAGATGGCAAGTACAGATAAAGGGACTGAGTGGTTTCTTTGTCAGCGGCCACTTGTGCTGTGACTTGGGGTTGCTCAGCAAATCTCTTGAAACCCATCCTGATAATTAGCAGATGTTCTCCTTGTTCTGACCCTTGACAGATGTGGAATATGGAAAGTTTCAACATGAAGCACATGTATAGTCTGGAAAGGAAGAAGAGTTTCACAGCACAAAATGGAGCCTTCTGTCAGGTCTTCATTTTGCCCTTTCAGTGCAGGTTTCCAAGCACGGCAAAGATTCACCACAGTAAAAGGTTACTGCAGGGAGATGGGGAACAATGTGCTGCTGGGCAACAGTAGGGCTCTGATTTAGCAAAGGAAAGAAGAAAAAGAGAAGCATAAGAAGAGCTGTGCTGATGCCATAGGGAAAATTTCTCCTGGTGGATAGAAGAGGTCTGGGTCACCGAATCACAGAATCACAGAATTGTAGGGGTTGGAAGGGACCTCAAGAGATCATCGGGTCCAACCCCCCTGCCAAAGCAGCTCCCCAGCTCATATTGCACAGATAGGCATCCAGACGAGTCTTGAATATCTCCAGAGAAGGAGACTCCACACCCCCTGGGCAGCCTGTCCCAGGGCTCTGTCACCCTCACTGGGGAAAAGTTCTTCCCCATGTTGGTGTGGAACTTCCTGTGCTCCAATTTGCAGCCATTGCCCCTTGTCCTGTCTCCACAGACACTGAAAAGGGGTTGGCCAATTCCCCCTGCAGCCCATCCTTAAGATATTTATAAACATTAATTAGGTCCCCCCTCAGTCTTCTTTTCCCCAGGCTGAACAGCCCCAGCTCACTCAGCCTTTCCTCATATGGGAGCTGTTCCAGGCCCTTAATCATCTTCGTAGCCCTTCTCTGGACTCTCTCCAGGAGATCCCTGTCTTTTTTATACCAGGGAGCCCAGAACTGGACACAATACTCCAGGTGGGGCCTGACCAGGGCAGAGCAGAGGGGGAGGATCACCTCCTTAGACCTGCTGGCTACACTCCTCCTGATGCATCCCAGGATCCCATTAGCCCTCTTAGCCACCAGGGCACACTGCTGGCTCATAGCCAACCTGTCATCAACCAGGACCCCCAGGTCCTTCTCCACAGAGCTCTCCTCCAGCAGGTCACCCCCAGCCTGTACTGATACTGACAGTTATTCCTCCCCAGGTGCAAGACTTCACACTTGCTTTTATTAAACCTCATTTGGTTTCTCCCTGCCCAGCTCTCCAGCCTGTCCAGGTCTCTCTGGATGGCAGCGCAGTGTCCTGCGTGTCAGCCACTCCTCCCAGCTTTGTATCATCAGCATACTTGCTGAGGGTGGATGCTATTCCCTCATCAAGGTCGTCAATGAAGATATTAAACAGGGTTCCTGCAAAGCTAATGATGTAATGAAAGTAAAAGCTGGTGGTGGCTGACATGCGACATAAATAATGTGCTCAAAGGAGTCTATAAAGGGCAGAGCTGCCTTTAATAGTCTATTATTTATTATCAGCCAACCCATTGTACCTTCTGGCATGGTGGAGCGCTGGGTGCGGTGCGGCTAAGCGTCAGCCCTCACTAGTTCATTGCCAGGTCATCTCTGGGGAGGAAGTGTTCCCTGTTTACAGGAAATGCAGGACAAGGGCTGGGGGGCCAGGCTGAGCCAAGCTGGAGGCCTCCACAGCCTACTGCCTCTCCAGTGTGCCTGGGACAGTAGGGAGGGGGTGTGCCACTTGTCTGAGGCCCAAGGACGCTGTGTTTTGTTTTCAGGTATGTCCAGCTTCTCTGTTGCTTTGTTGAGTCTTGTGGTTGAACGCTCAGGATGGGGGAAGGTAACGGTGCTCACAGACAGTGGTGACCCGTGGTACATGGATTGGCTGCGCCGGTTTCTGCACGTTCCTCAAGGCAACAGCAGCCCATCCATCCCAGCATATCTGGGAGGTAGCTAGTGAAACTTCACTGTCAGGCTTTCTCTTATCCCTCTTCTACTTCTATTGCCTCAAGCTGGGCCAGAGGACGTTCCCTGAGATGGAACACAAACCCCTGTGTGCTCCTCACCGCCTGCACTCCCTTCCAGAACTAGACCTGCGCTGACATCATTGTTCTGTGAGGACCTCCAAGGGCAGTGGTTGAAGAGGGGAGAGTGTTGTCCCTGAAGTTGTTCAGAACAGAGCAAAAGTCCTATGGACCTGAACAAAAGTCCTCTTCCCCTCTCCTGCATCCTGCACCACACCAGTACAAGAGCAAAATTCAAATTGAAACCTTTGTGGCATGACGAGTAACTCCTCTATGGCATTGACAGGCAAACTGCTTATGCTTCAGAGTATGAAATGTAATTATCATCCCTGTGTTACCTTGCCTTGTCAGACTATGTATGTTGTCAGCAGACGTCATGTCTTTCCTGCCCTTTTTAGACTTCAGTTGCAATATTTGTCTTGATGATTTTCCATAACAGGGAACTGACTAGCTAAACACACGTTGCACTAATAGGCATTTCCTTTTATTGAGTTTAAATGCATTTGGACTTTAATTTCCTTTAGTAATAAGCCTTCCTTTTGCAGAATTAAGGAAAAAATAATTTGCAAATGGATACAAGAAAATAAATAATCAGTTTTAAGAAAAGTGTCATTCAGTACCCAGTTGCCTCTCCCAGTTACCATCAATGCATAGAGTTCAGATTATTTCCATTTTTTGCAATAAGGAAAAGCTGCTGGGCATGTGACTTGAAATAAAGGCAAGGACAGGGATTTTTCTACTGCATATAGAAAAAGGTTACATTCAATCCATTTGGTACAATAATACAGGGAGTTTGCAGGGGTGTGTGAGGGGTTGTGCTTTTCTTTCTTTCCCTTCCCACTGGATGATGGGGATTTTATATAGTGGGCTTTGCATAACCCAACTGTGTCTAAGTGAGATTCTGCTCTTCCTCTTGTATCATTATATCCAGTTATGAGCTAAGATCCCTATGACAGAGGATTCAGAGTGGGCACAGGCTGGGGTCTGTGGATGGCAAGGTTACGGCAGTAATTTACTAGTCATTTGTAAACTGAGCATATGTGATTCTGAGTTGACTTAGGGACATGCTTTAGTATGTAATATAGGTGGTAGGGGGATGGTTGGACTGGATGATCTTGGAGGTCTTTTCCAACCTGAATGATTCTGTGATTCTATAATAACCTTGGCTGGGTATTTTTACCACTGTTCAATACTCCAATTAAATTCTTATATCTCACTAATGATGACTGAAAACTTCTAAAAATCGTAAAGAGTTGATGTGATTATTGCTGAGGAGTTGGGTAGAGTTGGCAAGGTCATTTGAAGGATAGGTGTGGAATTAAAAGAAGGGCAAGTTTCTCTTTGAGAATTGCACATTCAAGCTAGATGAAATACAGTATTTGTCAGGCTGTGTGTTCCCTCACTTCCCATGAACATACCACCTGTTCTGAGACTTGTCCTGACCTCTGCTATAGGTACTAGAGACTTGTGTCTTCATTGTATTAACAAAGGAGCTTATGCCAGTAAAATGATCAGTTCAGCTTCCCTCTCCTTGATGGCTTCATCCTCAGATCCGTTTCCTTTGAGGTCAATTTTAAATATCATTCTGGGGCAGAAAAGAAAGTGTCTGTACACTCCAGAACACCTTTTTCCAGATGTACCAAACCAAGTTCACAAGTGAAGGGACATAGACAACTAGTAGAGTGCACCTATACATCTACTCACTATTCCATACCTGCCAGCAGCTCTGATAATTATAACATAACTCCTGATAAATAAAAGACTTTTGTTGCCCTGCCTCCCCCTGTATTTATTCCACCGACTTAAGGTTAGACTCTCCCAGAAGGCCCATTGCTTCTTTTGTTGTGCTGGCCTCTTGGAATATTACAGACAGTTGCTGGAGGACAATGAGATAATGTGTCTGCAATCTGCTCTCATTCAGCTTTATCATTGCTACAAGGAAGATAATTAATTGAGGGTTATCATCTTTATTGAGGTACTACCACCTTTGGGATTATTTGGCAGTGCTGGGTTAATGGTCGGACTTGATTTTAAAGATTTTTTCCAACCAAAATGATTCTATGACTCTATTATTCTATTTATTCCATCATTCTCCACATCCACACTTTCATTAGCATCTTAGGTTGCAATGAAGTTTATTGCTTGCAGAAAATTCATTTTGCAGCACTTTTAATGAGCTAAAGAAAAATTCTATTTAGCAGTATAAAGAAACACAAGGTTTTGAACATTTATGACTCATATATATTATTATATACAATGATTTATTATATATTATCACAGAATCACAGAATCACAGGGGTTGGAAGGGACCTCGAGAGATCATCGGGTCCAACCCCCCTGCCAAAGCAGCTCCCCAGCTCATATTGCACAGGGCGGCGTTCAGATGAGTCTTGAATATCTCCAGAGAAGGAGACTCCACCACCTCCCTGGGCAGCCTGTCCCAGGGCTCCCTCACCCTCACTGGGGAAAAGTTCTTCCCCATGTTGGTGTGGAACTTCCTGTGCTCCAGTTTACAGCCATTGCCCCTTGTCCTGTCTCCACAGACACTGAAAAGGGGCTGGCCAATTCCCCCTGCATCCCATACTTAAGATATTTATAAACATTAATTAGGTCCCTCCTCAGTCTTCTTCTCTCCAGGCTGAACAGCCCCAGCTCACTCAGCCTTTCCTCATAGGGGAGATGCTCCAGGCCCTTAATCATCTTCGTAGCCCTTCTCTGGACTCTCTCCAGGAGATCCCTGTCCTTTTTATACCAGGGAGCCCAGAACTGGACACAATAAATTATTTATTATATATGCACAGTTATTTAACTATAAGTAATTATAATGGTTAATTTAATAGAAAACTGTAGCCTTGTTGCAGGTCTAGTTTAAGGCAATGACTTTGGCATGGGGTCATCTTTCATTGACTTAGATATGCCCTATGCGTCACACAAAGTACCAGGATCCATTTGAACTCAGGGAGGTAGAGAAAACTGCAGTATCTGATGGACAGCCATGCTATTTCAGTAAACACTGATGTTATTATGGCAGGTCTTTAAAGACATTGGTCTTAAGGAGGAGTAAGAGGGAAAATAAGGGTAAGGTATCCTTTTGTGATAGATCTATTTATTTATGTACGTTCCCAGACCCATTTGAGGGACATTTTCTTTGCAGGAGTTGGCAATAAACGAAGTGAAAGAACAAATTAAACTCTGCTATGAGTTGCTGTGTGTTTTTTCCTTGCAATTAAGCACAACAAAATAGTAGTTGTTTCCAAAACAACATTTTGTTGACTCTGTCCAATCCATGCTGATTATCCAAAATGACCAGGAAGGTGGTTTCCATACACTGTATTTTTGCTGCCCTCAAAAGTATGAGTGTTTCTTGGAGCACTGGGTTTCTAGACTCGCTGGATTCACAGACAAACCGTACATCCCCAGCTCTGTGGGGATGGCAACATCAAAACATTTTGCCTTCCTTAATTGAGCACTAAGGGACAAACAGGTGGCAGGCAGCTGAGCTGAGAAATGCTGCAGCGCTGATAACTCAGGTACTGCTGGGTGCAGCAGTCGGTATTTGTTTTGAATAGGCTGTTCAAGAGAAGATACAAGGTAAATTCCCAATCAGCTGCCAGGGAGTAGCGCTGTCCTACTTCATGTGCATTCAACGGATCAAGCAAATGAAATAGCAAGGGACTGGGACAAGAAGCAGCAATTTGTTGTGTCCCAGGTTTATGCAAGAAGCAGTTTGTAATTCAGTCTGAGACTCAGTGGTGAGGTGCACGACTACACTCTTCAGTGATCATCACTCCTTCTATCAAACTCCTCCTCTTGCTCCTGCCTGGTCAAGGTGGCAATCACTGAAATCTGGCCTGTGTGCCCAGCTGCAAAGATCTAATCACAGATTTGGAAGTAGTTTTCCATATTTCTTCCTGTCTGATTTTTTTCATAATTTCTAGACCCATTTCACTGTGAAATACAAGGAATTGCCTGGGTTTTCCTGTCAGGAAGGTGACAGCCAGGGAAATAACAGGAGAAAGAATAAAAGCAAGAAAAAAAGTATTATTTCTGTTGAAAGAATGAAACCAAAATCAGATGCCTGCAAGAATTTATGCCCATCAGCACATAGGTAACATATGAGCTTGTATAAAGGTCTCCTTACCTCAAAAGCATGTTTAGATTCACGATCTAATTAAGTGGTAGATTATTAAGGAAGAGGAAACTAAAGATGGATAGAGCCAGGTGAATAGGGTACTGAGGGCAGATGAATGGAATATAGATTTTAATAACTGGGCTATGGAGTGATCCAAATACCCTGAAGGAAACAGGCCCCAGTTGGTGGAAAAAGGTTACAAACTGCAGTGAAGACAGACACCTGATGCAAAATCATGTCTTACTAGTTAAGCATCCAGCACCTGGGAATCAAATACCTAATTCCCACATTTGTGAACATCAGGAAATTAAGGCCTGAACATAAACCCCTGCCATTTACAATCATTTCATTATGCTCTTATCTGATTGTGTTACAACAAACTGAAGTGTGAGGTTTAAACACAGCAAGATATTTCTGCAGACTGTCTCTCTGTGTTATAAACCAGACATTAATTAGGGGTTCCACTGATCATGACAAGTTTCTGCAAATGGACTGCACATGGCCATTATTAGCTCCTTTTACCTTCCTTTCACCTCCCAGGTGAAATCTCTTAACTAACCACGAGAACATTGCTGAGAATTTCGGCACAGAACTAGCTAAACCCACCTTCAGCAATGTAAACTTGCACTACCAGGCATTTGAAGGAACTGGAATTCAATGGGACTTTAGTGCCTAACTGCCTTAGGTTACTTTGTAAATCCCATCTGCAGTTTCCTGTTACCAGGACACAAGCAGCATCAGCATTACAATCTTTTGCTTATAGCTTTTTCCCCAATTCCCTTCAATATACTTGAAAATAGCTGAACAAATTCTGGGATTTCTATCAGGATGAATGATGTTTTTCTAATTGCTTAAGTGAGCTCACTTCATTTTGCCTGAGATGACACCGTCCAAATCAGTATCAGGAAAATAGAATGTAGTTGCCAGATACTCTGCAGAGAGCTGCCATGAGATAACATAAACTGATACCTCTGATTCTGCAGCCTTTCAATACCTGAAGAGGGCTTATAAGAAAGATGGGTACAGGCTTTTTAGTAGTACCTGTAGTGATAGGACAGAGGGTAATGGTTTTAACTGAAAAGAGTAGATTTAGGCTAGATATAAGGAAGAAATTTTATATGATGAGGGTGGTGAAACACTGGGATAGGTTGTCCAGAGAGGTGGTAGAAACCCTAGAAACTTACTTTAACATAATGCAGTAGTTTGGGGTTGGGGGGAGGAGGGAGGGACTTAATTTCACCTCTTCTGGGGCAAATAATTACAAATTAGAGAAAGGCTGTGCGAGTAAGGAGACTAGATGAACAGTAAGCCTCCTGAGCTGTTCCTGTGTCTGCCTTGCTCTTGTTGTTTAGGGAGTTCCCTTTCCAAAAGGAAGTATGAGTCTGGTGAGTGGCCTTGGGGATCTCTTTCTTAATTGCCCTCGCACTTACATTAACCCATCTTTGCCCAGCCTTCTGTCTCTCTAGCATTGGCTCTGAAGCTTTGGGTTTGTTCACATCTGGTGTCTCCAAGTGGGAGATCAAAGAAAAATAAGAGAGGAGGCAGAGCTGAGAAAGCAAATGAAAGATGTTTCAGAGGAAATGAGAACTAAAGGCATCATGTATACTGAGTAAGCGTGGCTCATGTTACAGACTGACCTGGTGGGCTAAGGTGAATCACACAGACCTGCCAGATTTGTTTCTGAAGACAACAGACTTGCCTTGTTGGTTGAATGTTGGATCCTACCCTTGGAAATGTAAAATGCTTGGGGCTACCCTAGTGTATAAGATGTATATAAGCTCCCAGAATGATACTGGGGCCAAAAATACTAATCTGACCTTGTGTAAAAGCACAGTGAAGTCAGATCGGGATAGACAGGTGTTACCACTGGCATGCGTGGCACTTCTTCTGCCACTGCTGGAATTCTCAGCCTTGTGTCTCCATACCAAGAACAGGACTAAAATTGCCTGGTAGTAACAATGTGCTAAAATGTTTTGTAACTTGCATAATGCTAATGGATGAGTGGATAAATTTCAGACATTTCAGAATGATTAAATGATAGGCATGACATAGGAAGACACCAAGATCTTTACCTATTTCATATAAAAGACAAAATGAAGTGACAATCTGAATACAGCCTATGAGTGTCTGCATAGTAACAAAATTTGGAAGACTGCTTCTGATTGAGCAAAGGTTTAACAAGATCCAGCGTACAGAGTTTGGAGCTAGGCCTATTCAGATCAGAAATAAAAGCCACCTTTCTAAGGCAAAAGGCAGACACCATCTAGATAACCTACCTTAAGTCATGCTTTGTGGAGGCTTTTATATCACTGCAATTTTAATTTAATTTTATTTTTTTCCTAAAAGAAAATGCTGGGAAGCCACTGGCCTGTATTATGTACCATATGCAGCTTCTTACTGCATGGCTTTCTTTGTGTTTCTGGAGCTGAATTTAGATTCCCTTGAAAGAACCCAAGGATTCTGGGATCTTGTGCTTTAATTGATGCCATTGATATGATATGATTTTTTTCCCAGAAAAAAACATTTTTACAGTATCTAACTGCATTTTTAATGAACAATGACATTTTAGAATGATTTTATTGCATCCATTTTGAGGGGCTGACTGAGGAGGAACAGAGCAGTTCTGGTTGCAACTAAATTTGAACTTTTTTCTCAAGACTGAAACAGCACTTGATCCTTTGGGGAAGCTTGAGCAAGTTTAGTTAACTGCTGCTTGCCTAAATCTTTGCTGTTGAACCTGGAAGCAAAAAAAACCCCAACCCCAAACCTTGAGAAGTCTTGCTTTCCAAGCCTGTCAGGTCTGCAGAGATTCCCTGCCCCTGCACTGGTTATCTCCGGGCAATGTGTGGGTTTGTTATGTCTGAGCAATAGCAAGTGTCTGGCAGTAACGCCACTGAGCTAGTCTGTTCTATCTCTGCAGTGCCTACACTGAGCCTTACAAGGTGTGCCCAGTCTCTGTGATACCCACAGATGTCGTCACTACCGATGAGGAACAGAGGAGTTCTGAAGATGATGAGAGCAGCCTGGGTGATTCCAGCCTGGCCAACAAGGTAAAAGAGCTGAAAATGAGGAATGCTTAAAACTGGGAGAGAGAGGAACAATTTACAGAAGAACCTGAAATCTCAACTCTCTGCTCTTTGGTGTTCATTTAGAAATGCCAGATCCATTAACCCGTTACTCCCCCAGGGCACTGGCAACAACGTGCATGTGGCAAGGCCAAGGAGCTGCTGTCCTAAGACGGAGGGTGGAGGCAACCTGGCTAGCAGGATAGGCCTGACTTGAATAATGTCAGTAAAATGGCTTGCTCGGAAGGATTTAGCTGCAATCTTGAGAAATTTTAAAACTACATAGAATAAAACAGTAACAAATACATTACTGGGACCAGTTCTGCGTTGGCTGGGAGATGGAGTAAATTGTCTGATAGGTCTCCTCCATCTCTTTGACTCTCTCAACATGGGAAAGTACACTCATGTTTGGTTTTATTTTACTGACTTCTGATGAATAAAACAGCTCTTAAACAAATTACTGGGAAGACCACAGGAATGTGACCACATCTTAACTCCACACAAGGCTGTTCTAATCTCCAGTGCAGTTGTTAAAGACATGGCATTGGGCACTTTTAGGCAAACCTTTATCTTTGTTTTTCACAGCATTTTTGGGTGTGTATTCTTAAAATACACTGTCTGCCCTGCAAGGGTGCTGAGCTGCCTCTGGTACTAGTGGAAAAGACAGTGGTTTGACGTGCTTGAAGACATGAAACAAATGAAACAGTTGCAAACAGCCTTACAATTCTTCCTCTGAGATTCATGACATTTTTTTAGTTGGTTATTTTCACACTGTTTTGGAAAGGGAAAAGCCCTTAAATTTCTGACATTCCTTGTTAAATGAAAAATGATTTTCCTTTCAATTCTATTAGTTAGCTGACAAACCACTAGCATCTGTAGAGCATACACTAGTGTGTTACCTAAGCTGATCAGCTGTCTCAGTGTCTCTTAGTTGTGATGCCAGTGGAGAAGTGACAACAAAATTGTGACTTGAGTTTAGAAGACAAATGAATGCAATCACTATGCACTTCAAAGCAAATTCAAGGCTGCTAAAACAAATTTTGTGGCCATTTTTGTAAGGTTTTACTGAAGACACTAGGAAATTATAGTTTCTAAATGTCTCCCTTATTGCATCTCAGGCATTTTAATTGTTCTGTTATGCTGGGGTAACCACAGTGTGTCACAGAAAAAGGCAGCACCTGGAAAACAAACATATGCTTTATAGAGTCTAACTGGAGGCAGTCCTCCTGCTCTTCACATGAGCACAAACTAAATGTCTGCACATGCCTGATAGAGAACATCAGAACAGGTCTGATTGGTTCAGTGGCCTTTTGCTTCTCAAGCTAGCTGTCAGCAAGGATCATAGTACACAGGACCAGACCTCCACAAGCTCCTGGGGAGCTGTTTTATAATAGCTCCACCTGAGTTCCTGCCATATTTCCAAGCTCTGCAATCTTCTGGGCTGTAGGTACAAACTCTGGAGCAGCAGTAATTTCATCCCTGGATAAACCAAGAAAAGTTCTAGATATGAGACCTTTAAACACCTTAGTTCTTGTAGCCCCACTATGGCAGGCATCACTTTGGACACTCGGGGGTCCTGGGATCCATCCTGTCAAACCCTGTGCATCCCAGTTTTCTCCAGGACCCAATCTCTTAAAGGAGACACCTGATCTGGGCAGCCAGAGGCCACCTAGCATCAGGACCCTGTAAGAGTCTCAGCTTCACTGCTGCAGGCTGTGTGAGGCAATGGTCAAAAGATGGCCAGGGAACACCCAATTTCTTAGGGAAAACAGCCAGTGCAGGGTTCTGACATGAAGGACACAATATATTTAGCTCTTGTCTTTCACCCATGCCAGCCACAGAATAACAGTGCTATGAAAAACTTCCAAGGCCTCATACAGCCCATGCTGCAGATTCGGTGTCAGGGACAACAGCTTCCAGTTCACTGTAATTACGAATGAATGGGGAACATTCCATCTGTCCACGGCTCTTGTCTCAGAAGCACTTAGTGTCTTTACAAGGCGCTGACAGAGGACTCTCTTTGCTGCCCTACTGCTCTGGCCTCCTTTTATTGTCTTCTCACGCAAATCTGCTGGTTGGCAAGGGACCATCAGCTGCCTTGTTAAAATCTGTCTCAATAATGACAAAGCACAAAGAATTTATCCAGTTCCCTCATGAAGTGATGTATCCCTTTGAGCAAAATCCTCAGGACAACACAGAGTGGCTGTGCAACATGAACGAGGTCAGAAGCACTGTCACTTGGGGAGAATTGGCAGACACATGTTGGTTCTGATGCCAAAAACAGTACCATGGATTTCAAAATGTGCTAATCTTGTTAAAAAACTGTTTGGGGCTGGCCTACTAGGTTTTAAAACCTACATAAGCACACACAAAACCAGAACCTTCTGGGGTTTGTTGGTTTGATTCCTGCTTTTTTCTTCCTTTAGGAAACTTGGTTTAAATAAAGGTATGAAACAGCCTAGGTGATAAAATCTCATCCTCAGATATCTGATTTTAATTTGCATTGAACTGGATTCTACCTGCTGCCTTTCACTGTCATGAATGAATTGTTGTACCAAAAGGCAAGCAGCATTCTTTGCTTTTTTGTCCTCATCTGCTTTGCCCTAGCCTGCTTGCTGTAGAATCACAATACTTCCAGTTTGCAGCAGATTTTTTTCCTCTGATGTTTCTTCTTAAGGGTCATTTTTATAAGTAAATATAATTTTAAAAATTAGCTTTGTACACACATTTCCTGATATTGTTTCAACAGTTTGTCTCCTTTAAATCTCTGCTCTCCTGGGGACCAAATTCACATGAGTATGGAGAAATTTTTAGGTCTTGTTGGAAGTCCTGTTCTGTAAACAATTTGAATCAGAGCCAATAATGTGTTTTGAGGTATTTTTTACATTATCAGATTTATTTTAAAGAGCAAACAAAGAGGGGCTTTCATCTCTATTGTGTTATAGGAATTCTTATTACTAAAAACCTATTTGGAAGGGTGAAACAGGAGGTGGGTTTCAAGTTTTCACCTTTATTGCACTTGGGAGCACCTCAGATCCTGAGAAGCTAAGCATTTGTCACCTGGTGGTTTTGATTCTTCTGTATAAAACTATCAGTGAAAATGCATTCTTTCTGGTTAAATAAGCACTTTATTTCCTTCTCTTCAGTCTGCTGGAATATGATAACAACCTAGAAAATTCAGAGGTAGGGAATGCTGTAGTTTTATTAACACCTTTGTGATTCTACTTGCTCATATTATAAAAAGCAATGCCCTTCATTTACAGTACTGATGGAGATTCACTTTTTTTTTCCTTCCCCCCTGCTAAGCTAATTTAGAACAGCTCCTGGGCCATCTCTCATTCATGTGTCTTTTATACATGTTCATTTAACTAAATCACTCCCAATTTATCAGAAGGTGACATATGGCATTTCTGTACTGGGCTCTCAAGGTTATATGATGGCATCTGAGCTGCCTACAGAAAATAGAAAAATTGAATTAAGGCTTCCACTTAGGAGCAAAAACTTGTATCAAATAAAAAAAGAACTTGCAACAAAGGGGTGGTGGTCAGTGGGTCTGTGTCTTTAACATCTTTATCAATGACATTGATGATGGAATCGAGTGCACCCTCAGCAAGTTTGGGGATGACACCAAGCTGAGGGGTGTGGTTGACACAACAGAAGGACAGGAGCCATCCAGAGGGATCTTGACAGGCTGGAGAGATGGGCCCGGGTGAACCTAATGAGGTTCAACACTGCCAAGTGTCAGGTGTTGCACTTTGGCCAGAAGAATCCCAGACACAGATACAGCCTGGGAGAAGAGCTCCTGGAGAGCAGCCCTGCTGAGAAGGACTTGGGTGTCATGGTGGGTGAGAAACTCCCCATGAGCCAGCAGTGTGCTCTTGCAGCTCGCAAGGCCAATGGTATCCTGGGCTCCATCAGCAGAGGGGTGGCAGCAGGGACAGGGAGGGGATTGTCCCTCTCTGCTCTGCCCTGTGAGACCCCAGCTGGAGTCCTGTGTCCAGAGCTGGGCCCAACACAAGAAAGATGTGGGACTGTTGGAGAGGGGTCAGAGGAGCCACGGAGATGATCAGAGGGCTGGAGCAGCTCCCCTATGGAGAGAGGCTGAGGGTGCTGGGCTGGGTCAGCCTGGAGAAGAGAAGGCTGTGGGGGGACCTCATTGCAGCCTTCCAGTCTCTGAAGGGAGCAGAGGAACAGGAGGGGAATCAGCTTGTTAAAGGGCAGAGACTGGCAGGACAAGGGGGATGGAGAGAAGCTGAAGGAGGGAAGGTTTAGATTAGATATTAGGGGGAAGTTCTTTCCAGAGAGAGTGGTGAGGGGCTGGAACAGGCTGCCCAGAGAGGGGGTGGGTGCCCCATCCCTGGGGGTGTTCAAGGCCAGGTTGGATGGGGCCCTGGGCAACCTTATGTAGATCCAGGCCTGAGGTTGGTGTCCCTGCCTGTGGCAGGGGGTTGGAGCTCTGTGACCCTTGGGGTCCCTTCCAACCCAGACCAGTCTGGGATTCTATGATTCTATGATCTCTAAATTGTCTCTGGTTTTTGCTGTTGACAGAAAGAAGGCCAGTCCAGAGCTTACCTCATTGCCCAGGAGCTGCTGTCTTCAGAAAAAGCGTGAGTTCATTGTTACAAGCAATCTGCTGCTCTCTAAAACAAGCTATGCACCCTTCAGCATTGGTCTGACAGCAACTAATAAAACTTTGTCTCTCCCCAGATACGTGGAGATGCTCCAGCTGTTACATATGGTAAGTAAATAATTTGAATCACTGAATCCTAACTGCCCTTTTACTTAGCTGGAATTTAGAAGACATAAATCGTTGAAAGGACTGAGGTGAGTTTGATGAGAAATGGCTTACTGTGAACCATTGCAAAAGAATATGTCTGCCACGACTCTGCTCTTGCTATGGCATTTGTCATTCACCAGGAAAAGTCTTGGCCAACAGTGCTTGTTGGGGGTCTGAGACTGGTACAAGATGCAGGAAAAGCCTAGTGCAGAGAAGGAGATGGTGATAAACAGGGGTGAACTCTCTCAGAGGGATAGGAGCAGAGCTGGGAAGCATGGAGATTTGGTTTGAATGGATTCACTCTGCTTCCTTTTAAGCTTCTTTTTTCTGATAGCATAATATCAACAATATACACCCAGTGATACCACACTGGTTATCCAAACTGTGACACAGATAGTCACCATGGGCAAAATACAGACTCTGGTGTCAAAAACTCCTCAGGGAATACACATAAAGTAGTGCCTGGTACACAGCTCTTGCATGGTATAAACCCACTGGTGGCTTTGTCCCAGAAGACTTTATGTCCCTTTAACACAGCTGCCACTGCTTCCCTGGAGACCAGTACATAGCTTAGGTAGCCTTGCTCTCAATATATTTCTTTGCTGCTGGTTGCACCTTGCAGACAATTGCATTTAAATAAATCAGAAGCTGACAAGCCAGTCAGCTGGGAACCAAACACTTTAAGGGACTTAGCTGATTAGCTGGAGTCTGCCAATATTTTTGGTAAACCAGTGATAACCTGCCTAGCCGTTTGCCTCTGATCCCTGCACAGTGAAATGCATTATTTGACACTAGTGAGACACAGTTGTAGTTATCCGCTGTTGACTGGGGAAGCCAGGATGGTTTCTTCACTTGTGGACTACAGAGCTGCTGCTAATTAAGAATAGCCACAGAACTTACTGAAATTAAGATTTCCAAAAGTATAATCAAGAAAAAAGATAAAAACCTCTTCCAACTTCTAAATGAAAAGAAAACACAAATATATACACAGGAAATTACCATATACAGAGAGTATTAGACACTCTGCATCTTCATTAGATGCATCCAGTTAAAACATTCTCAATGTATTTAATTTTCCATTTCCAAGTACACTTGAACTGTGGTACATTATAGACAGCACGTAAATGCAGCGCTGAACTAGAGTGAGTTTACATGCACTGTATTTAGTAGAAGTGTCTAGGAGAGGCCTCTCCTTTGCACTATATCCTGGCATTTTCCATACACCTCTAGGAGATAAAAGTGGCCTGAAAAATCTTCAATATATAGATCCAAATCTTGCAATTTGCCTTTATCCATAGCGTGAATGGCTTCACACCCTCGTGGCTACTATAGCATCATGTTACTACCAGGCTGCCTTGCCTATGCTGCTGCTGGGCCAGGACAGGGATGCTTTAGGACTTTCTTGGTCCCTTCAGGACCTACTTTTCCCTTTTCTACTCCCTCTGTTAAATCCCTGTGTGATGTATTTAGCTCTGAGACTATGGATGTAAACAAGTAATTTATAGATTTTCGCAATAATCCCCTTTTCTGCCTGTAGAAATCATTTGGAAGGAACAGGGAATGTAATTTCTTTTTTTTTTTCCTCTCTTTTCCAACTTGAGAACTTTAACGTGGTACAGGGATTCTGGTTTACATCTTTGCTAAATTTCTTTAGTTTAGAAACACTTATGGATGCAAGTGTGTGCTGCTTCTATCCAGCTGGATGGACACCAAACTGTTGGTAATCCTTAATAAAAAGAATCTTCATAAAAACTACAGCTCATAGGTTAGTAACAGGAAAACTCTCCTTAGTTGCTAATTTTATCTGCTGTTGTGCTCCAGAGTTGGCTCAAAGATAGGAGGGAATAAAGATATGAGAGTTGATTCAAAAATGTAACTACTCACTGCTTTTCTGTTGGGGAACTTAGACTCTTTCTAAGCAGAAGTTTTTATTAAAGAAAACAAGTAACAATACCTGGAGCTGGGCCTGCCAGTCGTGGAATTATGATTTTAAAGCACCAGGAAAATTTGCTTTGTTTTAATCATACTTATCAGGTTTGGATCAATTGGTTGATTTATCAAGGAAAAGATACCAGTAATAGCACTCCTATGACTGGACAAGTTAGTCTAATTCTGTCAGTCATCTATTACGAGCACTTGTTTGGTTTTTATATATATTTCAGTCCTGTAACAGAATATTCCCTTGAATCCTATTTTGCTGGCATTTTGTTTCCTTTAAGGGCTACCAGAGGTTTTTTCCAGCAGAGTCAACAAGAAACTTTCTCAAATAATGTTTAATTGTTTCTATGAGTTGGCTTTCTACATAGTGAGGATGCATGAATGGCACCTGGATTAGAGACAGAGAGAGAGGAACAGCCAGTCTGTTTTCACACTTGAAACTTTCAGGTACTCCTTAGTTTAGAAGAGATCAAAAACCATTATGGGAGCGGGATCAGAGAGTTCCTTTCTGTCCTCTATTGGGTGCCTAAAGCCCTAGCATACCCCATCTCTACTGCTATAGGCTGATGCCTGCGTGATAGCTACCAACTGCAGTGGTATTCAGAAATAATCCGCATGTTTCTCTTGCAATCATGTTCGACCTAGAAAGCTGCAGTCCCAGCACATTTACCCTTCACACTCCAGCTACTGCTGGGGTTTTATATACACCTGTTGCCCAGCGTATTATTCTGGAAATCCAGAGAAACAATTACCAATTTTACATGTCAGTCTCTGGCACTACAGAGGTATTATTGCCAAACTGAGGTTTCTCAGTACTGTCATAGTGCAAAAAGTTACAGTGAACTAATTCCTTCCTTTTACATATTTCTATAGCATTAGGAAGTAGCATCAGTAAAAAATTCTGCTTTGCTGTGCACTTGCTGTTGACACAGGTCCCACTGGCAGATGTCACAAGCAACCACTAGTGACCAAAGAGTCACCAGACTGCCCTCAAGGTACAACACCCCACTCATGGTCAGTTAGAACCAAAGGCTTCCTCAACAACATAGCTCAGCTCAGTCAAGCATTTCTCTCTGTTCCTCATCACCAACTTTCTCAAGAGAACAGTCTCTAAATGCTCATCCTCAAGTCTCATCTTATATAAACCCACATGTGGGTAAGAAAGGCAAGGAATTAAACCACACCCGAGCTGCTTTCAGAAAGGAAAGTCTTTTCTAAGCTTGCAGCAGGAGCCATTTTCCGTATCTTTTCCAGGCTTGGCTGGAGCTGCTATTCATTCAGCGTAACGGAATCTGTTTGGCCTTTCAGCAGAGACTTTAATAAATTGATTGATTGCCAAAATGATGACATTTCCATACACCCACTCAGCTATTGAACTGAAAGAGTGGAAACATGTTAGCTCACAAGCTCGGTATCAGTTGCTGTGGTAGTACTGATAATAATCTGAAAGGTTAGTTGTTATTTGCCCGACTCAAAGGTAATGCAATTCTCTGGACTAAGGAGCTAAGAACTGGACTGAGCAGATGGGACTGGTAGGGCCTTGCAGTCCAAGTCTCTGATCTCTTCCATAATTTATTTTTCCAAAGTTGATTAGTCTTTGCATTTCCTTCAGAATCATTTAATCATCAAACCTTGTCATTCTTTTCTCCCATTTCTCCTCCCAGTAATGCAGGATGCGCTTGTCACCTTTTTCTTAGTGCTTGCTCCTGAACAAAAACGCTGCAGGTTGCTTTCTCAGCCTAATGTTTCACACACACATCACCTCCAAGGACCAAGATTCTGTTTTATTTGCTTCCCTTCAGGCAGTCTGTTTCCAATGGTTTTACTAGATGTACAGAAATCAAACTCTTGTGCACCTGAGGCTGACTCAAGATCCGAGTCTGTATGGGATCAAGCATCTTCTTGATAGTGTGATATGTTCACATTTTTTTTTATTTTGGATTTTGTACATAAAATCACCTTTTTGGTGCATAAAAACCTTTTAAGTCATCATTACTTCCTTACTTTTCATCTCTGCCCTGAAAAAACTCCAGCCCCAGATCTCCCTGTTCAAAGAAAGTTGATTCTGTTTCCTGGTTTGCATTTTCCTCCTAACAATGGGCCACAATTCTTAGAAATACCAGGACCCAGGTTTATGCTTCCTCAGAATGTGAAGATATGGATATGAATATTATATGAATAGATTTAACATGTGCTGGTTCTCCAGCATTTTGAGCAGTTTGGGATTCAGCCTTGCACTGGGCATCCCAACACTTCTGACTGCAAAATAAATCTTGGGAAATGACGAACAAAATGAAGTGCAGATTTTCATGGTCAGGCTTACTGGTTAAACTCTACTTTCAGAATTCTTGTGGGCAGCATATCTAAAGAACAAAAAAAATAACAAGAACAGTAACAAAAAAGAAACATCTCATGTAGGAGCCGCTATTACATGTTAGACAAAACAGAACTCTGTCTTTCTAATTATTTACACTTCCTATGGATGATTGGCTGAGCAGCCTTTTTTACTACTGTGAATTTCTTGGATGATGTTCAAAGTTCTGCTGGACCAATCCAGTCATTACTTTCCTAATTAAGTGCTTTACTGAATGGATAAATTAGGAGCTAGATGGCTGTTAGACCCTCTGAAGCTCTTCTGAAAGCCTAAAGATGCACTGTCACAAAATAATAGCCTGCCCTCACTTGCAGTAGGCTGTTGTGGGGTTTTTTTCTCATTTATTTATTCATTGTTGCCTTCATCAGCAGTGGGAAAATAGCTATGTATGCTTCTGCAGTGGGAATGTTGAGCCAAAATAGCTTTCAGATAATCTGTGTATCTCTTAAAAGGAGAGGGAAGTCACTCTAGCACACTTGGCCTCAGGTCAGTTCCCTGGTAACAAGCCCCACCAATCCTGTATTTGCAATGCACACACTACAGCGTGCCATTCCAAAACTCATTTGCAGTGCTCTGGATGAGTGTGCGTATTGGACTGAATGTGTGTGTCGAGGTCAGGGTTCCTGACCTACACTGTACCCTGCAATGGCAGGATAACAGACTAATTGTGTCTGTTGTGATAGTATCTTGTGCTGTTCATCTGGCATTGTTTCTGCTGAGCGCAGTAATGAGAAATTTGGGAAGATCACTGGCTCAGTGCAGATCAAGGGTCACTCACTCTGCTACAGGAGATGTGCCACTTTTAATTCATGGGTGCCACTTTCAGTTTCATCATTAGGATAGAGGCTGCTGGCCATAATGAAGATACCTCAAAGAACCACCCATGAATCAGATCTGGCTCACAGCATACTGTACACCACCTCACGCCTGCATTCAGCTTTAATATAGAGACTCTCTTTTCCCCCCTTGAACTCTTCATCCACCTCTTCAGTGCGATACCTAGATGTCCAAAAAAAGCCTTATCTGTGGAATCCACCTTCATTTTAGAAGTGAAAGTGGTTTTAAAAGCCTGCACCATTTTATACAATCAGTGTAGACTTCAGTTGTATAAAGTTTGGGCTGCAGTAAGATTTCCTTTCCTTTCCTGACCCATCCACAAAGGGTCAAATAAGCTTATTTCCCAGTATTATCAGTTCATTAAAAAGTTATGTTGACTTGGGAAGCAATTACAATTCTACATATACATGCAAAATTATTTTTGGATGCATGCATGTTTCATTATTTACTGAAAAATGTAGAATTCCGGATGCCAGGTGTGAGTTATGGCATGAGGGAGTTAAAAATGCTGTTTGCAGACATAATTTCTGCAGCTGAAGTGCCAGGATTCCTACCTGCAGACTGAGGCAGAAAAATGGCCATGTTTTTCCACTAATGTACCTGCTCTATACACTCCCTTTTTAGTTGGTTTTTTCCTCAGATCTGTTCCCTAATGGGAACTCACATGTTTCCCCAACCAGTTTTGTCCTCAAAAATTGTAGAAATATTGTATGTGTGTTTATGCACCCATTAGTGCTTTCCTGTTCTTTTGCAGGGAGAATCTTCCTTTCCTTCCTTTCCTTCCTTTCCTTCCTTTCCCTTCCCTCCCTCCCTCCCTCCTTGCCTTCCCTTACATTCCTTTGCAACAAAGAGCAGGTAGAGACTTTGCTTCACCACCCAGAATCTGGAACACATACTTAGACTGCAGGCATTCAGAACTTCTTTAATCCAGCCACAGAGACTAGCAATCTGGTCTTTCTACTATAACATGCAGTTTTTGGTCACAGAAATACTTTTTCTTTCAGGAGTGGGATCTGTAGGCTCATATACCCCTGGCTGAGACTGAACTCTGAAGCTGCCATGCCAGAGCTGTGAACTGAATGACTCCAGTTCATGTTTCTAAGAAATCTTTGACGCAGTGGGAATTATATAGACTCAGTGTTTGGGGACCTTCTGTGTTTAGACATAGGGCTTTGGTGACAGACTGGGAGACCTTCAGGCACCATGATTGACTAGAGTTAGCAAGACTGCAAAAACACTTTGCATTTGATCAGTGGCCTCCCAGGCACTTGCCATTTTCAATAGTGACATTACTTTTAAAATTTTTTTAAACATGTTTATAGTGATGACTGTTATGGTGAGGGTTTTTTATTAATCATTAAGAAGCTGGCTATCCAGGCAACTTGAATTAAATAATTTGTCTGATAATTCATTATAATCAAAGAGGCAGGCAATTACTGACTAATTAAATCCACTGAGATGCTGTGGGAAAGGAGTGTTAATCTTGTTGCTCAGCTGTCATGGAAAGTGGACAGATACAGAGCTGTTCAGTGTTAATTTGGAAAATATGACATTTCTATAACATAATAGGTTACTTAAGCACATCTGTAGTGAATTTACTACAGCTATTCTCTAGGCTGAAGGAACTGTTCCGATTCTTTCCCTTTCCCCAGTCTGGATTAATTACAATGACTGGGGACTTTGAAAGACTGTAGATTCCTTTGAGTTAGGAAAAGCATCCAGAAGACATCTTGAGTAGTTTAGCTGGTTAGAAAGTCTCTGGAGTGTATGCTGGCTGAAACAGGTAGTTAGGTAGGCTCACTCACACACCAGTAAAAAAGGGAGCTGGATCAGCCCAACTTTGGGATTATTTGTGGTACTGGAGCAGGACACATTGTGGAAAACAGACCCAGATAATTAAGAAACACAATAATACTCTTCTGGAAATGTTTATGATACTGCTTATCCAGGATATAGTTAGTCAAAAAGAAAATTGGCATCATGATCTTTTTTTTTTACCTAGTTCTAGTGGCTTTTCAGAGAACAAATGCTTCATCTGCAATAGTTGCTAAAAATGTGATGTATGTGTCTTTCCTTTTGGCTGGCATCTATTACATATACTGAACCCATGTGTACATTGCAGTTGACAGTGTTACAGCTCCTTTATTACTCCATGTACTAATAAAACTTAACAAGACAGAAGTCGGAGTAATGAGAAATGGGATCATAGAATAATAGAAAAATTTAGGTTGGAAAAGACCCTTAAGATAATCAGATAAAACTGTTCACCAAACACTGCCAAGTCCACCACCAAACCATGTCCCTAAGCACCTCTTCAACATGCCTTTTAAATGCCTCCAGGAATGGTGATTCAGCCACTTCGGTGGGCAGCCTGATCCAGTGCTTGTAGATGTGTGCCCCATTTGCTAACTTCAGTCAGCTGGGGTCCCCTTGCTTAGCCAGGAATGACACAGAAGATTGCAAAAGGCACTCACAGAATTTATTTCCAGGCAATGGTATATGGATGCTCGGTTTCTGGTCTTATCACAATCTGGGATGAACTTAGGTTTTCAATTATTAATTTATTTTCATAGAAAAACTGAGATTCATATACTTTGCCCATGAAGACTTGACTAGCAGAAATGGGAAATTCAACAGTAAGAGCCCAACCAGACCTTGATGGAGGAACACACAGTCTCATCTCTACAAGGAATACAGAAGAGAATTAAACCTATAACAGTTTTGCAGAGCCATACTCAGGCAAACACTGAATAATACACTAACACTTTTCAGTTATTTTTATCAATACCAGCCAACCAGGTGCTAACTTCACACACTTTATTTTACTGAATGAAGGCTGCTGCTTTTGAACACAAGATACTACTGTGAAGATGAACCACCTAGCTCCTGGCAAAGGCAGCCAGAATCTCTGGGGTTGGAACCTGCTTCACACCACTCAGCAGCAAAGCATTACTATTAACCCCGCACAGCACCAGCTTTCCTGCCTCCTTGTGTAGTGCACTGCCTTCCTCCTCATTATCACACTTTGCATTCAGACCTCCACAAAGCCTAGGTAGCTTTAAAAGCCTGAGCTTCTCTAGCCACTGCCTGTGAAGAGGGGATGTGTCTGGCTGCAGCAGGCAGGGGAAACAGCAGTGGCTAGTAGGAACCTGGAGAGGGACAGGGTACCACACCGGCCAAACTCCCTCAAGTGCATTCAAGTGTCAGGAAAGGCTCCTTTACAAGCCTGAAGCAGAGAAGATGGATCCTGTGGGAGTCAGGCTTTGACCTGGAAGAATTTCAGCATCCAGAGATCTGGATGAAGGAGACTTTAAACAATGTTTTGCACAAAACATTTGCTGTCTGCTGTTGGGATGTTTTCTAGGGCCTGGGGATCTAAGGCAAGTTATCACTGCAGTTTCAGATGGAGGCCTTATTCCTCACTTCCAGGTCAAAGCTGGGGAAACATTTTGCTATGCAGTCTTAAACAGGTGCACTATTATGTACCAGAGCTGGCTATATTTTAGTACAGAGGGAGTTACTCCTGTGCCCAAATAATTTATAAACAACTTCAGGTTCATAAACCATTGTGCCTGGAAAAGAGAAGGCTCCAGGGAGACCTTATGGCAGCCTTCCAGTACCTGAAAGGTGCCTATAAGAAGGCTGGAGAACTGTTCACAATGGCATGTAGCAATAGGAGAAGGGGTAATGGTTTTAAACTAGAAAAGGGGAGATTTACGTGGATATTAGGAGAAAGTCCTTTAATATGAGGGTAGTAGATCACTGGCACAGGTTGTAGGCCCCATCCCTGGAGATATTCAAGGTCAGGCTTGATGGGACTCTGAACAACCTGATCTAGTAAAGATGTCCCTGCTTACCACAGGGGCATTGGACTAGATGGCCTTTAAAGGTCCCTTCCAACCTAACACATTTTATGGCTCTATGAAAAAAGGCCTCAGGTTTCATAGAGAAAATGATTGTTCCATAACTTAAATTTGCAGCTGCTGCTTCTCTTCAGATTTGGAGACAAGTGTTTCAAATTTTAGCATAAAACATGTAGACATCAGTATTTTTCATGTCAAGCTGTTGGACCCAATGAAGCAATAGGAGAATTTCATCCTTCATTTAAAAAAAAAAAAGTGTCTGGTTAAGAAACACTATAAAAATGTTTTCCTGGAGAAAAGCAAGGAAAAAAAAAAGCAAAGTAAATAAAAAGATAACAAACCCATTGTATGCATAAGGGTCTTATGACTTGTTCAGGTGAAATGTTCAATACTGGGTTGATAGCATTGTGGAATTAAGCTGAACATGTGCATGAACTAATGGATGGAAGAGAACATATGCTATGATCTGGGCACACTCTATCACTATTGATGGCATATTTTATAATTCCTAGAATGCATAGTTTAGGAGTCAAGAAATTGCAATGATCATTTCAGCAGTACTTTTAAGTCTGACTTCTGCACTGTTCACAGAGTTTCTATGAAGGTTTCTTGAAAGTGCTTGGAGAAGAAGATGAAAATGAACAGGAAGAAGTTAAACTCAAGCAAGGCTTAAGTGAACTCCCTGAAATTTATGAATTACACCAAGACATCCTGGGAGAACTGGAAGAAAGAGTCCTTAAATGGTAAGTACGGAATGTTACGGCTTCATGGCCTTAAGATACCCTCCACAGCAGGTGGGTGAACTCTTCAGTGTTCCCTTGATGCCACTAGCAGGGGGCCGGGATTCCAGCAGAGATGAAAGTAGTAGAACCTGAACTACTTTGGCAGATTTTCCATACAGGCAGGAAGAAAGTAAATGTAGAGGCTGTCAGGCTAAGAAACCAAATACTGAAACATTTGTGCAATGCACATCCCATGGCTCCAAAATGGCCCTGTCAGTATGAGGACAGCCTGCTTCGTATGCATTATCCTCTGACGCTTCATAGTCATCACCAAGTGGTCTCACACTCATAATCTGAGGGTCACAGATTGCTGCCACAGGAGGCAGGAACAGCAGACATCAGAATTGAAACTAAAGAACATCTGCTTACAGAAATCTACATAGCAACTGCATAGCTCTCAGATAAGGGACACCCCCTTGCTCCCAGCACCAAGGCAAGGCTCTGCACAGGCAAGGCTTCCAAACCAAACAGACACTGTCAGCCTGCTGAAGGACTCCACCTAAGCCAAACATCCTCACAGGGCAGTTAGAACAGGAGAACTTTCCAGTAACAATCCCAAGTGCAGAGCACAGCTCTCCTTGTCAGCCCTGCTCTTTCATGACAAAGCACACAAGAAAACTATATATTGGGTTGTGTCCACCAAGGGACTGTTGCAAATGGCAGAAAGACTTAAAAAAATTCACCAGTGCTTTATGATTTATACATTCACAACACAAACAGAATTGGTATTTCCAGATGTGATCTAAAATGTCTTCTTGCCTCTTCAAGACGTCACAGCCCTACTCTAGCAGCATGCTGCCTGTTGCCCAAAACAGAAGGGACACAACTGGAAATGTCCTAGGATTCTGTCCAGAACTACTCTGTGACACTGGGGGAAAAAAGAGGGCTGTACTGCAAATGCAGTAGAATGACACATGGCATAGGGATGCGCTTGTACAAGTTCCCAGGTCATCACCACCCTTGAACCTTCCAGTAAGTCCTTCCCTGTGCCTGTACAACCCCAGACTCTCTATTACTCTTAACATCCCCAGGATCTCACGTCCCTCTATTAACTATAATTGCTCTTCTGCAATCTCAGATCTTGTCCTGTTCTGTCCTTGTACATACTTTATGAATATTTCAACTGTGCTACTGGGTGCTGAGGTGGGGGTAATGAAGGACAGCTGAAAATACAATGTTACAACTGAAGATGCTATATTATCCAACATAACAAGTGCTCAAAGCACTGCAGCAGCTGGAAGGTCTGTTTAGAGAGGCAGAACCTATGTCCAGAAAGGAGACATACTACCTGCTACAGACAGGCAGCGCTACCATGGCAAAGGCACAGCTGGAGGATCAGCCCCTCATGCTGCCCATTCTACAGCAGCCCATTTTCTTGTGTAGTGTGTCAGTGAAGCACTCCCCCTTTCCTGCCCCTTAACCTAGATTTTAGCTCCATATTAGCCACTGTGGGTCTAATACAATGAGAAATAGTTATGGCTCTTATTTTATTTTATTTACTGCTTCTTTCCTTTCTGTGGCCTTAGGGAGGAACACCAGAAAGTTGCTGACATTTTTCTCTCCAGAAAATCAAGGCTGAATCACCACACAGCATACATCATGCAGTTTGATAGGAACTTGTCTTTGCTAGATGAAACCTGCCTTAAACATTCCCAACTGGCTACCATAATTCAGGAGTTTGAGGTAAGGCTCCATGGTTTTTTACCTGCACTAATGCAAGGCTTACTCAGAATATTTTCTCTGCAACTACACAAGTGTTGACATAGGGTACAATGAGAGACTAGCTCTCTTCACACAACCAGATGCTGAAACTGAAGTGACACATTCACATATTCATGGTGTGCTTCTGTTCCTGTGCCTGTTGTTCACGCAGTCCTGTATGTGCACAGAATGCATGTTTGTCAGTCTACAGATCTGTGAGTATATTTTGCTGAAATATATGCACATAGTGAAGTAGTTTCACAGGCACATATTAACTTACCAAGCACTTGAGGATGTGTTAGAGTTAATAACTGTTATTATTACAGTTTCTTCATATCTTGTCTTCTACTTTATTTTCCATGCTTGCTTTTGCACTGGGTCTGAACAAGATGAAGTTATGGTTGGTCTGTATAGGTGCTTAGCTGCTGGCAGCAATCAACCCACATTGTTAACACTGCGTTTCTCTGCATTTTATAAATGCCTGTTAACTGCTACCTCTCTTTATGGAGGATGTTGTGGCAGGGGGGTTGGAACTCTATGATCCTTGGGGTCCCTTCCAACCCAGACCATTCTATGATTCTATGAAAGGCTTTACTAAGGTCCAGGTAGACAACATCCACAGCTGTTCCCTCATCCACTCAGTGGGTCACCTTGTCGGAGAAGGAGATCAGGTTAATCAAACAGGACCTGCCTTTCATAAACCTATGCTGCCTAGGCCTGATATGTGGCAACAAGCAGTAGGTCAAATCTGATACCTCTGTCTTCAGATGCCACCGTAAAATCTTTATCTGACCTTTACCTTCTAAATAGTATTCACTTTCCTCCCTTTTCCTTTTGAATCCAAACTATTCATGAATAATGCCATAGGAAATAAACTGTTTACAGTACTTCTTTATAGTCAGAGACAATACCCCCTAGCAAGCTAGGTAAATTGGACATGGTTCAATGGAATTTGTGCCTGCAACTGGTAGCAAACTTTGATCATACACATCAGGTGGAGACTACAGTTTGCTGCTGAGCTCACACATCCCGATCTTTGTGTTTCCTTTCCCTTTCATCGAGGACAGAAGAGCACTGGTGACAGCCCTCAGAGTGTGAAACACCAGCTTTTGAAAGTGGTGCAGCGTGTCTTCCAGTATCGTGTGCTGCTCACAGGTCAGTAAAATCGTTCTCAAAGGTACTCACTGGAAACCCTATGATGTTCTGTGCATCCACTGTACCACATGTTGATACCAGGACAACTAAAATAGGGCTGAAGCAGCATGGGATTTCCTGGCATAATACAGGGTTCAGGAAATGTCAGGGAGCCTGGGAAGGAACAGGCACTTATGCTGAAAGTTTACAAAAAAGTGTGAAGTCAGCTGCTTTCAGCCACTCCTTGGTTTTTTCTTTCTGTGAATTAGGGGAGGCAGAGTTCAGCCTCATTGTCAGCAAACAGGTTTGATTGTATTTATGTCAAGGGCAATTACCAGAGACAGCTGTGAACAGCAGTCCCCAGCAAGGAAATGCTACACTGCATCCTGTATGACATTGGCAAGCACCATCTCCTTCTACTCCATCAACGAAGTGGTTTTACCCAGTATTGCACCCTAAACCCTAGATATAATACACCTAAGGCTAGCAATAAGTCAAAATCCCAGTCCAATTTCTCTGCCTTGTATGAGGCAGAGATCCAAATTTACATTAACAGTACATTTACACATTTTACATTTACAGTAACACCTTGCCTTTACATTCAGGACTATATATATCACTCTCACGTGGAATCTGTCCAAGGAGAGTTGTTTTCCCTCTGGTGGTTCATCCTCTGCAAGCCACAGCAAATCTAGCAAGTCTGAGCCTGTGAGGGGAGCAAGCTTTCTGGAGCAGGATATGGCCCCTAGAAAGAACTGTGATGTTCAGGCTTGTAACTTAATGAACTGTTTGGGGAAGGAAAAGATGAAATGTGACAATGAATCTCGTGTTGTCAAGTAATTTAGTCAGATCAGAACATAGATATAAAGATAGAGAAATGCTTTGGTAGTATGTATATGTGTGGGCAAAGAGGGATGCAAGATGAGTTACGCATGGGACAGTAAAAGGGAAGCCATAAACCCTGCCCACACTCAACAACTCATGAAGGGCACAGCATATTAGAAGAAACTTCTGCAAATGCAGGAGAACATATGAAATTTTTATTCACAGCACAGATTAGCAGTGGTTTCATCTTGCTCCATACACTTTGATCAAGGATGCAACTCATTATTCACAGCTGATCTTGCTTTTTTGGTATGGCTAGATGCCAACAGTAAGAGGTATTTTCTGTCTGACTCGCTTCCCTCTCTCTGAGTGTCTACCTTATGGGCACCTTGCCAGACTTGTGGGTTGCAGTATGTAGTAGTCTCACATGATCCTTCGGTGTTTTTAGTGTACGCACGCAAATACTGCATGTGAGAAAAAGGACTTGGCATGTCCCTGTAAGAAATACCCCCACTATGCTCCCTTTTCTCTGCCCATTTCTGTGGTCTACAAGATAAATTGCAAAGATAAAGCATGGTATTTTGTGAGAGAGCTGGAAGGGTTTCAGTGTTGCTCCAATGATTGGCTTATGTCTGTGATTGACAACTTGAGCTCCTCCTTATCCCAGGTACTGGCACTAACTGGGAAAATGAAAGCTTTTCTGCATAGTGAGATAAGATCTACTGGATTAAGATTTTCCAGAAACTAGGTTTACTCCTTCAGTTCTTCACCTCAAGAAAGCAAGCCCCTCTTTGCCTTCTAGGCCAAGGTGGATCTGGAACAGTGCAGTCCTTAGATTCTCTAGACAGTATAGCAAATAATAAAATATGTAAGCAAGCTTGCTGACTGCTTCTATTTACCAGATAAGGCCAGGTATCTTATGAGGATACTGGCTGCAAAGTACTGCACTACAGCTAAAAGGACTTGCCCACTCAGTTAAATGTTTATTGCCAAGGACAGATCTGACAGCTGTGAGAAATACTAGACACTCCCTGCTAACACCACACAATCCCTTCCTGCATGAGTACAGGCAGATGTTTTCTTGCATACAGGTAGATCTGGGGATGCCAGGGAGGGCACAGCATTAGAAAGAGAAATACATATATGGATAAGACACTAAAGGGAACAAATATCCATGCACAGCACCATGCAGCACAACGGCCTAGTTCTTGGAGGCAGAATTTAGGAGCCTGGGTAAAAATAGCACATCTCAGAATTAGGCTTTTAAAATGGTGGCAATTGTATCCTAGAGTCATTAAAAGCATAAAGACCCAGGAAAAAAGTAGACAGATGATTGAAGGCAAGTAGTCCAAGTAAAACTGACAGGTTAAAGGTTTTTGTATAATGGAACTGTAATTCCTGTAAATGTAAGTCATATTGTGTGTAGTTCTCAGAATGTGCTCAAGTTCAATAGTAATCATCAAACTCTGCATATACCGAGTTCTCCTTCCTGTGTCTACAAAATGCATTTAGTGAATTTACTATAAGTATAGAAAACTAGTCATTACAGCCAACACCATTCATTCAGGTGGGAAAATAGAATTGACTTTTGTCATTCTCTGTTTATGCATTTATACCTCCCAAGTTATGTGATAAGCAACCTGGTCTAGTAGTGGTGGGTGTCCCGGCCCATGGCAGGGGACTTGTAACTAGATGGTCTTTAAGGTCCCTTCCAACTCAAACCATTCTATGGTTCTATGATTAGGATTTTATGTTTTAGCTAATCACATTACAAGTTATGTGGATCTGTATTCTGATTATTGGATGTCTGTGTTAATTTGATTATTTTCTACAGATTACTTGAATAATCTTTGCCCTGATTCTACAGAGTATGAAGCCACACAAGGTAAAATTAAATGGGTAGAACAAAAATTCTGCTTTTCTAACTCTGCTTCTAAAGAGTACAGGACCTAAATTGGCAGTATATGGAAGAGGATTATTTTCAAGATTTTGCAAAACAGGTTACATATAAGATCTATAAGAACTGATTACTAATTTGGACAAATTATTTAGGGCAAGAAACCTGTATTTCTTCACTGAAACCTGTGGGCTTCCTATAGCTTTGACACAATGAAGTTACAGAAGAAGAAAGCACCATCTATCCAAGTGTGGTACAGATACTGTAGTTCTGTCCCAGTCATCACTAGTAGGTAACCCTGCTCCCCTTTGGCTTTGTCCATATTTGGCCTGGTCACTGTAAAGTCAACTGGGATGGCTCCACCCTCTTGTTTGCATACCATTGACTATGGCATGCTCTGAGAACTTTGGAGAAACCCGTGAAGATTTAACTGTTTATCTATATCCTGGATTTCTTAAGCCTAAGTAAACTTGAAAGACACTTCATAAAAATCAGTTCTGCACAATCAAGAACCAATCCAGGTGTTCAGCTGCTAACACCATCCTCTCCAACAGATTAGATGGATAAAGCAGAAGTATCTTACTCCTAGTGAAGTCAAAGCAAGGTTTAGTTGTGGCCTCAGTTTGAGTAATTTCCAGGCCAGTGTAAACAGGAATAACATTGTATTAATGAAACCAGTTCACCTTTCTGATACACTGTGAGTGTAAATCCAAATCTACTCATAGCAGTAAGGTCTGTGACTGACTGAAGTTTGGTCTGTCCTGACCAAGAGTGGAGTCTCAAGCAAGATTTAGGACCCTAGTCACAGTGGGACTACAATATACCAGTAATTTACACAAGGCCAGGGCAGATGCTCAATCCCTGTGGCCACAATTGCCTATCTTTGTTGTGGTTAGCACACGCTTGTCACATTTCTGAAGAGTGATGGCTAGCATGCTCACAGATCATGCCCAGAAACAAACAGGATGCCCTGTTCCACAGAGGAGTAGATTAGAGATAAGGATCTGAGCTGTGTTATGCCACTGCTATCAGAGCCAGAAAACAAACCCTGGCCCAGGTTATTTGCCAGTGAAGAATTCAGCTAATATATGTCACCACTTCATACCCACTTTTGTCAGAAAGGGATGACCTGTCCTCTCGCCTGGCAGTCAGGCAGAAACAGATCACCTTACATTGCCAAACTTTTGGATGGCTAAAGCTGGGTTACATTAATCTCTCCCTACCACAAGCTCCATTTGTCAAAAACATGCAATTAGAAAACAACACAAAAAGATTTTGTGCCATGCTAGGTGCTTAAAAAGGACCTCATGAGCTCTGTTGGTCAGCACAAGTATGATGCAGTTTTACATAAGAGAATGATGAAGGGAAAGGGAACCGATAGTACTGTGCTGTGTCTTAAAACTCACAGAGCAGAGGCATTCTGAAGGTGGCAAGGAAGTTAAAGGAGCTGCTACTGGGGATGTTATTTGCTTTTCATTAAAGATGACCCTGCAAACAGAAGGGATTTGGGTTATTCTCCTACTCTTTTATGTGATTTGTGGTCTTTGTTTTGCTTCATCCCTCAGCTGCCTTATTCATTGTTTCTGAAATCACAGATCGAGCCAACGACAGCATGCTCCAAGCAGTAAGTCTCACCATGACCCATGCTCTCCTAATCGTGTCTTTTTTGCACATCTGCTGAAGTCAATGCAGATCTGTTAAATTCTGAAGCCTCCTCCAGGATGAGACTCAAGGGTTTGTACAGATTAGGCTTACAGTATTGCAGATATGGAGGTAGATCTATGCCCTGTAGTGCAGCTGTGCAAGATGTAAGTTATTACAGCAAGCAGTGCAAAATTTTTTCCCTCTTAGAATTGCTGAAATGGTATATGGAACAATGAGTTGAGAGACAAGAATCACAGAATCACAGAATCACAGAATTGTAGGGGTTGGAAGGGACCTCGAGAGATCATCGGGTCCAACCCCCCTGCCAAAGCAGGCTCCCTAGCTCATATTGCTCAGATAGGCGTCCAGGCGGGTCTTGAATATCTCCAGTGAAGGAGACTCCACCACCTCCCTGGGCAGCCTATTCCAGTGCTCAGTCACCCTCACTGTGAAAAAGTTCTTCCGCATGTTGGTGCGGAACTTCCTATGCTCCAACTTGCAGCCATTGCCCCTTGTCCTATCCCCACAGACCACTGAAAAGGGGAAGAAGTTTCATGGTTCTATTTCTAGCCTAGATATTTTTAGATATGAAATGCAGAAAATATCAGAAATGTACTGTCAAAGATACATGTGCATATTTTTTCCACAATATTGGAGTCCCATTTTACTTCAGAAGAATGGTCATGGTTTATAATCCTGCAAGTGATCCCACAACCAAATAGACTGGCCAAGACTTTCATAGGTTAAAGCTCATGTCTAAGTTCTGATTTAGGTACCTAAACAAGTTATATCATTTTCCAACATAATGAACAGTTTCTGTAAGGTCAGTGTGATTGCTTACCTAATATTAGAGTCCAAATGTATTGGCAAAGGTAGACTGGGTGTAGCTGGTCTTATGATCACTTCTTTCCAAGGCTCTAGGTCTGATTTTTGTCTAAGATGACAGGAGTTTTCTGTTGTGGTGAGAACCATCGGGAGGCACAGGAGGCAGAAGAGAGGCTGTAAGACACAGGATCCAGCAGCTTACAGAGAAATTCAACTTGATGGACTTTTGGGTGACAAAATAAAGGCAATGTCTTTCTTTTTGTCATACTAATCACCCAGACCTGCAGCCAAATCCTCTCCTGAGGCCCATGTCTGCTTTAGCTGCACAGACCTAGGATTCAGTTCAAGCAGTTAGAAAGAAGTACCTACAGTCTTCACAGTCTAATGAAATGTAGCTAAGTCCATAGTTTCAGAGCCATTTTGTAGAGTGGGCAGATTATATTTCTTTTTATGATAAAGCTCTAGGCTTGTATACCTAGAAAATAGTCACAATACAGCCCAAAATTTTAAAAAACTCAATTTTTAAGCACTTATTTTCAAGGCATTTAGATTACAAAGGAGTATGCAGTTGCTACGGAAGATGTTGCCTATTACATGGTTTATGTTCAACAACATGCATGTTAGAAAACAAAGTACCTTACTGGAAGCATCCAGCATTTCATCCAATAGTGAGTGGTTACACTGAAGTGTTTCTTTCTCAAAAAGTTTCTCATCTTAATTATTTCTCATTGCATTGGGTCACAAAGATTTCAAGGAATTTCTAATAATTGTTAATAATAATGTCTGATTTGGAACAATTTAATCACAAATCCTACATAGATTTTTATACTTCATTTTTTATCCTATCATCAGAGCACATGTGCTCTTTTTCGTAACTCTGGCCTGTAAGAGATGAAACAGAATTTCCTTCTTTCCCATCTGTGTAAAGAATGCTGTGGGTTTCATGAAAGTGTAGGTTCATGAGATTCAAAGTTCAATATTCTGCTATATCAGAGGTTGTCCTCCTGAATTAATATCCCATACACAGTAGCTACAACCAGCAGTTCTTGTCTTTCCCTCAGATTTTAAAAAATGCAAAGAATTTAAGAACCTACTCTAATTGCATAACAAAGTGAACAATGCCACTGAAGACAGATCATTAATAACTTGTCATGAAGCTCTAAGCAATAATTTAAACTTGGCATGCACCTGAAGGAGGACGATTTCTACTGCCACTTATCAACTACACTACAAAAATCTGACAGGAGCATTGAATTATGATCTACAATTTCTCCAGAATATCAATGATTCATTATTGGCTTTTTTGTTTTATGATAAGAACACTCTAGTAGGTTCTCCCTGAGAAGTATTAACCCAGGATTTTCAGACACATTATGATATTAAACTATTTTCAAAGCATTTTTATCAAGTAGGAAAATATTATTGACAATTTACAGATGTACAAACAGAGGCATAAGGCATGCCACAGAGCATTAAGTCTATCTGTAACTCTAGGAGCACTTCACTACTTGAACTAACCAGGGTTTGTATTGCTCTATGAACTTCTCCAATCTGTTAGTCTCTGGGATGCTAAGAACTATACATCTGCGATGCTGTTAACAGCTGGTGAATTCCCTGGGGAGGCATTCTGCCAGCACAGACATGGTAGTGTGATGGACACCGTAGTTTGCTACTGAAATGGCTGGAGAAGGATTTCAGTCACCAACATCTGCCACACTAGCTGGGTGGAGCTTTGTTTTCATTTTTTATTGTAGCAATAAAGGATATTTGAAAGAAGAATTATGATCGTTGTAAAGAGAAGGATGAAAACTATATAATCAGGGAACTTTAGAGGAATTGAAGGGAAACTGTACCCCCCTCAGCTGCCCACGTTCCCAGATTAAATCATTGTTCTTCATACATGGTGGCTGTTGGACTTCCTACAGGAAATGAGTTTGATACATCTCTGTCCATTTCCTGGTGAACATGTGTCCATATTGCAAACATCAGCATTACAAAAGGCGCCTCTGCCAGCAGCCTTATGAAAAGCTGCTGTGTATCTAAGATGCAGTCATGTTTCTCGTTCTTGTGGAAACCGCAGCGAGCAGTAATAGCACTGGCCATGAATGTGTTCACAGGAGAGCACTGCCTTTTCTGTGGATGAAGAATGGGTTTCCGTTGTACAAGCTGCCAATTTGACACGTTTTGCTAGGGTTAAAATCCCTTTACTGATGGGAAAGTCCTTTGCAAATGTCTTTAGCAAACGTCAGCTGTTGCATGATCCCTGGTATTTCCTGTGCTATTAGCTTATACATTCTCTTTCCATTTTGCTGGGCTACAGTACTTTAGAAGTGATCTGAAAAAATCCATTTGTTACTTCCTGTGTGGCAAAGGAGACATTTGATGGCTGAAATTCTTAAAAATGTGTCAACTGCCAGTTACATTGCACTGCCCCAGTGCAGCCCTGCCTAGTCAAGTCTTGTAGGTGTTTATATATATATATATTTGATACATTGTTACTGATTAAGAATTAAACTTAGTATCATGCTAAACAAATGTACTATTTCATCCGGGCAGTAACATGGAGGTATTTCAGGCTTATCTCAAAAAGAAAGCTGAGATAGGTATACTAATTCTGTTAGCTGAAATCCAGAGAAAATTAGCATTGACAGACCATCATGTTGACATGGATATGCTCCTGCTGGTATCTGTAAATGCTTTCTTCATTAGCTGATTCCGTAGACAGCATTGATTTGTGTCAGGCAGATAGACTGTACAATCCAATCAAGTCTAACTAAACCCAGGGGTATCCTAATGGCAGTCAATGGAGCATAGGAAAACAAACCATTATCTGTCATAGTATAAAAGTGCAGTCAAAGGCTGCCAGGTCATGAAGCTGTATCACAGTCCTCAGTCTGCAGTTTATCTGGATGTGCAACTGAGGATTTAAGATACAATGGCTAACTTAAGACAAGAGACTCCTCTAATTTTTAGACATGTTCCAGTGATCACTCATTGCTGCTTTGCAGCCCATTCTTTTGTTCTGGCCAGATAAAAAACACAACTGAATCCTACGTATATGTCTCAGGTTTAGCAGCCTCATCAGCTAAATGAAAAGATACTGGAAAAGACTCTAGCAATATTGTAAAGGTACAGGCATCCCTTCTTCCTCCTTTGCGTATTCATCTAATACCATTTTTATGAGAGTACAGGCTTAGCCAGATTAAATTTATCTACCACATTCATAAATAAATTCGTGCCATGTCCCAGTACCCAGTGACTGTGCTTTAAGGCCAGATAGGCAGTTAATATCTGTTTGATAATGAACTTCCTAATTTTTGCAGCTTTGAGAGATGCAGCTTCGTTGCCTTCTCACTAGTTAACCTTCTAAACCCCTACTGCAAAGTCATTAATCTGTTATCACAGAACATAAACCTCCAGATAATCCTAGCAACAGTTTTATATTATCAAAGCATGCTTTGGATTATCTGTGCCATGCCACTAATGCACAGGTGTCTGGAGCAGATACTGTACTTTATCTCTGCTTACAGTTTATTAGTTCTCAGAGCAAAGAGTCAGCAGAGGCCCACATATAAATATTGCATGGAGTCAGAAGGCCCTTTTGAAGGTGCACTGAGGTAGCAGAGGTAACAGGAGTGCAGCAGGCTGCTGCATATGTGAATGCAGGTTATGAGGTTTTAGAAAACCTGTAAGGCTGGAAGAAGGCTTTCAGGGCATAAAATCTGTGGACTCAGTTCTCTCTGAAACCTAGTTCTGTAATAGCACTTCAGAGAAATAAAATGGTAAGGAAAGGTTTGCCTGCCTGTCTAAAGAACAGTCACCATGTGGTCTCCTAAACGCTGTTTCTCTCCCTCAGGAAAACTTGCAGAAGCTGGTACACATTGAGCACAGTGTGAGAGGACAGAGTGGCCTCCTCCAGCCTGGAAGGGTGAGTGTTGCAGGCAGGTCTGTGCTGATAAGGGCATCGTTTCTGGAAAGCACTCTCTCTGATGGTGTGGATGGCCAGATTTCAGGCATCTACAGGTGTTTACTGAGGTACTGGAATAAGAGTTGCAGCGCTGGTTTGTGTAAAAAGACATCACTCTGGCAGCACTCAAAGAGATGTGCTGAGAGCCTCAGGCTGGAAAAGAGATGCATTGCACTGCTTTTACACAGAGCAGCTATGACTTTTTACTCCAGCTGTCCTCAGCCACCACAACAGTAGTGTGTTTTGATGGAGTGGTGTTCTCCTCCCTATATACTCCTGTTGAAAGGTCGCAACGCTAGCAGGAATCACTTGCAGCCTGGAAAGGTTCAGAGTTTTATTTGGCTAGGTAAGACCCTTAAATCAGTGGAAATTATTTGTTTTCAAGTGTTTATTTTCACCATTCCCCAGTGGTGCTTCTAATGCAAGACATAATTTTTAAGCAACACATGAATAAAAATGTCTGAGACTGTATAGCTCTGTCTTGCCATCCACAGCAAATGCAAATTTCTTCTCCCAGCTTTCAAGCCTGTCCAGTTTCCTCAGCTGCACCTTGCCTCCACATTTCAAAAGACTTCTTTCTTGAGTTCTGCAACTCTACATTTCCCTTCAATCCACCAATATCTTTAGCAAAACTCATGAAGCAGTTTTCAAGGCATGCATACTCATAGTGTAAGAATTCTCAGCAGCCAAATACTGCAGTCAACCTCCATTTTTTCTCTAATGTCAGTATTCTCACTTGCCCTTGCCAGGTAATACTCTAACATATTCTGCAAAGCCTGACATACAGAATTTATGTAATTGTTCTCTCTGATTGTAAATTATTCTGAGTACAAGACTGCACCAGATTCTGTTCTCCATCCAAAAAGAGTAGATGACTGTTAATTCACTGAGGTAGTTCAGCTATTCTAGACCTTTACAAATGCTATTGCAATACATTTCTAATATGCTGGTTTAGCTGCTTACATACAAACTCCTGTCTACATACATAGTAACAATATGGACCAACAAAGTATTGTGTTTGCAAACATGTACAGATTATGGATGAAGGCATAGTTGTGTTGATTTTACATGCTGAAAAATGAGGTTTCAGCATTTCTTTTTGGTCTACTTTAGAGCATTTTTGAAGACAAGAGTTCTGTTCTGAAGCCAGTTACACGTTAGCTTTGCCAACTGTGACAAATCACCTCAGCACAATCCATAGTGCAAAAGCAGTGGACTGAGGAAAAGTGGGTTTCCAACCAGCTTGGTTCTGGTACAGATGCACGTCATGAAGAACAGCAGAGCTAATCCAGGCAAAGACTAAGACAGTTCATAAAGCGTAAAGCTGAAAGGAAGTGTTGAGGGCTCTCCCTGTGCTGATAAAAGCAGTTCAAGTGGCTCTTTCTCGAGGAATATTCTCTTTTCTCAGTAAGATTAAAAATGAGAAGTCTCAGGATTACAACCTGCTGTTTTCTCCTTCAGATCTTCGTTAAAGAGGGAACACTGATGAAAGTCTCTGGCAAAAACAGGCACCCTCGGCATTTGTTCTTGGTAAGATTTCTTTTGTATTTTTACTGTCTCTCATATCTTCTGCACTTACGCAGCCCTGAAAGCCAGCAGAAACTATCAGGCTGCAAGTTATGTAACCATGAGCAGTGATGTGGTAAGTTACTGTTTCTAACAGGACTGTAGCCCTTTTCACAGAAGTCCCATTGGCCCTGCATACAGTAAACAGGCTATACAGCCCTCCATTTGTTCAACAGCTATGTACAGCCTTGACTAGGCCATAATTCTGCAAAGAAATGTAAGTTTCCAAGGTGATCAGGAGGACGTGAGCTCCTGAATACTTTCAGCAATTAAGCTTCACACTAAGCTAATTTAGCTTCCAACCCTAAAGCCTTAGAAGATCTGATTAGAAGCAACAGGGAACACCCTACTGCAAAAGTGTATGAAAGCTTTCTTTTGATTCACTTGGGAGAGATTTGTATCCTTGAAGCTCAAGGGCTGGGCTTTAGTTCCTGCTGTCCACATCTATGTAAATTACCTGGTAACTACGTGCATTGCCTCAGTGTAGTCCCTCTAAACACACACCTCCAGCTTCCTCTTGATTAAAGCAACATTTTAAAGGGACATTTTGCAAATTATTCTGCGATAGTTAAGAAAAATGAACCTTTCATCAGTTTGGTGGAATACCCTTCCCAAGGGTCCACAGCCCTACTGCAAAAATTGCAAGTATTTGCACATCAAAGCAGATTTAAAAGCACTGCTTTGAAGGTATGCTATTAACATTCATGCTTTCTGGTTTGCATTACACACTACATTGAACAGTTGAAGAGTATTGGAGACTCCTGATGAGCTCTGTTGTCAACTTTTCAGGTAGCTTATTGTGCAACCACAGGCAATTTTATGCATTCATTGGTTTGAAGGGTAAAATAAAATTTGCCTGTGTCTGAGGAGTTTGTTACCTGCTTACCTGTTAACATTTCAAAAATTTGTTAGAGCTCCTTCTCAGAAAAGAGTAATAAGAACTGAACATCACTGCTGCTATTAACATTAAAGTATTGTTTTCAGTATAATTTTGAAATAAATGTCTTATATGCCTGGAATACATATTTGCCATGGCCCTCTCTAAGTGCTCACAGATATTCACTATGTGACCATTGTAAAGAGAGATGGCTTATTACAGAAGTCACACATTTTCCCATTAGTTCTTATTTCTCCCTTTTATTTGCTATTTGTGCATGAATGGATGCACAAGCTTCTTTGCCTCCTCAATCGTGTACTGCAGTCTTAATCAAAGATGAGATGAGTTGGGACACAGTACTGGCACTGCACTTTTCTGATGGCTTCATTGGTTTCTGTGAAAATTCAGACTTTCATGTACCAAAAGTGGCAGATTTCACCCAGATCTTCATATATGAGATTGCTGCAGTGCTATTTTGCTGAGTTGGCATCAGTGGACTGTAACGACAGCAATAAATGTCAAAATTATGACTTTGTTGAGGGAAGGGAAAATGTCCGTGCCAGAATCTCCAGGAGGTGGTCTTAAAAACAGTGTTCTCACCAGCAGTAATTCTGAGTGCTGATGATCACTTCATAACAGGTGATACTTGCTTCCTTACTGATCTCTCTTCTGAAACACCTGCCTTTGCTAGTATTACAAAAACATTTTGGAGTTGAGGCTGCAGCTGGCACTAAATTCCAAGAAATTGTTACCGTTTCATATTCCAATGTGTTTGTAACTGCCATCATAATCCACTACTATGGCAAATACTGAAATGTTGTAAACCTAGCTGTGATAACTGATACAGAGAATTTAAAAGGAAGATCAGAAATCAGGTTGGTAATAAACATTGAGAGGAAATTAATTTAAACTTGGGATAAGCTCAGATAAATTCCAAGTAGTCCAAAATGATTGTATCAGCCTGAAGATCACAAGAGGCTGAAAGTATTACTGGAACAAAGAAAGCACAGAAATGAGTTTCTAGTGCTTTCTAGTTTAGGAACTATTTTTGATTCCTGGGGAGAGTTCAGCTGCTTCAACCCGGATGTTAACTGCAAGAAGAGCAGTGTCCCTTGGCAGCTGGAGACATTACAGTAGCCAATGTCCTGTTGCTAACAGTTGCTTCTCAGTATTCAGAAACAGCATTTTTTTCTTCCTTTCAGTCAGAAAGGCAAACTGTGACCAAACATGCTGTCATGCAAAGTATATGGCAGAGCTAGACTAAACCATAGAGGTTGCTTTCAAGAACAAAGAGACACATAAAACCAGCTTCTTTCCCGCTCCAGCACACTGAACTTGCAACTACTTCAGGCTTCATGTATGATGTCCTGTTGGGTTGGGACAGAGGTGATTGAATTTTGGAAATAGTGTAAAACTTTTTGGCAAATATCTGCCCTTGGGTTCACTGATCTTTTTACTCAGTCTCCTCTACCCTGAAAGCTCCTCAGGTTGCAGAGCAATGCCATGTATGGTAAAATTGCAGGAAATTAAATCATTGTGGAATATGGTAATTCCTGCATTAACAACTGAATGGGTTTGCACTATTTTCTTATCACTGCTAATGCTGTGGATTCTCTGCTGTGCCACCACCACTCAAGCCACCACCACTCATGCACTGCTTAATGAACTATTTAGACAACTACTGAGTGGCTATAGCAATGTATTTTCATCTTGGCATGTAGCATCTTTACTGCATCAGTCTTAAGGCCCTACCAACCATCACTGCCAACAGCTTTTTTTAACAGCCAAGGCCTGCATGAACATATCCTTCCCTTTGCCAGTGCATCTAGCCCATCCCACTTGCTGTCTTGATTCTGATGCCTGGGGACACTGTCTGAGAAAACAAAACAAAACAAAACAAAAAACCCCAACCAAACTACAAAAGCCCAAGACTAAAATGATCTCCTAAACACTGTCTCCTAAACACTTATTAACACTTATTTAACATCCTTATCTTCTGAGGACCATATCACAAACCTTTGAAAGCACTGGCAAAACTCAGGCAGGATAAGAACTTGCCCTAATGTATTAATAAAAAAAAAACTTTTACAACTTTTTTTGATGCTTCACATGTCAAGTGCCACTCAATAAGATCACTAGAAGCTAACATGTTTTAGGTGTAGTTTGGTTTAGCTTTGGATGAAGTAAGTATATTTACCTTAGCTACCCAAAACAGATTTTTACACGAACAGTGTTTCCTGAAGTTGGCAGTAGTGAACTTACTCTGACTGAAGCTAAGTCAGGCTCAGGACCTGCAGAGAATTTCAGTGGAAGAGTACATGCTACAGGATAACCCTGAGAATTTAACCCCTACACATCCCAGGAGATGAGCCCACCAAGCTGAAGTTGAAATTGAAATATGCTATAAAAATTGGGTGAATGCCAGACTCCTATTTGGCCTGTGCATTCAGGGTGTGCTCCGGTGTTATGCAGGCTTGTGCTCTGAATATATCTTCATAAGGAGCACTGTATGCCTGGGCACAGCCCATACAGGCATTAGTGTGCCCAACACCCTTTTAGGGGCTTTGGTGTGCAGATGTTTCTGTGGGTAATGCTGTGTCTATCACAAGATTACTTGAGCTGGCTGCTTTGTGTAGCCTGATGGTATTGTTGACTCTGGTGTTTCCGGCCAGGATGTTTGGTAAATTTTGCTGTGTGCCTGTTTCCTGAGTCCAGTCTCTGTTTACAAGGATGTTGGGGCCACTCTGCAGTGCAGTATGGGCTACTAGCATCCCCCCTAACTGCCCCCTAACCACACGACTTTACAACTCAGACACTGTGTCTTACCTCACCCTTCCAAGAATTTCTCTACAAAGGCTGCTTGTGTTGTAAGTGGGATGTGGGAAGCTGCTATCACATAGGAGACTAATGCTCTAGCTGGCAGGGCTGGAATACAGGAATCAGAGCTTGGAAAATGCAGCCCCAGCACACATTCAAGCTGCTCCACTGACATTCAGGGGATGTTCAACAGACTTGAATAGAACATAGGGTTCATAATGAACTACCCTTTCAAATATTCATAAAAACCAAACATGTGGTAGGAGCTTTTGGACAGAGAGTGCATTACATATGGATGCCAGCAGTTCAGCAGGGCATAGATAAATTTGCTTGGATCAATAAATTTGGACACTGTAGGTTAGAAAACTTGCACTGACCTCTATCGTTACTGGGTTCCCATCACAACAGAGGGGATTATAGAAAGGAGAAAAAAAAGGTAGTAACAGAAGAAAATTAAAGAGCAGACATATAATTCTTTATCTGTGTTAACAACTGTTGTTTGGGGGACTGTGTGTGCACGGAGAAGTGAAGAATAGGAATATTTGTTCCCCTATCAATATCTGAGCAGTCTGGGGATCCCAATTACTTGGAAGTTTTCTGGCAAGCAGGAAGTGGATCTGAAGCCCAAGGGCTTCTGGGAACTCCTCTGGGTGTTGTGGCAGTCAATCTCTTCTATCACAGATTCCTGAGGGACTGCAAGATCAGCTATTATCATGGCCCAGTCCTCTCTGCTTTAGGGAATGGTGTGAAGCAGGAGGATGCATGAAACAACTGGTACTAGTGCTAGTTCTGTCTATGCCATTCATATACCCACCACTCAGGTCTCCAGGGTAGATGTGGCAAAGGAGACAGCAGCTAGTGCAAAACCCTTTCTTTCTTCATGAATATGTGTGCCTTGCTTAGCAAGCTTTGAATTATTTGTTGTAATTTCATTGTGCCATACTGTGACTGGTGGGACCACTATGTACAGGGAGAGAAAAAAACAGAAGGGGGAAAGAAATTTCCAGCAGGCAATTATAAAGCAATATCATCACTAACGTTCAATAAAATCTTGGGATATTTAAACAGAGCTGTCATTACTATGATATGCAGCAGGGTGTAATCCTTAATCAACAGCAGTAAAAGAATTAACTGCTTTATAAAAAGCTATATAAAATTTTAAATAAATATGTGGGATTTGCTGTTATAGAAACCCAGTAGCACTGTATGCCAGAATTGTGAAAATCTCTCTTAGGAGTTCACTTCCTTGGGCTTCATGCTCATAACTGGTTACTTTTGCTTGTGGTTTGAAATAAGCCTTAAGTGCTGACACTTGTTTTCTCATATTATCCTTTGAACATTCAGGAGATAGCAGAATCATCAGGCATACTAGATTTCACTAGTATTCTCATATTTGACAGAGTATTCTCTTAATGATAGCAATAAAGTCGGCCTGTCTTTACCTTTTTCCATCTGGATGCTGGAGTCCTAGTTGCTACTAGTAATATCAACTGAAAATAGCTTTAATCTGCTTTTCACTGAAAAGTTCACATTTGCTCAGGATTTTTTCTACCTTAGTCTCCTAGATCCCCAGCATGCAGTAGTTTGTGATGAATTTTCTGGTTACACACAGCCCTGGTTAAACTGGGAATCATCATGTGGTCAGTCTTGTGCAGGTGTCATTGTGCTAATCAGAGTAATGTTAGCATGGCAGGTTCATTTAGGGAGCATTAAATAAATCACAGAATACCTCTGTGACAAGCCATTTGTCACCTTGTTCTAAATAAATTATATCGTGTTGCTGCAAAGGAGTAAATATTCCATTTTAGACTTGTCCTGGTTCAGCTACGAGTGTTTGGGAGTTATGATGAGAGCAGTGTTGGTAACAAATGGATGCTGATGCCAAGCAGTCAAGAACTTTTTCGCTTTTCATGCTGCCCTGCTCACAAGACAGTGGGGTCACCCTGGAGGACACAACCAGGACAGGTAACCCAAACTGTCCAAAGAGGGTATTCCATGCCAATTATGTCATGCTCAGCATAAAGGGGGGCTGGTGGGGAGAAGGAGCGCACAGCTCCAGGACTTCCAGTTTTTGGGGCAGTCCAGCTTCAGGACAGCTCTGAGCTGTACAGCCTGAGTTGTGCGGTTCAGTAAGAAACTGCACTGTGCATCACTAGTTTCCTATATTTTGCTATAAAAGGCCTATTATTGTTATTTCCCTGTGCCAGTAAACTATCCTTATCCTAACCCATGAGGTTTGCCTTTGTTTTTTTTTCCTTTTCCCTCTTCCCTCAGCCCCCCGCAGAGAGAGTGGCTGCATGGTGCTCAGTTCCTGGCTGGGGGCAAAACCACGACAAGACTACAGAGAACATGAGACTCCTATTCTGACTTGATAGTTATGCTTTCATATCCTCAGTTGAGAAGTCTTTTAGTGAAAGAGCTTTAAACTCTGCAAAAGTTAAGACTAGAAGGATACAGAGAAATACACAGTAGAGTGCCCACACAGGAGAACATGGGAGTCTTTTTGTTAAAATACGCTAGGATGAAATGTTTGAGCATTTTCTACAAAAATACTGTCTGATTCTATTCAGAAAACTCAATTCAATTTTTAAAAGTAGTAACAATTGAAGTAAAAGTTTCGAGAAAAGTCACTCTTCAATATATTTTGCCTCATTCTAGTGGGAATCTGCATTTTAAAGATGGGCTGCTAAGGCACATAAGCCTGATTTGCTGTGAATCAAATGGCTGCTTAATGAACGGCTGTCCATGAGTGAACTCATGATCCTAATAAAGGCAACAACAGTTTTGCTGTTAAGTCCAAGATGATAAGGATTTAATCCCATGAGTATTAACTACATGTCATTTTTCTTCAACCATTGTTCCTGCACAGTAAGAAAGCTGAACTATGACCTTTTAAGAAAATATCCATAAGGCTCCACTTTACTTTTTTGCCCTTCAGGCAAGCAAATTAGTGAAAATCTTGCATCAGCAGTTTTAGGTAGTCAGGCAGTACTATCAAGATCCCAACAATTCCAGTCGTACAGGATACATTATTGTATTGCCAAACCATTCTTTAGTTTCCTCCATTCTTCTTTCACCTCTCTGTACCACACTTTTTCTTCCAAAATCTAATATTATTACCATCTAATTGACTGTATTTACGTGCCTTTCTCAGAGGAACCCAAATGAAGCTGTCTTCTGTCTACTTTTTAATTTATTGAGAATTTCTGCATTTAAGATTCCTTGTCTCTGGTATCACACAGTATTTACCTATGCCTTGGTTTTACACTGCCTTGCACACCTTTGTTCATAGTATCCCACTACAGCCATCAAGGGTCTGTCTGAGCTTATGCATATCGGTACTGATGTGAGAGGGCTGGAGAACACAAGAGAACATGACCTGCTCGTTCAAGTAAAGCAGAGAATGCATACACACAAGCAGTAATTTGGCAATGTTAAGGCCCACCGATGCTGCTACTCCTTCAAGTAGTAAGGGAAAGAGAGGCCTGCAAAGACTTACAAGGTCCAGTTCTTCTGTTGCAATATTTGTTTGTTGGCATGAAGGTAAAAAGCTGCAATAATGTCTATGATTAAGTTAGGCAAACAGCAGATAAGATCTGATCCCATTTAGTGTGAAGCTGTTTGAAAAATATGTGTTCTGCAAGGAGCTGCAAGAACTATGTAAATATTGGGGTTGTTAAGTTACAATTTTTTTTCCCTCATTTTCTCAGTTTTGCCTTTCCATGTCTCTGCTGTGGCCCACAGACTCAGCAAAGCTCTTGTATGTCTAGGAGAGTTTTTCTAGCAGTGAAGTACATTTATTGCTCTCAAATATCCAAGCCATTCTTCCCTTGAATCATTCCTTCATACCATCGCACCTCTCCTCACCTCTTCTTCCTTTCTGCCCAGAAAATAGAAGTTTGTGAAGCCCAGCCCTTCCCCTGGCCACACTGCAGCTTCACTGTCAGGAAGACCCTGAGAAAGTCAGAGCTGCAGCATCCTGGGCAGTTAGCTGGTATTGCCAGGTAGCAAACGTTCCCATCTGGAACATGGCATTGCCCTTAAAACAAGCAACTGTTTCACACAAGTTGAATAAAAAGAGAGCTGATTATCTACTTGCATAACTATTAGCAACAGTCAAAATCAGGAAGAAATTAAAGTCCTGGGTGCAGACTCCCCAGAGTTTTGGGGAAATGCAGGTCTTGATAGAAGCTGTGTGGCTTGGGGCTGTCTTTATTAACAGCCCTAGCAGTTCATCAAGTTACTGCCTGTTCTGTGTATGCCCCCCAGGAGTAATGGGCAGGCCTGCAAGCCACAATGCACATTATTGATTTTGCTTTTCTCTTCATATAGATGAACGATGTTCTGCTGTACACCTATCCCCAGAAGGATGGCAAGTACCGACTGAAAAACACCTTGGCTGTGTCAGGCATGAAGGTAATGCCTCGTCTGTATTATAGGCTAGAATTAAAGTTGTATAGTGGGCTGTTAGTGCTTTGCTGGTTTGTGTCTCATATCCAGCTGAGGGTAAGGGGAAAGAGGGGATGATCCTGTTACCAGGGAATTCCCTTAACTTCAACAGGAGATAGAAGGAAAAAGTAATATAAAGCAAACATATAAATTATCTATAAGGCTTTAATGGGTTCAAAAAGTGATTAGTCAACTTTATAGGGAAAGGGTACACTGGGAGCTATTACATGCAATAATATAAACAGACTCTCTTCTTCAGTAAATTTCTAAATTGCAGATTACAGAAACTGGACAGAATTGTCCTGTTCTTACACTTGTTCCCTAAGCATCCATTGGCACCAGTACCTGTGCAACAGATGGTGGGCTGGAGGGGGTCTTTGCTTCTTACCTAGCCATCCACTGCATACCTCCCACCAAGAACCTTCATAACTGTTCTTTAGCTAATATGCCAAGTTGTTTTTATGTGGAAGAGGACTTAAGTGGCAAGTCAGGAGTTTGGGAATCTAGGAAACATGCAAGTTGATAATTACTAACCATTAATTCCAGCAGGTAGGTTGAAGTGTTATGACAAGATGGGAAGCTGACTGATCACCCAAGGGACCCAATAGCCTAAAACTACTTACAGGTTCCCGGCTGAAGTAGGAACTGCCAAAACCCTACCATTAAGAGAAAAAGAGTTGCAAAACAGGTTCCTCTTGGGGTACATCTGAAACACTGAGCCACTGGCGTAGTACATGTTTGTTAATAACAATGTATTAACCAGGAAGCTATGTTTCTCCTAAGTGGCTGTTGCTATTAGTAGGCAGCTAATACACTACTTGACAGGGAAAAGGTTTTAGATAAGCTGTAGCTTTTAAGTATTTTCTTTGCTCCTAGAGAGCTGCAGACAGGCATTCACTGAAGTGCTTCACTGTATAATGTCTGCATGTCAGGAAGAGTTATTTCCATTCACTCCAAGAATAGCCAAAACTTTTGCCCAACATGCTCTGACACTTGTCAGACTGGACATCTCCTAAGTTTGTCCTATTCAAACTGACCCCTGATCGATACTTAGCTTTATAGTTGGGTTAAATTACTTTTTTCCTTTAGCACCACCAGCATATTGAAATAGAGAGCATTCCTCTACACCAGCAATACAAGACAGAAAACCCTACCTGCTCACCTATGCATTGACATAGGAAACAGGTGTCTGGAACATCATAGATTCATATGCACCAAGACTTGCATAGTATACTGGTTATAGACAGTTTAACTCATGTCTGTGTTCATGGCATTTGTTTCTAGGTCAGTCGCCCAGTGACAGAAAAAGCCCAAAACATCCTGAAGATTGAATGTGACGAATGTTGCCTGACCCTGTCAGCAAGGTACTGTCCCCAAACAGCCATGGCAGAAGGTGTTACATTCTAGAACCGTATCTCTAGATCACTCTAACCAATGTCCAAGACTTAAATGGTGTCTTATTCCTTTTTAACTCCATTTCAATCTGTGCTATTGTGACAGACAATGGCTGTTTGATTACACAATGAAGTTATTAATTATAAATGCAAAGCCCATAAACTGTAACTAATTCAACTCCTATACTGAGTAAAGATTAGAAGTCATCTCTTGATAACATCTTAAAGAGAAATGAAAGAGAAGGAAGTCTGTTACTAAGAAGTCTTAGCCCTTTCCATTATCACTCACCCTTTTTCCCTGTGATACTAAAGAAACATCATATCTCCCCTTTATAAGTTCACTTGCTATCTCATCACTAGGGTTGAAAAACTGCTGGAGAAAATAGTAATTAGGTGACAGTAAGCAACAGATCTAAAATAATTTAATAGTGCTTAAAGGACAGAGCTAAAATTAAACCTTACTGGCAACCCTTCTAACAAAACGAATTTCACTAATGAGTGTATGTAATCCTAGTACTGATTACAACTGGAAGTCAGGATCTCTGTCCTGGGATCCCAAGCTAATGCTAGAAAGAGATTGTAGGTCAGTTTCTGATCAGAAGATAGCAGTATGCTGAATTTTTTCATGATTCTATCCAAAAATTATCCTGCAAATTTAGCTAGAGCTGCAGCAGAAAGGAGGCTGGCTTTATTCTCAGGTGTAGTTTTCTACAAATGACATACACACTAACAGTGGTATTAAAATTAAGTCTTCCAAATAACAAGGTTTTAAATGTTAAAAGTACTGACTTTCCCACCATTGGTCTCCAGTGAGAGCATCCCTTAATTACACAATGCGATGGAAAGACAAGGAGGGCACTTTCATATTCGGAATCTGAATTTGGAGCTCTCATCATTCCCTGAGGATCACAATCCTCAAAATACACACACAGTACTTCTGAATTACCTGCTCCCAGTTACAGAATCAGGATGCATACAGTTCTTGTATATTGTAGAGAGGAAAAAACTGCTGCATGTACCCTTTGGTCAGGGCAACTGAAGTTGGCATCCCTAGGGAGAAGTTTGGGATATTTTGTTTGCATTATGTTGTTTCTTTGCTATCTGTACTCATTTCAAGTCAGTGCTTAGATAGCCTAATCAAAGCATGTGAGGCCACTGTTTCTTTGGTAGTAGGCAAAAACAGGGCCTTATCAAAGCACTGGGATAGAGCCCCTTTCCCTTCCTTGTATGAACAGATGGTCTTTGTATCTCCTGAAAATGTCTCGCTCACCCAAAGAACCATGTTATTGGCTTGCAGTGAGCTGGAACAGCTCTGAGCCCAGAGCCTTTGTGTAGAAGGCTCATACTGCACTTACACCTTTATCTGCATTTTAAAAACATTCTTCTTAGACACAGGGGTAACCATGTGGTACCCATATAAAATACTAGAGCACTGGGAAAACACACTGTTACTTCCCTGTAATGTTAATTCAGAGAGTGATAGCACTGTGAAAAAATCCCAGTCCAGTTTCTGTGTTCCACAGATGTCCCCTGCTGTCCAGAAGACTGCAGTGACAATTTGAACCTCTATTTGCTTAAGGAAGAATTTATGAGCCAACACAGATGACACAAGGACCAAATATGGAAATGATGCATCAAGGTCTGAGCTTCTTTGAGCCTCAGAGGTCCAGCAAAAATTCCTCTGAACCTTCATGCAACCAAAGAAATAGCTAATTAAAATGGGCCAGTGCCAATTGACAGAAGTTATTTTGCTCAGTGGCAGACAGGTGTTATTCCCATATTTAGACACTAATAACCTGTAATTACTGCCTAGTAATTTAATGGAGTGGGTTTAATGGAGTGGGTAAGAGGTTAGAGACGCCAGATACATATCGGGCTTTTAATAGCAGGTTGTCCCTCTTACCTGTTTTTCCCAAAGTGGCTTTAATTAACATCAATATATGAACCATGATTTCCTCTAAACCAAACCAAACAAACAAAACCCCACAAAACAAAACAAACCCAAAAACCCCAAAACAAACCAACCTCCAATCATATCTTAATTCTCTAGTAAAAAGAATTTCCAAGAAACAATTAGCAAGAGAAGGTTGAAACCAAGACATCTTTTAGTGCTCTGCAGGCTTCAAACGTGATTTGTTTGGAAGATACAGGCATCTTCAGTTTTCTTTTAAAGTATCATTTGATAGCACTTTTGGTAGTAATAAGGACTAACTAGCAGTGTTAGTCTTGCCAGTGATGATCTTCTGTTACATAGCCCCTTTGGTTTGCAGAGGTATTTGGACATTCAGTAGATACACTGGCTTAGAGCTTCTGCTCAAACTTCTGTTCCAGGTTTGTTGAATTTTACACAGGCTGGTGTTTTTCAGACAAGAGCTTATGCTCACAGTGCAGATCAATGCTGAATCAAAGAACATTGATAAAATCTGGCATTTCCTCTCTTTTTGTATTTGGTGGTTTTGGTCACATTTTTTGGGGAGTGTGTTGGGCTTTTTTAAGACCACAAAAATACAAATTGTTCTTAGATGTCTTGTTGGTGGCCTTCATCAGGACAGTGTGACAAAGTCACAGCTGAACAGCAGCTGGCAGTGATGCCACTGCTAATTTTTACAACAAAGTCTAGTGGGTAGAGCTTTAGTGTGAGCGGATGGTACAACTTGGGGAGGGGAAACCACAGAGTTGATTTCCTCCTGTGACTGATGCTGGGAACAGCCACAGCTGTACAGAGTTTCAAATGGACAGGAACTGCACAGTTTGAAGTCACAGCAGGAAAAACCAGCTAACCAGCAGGACAGCTTATGGCTGTAACAAAGCAAAAGCATCTGGGAAGTAACAGGTCCCTGGAGCCCTGCTGCCTTCCTGGGATAGACGGACTGACAAGCACGAAGTGCACGCTGTTTTGCCTTGTGCAAAGGGGGCATCTAGGGGCCAGCGTGGAGAACTACTGGCCTCCATGCGTAACTGTAACTAAAGGGAATGTAGAACTTCGTTCCCCAATTGTCCTGGCCTCTTGCAAGGACAATGGAGACTGTGATGGAGCTAGAAGAAATTAAAGAATTCACATCTGCACCAAGGGTGACAGACTTCTGCATCTCCTGATACGCAGACCATCAAAGCATCTCACTGTGGAGATAAGCATAAACACACTTACTTGGAACAACCTGTGCTAACGCTACATCTTCTAGAGTGCCCAGAAGCTAGGGCAGACATGACAAAAAGAGGTATTTCATATTCTCCTATGTGATTTAGGGTTGAGTGACTTATAGCAAAGTCAGAGACTATGAAGAATTTTCAGGGCATCTAGTTCCTTCTCAATCATAGTCCTAACCATAGATCTACACTAATCATACCACTGAATAGGTCCAACAATCAGTTTTGTCTTTGGTCAGAAAATTACCTGTAGTGGGGAAAAGCAAACATTCATAGAGTGAAGCTTTTCTCCTTTGATCCAGAAACAGCTTGTTTAGGTCCCTGCTGTTCATGATATTGACTGCTCTGCTGCATTTCATTCCACAGCTCTTGTTCGGAAAGGGATGACTGGTACAGCTGCATCAGCAAACACATCCCAGATGAAAACAAAGCCCACAACACTTCCACTTTCCACAGCAGCGTGGAGGTAAAAGGCGGCCAAGTTTTTCAATGCTTGAAAGGGGAAGGGGGAAGAAAAAGAGAGGAAGTGCCAAGTGGCAGAGTTCCTAGTGGCAAGTTGTTCTTACTATTTAAACCAGTATGCCAAGTTTAAATAATGAAGACTGTCACAGCTAATTGGACATCTCTGAAACATTAAACATACTCTAAACTCCATGGTCCTTGATTAAATAGTTCTTCTGGAGGAAGACTTTGTCCTAAAGGGTAACTTCATAGATTTTAAGAAAACAAAACTACACATCAGTTACACTACAATACACACAATAAAGTCAGGTGCTTCTCAGTGGTGCCCAGGGACAGGAATAGAAGCAACAGGCACAAACTGAAACACAGGAGGTTCCCTCAAACCTCAGGAAACACTTTTTCACTCTGCAGTTGACCGAGTGCAGAGGAGTCTCCATCCTTGGTGACATTCAAGAGCCCATGGTCCTGGGCAACTAGCCCTAGGTCCTGTCTCAGCAGGGGGTTGGACACTGTTGACCTCCAAAGGATGCTTCCAACATCTAGCAGTCTGTGATACTGTGATGGAATTTTTGAAGACTTAAAAAAACAAAACAAAAAAAAATTAAAAACCCACAGGATTTTCCTCCTGGCCTGAAGCTACCTACCTGAAATTTTACAATAAAATATTAGAAATCAGTTACTATAGCAACCTAAACCAAATCCTTTTTCAACAAATGAAAAAAAAATTATTTTGCAGCTCTGCTTCTGCATGTGTGCAAGAAGAAAGGTGGAAAAATTTGATTTTTCAGTGTTTAAATCTTATTTGTCTGCAGAAGTCTTATTTCCTCATTTGAAACCCTCCTAACAAACAGTCCTTCAAAGGCACAAGAACTTGGGCTACTTGTGTCAAACACTAAGCTGCTGTAAACTGACAGTGGGCTACCCATAATACTTTGGTGCCGAACCTGAAGTAACACAGCTTCTCAGTCGGGTTCAGTTCCACACTGACCATGGCTCCCTGGGCTTGGAGCAAAGGCACCTCTACAACAAAGAAACAGAAATAGTGAATTGATTTTCTAAAGCTGCTTACGTATATTCAGATCAGCCATGGAAAGCATGAGGCAGATTTGGATTGTCTGGGAGTAAACACATCTTCAGATTCACTGTTTTCTGTACACTCCCTTGATTGTTGAACAGCCCCAAGGTGTAATGCCATAATATTAGAGCTCAGGCCCTTTTCAACTGAAATCTATAGAGCTTTTTATGAATATTATTTCAGTGTCTATTAATAAAAAAGATGGCTTTAACTCATGTTCTTACATGTAATTTGTATATGCAATGAATCAGATCCTTGTCTGATGTGGAAGACTTGTCAGTACCTGACCAATAATAGACCTACATGGATTTTTACCTGTTGTGACTCTTGCTTTAACAACACCATGTACTGACTGGACAGAGTCTTTCAGTGCTGAAGCAGTCGCACCTCACATTAGGAATTAGAGAATTTGGGGATCTTAGCAGGTGAAGGTGGACTGAAATGAGAATAGAATTTTGTGTGATGGAACAAGGCTGACAGTGTACTTTGGAAGTGTGGATGCTTCCTCATTTGTTTTTGTTTGATTTTAAGCTAAGGGAAAGGCTTGGAATACCCTTGGGTGAGAGGCCTCCTACTTTGGTACCTGTGTCCCATGTCATGATGTGCATGAACTGTGGCTGTGACTTTACCCTCACTTTGAGGAGACATCATTGCCATGCCTGTGGGAAGGTAAGAGCAGTACAAACTTCTCAGGGAGGCTTTATTCATGCCTTGAGGACACTGGCTGCCACTGCCCTAACTTCTGCAAACTTGTAGCAACATCAATACCAAAATTTGACTTATCACAGAACCTGTTAGTTCGTTGGTAAATTAGGTAATTAGGTTTCTAATAACTCTAGTAGGAACAACAGTAACCTTCCCCTGAGGGTCAAATTAATTACCAAAGGCAAGTAGTTGAATGCTTACAGGACACTTGTTGCTAAATCCAGCCATTATAGCTAATGTACAGCCAGCTTTAGAGACAACGAATACACTAAAAACATCTGCTCTGTTCTGGACCAGAGCAGTAACACATCTAGCCCATGCCCTGTCTTGGATAACAGCTGACAAAATTATCTTCCAAGAAAAGTGAAGAAAGTCAGCAGTAGAGCATGGTTTGGTCAGTGGCCAAAAGGAAAATTTCTTCTGTGCTCTACTGGAGAGTTGCTGCCTTTTGCCCTAAAGTCAAGGGGATCTATAAGCTTTCTTGGTTTTGTCCCTTTCTTACCAACTTTAATTTGTTTACATACATACACCTATGGTCCTGCTTTAAACCACTGCTGGTTTTTACCTCAGTAATTTTTGTTGGTATGTAAAAGCATTTGCTTTTTTCTAATTCCACAAAGAAAATTAGGCTGTACCTACACAGAAATAGCAGGAACACGCAAGCTTGCTCAAGAAAACACTACTTAAAAAGCTATGAAAACAGAAGTAAAATTAAAGCAGTCTTTCTGTGATTCACTAGTAGGGGTTATAAGTTCCTGGGGAGATTGGCACAGCAATAGTGTGCAACCAAATAGAGTGATCAGTTCTGCTTGGCTTACAACAGCGTAAGTCTGCAGCAGTCACACTTCTCTAAGTAGACTTACCCTGACTGTCAGAGTTTTAGGAGAGCGTCATATCTGGTCCACTATCCATCTTAATCTCCCAGCCAACTCAGAAATTTGTTTTGTATGTCCATAGATATAAACTTACACTATATTTACATGCACCTCTCCTTGCTGGAACAGATTGTATGTCGAAATTGTTCAAGAAACAAGTACCCTATGAAGTACCTCAAAGATGAAGCAGCCAAAGTCTGTGATAGCTGCTATGTGGAACTTAAGAAAAAAGGTAAGATTCCTTCATTCTTAGCAAAACTGACAAACACATTTCCTGCCTGTATAATGGGAAGGCTTTGGGATCTGCATATCATCCTCTTTTACAACATGAGGTATTTCTCATTTCAAGCATGAGGCATGTGTATTTAAGTCCCAGGTCTGTCAGGCTGTATGGCAGCTAAAAGTGCTTTACTAGGACAGGCTCTCTGAGGGCTCTTCTTGCCTGTTGATAAATCAGAATAATGGAAAAAAAAAACCAACCTGTCCTGTGAGGAGCAGCAGAGGACTCTGGGTTTGTTTAGTTTGAAGAAAAGGAGTCTGAAGGTGACCTCATTGCTCTCTGTAGCTTGCAGAGGGTAAATGGAGAGGGAAGTGCTGACTTCTTCCCCCTGGAATCCAGTGACAAGTTGCATGGGAATAGTTCAGAGCTTCAAAAGAGATTCAGATGTGACATCAGACAACACTTCTTTGCCCACAGGGTGATGAAACACTGGAACAGGCCTTCTAGAGAGGTGTGCAGTGCCCCAAGCCTGGCAGTGTTTAAAAGGCATTTGTACAATGCCCTTAGTAACTAACATGTTTTAACTTCTGGACAGCCCTGAATTGTTCAAGCAGTCAGACTAGATGAGTGGTGTATTTTGCAATGTGATTATAGATGATAGCTCTTCCTTGTCATTTCTAATGAATTATCCATTGAAGTAAAACAATGGCTTTACAGCTCCTCGGTCCTAATCCATGTTGTAGTTTTTACAAGAAGGAATGCTGAGATAAAGTGCAGAGTCACGAAGATCTTTTCTACATGCGGAGCTAATGTGCGTACAGATGAAAGCATGAATTCAAAGCAGAAGAGCTGCTGCCTAACTAGAACTCTGTATTACTGCCCTGCTAGATAAGTCTCTGTTCTGATTTAAATACCCATTCCAAATAAAAGAGGACAGCAGGGTTTACATATATATGAACAGAGAATGATCTGGAACTTGTAAAACTATTAATGTAAACAATCTCTAAGAGTAGGCATATTCTACTACCAAGGATAAAAAGGTGGGGACACATGAAGTTCAGTTTTTCCTTCCCAATTAAAGAAATACACACTAGCCAAGCAAATACATGAACAGATGCTGTCACAACAGCCAAATAGGCATTCCCAAGCCACTGTGTATCCATGAAGTAGTAACTCACATTTGTGCTAAAACAACGCTGTGCTTTACTAAGGGCTTCCAGATAATGTGTGCTACCAGAAGTGAGATCATGAAGACAGGAACCCAGACACTGCGGTTAACGGCGACTGACAGACAGACTAAGTTCCATGCAGAACTCAGAGAGAATAGTTCATACAAAAGGAATGTCCCATTAGTGAATATATCCTGCAAAGATATTCTAGAACATAGAGGGGATACATGGAAAAGCCATTTGCTTAATGCTGATTTTAAATTAGAAGCAGCTGTGAAATTAACAGCTATGAAATCTCCCACCTACTCAGATTTAAAGGGATGATCTGAAATAAAAGGTAAAATAAAAACTGTCTATGGAGGAGGCATTGCATTTTCTTTAGTCATTTGTATTCATGTATTGTGTGCATCTTACCCCTAGTACTAATTTATCCATTTCCCCTTTCCCTTTCTGAATTTTCTTAATCTTGCAGAGCGGCCACTAAGTGTGAGCTTCCCCCCAACTTCATCCAGGTATTCAAGCAGTGCCTTCTCTTCTGTCTTCCACAATATTCATTATTCATCTTTTAAGAAACAGAAGAAGATCCCTTCAGCTCTTACAGAGGTACGACCAAGCTGCCTGAGAAAGGCAAGAAACTGTAGAGAACTGTGTGCTCATACTTTAGCAGTTATGTTTACAATTTATTCTGTGTTCAGTGGGCTCAGCCTATGCCTTGGTTGACTTTCACCATGCATTTATTTTCTGTTTTTCACAACACTGTTTAATATACAAAATATACTGAGCTGTCAAGATACTACAAAACTTTCTTCAGCCCACTGAGGAACTCAATTAGAGCAACATACTTTAATGTGCTCATCAGCCTGTGAAATCTTTAGAAAACTAAGATGACTTCAAGCTACTAGGCATTACATGACAGATCATAGACAATGACAAGTATCAACAGAGCATGATACACTGTTGACCAGTTACCTTTTTTGAGAAGACCTTTACTTCTGAAATCTTAATTTCAAGAGAAATATAATATGACTTAGTGAATAAACTCTAGTTCTTGGCAGTCAAGCAGAAGCATACATGTTTAATCAGGCACTATTTCAAATCAAATGATTAAAGTCTCGACCCCACCAATATAAACAAAATTCTCACAAATTTCAATGGGGCCAGGATTTCTCCAGCTATATTAGTTTTCTTTCCAGGAACAAGGTGCTAATCACACCAATGTAGTCTGGGCAGCCACATTGCCCACTGAACTCATGCACAGTAAGGTACTCTCATTGCACTGAAATTGCAGGTATTTATCATTATATTAAAGAGAACAGGATACAAACATCTTGCTGAACATGTACAGTCAAAACACTTGCATTTCTTGAGGTTTGTTTGACTTGAGGTGTAACTGAGCCAAAGAGACAAGTATATAACACAAACACACAAAGTGAATACTGAAAGAACCAGCAGGCAAAATTTCAGCCTCATTAGGAAAAAAGCATTGCCTTTCTATCCACGAGGAGGCAGCACATGTTTATTAATGTGAACCGTCTCTCAATACTGTTGCTCCATTAACTTTTTCTAACTTACATTTATGGTCTGCTGCAAAACACTGCTACAGTACTGCTCAGTCTACTCTTGTGTCAGTGCTACAAAAGCTGGTTTTAAATCTCTGCCCTTTGTTTCTAAATCCAAGACTACTGCAGTTTACTACTGCAGCTAATAACGTACACTGCATTGTGTGTGTATATTTCCATTTACTCAAAATCTGTATCTTTAAGAAAATTAAGAACATAGATCTCAAAATACTAATGCAAGAGGGGTAACTTCTCAGAAATACTATTTCACAAATTAAGTCAAGTCATAGTCAAGTGATAAACAATTGATATGAAACCACTGCAAAGTCCTAAATACATCCACATTTTAGACCACAGTTTAGAAGTGTTCAGCCACAAGACTAATTCCCTTTTGGAAGTGTGTACTTTTAATATACCAAAAAGCAGATCTGAGAAAAAAGACAAGTTCAGGTTTTCAGAACACATCTGTAAACTCGATGACCTCAATAACAATTCAACCACATATTTTGCATCAGTTATTGAGAACTAAGTTTAACCAGAAGTCTTCAAACACTTAAAAAGAACCATAATAACATGCTTTTATTTTGTGTCTCTATATTTGTAATGGTCTGCTTATGGTTTCGTGGACAGACTTGGTTGTCAGATGTGATGTGAACATATATAATCAGGAGGGGGAAAAGCCTTTGCTGATACAAATCCTGGTTTCTCCTACCCTGCTCCAGGTGACAGCCTCAGGAGAGGGAGCTACCATCAGTGGATACCTCAACAGATGCAAGAGAGGCAAGAGACACTGGAAGAAACGCTGGTTTGTTATCAAAGGCAAAGTCCTCTACACCTACATAGCAAATGAGGTACTGAGCAATCGGACTTTGAAATAGTTTCCTATCCAAGTTCTTGCTCCCTAGAGGCAGCACAAGTAAATTTGAAAGGTATAAACGGCAGTTCTCACAAACTATCTGCCTTCTAAAACCTGTACCTGTCCTTAGCTGAGGGCCCAGCCACAGCCCTAGCTAGACCTCAGTGGCCCTCTTCACAAACTGCCCTTCACTTCTGACTTCTCATTATTCACGCTATTACAAACTGTGAACCACTGTGAACCTCAGCCTACATATTTATGCCTAAAGACTTCAAGGTCCTTAGGTATTCTGTGGTGTACTTGGTAACTGGCAGATACTTTGTATAGATAGTGCTATAATCCATTTCTGGTGAGGAGGACAATCTTACAGTTTTGGAAGGACATATTTGTCCTACTAGTACCAACAAGGAAAGACAGGAGGCAGTCTGCAGAGGTTAGATGACTGCCTTGTGAACTGGCCTGTAAAGTGGTCCTTAAAGCCAAGCAGGTTTAATATCAGCTAGATAATTTATGTATTTTGTCTCTTCCTGGTCTCCTTTCTTATTTTATTTTCCTGTGGGAGAATACAAATAAACTGCTGCAATAGAAATAAACTGTAAGTATGTATGATATAAAGTTTGTTTATAACTGACAGAACCTTAGAAATTCATTTCACTGAACAAAGAACACAGAATGCAAGAACAGCAGTAACGGCAACATCTGGTACTTTAAGCCTTTGGAACACTTGGAAAACATCAAATATTTAAACTTTTATCACCACTCTAATGGTTGAATGAAACAACATCCCCTTCAAACAGATAAGGAGATTGAAGCACAAAAGAGTTCAGGATTTGCCTAGCAATTCAGACCATTAGCATCAAATTCTGTATCTAACACAATTACCTTACCTATACTAACCTTAAAAGTGATCATTTCCAGTTCAACAATAGAATCATAGAAAGGTATGGGTTCAAAGTCCATGCAGTTCCAAACCCCCATCATAAGCAGACACCCTCCACTAGATGAAAGCTCCATCCAGCCTGGCCTTGAACACTTGCAGGGTTGGGGCATCTAGAAATTCTCTAGGCAACCTGTTCGGAGTCCCTCACTGGGAAGAATTTATTCCTAATATTTAATGTAAATCTTCCCTCCTATAGCTTAAGGCCATTACCCCTTGCCCTATCATTCCCTGCCCTTGTAAACAGTCCCTCTCCAGCTTTCCAGTAGCCCATTTAGGGACTAGAAGGTGCTCTAGGGTCTCTCCAGAGCCTTTTATTCTCCAGGCTGAAGAAGCCCAACTCTCTCAGCCTGTCTTCATAGGAGAGATGCTCCTGCCCTTGGATCATTTCCATAGCCTCTCCTGAACTCACTCCAACAGCTTAATGCCTTTCTTGTACTGCAGACCCCAGAGCTAGACACAGTACTTCGGGTGGGGTCTTACCATAGCAGAGCAGAGGTCGATAGTCACACTGCTTTTCATCAACCAACACTTCCAAGTCCTCCTCAGGGCTGCTCTCAATCAATTCTCCAGCCAATCTGACCTTCATGGCCATGTGGATGATCATGAAGAACTGGATTTTCAGAGGTTCTGTTTGTGTTCAGAGCCAAGATAAACATGTGCAGTACCTATGCATTGTTTCTGTTTAGGTAAGAGCCACTAATCCAGCAGAAGATTCAAAGTAGTCCTTTTGCAGCCCTGTCAGAGGGATTATATCATTATGTGGTTTTCAGAATGAACCCTCAAACCATTACATGCATTCTCTCTAAATTTTGGTTCACTTTTTGTTTGCTTTCAGGACAAAGTTGCCACAGAAAGTTTGCCTTTACTGGGTTTCACCATTGCCCCAGAAAAGGAGGAAGGAAGTACAGATACAGTTTTCCATCTCTACCACAAGCAGACTCTCTTTTATAGCTTCCGAGCAGAGGACAACAATTCAGCACAGAGGTACGGGGTAGACACTATCCAGTGTGCAGGTGCAAAAGCCTATGTAGGGCTTTTCCTTCCTCACTTCAGAGTGCCTTCGCAACAGAGGAAAATCCAACAGCTTTCAGAATGTTCATTAAGCCCAACTGCGTGTGACTGTGTGACATTAAAAAATAAAAATACAAAAAAAAAATATACCCTTGTATAGGTAGAGAAGAGTCTGTCTCAAATGTCATGCCTATAAATCTGTCAAACATGATTACTGTACAGAAACTTCTTGGATTTATGTCTTATGTAGTTTCCCCAACTAGTAATCATTTAGATTTCCTATTCTAATGATAATGCTTCCACATAATAAAAACAATGAAATTACTAATAAAAATGCCAGCACCTCAAGGCACACAGAGAAGGAAATGAGTGTTTATGGGAGGCTTTGTTGCTTTGAAACATACTTTAGTGGTTTAATCTTTCCTTTTCTAAGACAGCACTTGTACTATCTTAGAGATGAGAGAGTCATAGTACCCAGTTCCCTGTTTTAATTACAAAATTAGTTCCTCATTAGAGCTGGGATGGAAAATACAGTCCTTTTCAGGTTTTACATTCTTAAAATACCTATTTATAAAAAAAAGTATGTTCTTAAAATGCATATAATTTTATATGTACCGCTTTCCTGCCCTTTTTAGGTGGATTGAAGCCATGGAAGAAGCATCCATATTATAGCAGCAATCACTCTATGGACTTTGAAGCGATTCTTCAATTTTTATACATTCCCAGCAACCCTCTTATGTCTTACAAAACAGAACAGTGTTTTCAGGCCAGTTGGCTAAACTGTCTGGATATGAACTGTTTCCAAATTGCTCTTTTTGCTTCCTTCTCCTTACATTCACATTTTTGCAAATGGAAACATTAGAGAATATTTATGGTGATCTTTATGTCTGTGCAAGTTCAACCTGTACTGTAAGCGTCTTCTCTGATCCCACAGTAAACTAAGTCTAACATCAAGACAAGAAAATACATGGAAATATTGACTAGAGTAACAGGCTCAGTTTTACTTACTCCAGAGCACTATCGTATTTCACTGGGTTGGTTTTGATGACTACCATGAAATGACAAACAGTGTAGTAAACAACAGATGCTCATTTAAAGCACTTTATTATTTTTATCAAACTACAGCTTCATTTTTTCATGTTTCTAAGGAGTTCTGTGGCCTCATTATTTACAACCATTAATAAGTCCAGCATGAAATTATGCCCCATGTATGCTGAATTCGTTCCACAGAAAATGAATGAACACCACTAAAAATTTACCTGGTCTACCAACACCTCACTGGTTATGATTCAGGATAACTACTTACTATGCATTTATAGCTCTATACAGATCACTATATAATTTAAAGGGTTTCATTTCATACCACTGCAGTACTTCGAAATGCACTTCAGTAGCTCTACAAAGCCAGATGTTGAATAATATAATTTCTCCCTAAATACTGCAAACTCAAACCCAAAGGGTTTTTTTATTTATTATAAACCCACAGTTTTTATTTAACACTAGTCTACCTAGTAGTGTTACGATTTTTATCATCTATTTAAATAGCCTATTTTCAAAGCTCCAGTTGTTTCTGCTGTTCTTGTTATGAAAAACGTCATCAAAAGTTTAAGCCATATAATCCGCACACCATTTGAAATATGCTGGTGGGCTGCAGTGCACTTGTCTGAACCTGCTCTGCTGGAGTGCTTTGGAAATCATGTAGCTAAACGTATCTTAGATCTGACTGCTGTTGTACACTACATCTTCAGGGCTGGATTCTCAGCAGCCAAGTGTCTGTATGACTTCAAAGATGCTGTGGTGCTTTCCACCAGCAGAGGATGTTGAGTTTGGGGGCTTGGGGCTTTTCTGTTGCTGTTTTGGGGTTATTTTCAGTGGGTTTTTTTGTTTTATAAAGAAGGTTGACAAGTGGTGTTCTAATGATTGCAATAAAATGGTTGTGTGTCCTGTATTTCTTATAATATTTGACTGAGGAATAGAATGGCATTTATGATTAAAATATATCTTTGTATAAAAATACCATGTTCAATAATTACTTGCATTAAAACATAGGGGTGGAATTTTATTACTTTAATTTTTCCCTTTTTTCAAGAAGCTTAATGGATATCTGAAGTTTTTACTAAGAAACTGCTAGAAAGTTTCCACATTTTTAAAGATCTATAATATATACCCACATGATAAAGGTAGTTCAATTTATCTCCTGGAAAAAACAAGCTCAAAAAAACCCAAACAATTACCTACCACTAAATCAAATTTGAGTTGCTTTGAGCTTTTTTCATACATCTGAGCATGAGAGTTTCATAAAGAATAGGTTATCATATGCAAACAGAAACCAAGTATGAGAACAGTAAAATATTTTGTATTCTTTAGTTAGTGGAGGAACACCAATATTAACTTTTTTTTTTCATATTAGAATCATGGCCTTGCTACCAATGCACTGTAAATGCTTATCCACCCCCCCCTTTTAAAAACATTTCCATTGGGAAAACAGTAAGAGAACATTGAATGGAGAATAAGAGCTCTAATCATGGTCCCAAAAAACCCCTGTGCTACAGAACAGTATTATGAAGATTTAGGTGCTGACATTTAGTGACTGTTGTATGAAGATTTTAGTTATAAGCAGGAAATGAATACATGAAAATATTTTGTTGTAAAAAATAAGATACAGTGCTATTAAACATTGTTTTAAGTATTGTGGAAAAATAAAAGAGCAAAACATAACTGCAGTTCTACAGGCTTTTCCTTCATATTATTTTTACCTTCTTTACTTCCAACTTTGCAGTTCCAGTTAACACTTATTAGCCAATTCTCTGACAAACTGAAGAGCATCAAATCAGAGGATGGATGTGGGTGGGCACCTTCTGGTAGAAACAGGATTTAGACCTAATCGCTATGAAGTGTTTCAGTCCACACTGCATTTGCACCCTGTAAAACTCACCTACCAGTCAACTCCACTTCAGTTACAGATACAAATGATCTCAATACAGCACAAGCAAAAAACAAACAAAAAAAAAAAGTCTTCAAAATTTCAGTCCAACTGTTAATCTAATTTGAGCAAAGCCAAGTACCAGAGACAGAAAATACCTTCATTTCAGAATTAACCTTCTCGAAAATTTTAACATCTTAATGTATATTTTGATCTACTTTACAGTATAAACCTAGTTCAAAACTGCTTGGGTTGGTTTGGGGTTTTTTAAACAGTTATTAAATTATTTTTCCAAATCAAAATATGAGTCAGAGTTGGAAAGTATTCAGACATGACAAGATCCTATGCCATTTACACAAGCACTCCTGTCCTAGCCCTGGGACTAACACTTTTCTTCTGCTGACTCTATGTTGCTTTTATGATTGATGAAAAGCACACAGCTATGGGTGTTAAGCAGGCTTTTCCACTTTACATGATACTTTGGTACTAAAGCAATAGACTATTTTTGACTGAGAATATCACTGCTTGAAAAGGTAAAGGAAGTGCCAATACTCAGCAAGGGGAAAAGGTATTCCCTTGTCACTCCTGCACACTACACCTAGAACACTAGCCTAACTTACAAGTTACTTGAGAACTTAACACAGAAACTGTGTTACAGCTGTACTAAGAACAGTGAGATCCATCGGTCTGGGTAACTCAGGAGACCCCACTTCTGATCAGGTTTTGTCAAGAAAGTTGAGGCTCCAGGGCAGGTTTACAATCCCTCAGAGAGACTCAAACATGCTCTGAATTTTTTAATCTTTTTATTTGTAGCACTACACCTTTATGTTCTTTCCTCACTCCTCTAGAAGAAACAGGAGGACAGTTTAAACTATAGTTGTCTGCATTTTCATTTCACATGCTATATGCCACGTTATTATCTGTAGTGCTTGCCAGCAGAAAAATGTGATCTTCAAGGACAGATCACAAAAAATGGAATTACTTTCTATCCAGTGACAGTTCTTAGAGAACAGTCGGGTTCTGCAGTAATAATTGACTAGATCATACTAGTGTCGCTTTAGGTGTATTCTGCAGTAGCATCTGGATTTTGCACTACTCTTGCTTTTCAGTTTTCAGTGTATAGCAGTTGCATATTGTTCTTAAAATGGCTTTTTTTTTTTTTTACAAACATCAATAAGAAAAACTTTCTCTATATGAAATTTATTAAATAAAATGAAAATTTCTCTCTGCCTTATAATCTGTAACATTTCACTTCAAAGTACAGCTGCTACATGATAAAATACCAATGATTTCTTGATTCTACAAGTTTTATCTCCTACTATCAGAAATACAATTCTCATGAACGGTAAACCATGCAACAACAAAATAAGTAAAGGAATTCTACTCAGCCACTAAACATCACCTGGATCTGAACCATACATTTTCCCAGACTACACTAAGGTGTCAGGTACATGATTACTTTCTTTTAATCTATCAAAAAAATAACTGCAGTATGTTGACAGGCCTAACAGAGCTGCAGTGTGGAATTTCACTGCTGAGCAAGATCTCAAAAAAAACCCCGTAATTAAAAAACCCCAGTCATTAATACAAGATAATGTCAATCAGAACAAAATAAAGTCTGCTGAATCCATCAGCTTTTACAGCACTTGGTTCAGGTTCCTAATGTTCCATTTCAATACTCAATGATTTATTGTTTACCACAGTGGTAAGAAACACTAATTCTAAAAGCATTTAACCACATTAAATGAAACCTTAATCCAATTTTGGATTGTCATGAATTTGTGATTTGCCTCAGAAATCTTGAATCAGCTGTGCACGTTCATTAGAATGAAACCAATCTTTGCTCTAACACATAATTAGCTTCCTTTGTCTCAAGTATCTTTAAATGACAAACTGCACTTATAAAGTGTCCCTGCTTACTGCAGGGAGATTGGGCTAGATGACCTTTAAAGGTCCCTTCCAAGCTAACACATTCTGTGGTCATTATGATAAAAAGATCAGTCCACTCAACCTTTTAACAAAGCTATAACCTGGTATCAAATAAAAAGAACGTGGCCACATATAGGTCTGAATGTGCACACAGTATCAACCATGCAATGACCTCGGTACCAAAGGTAAAGCTGTCAAACAACTTGGTGCATAAGAGAGAGATCAGGTGAGCTCTGATGATATCAATTAGATGGTGGAAAACAGCAACTGCTAGTCAAGCTCCTGAAGAACACCCAAGTCCAGTGACACTATAAACATGGCATTTCCGGATGGAGGCAAGTCACTGTGTTCTCAATATCCTTGTAGCATACTGTCACTGGACAGTGCATCCTCTATTCCGCTAAACTAAATCTGACTGTACTCAGGCTCACAAGTTGGCTAGAAAGAAGTTCAAAGGCAAATGCTACAGATTGTACCCCAATAGCATTGCATCTTTGTCCTCCCACATTCTTGAGATAACAGCAAGTAGCATATAACAGATAAGACAGAGACTTTTTAAGAGGCCTCTTTTATTCCCTTGAACCATCCTCACTACACAAGCATTAATTTAATTCTGACCACCACCTGAGTATCATGAGTGCAAGGAATCAGTCTTCCCAGAATAAAATAGCACATCATTAGATAAATAACTGCATTTCCAAATAAACCAGTAAAACTATTCAGAACTCAGGTTGAAGTGAGGTGGTTTTCTTTTGCAATTGCAAGGCCTATAGCAAAAGCAACTTTGTTTGCTAAGGGCAAAAAACCCACAGGATGGAGGTCACTAGCTTCCCTCTGCACTGCCCAGCCATGTACAAACCCCAACACAAGGCACAAAGACTTGTGCTTCAAAAAATCATCTACTAACATACAAAAGCAAGATTTAAATTGCAGCATTAACAAGACCAAACTTTATACTGTTAAAACCTTCTAATCAATTATTACTGTTGAATTCCTCCATGTCAAATACCAACTTTGCTCTTAAAATTTACCTCAAAAGTTTCAGGAAAATTCTGTGAAAATTTTAAACATTAATAACATAAATAACTGAAAAATTCAACAGAACTCTACAATACTGTCAATCCCAAACATGTAAAACACATGAATAAACTTAAATCCTGTTTTTATTTTGTATTTCTTGTCCTGCCCCGACTTTTGACCCCCTCTTAGTCCATAAGGTACTTTTACTGCTAATATCACCACCAGGTACAGAGAGAGGGTTTTTGGTCTGTGTCATAGGTACACTTGTAGCCCAACTTTGTACTGCAATGGTTCTTTCCTTCATTATCTAAAACATCGTCCCCTCCCTGTAACTGTGCATATCCCCCATCTCACCTCTGGTCCATGGTGAATTCAATCTGTTCTGATGGGCAAGAAGCAATTTCCACAGGGTCTCTCTTCCCTCCTCTTCTTGTATGGCAGCTTTGCAAGCAATTTTTCTTCTGAAGCAACTATCCTGCTAAAAGGGCCCTGTTAGCAGTTGATAACTTGAAAAAGTCCACCACCAAAATCCTTTCTGAACTATGGCTGGAAGTAGTTGAATACTTCCTGACATAAAGTGTGGCCTGTGGAGAGGAGCCCACACTCCTGACAGGAACCACAACCAGTGGAGAAGAGCCGGGACCTGTGGAGAGGAGCCCACACTCCTGACAGGAACCAGGGCCTGTGGAGAGGAGCCCACACTCCTGACAGGAACCAGGGCCTGTGGAGAGGAGCCCACACTCCTGACAGGAACCAGGGCCTGTGGAGAGGAGCCCACACTCCTGACAGGAACCAGGGCCTGTGGAGAAGAGCCGGGACCTGTGGAGAGGAGCCCACACTCCTGACAGGAACCACGACCAGTGGAGAAGAGCCGGGGCCTGTGGAGAGGAGCCCACACTCCTGACAGGAACCCGGGCCTGTGGAGAGGAGCCCACACTCCTGACAGGAACCGGGGCCTGTGGAGAGGAGCCCACACTCCTGACAGGAACCCGGGCCTGTGGAGAGGAGCCCACACTCCTGACAGGAACCGCAGCCTGTGGAGAGGAATCGAGGCTGGATCGGGGAAAGGCAAGGATGAAATGGCAGAAGGGAACTGGTGTGTACTGACTGGAATCCCCCAGCTTCCCATGTACTGCACTGTGGGCTGGAGGGGAGGGAAAAGGTAGAAGAATCAGGAGAGGAGTGAAATTGAGCTTAGCAGAAAGGGTCACCATGGAAAGGTGGTGGTTTAATTTTTGGCTTTCTCACCACCAAAGTCATTTTAACTGGCAATCAGTTACATTAATTCTCCCCAAATAGAGTCTTTTTTGCTCATAGTAACTGGCAAGTGATGTCTCTATCTTGAGATATGAGCTTTTTCATCCTGTCTTCTTCCCCTGTCCTATTAAGGAGGCGGATGTGAGCAGCTGGGTCAGCATCTGGCTGCAGCCCAATGAAACTCACTAGTGTGGTATACAGATTTAACTATTTTCTTTGCTGCCAGTACAGTTATTAACCTTTACTTGCATAGAGTCTCAGTTCTCTTTGATCTTTTTAATCTCCAGTATCTTCTATTGATTCTATTTCTCCGCAGTCAAAGCTAAACTGGACCTATGCAAGCACTTTTTACTAATGCTCTTTTAGAAGTCTGTGTATATATAATTAGCAAATGTCAGCATTATCTGGTACAGAATTGCTTATTTAGTAAGTTAAAGGCATACAGTATAACTCTCCATTTCACTATAGCTATTGCAAGAACTACAGCAAAAATTGTCACAACCCAATGCAGCTTGCTTCACTGTGCTGCTTGTTGCCAACCTCAGTGAGCAAGGTGGAGCTGCACAGCAAGCAGGATTGTACTCTACACTAGAGGTCAAACAGCTGCAAGGCCTTCCTGTGGTGGCAGAAACAAGGAAGAGCAAGATGATGACTATCCTCTAAATCTTTCTTCAACTTGCCAAGCAGGAAGCAGAGAGGGGCAGCAGCAATTAATCTTTGGTTCTAGCATTTTCCACTCTTCCTTTCAGTCAGAGACTTGTCTGTAACTGGAACAAAAAAGAATTTGTGGTAAAGAAATGAAAGAAGATCACAGAATCACAGAACATTAGGAGTTGGAAGGGGGCTTGAAAGATCATCTAGCCCAACCCCCTGCCAGAGCAGTATCACCCAGACTAAATCACACAGGAACGTGTCCAGGCAGGTTTGAATGTCTCCAGAGAGAGAGACTCCACAACCTCTCTGGGCAGCCTGTCCCAGTGCTCCATCACCATGAAAAAGTTCCTCCTTATATTCACATGGAGCTTCCTCTGCTCCAGCTTGCACCTGTTGGCCCTTGTCCTATTGCTGGCTAACACTGAGCAGAGCTTGACTCAGTCTTCCTGACTATCACCCTTTACATATTTATACATTAATAAGGTCACCCCTCAGTCTCCTCTTCTCCAAGCTAAACAGGCCCAGCTCCCGCAGCCTGTCTCATAACTCCCTTAATCACCTTGTGGCCTTGCAGTGCACTCTTTTGAGGACTTCTATGTCCTTCTTGAACCGAGGAGCCCAGAACTGGACATAATATCCCAAGTGTGAAAAGCAATTGGAAGAGATGCTGAAGAATTTATAACCTTTTGTTATCCTTAATTTGGTGTACCACATAGAATTCTGGAGTCAGCATTTTCCAGATATTAACTAACTTTAAATAAGCCCACAAGCAAGACATTTGTCTCAGTAGAGCACAGGAAATATGTTTGTGTCAGCTACTTCTAGACATATCCCCAAAATAAATAACAATAATAAAAATACCAGCCTGTAACTATCACAACCAATTACTTGTGAGTTGTAAAGTTTACATGTCCAAAAGTTCAAGTAGTTACAAATTTTATGTAGTGCAAGACAAGAAAACCTCAGAATTTGTTCACTATTTTTAAACACGAGTAAAACTAGATCACATAGAAGATATGATATACCAATATTTTTATTTTCATAAAATCATAATACTGTGAAAGCATGTGGTTCTAACCTAAGATCACTCCTCCCACCCTGAGTCCTCACAACTGTCAATGCGTACCTTGGAACATTTTTGAAAGATAATACCAAGCAATCTTATTTGGTTTATTTTCAAGTTACTGTGCAAAACATTCAATGGGGTACCTGCAGGCTTTGCTTAATATGATATACAATTCTTAATAATGCATTTTCATTTCCAATACCAGTCAAAGAGAGGAAAAATACATCTTTAATACATTTCCCCATATGTTGCCTTCCAGCAATGTCAGTAACTGAGTCACTGGTTACATTCAAAATTATACAGAATTTTGTTCTACAAGACTAGAGGACTGGTCTGAGTGCAGTATTCTACTTCTCAAAGTATCTCTGACCTTAGGCTTTAACTAAAAACAAATGCATAAGCCCAAAAGCACAATGACTTAGACAAAAACACCATTTTCTCTTGACCACTAGATCAGTTAGGCTCCAAAACAAAAACCCCTTCAGTGCAATGTCATCCGACAGCAAAATTCTCACATTACACTGAAGTCTAGAAGAGGGGGCCTTGCTGAAGCAGGCTATACACTCAGGTACAGATCCAACAGGGTGAAGAAATAACATGCCTGGAAATTATCAGCATACACCTGCTTTATGAGCACGGCATGCCAGTGATTGCCAGTCTTTTCTGTTCTCCTGCTCTCACTATGTCACAGCAATCCTTTTGCAAGTACAGATACATTTGGTTGGCAATATATACTATATTATCAAGAAAATCCTTCAGAAATCAAGATACCAGTTTATTTTCCCTTGAGCTATCAAGATTATACATATTGAAATGATATTGCAAAACTCTGGCAAACCTGGATAATTAAAGTATCTTTGACAGGGCTTGTAAAGTCTTCAGGCATACATACTCCTATTTCCTGTCTTTCCTCAGACAAACCTCAGACTTACTTTGAACAGTTCTATTCATAGGAAGGAAAAAAAAAAAAAAAAGTAGTGACAAGACAGAGGTACATTTTTAAGCACAACACTTTAAAAGGCCAAGAAACAATAGCAGTAATGACACAGGCAAGAGTAGCAACCTTCCAAGCTAGGCCACCTGTCTATCTGCCATACAGCAGAAGGGCACAGGGTATATACAAGGTTATTATTGCAATGCCTGTGAGCCCCCCAGAATACACAATCACATCATTTCCAGTACATAAAACCAGAGGGACGACAACCTATATAAAGAGGTCACAACATGACTGTAAGACAGACTAGATGGAGATGAGCAAACCAGTAAATGTGCTCCACTATGAAGTCTAGACCTCTAATTTATCAGTTCTAAGCCAATTGTTAAATTCTCTTGTACATGAAGCCCACTGACATATCTAATGCACCTTTGCCCAAGCTAGCTAAAAAACCCACAGCACCACCCGAGCACGCTCTTGCACATTTCTAAACACAGCGTAGTGAAAAAGGCCAAGGAATCTTGGGGGGAAATGCCCTATCTGGTAAGCAATTACAGAACAGCTAGTACAAAGCCAACAAATGCCAAAACACAAACACCTAGGACAGCTGTTATTGAGAGTCCTTGAAAAGTCTGAGCTTTCTCTCTGCATCAATTCAAAAGCTCAAAATTTCAATGCACTTCAAATACTCATAGCCAGAGATCTGAAAAGTAGAAAGGAACATGTAAGTTAGTAGTCAAAAGCTACAGAAATGCTGGGCCTCCCCTTTAAGGGGTGAAGGCAAGAGAAATTGCTAGTGAACAGAAGCAAATGAATACAAAATTATTATCAAGGAAAAATAGCACACTATTTCTATGAAGAGCTCAACAAAATCATCACTATGAAGATTTCCATATAAAGCAGAAATTTAACTGAAAGCATCCTAGCCTACTTCTTCACCATTCTCTATATTCTGTTATTCCTGCTCATAAAGATAACTCTAAAAATCAAAAGCTTCTTTATTTATGGTAGGATTCTCCTCTGCTTTATGTAGCAAGTGACTATCCATCATTGAAGAGCACACAACTGAAAATAGCTATTAACAAAAAATACTAGGTCTTGTCAGAGAATTCTCTGACCACAAAATATTTTCTACCTATCTGTGAATGCAGCTGGTGTGAAACAAATAACTAAAAGATAAAAATTGATGTTGATTCTGATTAAGAACATTTTAGTATAGCAAAAATAAAGATTGTTTAAATTTGCTTACAACCATGATGCAACAGTTGCACATCTCACTGTTTAAAGCCAAACAGCATTTTTTTTTCCCTTAACTTTTTAAAAGGCCAGCTTTTTTGCCAAATCCTCAATTTAAGAAGAATGCCGTGCTTGTAGATACTGCTCTGCAAGTCGTTATCCTTGATTTATAGAAAGGAAAACACATTCCTACATCTAACCTACTTCTACAGTAATGCTATTATTTTGAAAATAAAGGTATCTGTGTTACAAAAAAAAATACTCTTCAATAGTATGTTTTACAAAGTAAAAAACCCAAAGATCTTCTGTTGAAGCTATGTGCATGTCCATATTTTAAGAATTTGAAAGTTCTTCATATATTTAACATTACAGAAGTGAACAAACACCCAAGACTTTTTTTTTTTTTTGAAAAATTGCCTTTATTTGTGCATTGCAAATACATCTGTTCATCACATGCTTTAATATCAGCTCCAGTTTTTCTGGCAATCTGACAGCACTTCATTTCTCATATCCATAACCCAAATAGCCAGTTCTAAAAAATCCCAGCCAACCAATTAAAAAACCCCAACCCTACAACAAAAAATATTAGGGTGCTGTGGAACTATTCAGACAACAGCACCTCCTGCCTCAGTGAGCATCACCTTCAGCTGCTCTTTCTTCCGTACATTTCCCTTCATGAGTTACTATTGCATCACTCCTTCCAATTTTACTGTTCCATCTTACCACTCCCTAAGTTACCTTCTGTGAGAATTACCAGACTTCAGGGAAACGTAGCATAAGTATGAGGATGATTTTGAAATGTTAGAAATAGCTACACGGTTACACCAGCGACCCAGGGTCATGGGTCAACAGCCTCAGAAAGGACAAGTACTTAAAGGTGGTAAGCTCTTAAACCACCTCAGATGCGCTCAAATCCTGCCAGCCCCACTGGAAGAGCCGTAATCAACAACACCGACTTTACAACAGTAAAGCTCTTAGGACACTCAGGCAGCATCCTCTGCAAAGGCCAGCATCAACGGCAAGCCTACCTTTGACTCTGCATCTTCAGCATGAACCGAAACTCATGTGGAGCATCAACACCCACCTGCGCACTCAGTAACCACCTCCAGCCAATTAGCGCAAGCTGCGCCCTACGGAAGAGCCTCCCAAGCGACGGTTACAGAGGCCTGACTTTGAACAGGGGCAGCATCTTCCACTCGCGGCTTCCTGGAGCGAGCACTGGGAGCTTCCAGGCGCAGGCGTCTGCCCCGCGTCCCCTCCCGCCGGGGCGCGGCGACAGCCCCGCACAGGCCTCCCGGCCCGGAGCCGCTTCCACGTGCGCCGGGAAACGGCCGGAGCCGGCCCGCAGCGCGCGCGGCCCGCCGAGTCTCGGCGCGAAGGCTCGAGCGGCTCAGGTAGCCCCACCCCCGCCGCCGTCCCCAGCCCCGCCCCGCGAGGGGGATGGAGGGGGCCGCGGCCGGCCTGGCGCTGGGAAGAGGAAGCTGGGGAACGCGCTCGGGCGGCGGCGGCAACGACGGGTGGGGTCACGAACTCTGACCTTTCACAGGGGCACGGCACACAAAACAAAACACCACCACACCCCCCCCGCGCGGCCCCCTAATACAGACCCGGCTCCCCCCTTCCCCTCGGCCGACCCCGTTTGCCCCCTCACCGCCGCCGCCCTCACGGGGGGAGGGAGGGCCGCTGCTGGGCACCGTCACCCAACACCGGCCCGCCTGGGCCCGGGTCACGGTCACCGCCAGGGCACGTTTGGCGCCAATTCCTGAGGTAAAAATCGTTTTTTAAAATTGAAGCGGCCCGGTTGGGTTTCTTTCGTTGGGGCCAGGAAGGAGGAGGGGGCGCGGGGAGGTGGCATCGGGGCTCTCTTCGGGACACCCCCGTGAGCGGGAAAGGGGAGGGGTAATGCTCAGTTTAAGGGAGGGGGGTAATTTCAAGGCTCCGGTGTTCTGCTCGGAAGCGAGAACCAGCTGTGCTGTAAGGCTGGCCTACAGCTCCTGGAGGGAGGGAGAAAGAGAACGCCATTGTGAGGTGCTGAGTCGATCCGGTGCGGGAGTCCCGTTGCGGAGCTGCTGGGCTGGAATGCGGACCACCTGAGGTCGGAGCCGGTCCGGTCTCGGTGAGAGCAGTCTGCTGTCCGGGGGGTAGCTGGGGCGATGGTCGCGGAGATGACGAGCTCGGGACATGGACAGAGAGAGAAGATGGAGTCTGAGCGGGCGGAGGCGGCGGCTTGAACCCGACCCTTTTACCTTTGCCACCGGGAGGGCGGAGGGGAGGGGGCGGCGGGTACTTTGCATACGGGGCTGAGACCGCCGCCATCTTACCGGCCACTTCCCTGCTACCATGCCCGGGCCTCTCATAGCCTGACATAAAGATATACCGGAGGGGAGGGGGGCCTAATGGCGGCGGCAGCAGCCCCGCCTGGGAGTTGGCCGCCCGCCAGCGCCGCCATTTTGTGCTTAGTCGCGTCCCTCGGGTGTTTTCCCCTTACTCGAAAGGCGGGGCCACCGGCCTTACGGGCGGTTCCCTCAGCCAATCGGTGACGCGTGTGGGAGTGGTGTGTCTTGGATGAGGTCATTGGTCGGAGCGGGAGGGGTGTGGTTTCATGGCGCATGGGCTCCAGCTGGCTGCGGGCTCGGCGGTGGCGGCTCGAGTGGGGAGTGTGCCGCAGCCAATGGGGGCCGCGGGGAGGGAGGCGTCCGAGGCCTCGGAGCTGCCCCTGGTCAGGTCTCTGACCTCCTAGTTTTCTGTTGGGTCAGTTTGTCGTGGTGGTTTCAGTTGTTGGGAGGGCTCCTGCCGGCGTCTTCGCACAGTGGCAGCGCCACAGAGCTTCCCGGCAGAGCCTAGCCGGGGAGCCCCGCCTTGCTTGTCTCGCCCAGACTTCTGCTGAGGAGAGGCCTGCTGGGCCTGCTGCTCCCTGTAGCTGAATCAAGCTCGCAGCGTGAAGATCCCTGTTTCCTTGAGACAAAGAAACAGATTTAGATACACCTGAATTCAGCCTTTTGCCATGTCATCCGAATAGAGCCGTACGTGTAGACTATCTTAAATGGAGTGCATTGCTTTTGAGATTTCACGGCAATTTAGGGAGATGTTAAGGGGTTTATGCCATATTTTGGAAAGCAGTGTACCTACATGTACTAAGATACCCAACACCATCGCAGGGTGCCCCTTTGCAGTCTGTAAGTGCCACCTTTTAAATTATTATTTGTTTTGGAGATTTTTTTTTTTCCTCAGTTAACTGCTGCTCAGGGGTTTTGTTAGGAAGCTGATTTTTGCCTTGTGTCATGTTCTGGGAGTCAACAGCATATAACTTACTTGGTGTGGCTGTGTATGGCCTCTGCACTTCTAATTGGATTTGATCAGATAGCTTCAGCTCACGGCTGTTTTGGGAAACAAAACAAAAGCCTTGGTGAATAACACCACCAACAGCAAGTCTGTTGGAGTCTTACCACAGCAAAGACTTCTTTAGGCCTTAAAAAGGTATTCTTATGAACAAAATATGTTGTCCTCAGGGCTTTATTCATCTTAAAGCCCTGAGAAGACAGCATGTTATAAGCATATGGTTATCTTCCTTACTGAGCATAAAAAAATAATTTAAAATAAAACACTGAATAGAAATTAGTGAACAGAGAAAACATCCACAAGCCGTAACATAAAATGGGTCTGGTGGAAATGGTTCATAAGCTTACTTACAAGTGTGCAAGTTGAACACTTAAATAAAACTTACAATCTGTGTGAGAAACTAGCGTAAATATGGTCTTTATAGGGAATGTCACAACTTTGTGCATTGTTATGAATAGGCTTCTGTTGACATACAAATAATTTTCACATTTAATTTACCACAATGTGATTTAATCTTTTTAGCTTAATGAATTCTGACGTTTCCAACAATGTTAGCTTTGTAGAAGTTATTTGAATAGAAGAGGGTGTTGGTGCTAGACCTACACATACATTTTTCTGTTACATGTTTGATACTGTTCTTAGTATGTTTTAATTTTATGTGAAATGGTTACTTTGTAAGTACCAATGAAAGGCTTTCAATAAAATATCAAATAGGCCAGCATTTGGGAATGCATTTTTATTATCTACACCTGGGTCAAAATCAGAATCTTTGATGATTATTTGTTCAGCACATAATGTAGAAGCAGTTTAACTGTAAGGTTCCCTTCCCTTGAGTTGAAGAAAGTGCCTCTAGAGATCTGCAAGTTCCACAGACTGCATCAGTAGTTGACTCTCAAATTAGTCCTTTCTCATTTAGGAAATTAACACTTCTTCTTTGGAGCTAAAATAATAGTGTAAAAGTAATACATTAGAAGCTTTATAAAGTAAAAGAATAACCATGTGCCTCAGTTTTTTGAAGAGCGTGGTTCCAGTATGCACGTACTGTACGTATAAGTGTGTATATGTATGTAAGCATACACACATCCGTGACATATCTTCTTATTTGTCAGATGCATCAAACAGTATTGTAAATTATCAAAAAGTTATATAAGACCTTTCTTTACTAATAAGAAAAAACTTTTGTGCCTGATGGAAGTTGCTGGCGTCTTTTCAAACAGGTTCTCTAATGATCTTGCTTCACCATGGCAACCAACATGGAGGTGCTGGCTCAACAGGTAGTGGAGACTCAGCAGGTGGCTGAGGTGAGTGACAGATGATATCACAACAGTTGGAATATGAGCTTTGGAAATGAAAAATATATTAGGGAGTCCTTGCTGCGTAGAATTAAGCACAAATGGAACAGAAAATTTTATAGAACAGTATTATTTACACTTGAGGACAAACAAGAAACCAGTGCAACCAGTATGTGGTTTGTTTACCTTTCTACTAGGAATGCAAGCAGGAAATTCAGCATGAGCAATAGGGGAAACTTGGCTGGATTATTAATTGTTTTAAAAAGTAATGAAAAAAAATTTGAGTCACGTGATCATTTGGGACATGAAAGGTTTTTGCTCTTGAGTTGTCACCCAAACAGAACAGAGTTTGAAGGTGCCTGTTTTACTTATGCACTGTATTAAATTTACAGTAGAATGATTAATTTAAATCAGGCCTTATACTTTCTGCATACATGTATGAGAAAAAGAAAACAAAATTGCTTGAAATGATATTAAGTGATGTCTTGTCTTGAGGTATATTCACGGAAGCTTGGATGCTCAGCAACTAAAATGTCTAAAGCAACTTGTAAACACTGAAACTGCATGTGACTGTGGCCATAGAAAATAACCTATTTATTTCCTTCAGTATGCAAACTTCAGTCAAAAAGTAAACTCGAATTTCTGTCAATTTAAAATTATTTGGTTTAATATACTTCAAATTTACTATGATTTACTCTGATTACATAATTAAGGGATTTCAATAAATAACAAAGGGGCAAGTAGGATAAGATACCTCTGTAGACAAGGCCACTTTTCAGACATGAGTTCGGGTTGGTTTTTTTGACCTACCTGTTGAACTAAGATTATACCTGGAGATTAAAAAATACTTTTTGTTCAAGAAGAAATTCTGTCCAGGTAGGAAATTTTTGTGTTGTGTTTTCAGAAGTGGATTGGAGATTACCTACTTAGAGCAATTTATTTCTAAAAATGTTGGTTCCTTCTGTCGTGTGGAAAATGGCCTACTGAGTAGTCTGTAAATAACATCTAAGGAGTAGTTTCAAAAGACTCTAAAACCTTCCACTGAAGTGAAATTTCACTCTAGTTTGCTATACCAGGTATCAATTTGGCAAGCTATTGCCTATTTTAGAAACACTTCCAAACAGACCTGGAGATAGAAAGTTGTAATGGAAATTCTGGCAAACCTTATACTATTTTGGTAGAACTTGAGTGCTGTAATCACATCTAAGGCACATAAAATATGTGACATTTGTAATTCCTCGTGCAGGAAATGCACCGTGGTAACATAGTGTGATGGTTGTATCTTGCCACTGGAGAGATCGCTCCATCTCAAGAGTGTATGAAGCTCTGTGATTTCTTCTTGGCCGGTGGGTAAATAGAGGGCTTCATCTCTTTATAGCATTCAGTTCCTCCTTAAATTATATGCCTGTCCACTGCATAACACCATGAAAACTTTGTTCATGGAAAACCAGTTATAAACAGCATTATATCATTGAGACTAATTACTGCTATGAACCTGTTAATGTTGAACCATTTCCTTATGAATGGCTGGCTGCCTGCTATTTGTGTCTTCTGTCAGATACAGTTTTTAATACAGGTAAATACATTACTAGTTTTCTTGAAGTATGCTAATATTCTATATTTGTATTCACTGTTTCTCAGAGAAAAAGTAGCATGAAATTTGGCAGTGGCCTTACAAAATGAGAGACTTTTTCAGAATATATATAATTTTTTAAATCAAAATTAAATGGAAGGAGAGAAGGTCACCAATCATGCACTGAATTTTAAGAATGAAGAGAGACAAGTTGCAAAGAGGATAACTTAATGCAAATATTGGCAGGTTTAGCTATAGCTTTATCATTTTTTCAGCGTAATCGCCACATATGTACTGCATGGGTTTATTCAGAACTAGGATGTCAAGCACTGTATCAGAATGTCATGCAAGTAGGCCATATCTTGTTTTAATTCTTGAGCAATAGTTCATCAGGTTTGTTTTCCATGAAACTGAAAGTATCAGAGAAGTTACTGTGTGGACTCCAGTACTGCATGTATTTTTGTGCTTACTCTGTTGTTAGGACTTTGCAAAATTGTCTTTCTAATGGTTTCACTGCTGCTGTTTGCTTCTGCTTTCTAGCAGTGTTGCATTTTGCCAACTCTATTTCCAAACAGACTGGGTGAGAGTTTTCCATTTTCAGTGTCTGCAGTTGCCTTTAGTTACAGTTCCTGAGACTGAAGAACTGAGAGCAGATCGGGGGTTCAGAAGGAATTGCAGCAATTCCTACTCATCCTGAGTAGCTTTTGAAAAGCATAAAAAGTACTTTAGCCTCAATGAAAAATTAAGTAAGACTGCTTTTCTCAGGTATTTATTTAGAACTGTCACTGTGTGATAGATCAGTGCTCCAGGATCTGTCCCAGCACCAATTTAGATTTGATTTGTTCAAGAAAAATGGTTATGGAGATTTATTCTGTGTACGGTACTTCAGTTTGTAATGCAGAATTTTTAAACAGAACTGACACTGTGGGTAGGAATAAGGGCCAGTTCACTCTTTCAGTGAAGACATTTTTTATTTGTAAGAAGTAGTCTGTGGTTTGTTTTATTTGGGTGTTTTTTTAGGATGCAGATATGCCAAGAATTTCAGCTTCTTCCATGATGGTTGCCTTCATTAGTCTCATACAACACCTTGTACCAGCATCTTGTTAGGGCAGTTAAACTACAGATGAGCATTTCTGCGCTGGATCTGAATTTTATCTGCAATTCTACAAAGGGCCCAGGTGGTCAGGACGGTTAATTTCAAAGAGTATCACGAAAACTACTTTTAGGTATTTCTTGCATATATATGAAACAAATATATTTGAGCATTTCCAGGCAGTACATACAGTTTTCATAAAAGCCTATTACTCATTTAATAGATAAAGAAGTTAATTAGGAAAAAATATCTGTAGAAAAATAAGTCTTTCTGATTCGATTTGAGATGTAGCTGCTTTTTTTCATGGTGTAAAACTTGGTACCATATTTTCATTCAAATTCTTTAACTGTTTTATTAGAGAAAACTTGTAAAATAGTTTATATTTCTGGGTGTGGTTCAGCATATTTGGTCTGTGGTTTATTATGACTTAGTTTAATTCTTAGCCTCTTTTCAGTAATAATAATATCTCTGAAATTGGTGTATGGTTAGTGAGAACTGACCAGTGTATTCAAGCAATGCAATTAATTGGCTTTTAGTGGTGTGAGTGTAGGAAATGCTCTTCTACTTGAGATCAAGAAACTTAGAGGCTTTAAAATTTCTCTACTCTGTGGCCATTTGCTTATTCCTTCACCATATTTCTCAAATACTGCTTTCATAATATCAGTGTTGGTCCTGGGGAAATAAGCTACAGAAAGTGTTGAAACTTTGGTTAGTAACTACAGAAATTTATTAGAGATATACTTACGCTCATACAAACATACCTAGACACATAGATATATATGTAAACCATGGGCAACCCAGTTTAGTAAATTAGTATATGACTTGTCTATATGGCTATGAAGAAACTTTTTTATATTTCAAAGGACTTAAAAATAATGAAATCTCTAGAGAAGCGTGGCTTCAAGCTATTGAGTTTATATACACATGTATGTGTTTGATACATGCACCTATATATCAGAATTTGAATATAATATGATTGCAACTAAAATGTAGAATTAAAGTGAACTGCTGAAGAACACCCTAGGAAAAATAAATATAAATACACAATTTATGTGTGTATATATGTATTTTTATATTTCTTGATCTTTGTGCAGATTCTCTCCATCATTTAATGCATGTCATTAATTTATATACACTCCAGCATATGAAATTATTGCTAGTGATACTTGTTGGTTGGAGAGCCCACACGAATGCAGTCCTCTGCCAGTGGCAGACAGTTACCTGTGCTATGCCACTTGTCTTCAGCTTCTGTCTTGCAGTGGTATACCAGCAGTACACTTGGCATGCTTCATCAAATTGTTTTGTTCTCCCAGTCTGCCCACATGTAATTAGTGTTTGATGAGTGAATGCTAAAATGAATATATCAGTTGCGTCCTCACTGACTTGTAAGGAGATCACACAGTAGTTAAACATGAGATGTTTTTAATCTGTACCAAATAGGCTTGGTTAGGGCTGTGAATTTGAGAACTAATAATGGAGTACCAACTATGACAAATGTAGTGCTAACTACGTTAGTACACTACAGTTCATATAGTTGATAGGTTTTGTGTTTTATTTCTAATTTTGATTACTTTTCGGGCTTGTCTTTTGTTTCAGAAAACAAGTAACCTTTAGTCTTGTTTTTCTTACTCTGTGTTTTTATGTCACCTCTGCTTAAGCATTACAAGGATTCTGCCTTCTCTTTGCAATGCAGCTATTCCAAACTTTAGAATTGGGAAGTCTATTTCTGAACAGAGGCTTATGTAGTGATATAGTGCTATTGTATTCAGGATTTATTTTTTTTGTCCCAGGAGAGACAGCTGCTAATCAGGTATCATCAACATCTTTCCTGAATTAATTCAACAAATAAAAGCCTAGGGCAACAAGGTTAAGTGTGGTGTGAGAATAAGCACAAGGAAATCCAACTAAAATGTCATTAGGTTTTCCTATGGTTTAGATGTAATAGTTTCTCCCACACTAAATCACAATTGGTTGACCTAACATTTACTTTGTACCCATGCTGTAAATACACTCCTGTAGTTATAGTAATTATTCATAGATACTATTTTTAGAGAGTTGTACAATAGATAATTGTGTTTTCAAGAAAAGAGCCTAATTTCAATAAGTAAGCACATTTGTATGCTAAGATTAGGAGTCCTTGAATTTGAAATCAAATACAAGTGCTACTTAATGACACCCAAGCCATGCATTTGTTGCTTAAAGACTTTGTAGTGGAATCCCACTGCATTCAAGTTTGCTGTTGTAAAACTTGTGAAGTATATGGTCAGTTTTCCCAAAATGTCACATAATATAACTTTAAAAAAATTTACTTAAAAGAATTTTCTGCTGTCACTCATTTGTCAGCCTTCACTGCAGCCTCATACAAAGGTTTTGTTATGAAGTTTAAACTAACCAGTCACATGTGTGTTTCATGAACTTACTGTGTGATTTCTTAAGTGTATTAAGACTGATTATGCTACTTCATATTTGAGCACTGTGTATTTGAATACATTATCTTCATTAACTTCAAGACTAAAGATGCTGCACAGAGAATGTGGTGGATTTTCCTTTCAATTTTGCTGATCTGAAAATAATTGAAGACACAGGCAAACTCTTTTCTCTAATTTCATTTTGCTTTTTCACAGTTCACAGAGTGAGCAGATTGAGGTGCTTGAGAACAGGGGAAGGGGAAGCTTGATAACTCCAGGTGAAATTAATTTTACTATTAGAGCAAGTCCTTCAGCAGCTGGCAAAACAGCAGTAACACATCAATCCTGCTCCCTTGGTTATAGGGAATGATAGTGCACTTGACCTTCAGAGGAACAGGGTCTCAGAGATTGTAGTGCTCTGTATTTTAACATCTTTGCTTCCCTAAAAGGACTGCATTAATTTTCCTTGCTGTCCAAATAGGTTTTTTCTTTCTTTCTTTACATCGCAAGGGAACTTTTGTGTACTTTAAACTGGAAAGCTTAAATAATGTCTAAACTGTCTCTACCCTATTGTCTATCTATATAGGCTTTGAGAACTAAATCATTCCAAGATTGTTCAAAAGAGGAATTAATAAAAACAACTTACGAGCTTCCTGGTTTTGACCTTGTGACTGCAGATATTAAACACTAATTTGATAACTCTCAAATTCCCATATAGAATGCAATTATTATAATATCATATACTAAACACAGTCTTCTAGATTCTGTGAGATAATGTAAATGGCTTAGGAAACCCAAATTATTGTTTACAATCACAATTTATAAGTATTGTAAATTATACAATTTGCGATATAAAATAATTAAAAATTGTTATCAAAATGCAAAATTTGTTTTAAGGTGTAAGATTTATTTTGTGTTAGGCAGACTTATGTAAAAATCTTGGCTGCTAAGTCATTGACATTATAGAACCTTTTTCCAAAGAACAGAGTTTTGACCTATATGCATTGTTTTCAGTAAGTATTCAGTAGTGCTGTATTCTGATTATTCTTTTCATAAACTACATCACTGTGGTATTTTTTTCTAATTTAAGTGGAATATCTGTATAAATTGTGTTTTAAGAATTTGCAGTGCTTGTTATTCAGATATGTTACATGTTTAAACTTTGCTGCAAGCAGCCTATTAAATATTACTGTGTTTGTCAATCATTTTATATAATAACTTTCAATAAAGGATGTGACTGAAAGATGTCCATGTTGCACTGTTGACTGCAGACAGTAACGGCACCTCTGGAGTGGCTGTAGTTACTCCAGCATCATACTGGTGTCATGTGTGTACTAACTGTTGGTCAAAGATTGTTGCAATCTTTTGAAAATTCTTGTGAACATATGCTCTGTGTGGCTTTAGAACCCAATTATCTCCCTTGTTTTAGTTTTCTCACAAGAATTAAAGCATTTAGCCACGTCACACACAGACTAGGAACTTGTAAAATGTAGCAAGAAAGCAGAGTTTTTGTAATGAGTACAGCACAAATTAGTGTATGTGATTTTATTTTAGGTTACTGTATTGGAAGTAGCAGAAGGATTTAGGTTTCCCTCTTCAAAACAAACAAGCTAGAGGAGGTCTAGAACTAACCATGTTCTAATTCTTAAATAACTTCCTGGATAATTTTGATATATGTTTTGATTTTATTTCGTTAAGCCAAATTCTTTGTGTGGTCAGGTTCCAGACTCAATGAAAAAAGTGTATGTACCAGTAACAGAAAAAATGCATAGAGACGACATCTACATCTGTATATACTTCTCTGTGTAAAGGCTGATGCTGTAGCTTCATCTCATGTTTATATTTGAAAAATAAACCAAAAAACCCACAAAAACAAACCACACAACAATAATGAGGTACTTCTTATACACATTGGTATATTGCAAGCTTAAAACCAGGACTGGATGGCTGTGGTGAATGGCAAGTATACCTTTCTACCTGTGATGGGAATGTAAGGACCGTAATACAAGTGCTTCATCTAAACTACAGTTACAATTATTAAGAAGGAACAATTAGAGCTAACAGTTCCATCAATAAATCTGAGGACGAACAAGCACGAAGTCTAAATATGCACAACTGTAGAGTTACCTGTGTACATTGCCAATGTCATATCCCTCTGTTAGCAGAAGATAAAGGCTGTCAGGCCAGTATTTCCTTGCGTGTTTAAATGTAACATTTGACAGTTTTGCTCTGAAAGTAGCTATGCAAAGGGTGTTCTTTTGAGCTTTTTCTAGGTACTCAGAACCAGATTTGCATTATCATTTGGTGCTTTAGAAAGATGTGGAATAGAACAAGAAACAATGGGATTGAATTGTAGTGAAGTCCTTTCTAGAATAATAAGCATTAACCACATAGACTTGAACTCATGATGAATTGGTGTTCTGTTGGAGCATAATCCCAGAAAAAATCTGCACCACTTTGAATAGGAATGGGGAATAACAAAAAGGGGGAGACAATATCAGCTCACTGGAGAACTGGAATTCTAATTACACTACTGTCTAAAACAGAGATATCCAGATAACCAGCCTTCTTAACTTTAACATTTTTACTTTTAAAATACTGGACATTCAAAATTGTTCTTACTTCTATTTGAAAAATAAAATCACTGTTTTCTCCAAGTGAGATCTATAGATGCCACACTTTTAGAAGGCTTCATAGAAGAAATAAAGTCAGAGAAATAAAAAGTAAAGACTGGTTTGCTTAGACGAGTTCTGTGCTGTCTTCCAGCAAATTCCATATATCTCTTGTCCCATACATGTTCCTGGGATTGAGGACACTTTTAGGTGCCAGAGAAAGCTTTCTAAATTTGGGCTACCTGAAAGTTGAAAAAGTAGTGAATAAAATACTTCACAGTTATTTAAAGGTAAAATATTTGACATTATACATTATTTGATATGTGGTGTGTTTTATTTTTACAGAAGCAAATAATGAGGCAAGTCTATAATTGAGAGTTGAAAACAGTCTTTCTGCATTTCAGTAATCTGAATGATCATATAGTAATTATCCAGTGATTTGTTTGGGGCAGGGTGGTGGTTTGGATTTGTGGTTCTGGTCATGTATCAGATTGATTCTGTTCCCAAAAAAAGGTTGCTTTCTGATAGCATATTGATAGTAGCTTATCATCATACTGATAATTCATTGAAAACAGACCCAAGCTGGTTTAATGACTAATCTTTCCAATAAATTTACATTCCATGCTATAGGGCCATCTAATCTTTAATAAATATATGCATTTTAAAAGCATTCGGTACTGTAAACAACAGTAAATTAAAATTCTGTATGTTATTTATAGGTGCAGACTGTTCAGACTTCACTCTCTAAATCTCCAGTGATGACCAGCCCTTCCCAGCGTATCCAGATAATTTCCACAGACTCCTCTGTAGCTTCATCACAACGCATTCAGGTGAAAATCCATTAATCAACTAACTATTACATTGCCTTTTTTTCTCTTCCTCCCACTTAGGTTTATACAAAGGCCTGCTATTAATGTATCGGAATGTATGCATTAACAAATGTCAGAGGAATTGTTACTACATTGCTGCAGTTCTGCAGTACTGAGCTTTTCCCCCCTTGGCCTTGTTCTGTACTTCTGCCAGAGGAGGTGCTGGAGGAGAGGTTCTTGTGCTCCAGGGCATTTGGAACAATCCTAGCAACGCAGCCTCCAGGATGGACTGATCTTGGGATGTGTCTTGATCGGGGTGGGTGGGTAGTGCCCCTATGAACAGCCATCAAAACGCTTTCTAAAATATTTTGGCATGGTCATTATACTTACTATACATGATAATATTTTTTCAGTGTATAATGATGTGCATCATTAGTTTTTCTTACCAAACTAAATATCATTCATTTGTTATCCAGCCTAACTTTTTTGGTTTAGTTATTTATCATCATCAGTGCTTTTATCTGATCCATGAGAAATTACAAAGAAGTCTCTATGATTTTTCTTTCTGGATAGCACTAAGGAGATGTTCTTCAGTTATCAGCAACATGTATTTATGTAATTTATCTAAGTTGTTTACTCCTTAAAGTTATCAACAAAAGGTGAAATCAGGCAGCCTTAACGTTTCACATGCTGATTCTCAAGACTCTGTTACAATGCAGGGTTTCTATTTTTGATACAGTAGTGTGGTAACATCATCTCTATTTTGCCTGGTACAGTAACCATATCGATATGTAGCAATATTTTATTGCAAGGGAGGTGTTCTCACAGCATGTATAACTGAAGCATACTGAATATTCAGCATTCATGAGGTAGGTATTTACATTGTGACTTTTGTTCAGTTCTGCAAAGTAATCTACCTCCTTATATCACTGATACTTCTGGAAAAATAAAATAAATTTTAAAAACCACACCAAAAACCAGACCTACGAGTCCATGATGGAGTGGGATACTAGGATGAGAAGAAAAGTATTCCTGTTTCCTCAAAACACATACAGGCATTATAATGGTGTTAGTCACAGTCCAAATTTAAATTTCACTATGAATTATCCTGGTAATTAAGATTTATAGGAAAATGATGAAGGTTGAAGAAAGCATGGAAACCTCTGGGAAGCTTAACAGGTTAACAGTTTTAACAGTGGTACTGAGGTGTAGTGACTGTCCTGTAACCTTTGAACTTATTTGGAGCTTTATGTTTGTAGGCTCCATGCACTTACGCACTGAAATGTTGATGCATATGAGACCTAAAATATCTTACTCTGTTCTGTAAAGACAAGAATCTGAAAGTCTCTGAAAAGCTCTGTCATGTCAGAGCTTTTGAATACCCACCCCCCAGCTTTGAGTACTGTTTCATGCGTGCAGGTTTTTTTAGGTTTGTAATCCCAAAATATGATTTCCATCTTCGTGGTAGGTATGTGGACACATGTACTGTATGTATTTGGTTTGATTTTCTAGCACTTACCTAGGTAGCTGCAGTAACTTTGCAGCTGTGTAATAAATGTACAAATAGCAAAATGGTAAGTAACAAGGACAATTATCAGAGAGTGTCATGTAATTCTGAGACAGACTGTATGGTTTTAAAATGTAGAATTTGCAGAGGCTCATAAAATTCTTCAATGTGTTTTACAGATTGTGACAGATCAGCAGACAGGTCAGAAAATCCAAATAGTCACAGCAGTGGACTCAGCTGTGTCTCCAAAGCAACAGTTTATTTTAGCCAGTCCAGACGGAACTGGTGCAGGAAAGGTGATATTGGCAGCACCTGAGACATCTAATGCCAAACAGCTTATCTTTACCACCACGGACAACATTGTGCCAGGCAGAATTCAGGTAACACGTAGCAATTGAGATAGACAATAGATGTTTTGGTTTGAGTTTTTTTGATTTTTAGAATACTAAAGTCTATAATTGCTTTAAGACAAATTGCAGTAGTTTTCTAAAGATCTAATCACACAGATTAGACCATGCTAATTGTAGGCTTTGTTACACAATCATAAATCCTCCTGTCTTCATGCTCCTCCTGCATTCATCACCTCTTGTGTGTAATCATGATAATTTTAAAGATGTAAGCAAATATGTAAGATGGGGCTTGTGAAGAGTGCCAGGATTTCAGATAGTCTGTTCAAGATTCACAGGTCTGCAGAGATACAACTCACCTGACCAAACCTGTGTTCACAAGACAGGGCAGAAGTTATCCTCTTAGTTGGTTGTGGGTCTTGAGCATAAGCCAGACCAATGAGAGCTTTGCAAACCAAATTATACAAACAATAATCTATCTCTGGTGAAATTTGAGATTTCTTCCTAGAATTCTTTAAATAAATTAAAAAAAGCACCTGCTCCCTATTGCTACTGCTACAGTAAGGAATATTTTACAGGGAGAGGTATCGTTCCTACCTAAATATTTGAAAAAAACGTATTAACAGTCTTTTGACATTTATTTTACTATGCTAAATGGATTATCTGATATTGCAGAGGGGTATTTTTTATTTTTCTGTTAATTGGAATGTTCTGAATAAAAGTTTTGGAATCCAAGTCTTCCATACATTCTGTATGTTGTACTTCTCAAATTCAGCCACCTCTTCCCAGTCAATACAGCAGTGTTGTTTTGTAGGCAGAGCTCCTTACTGTCATGCCAGAAGAAACACTGGCTTACTGTCTCTTTTCATTCTGGAATTTTGTTTTAGATAGTGACAGACTCTGCATCGGTAGAACGTTTGCTGGGAAAAGCTGATGTTCAGAGGCCCCAGGTAGTAGAATATTGCGTAGTGTGTGGTGACAAAGCATCAGGTAAGGAAGCATAAAAAGTAATAGTAAAGAAACTTGATTGAGAAGATGACTGGGATGAAACGACGTTTTATGTATTTTAACTGATTTTAGCCATGCTGATGGCAAAAGCAATTGAGTCTTAAGATGGAAAAAGAAGATCACATTATACTTCATATTTATACACACAGAAGAATATTAGTTTGTACTTCAGTGGGAGTGTATGATAAGTCAGCGTGTGCTGGAGGACAAACTAAGGATTCAATGGCTCCTGGTAACTGAGACTATTTGAAGCATTTAATCTGGTTCTCCACACCTATAGGCAACTATGCAATAAACGTGTCACCCAGAAAAGCCTGCCTGCTCCAGGAGAACACTTCTTAGTGCTTCTAAAAAACTCAATACAGTAGATTTCGGTATTTTATTACCACAGAAAAATGCAGAAAAAGGATCAAGTGGACCCTCAGTGTTTCAGGAGTCTGTGAGGTAAAATTTCTACAGTAGCCAAAGAAGCAGACTGTGTTTTCATGCTACAGAGAAGACACCTTTCTGTCTCACTGCCTAACTTTCTTTTATGAAAACAATACCAGAATTTATATGCGTAGGAATTTTAAATTAAGATTGCATTTAAAATTTTATTGTAAAATCACTTATATTCTGAAAATACTCAAACTCTTAGCTTGTATGTCCTTTTAATGTAACCTGTAACAGCAGATAGAATTGCATCTGTGCTTATCCAGAATGGGAACTATCACTTCACAGGTCTGTTATTCAAAAATAGGCTTAGCCTTCCTCACTCTTCCCTCCTCTTTCTCACCAAAAAGCCTTGACAATAGGTAGACAGGAACCATCCTGTAAAACTTTAACAATGCTTTCATGGTTCAAAATGATGGTAAAAATACAAATAAATTTGAGAGTGACTTTTACAATGTTCTACTTGCTCAAGGTAAATGTGCTAAAATGTAAGTCCTTTCCATCTGATAACAATATATGTGTTTCCTAGGTCGTCACTATGGTGCTGTCAGTTGTGAGGGATGCAAAGGTTTCTTTAAGAGGAGTGTGAGGAAGAATTTGACCTACAGCTGTCGTAGCAACCAGGACTGTATCATCAATAAACACCATCGGAATCGCTGCCAGTTTTGTAGGCTTAAGAAATGTCTAGAGATGGGCATGAAAATGGAATGTGAGTGTTGTGTACTCAATGTGATACTGGGCCTACCAACTAATAAATATGTGGACTGCTACTTTTTAGTGTGTTCTCTACATTTTTGCTTACGTTGCTTGAAGGAAGCAGAACTTTGGACAGCCAAAGCATCTGCTGTACCTTTCTTTCATCACCATTTTATTTCTGAGGTGCAGTAGTGGTTTGTTTTGAACCAGGTCTCACGCTGCTGTATTCCTTGAGGAGCCCAGTTAAAACCTCCTTTAGAATGCATGTTGCCAACACAGCGTATGTTTATAATATAAAATATTTTAACCTAGATGGACATAAATCTCTAGGTCAGTGTTCCATGTTCAGAATCTGTTTTCCTTCTGGTTTAGTTTTGCTGCTTTTATATCCAGTGGTAGAAAGTAGTTGATGTAGGTTTTTTGTTGGGTTGTTTGGGTTTTTTTTAATGCTTATATTCATTTGGTAATTTTTGAGCTTTGTATTGTGAGGCAGTATATAAACTGTCATGTTAAACAGTTAACTTCCGTGTTTGTATGCAGTGCTTCGTAAAATTCCAGTGCTAGCATCCAAACACCTTTTTCAATCTATTTTGTTTCCAATCTGTAGCACCTCTGCTTTTTCAGCCCAGCACTTCGTGAAGCCTATTATCTGGCTGTTTTGTGATAAATGTATGGAGAATTTAAGGTGAAGCAACAAATACTTTTCTTTTTCCACTCTCATCTAGGCAGGATAAGTTCCAACCAATGAGTTGAAGAGAGGCAGAGCTTTAAGCTGTAAATAGGGAGATCTTTGTTATATTTTCACTCTAGAACTCCAGACCTGTAGAGATGATTGTTATGCTTTGCATGCAGTGTGCTGAGCACAGGGGGAGACATTTATACAAGAGCAATTGCTGCATTTCCAGAAGTTAAACTTTTCTTATGCCAATATGATTACAATATATGCTCACAGACTTTGCTGAGCATTGGGTCAGGTTTCTGATCAGCATTTATATATCCACCAAGCCAACAAAATGGATGTACCTACTTTTAAGCCCCTAAATCTTGATGGTGTAATGATGCTAGCAAAATCAGCAACTAAATAATGCTTGCCTGGGTATAAGGACAGAGGGGGAGGCATCCATGTATTTTACTGTTACGTTCAAAAGGACTATAGAGGGGGGTGGATTGTTTTTGTCTGTTAGTAACGTTAATCTTCTACAACAATAACCTCTATGATTGATCATTAAAATTAATAGCACAGAAATATTATCTCCATTTATTACTATGCCTTACACTTGCAAAGTATGTGAGAATTAATATTAGTATGTTTTTTAAAATCCTTTGTATTATCTCCATAGTCTTTTATTCATTTTATTATGCTCATTTTCAGGTTTAAAATCTATACAGTCTAGTCTTATGCCATACTATAGAGGAGTTTGTAAAGTTTAGAGACTTAAATCCTGGATAACTTTGTGATGTTAATAGCAATAACAATTATCATAAAGATATTATATGTGCATTTTTATATAAACCTTAATATTATAATGATGCACTGTACATTTCCCTTAAAATTACAGTTACTGTGTCTTACTATTTTTATTAAAAGATTTACCACTTTTTATTGGCACACTGCAGACTGAGCTTATTTTCGTCCATTTATCAAGTAGAAATATGTTAAATTCTGAAAAAGTTAGTATTGGAACACTGTTTCCTAACTGGGCAGAATGAATGGATGTGAGTGAGCTACATATTAGGCAGAGACTCGTCTTCCAGGCTATTAACCTGCACCTCTTACTTGCCTGTCTTGATGTTTTCTGGGTTTGTTGTGGGTTCACACTGTTTTGAATCCTCCTGAGTATGACTACATCTAATATGTAGGTATAGCTTTACCTGTAAAAAAATAAATGGATAAACAATTTGAAAAAACATTTTGCAGAATGTTCTATCTTATGAAATGGCAATGAAATTGCAAGGTTTGACTCTAGTTCAGCAAAACTTAAAGCCAAATGATGAATTTGTAACTTTCTAAGTTAAAAATGTATATAATCTCAGGTATACTACAATTTAAGCCTGTATTTCTTCAGTCTTTGTATTAAATTCCCAGTTTTGCACTAAGCTGATACGGTATCATAACTGTGCAAACTGAAATCCTGCTGTTAGAATTCCACTGTCTTTCTGTGTTTTCCAGTTGAAATTTTTCCTTTCAAATCTGCTTGTTTCTGTTTTTGTGTAGCGGTTCAGAGTGAAAGAAAGCCTTTTGATGTACAACGTGAAAAACCAACCAACTGTGCAGCTTCCACTGAAAAAATCTATATCAGGAAAGATCTACGAAGCCCTCTAATAGCAACTCCAACATTCGTGGCAGATAAAGATGGGACGCGGTGAGTACCTCAGTTTAACAGCCCCACATTAAGTACCTCAGTTTAACGGGGCTTTGTCTTTATTTGAGTATGTTGCCTCTGCTGGCACACCTATACACTTTCTTTTTTCCCTGTCTGCACTAAAGAATCGGACAGAGAGGAGCTCCAGTTCACAAATCATCTCTTTCCATTACCAAGACCAACCTAAACTGCTCTGCTACTCGTGAAAGATTTCTGGATGGTTTTCAGTTCAGAGCTGGTTCTTGTCCAGCCAGGTCAAAACTGTCTTCCTTCTAAAGACATAATTAAAAGAGACTGGAGTGGCTGCTGGTTCAGATCCCAAGAGTCTGGTTTCAACAACACTAAAACACCAGCAGCTTCCTTTTACTGTGTCGGAGTATCTTCCATATTGTTCCCATGCTCTCAGCTGTCTCCATAGGCAGTGGCTGTGGAATTGTGTATCATAATATCATTTGTCTTTTTCTGAGTAGAATAGAAAAAAGTTCTAGGTTTGTCCCGGTTCCAGCAAGGACAGATTTAACTTTCCCAAGGAGCCAGCACAGGTGAGCCAAGCTGGCCCAGGCTGTTCTCCACACCACCTGACATCAGGCCCCCCATAAAAGGGTCCAGTTGGGGTTAAAAAACTGGTCAACAGTTTTTTAAAACTGTTGGTCCAGTTCATGAACAGGTAATATCAGTTGAGATAGATATTTATATTGAATTATAAAAACACGTGTATAATCTTTGATGAACAAATGGCACTGCAGTGAGGAAGAGTGGGCAGCAGATTCCTTGAAGATTTGTTTTTCAGTGTTGTTCTTTGCAAGTCAGATTGTTCACAAACACATTTGCTTCTTTGAGATTTCCTTGTCCTACAGATTCCTTACAGTTCTGTAAAAAATATTACAGTCATTGTGTGACTCTTGATGTAGGATTCAGATTTCCATAAGGCATTGTAATTTGCTGCCTGTGGTGATTCACAATGTTAGTTGTTAGTCTCAGCCCCTGTAAACTATGAATTTGCTGCATCCTGAATCTGTTGTGTGTGTGGTTGTACTGGGTTATGTATACTTTGAGTGTTACATAAGTAAAAAACTTACTCTTGCTGACTGCAAAGACTTCACACTGTCTCCCGAAGTTAGATACAGCAAAGAGAAAGGATGGAGGCTTGGTTGGATGGGGCTTTGGGCTCCCTGGGCTAATGGAGGGTATCCCTGCCCAGGACAGGGGGGTTGGAATTAAATTATCTTTAAGGTCCCTTCCCATCCAAACCATTCTATGATTCCATGACTTCTGAGAGCATGAGAAGACAACACCTGTCCTTAGGACAGAATAAACCAGCATTAAAAGTGAATCACAGGGTATGTATTGCGCAAGTTGTCACTACTTTTTCACAGGAAAGCATAGTCCAGTCTTTTGTCTTTCAAGCTACAGACTTAAGTCCTGATGAATAAACTCCGATCTTCATTAAATTGTTAATGGAAAAGTTGTTTATCCCTTTTATTCTGATAGATTGTTACACATTCTTATGGTTAATTTAAAATACTATTGACTGTCTTAATGCTTTTGAGCAGGTCAGCAGGTCTTCTTGATCCAGGAATGCTTGTGAATATTCAGCAGCCTTTGATCAGGGATGATGGTACAGTCCTCCTAGCTGCCGACTCCAAGGTATTATTCTTTCAGTTAAGTTCTGCATATATGTTGTTCAGATTATTTCAGCTATGTACATAGACACAAATAATTCTTGCTCTTGAGAAGATGAGGTTGGGGTAAGTCTGAAGATATGTAAAAACGGAGGTAAGAAGCTGATCAACAGGAACATGATATCATTTCATGGGCATATTTCTGCAAAAGTTCTGCCACAGGTAGACCCTCACATATGTCAGCTGGAGCTAAGATTGATGATTACAATAGGATTGAAAAAAGATTACAGTAAGATTTAAAGAACATAGCCTTTGTTCTTCCTGCGGGTGTTTGGGAGGAAGGAAAAGGTGCATAAGGGAAAAAAATGTATGTGTATGATACATCACCTACAGTTTTGATCTACTAATATGGTTCTTCCTTTTTAGGCTGAAACAAGCCAGGGTGCTTTAGGAACACTAGCAAATGTTGTAACATCTCTTGCTAATCTCAGTGAGTCACTAAATAATGGAGATGCTTCTGAAGTTCAACAAGAAGAGCAATCTGCAAGTGAGATTACACGGTATGCATTTATATCTGTGTGTTCTTTAGCTGTTTATATGGTGTATACTTGCACTCATTCATTGAACTAATTTGGCATCATAACACAAAACACAGTAGAGATTGATCCCTACTTAGAAACACAAAACCATTTCTTTAGAAATTCAGGTTTGGCTGTTGTCATCTTGTAAAGAACTGTGTGCTGTGTCATAAATGTAGTTTTCTGAAACTAGACCAGATTTCATGCTTGGAAAACTAATAGATTACTAGTTTGTAACCTTGCAAGGCTGAGAATAGCAACACTTTGGTATGCTTTTATGTGATAGGCTTGCTATGAGGAAGCCTCTATGAAGCTTCTCATGCCTTTGGTCCTGCTCTTTAGGGGTCTGTGTTACTGCAGATTCCTTTTGAGATTGTACTGCCATAATACCTACTGATAATGGAGGGAAAATGTACTTAAGATTAATAAGCCTTTTTTTCCCCAATGTTTAGAAAGAGATTGAAGCCTTTGTTGTCTTTATTAATGAGAATAAGGGGAAAAGGAACATGAAATCATAAAATTTACAGCAGGGTTTGAGATTTTTCAGTTGGGGTTTTTGTTTGAGTGTTTTGGGGATGGGGAGGTGTTGAAGGCCTACATAAATGGGCAATACAATGAAATAAGAAAAATACTTCACCTCGAACTGTCTGTTGTTTCTCAAGGAGAATATTTTAAAGTAGAGCTTAATTTCAGGCTGTTAAGGCTTTTATTTAAGCTGTAACAAGTGGGTGAAGTGATATTCAAAAACACTTGACACTGCAATTTTAACTTATGTTAGTAAAGCAAAAGAAAAAATATCCACCACCTACCCCAAAAACTTCTTGACAAAAATACTGTCAAAACAGTAATATATTATAATAGTCCACTGGTATGAAACTGGAGTACTAAATTCTCCTTTACATTTAAGCTCTGTTACTATAATAAGAGAAGTTACACTGCCTTATTTCAGCAGTGGCCTAGCTACAGTATACAGTATAAAGGAGTCCAGAGACCAGTCTCTTACATTACTGTCATAATTCTAATGCTCTGCCTGTACTGTGAGATCCAGAGTGTCTGGCCATATCTCATCTTCAGGAAAAAGATATTCAGGCATTTTGTCTACAAGAGAATCACACTATTCTTTACTGTTCCAAGAAATTGGCCATTAAGGAGAGGGACTGCAGAGTGCTTTTCAGAGTCCATCTTGTCAATAATATGTAATCTGTAAATGTTCGAAGGCAGTAGCGAATGGTAAGCACAGGAGACCCCTTAGCTAGTAGAAATACTAGCATAAAACTATTAGAGCAGGATTTACAGTGGTAAAAAGTTCCTGTCTTTCAGGGGAGATCTTTTACCATTGCTATGTGGGCAGATGTATTCCTTTTATTAATGTCTGAGCAGTACTGAGGGGCCAGGTTGTAATGAAAAGTCTGACCTTGTGTCCTAGCATAAACAGTTCCTGTATACATTGCCTCTTGATGGAAATGCTTTGCAGCATTTAATTTGACCACTACTGTGATTATTTATTTTTTAAGTGTTAAAGGAAGCATTCTTTTCATTGTTTATTTCTGGGTTTTTGGGGTTTTTTCCAGGGCATTTGATACTTTGGCTAAAGCACTTAATACCACAGATGGTACAGCAGCTCATAACTTGGCAGATGGGGTGGATCCTACAGGAGGGGGCAATATTCATGTAATCAGTAGGGATCAGTCAACACCAATTATTGAAGTGGAAGGTCCCCTACTTACAGATACACATGTCACATTTAAGGTATGTGCTTCAGTAAATGTCTTACTAAATGCACACAGTATCCAAAATCAGTTCAGTACATTTTCTCTATTCTTCTATTTAGTTTTGGGAATATAATCTAGGACAACATATCCTGTTGCAAAGCTTCTAATAGAATTTTCACTCTTGCATGCTGTATTGAAAGACTATAGGTGTTATTTCATAAGACCTTTTCCTAGACAGAAGGATGCTTTAAAATTTTTAATTTCACTTTCCAGTGCTTTCCATATCATCCACATAGTATGATGTCTGTCTTAATTTATAATTCTAGACAGTGTCAATCTTTGATCTAAGAGGTTACAACGACTTCTTAGATGTTTATTGTTAGAACACTGGAAAAAGTCATGCATTTTAGAGATGCTTGAGCTTCAATGGAATAAAAACACATGTTGATAAACAGTGTGCTTGAAACTATAAGTGTTCACCTTGTTGTAATCAAATTGCATTGTTGCGAGAAATACACACATCATTACTGAAACAAGTAATACTTAATGTAGTCAAACTTTTATCATAACCTGCTTATTCCCATTAATGGTGTTTTGTGATTACAGATACCTATTACATGCCTTTCCCATTTAAAAAATCTATATTATAGATACTTTGCTTCCTTTTAAAAAGTTTAAAATGCTCTTTCATAGTGCTGTGATGCTAGCCAATGCTCTACAGAGAAATCTGTAGATTTAATTATTAAGTGAATATTAAAGCATCTTAAAAGGAAACATTTGAGCTCTTTCCCACATAATTTCTTGTCTTCCATCCCATTTTGCATTCCTATACTCAGTACAGTTTTCCTTTGACAATTTCTTGTCACATAGTTGCTTATCACAGACCCTGAGAGTAGTTTGAATGTTTTTGCTGGTTATTTTATTGATAATAACATCTGCTTTATGTCTGAACTGTGTATATTGCACTGTTTGTTTATTTTTGCAGCTGACCATGCCCAGTCCAATGCCAGAGTACCTTAACGTACATTACATCTGTGAGTCAGCATCACGACTACTTTTCCTCTCTATGCACTGGGCTAGGTCCATACCTGCATTTCAAGCTCTTGGGTAAATGGACATGTTCTGTTGAATGATGTGGTTTCTCATGAACTTAAGACCTGATCTAAACACTTGTCAGCTATTTTGACTGTGCAGATGGTTGTATTGTCTAATTTTTAATGTATTCTTTAAAATGGGTGAAGACTATGCAATATTTCCCTTTTTGAAGAATAAAATAGAAGATGGCAGAGGACTGGAGAACTGCAATATCTGATGTTATTGTGGTTACAGAAGCTAGAGCCGAATCAAAAGCAAGCATTTAATTTTTAGAAATATATCTAGGTAAAGAACTGGTGAGCACCACTTTACAGAAAACCTAGAATTGTTTCCTGTGGTTGGCTTATCACTTCTTTTTGCTTTTTGAAATATGCCAGTATATGCCTTTTAGTAAAGTGGTTTGGAATACATTAATCCTTATTATTGATTGTTATAATTAACATAGTTATACATAGGGTAATGCCAACCTGATATAAAACGACCCACAGTTGTATGATTTTCTGTTGCTTATAGGCAGGACTGTAACACAAGCCTTGTGCGTGCCTGCTGGAACGAGCTGTTTACCTTAGGCCTGGCACAGTGTGCACAGGTGATGAGTCTGTCTACTATCCTAGCAGCTATTGTCAACCATCTCCAGAACAGCATACAGGAAGGTATGTTTCTGGTGTGTGATTCTTAACACATGTTCAGCCCTGTCAACACTGCAGGGATATTTGTGTAACATTTCTCATGAGGTGTTTCCTAATGGGTGGCAGAATTGTTCCTGTAGAGGAAAAAGTCGCACTGTCATTATTGATCTTGCATTCACTTCTGGAAAAGCTAACTCAATACTGTTTGAATTTTAAATGAGGATTGCATTATAGCATTTGTTTTGTGTGTTTGTTCATTCCCAGAATCACTCCAGCCATTTGTGGAGTAATTCACCATAATTGGAGAGTCTGCTCAGAACAGTACATCACTGGAAGAAGATTGGTGTTGCATATTATGCTGTACTGGCAAAATTATACAAGAGTTATCATTCTGTTTGCTAGCCCAGTGTCTGACTCAGCTTTATAAATCGACACTTCCATAATCATTCAACATCCTTATATGTTAAGTGGTTTAAGATAGCAAATGATGCAAAAGACTCTTTTATAAAATAATACTGGTTAATATATCAGATGTATATATCAGATGAGCTCACATGAAATAGTAAGCAATATCTTTTTGTAGATAAACTTTCTGGAGACAGAATAAAGCAAGTCATGGAACACATCTGGAAACTTCAAGAGTTCTGTAACAGCATGGCCAAGCTTGATATTGATGGATATGAATATGCATACCTTAAAGCTATAGTCCTCTTTAGCCCTGGTAAGGAATTTAGTAACCTTATCTTTTTAAGTGATAAGCATTCATATTTTACATATTTTAGCAGGTTTTTTAATGAGCCTAATGTCTTGAGGTGAGACTGATCTGTTAAGCTGCAGATAAAATTGTTGTTCCGTAATGATTCGTTGCAAATAATAAGTGTTTTGAAAATAACTTTGGAGCAACGTATCCATGTTATTTACAGTTCCAGTATATTGGGAATTTCCTGTACACCTACCTTAGAAGATGACTCTCAATTACCTTCAGCTAAGAATCTGAGTAATAAGTTACCTGGGATGTGTAGTAGCTGTATTAGTGAAATAAATGGCAGGAAGGATAGAGGAAAAAAATTCTCACAGTGACAAAAAGAAATTGGCTCAAATTTTAATATTTGATTAGACTCATAAGTGGGATCACTGAAATGTGAGCAGTAGTACTACTGTGTTTTATATGGAACTTCCACAAAATCTCCAAAACTAAATGTAAACAGGCTGTCTTCCATTTGTTACCAAAAAAATGGCAGCAGACAACTAAAGCATGGTCAACAGTGTTTCAGATATGAGGATTTACTCAAAGACAACACTTGAGATTTTTCTGGAGGGACAAGGTAAGGACATTAAAGAAACAAGAAGTCACAGTTGCTTCAGCAAAGATGTTCCTAGAACAGAGGTTAATTTCAAACTGCTGCAAGGCTGAGTGAAAAAGAAAATCTTGCTCAGAAATGTAAATTAAATTTAAAGGTGGTTACCACTTTGAACTTAACAAAATATAAAGAAATGTGTATCTTGTTAGCAGGGGGGGAGTGGTGTGGGGGGTTTTTGGTTTGGGTTTTTGGGGAGTTTTTTTGCATCGATACTATTTTTCTCTTTGTAATAAAACTTACTTTAATTAGAAGATATTGGTGTCATGAAATGTGCTTTTGAATTTTTTTTGCAGATTATGCCATTAGTGTTAGGTTTATTAGGGGTTTTATTAAAGTTGGAGGAGCAAGAAGCTCACCAAACTCTCTGTCCTGTTTGCAGGGAAGAGCAGTTTGAACACAACACAGAAGATACTTGGCTGTAGTGAATAAATATGTCATAGTTTGGGGTTTCTTACTGATAGTGTGACTGTCTTTGGGGAGCTGAGCCATCTGGGTTGAACACATGAGACAGACTCAGAAGGGTTGAGAAATTGATTTGTCAAGAAAGCAATCCTGGATACTGCTCAGTCAGCATAGCTTGCCAAAATCAGAGGGGCACATTTTAAAAAGCAAGGTTAGAAACATAAACCAGGAGTGTGATTGCCTGGTACATACCTACAGGCTTAATCTTTTTCCACTTTCTTGGGAATGCACACAGCTACAGAGAGAAAATTGAGCAAGCCAGTTCTGAAGCCAGGAAGCAAATGGTCGATCGAGCGGTTTCCTTTCTACAGCTGACATGTTAAACAGTGCAACGCAAGAGAAATATTGTCATGAAGTTAAACGTGAGATCTTATAACTACATATATTTCACAATGTATAGGGAAACAATCGACATACAGAAATGTTTTGTTTCTTTAGATCATCCTGGTCTGACCAGTTCAACCCAAATAGAAAAATTCCAGGAGAAGGCACAGATGGAATTGCAGGACTATGTACAAAAAACCTATCCAGAAGATACATATAGGTATTTATTGTCTATAGTACCCAAAGTAATGTTGTGAGCCATACCTGGCAAAGGGACAAAATAACATCATGGATGTAAAATCTCCTTTTTAACCTCTGTTCTTTTTTGATGATTGATGAGAAGGAACTAGAACCTTATTTATAAAAGCAAACAGGTTTATTTAAAGAGAGCTAGCTTCTTCCATGTAAATTAAACTTGAGTACTTACTTTTTTTGAGGGTCTCATTGCCATGTTTAGAAAAGCAGACTTAGTTCTGTAGTTCAGACTGTCTCCTCACAGCAAGTTAGCTGTCAAAGAGGCTTTGAGAAAATCAGAGGTGATTTATAATATTTTAAGTTTTTGTTCTGTTACATATGCAGAGCAGTATTAAAGCTGTCAGTTAATAAACCTTGGAAAAATAAGGATTGCACGTGGGAACAGTGATAAACTTTTAGGCTTCTAAGAAATTCCCATGCCCTACTTACTTTCTCTTTCTTTAAAAACTTCCAAGGACTTCTCTTTTAAAGTGTCTAACTTGGTTTTTCACCTCTCATCTGTTCCTGCTCCTTACGTGCTAGAAAGAGCTATCCTATTTTCTAATGGTGTCCATCAACACTATTTTAAATTTCATCAACTCAATAGTTCCCTGCATTACAAGGGAAATTCTAACTTCTTGAACATGTTCTCTTTTACTGTGTAAAGAAGCATGCAATCCCAAAAGGTTAAGCAAAGTCTGAGGGTGGTGTAATTTTAAAAAACCAAGCAGCCTGTCAGAGAGAGAGCTTCCCATCCCAGAAACTGATTTCTGCTCTGATCTTGCAGAGCTAATGTTGTGTGGAGCAACAGAAAGGGCATCCCAGATAGGTGCAATGAAGATGGGATACTCCAGAAATATCCTCACATTCTTTTTCTGTGTACAGTTCAAACTATCCTGTTTTGATGTGTGAGCTGAATATCTGCCAGAAAAAGAAATACAGAATGTGTTCCACATATTTAACTCATCCCAAGAGTGGCTCAAGGAAGCAAGTCAGAGTAACATTTCCCAAGCAATGCCCTCCGTTCTGATTGATACTGTGTATATCACCACGCTTACCCGTAGAATATTTCTGAGAAGCTGAATGCTGGCACACACTGAGGTAGAAGCACGAGTGTTACTACAGTTCTCACAAAAACAGCAGCATGGCTTGAATCTTTCTGCATCTTTCCCCTAAGGTTTACAAGATATGGTATATTAGCAGAGCGGACCTGACATATTTTCTCCATAGATACTCAAGCATTTTCCAGAGGCCTGAGTTGTGCTGCCTACAGTTTGCTATCCAATGGCTCTGGATCAGGAAATGTATTTATTTTGGCATTTGTGATGTACATCTGCCACATAAACACAGCAGATATGCTTTCATCACTGTCCTCAATTTCAAATACATTTAAAGTCCAGAAATTCAATACAATCACTTCATTTTATTGGATGTTGTATCTGTTAACATCCTGATATATTAAAACCCACAGCATTTAGCAGTACGGATGAATAACAGCACATCCCTGCAAATTCCTTTTCTTATGAAAAACAGATTCTCTCATCCTTGTATATATAACCAGTCCCATTTGTGCTCTCTGATTTGTCATTAAGTTGCTATGCAACAGAGGACTATGCTGTGTGTGGTTTACATTTTAATTAAGTATTTTACTCTTAAAATTGTGCAAATGTTCTCACTAGTCAGCATGAATATTATTAGTCTCAGTATTGTCCAGTGCTTCCAGATCTGGGAATTTTAAAAGCAAACCAGGAGAATTGTGGTTTTGTATATACAGACATTGTGTCTGCGAAGGACATCAGCATGTCCTTTAAATTGGAAAACCACAAAGGATGGTGCTTTGCATTTCACTTGTAAGACTGAAAAGGGACCATTCTTTTTATGGTAGCTCAATTAGCTTTAATTGCCTCTTTACTCCCATTCATGAATGATGGTAATAATAAAAGCAGATCTAGCTCTTTTAGCCACAGATGATTTTGAACTGGTATGTGTATGTATAATGATCTGCTGAACTTATTTTCCAGGCTAGCCCGGATTCTGGTTCGCCTGCCAGCACTCAGGCTGATGAGCTCTAGCATTACTGAGGAACTGTTTTTTACTGGCCTCATTGGAAATGTTCCCATTGACAGCATAATCCCCTACATCCTCAAAATGGAAACAGCAGAGTACAATGGTCAAATAACTGGGACGTCTGCATAGTAGGAACAACACAGTCTGATGGATTGAAGTCATTTTCATAAAAACATAGAATTATGAAGTTAAAGGAATAGCATTTTGGTATGTACAAGTATTTCCAACCTGTTACCATTTTTCTGTCAGATTTCTCCTTGTCTGTTTGATGATGTCGGCAAAATTTGAGCAGCTATTTAAAGATCTGCTATAGGACCTTTTCTGCCACAAGGAATATTTTTGATGCCTTTCATTTAAAAGGCTATAGATCACTGAACATACTTTTCACATCCTTTGTATTTAGAAATTATCAGTGGTTAAAAATAGAGTTTTATAATATCAGATATTAGTAATAAAATTACTTTAAAAAGAACAGTATGTATATATTTTAAAATATCCTTGGAATGAATATCTAATAAATGCCAGGGTATAATATTAGCACTTTGTAAGCACTTCTTGTCAAAGCAATGTCATCAATATCCTGCTTATGAGTATGGAAAATGAAATTAAAAGAAAAAGCAACAACAAAAAAAGTCCTTAGTCAAGATGCTAGTGATTTCTGTGAAAATGTAGAATGCTACAGGAGACAATCATTTATTCTACAAGGAGTCACTTGCTTTTGTGTTATGCATGAAATACTAATGTGGATTTTTAAACTGCATATCCACATTATATGAAAATACTCTGTTAAATTAGTACAGTTGTCATTCACAGTACAATGCAGTCATAGTGACTGTTATATGCTACAGGAATTACCCAAAGTAGGAAGAAAAAAGAAATACATTTCTTGCTAGAGTAATGATGGAATATTCAGGTTCATTGAAGTTTCTACTGAGACCAACATAGTCATGGCAAATGTTATTCTAATAGGAAGCCTTTTGATTGTGCAGAAAATGAGTCATTAACTAGAAGAACAGTCATCTTCAAGTAGAGCTGTGCGATGCTCTTTGTGTATGCTTGCTATATTTCCAAATTACTCCTCTCTCTACTCCTAAACACCGTCACCACCCAGCCAAAGGTACAATTTAAAACCTGAAATGTGTAGAACCTCTCTCTGTCAGCAAGAGTTTATTACAAAGCTCTCTTACTTTTTTTCTCCTCACCTTCCCTGACTGACCATGCCCAGTTTTGCAGTGCTCTCAACCTTCCTATGACTCAGTTTGAAACTGAAATGTAGTTAGGAATTAGATTCAACCGTGTTCAATTGCAGTTTATTATTCCTAAACCATGGACTTAAAAAATTAACTATTTCATAATTCTCTAAAGGGATGAGCCATCAGCATGTTTTCTAGTATTGGCCATTAGTTGCTAGCATTGCTTTCATTTTAGTATAGCTTACTATTAGTATTGACATTGAGTATTTTAAATAATGAAAGTTTTTCTTCTTTTTAAATGTCATGGAAGAACCTTGTTCTGATCCTGGCCCATTAGCTGCATCAAATATTTTAATAATTTGTATGGCAGAGGCATTTACCACTTGGGTATTTTTATATGACAAAATCAAATGATAAATTTGGCAATTCTGTTTTTCTTCTGTTACTCACATTTATTTAGAAACACCAACTGGGTGGGTGTTTGTGTAAGAGTGTCAGTTGTAGCTGAAAGTCCCTAAGCAGCAATAGATGAGGCTTCTGAAATAATAAAAAGTGCTGACCTGGTAAACTCCCTGCTCATGAGGAGGCTCACATTTGTAGCATTTGTTGTGACATGGAAGGCAATTGAATTCTAGCTTCTGGATGGATTAAAGTCTCCTACAGTTATCACTGTTACAGCATTCAGAATCTTCTTTTGTCAGGAGGGTGCTACAGATACCCATGCAACCTAGTGTAGATCCAGGCCTCAGGTTGGTGGCCCTGCCTGTGGCAGGGGGGTTGGAGCTCTATGATCTTTGGGGTCCCTTCCAACTCATACCATTCTATGATTCTATGATTCTATGCAGAGATTTGTAATACTGCACCTTCATTTGCCATAGCGAGTTACATTGCCACACTGTTGGTGTGAGGGAAGGTGTGCATTCTGAGTGTCACATCAGCTGGAATGAAGAATTTTGTACAGCTGTTGTACTGCAGTGTAACTTCTTGTGTGATAGTGTTAGCACTTCTAGGGCAAAGTCCCTGTTTTAAGGATATACAACGTAAAAACCAATTGTGATGTTAACAGTATTAGAAGCAGCAGCTCCCTTGGGAAGAGCTGTGGCTATTTTTGTTAACATTTAAAATGTGATTGGGTGATGTCATTGTTCTAAAAGCAGTATGCACTGGATTGCTATGGTATTTTTCATACCATAGTATTGGACTGAGGATACTGCTAATGAAGAAGTGATGAATGCAGCTTTCTGCTATAGAAGTCAGGAGTCCTGTTTGAATTGGGTCATAGAACTGGCAGGTCAATCAGACAGACATCCATGGATGCACCAGCAAATACCTACAGGATGGTGTCACCCTGAAAACAAAAAAAAGTAAGTTAAGATGTTGGTTTTGTATTTGAAATCCCCCCCCTCCTGTACTTTAGTTACTCTTCAGAGTGCAAAAGCCAGGTAGGTTCATTTCTTTTCATCTGCTCTTGGCCATAACAGAGAAGCAGAAATCCCAGACAAATGAAGTAGGTGCCCATCTGTCCCTGTAGGTTGCCAGACTTGCCATACAACAACAGAACAGTCGCTGCAGTGGTTTGCTCTGATGATAAGCTTGGGCCTGCTGTGAGAGCAGCACACCACTCTGCAGTCCCAAGGAGAATCCACAAAATGAGGCCAGGTTCACATGACAGAGCAGAGTGAGGGGCAGAGGAAGGACAGATTGCCAGCATCTACTAGATCTTGAATGACAGAAAATTAGTTTAAAAAACAGCTTCATCTGAAAAATTACCAAGAGGGCATGGCAATGGGGAGAAAATGAAAACATTTATTTTTTGCACCTTTTAATTCTGAAGTCATTGAGCTATTTTAACAGTACATTCTCCTGAACTGAGTTTGGGGTTATTGTTTCATGCCAAATGCCATGACTCCTCTTGTTAGACAGTACTACAGCCCTGCTTCTGCTGCAGTCAGTGTTATCAACATTATATAGGAAATTATTTGTGCAAAAAAACTTTAACATTATTTATACTGAGGTTACACGTTAAACTCTTCCTTAACTCTAAATATATTAGACTTGGAAAACATCAGACCCAGAATTACCTTTTTACTGAGCTTTTTTTTGTGAAGTTAGGCTGTTCATCACAGATAATACAGTCACAGTGTTCCATAATTCCCACAGTGGTTGATCCTCTGAGTTACATGAATGCTTTGAAAATGGCTTCTTATTGTTAAATTCATGCCGTCTTCCTTCTTTTTAAAGTCTGATAGATACTATACATCTTTACTTTGTGCCTCCCACCATTGTGCATTTTCTGCATGTTCAATTCTAAACTCACTCGAGCAGCTGATGCATATGTACATAGCTGTATGTATGTGTGTATGAATGTATATGTTTATACCTATCTGTCTAAATATATTATGTACAGTGTATAGAAAGTGTGTAGTGTATGTATATATGTACAGATATGTAGCCATGTATTCATGCTGTTACCTATGGTAAAGGTTTTCATTCGTTTGCTAATCCAGAGCTTCCTAGTTTTTGTTTCTTAGCCCAAACTAAGCCTTACTTAGTAGTAGGTGAATCCTCATGAATTTCATAGCTTTGCACCTTGAATTTACTATTTTCTGTTGAGAACTGATAAATATTTTCCATTAATTTTCTGTCTTTTACATTACTCCTTTTACCTTTTCTCATTTGATACTTAGATGTCTGCCAGGAAATAGTTAATTAGACATATAATGTCTGTTAAAAATAATAAATAAATAACTGCAGTCAAAGAAAGTACCTCCCAGTCTTAGAATCACAGAATGGTTTGGGTTGGAAAGGACCTCAAAGATCATCTAGTTCCAACCCCCCACCATGCTGTTTAAAAAAATCAATATTCCTATTTCCATAATGATAACATGAAACCAAACTCTGAGTTAAAAAAGGCTGTGTTCTCTGTCAATGAAACGACATTTCTTTAACAGTGCTAATTAGGCAAGAGGGAGATTGCAGTTAATTTCTTGGCAAGCATCAAGATTTATTTAGGATTTTCATGATGCATTTCAATTGTTTATTAATTTTACAAAGTTATTCTCTTTATTGTCTATCTTAAACTAAACAGAGCTGGTCAGTTCATTTCTTGTCCCACTAATGTTCACATTCTGTCCTTTCCTGTAATGTCTGGATGTTGCACTGTGTGTGTGAAGTTTCCATTACTCACATGGGAACTGGGCACATGGATCATTTCTGAGCTTAGACTTGCAGTAAGACAATTTATTACTCATAGGGAATATCCAAACATTTAAATTATCAAAATCTAAGTAGTTCTTCCTTTTCCCTTCCAGTGTCTTAAGTTAGAAAGGAATCACAACAGTGATCCTGTTAACCTTTCCCACCACCACGTGTCACGGCATTTCACAACCTGCCTAAGGGGCTGGTTCAGCACCCCTTGTTTCTGCCATATTAAAACAGGGAAGTGGAATTTTATGGGTGCTTATTTCCACTTTGGTACCAGATATGGCAGAGACTTGTGCATGTTTAAGCAGATGAGCAGATACCAGCTCAAAAAAGGTGAGCGTCCTGCATGCTCTAAGTAAACACAGGTCTCTGAGTCTGGCCCCCTGAGGCTTCTCAGTCTTTGCTGTGGAAAATGCTAAGAATGTTCTCTGGGTTTTTTTATATCATTTAGTAATCTTCTGTAAGCTTTTGTTTCAAATATGGGGAGGGGGAAAGGTAAAATGTCCATTTTAACATTTCAAACCTTATTTTTGATATTTTCAGTGGGAAAATTATTTAAATTAATGGCAGGAATCCCTGTGACAGATGGTCGTCCTTCACTGGTGTCGTGACAATCAGTGCTGTTTGAATGTTTGCTTTCCTCTTTAAAGGCTGAATGGAAACCTCAGTGTCTGTTAATGTCAGTGTCCTGCAGTAGCATTTTTAAAGATTAGGAAGCAGGTGGGGTATTGATCAGGATTGAATCTCTAAAAATTCCGTTGTGAATCTGGGAGAAAGAGTGTATTTTAAAATTGTGAGCTTGTTTTACATCCATATTTGAAGGACAAAATGTGCTCAAATTTATTGTAATATTATCTGGAAACTGAAATGTGATCCAATACAGAAAGCTGATCTCTCACAAAGCCACAGTGGGAGAAGCACACCTCATGCCAGGTGTCTGACACGCCTGAGTAACTGTCTTCTCGTACATCTTTTAATGAGCTTGGATGAATTACAATAAGCCACAGGTCCTTTTTAAAATATGTTTGTGGGTTACAAGTAGGACTGAATAAATTTCAAGTAAGAAGGATGTTCTTAAGAAGAAAACGTTATTTCCAGGGCATGTATGTTGAATTTCTCATACATGCATCAACATTAAATCTGGGAATTTTTTAGTAATTAATCTGTACTCCAAAATACATTGCAAGCCAGTGTTCAATCAGTTTTGTAACTGAAAAACTGCACATTGTATGTTGTATCTATTTCACATACCAAGGACTTCTGAGCTCCTACAAAAATAACAAATTTTTATAAAAGGAATCATCTACCTTTAATTCCTTGGGATATTTTCTGGAAGTCTCTGTTTGTTATAATTTAGAAAACTTGTTTATGCTATTATATTTTAATTTCAAGTTAAAAACCTTGCAAAAGTCATTAATTTCTCACTGCTGCTTTCGTGGTATCATTGTTATGTGTGATAGCATTTCAAAATAATAGCATGAATTTTTTTAATCTCAATTTTATATCTAATCAGTGTCTTCAGTCATGAAGAGAAACTTGCATTGTTGTGTTTGTATATATAGTATTGCAGTGCATGATTTAGCTTATGCATTTTATGAAATGCTGTTTAAATGTGGCATTATATCGTTGTGGCTTAATACTACTACCTAAATGAGGTTTATACCATTAAAGTCAATTACAAATGTAAATTCATTCTTGAGTTTTCTTTTTGAGTTCTCTTAATTTCCTCCTAAACATGAGGTACCAGAACAGATAGATTATTTACTGCCTTGTTTGCTTGCTTTTCTCTGTTGTTCTGAGGAGGGGGTTAGCTGTCAGCGCTCGGTGTGAGCGGTATCCGGCAGCACCTTCGGGCTCCCGGTTGTAGAATTAAGGTGTTGCACTGGGTGTTGTTCTGCTGCCCTTCACGACAGGCGGTGTAACGGCGGCGATGAGCTTGGACTGTTCCAAGCAGGAACCGTCTCCTCACGTTCATACACGCCGTGGCTCAGAGGCAGCAGGCGTGCTGCTGTCCTGAAGGGGACAGCTCATTTCATCTCTTGCTGCTGCTGGAAACCGAACAACTCCGAGCGGAAACGAGCGGGACGGAGCTGAGGCGTCAGGTGCCGAGTCCAGTTGTCTGCAAGAAAAACACGCGCGGGAAAAAAGAATCGGGCCCTGTTCCCCCTCCTGGAGAGGCGGGAGCGTTTGCTGCCCGGCCCCGCCCCTCCGCCCGGCCCCGCCCCGCTCCGCCCGGCCCCGCCCCGCTCCGCCCGGCCCCGCCCCGCCCCGCTCCACCCGGCCCCGCCCCGCCCGGCCCCGCCCCGCTCCTCCGCCCGGCCCCGCCCCGCCGCTCCGCCGCCCGGCCCCGCCCCGCCCCACCCGGCCCAGCTCCGCCCGGCCCCGCCCCGCTCCTCCCGGCCCCGCCCCGCCCCACCCGGCCCAGCTCCGCCCGGCCCCGCCCCGCTCCTGCGCCCGGCCCCGCCCCGCTCCTCCGCCCGGCCCCGCCCCGCCGCTCCGCCCCGCCCAGCTCCGCCCCGCCCCGCTCCGCCCGGCCCCGCCCCGCTCCGCCGCCCGGCCCCGCCCCGCCGCTCCGCCCCGCACAGCTCCGCCCCGCCCCGCTCCGCCCGGCCCCGCTCCGCCCGGCCCCGCCCCGCTCCTCCGCCCGGCCCCGCCCCGCCGCTCCGCCCCGCCCCGCTCCGCCCGGCCCCGCTCCGCCCCGCCCCGCTCCTCCTCTCGGCCCCGCCCCGCCGCTCCTCCCGGCCCCGCTCCGCCCCGCCCCGCTCCTCCCGGCCCCGCTCCTGCGCCCGGCCCCGCCCCTCGCTCCGCCCCTCGCTCCGCCTCAGTGCGCGAGGCGCAGCTGCGGCCGGAACTACGTTTGTCGCGCGGGGAGGCGCGTCGCGTCGTTTCCGCCCGGCGCGGGGGGAGCTGGGCCGCGCCGCCGCCATGCCGATGAAGGGCCGGTTCCCCATCAGGCGGACGCTGCAGTACCTCAGCCAGGGCGACGTCATCTTCAAGAGCTCGGTGAAGGCCATGACCGTCAACTACAACACGGCGGGAGCGCTTAGCGACGGGGCGAGGTGAGCGGGCGGGCGAGGCGGGCTGGCGGCGCGGGCCGGGCCGGCCGGGCCGAGCCGCTCCTCTCCAGGAAGTTCGTGTTCTTCAACATCCCGCAGATCCAGTACAAGAACCCCTGGGTGCAGATCGTGCTCTTCAGGAACATGACCCCCTCGCCCTTCGTCCGTTTCTACCTGGGTAGGTGCGGCCGGGCCGGGCCCTGTCCCGCCCCCGCGGCGGTTGTGGCGCTGGAGGCGGGCTCGGTCCCCGCTCCTCGGGCTGTCGGGGGGAGGCAGGAGGGTTGGCGAGGCAGTGTCGGAGCGCCGGCGGGCCGGGCCTGGCTGCGGGCGCTTCCCGCCGCCGCTGTGACCCAGCGCCGGGCGCGGGGCCGCGCTGACACGGGCTTTTCCCGCAGACAACGGGGAACAAGTCTTGGTTGACATCGAAGATAAAAGCAACAAGGAGATAACGGAGCACATCAAAAAGATCTTGGGAAAAAGCAAGTAAGTAACACTTAACAAACCAGCGTGCACTCTCGCATCCCCTAAGGCACAATCCCTGCCCACTTCAGTCAGGAACACGCTTGGAAATGCCACTTTGCCCAGATACAATTGTCATGACCTCGGTAAAGTACAAGCTGGGAACTGTACCTGCATCTTTCTGGGCAGCTGGGCCCTGGGCAGGGAGAGGAAAATGATTCAGGCTTCTGCCAGTAACTAACAGGTATCTTTTATAGAGAAACACTTGAGAAAGAGGAAAGAGAAAGGAAAAAGCTATCACATCCAGCAACGTTTGGGCCCAAGAAGTATCATCTGCGAGAATGCATGTGTGAAATTGAAGGCCAAGTTCCCTGCCCTGCGGTTGTGCCACTGCCCAAAGAGATGAGGGGGAAATACAAAGCTACTGTGAAGAGTGAAGCATCAGTGTGACATCTCGAGTCAGTTGTTCTTCCCTTGCACTGGATGGTCAAGACTTCAGTAAGAGACAAGAGCAGGCAAGTCCACAGCCAGCCTTGTCTTGTAAGGCTTCTTACAGCTGCAACTGGAGTAATTAATGTGAAAAATAAAGTTAAAACCCCACCTTTTTTGGTGCCAGTCTTACAAAGCATTACAGTAAACACTGCATAAAAGACAAACAGAATTTCCTACTCATGCCTGCATATATCAGGTTATTGCAAAACCAAAATTGCTTGCTGTGGGATAGTCTAGATTAAAAAGTCAATTTATCTCACAAGCAGCACAGAGTTCCTCAGTTAGTAGGAAGCGGTATAAAATGTTCCTGAGTTCCTGAAGACAGCCAAATGATAATGTCACTCCGGGCTCAAACTATGTGCTGAATTGTCTTCATTTATTTAGTTACCAGTCAGAAACAATTAAAAGTCTCATTTACAACAAGATACAACTTTTGGAGTTGATACTGCTGCTCTGAGGAGCATTGATAAAGAATTATCGGTAGTAAAGGAGAACATGTAAGTTGGTATTCAAGAGATAAGCTTTACAATTATCTTTATTGTCCAAAAAAAAAAAAAAAGCTACCCCTAAGACAATTTCCTAAGCATCTTCCACTTAAAGCCATGCAAAGAGCTGTGTCTAGATGTAACTGCCAGCAACGTCTAGCCATTGTGCCTCCTAAGTCCAGTGTTGCTAACCTAACTCCTGTTACCTCAAACACTCCTGCACATAATCAAAACCAACCTAAAGCATAGCTTCTGCCTCAGCAAGCAATTGCACTGTATCAGTAACAATGTATAAACACAATGATGGTACCACGTTGCTTGGAATTTACAGCCAGCACAGAGCTTTTAAAACAGGCTTATAAACACAGGGTGCTGCAGAACCATGTTTCAGCATTCCTGAGCTGATGGACCACTCTAAAAACTATCAAGGACAAACACAGCACAAAAGAAACATGTTGGTTTATTTCATCTGTTTCCAAAGTCTCCATACCAAGTAGAACATGCAGTTTAAACAAGAGTCAATGCTAGTTACTGAGCTTCATGGTTAAGGCGTCTTCATTCTGTTGTGCCTTTTGAGCCTCACAGCAGTCCAACCACCAGCATAAGGTCTTCCCTTTGGAGATCACTATCACACCTAACACTGACAGAGACATGAGGTAATGCTAGTCTGTTAGCTGCTTCTAAAAATACATTATTACATGTACAGTAATGATAATTTAATTATTAGTGTATTAGATGGAAAATACAAGGCAGGATAGTTGCAAAAAGGGGAAAGGAAATTGAAAGCTGAAGCCACTGAAACTTTTTTCGTTGTTTGGGTTACAGCACATGGAGGAGTCCTCCTGACTTGCAAACAAGTGTGTTTTAAATAACTATGTTGTACTGTTTCTCTTAACTGCAGAGATCATAGGTAGCTATCTCTCTTTTCCTTTGTAAATCCGGTACCACAGTGCACATGTCAGTGTGCCACCTCTCAGAATCCTCTATTTCACTTGGTGCAAAATAACACTCTGGGGCCTGGTCAACTCTACTAAAACATCTCAGTATAAAAACTTCATGGTTTTAAGGCATGTTCTGCACATCTTTTAGATTTAGTAAGAACATGAAGTGGCTGCTGTAAATTACTTTGATGTAGTGCTATTAAGTGAGGCTATAGGTGGTTTGGGTGCTTCCAACAAGTCCCTACCTCCCCTTATTTACAGCAAAATAAAACCAGAGTTCCTGCTCTTTAGGTAGCATACTGGTGTCCCTTAAAACACTGATACACATTAGCACAGCTGTAACCCAAGGACTGTGATCAGAGACAGTTACTAAGACAGGACCTGTTCTGTAAGCGTTCACGCCTCGAGCAAACCTGCCATCACCAGTGCTACACAGTGCAAGCTGCCAGATGGCCCTCCAGCCTTGCCACTACCTCCCCACACACCTCCCCTTTCAAACCCTGATGCCTGATGATGGGCCTCTGCCTTGCAAAGATAAAAACCCAAGCAGCTCAGGCTCCAAGGTTCACAAGATACAGGCTGACAACCGTGAAGTGCTCCTACATTTCTGACACCGATCTGGAGAAGCCCAGTTCTAAGCCTTCATGTATCGCAGGACCTGGCCATCGCCCAGTCATCCCCCAAGAGCAGGATGACTCCAATTTGGAGCTTATTAGTGACAGATGTGCCTGATTCTTGTAACAACTTCTGAGGGGAATCAGGTATGAAAGAGAATCGATATTTGGCACCATCGCAGCCACAGACTTGGTCTCCCAGCTTTCAGAGTTCCAGTTCAGTGGCACTTCAGCTCTCCATTGTAAACAAGATTTTTGTTCCTTGATTGCTAAAAAAAGTGGGTTCCAGTCTCACAAACATGAAAAACATGGTAATTCCATCACCTGGGTAAAGGAATGTGCAGGTTCTGTCAGGGAACTGGACGGTCGCCCTGTGTGTTACAGTGTGAAAGGTGCTAGCCTGATGCTCTCCTCCTTGGAGATCAGCAGATACTTGTTCCCACACAAGCAGGCCTCTGAAGCCAGCATGGCACGCTCTCTTACACTGTATGTGCTCAGAGCAAATGGGAAACTAGAAGTGACAGCAAAAGAGCATCCAAATTTTACTTGGGAGTTTTTATAAATACATTAAAAGGTGACTCTCATTGAGATCAGTTATGAAGTTCCCCATAGTCTTAAAATCCCTTTTCTGCATTAGCATTGCACAAAATTTATCTGCCAGCCTGTATATTCTGCATCTCCAATACCACAGTAGCCTTTTAACAGCACATCCTCTTAACACCATTAGGCAGTTAAGCTAGTCTGTAACACTGCACTGTGTCATCATCACAGGATGCAGAAGCTTCAGAAGAGTTCAAAGGCCAGTACTACAACAGAAAGGGGGAAAAGATGACAAACCAATATTGCAACCATTTCCAAATCACCATTTCCAAAGTGCTCCCTACTAGCACTCTGACCAAAACAAGCACACAGTAAGATCTGTTAGCATTTGAGTGTTTTAACAAGTTATTTTAAGATTTCTTAGTATAAGCATTTGAGACCAGCAGCCTATCTCAGTAACTCTTTCTTCATGACTGAGCAGTAGTGGAAATCCTTAATTGAAAGTGCCTAAGTCAGATTCTCCCAATTTCCTCCTGTGATGTGTACTCCCCTTTGTAAGTTTCTGCTCCACTTTCCCATATTGAACAGCAGACAAACTCTTACCCAGCCCTCCTGCTGCTTTAGCAGTTGGATTTCTCCTTCTGCTTTGCTAATGTGCGTTTCAGCTCTTTCAAGTTCTCTGTCAGAACCTCCACCTCATCCATTCGCCCACTGTGTTTGGCATCAAATATATAAGCTTTGATATTATCTATTTGTTGGAGAAGCAGCTCTTCCTCTATAGCCTCCTCTCCAGAGAGCTCAGTGCCATCTTCCATTTCAAAGGGATTGGTAGAGGACCCCTCCTCAAATGGATTCCCAGAGTTCCAACTGCCCCCAGGCTGTTCAAATGCATTTTCATCCTCTTCAAAGGGGTTTGAAGGGCAGCCAGGTGCTCTGTTATTTTCTTCCTCCTCCTCCTCCTCATTTTCAAATGGATTATATTCTTTTCCGTCACCCTGCAGAGCTGTGTTAGAGAAAGAAACCACTGGAGAATTGTCTTTTGCAAATGGGTTAGCAGGATCTTCCTCTAACTGAGGGCTATCTGCTTCATCCTCAAAGGGGTTTAGACAGGCTGCCTGACCTCGCTCTCTGTCGCACTGTGGGACACTCTGGGGTTTGAGGGGGAAGATCAAGTGCTCTTCAGCTGCAGACGGAGTTTCAAAACTTGGATCCCTTTTAATCTGAGCAATATCCAATTCCAGTGCACGTGCTGTCAAGTTCTGATTCTCTGTTGCAACTTCATGCTGATGCTGCCTGACTTCTCTGAAGTCCAAGGAGCCCGTCCTGGAATGCCAAGACACAAGTCTGTGGTGCTCTCTTTCCCACTCCTTCTCACAAAGCACCTGAAGTTCTTCCCTCTGCATCTCTTCCTCTTCTGCCTGTTTTTTAGAAAGCTCAATAGCTTTCAGAGTTTGTTGCTGATCATATTCATCCTGAAGCTGCCTCAGGTTCTCTTGCAACATACGGACCTCGTCTCTCCTATCAGCTGCTTTTGCTTGCTCAATGAAGGATGTGATATTGTCGATCTGCTGAAGCAGCGGGTCTGCTATCTCACTCTCTCTTGGTATGCTAGATGTAGGTAACCAGCCCTCAGACTTCCTGACTGTTCCTTTTTTCAGGTGAGTTGCATCACCATTAACTGCAGCTGCAGATCTGGAAATAAAGTCTTTCTGATTTTCCTCTTGTTTTCCATGTGTTTCGAGAGCCAGCTGAAACAAAACACATGGAGCAAGAGAACACTGTCAACTTGGAGAACTGCATTCTAAATACCTGTAGGTACAAGAAGTTAGCTGATCTTAAGACACTGATGGCTGTCACTGAAACAATTGGCTGCATTTTTGTTTGCATTGCAGGAAATGCTATTTTCATGTTACTGAAATGCTTCATTTTTTGTGATGATATTCATCAAACCCCCAGTATATCTGGAAGGGATCGCAGGAGCAGTGACAGTGCTTTAAATAGAGGAAAACACTGCCTACTGCAGACATCTGTAACAGAACAGGAGCGTTAAAGATAAGTATCATTCATTTTGAGTGCAGTGATTCCTAACTTCTACCTCAAGGTAAAGCTGGTTTAGCTTACAGTTAATGATGCTCCCCCTCCTAACCAAGAAAAAATAAATTTACTGTGTCTGAAGAGGCATCCTTATTCTAATAGGTCCTTTTTCACCACTGAAAGAAGCCTTCAAACTCTACCTGTGCAAATGAACTTCAGAACACAATCTGAAAAGCCATGTAAACCAAGATACTTAGTTTAGGGCTTGCTCTACATGCACTGCAGCAAAACAGCATGGGCAACCAGGTCACTGCTGCTTTGAGAAGTGTTTGCTGCTCAGAACAGACCTCCTCATGTTCTGGGTAGGATACAATGACAGTGCCACATGAATCCCTGAAAAAGGCCTAAGAAAAAACCCAAGCAAAGCCACACTGAAACCCAGTAACTATTCACACACACAGAGCCATGTGCTTAAGCCTTTGAAGGGGCCCCTGATACAAGATGTTACAGATCTTAACCTGTCTCACCATGTGCAGCCTTCTCTTCTTTAGTTCTTCGTACTGGTCTTTGGTTGGCAGGGACATCAGGCCAAGCAGTTTTTCCTGTCAAACATTGAAATATTTACAGTGCTGCTTGCAGGCAATTCAGCCAATTTTCAAGTACTTGAAAAGAGAGACACCATCAACAGAACACTCCACAAACAGATAAAAGGTACTTCTACAGTGCAGTCACTGCTGCAAGTCTGAGCACATCTTTGCTGACACAACTGTACTGCTAGCTGGTACCTCAGCAAGAGACAAAGCCAAGACTCACATATTCTCTAAACTCAATGCTGCTCTGACCATGCTACTTGCATTCAAGCTAGCTCATTTAAGGCTACCATAGGTCATAAGGCAAACTACAGAAAATGTACAGAACTAAACCTCCTGTCAAAATAGTTTCAAACCACAGGGATGCCTGGCAAAGAAGAGAATGCTGTATGCAAATTCACATTTAGCTTGTAACATATGCTCAATTTACCTGAACAAAAAGTGTAGCTGAATATCTTATCATTCTCTGAAGCTGTAGTGTTTTAGGGTGAGGTTGGGGATCTTCATGCAAGCCTAGACTCAAAATCTTCTTACTAAATCAAAGCAAATATCAAGTTAAAAAACAAGGGCCAGCAAGAATGTAAAAGGAAGCAAGAGAGACAGTATGAAAACAAGTTTTCTGGTGTTCTTTTAGGTATGCCATTTTGGGTATCACAAGTTATAACACTTTTTACCCCCACCCCACCTTTTTCAAAAAAAGGGAAAAGAAACAGGAGAAGAACTGTGCAGTGTTATCTGTTCCCTCTGTGCTTAGTTATTTCCACTGCAGAGGAATGCACACTTTTTAAGGTTGGAAAAGGAAGCAGAAATTGATGGTGCACAGGAGCTCTTTATAACTGAGCAGACAAACTGATTATCCATATAAACAAGCAGGTGTATGTTACACACACAGAGACACCAACAGCTGAGTAGAACTACAGAGAAGTCATGACAGAGGGAGACAGACAAATGCTGGGCAGCGGGGTGGGAAGAGAGGCATTTACCTTAAGGCATCTATAAATTCGTATACTTTTTGAATCTCCACCCTCAAGTCATTAGCATGTTCAAGACTGTAGGTTGTCTCCCCAGCACTAAGAAATAAATACAACTTTACTGTAAGTCATGCATCCAGCTAGCAATACATACAGCACTAGAAGCTATCCCAAGATGACTAAGATCCAACAATGGGATGGAGAGCTAACATTAAAGGGGTGCAATGACTTTGAAGAGGCTCATTTACACAGCAAGAATAGCAGCCTTGTACCCTTTCTGCAAAAATGGTAAGTCAAAATACAGCAGTGGCACCTCACTGGGAAGTGGCTTTAAAAAAATCTATCAGATTTCTTCTCTGCATGCAATGTTACCATCAATAATTAATTCAGTACTACTTTGTTTGAAGAGCCTCCAAAATACAATGGGTAATCTTTTTCTTATCATTTACACACTCTTGCAGCCTTTAGCACACCACTTCCTTACTCCTTCCCACACTTCTGAAGAGGAACACCACACATAAGCAACATCAGCAAAATGGGCCTTACTTGAGTGATTCTGCCATCCTTATGTATTCTGGTGCCTTCTGATCAACCTTTTCCATAAAGAGACGGAGTTTCTTGTTTGAAAAAAAAAGTATTAAAAAAGAACTTAGATTAAAACACTAATGCAAGGACAGGCTGAAAAAACCTTTCACACTGCCTGCGCAGAGTTAACTGTGATGAAAGCCATTTAACTATTTAGGATGGTAAGATTCTCCAGTTATCTTCAAACTGATAGCATGTTTGGGAACAGAAAAAGACTGACTACCTGTACACCTGCAAGGTGAGTTTTGAATTCCAAAGCTGTTATAATGGATGACTTGGACAACTTGTAGCTTTAAATCTCTTTGCAAAGAGCACCAACAGAATCTCCTGTTAATAATAACCAGGGCAGGGGGGTGTTGCAGACGCTGCTGAGAAGGTGCCTGATGACTGCCAGTGCCTGCTTTCAGTGCCTATTGGAACACAGTGTTCCAGACATATGCTGGTCATTGATGTAAGATGGTTCAAGAAAGCCTTTGCCACCAGTATGAGGACAAGCAGCGCTGACAATGAGTTCTGCAGTTCCAGAGCAGCCCATCAACAAAACCAAAACATACCATCAGTTGAAACAAGAACTGTTCTGAGGAATCCCAGCTGACACAGGTCACAATTTTAAGAGAGAGGCACCTCAGAACTATTAGTTCCAGGTGATAAAAATGAAGATGTATCTTAAAATGATGTTTGAAGTTATCAGGGGATAGAGAAACTACATGGCACTGTCTCCATCTTTTCAGATGTAACTTTGTTCTGTGGCACCAATGCCCAGCAGAGTCTATCCTAATCCAAGTGAGCACAAAGGGAGAGCCTGTGCATGAGACAGCAAGCCAGCAGTAGTGACAGCTGCAGATGTCAGGGGGAAAGCAGCAGAGTCTGATTTACAGAATTCACAGAATTATCAAGGTTGGAAAAGACCTAGAAGATCATCCAGTCCAACCATTCACCTATTACTACTAGCTCCCACTAAACCATATCCCTCAATACAACATCCAGTCTTTCCTTGAACACCCCCAGGGTTGGTGACTCCACCACCTCCCTGGGCAGTGCATTCCAGTGCCTGACTACCCTTTCTGAGAAGTAGTGCTTCCTAATGTCGAGCCTGAATCTCCCCTGGCGCAGCTTGCTACCATTCCCTCTAGTTCTGTCACTGCCTACACGGGAGAAGAGGCCGACCCCCAGCTCACTACAACCTCCCTTCAGGAAGTTATAGAGAGCTATAAGGTCTCCCCTAAGCCTCCTCTTCTCCAGGCTGAACAATCCCAGCTTCCTCAGACGCTCCTCGTAAGGCCTGTGTTCCAGACCCCTCACCAGCTTAGTAGCCCTCCTCTGAACGCGTTCCAGAGCCTCAATGTCTTTCCTGTAGTGAGGGGCCCAAAACTGAACACAGTACTCGAGATGCGGCCTCACAAGTGCTGAGTACAGGGGGACAATTACCTCCCTGCTCCTACTAGTAACACTATTTTTGATGCAAGCCAGGATGCCGTTGGCCTTCTTGGCCACCCGCGCACACTGTCGGCTCATGTTCAGCCGTGCATCAATCAGTACCCCCAGGTCCATCTCCTCCACACAGTCCTCCAGCCACTCCGCCCCAAGCCTATAGCGCTGCCTGGGGTTGTTGTGGCCAAAGTGCAGGACTCGGCATTTGCTCTTGTTGAACCTCATGCCATTGGCTTCAGCCCAGCTCTCCAGCCTGTCCAGATCCCTCTGTAGGGCCTCGCTACCCCCAGGCAGATCCACACTCCCAGCCAATTTAGTGTCATCTGCAAACTTACTGAGGGTGCACTCAATGCCCTCATCTAGGTCATCAATAAAGATATTGAAGAGGACAGGCCCCAGCACCGACCCCTGGGGAACACCACTCGTGACCGGTCGCCAGCTGGATTTAACTCCATTTACTACCACTCTCTGAGCCCAGCCCTCCAGCCAGCTCCTTACCCAGCCGAGGGTGTACCCATCCAAGCCACGGGCTGCCAGCTTCTGCAGGAGAATACTGTGGGAGACAGTGTCAAAGGCTTTGCTGAAGTCTAGGTAGACCACATCAACAGCCTTTCCCTCATCCAGCAGATGGGTCACTAGATCATAGAAGGAGATCAGGTTGGTCAAACAGGACCTGCCCTTCATGAACCCATGCTGGCTAGGCCTGATCCCCTGGCCATCCCACGCATACCGCATGATCTCCCTCAAGACTATCTGTTCCATAACCTTCCCTGGAACCGAGGTCAGGCTAACAGGCCTGTAGTTCCCCGGATCCTCCTTACAACCTTTCTTGTAAATGGGAGTCACATTGGCAAGCCTCCAGTCTTCTGGGACCTCACCAGTCAGCAAGGAGGACTGATAGATAATGGAAAGCGGCTCGGCTACCACCTCTGCCAGTTCCCTCAGCACTCTCGGGTGGATCTCATCCGGCCCCATGGACTTGTGGCAGTCCAGTTGGAGTAGGAAGTCTCTGACTGTTTCTTCCAGAATCACAGGGGAGTTAGCATGCTCCCCAGCTGAGACTACCAGGTCAGAGAGAGGGGTACCCTGAGGATCTGTTTGACCTTTAAAGACAGACGTAAAGAAGGCATTCAGAACCTCCGCCTTTTCCTTATCCTCAGTGATCACATTCCCAGCCTCATCCAGTAAAGAGTGGATATTCTCCTTTGTCCTCCTCTTACTGTTAATGTACTTATAAAAGAGTTTTTTACCTCATACAGTTTCACAATCTCAGGAGTGTATTCCCTCTCATCAATCTGCTGCTCCTTTTTCAGCAGAGTGTCTTTGCAGTGCCGGCAGCAGCGGATTCGCTCATCGTCCTTCTCGTCCAGGACGGAGCTGACGCTGCTGACACTGCTGACGCTGCCGCGGCGGGAGCCATGGACGCTGCTGGGGGAGGAGCTCGGGCTGCTGTGAGAGCCCAGGGACTCCCTGCTGGCACTGGTGAGCTTGCCTAGAAATTATCAACAGGTAATTTTATAGTGACTGGCGAAGGCAACAGTTTTACCACCACAAATGAACTGCACTCTTAAGAGAAACTTTACACCCGGGTAGTATGAGAAAACCAAGCTGAAACTGTATGCTGAAGGACATGAAAGGAACCCGTGACAACCAAGGCTGCACGTCAGAACCTGAGTCTTCACTGTAAATCTTGGTCCATTCTGAAAGGAGCAAGAAAGCAGACTGCAGAGTTACAGAAGAGTAACAGCTATGTTAATGCTGTCCATGTTCTGTGCTTGAACAGCTCCAAAAAAAGCACAGTTAATATCACTGACTTTCACAGAATATATGGTCTCCTCTCCAATGCACCAAGATGAGGAAACTGAAGCTTGCAGGGTTTCTTCAAGCCTTGTGCATTAGTTTCCTTAATGTTAGCATTTGGATAATCACGGCAAGACTGGAAATACAACAGTTCTAAAAGTCAAGGGCTTTGGTAGTTGTAATTCCTAAAGTTAATACCTTCAGAGTTATCGTAGTAGAGTAAGACACTAAATGTTAATTATATTTACTACTACATATACTACTACTTTAGTAACTTTTTCAGCATTATGTCACACTTTCAAATCTGAAGAAAAAACAGAAGCAGAGAATGGAGAAATCATTCTGATTCTGTTTCACAGACAAGTGTCTGCATGAAACTGAATGACACATTCAGGACCATGTTTTCTTTACACTCAAGATATTACCAGTAGCCTTTTTCCTAATGGCAAACAGCCAGAGTGCAGTTAGCACCCCAAGTGAGCTAAGGCAAGGCAGAATCAGCACCACACGCTGTACTTACTTGCCAAAGGAAGACTGACAAGCTCCATGCACTTCTTGCACATAATGGACCCACAGAGGCGGCAGTGGTGACGTCTGTTTCTAATACTGAACTTACTCCCACAGTCTGGGCAGAAAGGAACATCCTGATCACTGACCCAAGGCACAACAGACTTCTCTATAGCTGTGATCAGGCAAGAGGGGAGGGAATACACACAGCACGAGATATTAATACAATTCATTCCTCAGCTGGGTAAACTATACAAGCAAACAGTCTGAGGTAAGCTCATACCAACCTCTTATTTTAGCTGACTCAGTGTTTGCTCTGTCAAACGATGTAAGCTAGAAGATGAGAAACAAAACATTCAAGAAAATTGTACCTTTCAAAGAAAAAACCCAACACAACCCAGCCCAGCAAGAACAAAACCTGTACAAACCACAGCACTTTGGACATAATCCTTACAGTATCCAACATTACAGCATAAAAGCCAAAATGCAAGTGTATCATTGGTAGATTTTGAAGAATGAGAAGCTGAAAGAATCATGACAAAAACATTAGGGAGAAATTTAGTAAAGGAAAATATGAAGAAAATAGACAGGAAAACAAATAGGTTTTGAAGCACATTTAAACAGCATCTTCAGCTTGAAAATAGGACATAGAGACAGAAATCACATCCATGGTACAGGGTCAGGCCACACATCCTACTCCAGGATAAAAAAGGGAAACAGCAATTGTGGGAAAAGTATCATAGGTTAGGATCATTTAGAAAAGGATACACAGATAGATACATAAATGCTAGATAAATGGGTACACTTCATTTAAAAATTAATTGGTATTTTAGTATCTAGGAAACATTCACAAGTCTGGAATGTTAAAAAGGAGCAATTTTACCTTTTCTAACCTGATTATTAGCTTATTAACTTCAACTACATAGTGGTCAATCCTGGCTGCTCGGTGTTTCTTGAAATCAGAAAGATGGCTTCTCATAGTACCTGGAGAGAGAGCAGAAAGGTTTCAGTTAGCCAGTTGTTCTGTATGAACTTAAGTGCTTTAAAATGCCTCTTGAGAGACAGCTGTAGTTTCTTTTCACCATTTATTTCTCACGTTCAAACTGAATTTTAAAGACACATTATAATCCTGCATTTTCATGGTGTTGCTCTAAATAAAACATGCAGGTTAAAACCTAATCTCCAGGCTAGCAATAAACACTGTTCTATTTCTACTACAGAAAACATCAGGCACCATGTTAAAGAGAAAATCTGCAACCTTCCTCATCCCTCAGTTACATCTGGCAATGTATTATCAAGCAGCAGTGCTCTCAAAAGTTATCCCCACTGTGATCACTTTCTAGCTTTCCTACCTACTTCCTGGGGCTCCCACATATAGGGATCTACTCCACCATAGCTGAATGACTCGTATCGTTCCTGAGATCCAGAATCAGTTCTGTCATCTTCTCTTTTCAGCAATTTCTTCTTTGCTCTTCTGGCCTTCTGGACTAGATCTGAAAGAGATAAACCCAAGTTATCCAACAGTCACCAAATATCTGTCACCTCACAATCTTGTCTGCCACGAAGTCAAAACACCTCAGTATGACTCAACTGAAGTAATAAGGGGTTTCTAGAACTCCACAGCACAGAACAGAAAGTTCAGCACAAAGTCAAGCAACCCTTTGCGATGCACAGTTCAAACACTAGTTCCTAAAACTAATTAATTTAAACAGGTCATTCTGCTGGCCTTCCTTCTTCTAGAATTACCTTCCCTGGATCTTGACATGAGCAACTAGGACAGGATGTAAGCAGACAAAACCGATTCAAGAACACATATGAAAGACAACTTAAGAAGTCACAAAACACTGTTTTAGAATAAAAGAACACTGAAGACAGAACAAAATCAAAACACACGTGTTTTACACAGAGCTCACAGAATTATCACCAGCTTTGCACATTTTTCTCCCAATGTAAAATGACAGTGTGTGTGCAAGGACAGAATTCAAAGGGACTTTTCAATCACCAGTAAAAGTTGGAAATCCACAGCACAGCCCTGGGACACTCCCAGCACCTACTGCCTGCTCCATCACCCACGTTCTTTTCCATCTTTTCCCACTAACAACCTTCCTTAGCTTTACCCTTTAAGTGCAAGTAGTTGTATCTACTGTCAAAACAAGGGATCAGTGAATTGGTACCTGGCAAGTACCAGAGTCCCTGTGTTCTGCAAGGTCTTCACTTAATGCCTGGGACTTCATCTGCGTTACAGTATAAGCCAAAATTTTCAGATGACAGAAAAACCACAACAAAAGGACAAGAATAAAAAACATCCCTAAAATCCAGCATATGAAAAGTTCCTACCATGAGTAAGTAAATTCTAATGCACTGGGAATAATTTTAAAATTAAGCCTTGGCCCAAGGTCATGTGTAGAGGATGGAACCCCACACCTCCCCTGTAACTCACTTCGACTCGAACGCTCTCAGACAGTTTGAGAGAGATCACAGTTCAAGCAGCTACGTGGGATTTCAGGCCGCGAAAGTGAGCGCATCAGAGCAACTGCCACTCTTACTTTTGAGCTGTCCTCTGACATCTCTGTCATCACTGGAGTGCTCTTCTTCGTAGTGCGACTGAAGCTGGTAGAAAGACTGGAGGTCCTTCAGGCACAGGGGGCACAGGAAGCCCTCCCTCATCTCCCCCGGGTCCCCGAAGGGCGGCGGGCAGCCGGAGGCCATGGCGGCACGGCTGCTACCGGGCAGGGCTGGTCCCCGAGTTCAGCAACGGCGCAGCGCGGGGCACGGCCGCCTCGCAGAGACGAAGAGCGGGGACGAACAGCGCGGGAGCGGCATCGCCCTTGGCGGCTTTCTGAAAGGAAAGCGGGCAGCGGCGTCGGGCTGGCGGCGCGGCTTCACCCCGCGCCCCCCCGGCCCCTCCGCGCTCCAGCGGGCGCCCCGCCGAGCCCCGGGCCGGGCGGGGGCCGAGCCTCGCCGCCCCACATAGGGCACCCGGTCGGCCGGCAGCGCCGGTGAGGCCCCGCCCGGAGGGGAGGGCAGGGGAGGCCTATTCGGGGACTGGAGAGGCCTGTTCGCGCCTCTGCTTTGGAAGGAGTCGGGTGGCCAACTAGAGAGGCCAGAGCGCGGGCAGGGCGAGCGCGGGTACCCGACGCCAGCGCTGCTGCAGCGGCCCGGCCCGGCCCGGCCCAGGCGGGAGGCCTTGTCTGCGCAGGCGCTGGGAGGCAGCAGGCGCCGAGCCCGCTGTCCCCGCGCGGCCGGGGCGAGGGGCGCGCAGGGGAAGGGGCGGAGCTTAGCGCTCCCGCCAGCACCGGAGGAGCGGCCGTTGGGGGATCCCGCCCCACGGGGTACCGCCAGCCCTCGGGCGGGCGGCCGGGCCTCACCTCAGCGCCTAGGCCGGAGGTGCGCGTCTCCGGCAGCAGGGGAGCCGCGGCTCACCGCGCTCCTAGCCGCTCGGGGCCCCGGCGGCCCTGCAGCCCGGCGGAGGGCGGGGCGAGCGCCGAGATATCGATAGACGGGAAGGGTGGGGACAAGAAGGGCTCATCCGGGGCCGGAGGGAGAGGCCGGGCGAGGCCCAGCGCAGGCGTGTGTGGCCCAGCGCAGAGCTATCGATAGAGAGCGAGGCCGGCGGGGAGGAGGCGGCCTCGTCCTCTCCTCAGGGTGGTGCGGTGGCCGGCCCCGCGTTTTCAGCCACCCTGGAACACTCCCCAGTCGCGGGAGCTGCTGGAGCGTCTGGAGGCTCGCAGGTGTGTTACGAGGGAGGCGGTCTGAAGCGGCGATAGAGTCCTCAGGAGCGGGACGGTGTTCCCGCGCTTGGGGCCGTGAGACCGGCCCGGCTCCGGCCCCCGCCGCTGCGGGACACCTGGAGGCGCCGTTTCTGCCGGTGATTTTGTGCTTTGTGTCCCTGTGACTGAGCACGCTGGAAAGAGGGCGGATGTCGCCACGAACGGCAAGCCTGACGTTTCCTTTCTCAGCCTGCCGAGGCATTCACAAGGAAGCGTTCCCAAACTGCACTTGCAGCTCACGGAGCCACAGGTAGAATCCAGGAGTCCCACTGCTGCTTGCCTTTGCCACCTGACAAACAGCTGTCTTAACTCGACAACAAACGCTTTTCAATATCCCTTTTCTAATGCTAGTTTCTGTGCTCGGTGTTGGGTCCAGTCTTGTTTAACATCTCCATCGACGACCTCGATGAGGGAATAGTGTCCATCCCTCAGAGTGGCTGCCAGGCAGGACACTGCGCTGCCATCCAGCGAGACCTGGACAGGCTGGAGAGCTGGGCAGGGAGAAACCAGATGAGGTTTAATAAAAGCAAGTGTAGAGTCTGGCACCTGGGGAGGAATAACTGTCAGTATCAGTACAGGCTGGGGGTGACCTGCTGGAGAGGAGCTCTGTGGAGAAGGACCTGGGGGTCCTGGTGGGTGACAGGGTGGCCATGAGCCAGCAGGGTGCCCTGGGGGCTGAGAGAGCCAGTGGGATCCTGGGGGCATCAAGAGGAGTGTGGCCAGCAGGTTACAGGAGGTGATCCTCCCCCTCTGCTCTGCCCTGCTCAGGCCCCACCTGGAGTGTTGTGTCCAGTTCTGGGCTCCCTGGGATCAAACAGCCAGGGATCTCCTGGAGAGAGTCCAGAGGAGGCTACGGAGATGCTGAAGGGCCTGGAACAGCTCCCGTATGAGGAAAGGTAGGGAAGTAGGAGAAAGAGAAGGGAGGCGATGCCGAGCGCGTAGGGGTGTCTGCCGCGTTCCGGCTTTCTCGTCCCCGGTCCCTGTGCGGGTTCTGTTCCGGCAGTGGCGTGGGGGGGGACAAGGTGCAGGCGGCAGGGAGGACACGGCTGTCACTAGAGGGCACAGCGAGCCCGGCTGAGGACATCGGGGACGCCCCTGCAGCTCCGCGCACCGGGCTGCTGAGCCAGTTGCTGCCGCGGTTTTTCTCGGCAGTAGGTGGGGTGGTCCTGCCCGTTCAGCTGTGAGGCCTTCGCGACCCCGGCAGCTCGGGCCTCTCCTGTCATTCAGGAGTAGTAAGAACCGGGTATAAGGAAAAGCGAGACTGTACTTCACAGCACTCTGTCCCTTAAACCTGCCTTTCTCTACAGCGGCAGCAAGTGCTTGCTTTCCAAGGTAAAGTCGTAAAGGCTTGTTAAAATGGTGAATAAACCATTGAAATCCAATAGCTTACTCATGTGGTGACAAGGCCTGCCTACAGCAAGTTGTGAGGAGGATGATAAACTGCGATGTGCACTAGAAATCAAACGCTTCACTGAATCTTTGGTTAGTTAATTGTGCTCTTTTGCATGTGCTACCTCTGACCGTAGATTATGAGAATGCATGTCACCAAATGAACCTTCAGGAATTACTGATAAAATGCCATGTTGTATCAATCACTCCTGAAAAGAGAAATTTCATTAAACATTTTGGAGGAAAAAAGCCATTTGTTTGCATGTTTCTGAAGATGAATGGTGTTTGGCACTTCCCAAGGAACTCTTTTGCTATCAAGTGATTGCACCTGTTGAATGTGATCTGTATCTTTATGAGAGTATTAGACTCCTATTGGGAATTTCTCAGAGAATTAGAGAAGTGATAATAGCAAGTTAGGCTGCCAGATGCGGGGATGTGTCGAATGGTGCCTGTTCGCTCCTGAAGGGAGATTTGGGTTCCTGTGTCCCCAAGGGCCTCATGTTCCTTTGGAGCTGGAGCATAATCTACATTTGTACTGGTGTAAATAAGAATAGAGTTTGGCTGTTTGTCACTTAGGCTTATTGTGTTTTGCCACACAGAGAGCATACACAAAAAATCCAGGTCAGTCTAAACCAATCAAGTCTACAGTTCTTCAAAATTAATTTGTCTTCAGCTAGTTGTAATATGAAAAGAGGTGTTTGGGGACAAATTAAATCTTACTGAAATGCTACAGACCTTGTTGGGGATTGAATTTGGACTAGTAATGGCTTACCATTGTGAATCAGTGTAAAGGAGCACAGAAAAGGGTGTTTCAAACATTTGCCCAAGAAACAAAGTCAGGCCTGTACTGCCCTGTTCCACCACTGGATTATAGAAACTTGGCCTCAAAAACCCACATCCATTAGGACTTAAGGCCCTTTGCAAACCATGGGTAAGTTAAAATATGTTTGTGAGATGCTGTAATAACTCTAACAGTGAATTGTTAGGATCTGGTCTGTTGCTAAATTTGCCATTGCTACTAATGGGCAAGAGAAGAGACTCCAGTGGGAATAAAACTGGGAAGAGGGGCAGGGCACAGTCAGCCCTGTAGTCATGGCACAGCCCTGTCAGAGATGTATCCCAGCCAGGTTCATGTGTACTCTTCAGCTTGTATCTTCAGTGCCACTTGGAATGTTAAAAAAGGGAATGTGATCCCAGCACAGGAGAGGTAAATGTAGACTGGAAGCAATTCTTGATGATGCCTGTCTCCTTCTCAGGTAAAGCCATGGAACATTGTTTCACAAATATGGCTTACTCACTGAATGAAAAGTTTAAAATATCTGGAAGATAACAGTGTTGAGTTTAAAACTGGCCTAAATTAAATTTAATAATAAATTTTTAAAAATCATCTTAAATGCCTATCATTGAATTGGGGTAGCACAGAATTCTTCCTATAACATAAAATTATTTGATTTTATTTTATCTGTGGAAACTTTCTTTGTTTAGGTAGAACAAACCCAACATTTTCTGTATTTTACTGTTTGTTTAGATAACTAAAATATTGCATATCACTGTTCCATTTAACAAAACTCATATATTCAATAGACTCAAGTTGCTTGTAGTAAACATTTTGATACAAATTTGTTTAATTTGTCTGTGTGGAGAGGTTAGAAGCTACATTTCTATGCCAAACCCATGATTTCTCCTGTGTTCGCAGACTCATCAGTCAAAACTGACAGCATGATGATTTGTAAGATCTGCAGCTCGCAACTTGTCAAGCCCCATTTATCTGGTTTGCCTGTGAGCTGCTTTGGTACTGGCAGGCCAGTCATCTACACCACTTTGTGTGGCCCTTGAACACTTGAAGAATCTAGCATATTGTTCTTGAATGCTGTAGGACAGCCCCACTTTTACATAGAGAAGGTGGATTTAAAAAGGAGAGACAGGAATATTCAGAATTCCTTTGTGTTTGAACTGTAGGAGCCATACACCACAATGTGCAGGGCTCCTTTTAGATTTCAAACACACCCATATTTGAGTGCTGTCTCTTGTAGCCTCTCTTCTCCTCCATTTCTCCTACAAATTTGTACAGCAACCAACTATCATCTTGAAAGCAACATGTCTGAAATAAGTAAGTGTAATATCATCAGCACTGGGTGTTTGACAGTGAATAGTTCGTGGTTTTCTTTTTTTGCAGGGCTGTTGTTGCTGTCTTCAACAACACCCCTTTGTTCAGAGAGCTTGCTTTTTGTCTTGATTGCTTTGGCTCAGAGAACCTGCCACAAAGTCTCACTAGACTTTTCATTTGCCTTGGCTTTGCTCTCTCCCCCGTCCATCCCCTTCTCTTGTTATTGTAGCTGCTTCAGGCACCCCACACATTGGTACCAGCTTCAGAATCAAGAGGGAACTTCTGCTGGAAACATAAGCTTCTCTGTGAAAATCAGTTCAAAACAGCAATCATATTTCAGGCAGCCTCTTCAAAGCAGGTCACTTTGCCTAGTTTTCCCAGTCATAAGCTCACGTTTTCCCTGCACCAGGCAGCTGTTAAAGAGTCTGTGCTGCATCATACTCAACTGCATGCATTAGGGTACCCTTTATAGACAGAAGATGGCAATAAGTGATTTCCTTTGATATGGCAAGTTGGATCCTGGTTTACCTCCATCCTGTTTTGTAGGAGTATCTGCAGGATTATGAAGTCCAGATTTTCCCTCTTTCCAGTTCATGTGAACATTGGGAATGTGCAGTGTATGTTAGCTGTGAGTAAATGGGAAGGTGGTTCTTCAGCACTCAACACTTCTGTGCCAGCATGTCTGTATGGCACTGCTGTCTCCAAATCACTGGCTCTCAGTTCAAACCCAAGGGGCTGAAATAAACTCAGTTGCTGCCTTTGTCTTTTGGATAGGATCAATTCATTTTATTAGTGCCTGGTGTGTCAGGAACCAGTATCATGCTCCAGCATACCAATGCAATTTGTCATCCAGTAACATTTTGGCTCTGCTTTACCCTCCCTCAACCTGTGCTGCTTCATCTCACGTAAGCAAATGGATAAATGTCCTTCTTTGTGTTTCCTTCTTAGGGCTTTTAAGCTGCAGTGGTTTCAAGGAAAAAACCAAGTGCCTTCATGCACATCTAAAAGTAGTCTCAAGGCAGGTAAATACCTCAGTTGTCTCAAGGAGCTTCCCCACCTGTTTATATCAGAGTTCTCTGTTCAGCTTGAATCCTTCCTCATCACCCTGCAGGAGTGGGGAGCTCACGCTATTCTTGTTGGGAGGGACAACAGGACTTCTGCACTGTGATGCAGAGAGCCCACATAGTCATTTCCTAAAACCAGAGAGATTTCCCTGTCTGCATCTCTTATGTCCTATTCTGTACAGCCTCATTCTTGGCAGAGCTTCTCCAGCTGACTCTTCATCACAGTTTTTATTCATCGCAGTGCCCTGACTGAGGCTTTAAAATTGAGCTGGCTGTTCTGATGTCACCTGAGGTGCCAGGCAAGCAGCTACTCTGCCTCAGCTGTGGTGATGATGATGTTTTCAAACTTCCTCCAACTAATAAGTTATTAAAAGTAACAATAAATAAAGGGTTTTGTGTGGGCCACGTGTCCCTTGGAAACACTCAGCCCATGCTAATTACAGTGGGTTAGCAGAGGTCAAGGCTGGTAAGTGTGCAGGAGGGGGATAGTGCAGCAGTGGTGAGAGGAGTTGGAAATAGTTGCAGGAAATGTTAATTATAGAGCTTGTTTACATCAACTTTCCCCTCTCACTGAAAATAAAGCTCATTTTAAAGACACTTGTAAAAGTTGCTCTTTAGAAATCAAATACCCTTTTGTCTCAGGAGCTGGTAATATGCCAGAAACATAAAACTACAGTAGAGTAAATAAAGAATTCACCTGTGCACACTTGTTTTAGTCTCAATTGAAGCTGGAAATAAGATTTTGCATGGCTGTGGTGTCACATCAGGGCCAGCACGTGGCTTTGCTCTGTGAACTTAATCCATATTCTGAAGACAAGGGACCTTTCATGACCTTTGGAAGTCTGCTATTGGTTTGTTATAAAGAGTCACAGACTGTCTTATACACAGATAGCACACTTCATCAAGGAAACTTGCAATTTAAAGGCCCTTTTCTGCAATCACCAAAACATGCCAGTGCATTTATGTGTGTGACTGAACAAAGCTGGTAACCTGTAGATGTTTGCATGGATGCAAGATGACAGTGAGAGGAAGGTATACAGTAAGATTGTGAGAGATGTGCAATTACAGAATTGTTACCTTATAACTGAGTGGTATATGTCTGTGTAGTTCATGTTGCTAAGAGATTGCGCCCTGTTCATTATTCAAAGAAGCAAAGCATTATGTTGTAGAAAATGGTTATTTTCTGGTTGGCCTTAGCCAAACTCCAGAGCCAAAAATTTTTTAGGGTGCAGTTAAACCTGACAGATACTTCAGAATCATAGAATGCTGGCAAGACTGGAATACTGTTTTGAGTTACTTTAAAAAAAGCAGAACTCTCAAAATATGTCATCTTTTTCCCAATGAAAACCCTCTCCTTTTCTTGAGTGACTGCCTTTTCTGCAAGTAATAGAATGACTGAGCAGTTTTCTCTTTTGAAAGCAAATGCTAGCTTTTGAAAGTTTTAAAGGGAAATTTTCATATAAATTGGAGAAAAAGAGGATTTTTATTCCTCTTTTGTAAATAGTCCTACATTTCAGAAAATACATGGGATTAAATAAGGTTTTCAGAGGCCAACCAGGTGCATTTTCTAACCTACCTACATAATTCAGTCATTAATTTTATTCTTTCCTAGGTTGCACAACCATATATATAAGGAACACTCAAAGCACTTAATGTGTCTTGATGGTACTGAGAAGGATGAATGTCAGTGGAAAACTGTTTGTTGTGATGGTTTAACCAGGCAGGTGGCTAAAAGAAGCACACAGCTGTTCACTACCTCCCCCCGTGCAGTGGGAGGGGGGAAAGAATTGAAAAGAAAAAAAAGGTAACACTTCTGGGTTGAGATAAAGACAGTTTAATAGGACAGAAAGGGAAGACAATAATAATAATAATAATAATTATAGTAGTAATCATCATCATCTTCAACCAACAAAAAAAGTGATGCACAGCACAATTGCTCACCAGCCAAAGCCAATACTCAGTTCTTGAGCCAAGCTGTCCCCAGTTATATACAGAGCATGATGTCATGTGGTATGGAATATCCCTTTGGCCAGTCTGGGTCACCTGTCCTGGCTGTGCCCCTCTCAGCTTCTTGGTGCACCCCACCTTCTTGTTTGTAGGCCAGTACGAGAAGCTGAAAAGTCCTCAACTGCTTGGAAACAACTAAAAGTGTCAGTGTGAAATCAACATTATCCTCATCCTAAATTCAAAGCACAGCCCTATACCAGCCACTAAAAAGAAAATGAACAGTCTCAGCCAGACCCAGAGCGTTTGTAAAGAAATAACATTCTAGCAAAATACTGACATGCTCTAACTTCTTTGACTGTACAAGAAGTGGTATTAGTGACTCAGTGCACTCAATTACTGGGCATTAATTGCAAAAATCAGTAAATCTATTGTTTCGAGCTATGATCAGGAAATCAGACTTGTAGTGAAGTTCCCTGTGATCTAGGTGAGAGGGTTGCTGTGGGTTTAGCCCAGGTGCATGATCTTCTGTCTCATACAGGTAGAAGAGTCAAAAAGGAAATCTATGCAAATCATCCTTCCACTTCAGTGGCAAAACAGTTCTATGTATGAAATGTGCTGACAACCAGCATGCAAGAATGTTGTGCCTAGAAAGATACCCTCTGATGTTAATTTATTTGTTTTTATTTAGCTTGGGTTGATGTTGTTTGTCTCTCTTCACAGGATGTTTGTGCAACCAATAAGGACACCCAGAATTTACTGTTGATGCTTATTGAGTCATTCATATCAAATAAAGAATGTTGTGAGTCTCACCATGGACAGATAAAGCATTCCTCTGACAGGTGAGAAATCAGAAATCCTTACTGGGAGAAAAGGATGTCTGCTTGTTTCATTTTTAATTGTCTGAGGAGAGGGCATGATTTCAAGCGGCACGACTGAAATGGGGACACACCAGATTGCAAATTGTAATATGGTGTGTATGCAGTCAGGTTCTCAGCTAGGGGTTGAGATGCTCTGGGATGTATTAACCCTTTGCACAGTGTATCCTCTTAGATGAAAAGGGGGTTTATATGCCAGTTCCAAGCCAACCAATTAAGTCAATCATCTAATCCGTTCCAGTTGGAACAGTTCCTATCTCCTCAGTGCTTATGTCTGGAGAGATTGAGTGTGCAAGGGTTCTGGTCTCATTTATACATCATTTAGAATTGAAAACCTATCTGATTTACTTTTAAAATAATTGGTGTATTTCTCTATCTATATTTACTGATTTCATTGACATGAGAGGAACCGAAATAGTTATTCCTTTTTCATAGCATCAGAACAGATATTTAAGAGCCTGGTTTAGTCATCTGAGAACAGAAAATTCATACACATAGCAGGATTATTCTGGGGTCTGGGCCCATAAGGAAATGAACATTATTAGCTTTGTGAAGTGGGGGAGTTGAAGACTCTAGTACTTGCCAGTTCCATTCAACTGGGTGCTTTAGTTCCTTTACTTTAAGTGTGTGATAAAGCCATTAACTTAAATGAGAACATTAACACAGAGAGGGGCAGAGGTCAGCAGCAGGAAGCCAAAAGGGAACAAACAGAATTTTTTAGTAATCTGGCAGCTTACTTCACCAAATGCAAACGACACACAGCTATGTTCTCATTCCTCTGTTTCACTCTCCCATGCTGATCTCTTTCCTGGGTGCTGACGTTTATTTTCCACCCTGTCTTTGCTAACATTTTCTACTAAGTCACGCAGTAAGCTGCCTCTGGTGCAGGTGAAGGACTCCTCAAAATGGCAGGGACCTGCATCATCTGGGTTGTAGGAATTCCAGTGCCTTTTTCCAGGGTGCTGGGGTTTCTCACCATATTGGTCATTTAGGTCTACCTCATCGTTCCAGCCTCTTTTCTTAGGATGCTGGCGCTTGTACATCAGAGACCTCCTGCCTGGATGCTGTCTTTTGGACAGCTCATTCAAGTAGGTTAGCTGTGTACTAGGGATATCAGCATACTGATCCAACAGTGACCTTCTGCCTGGATGCTGTCTCTTTTTCAGTTCCAGATAGCCATCAACATCATCATCTATGTCTCTTTTCCCTGGATGCTGCCTCTTCAAAATGTCTCCGTAAGATGTGTCGTCCTCAACATCTCTCTTTCCAGGATGCTGTCTCTTCTGCAGGTCACTTAGGTACTTCTTCCCAGGGTGTTGTCTTTTGGAAAGCCATTCTGGCAGAGGGGCATTTGATTCTGTCCAAGGAAAAGAATTATGTTAATGAGCTCCCATAATCTTCACTGAGGAAGTTGAAAGGGGAATTTGTGGAGTCTGTTGTGCAGAATCATAATATGTCATTCATTACACCCATTTAATTGCATGGTTAACAGTGTGGTCTTGAATTTGATCCCTCTGGATGGCATCTGTCAAAACAGTTCTGGCACATTTTTAGCAAAGATGGATTGATAGATAAGGAACTAACTGTAGCCAAATGTGAGGACAGGCAATGACAAAGCCTAACGGGTTGATTCCTTCAGGTGAAGGTGGTGAGTAAGAGATGCTCAGCGGCTGGAAGAAATCAGCTACAGAAGCTGGTTATAGGGAAGAGCTGGAAATCACCTTGAGACAGGGACAGAATAGGACTGAGACACCAGTAGAAGCAGGGATATGGACATTTGAAAGCCAGCTCTCTATTTCCAGCTACCAATAATGACTTTATTAGTATCTCTTACTCATTCTTAAGTTTTTTTTTTTTAATTTCATGTCTTGGAGGGACCTGACCAACTCTCAGCATTCATGTGAAGAAGGATGAAGGCTCTTTCTGTGGGCGCTTGGGGCCAGCTCCTCTCTCCACTCTGAAAGGGCTCTGTGCTTGTTGTTATCAGCAGGCACCTATGTGCCGCTTCTTGCAATCCCTGAGTCTGATTTGCTTCCGCTGTTGTGACTGGTGAGAGCAGAACATCTGCAGGGTAGGAGGTGGCAGACACTAGAACAGCCTCTGCATCCCCAGCCCACGTCTCCCATGTAGGAACCAGTGAGGCACAGGGCGTCTCAGCCTGGTGAGGCTTCTCACCAGGTTGAGGCAGAGGTGAATGGCAGCACTCCCACCTTCAGTTCACATTAGGTACAGGGTCCACAACCAGGGAAGGACTTGCCAGAGAGGCGAATTTTCTGTGACTGGCTTCTACCTTCTTAGTACTCAGCAGCTGCTCAGTGGTTGTACAGCACAGCCTAAGCAGGGTGATCTTAGAGAAGAAAGCATCTTTTGAGAACTCCCATCAAGTGTATTGTAGCAGATGTCCTACCCTTCCCCTCCCCTAAGAGTAATAAATATGTAGTTTAGAACTTGGGAACTATACATTGGATCCAATTATTTCAGCCAAGTACTATGCTAACATCACCAGATGGATGTCCTCAGGGTTATATGTACCTTTATTAATGTCTTCTTCGTTTTCAGCTTTCTTGAGGGCTGACTGAAGGATGAGGCTTTCAGATCTCTGCAAGATGTCATCCAGGGGACTCCTTCCCATGTTCTCACTTCCCTCTGGAAGGGTCTGCCCCCCATTGAGGCAAACACCACACAAGGTCAGGCAGAGGAGTAGCAGTGGGATAGATGGCATTGTGGGACAGGGGCTCCTGCAGCTTTCAGGGGAGAGAGAACAACAGGGGGGGAGGGTGGAGCAAACAAACCTAGCAATAATAGAACTGTTTCCAGACACTGAAAAAGAAATATGCACTGCTGTAGGGGTTGAAGTCTCTCATGAGGATCCTTCCTCATTTCTGTTACTAACCTCTCAGTTTACTTTGTATTCTGCAAAGAGTCTGTAAATTCTTCATAATTAAACAAGGCACTTGTTCATTTTTCTGGTAGAATAAATAGTAACATTTTAAACACCTAACTTCCTGACAGGCAGACAGTTCTGAAAGCCAGTGATTTTCCTTTGCCTTCTGCCAAGAGGCAGAAATAATTTCCCTCTTGATCTCCATGTTAACTGATGGCCCACGAGGTACACACATCTATGCCAGCACTAGCAATCTCCACCAGGCAATGCTCTTTGCTAAAGGTGCATTCTAAAATAATACTGGGATTTGCAGCACTTTCATTGCACCTTTAGTGACAGCCCAACTTTAACAGCCCATCAGTTTTGTAAATATCCATTTCCATACATTTACAGTAGCTGTGTGTCTGTGTATTTGTCAGTATAAGCTGTGCCCTGTTGGGCAATGAGATTTATTGCATTGGGGAAGAACCTCCTGCTTTTCAGAGACATAATAATAACCATATCCTCTATTACCTCTTGCCCAGAAAACAAGGGGTTTTCTATTTCTCCTAGCTAGCACTGGAATTCCTATAATGCACTTATCATGGATTTATTTTTGATGAAGCAGTGTTCCTTCAGTAGACTAGAATGTATCTTTAATACTAGTATAGCAGTCATTTAGCTTAATTATATCCTCAGAACTTAAAAAAAAAATGCACAATTTTACAAAGTTGTACAAATTTTAAAATAGAGAATGAGTTTATTACCTTAGTTATTGGCATGTTTCTGAGGAAACCCTGGGATAACAGCCCTAAGAATATCGCATAGGTGATTTGGCTAAGAGCAGTCTTTAGAAGGAAAGTTACAATCAGCTAAAAAGGAAATTATTTGGTAAATTACCTGGTTGTAGTTTCAGATTTTTCCTTGATGCATCTGCCAAGAGATTGTTTAGTCCTTTAAAGCTGTTTGCACATCTGAGCTTGAAAGTTGCCCTTTTTCTGGTACAGACACACAGAGTATCCAATAGAACTGTTGCTAAGTTCTCTTTGGATGGCTTGTGTCTCTGTACTTATACTGTACTGCCTCTGGACCCTGTATGCAAATAGCTGTGAGGTAATTTAGATGATGTGTTGGTTTGTTGGCTTGTGGGGTTTTTTTAACTGATGTCAGAGATCTGCATTTTTAATAAATTTTAAAACTCATAGTTATTTGCTGACCTCTGTAAATCCATATTTGACTCCTAGAAATTGCTATTTTTCCATTCTCTAAAGAGATTATGTTGAATTTTATGTAACACAGCATAGAGAAGAGGAGAATTTTTTTTTCTGCTTAACAAAAGGAAGCTTGTGTATTCTTTATTAAGCAAGCACTGTGGAGTGAATGCAGAGAGGGAGGTAATTTATTAGGCTAAGAAAAAAAATGAAAAATTAAATGGATTATATTTAAAGAAGCTTATACCATGGGTTCTTATTCAGAATGACACTACAGTTTTTGGCTCACAGTTTTGTATTTTATTGGCATAGGCTTCCATAAAGGGTGCATTAGAATATAAGGTGCATAGCATTAGATATTAAAACACAATTATGTTGCTGCTGTGTGCTTCAAAAAGCATTACAGTATTGTAGGTAAAAGTAAGACTCCCTCCTTTTAACCCATCTGTCTATTTACAATATTCTTCCACAGTAGCACTAAAATCATATCATGCAGGGGGCACAGATACAGAGCTAGTGACTCTGATAGTCCCAGTGATCCCAATGGCAATATGTCAGATTAAAACTGGAGTACAGATTGCTCACAGGATGGAAGACATTCAGCATTCTTCTGTTGTTACTACATGGAAGGTTTTAACCATGTGAAGTCAATGCTCTGCTTTCTTATTCCAGGAGAATCTGGTTGTCTCCTGCATTTTGTCTTCATCTCTCAGGAAAAATGCCCCAGCCATTGTATATAGATGTGCTTTCTGCAGTAATTTGAGAAGAGTCTTGGGTGTCAGTGCATTCCTTCCAGATTTGCAGTGGGGACAGAGACTGGGGCTTATAGCATCACAACTGCATTTGTAACAATTATATTTAAAAGGGAATATATTTTCCTTCTTGTTTGGATTTCTAAGGGAGTCTGAGAGATTATGCATCTTATATGGAGAATACATCTCTGGCTTTATGGAGATACTATCTCTGCCAGTCTGAGACCATGGCAGTATTGTTTTCCTGAGCAGACATCAGAACCAAAGATCTGCAGGGCAGCTCAGCTCAAAGATCAACAGGAAATTTACTGCAGTGGGCTGGTGTGCAGTGACAGGGCAGCCACCCCTCAGTCCTCCAAAGCAGAGATCCCAATAGAGACAGTTCCTAGGTATTTTTAGTTTTAAGTAACAGACTAGAGCTTGCCAGGAATATGAGGAATGCTGCAAAGTGTTTTAAATGCTTTCATTAATACCAGAGCTGCTTGTTTAACAGATCAATAGCTCTCTGTATCTTAGCCCCAGATTTAGCCTAACAAAATGCCTAATCCGGAGTCCACTGAAATCAGACAGATTTCTCCTTTAATGTAAGGGGGGTTAACCTTAGAACTTGTCTGTCTCCAGCTTGAAATGATCCACATGCTGAACTGAACTTTATAAAAAACCCTCTCACACTTTGAAGCATGACTCTTGAAAAGCTCAGATGGGAAAAGAGAAGGTTAAACAGCTGAAACGGTTCCATATATTAAAAGTCATACAAGCAAATGAACTCAAGTAACAGCTAAGCATTTGATATTAAAAATAGCCTCCCATATAAAGGTATTTCATCTTAGCACTAAGTGAATGAGTCAGATTTCACTTGTTGTGTTCAGTCGACACACGACCTTTCTCAGCTAGCCAGGAGCTATAGCATAGCTAGGACATGCTTTAGGACTGCGTGTAACTGCAACCGAATAACTGCATCTGCCACACCGCCTGTGTGAAAATCCTCATGCTAGATCTTTATGAGATGGAAATCACTGTTAGCCAACATTATGCCGTTTCTAGCATAGTCCAGTATCAATACAATATGTTTGGGAACTACTATGGCATCAGTTACCATGAGTATCATCAGGAATTACATTTACTGCACACCAGCTGATGTGCATTTCCTGAGTCTAGTGACTCCTAGAGATGTCTTATGGTATGACACCTGAAAAAAAAACCCTGATCTATAAATTGAAGTGGGCATTGATGGAATGGGAACTGCATCTTTAAGCATGTCTTTAGAAAAGTGAAACAGAACAGCCAAGTTGTTAAGAATTCTGTTGCTGTCCCTTTACAGGGCTTTCTTGATAAGCTGCCAAGCATACCTTCTAAATAAAGAAAAGAAAAAGGATGTTTTAATCATATGGTTGAAGACTTTGGTAATTCTGAATAACTTCTTAATCTTATTAAATACATTTTTTCTTTAGTTAATTGCATTTTCTCTATTCTTTTTAACATAGAATATGTGGAACACATTAAGCATTGTGACTCTGTCATGCAGAATTTATCTCTCCTGCAAGGCAAAAAGTGTGTAAAATTAATTGTCTTGCTTTGGCAGGATTTTTTAAAAATTAGATTGCATGGGCAGCTGGGCTGCTCTCTCTGTATTGTGAGGAAGCAGGGTTACAGTTTTTCCTTGCCCTTGGTGCACAAGGTGGGGTTTGCACCACTCGTTATGTTCCAGTGGTTTATCTACAGTTCTTGAGCCATTCCCTTAATGCCATTGAGAAGCTCTCTTCATTGCACGGGCGTCAGGCAGCAGGGAGCAGTCAGGAAGTGCTGGAGTCAGCAGAGCTGATCAGACACAGGATCACAAGGTTGGAAAAGACCTTTAAGATCATTGAGTCCTGTGCTGTGCTGACCCAGATCCCTGAGCACCTCATCTCCCGGTCTGTTAAACACCCCCAGGGGTGGGGACTCAGCCCCTCCCTGGGCAGCCTGTGCCACAGCCCCACAACTCTGCCAGGGAAGAACTTTGCCCTCCCAGCTGAGCTGACCCTGCCCTGGGGCAGCTTGAGCCCATTGCCCCTTGTCCCATCTCCTGTCCCCTGGCTGAAGAGACCATCGCCCACCTCTCTGCACCCTCCTGGCAGGGCAGGGGAGGTGGGGAGAAGGTCTCCCCTCAGCCTCCTCTTCTCCAGGCTGAACACCCCCAGCTCCCTCAGCTGCTCCCCAGAGGATTTGCCCTCCAGCCCCTTCCCCAGCCTGGTTGCCCTTCTCTGGACTCGCTCCAGGACCTCCATGTCCTTCTTATGGTGAGGAGCCCAGAACTGGACCCAGCACTCAGGGTGCAGCTTCCCCAGTGCCCAGTCGAGAGGCACAACATCCCCCCAGACCTACTGGCCACGCTGGGTCTGACACAAGCCATTGGCTTTCCTGGGTGCCTGGGCACACTGCTGGCTCATGGTCAGTCTGGGGTCACCCAACACCCCCAGGTCCTTCTCTGCCTGACAGCTCTCCAGCCAGTCTCCCCCAGCCTGTAGCACTGCAGGGGGTTGTTATGTCCCATGTGCAGTACTCTGCACTTGGCCTGTGTTCATTCTCATTAAAATCTGCTGCTTGACCTCTCTGAGCTGAGGCTCCCTTTAGAGAACAGCGATGAAATCCTGTATTTCAGCTTTATGCCCATGCAAAGCTTAGCAGTAGGTGCAAAATGATGTCCACACTGCAATGGCCAGGACTTCAGCTACCCATCTGGCCCTTTGTTCAGAGTTATTTTTGTCTTCTTTTGGACTGATTCAGTGGAGCTTTAATGCTTTGTTTAAAGGAAGAAAATTAAATTTAAGCACCTCAGAGGGTTTTAGTTTCATGAACAATGTCCTTTTCCTACTTTACAGCTGGAACTTGGTCTCCTTTTTAATATGTTATCTTTCTTTTTAGAATTCTCTTTTGCTTTTTTGGCCACAATTTTTTCTAATAATTTTCCCTACAGGTGACTTTTCTCTTTAAAAGATTTATGGAGGTTTATTTTATAAATGTTAATGTCCTTCCTTCCCACATACTGCACAATTACTCAGGATACTGTGAGCTGAATTCATGGGTAGGAAGAAGAGTTTCCAGCTATCACATTTCACACCTAAATACAGCATGTCAGCAGCACTGTGATCCTCAACCCCCTTGTCCAACTGCTGTCTGTTACCACTGGTGCTTCAAGTCCCTTGAGCCAATTCCATTGATGAAGTTCCTTACTGTTCTTTTAAACATTCTCAAGGGCAGAGCAGCTTCCGAAAGGGCTTCTGAATGGAGGAACTGAGAGACAAAAAACTACTTCAAACCCAGAGTCTGACACTGCACAAGCTGTGAGAACTGACCTATGTGCTTCTCTCTCCAGCCTGCCTCTTACCTGGACTGCTGGCTCAGCTCACTCCCACCTGTGTGCAGGAGCCTGGGTCCTACCCTGGGGCTCAATGCCCAGCTCAATGTCAGTGTTCACAGCTGGGCTTTAGCATGAGGTCTGTCACTGGGCATGCAGTTTTTGGTCCCTAGAAAAATACTGAAGGTGAGTAGTGAGAAAATCTGCTGCTAAGCCAAGTCTGATCCCTGTTTTAGAGAATATAAACACTAATGTTTTGTGCAGTCAGTCAGCAGGGACAGGCTGGTGTTAGGCAGAATGTTTGCTGTGGCAGATTTTTGCATTTTCACATCTTCCCTCAGCCACCTTGCTCTGCTCACGCTCAGACATGGGTCACTGAAGTAGACTGGTCTTCTCTAGTATAGTCATCCCCCTAAATGGAACCCTGAAATGTAGATGCTGTTACAGAAACTGTTCTTCTTTCCTGGAACTATAGGATAAAAACCCATTGTTGTGTGAAATGAATGTGCTGCCTGCCATTGCATTTGTTACCAGTTTCACTGAGAGGGGCTGAATGTTTGAGTGGTTTGCCCTGGGTCACAGAGCTGTAGCACCAGACTTCTGAGACTGGAATCCATTCACTTCCATTTGCTTACCATTCCCTCATTAAAACAGCTTGGGTTTTTGGTAGCATGTCACAAGATATTCGTCTCTCTCATTTAAAATGTTGCCTACATGAGGTTACTTCTGTGTGCAAGGCTGAGTGACATATCTCCACTGGCTACTTAAAGCATCCTGTTAATTGTTATTGAACGTATGCTGTCACTGGGACTGTAGCTTCTAGCTTCTGATCTCTTTAAACAATTTTATCCTCTTGGTTGTTTACTGAATTATGTCTCTTGCAATGGCTGTAAATCTGAGTTGTTCACCCTGAACCTTTGCTTGTTAACAGTGTTGTAAATTAGGAATGACTTGTTTCTAACAGAAATGAGAGGCAAATCAGCTCTTTTGTTTTCTCTGGAAAATCTAAAAAACACAGCTTATTTGTATCACCCCTCACAGTTTCTTCCTTCAATGGAACTAATCAGAGAGAAAATGATGGACATGGTTAACAGGTGGACAAGTCTCTTCCTGCATGATCCTTTCTAAAATGCAGCTTCTCTTCCTCTGAATATGCAGACAGTTTGCCCTGCAGGAAGATGTACTGTATTTCTATGAGAGGTGTAATTCCTGCTTCTCTTCCTCTTGATTTCAAGAACATCGGTATGCCAGAGTGGATACAGACACAATGATCTTTATATGGTCCCTATTATTAGACCTATAGTACAGCTTTATGAGGAAGGCAGGCTTGCAGGAATACAGACCTTCCTAGAGCTGAGGAAAGGTATTTGTGCCTGAAAGTCTGTCTCTTCTTAGGACTAAAAAAGAACTTATGACCCCCTCAACTGCCAGCTTTTACCAGCAATAGAAGTGCTATAATAAAAGGTACTGTGCCTCCCTCACCCACAGGCCTTGTGTGAAATATTAATCACTGCTGGAGGCAGGGTTCCAAACAAGGTCTATCTACCTAGTCCTCAAAATGTATTTGCCAGGTTAATGGGCCTAGACAGTGTTCAGTGGGTTGAATGACATGTGAACCATGCTTTAGAAATGCAGCTCACTGTACTCAGCCACCCTGAGCATGAGTGAGCCCTTGGTGGCAGACATCCCCAGCTAGAGGGGCTTCATGACAGTCATGTCACAGCCCCGTTGGCTTTGTTGTGATTCATTAGAAAACAAAAACATTGAGGAATAATAACAGGTTTCTCTGTTTATTTTCAGTAGTTGGGAATGTAAAATCTAGGAGGGGAAACAAAGGCACCCCTCTCCCCTGCTGTTTGTTCCAGCTCTGAGCCCCACAGTGGTGCTTCTGCTGCTGCTGCTGCTTAGTGCAAGCCCCTGTGTCAGGGAATAGTGCTTTCTGATAGGAACTCTGAGGCCTTTTGGGGATGGCTGCTAGTTAAAGCCAGGTGGGTGAACTGGCTCAGAAAATCTGGTAAAGCCATTAGAAGTTCTTCTGGCTAATGCTGCATGTCGCCTGTCACCTGAAGTGTGACCTGAAAATGGTGAGGAACAAAAGTAAAGGGCCTCTTGTGAAACCTCTGTGGCTTTCAAATGACACCCTCCTTCTCAAAAATTCCAAACCCTTCTGCTGCAACCATGAGCCCCAGAGTGTTATAGTTGTGCAAATACAGAAGGGTTGAAGCTTAATCTTTTGAATTCCTTGAAACTAATATAAAATCCTTTGAGGAAACTTAATATAGGGAGAGATTAGGTCCTCTGTTTTCAATAATGAATGGGACACGTATTGAATGAGATGAGAACATTAATTTCTGTGCAGGGAAGCTCTTAATAGAATTACTGAGTAAATTCCACATGGAATGCACACAGCTCCCCTCAACAATTTAAACCTATTAAAGGCTAGGGAAGACTATTAGAGGGAAGGGGAAGTATCCCACATAGTATTAAAACTGTTGCCAAAAGGAGTATAAATAACATGTTGCTTATATCAGCTAAATTGTTTTATAGTTTCATGAGGAAGCAAAACTAAAGCATTATGACATTAATCCCACAGATTGGTTTACTGACAGACTTTTCAATATTAAATAGCATATTATGGAGTCAGAACTTGACAGGCTTAATTGTATACTCAAGAGTCAGCCTAACTCACAGTTTGTTCCTTCTGGGATGGTGGCAGTTTGGAATTAAAAGATCTCAATGGACTCACTGTAATGTTTCTTTATTTTGTAATTATCTCTGCAGTGTTTATGCAGGGTCATTTCTACAGGATTTTTTAGTCAAGAGATTTGGGAAGAAAGTGGCCACCTTCAGAAAGAGTATCAGTGTCTGGTTTCAGGCACAGTTAAGTACCTTTCAAACCAGGTAACATTACTTAATGAAACAAGCAAGACCCTGTGCCTCAAGGCACCAAAAAGACCCAGATGCCAAGCCTGTTGTTTTTTATAACTCCCAATGACAGTACTCAAGAGACTTGTTCACTCCCAACAGGGAATTAGTCAGTGTGTAAGGCAAATTTACAGCCCAATATACCTTGCCAAAATACCTTTTTCAAGCTGAGGTGAGTTTCATGTTATTATAGGAAGGGATTCAGGGAAATTTGACGTGGTATGGTAGAAGGGGTGGGCATCTAGCTTCCTTTTAAGTCGTCAATCTGATTCATGCTGTCAGGTAACTTGCAAAGCCAGTTGGAGGTTTATAAACAGAAGGTCGCTACTTCCCGTAGCAATTAAAGGAGTAACTTAGTGATTTGTTTCCTCTGGCTGTTCCTTTACACTTGCTGCTAACACCTGCTAATTATGATAGAGAAGCCATAATTGGGTGTGAAAGGGAGCAAATTTGTGAGCAAGAGAAGAGCTGATAAAAGATCTAGTGCTTGGCACAGAGGGTTTGAAAGTGCTGGTTTGTATTTTAAAGTCACCAGTCCTCAGTCTGCAGTTAGTTCTGTCAGGTTCAGCACACAGCATATTTGAAAATCCCTCCTGCCACTCATTCCCTGCTTGCTCAGATGGCAAAGACACAAGGCTCAAAAGTTCCTGAAGGCTTGATACACATAATGCATGCCCAGTGATCAGAGATCAAAGACCACAGTGGGAGCACAAATAAGAAGACAGTAAAAGCAGAATGAAAAGTTCCAGAGCTGGCCCTAATGTCTGGCTGAACATCATCTTTCTCTTGAAGTGAGACATTTCTACAGCAGCTTTTCAAACGCAAGTGTTTTGTTTCTTATTGTGGCTTTCAGCTGTAACAGACAGCTGTTCTTTTCTATAAATTACTCAGTAAAGCAACCTCAAGCCTGCAAGTTGCCTGTTGGCCTGATAAGAAAGGGAAATGTGACAGTGGTAGGACCAGGTCTGCAAGGCAGCTGCCTTTGTGCCTACCTATCCACAACACCCCAGATAAGCTGGAATCAGATCTAGAGAAGATTTTTGAATAGGAATCTGGTGTTGCTAACAAAAGTTAATTTCAGGTACCAGTCTATCAGCTGATCTGGTTGAAACTGGTTAACAGCTCAAGTATTGCTCCCTTCCCCTGTAGTGTTTCTGCATGCCTGTGAGTGTGCACATGCATGGGGTGTGTGTTCAGGAAGGAACTGCTCCTGATTTTTTTCTGTTGGCTTTATTGGTTTTAGTAGTTACTAAGTTATTTGGTCTGTTTATTTTGTGAGGGCTGAATTTGCTCACCATGTGTTGTTCTTCCTGCAGTAAGATTAGTCTTTTTCTCTTTTAGGCTCCTGTTTTATAAGCATCCTGTAGCACAGCAACTGTGAAGATCAGAATCCTGTTATGGTAACTACTATACAGAAGTAAAACTGAAACTGTCTATGCCAAGAGAGTTAGAATGAGGTGTGTATACATACACCTACATATACTTACACCTACCATACATATGTACATACAGCTGTAAGTGTAAGAAATAATTAGGCATGTGAGAGGACAGTAATAATATCAGTTGCATTGGGCATAAATATGGTATTTCAAGAGTTTTGGTAGCTGTAGATCATCATCAGGCTAATCAGGGCTAGCTTACAGTTGATTTGTAAGCTTTGCTGTAGTGTTTCAAAAGAAAGAAGACAGTAATTTTATCTTGGCAAGGGCAGACTTACAGGAAAGCTGGTCACTTGGCATTACCAGCAGGATCAAGAGAACTGGAGATTCTGCTCTCTGATTCCAACATAGATCATTTATGGGAAGGTCTTAGCAAACAGTTTGCTGATGGTACAGTTTGCAGTCTGGTTAATGGCCAAGATGACTTTCATATTGCACCACAAGCTATAATGGCAAAGACCTTTATGTAATTTGCATCTTTTTAACTTTCATGGTTGCTGTAATAACAATAGACTTCTCCACTGGTGTTTAATGGCAGACAGCCTGAAGTGAGAATAGAGGGTATTCAGCTGCTATGTGGGGACAGAGATTATAACAAATGCCAAATACTGGATGTCCTGCTTTACAGGACAATACAAGTGCATATGTGACCAGTGAGGTATATGCTGAGACCAGGAGTAGTGTTGGCTTTTGGAAATGGCTCCTGTGATCTCTTGGCTCCCCCTTCACATCTGCCCAGCCAGCACACTCCGTGCATCCCCCAGGAAGCTCAGTGAATGAACATGTGGCACTGGAGCACAAGTCCCTTCAGTCATTTGATACCTGTCTGAGCTGAGAAGACTGTGAGGCACAAAGTCTACATGCTTCTTAACTCTCCTGTCACTGCTTCCCCTGGGCCTTTTACTGATCCTCAGTATAAACAAAGATACACTTAAAGGCAGTGAGAGAATGGTTTGCAGATGCAAACTGCAGCAGCTGTTGTATTTTTATAAGCACCAAGCTGGGAGGCCACATGGTCATTTGGTTGGAATGGAGTCTGGGAATTGGGACAGTCACATTCTATTTCTGTCTCACTGAATTGCTTTGTGACTCTAGTGGTGCACTGAGGCAGAGCCAACTGTAGCTAAAATCAGGGGCACTTTTCATGGATGGTACCTAAAATCAAGTAGACCTGTAAATACCTGAGTTATGTGTTCCCTGTCCACAAATAAGTGGTAGTGATACAATACAGTGACTTTTGATGCTTGTGGATTGCTTTGAAAGTCTCAGTGACAAGAGAGGTCAGAAGTGTTGTTAATTCTTAGGAAGCAAGTAGATTTCACCAAGCCCAGTGACCCTGATGTGCAAATTTAAGTCAAGAAAATGGTAAATAGAGGAGTTGTGTTTGACTAGACTCTAGTGAAGGTTTGGTGTGACTGTTTGAGGTATGAACACTTTTCTTGGACCACTAACATCCTGTCAAATGAGCAATTTTGCAGGATTCTTCCTAAAAACTACTGGTGGCTTCAAGAAACAGTTTTCTCCTCCTGATTTCTTTCCTTCCTTGCCTATAGCTGCTGTCAGATTTAAAATGCTCTATGTTGACACCTAAATGCTATAACAGAATTCTAGACTTCACTCCTGAAATGGTTGATGGTGGCATGCATATCCTTGAATATAGAGACACCTGCAAGGCCTCAGTGGTTTTCACCTTGTGCTACAAGACAGTTTGGGGTTTGGAAGTACTTCAGAGGGATCCTGAATAATGTCAGTCCTTTTGTTAAGTGATGATCTATAGGTCACCTAGAAAATACTTATAAAAACTCTAAAAAAAAAAAAAAAATAAAGCAACTAGGAAAAGTAAATACTATTCTTAGAAGCCCTTTTTAGACCTGCATTTCCTGGCTCTGATTCAGGGACCATCATGGAAGATGCAGAGTTAAGAATTTCATAACATCTCATTTTTGTAGCTATTATTCAAAATGTAACCAAACACTTTGGCACTTGAAGTGGCTTATCAAGAACAAGAAGCTGATAGACTATTTTAAAAATACTTTCTGGAAGATCTCAGCAATAATCTGTGATTATTTCTGTGTCTCCACTGCTCATGTTGAATAAGCAAAGCTCAAGTCTTATTGCATGGAGAAATTACAGAAATGGCAAGGGTTGCCTGATAAACAGATGGTGCCATTGATCACGAACTGTACTTCATAAACATATTGCCTTTGTAATTTGAATAACAAATGATCTCTAAGCCAACACTAGAGTAAATCTTATGACCTTTTACAACTACTCAAGTTTTTATTGGAAAGCAGTAATTCCATCTTCATTAGAATCAGTTCTGCATGGGGCCAGGTACTGAGAGCAGGAGTTGTTTAAACACATACTTGCCTAGGAGGAAAGAAGGCATGTAGCAGTTCCTTCACTTGAAGGTACACAGCATTGGTCAATGCATCCTGCAACAGGGAACTGGAAAACGCTGCTAAATCGATGCCAAGCTAATGATACCACATCTAGGACTGTGCTACATAGCTTGACTGGAACTGGGTTACATGAAGTATTCCACATCTCCAGCTGAAGTTTGCTCTTACCAGTGATGGTTCAGCTGCTCTTTATCATAGTGCTGTGAGAAGAATCTGGAGACTGAACCCAGCAATCTGCTCTGGCCTTAGTTATGTATGCCTTTGTCACCGTTGGCAGGAGTGACTCTGATGTAGCTAAGCATGGGATGTTTAGAGAATTGTGCAGAATAAAGGGTTCTGTACAGCCCTCATCATTTCTGACCATGGGCACAGCACCCCAGGTTTGAGGTCTGCCAGGTTTTCCAATAGTGAAAAGGTTGTCTAATGCTCCTGGGTAAAGACTGGTGTAAGTCCTTGTGTAGATTTAAGAACAGAGAGCTACCTAAGGTGAGATGGGTGCCTAACTTAGAAAAGAATTGTATGTGTTAGTCCCAAGGAAAAGTGAAATTCTCCACTTAAACTGCTAGATCCCCAGCACTGATGACAGATAATGCAGATTTTGCCTTCTAGAAGCAAAACTTAACAGCAATTGGACATGATGATACTTACGGAACCAGCTCAGGAGATGCTATGACCTTACTGGGGGCTAAAACCTGTCAATTGCTGTTACGCCCAAGATAAGACTTTAACTTGGTTTTACATAAGGAGTTTCATACAGCACATATGTAAGAGACTTTTGCAGAGACATTAACTCCATCCCAGCTAGACCCAGAACAGCAGTAGATACAGAAGAGCTCTGAACTATTGGTAAAGCTGTCTCTGACTTAGCAAGTCCTTTTCCTGGCTTGTATAAAGAAACCAATTTTGCCAGTCAGGCCAGGTGGAATGTGTTCATTCTACAGTGGATTTAAATTGCAAGGTTATTAAGTCTTTTTACCTCTGGTAGCTGCAGACCACTTAATTACAAGCTCAGTAGAGAATTTGGGGACCTTGTGAGATAAAGCAGCATCTGATTGCACAATAAATAATGGCTTGTTCAGACTTCTGCTTCAGAATCCTGACTACGTGGACCTTCCTACTATAACTTAGCAGTCTAATTTTGCAAAGCACAGAAGATTCTGGAATAACTTTCCTCACAAATCTCATTTAAGCATGTTCAGAGGATGCTACAGCAGTTGGTAAATCCTCCTCTAAATTGTTAGCAGCAGTGTTTGGTAGCCCAGCAGAAACAAATTCCTCCCTGTCAAAACTCCCTTGATTGAATCAGGGTTGTGGTTGAGGCAATAATTTCAATAGAGTTTGACAGGCATTAATTTACTGTTTTGTTTAGGGTTTTTTAATTAAAATAAAGATTAAATACTATGAGGATGGAAGTCTATGGGGGTTTTTGGGTTGTTTTTTTTTTTCTTTCTTATGCCTAGGAAATACTCTATTAATTGTTTCTGGTCCAGTGTGGAGTAAGTGTATCTGGTAGACAACAGCAACTCCTCCATTGAGGGGTATTTCTTTCCAGGAATTTTTCTGCAGCAGCTGTGGCAGTCTGACAGAGGATTGTACCTGCCAGTGTTGCTATACTGTGCAGAGCCCAGAGGAGCAATACCCATTGGAGTCAGTCAGCACCACAGTAATTCCTCAGTGAACGAGAAAAGTGGGCAAACAGGTGTACAGGCATCAAAGGGTACCATGCTTGCAGCTTGAGTGGCTTCCAGGCTATAAAAACATAGTAACTGAGTAGGCTGATGAGGGAATACACAGATCTTCAATGTGAAAACAAAACCATGCAAAGGTTATTCTCTCAAATTACTCCCTTTATAAGAAAGGCCTGGTTCTAATTCACTCAAAACAGGACCATGCAGAATGGCCAAGAGGTCACAGTCATCAGGCATTAAAAACTAGCTATTAGGTTCATCCAGATAGTAATAATTAAATTTGAATCAATCTGTGAGCAATTAATAAAATGCAAATAGCTAAAATGGCAGTTAAATGTGAATGTAACCAAACCTTATAATTTAAAATGTGTTGCTCAGGTTACTGTTAAAAGCACACTGAGCCATGCTGCATTCGTAATGAGTGTGTGCAGTGTTACATGGTCTTGTTACCACGCAGAGGGATTTAGCAATCCTGGATGTTAAGCCTTACTGCAACTCCTATCTGGCAGAGCAGAGTTGAATTGCACCTCCATTCACACTGGCTAAACCTGAGACTTGTGCATGTATAATCAATATTTAATCATTGAGCACTTAGCACAACATACCACTTAAAATTTACTACTAAAATAAATATATTTAGCATAGTTTTGGACATATTGAGACATTTTGCAATAATGTACAGTTTATAATTGCAGAATATCAGAATGTTTCCCAAACATGGAGCCGTACATGGAAGCTGAGGATTAATACTTTGTTCACAAGGGATAGGCCCATCAGAATGTCACAGGGATGTGATTGTAGAGTAGGGGTTAGACACTTAGTACCAAAGAAAACAGCTGAATTACCTGTTAGGTTTGTGCTAGTGTGGGAGAAGAGTACAAAGCAGCTCTACTGGAGAGGTGGCAAAGAGGTGGGCAACAGTAACCTCACAGGCAAAATGAGTATCATCTAAACCTGATGGAAAGTAGCAGATTATTGAACTACCTCTCATTTTAATGGCCATTTAAATCTCTGGTATAACACTGTTGGCAACTTCAACAAATCATTCCCCAGCTGTGTAGAAAAGCCTATGCCAGTCAGATAAATAAAGAGCTTCATAAACTCATGCAGTTCAGCATCAGATGTCATTAAGTTGACTAGTCACATCTGAGACTGCTGTTCCTTCAGGCTTCATTTAAATCCATTTAATCATCTCTGAAAATCTTTGCATATAAGCTCCAGAAGTAATGCAGATGTGGGTAGATGACACTGGAATTGTCATCTGTTCCATAAGGGATGTTGAAGACAAATGGGCCTAGCAGAGCCCCTGGTGCCAGGTACCAGTGGTTGGGGGTGGTTCAAGGGTAAATGGCCCTTTTACCTATTTTGCTGTAGACCAGTCTCATTGTTTCTGATCTGCAGTGGCCTTTAGAAACGTGACCAGGAGTCTGTGTGGACACCGTGTCTGTACACGTGCTGTACAGCAGCCTCCAGCCAGAGGAAAGGGGCATAGCTGTGTGAGAGCAGTAACCTTACTGCTGAGCTTACTGCCTCAGGGAAGAGGAACACAAGCAGCATAGGAAGTGTGCTCATACAAGGGCTTGTTATGAATGGGAAACAGCTCTTAACACTTCTGCCCTGTTCTAATGGATAGCACACTACTGCTATCCTAACATTCTTGTCTTTGGGGGCCTAATTACTTGTGTACAACATATTCATCTGAGGACTTAATTTGCTTTTAGGTTCCTGTGATAGGTGCAACATTTCTGAAGTTACCTTCCAGAGAGACTTAGGTTTCAATCTGCCCAAAATGTTGGCATAATTATGTTATGAAAAGGGCTTTTACAGGTCTCTGCAGCTAATCTGTGCAGGGATTGCAAAATGTCCCTCCATGAGGGTATTTTCTGGGGTGATTCTTCTCCAGGGTCCTTGCAGGTGTTTCCAACGAAGTGAAGTGACTGGGCCTGAACTCCATCCAAGTTTGGTTCTGGTTCTCATGAGTGGGAGAGTTTAGGCTTGACTTGTTCAAACTCTTTATTTTTTGTTCTGGTGATGTTGACACAAGCCCTGCAGCCTGTCTAGCAACAGGGACAGAGCACAAATAACAAACAGTTTCTGCTTGTAAAGAGCCTCACATCCAACTAAGGAAAAACAATCAATGGCCATTTAGATGTTTCTGACTGAACAAGATGTCTTTAAATTAAGTCTTGCTACTTCTCATATGAGACTTAAAAATAAGAACACTCTAACTTCCTAATTTAGCCACTAAGCAGCAGAGAAAGAAATGTTATTGGTTTGTTTGGCCAGGTGTCAGACCTTATACTTCCATGAGGGTTCTTTGTCAGGGAAGCACTTTTTGCTAGGGCTTCTGTCACAGTGAACAAACCATCTTTAGGGGAGCATAAGGACTGAGGGGAAAATTAAAATACTCAATAGGCAACCTTGTAATTAAGCAGTTGATGATAATTATCAGATTATGTTGGTTCAAGGAACTCATGTGTTACATAACTAATTGCTGGTGCAAGAGATGGAGCACAGTCACACAGCTGGAGGTACAGAGGGGGTAGAAATGGGGCAGCCTGGTTTTAGACCAGCATAAACTGGGTCACAGTTCAAGCACAGTCATATCTAATTGTGAGTAACCACTGACTAAGACAGTCTAATTTCTCTTTCTTCCTGTCCATGCCATATTCTTGCATAAATTGCAGGGATGCTTAGCCCCAGTTGATTTAAATCAGCATACTGATCGGATGGATCAGGAAGGGTCAGAATTTTGTGGCACAGGCTAGACATTCCAGCCTTCATCCTGATGTATAAGAACCATCTCTCAGTGCACGTAATGCCAGGACTGCAACAAACTGTGCTGTTGATCTTTGCTTATTTTATCAGGGCAGGGGCTGCTGTTACCTGCTTATTTAGAAAAGAAAGAGCCCACACTTTTATTTAATTACTGTTTGCCAGAGAAAATGCCAGGGCCTCTGGGGCTGCTCTGACACTGTTCTTCATAGGATGCTTCCAGGTAGAATTGAAACACAACTCAATTATGTTTAACTATGATGAGGTAGTGAAGTGTGTAGCAAATATTATTGTTTCATTAGCAGCTCAGTGTTTAATTTAGATAGGTATTTCTACACAAGTGAGAAAATGTTGCACTCTAATGGTGGCACTACCCCATGGAAGAATTAGAGAGTGTAGCCCAAGCCAGACACTCTGACACCCTGGGCCCATCCTGGAAAGCACTCAACCCCTGAGGCAGAGAGAGGAAGACAAAACTAAACAGATGTATTAGAGGCACATCTCAAACAGTGTTTACCTGTTTGTTGGCAATGGAATTATCTTTTCTGCTTCTCTCTTTGATGGGGGTCACAGCACCTGCAGGCAGCTTGTAGCCAGACTTCTGCCTGCTCTCTCTTCCTCCTCATCCACAGACCATGTGATGACCAAGCAAGGGCAGTGGTTGTTTTCTGGACATGTTGGAAGGAGACAGCTATCTTTCAAACTGCAATGTCTTTGCTTTTTCTGCCTTTAGATCAGTCTCAGAGACTTCAGAGCTGATAAGTTCCCTTCCAAAGCTGTGGTATCAGGCATCTGCAAAAAGTCACACCAGTTACCTGGGTGCTGGTTCTTTTACCAATCATTTTATCAGAAGAAAATTCTTTTGATGTGCTGCTTTTTCCTGTGATAACAACACCCTATTTGCAATTGTAGGTTGGTTCAAACAAAGAATTTCTGAGAGCAGAAAGACTTTTGCATACAGTTTGCATTTTACAGGAGCTAGACAAAAGAAGCAGCCTAAATCCCTAAACAGGGTAGATCACAATAGGGAGAAGTTATTTGTGATAAGTCACTGCTGCATCCCAACTACTTCTATGCTGACCACTCCAGGGAACTATTCACATTGCTTTCAGGGATCTTCCTGGGATGTTAGAGCCTGGTACCACATGAGGAGTGTTCTTCATGATGGCTTTTGAGTGAACTAGTTGACTTTTAGCCCTCCCTAACATTGGTACAGGTCCCTGGAAGACACCAGCCAGCCCCAGGAGGACACATGGTGTGCCCTGTTATGGCGTGGAAATGATGACCAAGAGGGACTGACTGCATTGTCACGTGTCACATTGTTATGTGCATGGGGTACCAACATGCAGAGCAGTATGCTCAGAAAATGTTAGGTGTAACACTTTATACAAGCTTCATTTCTATTTCAGAAGTAGTTGTGATCTATGTTTGTGTCTAATTTACATGTCCTAGTTTAGTATTAGCTTGTCCTTCTCTCAGTTGTGTCTCTTGGACACAGAAAGGAAAATGTCAGATTTGCAGTAACTTTGTATGTGAAATCCACCTCTGAGCAGCAGAGCAGAACTTTCCACTTCCTTCTTTGATGGGCCAAGTGCCTGTTTCTTTTAGGTTTTAATTAAAAGCTGTGTTATTAATGAAGCTGTTAATGTGTACTGCTGTTGATAATTGTTGAGCAGAGAGAGGATGGTGGGTATAGGAAGGGAGATTACAGGACAATTTGTAGGGATGCCACTGGCAGTCAGCACATTGCAGCACCCAGTAAGTCATACAGTGCTGTCTTAGACCAGTGGCCCATCAAACCTGAACCCTGGCCTCCAGCACTGCACAAGATGTGCCATGTACTTTATTTATTCTGTTGGAAAACAGTAACACAGTTCCACAACAGTGTCTCACAAGAGAGAAATTGAGTCCCAGATAAGAACATACATTACCTTCCCACTCACCTGGAATTCTCTAGCCAACAGACTTGCTAAAAACTCCTCTTCATCTCAACACCCCCTGGCTCCCCTTGAGCATCTGTTGAAATAGTGGTCTCTTGGTGCCAGATAAGCAGACTGTGGTCCTGAAGTCTGAACATATTTCAAGGGTGAACATGCTGTGAGTATCCTGGCAGTAGGCTTCTCTCCCAGTTTTGCCCTGTCAGTGATCACAGTTGTAGTGAAATAATACAGGGACAGAAGTGACTTCTTACTGGGAATGTAAGTTGGGCTTTATATATTGAAGTTTTAATCTTATAATACTGGTACATTCACACAGTGAAACAGGAAATGCTGAAACTATACACCATCCATTTACAGTGCATGGCTTCATTTGCAGCAGGGCTTCATCCAGACTTTTCTCCTTGGCTGTCTCATTACTCTGACTGGTTCTGACCTGAGATAAACCACATCACTAGTATGAGGGTTATTAGTAAAAGTCTTTAAAAAAAAATCTCTTGGATCTGCTACGCATTTGAGCCACAAAAGGGGAGCTGCCAAGTTGCTCTCATAAATATAAAAAAGTTAAATCTGGCATGGAAATAAGAGCCAGAGTGATTAAGAATTGATTTGCAAAATGACGATTAGGAACTTGTTTGTTGTCTCACACCTGCTCTCCACTTCAGCAGTACAATGAGGCAAGGCATGGCTGCTGCACCCTTCCCTTCATTGGGTACTGCACTCAAGGGAATACCATCCACTGAGGATCTTTTAGATCACACCACCATTTGCCCAATTATACCTAATAACAAATTGTTCCTGAAAAATATGTCTCTCTTCCTGGGTAGGTTACATTTCCTTTCAGCCCTTTACCTATTCACCCAGCAGTACCTCATGTAGAACAGACTTTGTTGCAAGTCTTGTTTATGAGACCAGAAAAATCTTTTATATCATCTTTTCAATACTTAAGTCAGTGAGATCCTGTTGTATGGAGCATGACAAATTTCAGCCATCTTTGTAAAAGAAAGCAATGGACAGAGAGGCTGTATGGTTTGGGGCTATACAGATAATTCATGTTCAGTGTTCACAATTTCTTTGTGTATTTGCTGTTTTGATTTCATAAAGCACCTGATCTGGTGGAGGGTGTCCCTGCCCATGGCAGGGGGGTGGAACTAGGTGATCTTTGAGGTCACTTCCAACCCGAAAATGACAAAAAAATAAAGGTGCCTGTACTAGATAGCACTTAGAGTAAATGGCAGTTTTAATCTTGGACTCCAAGTAGTTGTATACTCACTTCACTACACAAAATGAGACATTTGCTGAGCAAAGCTGAAGCATAATGAAGCTTGAGGCATATTTACTTAACTTTTTTTGTGTATGTGTGGGGATGGAAGAGTTTGAAGAGAGATGGTGAAATTCTGTATCTGTAAATAGAATATTTTTGTGTTGGTCTTCTCTGAGCATTCTTGATTATAAGTACAGGCTGATGTGTAAGGGCAGGGTTGCATTCTGCTTGCTCTCACAAATTGTCTCCTCAGTTATTTTTAGTAGTTGTAATTGCAACAGAAGAAATGCTTTTCTACAAATACAGAACAATTTTATAACTTCAGAGCTGTCTTCCTGCCTCATTACCATCATTCAGCACTTTCTAGCAGGGTTGACCTCAACCCACTGCTCTGGTCTCCAGACCCTTGGCTAAATGGAAAAAAAAAAGCATCCTTGCCCCTTCCAGAAGCAATCCTGATATTTGCCCAGCCCTTATTGCAGTGGAGATCCATTGCTGGGGCAAGTGTCAGGATTGGCCAGCACACTACTTCTGTTCTCAGCACTCCCCCCAGAGCTATGGAATAGGAGCCTTCCTGTGTCACCCACGTGCTGCCCCTCCTGTCCCTTTCCCCATGGGATAGCTGGACTTTAGTGATTTTATTTGGTTTCTTCTCCAATTAGATGAACTTCAAGGCTGAACAGTAAGTCTTACAGGCAGATAAGTTATTTCTCAGAGCTGGTACTGGTATAGTTGAGATCAGTGTCTTGCCTAATGGGACTTATGGATGCTCAGAATGACCTCTGTGGAGGAATGGGCAGCAGTTCTGCCTGTGCCACGCGTGCATTAATTCCCAACTCCTCCATCTCAGGCAGCCCAGCACATGTGCCACTTTATCAGGCTCTGAATGGACTCTGCAGTGTAGGCTGGCATGTGCAAATGTCTTGCAAGCCTTGCTTAAGATCCTGTGGGTGCTTACTGACAGAGTGGGTTAATGTCAAACAGCGATGCCCTTCAGTCAAAGTCCCTCTTTGTTACTTACATACTGAGCTGGTAGGAAGAGACAATTAAATTGCAAAAGAGTTATTTTATTTAATGACACCTTATCTCCCCCAGCACAAATAGAAAGTAGAAATTTTCTTGCTGCTTTTGGCTTGTATCTGTGTTTGCATTTCCTCATTTCTTATTAAATACATGGATCTAGAACAAAAGGCCTGATGAACCTAAATTTCTTGGGATGACCCAGTAAATGGGTAGGTAATCTTACACTGCTCAGTTTAGCCTTTAATATTTGCAACTTGTCACTGTTGTTGTCACTTCTTCCTTCCAGCATTTCTCCTGAAGTGCTCCCTGTACAGTGGGCTCCTTCTTGTAAGAACATTCAGCTTTGTTATCACAAAGGTTCTTACCAGCAAATTGAGCTGGGGCTGTATAATGGCTTTCTGAAGCCAAAAAGCAGTGACTCCACCGAGTATGCTGTGCTCTCCTGCCTGACTCCATTTGGTCTCTTCCACAGACTTCATTTTCTGCATGCATCCTCAGAAAGATGGCAAACCTGGCAAGTTTTACCCACATTGAAAAGTGGAAACATGTTTTTCCTCTCCGAGTGTGAGAACTGGGAGTTTAGTCAGGGGGAAACTCATTATGCCACCAAATCATTCCTCCCAAGCTGTCTGCCTGAGTATTGATCCCTTGTTCCTGAGTAAGTAAACCCTGTGGTTGATCGTAATTATTCCAGTACACCTCATTCCAGTGACTGGATCAATAATGTCTTTCGTGGCCTCCTGCTGTGTGTTCCTGTCATGCCTCAGCACCTCTGCATCACCTGCTGCTCATCAGGAGCCCAGTGAAATCATCGGCCGGGGTGGTGAGAATGCCGTCAGCAACTTCACCCTCATTTAGGTCTCATCCAGGACACAATATGAAGCCTTGGATGTACAGCATTTGTAATGAATGTCAGGACTAACTTCTCACTGTCCCACACATTAAGGCTGGAAGATTTCCCCTCGATGTCACTTTAAGGCATAAGGCCTCTAGGATGCTTGTCATGAAGCTGCCTTTGAGCAGAAACAGGGATCCAAGCTCCCCTGTTCATCCAGAGGCTCAGAGTGAACCCATCAGGGAGCAGAGAGGCCAGGGGCTCCCTGCAAGATGGGGAACCAGGAGGTGAGCAGCGGCAAGGCTGGCAGGGCAGGGTCCTCACTGGCTCACGCTGAGTGACTGCAGCAGGGCAGGCCTGAGGATGGCAGCCAGGGTCAACCAGATCACCAGGGCAGCTCGTGGCGATGAGGTCAGCCTGCAGGTCAGGGTCAGGGCCAGTGAGGATAACCAGGGTCAGACACAGTCCAGTGATTGCCAGGCAGGTCTGTAGTGACAGGGTAGGTCTGAGGCGAAGCTGCAAAGACAATCCATGGTCAGGATCAGATTAATGGGGCACAGCTGTGAAAGAGCGTGAAACAGGTACACTTCGAACGTAGCTCTAGCAGGGGCTGAAATGGGCTCCTAGTCCTGTGGGCAGAGGGATAAGGGTGGAAGCTGCAGGGAAGGCTCTTCAGCGCCTTCTTCAGGCCTCGTAGTGCACTCAGGACCCTGACAAAACCTTTCTGTTACATTCAAAGCAATCAGTTTGGCAGCCTGTCCTTCTGCTGAATATCCTTGATCTTTTCCACTGTGGTTGCTGCACAGTATGTCTTGCAGGAGAGCTTTGTCCCTCAGTGCTGCCAGCTGCACAGGGATCATGGAAGAATGCAAGCCCAGCCTCGTGGTGTGCAGGGATCTTCAGGTGTCCTTCCTGCTTCGGCTCGTTCTGTCCTCTGAGAGAAGCCTGGAATCCAAATCTAAGAGCAGACCCTGATGCAAATCCCAAAGTCCCTCTGCAACCAGCTCATCTCCCAGGTTTTCCTCCATTTTTCTGGCCATAGTAGCAGGCTAGCCCAGCAGCTTGGCCCTGGGCTTCTATGTCCCCCTTTTGTCCCACTTACTTTCTTCTTGCTCTTCTTGCCTGTAGCTATTCATTCTCATTTTGTATCTTCAGTTACTGTCTTGACTCTAATGCCCTCCCTCACTGTATGTTAAAATCTTTAACGAGTCCTGAATGATGTTTCATATCTGACCCATTAGGCACATTGATATGAAAATATTTTCAGTCACAGTTGCTGTGGCCCCTGGGATATGTATCTTACAGGACTGTCCCAGGAAATGAAGTCATGTTCTGTCCCTAGGTGAAAAGGTCCCCAGGACTTGATTTCCCCCTTCATCAAACTCGAGGGTTTTATGAACCATGTGTAAGCAATTCAGAGGCTGAATGTGCTCATCTGCAATGGGCAAATAATGAACAGAACATGCAAGAATGTAGCTGCTTTGCATGGGGGGCACTGAGCATCAGCTTAGTGACACGAGAATTTAATATCAGGCCATACACACCAGCAAAGCCTGAAGGCAGTGAGAGTTATGTACCTGTTCTTACTGACCTGTTCATGTTGACACATACAGATAATTTCCTTGAATGCCTTCCATTTAGACTTGATCATGTTGGGCCCCTTCAGGTGAGGCCATAAGATGTGGTGGGGAAGTGTAAGGTTCTGAGTATTGGCAGGCAAATGAGTTTCCCAACGAGGCTAGGGTGTGCACTGTGCTGGCTGTTCAGTGAGTACATGCTTTTTCTGTGTTTGCTCCTCTCCAGCTGAGAGACCCATTACCTGTACATGCTGCAGGGCAAATAAATGCATGCAGGCTTCTAGCACAGTGCTTGGCCCAGCAAGTTCACTGCCTGACTCTCTTCATAGCCCCTAAAACAGCACAGCTGAATTGGCCCCACGGGGCCTGGTGTTCCATCCTGTTGTGCAGACAGTGCAGTTGGATTTGATCTGCTTTGACCACATTTGCACCCGAGTTCTGAGGCAGGAATTGGAGTTTGACATGGTGTCTGCATGGCAGACTTCTGTGCAGCTCTGCCTATGCAGGGTGTGAAGAAAGCTCATCCCTGCCTGCCCTTGCAGCACCAACAGAAACCTCTGGAGATCTAGCAGCATACCCTGTTTTATTTAGGTTTATGGTAGCTTTCAAAATAAATTTCAGCAAAACTCCAAGTTCTCCTAGCTGCATTACAAATGAGCAGTCTTCCTGTACTACTGAAGTACTTCTCATGAACACTGAACAAAAGTTTTAAGGTCTATGTTAAAAAAATTGCAAGTGGATTTGTATTACATGCCTTAACCTGTGAGTCAAGAATTGAGCTTGACCCAACACATCATTCCCATCTCTGTTTTACGATGTTATTTTACTGGAACCTTAGTCCAACGCTGGTTAAGCAATTGGAGTATGGCAAAGGTAGCTTTAGATTAATGCACTGGGACTGAACTACAGAATACTGCATAGCACTCATATAACAGTCTGAACAGAAGCCTGTTAAGTGCTCTAAAATTTGCTGCATCCCTAGATGCTGTAAACTAAGTGAGGTTGAAAATGGGGTGGGCAGCTTTTACAAAGAGGATTCCGAGCACTTGTTTATTTAGCCTAGAAATGGAGCTGTCACAGCCCTTTTGTTGGAACAACTGCTGGTGTTTCTCTAAAGCCTTTATATGAGGATCTGGTCTTTCACAAAAGCAACTTTTGTTACTGCTACTTGGAAACACAGAAAACTTAGAGCAAGGTACGGTAAACTCATTCATGCCTATGTGTAGAATGTAACATTGATTCTGGATTAAAATATCCCAAATTCAGATGTTTCCACCCAGCTCTGAACTCTATAACCTGAATTCATCAAAGTCCAGCATCAGCTGCTTACCTCAGACTGTCTTTCAGTTCACTCACACTCCTCACTTCGGGGCACACTTGAGGCATGCACACACACATGCATGTCTCAAGCCACTCTCACTCCCCTGGTCTCTTTCATACACAGGTAAAATGAAAGATGGGGTGGGAGTAAAAAATGCAGCACTTGCTGCAGTCTTGCATTTCTGTTTTTCCCAGCCTGATTCTAGGCAGATTGTGAATATTCAGCTCACACAGTACAGCCAAAGCAGAGCCTACACCCAGCAGTGTCCTGAAAACGAAGACAGAGTATGCTCTATGCTCGCCTGTGCTGCACAGTCTGTTCCCTGAGCTAGTTCGTGTGGCTCGAATCACTCAAAGGCCTGCAGTTTCCACATTTCAGCTGTATCCCAGTGGTAGCTGCATTCTAGTGGCTCAGATGTTCGTAGGTATTTCAGATGAAGTTTGCAAAAAGCTTTCTGGGAAAGAACCATGCAGAAATGTCTTAGTGAATTAATAATCCCCAGGTTTGGTTATTGATTTCTAACTGACCCAAATCTATGTTTCCTGAACCCATCTTGGCACTACGTTGGTTTTGATAAACCCGACTTTAGCTGCCTCACACTTGTCTGTGTCTGTAACTCAGCGTTACAAGCTTAGCTCCTCACACAGACCTCATGGGAACATGAAGCACGAGGCAGGAAAAACATTTAGATGGCAAGAGAAGCTACAAATAGGCAATGGGGTCACGGTGCTCCCAGGCACGGGTGACCCCTGGAAGTCTGAGTGATGTGCTGATGGTTGCAAGAGTTCAAACTAATGAGTCATGGGTTAACATTTCAGTAATTGCCACTGGTCATGATGTAGCTGAACACTGCATCAGAGGAGCAGTAGGAGCACTAGGGACAGAAGCGAGAACAGTGCATGCCCACTCCTGTGCTACAGAGGGGCTAACTGGTCTGAGAGAGACAGTGGGATTTTGCACCTGAAGAACCCTGCAACCTATGGTATGACACAATTGCGTTGCATGTCCCCACAAACTGAGTGACCTGGTCTCAAAGGTTTCTTTAGTCTAACACCTCCTCAGTTCAGGCATTCTTCCCATTTTGTTGATTCCCAGACATGAGTTCAACGCATTAAAATGCAAAACCAAGGAAAAGTGCAGTAGCAGTGTGAAATAAAAATGGTGGCAATGTCCAGAATGGCTATAGAGTGGGTAATAGCTTGGGCTTTTACAGGAAATACTACTTGCAACCAGCTCAAGTCCAGGGTGCAGCTCTGTAGTAAGCGGTGAAGTACCAATATGAAATTCTTGCCCAGACACTAGATAGAAAAAATATGTTTCAGGACTAGTTTGAGTGTGTGCCCTTCCTGGAAGGTGTCAGTATGTGCAGTTCTGGTCTGATATGTGTGTGTGTGTGTGGTTTTATAACACCTATTGTGTACAATAAGTGTCTTTCTGCTGTAGATTAGTCATGCCAGAGAGATCTATGGAGCTTGCCTGTTTCCAGAGGTCTTCCACGTTGACACATCCTGGGCAGTTCTATCCCAACCCTTCCATTCTTCTTTGTTCTTCAAAGAAATAAAATTATTGTGTTTAGTCAACAGTAAAAAACAAATGGTTCTGTATCAGCCAGTTGACAGATGGAAGCTCTAAGCTAACAGGGAAAAAGAAGAGGCACTGCATGTCATGAGAGTGCTGTGACTTCTCTGTATGCTGGCTTTGTTCTGGATGGTCTACAGGGGCATAGATTAACAAGTGAAGTATAGCCCCTGGAAGCGATCTGTCCGGAACTGACAGTGATGGACGTCTCATGTTTGGTCAGAGGTGGCTTTGGATTTTAAGTAGCCTTCGATGCTGTACTGGATCACATCAGAAGGAGAGCTACAGGGAGTTTCCCCCGCAGCTCTTTAAGCTCCTTAACTAAATAGTACATTAATTTAGGCCCTTGAATTCCAGTGGAAGTGAGCATCATGTCTGTGCTTCTTCACAGTAGTTGTGATTGAGTTCCTGTGTACCCGGACGCGGCTCTCAGAGCTCACGCACGGTTTTGATGAGCCCTCACTGAGTTCCCCTGAGGAACTGCGTTATATTGATAGATTATCGGGAGGACACACTGCGTATCGCTGCTGACCACCGGCAGCCCTCCTGCGCTACCGTCGCCTCCAGAGGGCCGCTGGTCTGTGTAAAACAGGTTTGTGTCTGCGGGAAGAGGATTTCCAGCACGCCCACCGTGTGACATTCCCCGTGTGACGTTCTGAGGGTGCTGAGCGGGCAGCAGCGCGGCGGCCCCGAGCGGCGGGGCGCTGCTGCCCCCTGCCGCGCCCGGAGCCTCAGCGCCCTGCGCCTGCTGCCGGGCCCGGCGGCGGCAGTCGGCCTGGCCTGCTGCAGGCCGCGCAGCGGGCACCGGGCACTCCCCTGCGCCAGGCCACGGCCTGGGCCTGCAGCGCTGGCGCGCCCGCCCGCTCGCTCCGAGCCTGACACGACAGAGGGGCCCTCGCCTTTGTGGTGTATTTTAGGCGCACGCGTAAAGCTTGCTCGGCCAGCAGTGTGTGCGTCAGGCCACCATCGCAGGCTCCGGGTGCTGCCCCGGGGCTCGGCTTCCTCAGCCGTGTCAGGACACCCGAGGACACCGCACGAGCGGGTGATGCCCCCGCAGCGCCGGTACTGTGGGCTCCTCAGCCGGTGCCGCTGCACTGGTACCTGAGATCCGTCTGTCAGCTCCCGCAGGGCAAACCCCGGGGCAAGGGGAGCTGCAGGGCCCAGCCAGGCGGTGGGGAGCCGTGCCCCCCTCCGCGCTCGGCCAGCCCTCGCCCCGTTGCCCCCCCGTCCCCGCCGGTGCGGGGCAGCTCCGGAGAGGGGTGGGGTGGGGTGGGGAAGCCAGGGGGCACTGCGGTGCACAGGGCCCCAGCACGGCCAGAAAGGCTGGGCGGGGCATGGGGCGATGAGGTGGGCCCCGCTGTCAGTCGGCTGCAGTGAGGTGACAGGAGCAGGAGGGGGCGCTGCTGGGCAAAAGAAAGGAGCTTTCACAGGTCAGCCTGCTCGGCTCACACTCCTGTAGTAGCAGGTCTGCCTCACCAAGGGGAAAAAATGCCCAGGGTTTCATTCTAGTTCTCTGAAGACCGTTGGGAATCAAGGGCAGCCCATTCACAGCGTAAGGAGATACACAGGCGCACTCAGCAGGGTGTAGTTCAGATCAGCTGTGCGGCCCAGACATCTTCCCTGCTGGGAGCTGCAGTGCTGAGCATGATGCTGGATTGGACCCCTGTCCTCTGAGCCTCATACTCCCTACACCTGGAAGTTTGGGAAACACTCTCCCCCTACCTTGGCCCGTGTAATGCAGTTCAACTGACAGTGGATGCATGAGCATGGGAAGTGCTGCATCATTCTGTGTATTCCACACTGATTTTCTGGAGTTTGGACTTGACTGGATGAAAGGCCTTTGAAAAATGAGGTCATCCTGAAATAGGCTGAGAAATGCCTGAGATTTACTGCAGTGTTGCAGGCAGAAACAGGGCCAGTCAGCAGGGTGCCAGGTGCTCAGGGAGGCAAACAGCAAGTTTGCAGATGACACAAAACTCAACAGCTACAGCACCAGACCTAAAAAAAAGGAGGTTCCTTCAGACTAGAAGTGCATATGCCCTGTTCAGCTGAGAGGCTTGCTTGCTTTCTTGCAGCAGATAGCTTGCTTTCTTGATGTATACATTGAGAGAGCCTTTCACACTTAGAGAATCACAGCCAAGCCGTTTAGCCAGATTCATGCAGGAATCACTACTGGCTGTTCAGAAGCACAGCTCTCTTTGGGGCTGGAGGAGCAGCCAGAGAAAGGGCTCATGGCATTCTGTGATGAGTTTTAGCCTGGCTGCTTGAGCCTAACTTCTGATCTTGCACCAATGCCATCATTTCATTGATGTGTAGAAGTAGCAGGTAAGATCTTTGTTTTATGGTCTTAGTAGGAACTAATGTTAGTGTGGATCAGCCCTGTCTCAGTTTGAAGTGGAAACTGTGGTGCTAGCAAGTCTGGATCTCTCAGCCTTGTTACGTTGTGCTGTGCTGAAAATGATGGCAGGGCAGTAGCTGTGCCATCTGCAGGTCAGCTGTCTGTGTGGGTAGGCATGGCAAGGCAGAGTGGAGGTGGCTGCAGGACAGAATGTGTGCAGTGTTCATGGTCTCAGTCATTAGCTGAGAAAGTCCTGTTACATTTAGCAGCTTCCACACTGTGTGTAGAAATTGTGGTTGGGTACTAAGGGGAAAAGCACAGCACAAATATTAATTGTGCTCAGTTGCTTTGTTTTTGAAACTGAACAGAACAGGCAGCAGCTAAGCTAGGGATTCACAATTGAGCAGGCTCCTTTATCTTCTGCCTCTTTCTTGCAGGTACAGTTCACCAAGGAGACATCTAGGAAGACAGACGTGCCAAGGGGCCAGCATTGCCTCCCCAACATGCCAGTCTGCATACCTGCTATTGCTCCAGAAGATAAGGTGATGTGTCAACAGACAAAGATTAACAGGGAAAAAATCCACTCTTGCCCTTTCCTATGTTGTGTGGGAAGCAGGGAGCAGTCTTAGTGCTACCAGCAGAACCTCCACCCCCAAAAGGAAGTTGGGAAGAGATGTGTTTCCCCAGAGAAACGATGCTACCCACATACTCCAGAGCCATTACCTTGTACCAAATACGTTTTGCTGTTCCCCTTCCTTCCCCATCCCCGAAATGTGCCAGCTCTGTTACTTGCTGCCTGAGTTCCGCTTGTGGGAAAGTGGTTTGGGACATCTGCAGGACATCTTTGCCTTGTGAAGTGGTCCCTATTTAGTTGGTGTCAATATCTATGGGAGTCTTGTCTTTTCTTTCCTCAGCCACTGGATCTGGAGATGGCCCCAGACAAGGCCTTTAGGGGCAACAAAAGGACTTTTTAAAATTGGTGAGTAGACCTTGAGATTTTGCCATGCCAGCATCAGAAGTTAGGAATACTGGTGGGTTTATTTGCAACAGCTACAGTATTTACTGAGGAGGGTCAGACAGGGCTGTATTTTTAATCATTGACTGATTTGACTTTGTGTGTAGGAACTTGATCGTAGGTCCTGATGGCTCACAGGTGGAAGAGCACTTGGAAAATCAAAGTGCATTACATTCATCACAGTGTTACCTTACACCACTATCTAGAGAATGAGGTGAGCCTTTCAGGAAACTATTTGTAAGCTACTGGCCTGGCAAAGTTGAGCAGCACTTCACTAGCATTCAGAGGGTAAGATTGCAGACAATAACAGTAATATTCCTTTGTCTCCTCCCCTCCCTCATTCCTACTGATCTGGAAAAGGCTGTGATAATGCAGAAATGAACTGTCCTCCTTATTCTGTGGAGCCCATAGTGATTTGAGCCTAACAGTCCATGGGTTTATTGTTGTAATGCTACTGGAGCCAGAGAAACACACTGGCAGAGAAAGTAGCCCAGTACCTCATCGCTCTGTTGACATCCTCTAATGGAATGGACACAGAATAACTTTCTTGGAAAATTCCACAAGTTTCCTTAAAGATATAGCAGGCTTTCTATCTTCTCTGCTTCTTTAGTGAATGGCAAGTGGATGATACTTTGCACATCCATGAGTCAGAGGCATCAGTGTTTGTGAAAGGTTCAAGCTTTTCTTCAGCTCAACATCACATGTTTTAATACAGCATCTCCATCTGCTCAAGAGCAATGATATAAGGCTGACTTGCTTGGAAATGCCACATGGAAAAGTGTATTTTTATTACTGTTTGCATTAATTACTTTTATTTTACTATTTTCCCTGGCTGGATTGGAACAGAGACAGAACACTGCAAAGGAAAGTACATTATATTTCATCACATTATTGCATTACACCATTATCTAGAGAGTAAAGTGCACCCTTTGAGTTACAACAAGCTGTAATTTCATTGAAGGTTCCCTAGGATTTCTGGACCACAAGAGCAAAGGTGCAGCACTTCACTCACAGGAAACAAAATCAAATTGCAGCCCCTTTAATACCCAACTGGAGATATGCTATTGCTCTGATAGGCCCCAGGTTGGATTAAGTGTTTCTGAGATGCTGAAAGTGGATGGACTGTACCTTTTAAGGACATTTAAAGCCATAGTAACAATTCAGGACCCTGCACACGGGTCAGGGCAATCCCCCAAAAATACAGGCTGGGCAGAGAATGGACACAGAGCAGCCCCAAGGAGGACTTGGGGGGTTGGGGGATGAGAAGCTCAGCATGACCCATACCCTGGGCTGCAGAAAAACCAGTGTGATCAGCAGGTCGAGGAGGGGGATCATCCTCCTCTGCTCTGGTGAGACCCCCCTGCAGTGCTGCGTCCAGCTCAAGGGTCCCCAGGACAAGAAGGACACGGGATGAAAAATTAATTAGACTTCTTAAAAATGTTCTGTATGTGTGGTAAAGTAGTGAAAGATCAAAGGGGTATCTCTACTGGAAAATATTAGTTTAAAGGTTTCACATCTTATTTCCCCTCTTGTGCTCAGCAGTGGCTAACATCTAGGAGGTGTGTGACACCACCTGATAAACAAAGTGCCAGTTAGTGACATTAAAAAGATGTCTGCAAGGCATCTGCTAAACAAAAGCCCAGCAGAATCACATTTCTTTACAACAGAAGGGAAGTCTGCAGCATAACAGAAATGGAAGTTAAAGCAGAATGTGCCCTAAGAAAACAATTACCACTGGAAGGAATTGAAGAGGGGTAAAACGTGAAACTCGTTTTTCTCAGAAGACTGTCTGGAATTAAATAAATTTCTTTACTAACACAGAATCACAGAGCAGTTGAGGTTGGAGGGGACCTTCAAAGAGGATCTAGTTCCACCCCCTCTGCTACAGGGGCGATATCTTTCACTGGATCAGGTTGCTCAAAGCCCTATCCCACCTGAGTGTGACCCCACAGTGATGGGGCACCCACAGCTTCTCTGGGCAGCCTGTGCCAGTGCCTCACCAGCTGCGCAGAAAAGAAGTTCATCCTCACATCCAACCTGAATCTACCCTCTTTACAGTTCAGAACTCTTGCCTGCTGTCCTGTCACTACAGGCGCCGGCAGAAAGTCCCTCCCTGTCTTTTCCTGTAAGCCCCCTACACACATACATATATATTGCAGGATGCAGTAAGTGAAGAGTGGAGTAGAGAGGGAGAATTCCCCTCCCTCAACCTGCTGGTCATGCAGCCCAGGAGGCAGTTGGCAACTATGCATGAACCTACATTTACTAGATGCATAAAGCAGGTTTGTGCCCATGCAACTGCCCGTGCCCATCGCCGTGAGTCCCCAGAGCACAGACACTGGCCTGTGACCAGTTAGCTGTATGACAGCAGGAAAGAAAAATCTAAGCATTGCTGAACCCAGGAGGAAATGTCCAATTGAAACAATAGCAGGTAGGTTGGAGAAAAAGATCATAGTAGCAAATTTTCAGGGCCTCTTTCTCACCTGTAAGCAATAGAGACTTTGGGTTTTTTCCTCATGTGAAAGGCAGGAATTCGAGCTCTAAGTGCTTCCTCTTGACATTTGGACAAGGCACCGAGTCTGCCTTGACTCACAGGAAGCGTCAGATGTTCAGTCATCCAGCATCTCTTTTCCTGGACATCTCCAGTCCAAGTACCACTGTTTTCCACGCTCAGCCTGGCAAACCACAGGTAAAACCATCAGTCCAGAGTAGTCTGGCTGTGAAAGAGAAGCTCAGGTATTCTGGTGTCAGCCAAGAAAAACTTTTGGGATGACTGCACTTCTTACTATGGCAGAGAAGTAGTGATAGAGTAGTGTGTGCTCAAACCTGTGGAAGAAACTCCTGCCCTGCCCCACCTGTGGTCAGTCGTATCAGTTGCAGTGTTTCCCCAGGGCCATCTCACTGGTCTTTTCTCATCCTCCAGCTGATGGTCCTCCTTCTTCTTCAGGCTCTCCTTGGAGAGCCTTAACCAAGAGAGTGGACAAGACTTAGGGTCTGTGTCTTTCCAAATGGAAAGAGGCAACCTCTGGCACAGTTCAGATCTTACAGTGCAGTCTCACCACCCTTACCATAAGACATTTCTTTTACCCTTATTTGAAAAAAAGATCTTTTTCCCTAAACAGAACTTCCTGTGGTCATCTCTGCGAGCAGGGCAGCCCGTTGGTGCAGTGGTTAAAGCATGTGAGCTCTGGTACCGTGTCACACCCACGGATGCGGTGAGCTGACATTTCCACAACCCCACTGACTGGTGCCTGTGGGAGCTGCACAGGCAGAGCAGCTCTGGCACCTGGCCCACAAGCACATGCTGCCAGAAGAAGATGCTGGGAGCCTGGCTGCACCCGCACAAGGCTTAGGCAGCTGAAGGGCAGCTGTCTTACAACTCCCATCACCCATGGGGCGTGTGAACCAGGATCTTCCATGGGCCCTGGTCCAGCTTGTCTGTCAGTCACTTAAGGCTGCGGGGACAGATGGCAGCAGACCACAGGGAGCATGCTCTGAGCTCGCCTGTGCTGCAGGGGATGGGGGCCAAGATGCTGGGCTCAGTCACTGCACATCTGGGAGTTGAAAACTGCCTCGTCTGACACTGAAGCCAGAAGGTTCATTGCAAGTGGTGGCCAAACAGGCCCATGCTCAGCCCACGCTGACCTGTCTGGCATTCAAACCCCCTGCAAAAGATTGGAAATTGTTTGTGACCCCCCCAAAAGAATCTTTTTTCCTCCTCTCTTTGCCCAGTTTCATTCCAAGCCCTAGCACCAGGCATCTGTTGGTACATGTCAAAGTCATAATTCCCTCATTGTGAGACCACTGCAAAACCAAACACACCATGTGGGTATTGGGAGACACCTGGAATGTAGCCACATCTCCTGAAGTTACTACACAAGGAGTGAAACTGCATGTGAATATAAAGGCAATTGGATTTCAGGAGGATGGCAGGCACAAAACAGACTCCTGGTTGTGCTATAAGGGCTCCCTGAGAGCTGATACTGACTTAAAAGGTACATTTTTTCCAGGTCAAATCAGCAAGGTTTTTTCACCGTTCTAACCAGAACCGTCCTGAGCTTCTCTCTAACAAACTCCTAGGGCAGCTGCTCATGTCCTTTATTCACCATTTCTGGCAGTAGAGCTCTGAAATGGTATCCCAGCAGTCAGGCAGGGCTAGTTTCTATAGTGACTGAAGATTCGAGAACTAAGCTGTAATATGAATGTAACTTACCAGTTCATTACATTGAATTCACCTGGGTATTTCATGTCTGTCTTCAGTCTGCTACTTGGTTTCTTCCCAACAAATCCCTATTGAAAGAGCAAAGCTTATACAAGGACAGGACAAAAAACCCCCAACAAACCACAACCCCAAGACCAGCCAACAAACCGACCAACCCCATGTGGGCTCTGGAGGCACAGTGGTTCATGTCTGTAGGGCTGGGGGCTCTCGTCTTGCTGACAAACCCAGGGTGCACTGCAAGAACTGACCACAGGAGTGTAGAAAATGTTTTGAGGAAAGCATAGAAAGGTAAATCTAACCAGTCAACAAGTTTGTTTTCTTTTCCCTGCAGGAAATAGAAATAGCAGCAGGAGACCCTTCCCAGTTTCATCCCCAGTTGAGCTATTTTCTCTAGTGTTTTAGCCCAGCTTTCATCCTCCCGAGTTCTGTTTAGAGCTGCAGTCTGTCACGGGACTTTTCCTGTGCAAATGAGCATTAAGAGTTGTGGTGAACGCCACCAGCTCAGAAGAATAACTACCAGACTTACTTTGCATTCACTTTGCACTGGCACAGGCAGCTGTGTTGGGCAGAGACTGGCAAGGCCCAGAAGATTCTCTGCTGCCTGAGGAACTGAGTGGATTTTGGGTGGCACATTGATCATGTGAAACTCCAGAGCTCAGGCCAGTGTCTGACCAGAAGTTTCTGTACGAGGTGCTGGCTCCTGTCCCTAGACACAGTAGGGCTGCAGGGCTGGGTTGTGCATACACAAAACCACCGTGCTGTCTGGCTCTCAAGGATACTGAGCTCTTTTGGCTTCAGTTGCTCTGCAAAGCCAGAGAAGACCCTGCAAAGCTATGATACAGAAGCTGAATATCTCTTTGGAGATATGCAATGTTCCCCTCTTTGAAATAATGAATATAAAGTGGCTTTGGGTTTTTTGGGGTTTTTTAAAATTAATTACATGGTACAAGATCACTATTTAGAAATATATTGCATAAAGTCCTATTAGAAAGGAAGAAATAATTATATAAGGAAGAAATACAATCAATAAGCCAAAATATCAATACCCAGTACCTGCAGGAAGGGGTAGTTGTGCTGTAATTAGTTCCTTGGCTACCTGGTTCATTGCTTCTGTGTGGATTTCCTGTGAACTTGTGAATCTGATATTCTGTATCATGTTGGAGTTATTAGACCTACATGTTCGAAGCCAAATTTTATGTCAACTGGGGATCTAACTCTATTTGCTACCTACTTGTATGTTATTATTAAATGAGAACTGGAAAAAATCTATATTGTACATATTTTGGATATAAATGCCCCCACGTATGCTGTTTGTTTCCATTGTATGTGTTAGTCAACAAACAGCAGGTCAGGGTGACTTGCTGCTTTTGGTCACTCACTTTCTGGTCTCGTGCTGACACAAGATCCCAGTGCTGGTTACTCAACTTTGAAGAGGAGGAGGGGTGAAAACCGCTTAAGAAATCTTAGATCTCTTCCTATCTTAGATCTCTTCCTAGCTCTGCATTTTCTTAAAAAATAAACTGTTGTTTCCTAGATCCTGTGAATCGAGCGATGCCCAGCCAGACCTTAGATGGCCAGGAGTTTAGGAGAAGGTGTTAGGTCTTATCTGACCCCTGGAGCATCAGAGGAGGAAGGTAGAAAGGAGGGAGAAGCCCTTGAGAGGCAATTCATCCATCGCACTGCTCAGCAGAGCTCTCTGTGTCAGTAGTGCACATTCGCTTTAGTAGGCAGATTCACCATCTCCTATTTCCTGCCTTTGGGTTTTCTTGGCATGTCAGGATCCATGTCCTCTGTGCACACCCTGGGCTGTAACGTCAAGTGGCAGTGCTGGAGCTCAGCACACAGCTCCTGCCGCCCCTGCACACCCCAGTGTGTCACAGCCAGGCTCTGCTCTAGTTTCAGGACACACCACAAGTGTGACCTGGGGGAGGGATGGGGGCAGGGGCTGGGGTGGAAAGGCAGCCGGGGGCAGTGAGGGAGGGATGGAATGGGCAAGATACTGGGTGGCATTCGTTAACTCCTGAGCGTTACATGAGAAATACAGCAGCAATGTGCACTGGCTTGAAAGGAAAGTCAAGTTGTATAAATTCCAACTTTTTTTGTGGCTAAATACATTAATTGTGTCAGACAAATAGGGACCAAGGCCAATTTTTCATCAAATCAGCTTGCAGAGAGGGCGCAGCCCTCTGAAAATACAGGAGCAGAGTCACCCCAGCGCACACTGCCTTCAGATGGGGAGATGGTCAGGGCCAGTGAGGCAGCTTTGGGAGCCTGATCTCTGGGGTCTTCTCGGGGCGCTTCGTCCAGCTCCCGGCTGGATGGGAACGGTGGTGGGGAACAGGAGCAGCTGGGCACGGACCCGTCTGGAGCAGGCACAGCGCGGCCAGGCAGGTTCGGCCCTGTCCCGGACGGTCCCCACAACCCCCAGCACGGCTCCCTCTGAGGAGAGGCTCGAACCAGCGAGCGACCCCGCGCCGGAGCTCAGGCGTGCGAGAGCCGCGGAGGCCGCCACCCGCCGGGCGCCCAGCGGGCCGGGGACACGGGGCGGCCGCTGCCGAAGGCCAAGGGCCACGCAGCGGAGCTCGGCGCGGCGGAGCGCCTCCGTGCGAAGCCCGTGGCAGCGCGGCCCGAGGGGCAGCGGGCGGCGATACGGCACCGCCAAGGGACGCTCGGGGCGGCGGCCGGCGCCGGTGCGCTCGCTTGGGGCCGCGGCACCTCCCCGGAGCCGGGGCCGGGCCGCGCGAGCAACCCCAGCGCGCCCCCTGCGGGCGGCTGCGCGGCGGGCCGGGCCGGGCCGGCAGGTCGCGCGCCCTGACCCGCACGTGACCGCCGGGCCGCCCCCTGCCGGCGGGGCGGTGTCGGGATGGGCGCGGCCTCCCGCCGCGCACCGCCCCCGCCGCCGGCCGACGCCGCCGTGCGCGCGCCGCCCCTCGAGGCTGCGCGCTGACGTTGCGCGCTGTCGGGGCGAGCGGTGTGCGGCGCGCGCGGGGATGGAGCAGCCGCCGGCGACGCGCTCGGGCCCCGGGCTCGGCCGGTGAGTGACCCGCGGGCCGCCCGCCCGCCCGCCGCGACCGGCTCCGTGGCGCTGGCGGCGCCGCTTCCCGCCGCCCGCGGCCGAGGGCGCCCGCGCGGCCCGGGCGCGGCGGCCTCCCCCGCCTCCGGACCGGGTGCTCGGCCGCGCTCTCCCGCCGCCGCCTCGTCCGTCTGTGGCTGGTCCGGAGCTCCCGTCCCGGCCCCCACCTCGCACGCCTCGGGCGAGGGCCGCGGCCCGGCCCCGGCCGCCTCGGGGCCTCCCGTCCCCGTCCCCCCGTTCCGGCCCGTCGGGGCTCGCGGGCCTCCTTGCCGGGCCCGGGGCGCAGGTGCACCCCGGCGGGGGCGGAGGGCGGCCCGGCGGGCGGGAGCGCCGCCTTCTCGCCCGCGCCGGGGCGGGCGGCCGCCGCCGAGCCGAGGCGGGGTAAGGCGCGGGGCCCTCGCCGCCGCCCGGCCCTTCCCCGGAGGCCGCGGGGCCCGGTACGTGCGTGCAGCGATGCCTGCCAGGCGCCGCTGGTGCGTGGGCTCTTTGTGCGGGGTCCGGCCGCGCCTGCGGCAGCCGAAGTTTGGGTGTTTCCTTCAGCCGCTCCTCCCTGTTTCTCATGAGGTCAGCGACCGGTTCTCGCATCGCGCGGACCTGTAAGCGAGCCCGGGTTTTGCCAGTCTAAACGCAGGTCTTTGGAGAGAGGCCTGTGTGAGGACAGGCTGGAGCTGCGGTTGCTGAGCAGAGTCCCGAGCTCAGAACTGAAACTGTTCGTTGCTCGGCTGCTGTGTGCAGCTGCTGGAGCCATAAACACCTGGTGCGTGTTGGCAACACGTACTGCAGCCAACAGTGTGAGCAGCGGCTTGAGGTGTTGCTTTCACTACAAGATTCGATCAGTGAGGAAACTCAGGGAGGCTTCTTGGTGGGCAGGGGGTGTACAGATGTGAACCGGAGGTGCCGAGCTCTGAGTGGGAGTAGTGCAACCACCACTGCATCAGAAACAGCATCTGTTGGCCTCAGACCTGAAAACCAGACGTTTCAGCGAGTGGGAAGCCGTTAGTAACACGCTCCCGGGCTAGGAGCGTGGCTGTGGAAGTCGTTAAGCCTGAGCACCCGGTGCAAGGTTGTCCTCTTGTCTCAGGGGAGCAAGTGGTGCTGTCCTTGTGCTTGCTGCTGGCCCCATTTTAAGCAGCGTTGATGTGTTGCAGATGTCTTCGTGTGTAGTTAAGAGGATGATGCCAGGTGTGCGAGCTGGGAGGACTGTGCCCCTCCTGCTGCTGGGGGAGTCTGTCCCCTCTCTTGCCTGGGGACAGTGGGGCACCCCAGCTTGTGGGGTTTGGCAACCCCCATAGCCTCTCCGGGCTCCTAGGCTGATCGGAGCCCGGAGCTTTGAATCCACTGTGCCTGCCTGCCTGATAGACCTACTCGGGCAGCCTGGAAGCCATTCAACATATGGAAGTAAATCAAAGATGGAAGAAAACCTACCTTGTGTTGAATTTGTATTAGAAATAAATTGGGACTTAAGGCTTTTATACCGTCATACCATTTGGAGGGGGAAGTTTTTTGCTTTGCCATTAAAAAGTTTGGGGCTTCCCCTCACCTTGTACCACATAAAAGTTGCTGGGTTTTGTGTTTTAAGCTGGTCTTTGGCACGGTTTGGGTGCTCACATCGTATTAATCACAGCTGAGGATCTAGTAATTAAAAACTGCATCTAATTCAGATATAAAATAGAAATAATTGAAAGACGATGGCTTTTTTGTTTCCTTTGGGTGTTCAAAAAGATGCATGCTCTAGCACATCAGGTCCTGTTCTGGTTCCATAAATGGTCCAGTGCCTGGCTGTAAACTGGTGGCATTTGCATTGAGTGGGCTGCTGTACCTTGCACTGGGGTTAAGCAAAGCTTGAATTAGTTTCTCATCAGGTCTTTCAGAGAATTGTTGTTGAACCATCCAGAATAATTGTCATAATGAAATCTTGGGCTGCGTTTTAGGAATTTGGGCTTGAGAGGTCTGGGGGAGGAGTCTTCTCTCCCCACTTGCTTCTCCAGTGTGTCTTCCTGATGTGGTGTGTTAGCTGCCGCTGGTTCCACAGCTGTCATCTTCTAATGAAAGCTGGGCTTTGGGAACTGGGTTTAAGCTCTTGCTCAGGTGAGCTGGCTGAGTGCTTTCCCCTTGATGGACCTGAAATCTCCTCACCCTCGAAATACGGCTGGTCACTGTCCGTGATGTCTGTCTGTCCTCTCGGGCTCAGTGAAAGCGGTAACTGCAGCAGGCGTGGGTGCCGCGGGATGAAGTGGTGCTTAGGGAAAAGACCATTCCCCCTGGATGAGGGGATGAGTTTCTTTAGAACTAACAGGGCTCCTGTAACTCTAGGGCGAGAGAGAGGTGGTATTTCAGCATAAACAGTGAGACCTGTTACAGTGGTGCTAGGTGCCCCTGCTTCAGCAGGGTCAGAGCAGATGCCCTGCAGAGGTGCCAGCCCAGCGGGTCTGTGGTCCGGTGGACTCAGCACAGCGTTTGGTAGTGGACAGACTGGCATCCTTGGGAAAAGTGAAGGTGCCTGGATGAAATGCAGTGTGAAGGTGGTGGGCTAGATGTCATTTGTCAGCACTGCTAGAAAGGGAGTAGTCTGCTATGATCTAAATACTTAAAATTCCTAAAACCCTTGAACAATCGAGGTGTTGGATGCTGTCACAGCACAGTGACTTTGTTCTGTAAGCTGACTGAAAGCCCCAAATGCCTAAAATTATTCCTCTGGCCAAGCATGTTACAATGGTCACAGAAGGGAAAGGAAAGAAGATGGAAACAAGTGGTTATATGGAGCTTTTTTTTTTTTTTCTTCTCCCAAGTGAAATCTCTTCATGCTTTTAGAAGCGTTTTATAATAATGCAGAACGAGCTGACCTTTTATTTGTAATGAATCCTCCTCCTGTTGTACCAGAAGTACAGAAATGTGTATCATGGTAACGCTGAACAGCTTTGATTTGGCACCTAGCTCTGCCATACTGTGTGAAATGCAAACTCAGAACAGAAGGTCTCGGCACCAAAGAGTTTGTTTCACTGACTTGAACCCAGATTGGGTAAGTTCAGCCGTACACCAACGCCCCTAAATGTTCCTGCAGGAGCTTCCCAGTGTATATCTGACATCCACACTGTGCTGGGCCTCCTCACTTTGTGAGCTGTCCTTCGTTTTGGACAGCAGTTTAGTCCTTCAGTCTGACGCTGGTTACACAAGCGTCCCAGTGTGAAAGCCCAGGGTGAACATCGAGGCCCCTAATGAGCTGGGAGGCTCTGTTGGGAAGAGGCACTCCGTGGTGTGGCATTGTGTAGCTTGCTTGTTAGGATCAAACAGTATCTGCATGCTTAGAGGGTTTTCCCCCTTGCAATAATTTGTTAGGTTAAAGTGCTCAGAATGTGAGGAAGCTTCAGAGGCTGCTTCTGGTGTTAAATACACAAAGCTAGCATAAACCTGATATTCCAAATACAGGTTAATTCTTGTCTCTGATGAGACTCGGTCTGTCCTGCTTTGTTGCCTATCAGATGTTAATGGTGTTTCTTACTGTGCTTGTTAATTTTGGCAGGTCTTTCTCCTCCACAAAGAAGCTTTGTCGCCAAGGTTTACTCTGAAAATGACCTACACTACTGACTGCAGATGTCTGCAAATGTAGAAGCTGATAAATCATGTCTCCTTCCCTCCCCTGACTTTCCTGTTTCCTGTGGAATTTATACTTCCAAGTCTTTTTAAAATTTGACCTCTGCTGAAGACATTTGGATTACAACTGTGAGATATCTATGCAAAGGAACGAGCTAGCCGGGGCAGTTTTGAGGTATGTGTGCCTGTTGTGACATAGCACATGGGAAGCAAAGGCCATCTGATGGCAGGGCGAGGGGAACTCTGGGCATGTGTGTTCAGAGTGATCTGCACCGTTCCTCGTGGCCGTAGCTGTGGAATGTACATACACACAGTGACACTGTATGAGCACCAGGATATCCAGCTGGCGTTGCCTGGAGGGTGACCTTGTTTGAACCTGCTGTAGGAACGTTCAAAAGCTTCCTTTCAGAAGAGCTTGTGTTTGAGGCCTGAGCATTCACTGCTCACCCATTCAGTTCCTAAATGCCTCTGAGCTCTGCAGAGACTTTCTTCTTCCAAGCCTTGGACAGACATTAAGTAGTCATTGAAATGCATGTGGGAGGCAGTGGTGGTTTCTCTGGCTAGATTAGTGTTCAGATGAGGTTAGAAGATACCTGCCTTGACTCAAAAGCATCTTCAGTGGAAGCTAGAAAAGAAATAGGTCTTGCCTGCCTCTTCTGCACGGGTCTTAGCAGAGTGGTCTTTTTGCTCACAAAAAGCGGCAGCCTGTAACACACGAGTGGCAGAGCTGGGTGGGCTTTGCTTTGTGACTGCAGCTTTGTCCCACCCAGATAATGGGATGGAGAACCTTAACTGTTTGAGCAGCACAGAAAGTCGATGGATCTTACCATAAGGCATTCAGCTGTCCTTCCATACTGAATCCTAAACCTGGCATGAGGAAGTCTGCTAACTTCCTCTGTACAGGCTGAGAAGGGGCTGCTGTGCGCTGATAAAATCTGCTGACTCTCCTTTCGTAAGCTGCTTGGACACGGTTATCTTTTCTGTCACATGGGTGTTCATGCTAAGGCTCCAAGGCAGTGGTGGGCCTATCAACTGATTGTGGGTTACAACGAAAGGTGGAAAAACACATCTCTCTGCCAGAAGAGACTTTCTTCTTTTTTAAAGCAAAACTAATGTGCTGACAGTAGATACCTGACTGAATTACTCAGCCTGCTACGTTGCTGTACAGTATGTATTTATCAGACATGCATTTCCTAAGGGGTTTTATTCATGAACTCCAGTGATTCAGGCTGAGATGATACAGGAGGGATGCAGATCTGACCTACCCACCTGTCTGCCTTAATAACCCCATGATGCTCCTGTGACAGGACAGCAAAATGGGCTGTGTTGGCAGCGCTGTGTAAGCTGTAACTGGCAGTGAGGTGCCATGGTCAAGAAGGGTGTCCTTACCTGTCGTGCAGTTGTTCCTCTGTCATTGCCCTGCAAGTGGAGCTAGGATCACCCCTTTGTAAACTTTGTTATGAGTGGGCAGAACTTGGTGCTGCAGGGTTTAAACGTGTTCCTCTGCCTGACCTGGGCATCGCCGCCAGGCTGCGGTAGCATAGTAAAGCAGTGCTGGATAGAAAAGTGCATTTGTTCCCTGTGAGCTGCTTTCATGAAAACTGGAGAAGCATACTGGAGTTCCAGGAGTGAAATGGTTTGCTGAGCTGCCTGCTGTGACCTTAGTGCATGTTTTGGATAGTGTACTGGGGACCTGGGTTCTATAAGCCAAGGAGGTGCCTTCTTTTCAGCTGTATGAGAGTTACGATCTAATTCCGTTAGTTGAAATCGGTGCACGCTTCCCCAAAAAGCTACTGGCCTGTGAGAATTGAACCTGTACTGATACATAGATTCTGCATGTCCCTGGCTGTATATCCCTAAGCAAAGTGCTAATCTTTCTTCCCTTTCTCATAAGCTGAGTTCAGTCTACCTTCCCATGAAACGAGTGTTTTACGAAGCATGACTTCAGTGTTTGCAGTGCAGTAACTGCAGTTTTGTTACTCAGTCTCCTGTGACTGAAAGGGAACACTAATGTGTGGAGTAGCAAAGAATTTGAGTGTAAGGTAGAGTTTTCTTTTGATATAAAGAGATGGTCTGAAAGGTGAAATTCTGTAGACTGGAGAATGTTGCCCTACAAGGTGCCTTAAAAGTTTCAGGGATCATTAAGGGGCACTGATATGTTGAGATGGATGGTGGTGACATTGATTCAACCTTGTGATGGGTTACGTAAGAAGTTTGCAGACACCTACGTACAATTTCTTCAGAAACAAATTTGGCAAACTTTGGTATTTCTTGCTTTGTCTGAGCTGGTTGGTCTCCCTTATCAGATTCCTTAGTGCCCTTTGTCCTGGAGTTGTGGGCTGTTATTTTCCTAGAAGCTAGTTGCCCCAGTGATTATCCTGTTTGCAAATAAATGTATTGTTTGAGATTTCCAGGTATACTAGCTTGAAGCAAGAAGACCGTAGCCTTTTCTGGGGTGGTCAGAAGTACCACACCAATAGCAGCTCAGGATTTGTATCCTCTGCCTGTGGGAAAGCACTGAACAATCATCACAGGCTCGTAGTAGTAAGGTGCAATATCCCCTGTCTGTAAGGGACAGTGACCATGTGTTATCCTGAGACTAAATAATGGTTAAAACTGGAGAAATGAAAAAAGGTGAATTTTGGTCAGGGTCTGTTGTACTGAACTTGGCTGGCTTGTGCCAGTGAGGGTTGACTTATCAGTAAGGTGAAAGTGTTGTCCTTGGAAATCTGTCCCCTGGAGGTGTGTGGTGCTGTGATCCTTCACCATGTTGGCTTCCAGTTGAGAGGACCCCTTGCTCTGGTCTTCCACGTCCCTGTTGGAGCTGGGGTGCTGCTCATGCTACACTGCTACTTGTTTTCAGCTCCCAAGAGCCAGTGTAGTGCAAGAGTGCCAGCTGAACATGCTGTGCCGGTGCTGTGTTGTGGGAGCAGCAGCTTGCTGGGAGCCCCCTGCCCACCCATCTCCTCTGTCTGCCGCAGAGGCAGGTCTCAGGTGGGACGTGCCCCTGTCCCTGCGAGGGGAGCCTGCAGGTTGGTGTGCTCGGTGGTTACCATAAAATTCTTGGATGGGAAAGAGCCTGAACTGGATATATGAGCCTTTTGGTAGCTGGTTAGTTTGCAGTGTCCTAGGGCAGAGAGGTGAGGGTGGGATGGGGTGCGTGGGGTGGGCAGGCTGCCACAGCACTGCCAACTGGTCTGCAGAGCACTGTCACTGCTGTCACACTTGCTGTAGGCGTTGGCTTTCACATGGTCTGTCCTGCTGAAAGAGTGAGTTTTGGTTTATCAGAGTCCTGTGAATGCTTCAAGTGCAATTCCAGTTTGTGGGAGAAGAAAAAAAAATCCAAAGTGGTTCTTGTTTTCATGTTGGCTTTACTCCCTGATAAATCAGGGTCTCGAGTCTTCATCTCTAAGTCTGTTCTAGTTGCAACAGTCTGGTGTCTTATTTCTTTGAATCTGTGACCTCATTTTTCCCCCTGCTTTTCAGATTTTCCTTTTTTAGTCAGCTGTTGAGATGCTCACCTATAAAACTATCCAAATATTCATGACCATTAATGTATAATTAAGGTGATGGAAGGAAAGCTTCCTAAGATGTAAAGCTGAAACAATGTAGGAACTGATACTTCCAGTTGCCTGAGGATTCTGAGAAACCAATTGATAAGTGAACTATAGAAACTGAACCGTAGAGGAAAGTCATTAAAGTTTGGCTTGGGAAATACTTAGTATGATTGTGAATAGCCTAGAACATGGGCAGCTTGCAGTACAAATGTCAATGAAGGGGAAACTTTCAAAGTGAACCACAACTGTGTAATCAAACATTACCTTATTTTGGCTTTGTGTTCAAATGCCCACCAGTTCAGTCCTGATCAGTATTCACATAAGTAAACCTCAGGCATCTCATGACTAAGTGGACAGACTAATGTTAGGATTCTTAAGGGTTAATTCTAGTTGTGGAAAAAAAATCTTATTCTATAAGAAAACTCACTGATTAATTTCTTCTAGATGATAACTGGTTTTCCTTCACTTGCTGTGAAAAGTATACTTTTGGTACCTTCTAAAATTAGAAAGAAATTAAGACATACAGTTCAAGAGAAGAACTGCTAGCTTTCTTGGTGAGGAATGTGGGTTCACACTCTCCGGGAGACAGTGATGGATGTTGTCTCTCCAGACCTCCTGTAGTAAACATCTCTCCCTTCCTGTCAAGCACAATTTTCTCTGGAGCTTTAGGTCCTTTGAGCTTGCTGCATATTTGTGTTTATTGGTATAATTTTCCTGATTTCCAGGATGTGGTGAAAAGCCTGAGCAAAGAATACAGGAGGGACAGGTATAGCAGGTTCTAGACCAAAGCTATCAGAATTAGTGACAGGCTGCTTCTCTAAGAGCTCTTGTATTACATAACAGCTGTAGCTAGGGAGTGAGGCTGCTTGTTGTTCAAAGGTTTGGCAATAGCATTGGAGTAGTGGGAGAAATCTCTAAAAATACAGAACTCTTGCATATTAATTGGCAACATGTAAAAAATTCATTAAAACCCTTTGTGTGAGCTGCTTCAGTCTGTAACACGAGAGGGAAATCTGCAGTGATAGCCTAGTAGTTGTTGTCTAAGAGGGGGTAATTAAAGTGGTGGAAGTGCTGGGTGTTTAAAAAAGCCACAACCTCACAAACACACACACACCCAAAAATCCAAAACAAAAAAATAATCCCCCAACCCCAAACCAAACCAGAACACCCAACCACTTTGTCTGTGAGGTCGGTGGTCAGAGCAGCATGATGTCCTGGTGGAGGCCAGTCATGCGTGGAGTACCCCAGCAGTTGATACTGGGTCCAGTACTGTTTAACCTCTTAATTAATGGCATAGATGATTGAGCCGGGTGCACTGTGAGCAAGTCCGCAGATGATAGAAGGTGAGAAGTTGATGTACCAGATGATTGTGCTGCTGTCCAGAGGTACATGGATAGGCTTGGGGAATAGCCAGGTAGGAACCTCTTGATGTTGAGCAATGGGAAATGTGAAGTCCTGCACCTGGGGAGGAATCACCCATGTAGCAGGGGGTATATCTGTATACATGATGCTGAGGACCTGACTGTCTGGGAAAGAGGTCTGCAGGAAGCAACCTGGGAGTTCTGTTGAACACCCAAGTTGTACAACAGCTCTGCAAGGAGCTGTTAACATGGGTCTTGATTTGGCTCTGGTTGTAAGCCTGCATCTCCTCACTGGTGGCAAACTTCAGCCTTATCTCAAACAAATCCGCTCCCTTTTTGTGCTGTGTTGGGGAGAGTTTTTATGGATCTTTCTTCACAGGGACTCTGCCATGAATGTGGGAGGAAACATTCTGGTTTTGGCTGAGGCTTTAAATGTGTGACTACTTGACTCCCATTGGCAAGCAAGTCGTCAAGTCCAATTTCATTATTCCAGAATTGCTGAGCTACTACTGTCTTTGTGCAGTTGGATGTGGAGGTGGATCTTGAAGAGCTAGCATATCTCTGTGTGTGGCTGCATAGCTATGCTGTGTTTGTGCAATTTCTTTGCTGTCTCTAAAAAGGCATAATGCGATGCACTGGAAGAAAAGGACCATAGATGGGCATCAGTCCAAAAAGTGTAGTCCTTCGCTCCTTTTATAAATGCCTTCTGAGGGACTAGTCAGCTGCACTTGAGTGTGTCTCACCTTGCAGTGAAGTATTTATTGTGGCTGTGCCAAGAAAGGTGGCTAAGAGTGAATGTGGAGCAGTGGTCACACCTCTGGGATATCAAAACTTGCCCTGAAAAGTTCCTCTGTTAGTGCACAAGCCATAAAATAAACCTCAGTGTGCTTGGGATGTGACATCCAGCTTCAGGGAGCAAAGCAGGCAAGTCCCAGCTCCCCTGTGTACGTTGTGCTTACAACTGACACAGGCTCCGTGTCCAGATGCCTGTTGTTGTGCTGTAATGCAGAGCCGCAGCCGCACTGAGCTCTTCCCTCAGCGCTGGAGGAGGAGGCAGCATGTCCCTGTGCTTCAGGACAGGTACTGGGGACTGCTGGGACTCCAGTCTGAGGCACAAGGGACAGTTTGCTGCTGCTCCTACCTGTGGGGTACATATGTACTCGGTTATCTTGTTCCTTGTCTCAGGCTGTGCTTGAGCCACCGGGGACTTGGGGAACTGGCTGTAAGGAGTCAAGTTTAAAACACATTATGCCTGTATCTTACTTCTCTTGGCAGCTGGGAGCAGAGTCTTGGCAGTGAGTGTAGGTAAGGAGTTGTGGATGGGGTTGGTCTTCCCAGCCTCTGTCCGGCGTTGGCTGAGGGACTCCAAGCAGTCTGGAGGGGACAAACTGAATGTCTTGTTTCAAGCATTGCAGGGAGGGACTTGCTAATGTTTAATTAGAAAAAATGAGCCATTTAAACAAGCTGGCCCCCAATTAAGCTCATTACTGTTATAATAATGTAATTTAAGAGTTGCACTTAATTAAAAGCTCCCTGGACTAGCACACTGGAAGAAAGATCAGGAAGGACAATTTTCTTCTGAAGACCAGGGATGAAACTGTTGTGTGAATATGAGAGACAGTTTGGAATTGTTAGAGCAGTATCAGCCCTCTGTGCGTCCTGTTAGGTGAATCCCGATCTTGCCTGTTTTCTGTCTTGTTTTAGGTGATACTAATGCAATGAGCTGTCAGGTTATGCAGCCTGCAGGCAGGTTCTTTCTAATGACAGTGGTCTTGAGATGGAGCTTTTGGGTATCCTTCCCAAGAGCGTGGTGGGAACTGTCATGTGAGATGCATGTTGCTGCTTTTGAGTCCGAGTCTTAGGTCTGGAGGGACTGGTAAAGGCACGCTGTGCAGATGGGCTGAAGGTCTGGGTTGCAGTATGGGAACGGTTATTGGTGTTTTGGGTTAGTAGACTTCCCCCCATCTGGGAACTGAATATGGTTTGAGTTGGTCTTAGTAGACTCTTCTGAGTCAAACTTCTACCTTGTAGCTGGTTTGATGCTAACTGTCAGTGGAAGGTTGTGCTGTATCCAGTACCAAAAGTACCTGAGTCAATGGGAAAAGCATTGTGACTGTTGAGCTGAATAAAAACTTCTTTTGATCTCTCAGTCTCAGTAAGTTGAGTCAACGCTTCTGAAAGATCAGAGGATTAATATTGGTTTTGAGTCATCAGGGGGAGTATTTTACCACTCTGTGCCAGGTTAGTTCTACTTTCTTCTTTCACGAGTCATTGTAAATACGATACTTTCCAAAATTCAGGGCTGAAAGCACATGTTAAAATTGCCTGTAGCGTGGGTTGCTGGTAGATGATATCCTTCTTTATAAGCCTGCTAATTTAACTTGCTTTATCCCTCTTAAACTCCAAGTCTGGAATAAACCTTTCTTTCAGAATTAGAAGCTAGCTCTTGCCAGCTTCTGTGCTGGCGTTGTCACGGGTGAATTTGCTGGGCCTTAAAACCAGACGCCGTCTCTTCTTTCTTTTATGACCAGCATGCTTAAAAGTCTCTCTGTAGTGCCTGAAATAGCTGTAGTGTAACCTTTTGTCTTTCCTTGGAAGTGAAATGAGAATACCTGTATTTCCAGTTCTGGTTCACTTGTTCCTGACATTTGAGTCAGCTCTGACACATTGAAAGTGGCAGCATCTCCTGGCAGAGAGACAGTGAGGATAAGAGCAGCTCTGATCACTCTCCTCTGCCCCTTCCTCTCCTGAGAAGGTCCTGCCAAAGCATTTGGCATGGCCTGGTAATGTGGCATATTTCAGATACTGGAGGATTTGAGCCAGGTAACACAAGTATTCCTGGCAGAAGTGGATGGTAGGAGTGCAGCTGACCACAGAAGCGTTTGAGATGCTTCAAGGAATTGAATCTATTCCAGCAGAAGACTTCTTTAAAGAGGGGGAAACTAGAGTAAACTGAGTTATGCCTTTTCACCTTTGTGTGTACATAATTCATTTGGTATTTGATGGCAGGCTGGCTTTGCTGCTGTACTACACTGAACAGGCTCAGTACAGGCCCCGGCCTGTGAAGGAAGAAGTACTTCCACAGCAGGCCTTAGCCACCTTAGTGAAACAGTTCTCTCTGCTGTTGGGGAACGGGAATGTTTTGCTGTTGGTATCTCTAATAGTGAACATTGATAAAGCAGCTTAAAACATTTTCTTCAAGCAATGAACTATGGCTTGTTTTGACAAACAGGACTGGGCCTGTGAAGCTGCATTTGAATGAGGCAGACACTGGATACTGCTGTAGCAGTTTTCCCTTCTCACGGCCCATGTAAGCCAGCAGCTTTACCCGTCTCTAGTTGAGAGGGGAGGAGATTGTGCAGCTGACCGGGTTTTCTGTGATCCTTACACGTTTTCCTGAAGTACCACATATCTTAACTCATCTTCACCTGCTCTCCATCGTCTGGGCTGCAGGGCCTGTAGCATCCTTTGACTGTGCTCTTAGCCTCAGTGAGTGTGCCTCCAGGACTGGACACCGCTGCCTGGTTGGGACCATGCACTTGGGACTGGTGTGTCTGTGTCATCAGTGTCCCTGCTTGAGATAATCGTGATGCAATTGCTTATGACTTCACTGCATGCTGGAGTGTGGAGAGTTAAACCATGTTATTAAAAACCCCTCCACTAATATGCAGATCTTCATTTGTGAGCGCTGGCTTCGCACTGTGAGTATGTGCAGGCACCTCCTGAAAAATGGCTTGTTGCTGATGATAATATTATCCAGTGCTTCTGTCTTGGAATGCTGGTCTACTTGTTCCTGTGCTATTTGTTTCTTTGTGGAAGACCCAATATTTTGAATATTTCCCTAATACTCCTTCACTGCTTTCCTTTAGGGAAGGTAGTTTCTCTGTTTACAAAACGTCATACTTTTGTCAAAATGAAATTATTTTTGAGTGAAGCTGATGTGAGTTCCTGTTTCTCCAGCTGTTGAGAACACAGCTTCAGATAGGAGGCTTTTGGTAACGCCGCTGTGGAGCCATTGGCCCTGTTTCTGTACTGCCTCCCTTCTTTAGCCCTGCCCCAAAGTTGGTATAACCAGCTCCACAGTCAGATTTTTCCCCTGTGCTGCTTTCCGGTTTTTTTGCTTCGGTTCACATCACAGCCCTGGAAACAGCTGGAATAGTGGGCTGTCACGCTGTGGGACTCGACATGAGCCATTGGGAGGCAAAGGAGGTTGGAAAATCTTTAAATTGCTATTTTTGTTTTACTTCTTGTATTGTGAAACGCCAACTACCAGTCCCTGCTCGAATGGTGAGTGGAGATGGTCTCTTCAGTGCCCTCCAGTGAAGCACTGGATTCAGCACGTGCAGTGGGTGACTGACCTGTAGGGTGTATAAGCACAGTTGGAACTTTTCCCTGTAGTGACACGGCAGAGATGTCGTGGAGGAAAGGCAGCAGTTTGGCTTTCCTCTTGGCTTGGTTCTGACAAGCAGGTGAGGCTGTGGTTTGTCTGAAACACACCTAAATCCAGTGAAAGTGTCAGCTGTCAGTCATCTCTTTGCAAACTGTAGTTGCAGCCTTGTGTAACTGCTTCCACGTTACTCATACTTGTGGTGGACACAATGTGAAACTACTGACTCTTAATCCATCTAGTTGAAGATGCTAATAGGAAAGTTTCCTCTTAGGTCTAGTAAAACATAAGGTACTTTAAGACTTCATTGTATGTAACTAGGCCCATGAAATTTGTTTTTCTTCTAAAATATCTGAAGGCTGTGTTTTTGGTGCTGTCTCTGAACTTTTAGGTATGTTCACAGAAAAGGCAAGCAAATGTGTATGATTTATGTAATTGTGAATGTTGGCAAATCAGAAGGCTCTAGTTAAATCTTTCTTTAACCTTGATGTAGCTTTCTTTAAGCACTTGTTTTATTAATATGATAGAAAATACCCTGTGTGTAGCCTTTTCCAGGAAAGGGTATTTTTTAAAGTGGTTTTGGTAGGTTCCATTTGTAAGCAAATTGTGAGGAGGCAACAATGAGAGATCATGTAGGTATGACATTAACTGTATAAGGGTAAATTTTACATTTGGTTCTCTGTTCCATAAGTCTTATTTAACCTTAAAGCAGCTTCTTGACCTTTCTATGTCTGTATTTTCATCTGAAAACTAGGGAAGTAATAGTAATTCAGTATAATGTAGGAGTATTCCAAGTGTAAAGTCACAGCCTACTCACCTGTTATGGTGATGCAAACAGATAAATAGTTTATGTAGCTAAGAGATTCACTGGTGGGAGTGCTTTAAAGATAGCCAGTGCTTTCTAGAAGGCAGAACAGGAAGCTCTGCTGAACTTGGGAACCAGTAACGGAGCCCCACAGTCAGACTGTTGTGCATACCAGCTCTACATGCAGAGTCTTGAAAGTCTTGTAATGAATTTACAGGTTGCAAGCTGTAGAGATACAGCTGGGAGAGTCTGCTTTGTTTTTCCTGTGATGTTTATAGCATATACCAAAACCTGAATGATTATGTCTTGGTGGCTCTGCATGGAGTAGTCTTGGCCTCTCTCTCCTTCTTTGATTCAGACAAGTGTGTGAACGCTGGGTTACTGGAGTGTGCAGAGAGGGGTGAGAAGATTTCGGTGGCAATTGGTTGTACTTCACAGCACCAGAAACACTGCTGAAAAAGACACTCAACTCTTAAGCCACTGCAGTTTTGTAATAAACAAGGAAAATTAGGTAATCTTTGGTGTTTACATCTATGCTCCTTACGCTGTGAACTTGTAACTCCACAGAGGAGACATTGGTCTCTTTATCCACAGCAGCCAAAGAGCAGCACTTGTTTTACCTCAGCACCATCTTAGAGATCGCCCATGAGTGGTGTTGGAGATGGTTGACTGGGAGGTGAGTGTGTGCAGGCAGATGTTTCTTCAGAAGTAATTGGAAGGAGAAGGGCATCTGTTACTCATCAGGAGAGTGTTTGGTGTCTGCTCATCTGTGATTTGAGTGCAGTTTTCTCTTTACCTACAGGATTAATATCTGAGCTTTCAGGAGCAAAAAGCAGTGTTAGTTTTGTTGGTCAGGAGCATTAAATATAAAGTGATAGGAAGGAACTGTTTCAACAGGATGTGGATCTGAGAAGAGGCTGGTGTTGAAAAATCCTCTGGTATTTCTGTGAACACACTATACTGGCTACTAGTAAGAAAATTAACTATCCCAGCAGAAACCAGGACATCTTATTAAGCTGCTCCTTGGAGATGATTGTGTGATTCATACATGAAAACTCTGCCAGCCTCTCTTACTTTATTATTATTTCTCATGTTCTTTGGTTTTCATACAAGTGACCTGTGATTTATTGTCGAAGTTGTGGGACTAGTAAATGAAGGATTGCTTCACAGTACTTGTGTCAGTTGACTTAAATAATCCCTTTAACAAACGAATGCAGTTGGCTGCCTTTACAAAATTCATCAGCTTGGCATTCTAAGTTTGAGTTACTCTTAGCTGATACCTGCACACATTGCCTTCAGAGGCATCTTCAGTGCCTTGCTCCATTACAAAGCATTTTATTAAAGTACCTTCACTGGTATTAGTGTTTCTTCCCTTCTTCAACTAGATGAGTTCATCATATTCTGTGTGTTGGAGAACATCAGGCAGAGGCTGGCTTGCTCAGAACCTCTTCAACTTTTGTTGAAGAACTTTTGTTGAAGAACCTTTGTCAACTGACAAAGCTGGTTTAGCCCTGGACGTTGATCTCTCAGCCTGGGCTTTAGCCACCAAACTGCGCCTGCTGAGCCTGTGATATGAGAAGGGGGAACAAGGACAGCAGGGATGGCATCATTCAGTTGACTTCTGGATACTGATGGGAATGGTTCGGAGGGTTTAGGGATCATTTTGCAGAAATCAGTAAAACCTGTTGTGATCCTGCTGTGTTGGTTTTGCCCTGCAACACTGTGCAGTTCACTTGAAAAGTAGTCTGTAGGTCTCTTGCTTCGCCTGGTGTCCCTTGCTCCTCGTAGGGGCAGGTTCTCTCATCTGGTGCAGCCTTTCTGGCTGGATTGGATGGTATGGGCTCCTTCCCTGGAGCCCCGTGGGTGAATGTGGTGAATTCTTCAGGATGTGCCACCCACCACTCCCTCCCTTTCTTTGAAGTAGCTGGCTTTGGGCTGCTCCCTTTTCTAAGCCTCAGATGCAGGACCTTAGCTGAATGTTGGCTTTTCTCCCCCTCATCTACCAGCTGCATTGTTTAACATGGTGAGGCTTTCTGGTTTTGTTTTTGTTTCCTCTTTCAGCCATACATTATGTTCCTGCATAGAGTACTGTCAGTGATAGGGTTGTGGCAAGTTTTATATTTATTTATTTATTTATTTATTAATATCTTTTGGCCCTGGTTTTACTTTTGCACTTCACTAAATTCCAGGAAATCTTTTGGGCTTAATGTTGAATGAGGAGGAGGAAAAATTATGCCTTGAAAACCACAGGTATCCTTTCCATTAAAAATAGTAATGTTTTCCTGGTGTTTTTTCTCTGTATTATGCCATCTTACCTAAGTTGTAATTATTTCTGGTATGTCTTTTTTTTCTGTTCTTGTCCCAGTTCTCCACTCTGACTTTTAAAAAATGGTTCTGCTGTGTTAGAGCAGCTAAATATACCCATTTCTCCAGATTTTGGGTAGCCATGCCACTATCCAGCTGTTTTTCTGGGTCAAATTATTTACTCTGTTACTGTTGTCTTCCTCTTCAGATGTCTTCCAAACCACAGCCCCCTTGCATTTTGCACCCATTCCTGTTTCTCCTGAGTTCCTCTTTCTGACAGGGTTGGCTGTGAACACCCAGATCTTTGTCTCCATATTTGCTCTGCTGCTTGTTGCTGCTGAACAATGATGCTTTTACAATAGCAGCTCTGAGCTGGGTTTCAGTGGTAACTTCAGAGTTTGTTTTATTTACAAATAATTGTGGTTTTGAAGTGAGTTATCCTGAATGCATCACTTTAAATGAATAAAGTTTAAGTAAAATCTAATCACCTAGGGCATTTTCAGACTTTGGAGCTTGATCTTAGATATTTGACAATTCTTTTAAAACTTGCATGTTATGAAGTATTTGATGAGGAAAAGTGAAACAGTGGAATGAAAATTTTTCCCTACAGACGATCTAGGTACCTGGAACAAAACAGCACCAGCAGTACTTGATCTGCTTCTCTCAGTTCTCTCTAACATGTCCGAGTAGCATTTGTGCCAAGCATGGAGCTCTGCAGTAGAGCCCTCATGCATGCAGCAAACCCAACAAGCCACCCCTAAAATTTGTCTGTTCTTCGTAAGTGCAGGAAAGTGAAGTAGCAGGAGCTTTTCAGAGCTTAAAAACCCCAAACCCGAAACAACTTCTTACAGAAAGTGGGAGATTTGGTTTATATGTCAGTGAAAGCTGTGATTGACGTGGGAGAAGGGACAAGTCGTTTCCATGACCTTACATCCCCAAGCCTGTCTCCAGGCACTCTGGGAAGTGTAAAGGCTGGGAATGAATTTCAGTCAGAAGCTTCTGTTGACCTGCAGGGTCCTGGAGTGCTGTGGGGCAGATCTGTGAAGACCTCACTGGCAGAAGCTCCTGTGGTTCTTATAAATAAAAAATAACACTTAAACTTTAAAAAGACGACAAGTATAATGGCTGTGCAGTTACGTTAGTGGCACCTCACATTGTCCTGTATGGTTCTCCACTCGTGCTGTTGTAGAAATGAGGTTTCTTCTGTGTCAAGATCTCTTCTCAGAAATGGGTTCATTCAGTTTTTCGAAGTTCTTCATCTCTGCTGTCATCACTTCATATTCTGGCATCCCACTTGAGTGGTTCTGATTAACATTTTCTTTATCTCTGCTGTCATCTTGTAGGTGGGAACCCAGTGTAATGAAATAGTCAAAACGCTCCCGTTGTGCAGTCTTACAGTGTTCTACCGAGTGCTGGTGTGTTCTGGAGCTCGGGTCCCTGTTCTCAAGAACTAGTTGAGTAACTCACCTCCTCTGGAAGCTCAGATGCTTTAGTGGTGTTGGCAAACAGCATGAGTGTGGGTGTAGAAGTGCCGTGGTCGTGTCTGCTCTCAGGTGTCCTCTGGTCACCCTCTGGCGTGTTGTTCCAGCGCATGTCTGGCCTTGCCTCGGGCTTATCACAGCATTAGCGATCACCTCATGCTCTCCCATGCTTGGGTTGCTCTCTTAGGCCCCGAGAGCGGAGCCAGGATGGTGTCCTTGGCCGGAGGTGCGTCACTTTGGTCGGGCTCAGACCCTGGAAGGCCTCTCCCTTGGCCTGCTGTGGCCGGATCCGTTGCCTCTGCACAGGCGGGCCCAGCGGTGGGTGGCTGCGGTTACAGAGGGGTGTTGGCAGGACGGCAGCTGCGGTGGGCAGGGGCTGGTTCTGCTGGAGTCTGGACTGGTTGTGTCTGCACAGGAGCTCAGCTGAGGTGGCAGGCTGCCCTGTGAAATGAACTGGAAGGTGCTGGTGTTGCAGAGCGCTCCCAGTTCTCGCCTCCTGTTACAACTCCAGGTGAAGGAGGGCAAGCTGTTTGACCTGTGCCCACAGTGCTGGAGGGACTGAATGGGAGGAGAAAGTAAAAGCTGTGTGGACCAGTCCCACCTTGCAGGCTGGAGCCCTGAAATCCAACGCTGCCTTCAGCACTTCCTGGTGGCCATAAACCCCAAGAGAGAATGTCTTCATTAACTCTGTAAGGTTCAGTTTTAACTGCAAATATAATTGTATCCCCTCAGCCATTTGAAAGAGTTTTAAATACCCCACCTTCCGGAGACAGTTGCACTTAAATGGGGGGCAGGGGAGGGGAGGGATTAAAAAAAATAGAAATTGGAACCATGCTCTTTGTTGTTTGTGTACATCTTTTCTCCCATTTCCAAGAATTGCATCTCATACCCAATTTCTTTTGCAGTTTTGTTCAGTGGAGGGACTGCTGTATGTCAGCCATGCTAAAGGGCAAGTGATGGAGGCAAGTACTAGTTTATCTATTCAGTTATCTAATACTGTTTTTGCCAGTTTCTCCTTTTGAACTGTTTGTTTCCCAGTGTTGCTGTGAAATAATTACACAAATGAAGGACTATATTGGCATGTCCTGGGATGTAATGAAGGTATCTGCTCGTTGTGGCTATATATGGAATTGTGAATTTTGTCCCTGTATTTTCACACAAATAAGAAATACACGTTTGAACTTCGTGCTATGAAGTACTCCATTTCCTCATTCAAACAGGATATAAAGGTGTTTATAACTGGGGGAAAAAACAAGCACAAAACTGAAATAAATGTGCTAATTATTTCTGCTGATTCATGGGTCTTCACATTTATGAGGAGCTGCTTCCCCAGGAGTAGATACTAGGCCAAATAAGTAGTTTTAAAGATTTTCATACCAGATATGCAATTCGAAAAGCTCTTTTCAGGCTCACTACAGGCTGACCATGTGGAAATAGGAACAGACAGATGACCATGAGGCTCTGTGTAGGACCCTCCTGAACATCAGCGTCAGTCACAGGGTATGCAGGGGTAGCAGTGACTTGTCGGTGACCTGACTACGCTGATTTATTCCAGGTTGTTTTGTAAATTGGCATGGGGTAATTTAGGCAGGTTAATGGTTTCCAGCAGGTAACACATGGAATTCCAGTTAGGCTGAAGTGTGCCCTTTAAGATCAGCAGCACTGCCAGCAGTAATCTGGGTGGAAAGTGTGTGCAGGAGATCAGAAAGGTCCTGGTTAGAGAGTATAGTTAGCATCCCTGGGATGAACTACAGCTTTTCAGTGAGTCCTGACTAGAGAATGAATACCAAGGGAATTGGCTAGAATGAAAAAGGCAGTTGTGGGTCAACTGTCAGGTTTGTGTTTTACATGCCAGAGAATTTGGGGACTCCTGCTTTTTAGTCAGTGAGGTTTGTTCACTGAGCCATGTGGTCTCTTGGGTGAAAAGAAAAATCTAGTCTTGCCTTTTTTCCCCCTGAAATTTAAATTGGGGAGAGACCTGCAATTCAGCTTTCTGAGAAACCTGTTACATGGGAATAAAGAAACACTAAGAGCGAGCTCTGAAGTCAGAGCATAATATTAGTCATGAAGGCACTTGAAGTCATTTAAGAAAATGTTAAGTATGCAAAAATAAAAGGTTGGTTGTACCTTTTTTATTTTTCATTCTGCCACACAATTTCTGCATGAGTATGGGTAAATGTATTATTTGAGGTGTAGCTTATTTAAGCTATATTATTGTAGCTTAAAATGTTAATTATTATTAACATTTTAAGATGTTACTGATTAAAACTGGTCAATATATTTAGACTCAATGCTTACGTGTTCAAAGTACTGAGATACAGAAAGCCAAACTGGATTTTAAGTACTGAATTCCATCTTGCCTCCAGCTGATGGCAACGACATTTGAGAAAAAGAAAGTGTGAGGCAGCTTTTCTGATATTTTTGGATGCCAGTTTGGAAAGCATTTTGGAATAGCTATTTAACCCATTGTGTCAGGTTTCAGATGCACAAAATTGAGAGCACTCTAATTGTAACCTCAATGCTCTATGTGTCTGCAGCTGTTTTAAGATAAAAACGAATGCTCTCAAATCCCAAACATATGTTGCATTTCAAATAAAAGCGCCTGGTGTTTTTTAAGGCACAGGCTGCTTACGGCCAAGATGAAGTTAGACCTCTGTGGTCTGGTTTCTGTATTTATAGAAGCCTAATCAGAGCTTTCTCCTGCAAGAAAACAATGATCAGCTTCCGAGCATGTGATCTCATGGTGCTGATGTGAAACTCTTTCAGATACTGTGCCCGTGCTTCCTTTCTTCCTCATGCCTTTGCTGTACTTCTCCAATAGTGTGTGGCTATCTCAGTGCTCAGCTGCAATGTCCTATAACCAGCTCCTGCCTGAGCCCTGCTGGTAGGTAAGCTTGAGCCCTCTTGGAGAACAACTGCCTGTTTCCTCTCTGCTAGACACAGAGCTGCACATACATGGTGCTGCTCCCTTTCAGATTGGTTGCTTAATCCACTTTTAAAAGGCATTTTTGTTTTCTGAGAACCGTGGACGAGACTATGCTAATTGAAACCATTTCTCTTGCCTGTTCTTGCTTGAAGACAGATTTTCACATCCAGTTTCCAGTGCCATTGGCGGATATTGGCAGTAATAAGCCATTTCTTGCTGTATGGAAATGTTCTGTTTTCTTGCATATGTTAAATACTCCCGAGTTAGGCTGTCTACAGGAAGGCAGAGCAGGCGATAGATTTGAAGCTCAAATTATCTGATCTTTGTCAAGGAGCTAAAATAATTCTGCCAAAGACTAACATGCTCTTCAGAAGTTTAACCTCACGTTTTGTTAGATTTATTATGGGCTTGTTCTTAATAAACACCCCCCACACCCCCAGGTTTGTCCTTGCTTCTCCCCCTTCTGAACAGCTTTTTACCTTCTTGCTTCCCAATACCCTTTGTGCTGGGCTTCTTCCCTAGGCAATGAGTGACTTGTCTCATAGGAGCTTTGGCTTCTGCATATAGCCTAGATGCAGCTAATACTACCTGGAGGGATGCTTGGGAAGCCGATACGTTTTGTTTTGTTGATGGCATGTTTTGCAGATTGGATTTTTTAACTCACTAGTTGCTGCATGGATGTGTAATAATGACTCTTTTGTTTAACATTAGATAAGCATGAGATCACCGTGGCACAGCTGCATGCCTAGGCACTCTTGAAGCAATTGCACACCTAATTGGCTGACTATCTTGGCATTTTTAAAACAAGCCTTTTAAAGACAGGGGACATACTTATGTATGAATAGTCAAGTAAACCTGTTGGGTGTCATCAATGGAGCCCTCTGGCACTGAACAGTTGTGTGATGACCCTGATCCTGGAGGCAAATCCCAAGATCAAGAGACCAAAAAACAACATGAATCAGAGCAAAAATTATCCAAAATAACCCATAATGCTTTGGAGAACATTAATGTGATTGGTCAAGGCTTGAAGCACCTTTTCCAGCATCAGCGCAGGAGGTCATCTGTTTCTCCACATGATGTCCAGCAAGCTCAGGCTGATCTGGAGCCTGAGATGGATTTGGAAAGCCAAAGCGTCTGTGCTGAAATTGATGGTGTCTCCACCCACCCCACAGCTCTGAACCGGGTGCTCCAGCAGATCAGAGTACCACCTAAAATGAAGAGAGGGACGAGCCTGCACAGCAGGCGGGGCAAGGCAGACGCCCCGAAGGGAAGCCCACAGATCAACAGGAGGTCTGCCCAAGATATTCAGTCAGGCCGACCCAGATCATCATCTACTACAGATGCTCCTACAAACTTGTCTGTGATGGAGATTGCTTCTTCTATCTATGTAGGTGGAGAGGAGGCCGCAGCAGCAGCAGTAAGTTACCTTTGGTCTTTATCATCTCCGTGTATGTTTTCTGAAGTCTTTTGAATCTTGTCTTTAAAAGCAAGTTTCTTTGAGCAAACACTAATGCTACTGTGTTCAAAAGCTGCTACAGTGGTGAAGCAAAGAACTTAAAAGATACAAGCATTAGTCATTTTCTCACATGGCAGGTGGCTTATTTCATTCGTATTTGATCAGTGAAAGGAGAGCTACTTTGGAACACGTTAGGTTGGTTGGATGGCACACCACAGCCAAACAAGGAGCCATGGGAAGAGCAGCAGCCAGAGTAGTCCTCCTTAGCAGCTGTTACCTAGCTCCTGCAACAAAGCCTTGCATGCAAGTAGATGGCTTTTTTCTTCCCCTCTTGTTCTGTTGTGCATTTTATAAAAGTGAGGAATTGCAGTTTGAGTGAACAGTGCTGTCAGTCTCCCAGGCTGCTGAGAGGCTCTGGGAACACTGGCTGCAGCCTGTGACAGAGCTGCAATGCCAGGCTGACTGAATCCCGTATAGATCAGCCTGGATGCCGTGCTGATACGGGATCACTGCTGTCTCTCCTAGCTCATGTAGCCTGTGTGTAAAAACCATTTGCTGAAATGATGGTCTCTGTTCTGTGACATGCTCTTGCAAAGCTGTGCATATTGGCTTATTGATGATATCAGAAGCAGTGCTTGTCTTCCTGTCTCTCCTCTTTCCCAGGTCAAATTATTTGAAGCACTCCTTTTTTTAAAAAAAAAAAAGAAACCAAACCCTAGGCTTCTGATTTAACTTTAGTTAAAAGGCTGTATTTTTTATTAAATGTATTGCAGCCTTGTTCGTTGTAGAATAAACCCTTTGATACAAAGATAGGAAGCATTGTGAGACTGACTTCTGGTTGTAAGCTCTTAACTAAAGATGGTCCAACCCTGACTCTTGTACCAAGAGAAACAATCCTGAGAGTGTTTGATGCCCTTGAGAAGCACAGTCCTGAAATTGATGTAGATTTGTTGTTGTTGTTGTGAAAACTTGTTGTTATATACTACATTTTCTTTGATGTTGACTAGATGATGATGGATTGGGACTGAATGAGATCTCAGTTGTCTGGAGGTTGCCTCACCTTTACCTCTGCAGCAAGATTGCTCCCTTGTGGTACATTGTTTTCCTCACCGTGAAGCCTGCTTTGGAATACTCCAAAGTGAAAGCCTTTTCAGAGAATTCAGTGGTATAATATGCTTCCAATGTATTTCCCTGATAGTCATCCAGAAATTAGCATATCTTGCACTTACAGATTGTAATTACAAGGTATTAACATAAGTTACAGCATCATTCAAAGGTAGTGAGTAGTTTCCTCTTGGGAAAACCATTGGAGCAGTCTGCCTGGAGCTGTATTTGAGGTTTTTTGTTTCTTGACAGTAGTTAAAAGGCTACAAATAGTAGTAACATAGTTAAGAAAAGCGAATGCTCTACTAGAATAGGTTTACTTTGCAGTTGGGATGATGTATCAACTGAACTGTTAAGAGGCTGCAAGAAGGGTTCTCCTGGTAGCTCCAGGTTTATTTGCTGGCTGGCTCTTCTGTTGTGAGTAGCTCCTCATCTGTGCTTCAGGAGAATTTGGGGAAGTTGACAGTTTTCCGAGTTTGTACCCAAATCCATCAGCTTCAGTTTCTGAAGCAAGCTGTGGTTTGCTGGTGTAAAGCAGTATTTCCTCTGCGTCCTGTGCAAGCAGGGAGATTGAAGAATGTCAGGTATGTAAGGTGGGAGTTCAGGAAGGACCCGGAGGGAGGTGTGCGGGTCTGATGAAGAGCTGCCACCTTTGCCTGGAGCAGTGATCTCTGGAGCAGTGTGAGCACAAGGCTCTTGAGCGAGTAGCTGTCTCGGAGGGGTGTGACAGTGGCTCTCTGGCTCTTGGCCATGTCCTCGGCTGGATGCCCTGTGGCTTGATGAGAATGGGCTATTCAGGCCTTCAGATGTCCATGTTTGAGAGGAGGGAGGGGACTGGGGTCTGAGGGAGGACAATGAAATACGTGTGAGGAAAGGCTTTCTTTGGGGGCTGAACTGTGCAGAGACCTGTGTGACCAGCTGACCCTCTGTAGGGCTCAGTGCATTTCCAGCTGCTGCTGAATACTTGCATATTGCACCATTTTCTGGCTGACATACAGATGTATGCTGTGGCTCTAAAGTGACAAACCAAAGGAAGTGCTGTGTTGCTTTTTCATGATGTTTTGGGGAAATGGAGCTTTGGTATCTAATGTGGGCATGGGTCAGCTGGAGCAGCATTGCACAGCGTTCAGCATGCCTGAGCTGCCCTTGACTTGGGGAGCACACAGTAAGAATTGGAAAATACAAGTGCTGGTTTGGAGTTTTTGTGTTTTCGTGTTGTTTTTTTCCCTGCAAAGGAGTACAGAACATTACTCAATACTCTGAAAAGTACCTGTGTTTTGCCACGTTAACATCATATCTTGCAGTTATTCTGAGCTGAGATGTGTTCTCAGATGTGTCTGTAGGTTTAAGGTGTGCTGGTTCCACTTTAAGTTACAAATTAATGGCAGACAGCATGCAGGGTAAGTGCAGTTGATTATGCAGCTTTAAATAGCATATAACAGCTTTTACTGAATTCACAGTATAAAGATGTAACACATTTAAAAAACAGCTACATGTAAATTTTGTCACTAATGTGATTACTAGGAGAGCTTCTTTGTTTAAGATGCAGTGAAATCAGGAAAGCAGGATGCAGCCATTTGTTAACTCAGCCTTATAAAAGACATAAGTGGTTTTGGCATTTGAGAAGGCAGCTTAGCATTCAGTCTGCCACAATGTTGTAATTTTTGACTGAATTCTTGAATTGCTAAAACTGTAACTCATTGTTCATTAACTTGTATTCCAAAATTAGTTGCAGTGCAATTCAAATGGAGTTAGTAAAGAGCCAGCTAAAAGCTGAAATTATTAGAGCAAATTTAAGTGCAACAGAGATGAAGTGTGAACTCAAACTTTAAACACTGTCTTTAAGTTATGAGATAGCTGATGTCCTTTCATACAGTGTTACTTTAACCTTAAATTTTCCTAACTTAGTTAATCTCATCGAGACTAAGTTATTTAATGAAGCTGAAGAAATAGAAATAATTTATTTAAAGTATATGGCAGATAACATTCAGGAATCAGGGCTGAGAGTCCTCTGGATCCCATGGCCCTACTCCAGTCCATAAGGATTGTGTAGATGGGAAATCTTCACCTTGTTTTTCGTATTTACTTTCTCAAGACTTTGCCTCTGTCTCTTTCAGGTCTTCACAAGCTTATCTTTTAGATAAGTTTGGTTCTTTTTAATAAACCACTCCCAATTTCAGTTCCTTGATATTTGTGATCACTTGTGACAGTGAAGAAATGCTGGCTCACCTTGCCTCAGCAGAGTATTTCCTTAAAAATTCTTCAAGAGTTTCATAAATTCACCTGTAACTATAAAAAATGTCACTGAGCTACAGCATTGATCCATCTGTTGTGAACATACAGGGCTACACAGCTACAAGCATGAAAAAGCAATGTCAGTAATAGAGAACTTGGGATTTAATAACGACCAAACCTGCATAACGTGGGAATAGTAGTGAAGCAGTAGCGTTCCTGTTTTTCCTGTTCCTGGCTCCTCTTGCCGCTCGGTGGGGTGGCACACGCTGCTGCTGCGCTGTCTGCCTGCAGTGGGTCTCTGCCATCTGCTGTGGAGCTCGTCTGCCCCCATCAGATGCTCAGTGGCAAATGGCACAAGATGAGAGTTCCGCTCTCCCTGCTGCCCAGCCGTTCATCTCTTACCTGTGGGCACTGCAGAGCTGTGCAGACAGGAGCCTCTGCTGCTTGTTTATGCTGCAAGGTCGGGACCCAGCGAAGTAGCAAACTGGTGATCATGATGCCAGGCTGAAGCATTTAGTGCCTTGTCACTGCTGCTTGCAAAGGCAGCAGAGCTGCCTGTGTAACGTGTGGGTGAAATGTAGAGGAGATTCTCTGGCATTCCGACACAGTGTAACACAACTTCTACAGCACTAGTGTTTGAGAACTGGGCTAAGTGCCAGCCAGGTGTCAAGGGGCTGGGGTGGTCCCTTTCAGGTAAAGGACAACCATGGTACTGGTTTAACTTTGCTTGTAAGTAGGTTGATGATGTGATGTGAGCATTAACTTGTCTGTGTGTGGTTCTCCAAAATAATAAGTGCTGGATGAGCCTGATTCTGTGTGGTGCTCAGATCCTCTGGTCCCAGTGGGATTAAGGACATTGAGTACTTTGTGGCATAAGGAAGACTAAATTCTTAATAATCCTCTGCACACAAAATATTTTTAGTCCATGGCATTGTTCTGTTCTCTGTTCTCTCAATATCTTGTTGATGTAGAAGGGCAAAATGCTATCCCGAATCCACAGATTGGATTTGTTCTAACACCTCATTTACATACATTTGCATGTGTAATAATCCTGCTGCATGTTGTCAGGCTTTGTATAGAAACTGAGAAATGAGATTGTCATAGCATGGAAAATAATGTAATAATTAAAGTCTTAGTGAGATGCTTCACTTGGTCTGATATTTCAGGCAGTCTAAATTTAAATATTTTGCATAAATCTCTTCTTGTAGAGGCAGGCTGCTGAGCTGAGCAGTCGGGACTGTGGTGCCCACACGGGTCTGGCTTGTTTTACCCTGCTTGGGGAGCGCTGCGCAGGGCAGCGACTGACTGTGAGGACAGCGACTGCGCGCAGGTCAGAGCAGCCGCCTCACAGGAGGGTCTGTGCAGCCTAGGTGGGATGGGGCAGGGTGCTTGGTGTGTCCATGGTCTGTCCCCCTGTCCCCACCTGGGGTCAGCTGTTAGAGCCTCCTTGGTGGCACCGTGGCAGATAGGCCATCCCCTGTCGATAACAAAGGCAGTTTAACCGGTCGCTTTCTTGGGCTTAGGTGACCAGTGTGAAGAGTGGGGGTGTGGCAAACAGTGGTGATCAGAAAGGTAACTGAGGGTGCTGGTGGGAGTATAAAGGCAGGATTACCTCAAAGAAGCAAATAATAAGCCTTTTGACACTGATTTTTGTGCTTTTTTCCATAAAACCCCAAGAAGCTCTCAGCAGCTCCTCACCTGTCCCCAGGCAGAGCTTCATGCACTTCAGATGGTCAGTGCATGTGGGGGACACCCCTCCCTTGCCTTCCCTGCCAGTGCTTCCTCAAAAGCCTGTGTCCTTCACGCCCCCACACCTCTGACGCCCATGAGATCGCAGGTCCCCAGGCATGCGCACATCTCCAGCTTCTGCTTGTTCCCCACGACATACGCTGGTAGCAGAGTTGGGGAAGACAGACATTTCCCTCCAACTGTAATTAGTCTTTTCAAGTAGTAATTTATTTGCCAGAAACATTTTTCACCAATTCTTCTGTCCTAAATCCCATGCAGTATGCCTGGGACAACCACCCATGGAAAGACAAAAGATGGAGTTTTCATGACAAAACTGTGGGGAGTCTCCAGTGGCTACAAACAGCGTGTCTTAGATCTGTATGAGATCTCAGAGGCTCTAACGCGTTTATGAAAGAACAAGTGACCTCTCTACCATCATCCTGTTCTCCCACTCAGTTTCAGTGGTAACATTTTGAATTCTTTTCGTAACTCATCCTGAGCTAAAGCATTTTGTAGCTTTGGCCACAAAGGGCCAGTCTGTATATTGAAAATACTTGTTGTATAAATAGATTGGGTTAGTCATGAGCCTTTCTGGAAATAACGTATATGATTTTACTCCAGCACCTTCTGAGTCATGTTAAAACAGCACTGATCTTGCAGTTACTGTACAGGGAGAGCTTCTACTCCTCTGGGAGGGTAAAGGAGGAGTTACCTGCATCCTGGCAGCAAGGTGTACACAAACCTGGATGGACTGGTATACAAGGAGCATTTCAGGGCAGCTGTAAGGTATTTTCTTTCTGAAACTGGTGCTGCAATCCCCTGGAGCTACAGACTGGGGCTTCCAGCAAATCTGAAAGGACAGCTGTGTGCTGGAGTGACAGCATGAGCAGCGCAGCTCCAGCCCTGCTCCCCAGCACCGCCCGACCTTGCTGCTTGTACAGGGATAGGGTTGCCATGTTTGCATCTTGCAACAAGATAAGATACTGGCAGGTCACTGTAATGGCTTAATTGCAGATTAAGATAGCAGTAGGCTGGGGATTGTGTCACAAGCTCAGAAATTAATCTTCAGTTGCTTAATTGCTCTGAAAGACCATGCGGTGCCAGGCACTGCTTTTCCCTGGCTGCCAACAGTAACCTTTGTGAAGCACAAGAGTGACCTTAGGCTCAAAGTCTTGTTTATGTGCAGAGATGATGCACGTTGTGTGTAAGGAGAACCATGAATTTAAATGTTAGTGTAATCGAAACCTTCAGAGTGCAATCATTATCAGTCCAGACCCAGTCGTTACAGAAGCAGCGCTGTGAGTTGTTGTATGTACCTTCCTTAGCTTGTAACCCTTTTCCTTCAGGTCACACTCACCCTTCCACTGCTCCTCTGGACATAGCTAGGGATTCCATTTGGTTGGGTTGGAGGTGTGTGGGTATGACAGCAGGTTGTCAACATCTTGGGGTATTTTTTATGTGTTTACAAACACATGTTTAGACCTTTCTTTTTATGTACTGGTCTGCAGCTCCATGTGCATCCAAATTTACCAGGTATGGTGCCTTTCTTACATCACATACTGTTTCTTAGTTCTCCCCCCAACTTCTAAAACAGCTTTCTGAAGCCCTACATCTACATTTCTTTACCTGCCCATTGGTGAGGTGCTGACAGCTGTGAGGTGTCCAATGCTGAGGCTGTGCCCCATCTCTTACCAGCCTTTGCAACGCTTCCTGCTACAGCATCACGTATTAGTGAATAATAGTGAATGCAGTATAATGGGGAGAATCGTTCATTGTGGCAAAGGGAGCATCAGGAGATACCAGCAGATACAGAATTAAGCTGCAGATTCAAACTTCTGTAGCAGTGCTGTTAAAACTCAGCCATACATCATGTGCTGACATCATTCAGAGTCCTGATGAGGCAAGCTTTGGAGACACGTGTCTATATAACTGGTAGCCAAGCTCACGGAGCTGTGTGACCAGTATTTTTGACAGGTCCACATCTTCTGGATTAGAATACCACCCAAGATGATCCCCAAATCTCCCATAGGATGGGAGTCAATAATTTCAATGAATGATGGTTTGAGCAATTAGGAGATGTGCTGAACCAACTTTATCTGGCCATGTCACCAAAGTTAAAGGTAATGCTTTGTTTGCCTGTTACTTTAGCGACACTTTATATGATAGCTATTGTAGCTCTTGTGCCAACATCAAATTTTATGGCAACTCAAAAACACTGTGTCATTTTTAATTGTAGGATTAACTGCAATATGTATGTATCTTAAAATAATTTTCACAAAGTTATGAGTGCTTTCTGAAGCTTCCTGAAACTCTTGTTCTGCAGTAATTCTAACCATTATTTAGTTAGAAATTAATGTTAAAACAGTGAAACTTCAGTATTTCCCCTGCAGTAACCCTTTTGTTAGCTTCCATTTGTTATCTTTCAAATGAAAAAGTGGGTGGAGAGGAGCAGTTATCAGTGTTACTATAACGTTTCTGCCAGGGTGATCATGGCAAGTAGGGCTTGTGGCGTTGCAGTCTGTGTTTGTATGATATGAATAACATAGCTAGTCTGATCTCTTGGCCCCACAGCGTGCAAGAAGGAAGCAGATGTTTGGGTGTTTTACAAAGATGGGAGGGTGGTGAATTCACCGATCAGAGGTGGAGAGCTGCTGTGTTCAGGCAGCAAACTGGTGCTGGCTGGGAACAGAAATACAGCCGGTGGCAAAACTTTTAGCTTAAAGTGATCTTCACTTGCAGTTTAAAAATAATAACTAAAATGTAACCAGTGCTATGTCCGTGTCCTCCATCCTGCCAGCACTGAATGCATGCAGGGCAGCTCCGCAGGGTCTCGTCTCCATCACCCCGCCGCTTTTGTGCCGGTTGTGCCCTGGAAGCCGCGCCCACCCCAGCGCTGCAGCTTGAGGTGCCTTCGGTTCCCCTGCGCCCGTTTCCAGGCAGCGACACTCGAGTCAACAGAGGGAGCTGTGACTGTTCTGGGAACGGGCACCGCGCGTTCGTTTGGCCGGCCCTGAGGTGGGTGGTTGGAGCCACGAACTTGGCCCTCAGAGGTACCGCTTGCCATCCATGCAGCAGTGAGAGAGAGAATGATCTTAACACAGCCACAACATCAGATGTTTTCAGGAAAATACGAGTGATTTTGAAAGTAGTTTAGTAACCCAGAAGAAAATATTTAAACACCTTTCTCAAATCTAATTTTATTTTCCTAAAGCAGCTCGTACCCTATTGTACGCAGAGAACTGTAGGCTGATAGTAACAAATTCAGACTGTATAGCTGCTATATTGAAAAATATTTTATTTTGAAATATACATACAGATGGAAAGGGCTGATCCTAAGAATGTGTATGCTTGAATACAAGAAACTTCTATCTTCCAAACTCTGATGTTGGTTATTTAACAGGTCTTTCTATAAGAGGTTATCAGTAAGACATCTACCTACTTAGAGTTGTATCATATATATATATTTCTGCTAAGGTTTAATAATGCTAAAAAATATTTTTTAAAATGCCTGCTGAAAACTGAATTTGATGTATAAGTAAAAAGCTGTAGAAGATCTCACAGAGAGGATATTAAAACAAAAAGGCCCAATTCTTACTGAGCATTTTTAAAAGAAAAGTGGTTACAAAATACTTTGTACTAAAAATAATGTCATTCTCATGAAGGGTTATCAGGCAGGGACACTAGTTTATTGGGTCAGGTTCACTTGGAAAATTAAATTTTGTGGCTTTTACTTCAGTAAAGTAGGGTTTTTCTTGTTTGGAGAACAGACTTAGGGGCTGTGAGTGGCACCACGTGGAAACCAGGATGGTACATGGGAAGCTGCTGTTGTCATGGAAAGCCCGGGTGAATTTCCAGGCTTCTGTTGACTACTCCAAGATCCACGTGTCCCCTCTGGAATGGTTTGGCTGTTGTGGACAGGACAGTGTCCTACTGCTCAGGGGGTGCTGCTGGCCCCTCCGGGCTGTAGGGCCAGGGAAGCCGAGCTGTGCATGGAACATTGAAGGTGCCGCATCCCCTGAGTGCGTTTCACGTGGGCATGTCTGACTGAGAGGTGTTGAGAGAGATGCTGAGCATTCTCTGTGGGAGGAAGAGATGTTGCTCTCTTACGGAGCAGCACAGAGGAAGGACAGGCAGCTCTTTGGGTTGTGGACAGCTCTTCCACCCAGGGAGAGCGAGTGCCTTGCCTTCTTCGGCTGTAGGTTGCAGAGGGCTGCCAGCCAGTGCTGGGAAGGGCAGTGGACATGCTGGTGAAGGGGGTTGCTCCTGGGCCCGCCTCCCACTTATCAAACTCCTGAGTTGGGGAGGTTGCTGTTCTGAAGAAATGCCACTGTGATGGGTAAAAGGAATGGATGTCTGAGCAGGTTGGGTCGACTGATAAAAACTGTAACCAAAGCGCGCTTTTGAGGAAAAAAATCTGTCAATTCACAGGGAGACAGAGGCCCTGATGTGTGCAGGAGACTGTTGGGCATTGTGCTGCTGTCGGGAAGAGCCAGTGTACGGCACGGCCCTGCGCCGCGTAAGGCAGACTTGCACAGAGTGCCGTCAGAGCCCTCTGAAAGGACCTGGACGTGCCAACTCATGGACAGAAGCAGCATTTCATCAGTCGAGTGTCAGCATTTGGTCACTTCAGTGTGTTTTCTCAATCTGAGTTTCTGTTTCTATACTTCTTAAAAACCTCAGATCACTGAATGTTGGCTGGATAGGATTGTCAGGGCTGTGCAGCCAGAGGCATTCATGCTGCCTACCCAGCCAGGGTGCCTTTTTTCCTTACGTTCTCTGTACCTCAGCTGCTGCAGTTGGGGTCTCTGCCTTTGCTCCTGCTAGGGTCGATTACACAGCACATGCTTGCTTTTACGTTCCTTTGGCTAGACTTATTGACAGAGCTCTTAATAAGGCCCTAAATTGTACTGCAAGCGTTTTGGGCTTGTGTAAGATGGAAGAGAGTACAACCTCTTGCACAAACCTTAATTGCATTGTCTTTGTTTAACACAGAAGTGCTGCTACTAAAAATTTACTGTTTCAGCAATAAACTAAGTAGATGATTGTAACACCTTCCCACTCCCTGGTTTATTAAAAAAAGAAAAGAAAAGGAAGGGTGGGGGGTCAGGGAGAAATTTTGTATTTTTTCAGGACAGGCTTCTTGCAACATAAACCATAAAGACATTACCTGGCGTGGGAAATAGATTAAAACTATAGAAGTCTCGTGGATATTACATTGATAAATAACACTGGAGTGTTTGTGCACACAGCATTAATATATTTCCCAATTCTTGTCCCCACCCTTCTTTCCTTTTTATTTACACAACAGTCAGGTTGTGGTTCATAACCACATTTTTATACTGGTTTGCATGTAGAAAGCTCTCTTTTACTTCACTACTTTTATTTTTTGGTATTTGGTAAATATTGAGATGTAATTGATTATCTGTACATTGCACTTGTATGTATAATTAAACAGCTGTGCATCATTTAATGCCATTGCTTCTAGGAATTCCGATGCAGTAAACTGTAAAGTGTATCTCCAGAAGTTTGGAATGTCCAAATCCCTCATGTTACTTCAGTCTGTGGCTTTAGGACTGCTGTGTTACACGACAGCTTTGGAACTGTGAGCAGGGTGAGAGATGATTTTGAATGGTTAAAGTGGTTTATATTGCTGAGTAGAGAGAGAATTCACCAACTAATCTCTTACAGAGGAATGAATTGCTGCGGGAAGGTAATACTAGGGAAAAGCGTTATGACAGCCCAGTGAAAGGGGACTGAGGAAGAAAGTTGTGTTTCTGTGTAAGAGGAGGAGCTGTTCCTTAACTAGCAGATCAAAGATCAGTTTGGAAATGCTGAGTGTGAGGCCTCTGCTACAGAGGCAAAGGAGAATGTTGCTGTCATCAGCTTTGCTAATCTACCAGCTCCATCTCAGTCTGATGGGGATTAAATTTCAGCCAGCTGTCTCCTCTCCCTTATCTGTATCTCTGTCTCACCCAGACTGAGCCATGGGGCCTGATGGAGATAGGAGATTGGAGTGTCTGTGAAGGAAGGGAGGCACTTGGTCCGGAGGGTTGGGCAGGAGGTGCCAGGGAGTGACTTTGGCACTGAGCCCTGAGGGTGGGAGAGTGACCACCCAGAGCGAAATTGCACGGATTTGCTGTAAGAGCATGTACAGGGAAGTTCAGGTGCAGGGGATAAAATGGGCAGGACAGACCAGCCTTCCCAGGCTGCCTTGTCCCAGTGTTTTGTTCTGAGGGGGTCCTGGGGGGAGTTTGTTTACCACGCTGTGTTGCTGATGGCTCAGCTTTCTTCACAAGCCATCCAACTGGTCTCTGCGTCCCCACATTAAATCAGGAGTCATAGGTGTATCTTGGAACACAAAAAAGACCAGGAGACGATGGGGAGAGAGTTCTGTGGAGAAGCTGTTTTCAGGCATGGGAGGATGCTGTCACGGGAATGCTGACCTGGTGGTCTCAGCAGAAAGTGTGTGGCAGCCTTCCAGGCACAGAGAGCCTTAGAGGCAGTGCAGATTTCTGCAGCGGGGTTTTAATGGTGTGCACAAGGCTTCTGAATATAGTCAAACTGCAGAACAAGAAGTACTGGCCCAGTTCAGAGAGGAGACGCGTGCAGCTGCTGGATGCAGAATCCCCTGAGCATCTGGCACGTGCTCCACCAGCAGAAGGTTTTTCTGAGTGCCTCAGTCTAGTTGGTTTCCTTTGCTGTTGGCTCTATGTGGCCATTATAAAATCAAGACCTGGAGCTGGTTAACGTACTATCTCTGTATGTCCAAGAAACAGGAGTGTTTTGAAAAGGAGCCCGAGTTCCCTGCACATGTCTGTGCTCTGAAACTGCCGAGTTAGCGCTGACGGGACAGAGTGCTACTGAATAATGCTTTTGTACCACAGCTGGGTTTCCAGTGCTGAACTCTGCATCTGTGGATGTTACTTTTGGATGACAGTTACAAAATAAACACCTCTGTTTAGTCTTTTTGTAACTTTCCCATGAAATTCTATTTAGAGAACCGCAGTGACCCTTCTCATAACCTTTCGTGGCCCAACCACAAATGTCTATCTCTAGTCTCCAAGTCATCTGATTTCTTGAAAAATAGTCTAAAAATACTTTTCCTTAATGAGGCAAATATTCTGGCCTAGGTCACCTTCATTTTTCTACAAGATTATGCCACCATGCCTGGCAGTGAAGTGTCCTTTCACAGCATGTACTGTGGAGAGTAGCTTTATGTGGTGTTGGTGCATGCTGTAGCTGTAGCATGCCATGGGATCCAGGCCCATGGATTGTCCTGGCTGGAGATGTTGTGCCAGGGCTTCCTGCCCATTGAAACTCAGGTCTGAGGAGGGTGCTAGTGAGCAGTGGAGTGCTGGATATTCAGTCGTGCCCTGACAGCAGAGTCAAAGCTCAGCTGTGATGTGCTCTGGCCCCAGGAGTTGGGAGCTGCTCCTGGTTCCAGTAGTTCTGCTCACAGACTAGAGTTACTCAGAAAATACTTTCCTGTGTAGGTGAGCCCATGTACTGAAGGGGTCAGTGCTGTAGCCATTTAAATATTGTGCAAAAAGGAGCCTTCCCTTTTGGTTTCGTGTTGCAATTGTGTGTTTGAGTTGTACTGTAAAACCTGTATGTGTGTATAAGTTCTCAGAGTGATCACTGGAGACGCAGATAAAGGTTATCAAACTGTGTGGGCCCACAGACATTTATTAGTGGGTGGATGAATTAGCAGAAAGGAAATAAAAGTTTTGGAGGTGTTCAGCATCCAAGCAGCCATGTACTGACTTTAGCAGCCCTTCTGAAGCAGCGGGAACCTCCTTTGCAGCAGAGGGTCCATCTTCAGCCTTGAGTGTGATGCAGGGTTAAGTTCTGTTCTGGCCCATTTGCCTTGTCTGTCAGCCCAGACATCTACTGGGAGTTAAGTAGGTGGCACTGCTTGGGTTGTTCCCTGTCCTGCTGTAAGCATACAGGTCAAGTCATTTGTCTGGTGGTAGTCATCCTGTGCCTTTCTGTAGCTTCCCACTGTATGCCCAGAAAGCTTCCAGCACTTTCCTGGGGAAGAATACTACCCTGTATCTGTTTGCTGTGGTGTAGGATGCTGAAGCGTGTCCCATCGAGCCCTAGCTGAACACAGTCTATGTGATACCCTCGTCACACGTGTGTGTGCTTGCATCACAGGGATTCAGGCTGTGTTTGGACTGAGTCTGTCACATGAGCTGATTTCTGCAGGAGTGATGCAGTTGTAAGTAATTTTTTTCTTGCAATATCAAATGCTTTTACATTTCCTGCTGCTTTAGAGTTTCAGGATGTGCCCAGAATGCGAAAGCAAACACAGCACATCACTACCTAGCACATTGATTTTATTTGCCTTTTTAAGGCTAAAAATACTCACACATTCATTACAGTAACTTTCTTGTGGCTGAGCATGAAAATATATCAGTTTGCATTTGTCCACAAAATATGGATTATAGATGCAGTCAGCATAGGGAGATACTGCAGCTACTGAAGTTAGCGCTGTATTTGCAGGGTGCTGGGGTGGTGGTGCTGCACAGGATGTGTGCTGTGGGTTAAATGCTGACAGCCAGTTGTGAGTACTTCTGCCATCCCAAGCAGACTCTCTGATTAATTCTGTGTTGAGTTGCATAATGACAGCCTATTTAAGGTTTAAGTTTTACTAGTAAATCAGGCTGTGTAGTTGACACTGAGTAACTCTGCTGTTGTGGATGATTGGAGCAAATGAGTTGAATGATGTTGGAACAGTAAGCTTTTGTTTAATTAGAGTTGGAATATGAAATCTTTCATGGCATGTGGTTAGCTTAATCTCTGCCATCTAACATCATCCACATCTCTTCTTTGGATGTCCAAAGTCAAAAAACATATATATACAGGAGGAGTCATTTATGTAGTTTTAAACCTGTGACACAGGAAAAAAAAACCATAGAAGCAATCAAATAGAAAGTTTTGATATTCATGTAAACACGTCCAAGTGTTTTCTCCAGTGAAAAATATTTGGCTCCATACAGGAAAAGCATGCCCATAACTGTGTCCAACATGAAAGGAATTTCTGAATAGCATTTCAAATTCATTGAGGTGTGATTTCTTTTAATTTCATTCTGAATAATTGAAAAAGTGGATTTGAAGTCTTTATCCATCATGTTAAAATGCCAGTGGAATACTAAAGCAACTCCACGGTGCCTGTGGCCAATATTGCAAGTACTGGGCAAAAAGGCAGGCATGGTTTTTTTTTTTTTTGCTTACAAAGGTCTGGTCCCTTGGTAGTGTTTTGTTTAGTGCAGGCAATGTGGGATTTTAGGCTTCTTGTCATTAAGGACTGTCAAACCCTACAAAACCAAAAGGCTGCAAGGAAGCATGCTTGCACCACTCTGCAGCAGAGGACCAGCGGTGCTGGGAATCCAGCCCACCTGCCTGGTCCTTGAACAGAGGAAGGGTTATAGCAGTTGTTGAGATACAATAGTGCTTGCTGTCCCTTCATGCCAGAAGGTACCAGCAGTGTGAATGAGAAGAACTACCTGTTCAAAAGGTACTGGTGCTGCTCAGAAATGTCACCTTGTCCTGCAGTGTCCAGGATTATACCCACCTTCACCATTTAACTCCAGCACAACTCCTTATGCCTCATTGTCTCCCATGCAGGGCACAACTGCTAACAGGGTATTCCCCAGACATGAATCACATTAGCCAGGAGTTGCTCTGAACAAACTGTTGTAAAGATAAAGAGGGACAGAGTGCTTTGCTGGCTTGCAGAACAAGTCTGTTGGTGTTAGCAAAAGCCTGGTCATCTGAACCCCAAACCCTTTTGTAGTACAGCACTTAGACACCGAGTCTGGAAACTCAGCTTGTCTTTGAGTTCTGTGCTGTTAAACTGTGTGGGTGTGCAACCACCTCAAGTAGTCTCACCACCTCATTGCTCCTGCTCTTTCCTGTTGCTTGCTGCATGGTTACGTCATCTGTCCTACTGAATTGATCACCCATTCATGCCTGTGAATGCCTGGCTTACCTGTTCCACGTGTCCCCAGTGGCTGCAGTCACCCCAGCAATGCACTGCATGCCCATACCTGAGAGAGAGATGCTTCCAGCACAGGCCATGGAACTGACTTCAGGCCTGACCCTGAATTTGTGCATTTTTCCATCCATAAAATTAGGGAGCCTAAAGTGACATCTAACTGGAATTCTCCAACAGCTGGTGTTGGCAAAGTTTCTTGCTTGCTGAATTCAGGATGATGCTTTGAACCTAGCCTCCCTGTTTCTTCCAAACAGAATTGTAGAAAATCTGCATGAGTTTTCAGGTGTCTGACTCTGGATTGCCTTTAAAACCAGACATAATGCACGTACAGTGGCTTGCATGTAGTTTGTTATTTTGTCTACGAGAAGGAATGGAGAATGCAGGAGATGTCTTTGAACTTCTTAGATGCATTTATTTAATGTATGTAAAAAGTAGGAGAGCATTCCTGTTAACTTTTGTTCTATAGAATTTTATATATCTTCAAAATACTGCTTTTTTTGGTTTGTTTGTTGGAATGTAGTCAGTGTTTTCACTGGAAGTATTGCCTTACTGCTTTGGTGGATCGTGGTGGGAAAGCTCATGCCATGAGTGTTGCAAGAGCGTGTTTCAGACAGGCTTGGGGTGAGGTGAGAACTTGGTGCAGGAGGGGTGTGAGGCATATTTTGACATCCAGAGCAGGAGCCTGCAGTAGTTGTAAATAGGAGGAATAGAAAGAAATGAGAACAGAATTGCAGTGAGGAGGCAATTACAAAAGGGCTTGGACACAAAATCCTAAGGTGTCCACATCACAAATGCTGAGAGGATTATCTGAGAAAGTGACTTATTTCCAGAGATTTCGAGCTCCTTGCTGTGTCTGGGGTTTTCGGCTTCCCCCCTCCTTTTATGAACATCCAGGCTGCTGCCTGGGCCAGTTCTCTGGACCCCTCTCTGAACAGCATGACTTGGAAATTCACTGGGCCTTGCTGCTGGTTTCTTGAAAGCCGGTAGAGCATTCTTGAGGTCTTGTGGCAAACTAACGGAGTCCTGTAGTCCCTCTTCCATGAAGGGAGTGCTGTGCCCATCACTCACCAGTGCGCCAAAGGAAGAAAGAACAATTGGAGAATTCAAAATCCACTCTTACCAAGACATTTGTAGGAACGGAAGTGTACCAGGCTATTTCATACTTCTGGGAAGAGAGAAACGTGTTCTTCCAAGTACTTCTTGTACATGTGTCAGGGTGTTCTGTGCCAGTTCCATGGCAGAGTTGAGCCTTGCTCGCCACAGCCTGCAGGCCGGTGCAGCGCTGCACAGGGCAGCTGGCAGAGCCTGCCTCGGTGTTTTCCTTGGACGCCTCCTCCGGGCATGGTGCGGGCTCTGCCGGGGAGCCGGGCTGCTCTGGCCGGGCTGGGCCCTGCGCTGGTGCCATGTGCTCACACGTGCGGTGCAGGTGCCAGGGCGTGATGAGTCTGTTGGAGCCTGCGGGTGATGCCGCTGCAGCCCGGGTCTGTCTGCCTGTCTGCGGGGCGCGGCTGGCCGCGGGCAGCGGCGCCCCCTTCCCGGGACCTCCGGGGCCGTTGTCGGCCCCGCAGCCGCCCGTGCCGGGGCCCGGGTCTGCGCGGGGCGCGGCTCTGGACCGGGGGGCGGGGGCAGCGCCCGGTCCGCTCCCCGCGGGGACGGGCCTTCCCGGCTGCCGCTCCGGGGGCTGCGGGGCCGGGGCGGGGCAGGCGGGGGTGCCGTGCCCGCCCCCCGCAGAGGCAGGCGGGGAGCTCCCTGCCCGCCCGCGCCCCTCGCCCTGCCCTGCTCTCCTCGGGGCGCCCCGGCCCGAAGCGGGAGTCCCGAGCTTGAGGGCGGGAGAGCCCCGGCTGCGCGGCCGCGGCCCGAGGATGCGCCGCCTCGGCTGACTGCAGGCGGCTGCCGCCCCGCGCCCTCCATGCGCCGCCGCGGACCGCTTTGTCCCGGGACCGAGGCGGACCATGGTCCAGCGCTTCAGCCTCCGGAGGCAGCTCTCGAAGGTGGGTCGCGGGCAGCGGCGGAACCTCCGCCCGCCCGCCCGCGGTGGGCGAGTCCGTGCGGGGGCGGCAGCTCCGTCTTTTGTTCTTGCCTCTTGGAGACACAAAGGGGCTCTGGCTGAGCTCGGGCTTCGCGCCGCGTTGAGGCGGCCGCCGCCGGCAGGTGCAGGTTCCGCGCCCGGACCCGCGGCCACCGCCTGGGTTTAGAGCGGCTGCGGCTTCGTCCCCAAATCAGGGGCGCGTGTCCGGGGGAACGTAACCAGCACCTGCCAGGTAGGCGGGTGTGCGGGGCGGCTGCCTGCGACGGTGGCTGAAGCCTGTGCGTTGCAGGGGCTGGACGGGCTTGGGCAGCGGGGAACACGGCTCGTCCCAGCAGCGCACCTGCGGAGCCGGGAAGCTGCCCCTCCGCGCTGGAGCTCCCTGCACTCGCCGCTAGCGCAGCCTCGGAGAACAAAGGCGCTGCTGTGAGCAGGTTTCGCTGTCTAATAATCACAAGTGCTGTCATTTATTTCAAGAAGGTGCTTTAGAGGGGAGAGTAGTTAATCCGTGTATCTTGCAGCGTTGTCGCTGCATCAGTCCGGTGCCTGTGGTTTGCAAAGCATTTGGAAGAAATCAGCCCGTGAATAAAGGTAAGGCTGCATAGTGCACCACAGGTAGGAACACTTCTGCAGAGCCGGCACAGCCCTGTTCCTGTGTCTGACCGTTCCCACTGAGCAGGCTTGGCTCTGGGCATTGGAATTACAGTATTAATTGGACACTGGAATGGCAAGCTGAATTTTCACTTTACGTGTGTGCTCTCCTGTACACACCCCCACACCCCTCCATGTTTGTAAAGGTTTATAAACGCATTCATCAACACTTAAAAATGCTGTAATCAGCATTTAAAATAGGTCAAAACTCTCATCCTGCAGACTGTCTTGGGAAAAGCTATGGCTTTGCAATAAGTTGGAATCCTCCTTATCAATATGTGGGTTGGTTTGGTCTTTTTTAGTATGTCCTGATCTTAAAGAACTGATGTGGCTGTTTCTAGGGGGTGTAAAAAAGTGCATATTATACCTTTTAATAGTTTACTTTGTTCCATGTTGTGAGCTGTGCCTGCAGGCAGTAGAAGCCTCCACAGACACTATAGAGTTTTAATTTTCCCCTCAAAAGAGGCTTGATCTAGTTAGTAACGATCTTTGTATCTAAGCTCTGCTTATATGGGGCAGCCAAAGTAACCTTAAATTAACTCCTTTGGATAATTCCATTTTAAGTCTTGTTTATCAAGGCAGGCAGGGTGATTTGGAAAAACATTTACACTAATTTTTTACTATGGGAGAACTATTTCCAGTTTCTTTTTCTAGCTCTCCATTTTTGTGTTGTCTGACACAATTGTGTCTTGCATTGCATTAGCTCTGGTTCACTCTAAACTGCTGTCAAGCCTTGGCAGTTTAACTTCTCTAATTGTAATAGAGGCAAAACTTTTGCTGTATGATGAACTGAAGGAAAGAAGTGAGAGCTTCGTCTGTGCTCCTCCATGCAGCTACACTCTTTATTTTGTAAATTCTCAAAACCAATTCTGTTTGTCTGGGTTTGGATGTGGGATGATGACAACTCTCCCTTGTCTTCACTGCTCCTCAGAATGGGGTTAGGAAGTCCCGTTGTGCTCCAGTCTTTGGGAGGTAGGGGGTGATGTGTAGAAGTGGTGTTGCAAAGCACTCGGTCATCTGCTGGGGGGGAACTTGAGAAGACATGGGCTTTTGCTAACGTGTTTACCAGGCAGAACATAGTGACCACTAGACTATATAAAACAAAGTAGTGTTTGATTAATATTTCTTGTTTGAAAATCTTGATTCTTCCATGATTGCTGACTTTGACTTCAAAGCTGGCATATGTCTATGTAGGACCTGGAGCCCTGGCTACCAGGATGTATTCACTTCTTGGGGGAAACAGGACATTATTAAATGATGTGCCTGTGTTATGCAGCTGCAAGGTCAAAATTCCACTTTCTAACCATGTTTAATGTGAGGGTTTCAAATAGAACGTGACTGTGCAGATTTGAGAGCTACAAACTGGAAAATGCTGCCACCAGTGCATATAAAACTTGAACAAAGAAACCCAGGACTTTGTGCAGGAAGGAAAAATACGGCTTTGTGCTACAGTGTTTGTCCTCCAGTAGCTGGTTTCCCTTTGCAGCACTGCTATTTGCCCTGCACGGCTCTGATCAAACCCTTTCAGCTCTCCCAGGCTCTGTCTTCTGTGAAAGGGGTTCATGCCTTGCTCTTACGTCATGGCTGTCAGATTCTGAAATGCTGTTCTGGGAGAGCTGTGTAAGCACCTCATGTTGTACTAACTTATGAAATGTCTGCATTGGATAGCCCATCTGTGTTGGGAATTTCAGGGTTGCACAGACTTACCATCCCGTATGCCAGATCATTGTGTAGTATTGGTGGGTTCCTGTGTGGGGGCTGTGTTAGCTTGCCAACTCAGATGTCTCAAACTGTTAAAAGTCAGAGCCCTGAAGTATTTGCACCTTTACTGCTCAGACTTGGGGGCAACATACTTGATGGCTTTGGGTTGGTTCAACAAATGTCTTCCCTGAGGCAAACTCTCCACTGCTCCTCATTCCTGCTGGTACCCAGCGTGTTCTCCAAGCATTTTGGTTCAAATCTCTGTTCATCCTGCACTGTGTGGAAATCTGTGGAGGACCTGCAGTGACTGCACCCAAGGCCTCCAGAAGTGCTGCAGCTGCTGTGTTACGTTTAGGTGGGGAATTCCCTTGCTCTTGGAGGGACTGTACAAACTTGTATCCAACTTTTACTCAGCTTGACTCTGTCCAGATGTTTTAGCTGGAATGAAAAATAATGGAGATAAATTGAACTGCATTTGAGGAAGTTTAATTAAGTTCAGTGCATACCCTTTCTTTTAAAGGTTCTGCTCTCCTGGAAGAGCTTTGGGTCAGCCAGACAGTGCTTTCAGGAATGGCTGAAGCTTGACTAGAAAAGGCCACCTTCGACTTAAAGAAAGAAGAGGCCAAAAAAGGGGTTTTTTTTGTGAACTGCAATGACTCTCAGTTCATTTAACCAGCACATTAAATGTTTAAAAGTTCACGGTGTAGTATTGTGCTCTTAGGTACCATGTGAGTTTATTAGCTGTCTCTGCAGCCGCTAATGGGGGTTGAGTTTATTTACGGGAAGGGAACTTCGGTGGATAATGCCAAAATGATCTTGGAAAACTTTTACTTGAGCTACAAGAAGTTTGTTTTAATCCCTGAAGGAAGTCCTGCTGGCCTTTCTAAAGCTTACAGCGGGTGAACGTACTCCTGTGCTGACAGCACAGTCTGTGCTCCTCCCTGTAGTGGAACAGGTAGAGCTTCTTCCCACGGCTTCCTCTGGGTCACATTTGGTCTTGGGCAGGTACAACCCAGCACCTGATGTCATACCCTACGTGAGCTTCCAACGCCTTCATCTTGCTCGGAGGAGCGTGTGGGGGAATGTTGCAGAGAGATCACCTTCGTCTTAGAAAGGGAAAATGAGCTTCTGGCACTGTGCTAAGGAGTATCAGGCTTCTTGAGGAGTTTGCCCTGCCTCAGCTTAACAGGTTCAGGAATGCTGTGACAGTGCAGAAGTAAAATAGGCTTGAAGCATCTTCCCTTGTGGTAATTAACAGAGTATAGCAAGCCTACACCCACAGAGATACTAGAGGTGGGACTAGGGGCTTCCTTCATGAAGAAATACTGATAACCCAAAGACTTGCCCTGCATGCCCCAGCTGGGGGTCTGGTGGATTGCATGTGGGGGCTCATTGCCGAATAGACTTACAATGTTAAGGATGTAAACGTGCACTACAGGTGGAATGCAGCTTACATAAATGCATCTTCCTTTCTAACAATGAAATTCCACAGCTTGTGGCAGTCTGCTCTGAGCAATATCATTTTACTTTATAATAGGTGCCTTCGTGGGGCTGGAGAGCAATAACAACTGGAATTTCCTACCAGCAGGGATCAAAGGAAGTGTTACAAGTGTTGGCATTGTTACTCTGAATTAGTTACCTTTTAGAGGTCGTTTTATAGAGATTTAGCTTGTGTTGTATTTGCCCCTCTCCCCTCAATTCCATGTCATAAACCCAGCTGGCTTCTTCCTCAGCCCGTGTTTCTTCAGAGGCAGAAGAGAGTTTGCTCTCATTTTGCAAATTTTTCCATTCTGGATGTGACAGTCAATGACAAAAATGTATATGTAAACTGGGTCCTTCTGGGAAGGGATAGGAAAGCTTTTATGCCAGAGGACAGCCTCAGAAGTTATGGGGATGTGAAGTATCAGCAGTAAGAGAACGGGAGTTAGCTTTTCAACATTCATGTGACATTCAGCTTGGGGCTCTCTGTCCTGACAAAGGATGTGACAACAACCTCCAAAATAACTCTTTATCAGAGATAAATTCACCAGACTTGTTTGGTGAGCAGAAAAATGGATGATAGAAGTTTTGGTGAGAGAATGGGGGCTCAAAGATGGGATTTGCTGTTCTGTCAGTCAGATCTGCTCTCTTTTCCCAAAGGTACCCCTCAGAGGTGGCTGTGGCTGTGGTGAGCTGAGTGTTGCAGTCATGTTCCTACTGGGCTGTAACTGTATCATAGTACTGTTCCATGATGGGCACATGAGTTTGAGTAATAACCATTCTAGACCATCTCTTCACACCATGAATTTCATACCTGGGATTATACTTAAGATGAATTGACAGGTGGTAGTGCTCCTCCACAGGTTCTCTCTCCATTTGACTGCCTCCTGCCCTTGGGCAGCTTCCCTCAAGGCAACGGCAGTCCTTGTTTCAAGAAGAGAGGGATGCTCAGCACCCTGTGGTTTTGACGTAGACTGGAGGGATTTTTTGCCTTGCCTTGATACCGTGTGCCCAGGGCATTCGGGTTATGAAAAGCCCACAACTGCACAGTCTGTTTGTGGGCCCTGCCCACTCCAGCTGTTGGAAGGGCTGGTGCCCCCCACTCATCAGCACAGCTCAGCTTTGCTCCCCAGGCTCCACCTGTGGGTGCTGCTCCAGGAGATGCTCTGCGGCATGGGCAGTGGAGGGCTGGGGAGGCACCTGCCTGCGGCACGGCTGAGCTCTGTGCTGCTGGCATGTCTGCCTGGGCATCCCCGCCTCATTGGGGGTCTGTGGCAGGTGGGCATGTGCTACCCCAGGTGTCCACAGAAAACACATTGATGCTGGCAGTCCTGAGTGGCTCAGCAGCTGGGATGTTTCCAGACAAGTTTTCAGAACTCAGAGTAAACAATATGGCAGAGCTTCTGTTCAGATTGGAAATCCAAAGGGTGTCCAGATGTCAGAGTAACCCTTCTCTGAGCCCACAGCTCTGGTGTTCGTAAGGGCCTGGCTGTGTCTTTGTTCCAGGTGCCTGCTGAGCTGCGGAGGGAAGGCATGGCGAGCTGACAGCGCAGCCATGCTGCCGCGAGACTGGCGAGCTCAAGACGTCTCTGCTGTAGCATCTGTCTCCATCAGAGTTTGGCTGAGAAATGGAATTCTCCTCCATGGCAGCCCCTCTGTCTCTCTGCAGACCCCGTACGGAATCGGGCGTACGTGGGAAGACCGCAGGGCTGAGGCGGCAGGCGGGCTGAAAGGCCGCGTGGCCCTGGCTGTGGCCTGCATGCACGGCCCTGCGCCTGGCTGCTCCCGGCCGGCGTCCGTGTGCCTGGGGGTGGTGTGGTGGCTCAAAATCTGTGTGGATCGAATGTGGAGGGATGGTGGGACACAGCTGTAGCCGTGCCCTCGGCCCTCTGGGGCTCACAAGAACGCTTCCTTTTCCCAAAACCTGTACTTACTGGATGACCTGCTACTTCGTGTAGGAGTTCACAGCCCTGCAGTATGCTAGCTTTTAATTAAAAGGACAAGCATATTCCATGGCAATTATAAATTAGCAGAACCTTGCAAGTGAAGTTTCTTGCCTGTTTTTTATTTTTTAAGTTATTTTTAGATGTGATTCCATATCTTTTGTCTTAGAAAATATTTGTTCTCCTCAGTACCTGCTTCAGATGTTACAATAACTAAAATATTAATCCCAGTGCTACATGCTTGCAATTTAACCTTCCTTGTGCTCGGATGGATTCTTTCCGCCCCATCCTTAAAGGAGCCCTGACTCTGTAAACCCAGTCTTCCTGCAGAATTCCCAATAGGAAATAAGATTAATCCCATTAAATAACAGAGCCCGCACTGCAGTTGAGTAAATTTTAAATCAATGCAAGTTTTTGTTAGTGTGCGATGGAGTTGCACATGCTCCTCTCTCTGGAGGTGCTGTGGTTGAATAGCCCATCGTTTGAAGACAAATACTTGTTCATTTGAAAAAGTTCCAGGACACTGAATAACATTGACAGAAAACTAGAGGGACAAGGTGGTTTGCTTTTCTCTTCTTCTTTTTTTTTTTTTAACTTAATACACGATTTGAATACCACTGAGCTCAAGTGGTATTTGAATAGGGAAGGGAATTCAGCTTAGGAGGCATTCCCTTCTGAAATACAGGTGTGCATACTTGAGTTGTGAGCTTTGAGACTATTTAAAAGACAGGAAAAAATGTTGAGGAAATGAAGCAAGGTTCTAATCCTCCAAAGAATTGCTATGAACACTTCAGTGTGCATTAAAAAGGAAAATTGTATTTAGATGTGAAATCATAGTAAGGTGTTCCAGCAACACAAGGCAAGTGCTATTACTTGTCTTTTTCGAAGGGCTTTCACAGGGCATGTACTGAGCAAGAAATGGAGTCTAAGGTCACAGGGGTGCAAACCATCAAGTTTTTTGTTGTGGGGTTTATTTTTTCCTTGGGTGCTGTTGGTAAACGCTCAACTGCAGAAAAAAATGCTTTCTCCGTGTTGTCTGCATACATCATCATCCTCAACTCTCACAGGCCTAGAGCTCTGATGATGTGTTTGGAAAATCCCTTTGTAGTAAAAGGTTTGATTCTAGGATCGCTAACACTCCTGAAGAAAGTGAAATTTGGAGGAGTGCTTAAACTAGCAGTGGATAGGCTTCAGGCAGATGCTTGTTTCCACACTCAAGCATGCGTGCCTTGGGGGGGTGCTGAAAGCCACTGCCCGCGCCACCGATGTGGGGTGACCCAGGGTCCCGCTGGTGGTGAGCAGAAGCTTGCAGGGCAAGGAAGTATTTCTGTTCTCAGGAGTGAATTATTTCAGCCTGATGACGCTGGCCGTGGGACAGCAGAGGCAGAGGAAATGCAGAGCTCCAGGTTGGAGTGCAGGAGCCTTTCACTGGGGCTGGGTTGCGAAGCCTGTGAAGTGCTAATGCAGAACCAGAGGTCTTTGGTGTCCAGGGCTGCTGCTTTGGTGTGGGACTAAAGCTTCCAACAGTTTTCTCTGCTTAAGCCTTTAATTGGTGTGTGTGCTTTTTTCCAGTGAAATGCAGGTTGCCTCCCTCCTGCAAAAGACCACCCCCACTACTCTCTAAAATAAAATAGAGGTGAGGCATCCCTCTGCTTTTTGGGCACACTGCATTAATTTCAGTAGGAGTTGGGCAGATCTTGGGATCAGGTCCATTAATCTCAAAAATAACAGTGTATCACAGAGGCGTGGGGACTCAGAGTCCTGGAACTGAGTAGGGAAATTATATCTTAGTCATAGTTACTATGTGGTAGGATAAAGTGCTATAAATTGAAATACTTGTCAGATTTGGAGCTATTCTCGCATTTGTTTAGTGCTTTCAATATTAATGTTCTGAATAAAATAGTTGCTTAATTAAGGTAACGTATTAGCAGTACTCTGGTAACTTGATCTGTTCTGTCCTTCAGTCTTTTCATGGAGTTACATATGTCTGTCTTTATTTGGAATTTAATTCCGCCTCCCCCCCCCCCATGCTCTTTAATGTCAGCTACAGAAGTTCAGGGTATGCTGTAGCCTCCATACGTTCTGTCAGAAATACAAGATTGCACAAAATAGGAGGTTTAAGCCTCAAAACGAGACATTTCAAAAATTACTTAGTACGCTGAACAGGCAGAAAAGGTTGTGGTTATCCAACAATTTAGCTAACCAGTAGTAAGGAAAACTTCTGACTGGAGAAATGAAAGCCTGTGTCCCAGCCTGGAACACTGCTGATGCTCGGTGTAAGTGGCCATCTCTTGAGCCCGCTGTGCTGCAGGCACGCAGCTCTGAGCACAAGAGGAGGCTGTGTTCTGTGGCCCCTGGCACTCAGACTGCCTGTCTCCAGCTAATCAGATGTGCCTCAGACATGTCTCTTAACACCAGATACACATTCTTTCTGTGTGTTTGAGCAACTGGCACCTTGCTCAGCTGGATACTGTTTTTTATTCCCTTCGTAGCTTTCATCTAGCCATCCAGATCTGCCCACCAAAACTGCTACCAAAGAGCAGGGCAATTTGAACCTTTTACACTTAATTAAAGAATTAGAAAAAAATAAAAAAGCCAGATTATAGAGTCACAGCATCACACGGTTGGAAAAGACCTTTGAGATCATAGAGTCCAACTGTACCTGTCCTCTACTAAAACATCCCTGAGCACCTCATCTACCTGTCTTTGAAATACATCAAGGGACGGTGACTCAGCCGCCTCTGAGGGCAGCCTGTTCCAGTGCCTGATAACCCTTCGGTGAAGGACTTTTTCCTACTTTTTTCCTAATTCCTAACAGGATGCAAAAGGCCTTCTGGTTCCATAGTGTCGTTCAGTCCATTTTCTTCTAGCCTGCTAATAGTAAGCAATACATGTCTGAAGGTCTGTCTGAACTGTGTTTTGTCCTGACATGTTGAGGCTTTGAATGCTGTCTCAGGACTCAATAAATGCATGTTCAGTTGATCGGCTTTAACTTTTTTCCCTGGTACCTCTCCTCAGAGGGTGTGTGAGTATGTGCCTGTGAATCGGTGCTCTCTGTGCAGGCGTCGGTGTCGGGCTCTAAAGTGAGAATCGCTGGCGAGCGCCGCGGGTCATTTCCCAGGTACCTGGTCAGCAGTCTTGGCTGTGGCGTATGGAGTGTTCTCTTGATGGCTCCAGTGCTGTGCAGCAGGGCAAGCTGGGCTGTGAAGGTGATTCTGCATTTGCACCGCTGACTAGCTCATTACTCAGAAAGACAGTGATTGCCTTCCAGGCTTGAACCTCAGATAGCTACAGCTCGGTATGAAACCAGACGTGGAAGGAATTCCAAGGGTTCTTCATTGGTTCTTCTCTGGTAACCTGCAGATTTCAAAGGCAGCTCATCGTTCTGATTGACAGCTTGACCTGTCGTACACTTAGATCAAACTATCGCAGTATGTTACAGCCATACACAGCCTCCAGGCAGTCTAGTTGAAGGTCTAACATTCATTAAGAGAAAGCCCTAGGTGTATTTACCAAGATGAGATTAGTATGGGGTTTGAAAAAACTCTGTGATAACCTGCGATACTGAATGTAGTGGTTATCTACAGGAATTCCACACGTTTCAGTTAAATCCAGGTACTAGGTAGGTTGGAATCCCTGCAAGGCCATGCAGCTGTCACATATTAGTGGGGCGTGAGCTTCTTTTCATAAACCTTATTTTTTTCAGTAAAAGGTACACGTGAATGATGGAGCACAGGGCAACGGTCTGGTGATAGCATCTGAAGAAAGAAAACATCAGTTACTTCACTAAACACTACAGACTTGCAATCTGCTGCACGTTAACTTCATTTGCTACCGTTGTCGATCGCACCCGTGCAGGACACTTGCTGCAGTGCTTGTTTGCCAGGCAGCTAGTCAGAAAGAGCTGGGCTCTCACCAGCATCCCTGCAGGGCAGCAGTGGTGCCTGGTAAAGCTATCCTCGTGCTCTACTCAAAGGTGGGATCTCCAGGAGGAGCATTAATGTGTTTCTGGTTTTCCCAAATAATCAGGTGGGTAGATGGGTTTTACAAAAAGCAGCTTGGTTCACATTTGCTGAGAATTTCCAGTCCTTTGTAACCATAGGAGCAGGCAGGTGGGACTGTGACGTACGTGAGCTCTGACCCCACCCTGATAGAGGGCTTTCAGGCCTTAGATCAAAACCTGCTGATTCAGCACCCTCTGTTTTATCAAGGCAATGAGAGAAAAGTGTCCAGCTGCATTGAGAGAGCTCAGCAGAGGTCCTCTTTGAGTCATTTATGGGCCAGTGCTGCAGGAATTCAAACTGTTGAAGTCTTGGTTATAGTTCAGGCTGCTGATGTGGAAGGTAGGGAGAAGAGAGGCGACATTTTCATGCCTATCTGGTGTTGCTGGTATGTTGGTCAGGCTGGAAAGCATCTCCAGCAGTTCACTAGCTCAGTGATCTGCCCAAAGTTGGGCTCTCTTCAGCAGTAGGTGCCTTTGTCTTTCACATGGGTGATGTTTCCGATAAGCTCCCACACTTACTGATATGCTGCAAAATTCCAAAGCATCAGGAATGGAGATGTCTCTCCTATGTCAGACACCGATTTCAGACTATTATGAAGAGTTCCTTGTTCACACACTGATGTTCTAAAGAATTTTCTGTCTCCGTTGCTGGGGAGGATCCATGTTATGGATCATGTGCTGTGGCTGTATTCGGCCTGGCAGGACGCAGTGGGGCAGCTGCTGACCCTGCTTTGGTAGTCAGCTGTGGAGGGAGATTAGACTGGCCGTGTCTGCCAGTTCTGCTGACTCTCCCAAAGGGAACGGAAGGTGCTTTGGGCACTTCTGCATGAGTCAGGCTCCCTGCAGAGCCTCCTTGCTGGCACGGGGCGGGAGGGAGCAGCCAGCCTCCCTTCTTGCTGGGGCTGGGGTGCTCCGCTCCGTGAATTAGCTCCCGGTAAGAGGGAGCGTGGGTCTGTGGCACAGTTCAGTCAGTCCCTCTTCCTGCCTACACCTCCTCCTCCTTCGCTGTCTCTGAAACTATTGAACTCCTGGTGCAAAGGACTTTCCAGAGCAGGGCTCCCTTTGCAGCTCAGCACTGGTGTCAGCAAAACCCCTGCAGAAGCAGGTGCTGCACATTTCGTATGCGAGTTTCCCATGGTCATCAGACACGTGTCAGGCAGCTTCCCCGAAGTTTGGCTGCACAGCTGACCCTGCTGTGGCAGACGTGCATTCCCCAGCTGCTCCTTCTCTTTCCTCCCAACTGTCACTGAGAAGCTCTGTGTTGGCTGTGCTTGTTTACTGGCACCCGTGGAATTGCAAGCTAAGGTAACGCTAGCTCAGGCATAGTCTTAGCAAGGCTTTGTATTCACAACATTTAGACAAGTATCTACCCCCCCTTCCCACTTCCAAGGGTAGAGAAAAAAATTACCTGACATCTTGTGTTAAACTGCTTTTGTGCAGCAGTTCCTTGATTGTTCAACACATATCCTCCAGTGTTCTTTGTCTGTGCCTCCTTTACCAGTAACTTCTAAAGCAGCCTTCTCTTTGAAGGGAGTATTTATGCTAAGTGACTGTTGCATGAGACTCGGCTGTAATCCATAGTCAGGCAGATGTGCCTCAGGACTGCTGTTTGTGTTGATGCAGCCAGTGCTGGTGGCATTGGAGCAGAAAAGGTCTTGTGTGGGTTGCACACGGTCCCTGTCTGCTCTGTGTGGGTACAGTGATGTTCAGATACAGGACTTTTTCTTTTCTTTAACCCATAAATAACATGAAGGTATTTTTTAGCAGGGAAGAATGCAGCCACAGGACTGTACCCTGATACCTGCACTTACTATTACAGCCTTGCAGTATTAGTACGTCTGTCTTACTGCTAGGTAAGGTCGGTGGCTTTCTTCCTGCTCTGCAGTATGTCTTGCTCTGTTTCTCCCTCTCTGTCTCTGCTGAAAGTTAATTTTGGGTGGACATACCGTGTTTAAAGAAGATACAGGAATAGGAATAATAGTTGGAAGGGGAGAAATAATAATGGGCTTAAGGATTTCAATCACACTGAATGTTAACGTAACCAAATGTGTGCTTGAGCCCATCTTTCAGTGAGTCTTGATACTCAGAGTAGCAGAACGTAAACTTCAAGGAATGTCTTCTCTATGTTTTGGTACTCCAACTCTTTGTTGGAAGCCACATGAAGCCTTGGGGAACCTGAGCTGATTTTCTACCATTTGAAAGAAACAAATATGTGTATTCAGCATTTCTGCTGAAATTCTCTGAGCTTTTCTGCCCACAAAAAAGACGACAGGATTTTAAGTAGTCTAGTTTGTAACAGAGCGAGCTGATAAACAGACTGCCAAGCTTTGTAAGGAGACATGGTCCATACTAGCATGTGCTGACTTCTCTTGGTATCGGGCCAATTTTGACTAAAACTAGAATAGATATCCCATCTTCGTGACGCTGTGTAGACGGGCTGGTGTGTCTGCAGCAGCACCAGCATTTCTCTGTATGTAGCCTGCACGCCTCTGCCCGACTTGGGGTGTGTTGACTTCCTAGAGCCAGCCTAACCGGAGGAGTGCTGGCCACTAACAGGGCAGACCCCATCCTTCCCCCAGCCTGTGCCCTTAGAGCTGCCCTGGTGTTGGATCTCACGATGGTGCAGCTGTGGGCATCGGTCCAGCCACTCTATATGGGGCAGGACGAGCAGCGATGGGAAGTGAAACAGGTTTGCTGTGGGGTGGCCACTGGAGCCAGCTCGCTGTGCCGGGAGGGGAGCAGCCAGAGCGTGAGGGAGATGGGACCGGGAGCACCCCCTTCACTGGCAGCTTTTGGTTACATCTGAAACAGCACCTTGAAAACCTCAGTTCTGCTGGTTACTTGGCAGCTGAGGAAGCAGAAGCATGCTGCCCCATGCAGCCTGTCTCGCAGGTAAAAGGACAGCAGGTTGTGCCCAGGGCTTGCATCACCAGCCAAACTGACCTGACAGGAATCTGTAAATGGAGTTTCTTTAAATCAGCTTGCAGTTGTTATCAAAATGTTGATTCCTTATTAATATTCAGTGACTCGTATCATGCTTACATAATGAGCTTTGGAGCTTGGTGGTTTGTGCTAAGAGTAGAGATTAAGATGATGATAGGGTTGTTTATGCCAGCAGTGAGCAAAAAAGCCAGGCTAAGCAAAGAAATCACTGTGCTGTTTTAGACTTGAAATAATTGGGTCTAAGAAGGCCAGGCAAGGAGCTCTTGTGGAGCTCATGGTTCATATAGTGTGACTGCATCTCCCATAACGAGATAAAGAGTCCCTGAAAAGGTGCTCATTCTCCAGGCAGCGTTGAAAGCTTGCAGGCCTCAGAGGGACTCAGCACTGCTGGAGCTTTGTGGCTTCCATGTTGGTGGTTGTGTTGCCAGCTGCATGGGCTTCTTTGCAAGCGGGGTTAAATGTGTCAGTGGGTGACAGTAGGGTATTGGAAGGGGTAATGTTAACGCTGCTCCCAGTGCTTTTAACTAAAGAAGCTCTTGCTTTTAGTGGCTGTGGACAGACAAGTCTGTCGGTCCTTTCCCACTGATGGTGGTGTCTGTGTCAGGTTGTTTGCTGAGTGGCATGTGCCGCTGGGTGCTGGGGGAGCCCTGGGTCGCGCTGCCGCAGACGGGCGGCCGGTGTCGGGGCCACGCGCTCACGGCAGCGACAGGGATCCCGCGGCAGGAGGCGCATTCCCGCGGGCCCGGGGTGCTGGGGTTGAGGAGACGCAGTTCTCCTGCCAGCGTGGGATGGGGAGCGGGCGCTGCTCAGCGCCAGGCCGGAGCTGGGCCTGGCAGCCCGAGGGCTGGCTCCTCTGCTCGCCAGCAGCCAGGCACAAAGCCACCGAGCTCTGGGCTGCGATGAGCAGTTAGTGAAATCTGCTCAGCCGTACAGTACCAGCGCCTAATTTAGCACGCCTGCATCTCGCTGTGGTGCGTTAAGCCTGGTTGGTTCCCAGATGCCATCCTGAATTCCTGTGAAAGAAGGCGGTTTTCAGAAGTTTGCCCGAGTAGATGTGAGATGGTAAGAAGATTTGAAAAGAAGAACCTGACTCTGAATACAAGCAGTTTGGGCAGTAGGCAGGGTCTGTGACTGTGAAGGCTGCGTTTTGCGTGTGGCTATTTTGAAACCATATGTGTACTTTAAAAAGTTGCTGTGCATCAGTGCTGTCTGTCGCTGCTGTGCCACAGTGTGTCAGGTTACTGAGGATTACCAGCCTGGAGTTTATTCCACTTTCTTCTGAGTAAACCTGATCTATAGATTAAATGACTGCTCTGTTCCAGGAGGTAATTACCTGGAAGATTAAGTAGCTTGTGTGTAGAGAACAGTGCTGATGTCTTGGCAGCCATGGTAGCATTTCAGCTAGAGGCTTGCTGTACAGTACCATAAACCTTATTTCTATTAATTTAATCACTGAAAAATTAACAAACAATATTTATATCACATTTTATAGAAAAGGCAGTAAATTGCATTAGCTGCCTTGTTATGCCATGGAGAAGCAACGCTTAATTCAAGTGGCTCAGTGGCTATTTTGACTGAAATTCCATCTGCCAATGCAGAAATTGGTCCTATTTTTAACAACATGAGACACTCTTCTGCAATTACTCAGCAGAGTTGCTTCTGTGAGAGGGTATTTTCATGCACTACTTTTGACTGTCTCCTGGGAGAGGTTTGTGTGTGATCTTCTGTGCATACTCTTTGTTGTCTTACAACAAAGCCGAGCTGTCTCCAGCTAATCAATGACAGTTTTCATTAAAAATGTGTTGAAAAACTCCAGTTGGGAAGCAGAAAACAAGTAGGTACTTTCAGAAGAGTTCCATTGTCTGCTTTGAGGGCAGGTTTTCGACCGGGGACAGGCAGTCAGAGTTGGTACAATAAGGAGTCAGGACTGGTCAGTACTTTGCTGCTTTGTTTGTGCCTGGCTCCCCAGGGCTCTCCGTGGGATTTGCTGTGTAACTTTGGCTGTCCTCTTTTAACTGTTGAATGTTAGTCCAGGTAAGCTGGCTTAATGATAAATACTCTGCTGTGACGCTTCAGTTACCTGTGTGATTTCTCTGACGGGTCAGTGAGCGATGGCAGGAGCAGCATGATGGTGTCAGAGCTGGGGACCGCAGCTGGATGCTGCTGGCAGCCAAGGAGGATGCTGCCTTTGCCATTTGCTTTCCAAGCTGTTGATTAGAAGCAGTGAAGATGAACAATTTCTGAGAGCTATTTCCCATAGCAACATCTCTCACTTGAGCGCCAGTTCGAGGTTTGCATGTCTGTGTGCGTTCTGTCCATGGCACTGCCACTAAGCCGGTCAGAGCCGTGTGTGCCACAAGCACTGGGAGCCTGGGCAGCAGGCACAGACCTGGTGGGGCTCTGGAAACCAGTGGTGCTGGGCAGGGACCCAGAGCCAAAGGTGGTGTGACTGTGCAGCTGTGGAAGTTGCTTACCAGTGGTTTGGAAAGGTGACATACCTGTGCGGGCTCTTCGGGACCAGCTGGGGCCCTGCCATCCATCCCAGCAGCAGCAATGCTGAACCCGAGGCACAGCCTGTGCAGTGACTTGAGACAGGGATGAATGAGCATGTACTGGGATTGATGCATTATTACAGCAAGACATAGAAATGTACCAACTTGGTTAGACCAAAACTTTCTTAATTAATGGTTATGAATCTTTAGAACATCCTTTAACTTAACCCAAGCTGAGACATCTGGAATTTTCTAAATTTTCATAAAAATAAAAAAAGATAAAAAATAGATAAGGAGAGAGGAGGAAAAAAAAAAAAAAGGTGGGCACAAGAAGGGCCTTGTTTTCCAAATAGTCTTGTGAAAGCTTAAGCTAGCATGAGGGGAGGGAATAACATGATAATTCTGGAGCATTACAGGATTATCAACCATCCCTCTGCTGTGGTGGCTTCTGCAGAAGTTCATACTCTAGGTGTGGACTTGGAGCTCGCCTCTTCCAACACTTTGTGTGCACTTGCTGAGCAAGAGGATGGGACAGGGTCCCCTTCAAAAACTGACCTGGCAGGGACTGCTCTGAGAGCAGACGGGCTGCTCACTGGCCGAACTTGAAATGCATTTATTTCCCAACACTGCAAACCCAAGTGAGGTAGCAGCTAGGTCAGAAACCCCAGTTGTGTGTGGATGCTGAGGGCAGTGGAAGGAGCACACCACTTGCTGCTTTTAACCCATCTTTTGTTGCTGCCAGTTTTTCTAAATACTTCTGTGGTTCCTGCACCTCTCCTTTTCCTGCCTGCGAGCAAGGGCTTTGCTGAGCAAAGTCACAGCCCGGGCGGGTGGGAGCAGCTGGCAGATTGGTGTTGGGGGCTGTGTCCAGCTGCACACCTAGGACAGTGGTGTGGACTTACCCTGCCAGGGGATCAGCAGACAGCTTTCTGGCTGCTGCTCAGTAGAAGTTATGACAAACCCAGAGAATATCTGTGCTTGTGACCTGAAAAACTATGAGGGAAGCAGTGTGCTGTCCCGTAGGCCTCCCATTCACCTCTGCTTTTCTTGAACAAGAATGGTACAGACAGCTGGGCTGATTAGCAATTAACAGAACATAATCCGTGTGAAAACAGGCCTGGTGGATAAACTAACATGTTTTTAAAATAACTTTATGTTTAAGGCTACGTCTGTTACGCATAGATGGCACAGACAGTTGTCTGAGTGCAGAGCAGTGAGCTATGAAGGAACTTCTCTCACTTCTCCTTCCCCAGAAGTAATTTGTCTCGCCACCCAGCAGTTTCCCAAAATGTGTAGGGTACGTCTGCTGCTCAAGGCATAAAATGAAAGCCTTGTCTTGAGGTGTTTCCTGAGAGGGCTTGTTGAAACTGCCAGAACTGCTGGGGATCCTTCTGCCCGTCGAGGTGGAGCTGTGCTTGGTGGAGGAGAGCAAGAAGAGCAAGGCTCCTCCGTGCCTGCTTCCTGGGAGGGACAGACCAGATGCTCGTGGCTTTGAGCCATGTTTGCAGTCTGGTGGCTGCTTCTGCATTCCCTGGGTGTCTCAAGTGTGGCAGGGGACCCCAAGGCTGCATGGGGGCGCTGGCCAGGTGATGATGTTCTGTTTTCTCACCTGCGACTGCACAAGGCTTCAGCGCCAGCATCCATGGAGCAAACATGGAATTTGTCTGCTCCTTCCCCTGTAAGAGAGCCTGAGCAACCTCCTGTGGCAGGCTGCAGAGGAGGTTTCGAGGTGGGGCCTTGCCCAGAGCTGGGGGAGGTGTAAAGGTGCCATTTGCCTTCCTGCTGTGCGGGGTTGGTTTGTTCCAGGTTGGTTTGTGGGGGTTTAAAATAAACTTCCAACACAGCTACTAATGGACACATTTTGCTCTTTGGTTTTATTATTCTTTAGAAAACAAGATTCATCCTTCAGATGTGCTCCGGGTGGGCCAGCAATGAAGTATTTTTAGCAGATCGGTGCCCCCTCTGCAGCACGCTCATGCCTGGCTCGTTGGGAGCCGCAGTTGCTCCCTCAAACACGCATTCGGGGCTTCTGCCAAGACACCCAGGGCACCGCTGCCTCGTATTACAAGGTCCAGCTTTGTTAGGGCAGGACTCAGCCTGGCAGGGCCGGAGCTGGTGGCAGCTCGCATAGCTGCGGTACAGCATGTTCAGCCAGCGGCGGGGCGCTGGGGGCGGACTGCGTGCCTCCCGCGCCGTGCACCCAGCATGGAGGGCTCGCCGCCTGCCTCCGAAACCGTACGTCCTCTGCTCTCTCCTGCCTCGCATGTCGGCCCTGTGAACGCAGATGGTTTAAGGCTGCAGCCTGGGCCGCTGGTGAGCACCCGGGCTCAGCCCTTTCGTTAGCTGCTGCTGGGGGTTGCTTTGTCAAAGCCAGCCTGCGAGCTGCTGCCTGTTGCGATGCCGGAGGGGTGAAGTGAGTGTCCGTCCGTCCTCTCCCGAGACCGGACTAGCCTCTGCTGCCGCCGCTCTGCAGTGAGCAGCATCTGGGGACAGCTTGGGCTCAGTATCTGAGGAGGGACAGTGACTGGCACTGCTGAGGTGCTACTGGTCTTTCAAGTGTCTGGTCTGTTCTTGTTGTGGGGGTAAAGGCTTTGTGTTGGGACATCACCCGTGAATGCAGAGTATCTGCGGATTGAGAGGTTTAGTGATTCGACTTCCAGTACCAGAAGTCTGTGCCTTTGGGGTTGTGGTTAGAGCTTCTCCAGTTATGGGAGGTGGCTTCTTTGAGGTGAAGCTTCCTCGTGGTAGTCCTCCACAAAGGACTCTTGAATTTGTCCCAAGCAGCACAAAACGTACAGAGTTTGGCAGATGTCGTGTACAGATTTAGTGAACAGCAGAGGAAATGCAGCTGGGGCCAGTGTTTGCTATTGTGCAGGATCTCTTCAGCATTCAATGGTTGTGTTTTATCAGGGCAGTGAGGCGGTTTGAGGAAACCTCCTGCCCTTCAAGACAGAAGTGTCCCCAAAGTGTGCCTGCAGTAGTTCACTAGTAATATTTTGGTTGACTTGCAAATCAGGTGCTTCGATAGGAAAACAAGGGTGAAGCCCACAGCAGCTTCCTCAGTTAGAGGAAATTTCATCAGTGCTGGGGCTGCTGGTAGTGTGGGCAGTGATCTGTCTCCTGCGCACGCTGTGCTGCTGTGCCCAGCCACCTTGCTGCCTGATACAGGCTTGTTGGAAGCAGGTTCTGCTTCGTGATCTGCTGGAGCTCTCTCCAGGGCTGGGTCGGTCAGGGCCCGGTCGCAGCAGGCACTGCTTGCACCGGGCGGGCTGGGGAGCGGCTGCGAGGCGAAGGGGGGAATGACACGCTGTGCTGCCCCAGCACAGAGCTGCATTGTTGGGACAAAGGAAAGTCAAAATACTAAAAGCATTCAAACTATTTTCTTTCTGCTTTGGGGAGCCTTTTTCTTTTGTGGAGCTCTGCAGAGCGTCCAGACCAGCGTGTAGAGCCACTGGCAGAACTTGAAGGTGAGCTGAGAGTAGGAAGAAAATCCTGGCTTGTATGGTTTTTGCTTTTCTGATGTTTATAGGGGAAGGGCTTTATATTTTTATGAGACACTATCAAAGCTCGGCTAAGGTGCCTGGAGAAGTAGTACAAAAGATAAGTGATGGCTGAGAAAAACGTATTTTTAGTCAATCTGTTTTCAGCTTTTTTGTGCTACATACTCTTGTTTCAATGACTAATACTTTGGCTTTTAAAATTCAGCTTTCTTGTGTTACCAGTTTAGCTGCAGATACCTGGCTCTTCGACACCTCTCCAGCAAACCCAGGGAAGATCAGATTTTCTGCTATTCATATTCCTGCAGTTTAGGGAAATGTGGCTAAGGGAAGAATGTTTGTAGCAGAAAGGACACGCACGGTATATGTGCTCTGCTGTAAACTGTTGGGAAAAACCAGCACAGGGCTACGTGTTTAAAACTTTTTCTTGTAGGTCATCTGCAAGGAAGAATTATATATTTGTTGCTAGTTGTGTGTTTGGTTTATTGGGGTTTTTTGTAAAACAGAATAGTGGGTGTTTGGGTTTTCCTGGGTTGTTTGTTTATTGTAGGGTTTTTCTTTGTTTGGTTTGGGGTTTTGTTTGTTTGTTTTTTAAATACCACTTTGATATTCTGTTTCCACTGAGAAGTTACCGACCAAGGACAGTGACTTACTGTTCAGGGTGATTTGTCATTGCTATTCAGGATGCTACAGCTTCCTCGCAGTAACCGAACTATTAATTTAGCAGGGCTTTTCAATTGGCAGTTTGATTGCTGTCATTAACCCAGAGAAGATAGCTGTTAAGATAGCCAGGGCAAACAGTGGTTCATTCTTTTGCAGAACTAGGGACATACTCGGAACAATTTAACTGCTAGTCAGATTTCCCTGTTAGGTGAAACATCTTCAGAGATGATGATAACCCAAATGAAAGGGAAATCTTTAAAAACGTGCTTTCCTCCACACCTGGCCTGGTGTGACATCATTGTAACCACATAACTGAAGGGGTTACCTGGTGAAGCATGTTCTGAACTGGGCGTGCTGCCCTCCATGGGGCTCCCTGGCTTTTCCGTGGGAGCATTGCGAGTTCCAAACACATCTGCAGGCTTCCAGTTGTTCTGTGACTGGCATCTGCTGTGAGGCAGACGAGTGAGCAGCAGCACGGCAGGACGGACACCAGAGCACGCCGCTGCGCAGAGCAGGGACAGCTGGACCTGGCTGTGGGCAGCCAGTTCCTCCAGAAACCAGGCTGGACTTGATCTGTCACTGCTGAGCTGAGGGGAGAGCTGTCAGATGCATTGTATCCGGGCCATTTTAATGGGTGTAGGACCTCAGGTACCTTATGGAGGTACAGATTAGCCTGTGTCAGCTGAACTGCAGTAACCCATCATGTGGTGTGCTTAGCACACACTTCGAGCTCACTGCAAGGCAGGAACAAAGCCAGAGGTTTTGATCTGCAGACCTCAGATTCAGGCAAAGGCATCCTGCCTCACAACTGCTGTGGCCAAGACAACCCACGTTTCCAAATACTCCTTGAAGGATTTTGTGCTTGGTAGCACTTTAACGGAAGTTGGATCACACAGGAGTGAAAATGAACCACCAGGATGGCTGCTGAAACAGATGCTTTTTCTGAGGTTGGGGAGGTTTTGTGTGTTTTTTCTCTTCTAATATTAGAATAATAAGAAAATGTGAGAGTGTAAGGTTTGGTCATTCAAACATCACCAACAGTGTGATAACCAGAAATAATAAATTTGATACATGGGTGTCCAATAAAACTGAAAACTGAAAATTAACACTTTGTTTAAAGGAAACGACAGCAATTTCAACCGCAGCTGCTTGCCTTTCTGAGGTGTTACTGGGGAAAACATGGAGTTAAGACTAAAAGAAATGTGGGGTGGGGGTAGAGGGAGGGTGTTCTGTTGCAGTCAGGCTTACATCGGACACTGGGGTGAAGTTCATGCTGGCAGTATTGACAAACGAAACACCAAGCCTACTTGGAAATGTTCCATTTCACCACTTTGCAGTGTTTAGGTCATGGTTTTATTGGTAACTTAATCCCTTACACAGACTGGGCATTTTGCCGTGATTGTGGTTTCTGCTGGACCAGAGTGATGCTGCATAGTATGTGTGTGTATTTGGTATTTTACCCTGGCAGGAAGAAGGGAGAGATTCTTTCACATGCAGATTTCTTACAGGTTAAGCAATTCACTGCTTATTTACAAAACAAAACAAGACCAAAACTAAATCTGTTTAAATGCCATCACTCCTTAACCCATCAGCTGTGTTACATCTCAAGCTGTGTCCAAAATTGGAACTGCATTATGAATTACATTGTGAAGCCTTTGGGTGGCTGTAGTGTGGCTCAGGGGACTCCATCTCTTGTGGCCTCTCAGATACAGGGAACAGCAGGGTAAGGTGCCTGTGAAAGTAAGAGCTGCTGCTGCTTGTCAGCAGCCTGGGCTTCTGTCACCTCCTGCTAGGAGGAGCAGTCTGGAGCAGACGTCCTGTTCGCAGGCACAGCCTGGTGTTTACTTCTGGGTAGGTGCTACTTTTGGATCAGTGAGGCCAGTGAGGTAGGACAGAGGGGCCTGGCTCCGAGCTGCTGTTCCCTGTGGCTTGTGGTGAGGGTTCCGTGGGCTGGAAGAATAATTACCAGGCAAGAGCTTTGATTGGAAAGGTCAGAAGGGATAGGGAGTGTGTGCATCCCTGCTGCAGCCCTCGCGTGGCACTAGCCAGGGGCTTCAGAGAGGGATGGCTCTTGCCTCACTGCACGTGAGCAGCTGGAACAGACAGGCCCAGGAGCCTGCACACCAGGTTATGAATACTGAGAAGCCCTTTTCTAAACAGACATCAGACTAACCACATATGCAGATCTGGGTTAGGAGTGATGTAGCAGTCAATGACCAGATTTGATGCAGCAGTTACCAGGCACATGCCCTTGGAAAACGCCCTTGATGTTGGTGGCCTCCAAGGGACCGTCTGGCTGTGAACACCCAGGTCGGGCTCCAGGCCCGTTCCTGGGCCGGCTGCGGCTCTGGGCTGTCCTTGCTCTGAGCTGCATCGTTGCTGCCTGCTGTCTCTTCTTCGAGATTCAATGCTGCTAAAAAAGCACAATCAATACATCTGCACCTCACCTCAGGTGCAGTATTTGTGGACTAAGCTCTCTCGTTACTAAGTGCTAGAAGAAACATTCTGAATGCCTGTGGAAAGGAAGGGCTGTTCTCCTTACAGTGATGAGAACAGGGGCAAGAGACTCTGAACAGTGACAAGGAAAGCAAGCCCTGTGGAGAGCATCATTTGAGCAGAATCTAAGAAAGACAAGTATAGTCAAAACTAACTTTATCCCAGTGAGTATGTACAGAGGAGGGGAACTCCAGTTCCATGCAGTGACTTTGAAGTCTAGAAGCTTAAATTAGAAGGTAAATGTTAAATAATGCATTAGCTTAAAGTGCTTCTGATCCAGAAGCACTTGGTACCTTATGCCATTAGGTTATTGCAGCTTTTATAACCACACATGGTTTTGTGCTCTCTACAGGCCAGTGGGAGCGTGAAGGCAGCTGCAGCCCTTGTCCCTGGGCAGTGAGCGTGGGAACAGCCTCTGGGCTTTTGGTGTCGTGGTTAATGTGGGTCAGTCCCAGATATATGTAAATATCTTCTCGGAGCTGTGCAGGAACTTACTAATCACCACCTAATTAACCAAAAAGTCTTGTGCAGGATGCCTGGTATCACTGAGATTATTGATCCAGGAATAGTGTTTGATTGCTCTTTCTTCACCAGCTTTATGAAGTTCTAGTCGATAAAGGCAAGTCTTGTGGCTTTGAATTTTCAGTAATCTCTGTTCATTTTAGGGCTCCACGGTAGCAAGTCGATTAACTTTTCCACGTGTTTACTGAAGCCAAATATTGTAAATGAATGAACCACATAGATGTTCTTCTATCCTCTCAGAGTGCATTGGTAAGCACACACAATACACAGCTCATTACCGAGCGTTGCCCTTGCTCAGAGTTCTGGGGAAATGGAAGCAATTCTGTATTCAGAGTTCACTGCAACCAGTCTCTGTATCTGGACAAAACTTGGAAGTGAACATCTTTGAGAGTTCTTAAATATTTAATATCATACGTTGCAGCAGCAGATGCAAGCATTTGGGCAGGTATTTAAATGAAATTATTTTGAAACTCCGTTAGTTCCTCATTAGTCTGATTTCATGGCTCTTGACCTGCACTGGGACAGTGGAAGACATCAGTACCTCCTACCAGGAGGTGTGTTTGTTCAGCTCCAAGTGCTGGTAACATTGTCAGCAGCTGCAAAGTGGGCGCAAAGCCTGGGCTGAAATGTCTCCTCAGATCTCATTGTCTGTAGTTGGCTTTCTGAGATCTTTACCTGAAGGTGTAGTGCTTGACCAGCTGTGGAGAGAAACAGTAGGTACTGTGGCCCATTCTAAACCTTCCCTGCAAACTGCCATTGTGTTATTTTGTACTAAAGCTATTTATTATTTGTCTGACAAATCTGACGTGTAAGTCAGTGTTTTTTAGGGAGGATCCTCCTTGCCCTCAGAGCAGCCATAGTAGCTTTTAAGGAGGCTGGAGAGGAAGGTTTCCTTGCCTGAGACGAATACCAGCTTGAGGGTCCAGAAGTCTTCATGATCACAACAAATGAGGTCCTTTTCTCTTTCCTGTTTTTCCTTCTTTGTCTGTATTTCATCAAGCTGATGCTTTGAGTGTGGCAAAGATCCCTTTATCCTGAGTGCAAGGAAAAACATACTCAGAAACTAGGACCTGAAACAAGCAGTGATGATGGCCGTCATAGAGGCTGTAAGAGATGAAGGCTGTAATGGGGGGTGTCCTGGTTTACAAAGCTGAGCCTGTTACGTTTCAAGCAGATCAGGAGAATTATGAATTATTTGGACTTTACAAAGAATATTTTCTTTCTGAAGCCCTGAAAATCAGGTGGCTGATGTTGAGTGCACAGTCCCAGTCAAACTCCAGCAGTGGAGGAGCTTTGGGTTTGGTCCATGTGCTCCATGCTTAGCTGCTGGTACGTACCTCTTTAGTTGAATTGGCTGGAAAAAACCCCCACACTAGACAATATAGATTATTAATGTGAACATTTGGACACGATTGCAATAGTTTTACCATTTCACAGTTGCAAGTGGATGAAACTAATGTGTACACTGTACAGCTCACGTGTTCTCACAAATACTCGTGTTAAGTTTAGCTTGGGTATGGAAAAGTATTTACAGTGTACAACCACAGATTTGGTCAGGCACAAACAGTGCATCATGAAGAAATTTATTTGACTTAAAAAACTATCTCTGCTGTAAGTATCAACAGTTAAGGAAATGAAAACCTAACACACACCTCCATGCATAAGCTGCTGGATATGATACTTGTTTAAAATCCGTTGGCTGCCAAGCAAGTCCTCCTGTCTTAAGGTTTTAATATGCAGTTAATCATTCTGCTTCTCCCTGTCCATCCCTCTCCTCATGTATGCACTTCTGTGCACACTCTTCCCATCCTTTGTTAATATATTAATACACATTAGCATATGCCCATGCCTTCCACTCACTCAGCGCCTTCCGACCCCACTGAGGGCGCTGCCTGGTGCAGGCCGCAGTCGTGCTAGCGCTTCCCGTGGGCCCTGCTTCCTCCAGTGGCAGTGTTCCGCCCTCGGCTACCTCTGTGTTACCCTACACAATGTGCTGTTTCCACCTCCCTTGGAGCGGGGCTGAAGTGCATCATTGGTGCGTGTGTGGACAGTTAGCACATCGATTCCCTGTTGGAAGCTTTAGCCATGGAACAGCTGTCCCCCACTCGGGACAGAGGCTCCTCGGGGCCTTCCTGTAATTCACATCCAGGCCCGGAGAGCTGTGTGTCTCTTTGAGGACAGGTGGGGTGGAAGCGGTGCCCTGACGTGATCAACTTCACATGTTACCTCTTAATCACAAACCGCATTTGGAAGCGTGAAGTTTCCAGACAGGAGTTGTATTACAGGAGCCCTTGCACGCCTGGAAGTTGACGGAGTTGGTCTTGGTCTTGGTCTAACCCCAGCTTTAGTAAAACCTGCCTTACACATGCAGTTTTGCTGAGTGTTTGCACTGCATTTGTGTCTGCATTGAAAGAGTCTGTCACCTTCCAGCCTGTTCTGACCTTTGTGACTGGTTTTGTCTGCATTTGATGCAGAGGAGGAGATGAAATCATTTGGGTGTGAGAAAAGGATGGGTCTGATAAACGTTTGTAATTTGATGTGCTGATACCAAATGCTTTACTTTACCACCCTGTAATTTGGTTCGTACCACTTGCTTGGCTTGCTGGCTCTTCTCCCTCTGACCTGTCATCCTTCCCTTGGAGAGCCCGATTCTGTAGGGTCAAAGCAGATCTCGATTCTGTGAGCCTTGAGGTTTTCTGAACCCAGAAAGCAAAGGGGCTGATCCTTCAACTTACTCCCCTTCTACTGAAGCACTGTGTGCAAGTGATAGGTTGGCCTCTTTGTAATCCTTCCTGAGTTGCATAAAAGCAGGACCTGTGCAAGTACAAAGCCTGTGTCTGAACAGGTACTCCAGTCCCAGGTCTTAATTAATGACTAGTTTAGTACTGGATGTAAGAAGAGGGGAAAACCAGAAGAAAAGAAAAAAAAATGTAAAAAGACTGTAAGTTTACTTTGCCACAGATTACTGTGGCTTCTGGTTTCTCCCTGCTGAACTGGGAGCTCAGCCTCTCCTCCCACAAAATGTTCCTCTCCAGTTTCATGCAGCTTTGTCTTAATGGGAGCGATCTAGTTTCTGCTGCAGGAGATGGCAGTGCCAGGGCAAGCTCTGATGAGGATGCGTTTGCAGCAATAGCAGCTCGCAGGGATGAGCACGTGCTTGCTCTGCACACTTGCCTCTGCTGCGTATCGGTCGCTCCTGGTGTAATGGTGCCTTTGCGTGCAGGGGTCTCAGAGGGGAGTAACGGAGCCTAGAAACGCAAACCGTAAAGCTTTAGCAGCAGCACAGGGCTGAGCTTGGCAGGACAAGGTTGTGTCATGTATCATCACACTGGCCAACTGCAGATCCCATTTCTCCCTTTAATGTGCTTTCAGCCCCGGGCGCTGCGATCACCTGACACTCCATCCGGGTCCAGCAGCAGGGCTGCTGGGGCACAGGGAGGCCGGTCGGGGTAGCAGGGCCAGCTGCCCCGTGCCCAGCCCACTCCAAGCACTCTGCTCCCCATGCCTCTTGAGGGCCTGGAGCCTGCTATGGTGCTGCCCCGTTTTCTTTGGTGGCTGTCAACTGCCTTCCTGGGCTCCTCTGCTGTCACTGTTTCAGGTTTTGTCTTCCTGTTGCTGTGACTTTTGTGTCCTCCCTTTCCCAGTTTAACACAGCTGCAAGGAGCTTGCTGCTGCTCATCTGGATGCACGCCGTGGCCATTCAGAAAGGCGTTTCACCTCTGCGAAGCCCTCAGTGAGGGAGGGGGCACAGCGGCCTCCTTGTCTTCATCATGTGAGCGCTGCTTCAGGCAACAGCTCAGTGAGGGAATGATCACAACCCGGTTCTTGAATGTTCAACCAGTTTCTCACTCTCCTACTTCATATTTAGCATTACCCAGTGTTTGGCAGCAGTCATATTTTCCCAAATATACGCATCTAGCCCCTGCTGTAATTTTTCCCTAAACCTCCTGGTTTTAAGGGGTCTTGGAAAGAGTTCTCAGTTATTTTAGGGGTCATATGAGCATCTAATTCCCGTAAGTTTTTAAGCTTTGCCTCCCCCTGTATCCCTCCTCTCTCCAGTTTTACCAAGTAACTTCAGGAAGGAGATGCTGTAGAGTGCCGGTGAGCTGCCCGCCGTTGCACCCCCCTTGCCACTGTTGCAGCTGGGGGCTTGCTGGCAGCTGCTGAGGAAGGCACAGGGGGATGGCCTGGGGCAGCAAGGGGCTGCACACAGGCATGAATGATCAGAGCCCCCTGCCCTCGCTGCTGTCTCTGTTCATGAGGCCGTTTCTGTTCTTGGCTTGGGCACCCAGGAAGATCTGTGTCCCCACAGGAAGATCTGTGTCCCCCCCATTACAGAGGTGCAGTCCCATCTCCTGGCTCCTGCTGTGGGAGTTGTGCTTCCACGGTGCGAGGCTTTTGGAGAGCTGGGGCAAGGGCAGCAGCACCACGGGCATCACTGCAGTGTGGAGACTCTGCTGGGCTGCATCTTGCTAGAGTTGTTTGAGCTTTGTTGGGATTGTTTGAGTAGCTGCCAGTGCTCTTACTGTGATGTTTCTGTCTCTCTGTGGGTGTAGAAGTCACCCTTTTAGCAGCACGACACATCAGTGCACTGTTGCAGCAGTTTGGGAGTGTAACAACAGTTCCTGAAGAAACTATGCATTCCTCTTCTGTGAGGAGTGGAAAGGATTCCTCTTAACGGAGGTGATACTCAGCCTGGCAGGTTAGTTCTGGGCTCACTGCTCCGTAAAGCTTGTGAAGGCCGTATGATCCTATGAAGTAGAAGAACAAGCATATTTTCATGGATCTGCTCGTTGCACAATATGGTGAAATGTATTTCAACAGTAGTAGAATTGCTGGAATCAACCTAGGTTGTACCCAACATAAACTAAGGTTGGGTAATAACGTTCTCTACAAGAAATTTCATCTCCTTTCCCTCTCATTTCTGTTAGATGGGATCTGCTATCATTAAAAGATAAAGTCTTAGATATCTGGAGGTTTCCTAGTATCACTATGGCTACTATTTTTTTGAGAGTGAAATCGGCTATAAGAATGTAAAAGATTCCTGGAATACTCCTTGAAAAATGAATTTGCCTTTTTTCTTTTTCTAAATAAATTCTTGTCATTGTGTTGTATTGCAGTGCAAGATCTAGTGCATGCTCTGAACTTGCACAAGTACAGAAATCATTTCGGTTTCCTTATTTAGCCTGGACAGAGTTTTTTTTAGCAGAGATTTCTCACTAAACTCTTGCAGGAGGGTGAATGCCTTTTGTCCCAGTCCATGCCTCTGTTTGGTCTGGAGCACAGCTGACAAAGTCAGAAGTTATCTGGCAGGCGTGCAGCGTTGTGCAATGCTGCTGCGACGCTCTTGTGCAAGCCCTGGATGACTGGCTGATCTCAAGGGTTTTGCAGGGCTGGGGTGTGATCCTCATTCAGTGGAGCTCAATGACTAATACAACACTTCTTTTTAAAAGCCCCTTTTACAGCACCTTTCCCGGGTGGAGTTGTGTGTGTCGTTTGTTAAAGCAGTGCTCTCATCATCAGACAACATTAGATTAGTCCCGTCAGGTAAAAACTGTTTGGAGACCCTCTTACCATTGAACCTTGAGAATACCCACAAAGAAATGGTAACGCAGACGTCAGTGGAGTTAGGTCTGTGATTTCTGCTCCTTGCAGTCATTTTCGTGGCACTACGGTGTGGGTTTGGATACGTGGAAATAATGGTAAGTTACCTTGTTTTCCTTTTCATTCATGTCCTGTGCCCGTTTCTGCTCCGGTTGGTGCAGTAACACGTCCTGAGATCGCTTTAGGGATGCTCAGCCCTACTGAAGGAAGAGTGCCTGCGAGCAGCGTGTGCTGCAGCAGCGCCTTGCGGGGTGGCACTGGGAGCAGACCTGGCTGGGGCGGCCACGCTGGCTGCTACGTGCTCCTGCTAGGCAAAACGACAGCCAGCTCTCTGCTGCAGCACCCAGTCTGCCCCAGAGACTGGTGTGGTGTACCACAGCTCGGGGACAGCGTGCAGCGTGTTGCAGAATTGCACTGTGTGTGGTTTTGATTGCCACCTTCCTCTGCTTGCCTGTAACACTCTGCTCTGCAGCATCACAGAACACTTTGTGGATGTACCTTTTAATATCTCCACACTGATGTGACTTGTCTTCTGCATGAATCAGGCTTTAATGTCCTTTTTCTATGTTATGCTTTCACTCTCAATTCCTGTTCTAAATGCACCTTGTAATATTCCTGCTCTTCATCATAATGGTATTCCAGAAATGCCACCTGACATACCAGTATAATTAAAGACAGTGGACTTTTTAGCTGCTTTACCACTAACCTGGTCCCTACAGAATGAATTTTGAGGCTTTATTTCCTGTTTCCAAACTGAATTTTGCTCTTAGTGATATTTTTCTTCCATGTTGCCCATGTTTTGAGTCAGTCAAGAGCTTTCCCTCTGTTGCATTGCTGAAATTCATGCTTTATGAATTAACGTTTCAGTGCAGAATTTCTCCATGTTGGCTTGCATTGCTGCCAGAGAACAACTTAAAAACAAGAAAACCCCTCCCAAACCCAACCACTGTTGTGTGTGTCAGAGCCACCAAGTCACCTGGCTCGAAGGGGCAGACAGAGGACAGGGAAGGCATGTCCTTGTGTCCCTCTGTCTGCGTGTGGCTAGCGCAGTAGGAAACAGGAAAGCCGCCTGTCGCTCGCTGTTCTATGGCAGCTCGTGGTGTTTCAGCCTCAGGAGCCCTGCGTGTACTCTGAATTAATGATTCTGAAGATCTCTCTCATATTCTGTGTGACCTGGCTTTGTGATGGTCTGTCTCTGTCCCAGGTGAACAGGACTACTTGCTCCAATTGGAAATGCCAGTGAGGCAGAGGAGAAGAGCCAGGAGCCGAGGGTGGCTGCTTGAAAACGAGCCTGAAGGAAGGAGCAGGGTGTGATGCGCAAGGTGCTGTGGGTCAGCGCTGTCACAAGCAGGGTGATGAGCCTTTGCTCTGCACCTTCCAATGCAACAGCAAAGCACTTTTTCCCTGGCAAGGGTGCTGAGGGCAGCAGCTGAGGGGGAAGAGGTTTCTTCTTGTGACAGCTGTGGCTGAAGAGCTGGTGCTGGCTCTGTTTTGCACTTCTGTCCTTCTGTGACAGTTAATTTCTAATTAGAGTTTCAGCTTTCCAGGACCTCAAGTTAATCTCCTGAAAAATTGGTGCTTGTTAAATAGCTGTTTCTGTGGTGCTATAAATAGAGCACAGTCACGTTCTGCCTGCATCCCTGACTCTCCATTTTTAACTCTGCCGGAGTCTTGCTACCAAACCCCTTGTTTTGTGCCTGCTGAGGGACGCCTGTGTCGCCTTGCATCTATTGATTAGCTCCCGATTCGGCTGTCTGTTGCCCTGTACAGTTCTCTTGGCTTAAAGGTGCAGTTTTAAAAATAGCATCACGTGTTGGAGACGGCAGGGAGAGCCCTGCAGCTTTAAATCTGCCAGCCCTGGCCCCTCTGCGCCTCAAGCAGACGCTGGGGCTGCAGGAGAGGCACACAGCCCCGCGCCCGAGCGCTGGCCTGCAGCAGCCGCGCAGGAGCCCTGCACAGAGCGATGCTTGTTTTGGCAGCGGCGCGCTGCCTGTGCCGCCAGCGCCCGGAGCCCTCTCAGTCTGGCGCATGGATGGAGCCGGGTCAGCGGCGCGGGAGCGTGCGGAGCTGCGCCCAGCGCTGCGCCCAGCGCTGCCCATGGCCCCGCGGCGATGTTGATGTGGTGCTGCTGTACCTGCGTGTGCTGCGACAGGGACCTGTGTGAGCCTGCCAAGGTGAGACCGGAGCATCGCTACGGCAGCACCACTTGTTTTGTTTGGCTGCTTTAGGTAAATGGCCAGTAGAACTTGACCTCGTTTTGTGGCATCAGCCTTGGAAACGCTGCGCTTTCCCCCGGGCGCTGCCGCTGAATTTCTGCACGTGTTTTGTGTATAGCTTTTCTTGGCTTCGGAAGCTGGGCAGTGTGAAAGAGGCTCCGGTCTGAGCGAGCGCTGCAGTCTGTAAACAAGATCAAAGGCGGTGCTGCTTTTTGGGGTTTTCCGTTTGTGTTGTTTTGGGTTTGGCTTGTGTGAAACAGCCACAGTGAGAGAGGGGGCCAGTAAATGCAGCTCCGTGTCAGAGAAGTGTTTGGATCGGTAGCTGCTGGGTACCATCTCCTGTCTTGCTGGTTTAGCTGTGCAAAATGTATTTCCAGGGAGTAGTAAACAAGCTGCAGAATCATCTCTTTCCTCCAGGTAAAAAAAGAGCAAAAGCGTACTGCTTCCCATGGAGTCAGTGACCTTCAGGAATGAATAAGTCCTTTTCCTTGGGTTCATGTAGCTGTGTGGCTCGGCATGGCCCCTTCACCAGTCTGAGTTAACAGTAAGCTGTGTTCTTTCCCCGCATTTAGTAAATATTGAAGGGGGACAGTAAGGACTTTGATCTCCAATGCAAAAGAGAAGATGTTTCTCTTTGAGTTGTTGCAGCTAGCTCTCCGGTGCATGGTGGCTCCAGTGCTTGTAGAAAAAAAATACAGGATCCAGATGTTTTTGGGTGTGCCTGCACCATAAACAAATGCTTACCTGGGTCTTGCAGAGGAAGTGGTTGAGAAATGGCGCAGTGCTGCTGTTGTGCTTGAAGCAAAGATGTGTAATCACATTTGTTTAACAGACTGACCATTCTCCTCTGCAGAGATCTGGATCTCCTGTAGTGGGACTTGTACTTTTCTCACTGGGCTCATTGGGCTCCGTAACAAAAGTGACACAGAGGTGGCTACTGGGAACAGCTATGAGGTGGTCCAGAGGGCAGTGCGAAGCGAGGTTTTTTTGTATTCCACATTTCCAGGTTGATAGATCTGCACACCACATCTTGACACGTGTAAGGCCAGGCTAACACTGGAGAAGGAGCAGTGAGGATCGGATACTGTGCTCTGTGCTCTCTGAATCCAGCGCCTGTTCGCGTCAGTGCAGCCTGAGCTTTCTCCTTGTGTTGTGAGGTGCTGCTGCAGTAAGATTTGTCTCTAGGTGGAGTTCTCGGCGAGGCTTTTTACAATACCCAAAGTAACGTGGTGATTTCAGTGTTAATTCAGTGCTTGCTCTGGATTTCTGGACCGGCGCCCTGCTGCACCCGGCTGGGTATGGGACACCCCGAACGCACCTCGCTGTGCATGGTGCTGGCTTCGCCCAGGCACGGTGCCACGTGCGTGCAGCCCCGGGCAGCGTGCCTGTTCCCCTGCTGGAGGCACTGCCCTCACCTGCGCCACTGTTCCCTGCTCTTGGCAAGCTGAGTTTGCCCCTTTGAGCAACCTTATGGACTGAACTGGTGCCTGCGCAGGGGCACCCACAGTTCCTGGAGCTGAGCAAGCAGGGAGGGAACCTCTGGAGCCAGCTCTGTCATGGCCTTCAGGCAAGCGTGATGCTAGCTGGCGTGCTCCGTGTGTGTTACATCAGAAAGGCTTTAAATGAGGGAGCAATAGATCAAGAGGCACTATAAAGGAACAACAAAGAAATCTGTTCACAGGAACATGAATCCTGCTGGTTTGAAATATTTATCTTTTCATATAAACTGTTGTCTGGATCAGCTCTGAAATACTACTTCCAGGGTGAATTTTGGTTGCAGTGAGACTCACTGCAGAAAACACTGCAATTAAAGTAAACTGAAGCAAAGTAAGTGTTAAAGGGCAGTAGTTGTACTCTTGTACAGGAACCCTTTAGACTGAATACTTGGAGATGACTTGCATGTTCAACTTCAGCAGAGAAAAATCTCCTGAAGAGGAGGAAGAGTCCTTGCTCTCATGCATGGCTCTTCTGGGCCGAGTGATCACAGAGACGTTTGTTCTTAAGGATTCCATCCCAGTTCGCTCTGTGGCTCTGCAAGTCAAATTTAACTTGCAACCTGAACTGGGATGCAGATGTACAGGGGAAACAAACAAAAAACCAAACAAAAAACCCCCAAACAAACCAAAATCACACAACCAACTAACAAAAAAAACCCCCAAAACCAAACACAGAATGACCCTGTCATTTTACATAGTAACTTTCTGATAAAAGCTTGTATAAACTTGTTTCCAAACCCACCCTCTCCTCCCAGTTCCTATACTTAACTTTTTTCGGCCTTACCTCATTTCCTGTCATTATTATTGTAACGTCTGGCCTGATTGGCAGTCCCTCCTTGACTAAAAATCTGCAGTCTCTAAAATAAACATCCATGAATGTTGTTTGGGTTGTATCTTTTGCTGTGTCATTCTTTTCACCTCAGAAATCAAGTTCCTGCAGGCCCTTGTGTATCATTCAGTTCTTTCCTGTTCTTCCACCCAGGTTGCTGCATTCATTCCCTTAGACTTGCCTTACCCGTGATGTCAGTGTTACTGCCCGCTTGCTCAGCCAGCACTGCTGATGCTCCTCTTGACTGGTCTGCACTTTGTTAGACTGTTACAGAGTTAGACCCCTTGGCCTTACCCTTTGTCATTCAGAAATTCCACTTCTCAAGGCTCCTGAAGCTTGAGGCCCAGGAGGTAAGGTCTTTGCTGGCAGCTGGGGTTTTAGAAATAAATCAAGGAGCTGGAGACATCCTCTTCAGGGGGATGTTACACTGTGCTGTGTCAGTCCCCTTCTGTCTCCAGGCTATGAATACATACTTGTGGGCAGAGCTGGTGCCTGGTCCAGCGTGTCTCCGTCCCGTTCCAGGAAGCAGCTTCGTCAGGTTCCTGGCCTCAGCCCACCGCTCCTGGCTGGCAGATGGCCAGGGCTGCGTGTGCCTGCACTGTGGCTCGCAGAGGGGCAAGTCAGCTCCCTAGCTTGGCTGACAGAGTTGCCTTCACCAGTTAGCAAGGGTTGAAGTGTCAGTCCCTCAGAGACTGCTGCCACTGATGGGACGAGGGAAACACAGGTGGTTTGTCTGGCAGTAAACCCAATCTCTGGCACTTGAGGCAGCATCCAAAGTCACATCTCCATTTCACGTGCAGTTTGGTGACTGGGCCGTGGGAGAATCACGCTCAGCAGGCTTTACCAGGTGCCGAGTTGGGGGTGAAGGTCTGTCGCTGTACCTCTGGCACAGCCTGAGGTATGTTTCTTTGGGCACTGGCACCAGCCTGAGCAGCCCCAGGTCACCATTCCCTCCCACAGTGTTCCTGCAGAGTTACAGGTACTGTCTGGAGCCCTGAAGCGGGCTCAGGGACCTCCTCACATCACAGACATCTCTGTTCCTTACCACCAGGTCACGCGAACGCGGCTCCATCCCCAGGCAGCCCAGGCCTAGGCCCACAGGCCGAGGTTCCTTCTGCCCCCTGCACTGCCCATGTGAAGCCAGGAGGGGCTTCACTTGGCACCCCACAAGAGGGAACCCTGAATGGTGAGCGTCTGGAGCAAGCTGTGCAGCGCTGCTCTGCAGTGGCTGCTGACAGGTTCTTCTGCCCTGTGAGGTGTTTCTATCTCTGCCCCTTTGGGCTGCCCGAGTGGGAGTGCTGGGATCCACACACGTAGCTCTGGGCTGGCGGATGTACCACCTACACATGTGTCAGAATAATCATCGCTCATGGTTGTGTAACTGCTGTGAGTAAGGCGTAAAGCCATTTCCTCTGCCGTTACCGGTGTTGGTTCCTTGCTCTGGCTGTTACCTTAGGCACACAAAGGGACTCTGCTGGGATTTTTTTCTCATGTTGTTTTCAGAGTAATTTTTCATTGTTGCTTTCTCTTGGTTTTTTTCCATAACCAGGATGATCTTCCCACCTGTTTGAGGGTTAATTGCCCACAGGCAAAGGCTGTTTATCAATTTTAGAAGCCCCAGTTTTAATCCAGCCAGTGAGCCGTACTATGAGAGGTACACAGCAAGACTTCCTTGAGCCGTCCATTTGTTTGTATGCTTTCCGTAGCCAGTTTTGGTTTTGATCTGGATTTAGGAGTGTCACAGGGACAGCTCAAAACCATTCTGGCAACGGTGATCAGCAGCTTCTGTGTGGCAGTGTTGCAGCAGAGAGATGAAAGGGTTGCAGGTCCAAATCTGTATCACAGGCACCTGCAGACATAACGTGGGGGTGTGCCATCTCCACTCTGGGACAGACACAAGAGCTGCCCGGCCACAGCCCTGGACAGGTGGGCCTTGGTGGCCCTGTCTGTGTGGGGGTCAGACCAGGTGACCTCCAGAGCACCCATCCAACCTCAGCTGGTCTGTGGCTCCGTAGCTAGCACCCTTAAAGAGGAAAGCATTCGAGAGAGCTATCTTGGCCATAGGTCATAAATAGCTCATTGCATCACCCATGTGGGACAAGCAGAGGGATTTGGGTTGGGGTTTTTCTTTCCTCTGGGGCCCACAGTGTGTTGTGCAACATGCAAAGTCATTATGGGTTCCAGCGGGAACACTGCGCTGTCTGCACGCGTGGCAGTAGGGTTGATGTCACCTTGGCTCGGGTGTTTACGGAAGCCTGTGCTGCAGGTGTCGTGCAGGGAGGTGACTGGCTGTCGGTATGCATTTAATTGAATATGTTGAATGTACCTCATAGTAATTAATGATGTTTAAATTCCTTGTTGTACCTCACAGGGATTCTGCGCATGGCTTCATACAAACATGTGTTTAGATGGTTGGATGCAGATCTGCAATGGCCTTGGTAGGTGTTTTGCACTGTACAAATACTGAAGTAGAGAGAAGTGAGGAAGGATGCAGGGCCGAGTGAGAAATGACTGTGTACTTATGAGACACTGAAGTTAACAGCCCTGTCCCTGTACTTATGAGACACTGAGGTTGACAGCCCTGTCCCTGTACTGAGTCACGTTTTTTCTGTAGGTTATTGGGCTCTTGGTTTTGTGCCTCCTAAAAAGACTGCTGCTCCTGAAGTGTGGGACTGTGGAATGAATGTGACGTTGGGGTTGTTGCTAATTCAGCAGAGACTGCGGCAGCATCCGGAAGGACTCTGCATGACACATGGTTTGTGGAGCAGACCGTGCTGTGTAGTTGAGAGCAGGAGCAGGTGTCCTCCTTAGGCCTCCTCTGACTCCTCGGAACAGGAAATACCTCCAAGGACAAGTTGGGTTGAGAACCTTGCACTTCAAGTAGTCGCAAAACCCACTTTTCTATGGGTATCTTCCTAGCCACAACATTTCTTCAGTCTAAAGACAGATCCTGAATATTGCCAGGATAAGTTTCCTCTAAGTCTTCTACTTAGTGCAGTTTGCCGTCTTTGCTTTGAGAGGAAAAAATAATGTACAGTATTCCAGTTGACAAAAAGCCAGGAATAAGTCCATTTGAAACATGAGTATTTACTGAAGTCTGTTTGTTTTCTCCGTCAGCAGCAGAATAAACAACTGGTCAAGTAAAATATTTTCTAAAATAATTCTGATCCTATCTTTATAGTAGCACTGTCCCCTTTCCAAACCCGCAGTTTTGCATGGGATTTGGATCTTTTGAGGGTTTTTTCTCTGCAAAGGACTTGTCAAGGACTTTTATTTTTCACTGTTTCGTTTATTTGCATTAATTTGTGGTGGGTTTCCCTGCCAAAAAAAAAAAAAAAAGAAAGAAAATCATATAAAGATACCTTAAACTAATTTGTCTGTCTGGTGCTCAGAGGCACTGCTCAGCAGATGGGGGCAGGAAGCAAACAGTGCTGTACCCTGCTGTGTCAGCAGACTTGAGGGGAGTCAGGAGTAATCACGTGTACAGGCGTTCTGTTAACAGTCTGCATAAATGTGGACATGTTCTGGGAGCGAGCAGGGTGCCACCTCCTGAGGCTGGGCTCGGGGTCCCTCCAGGGACCTGTGTGCCACCCCAGGTGTGGGGACGCACCGGGCAGCAGGACGTGTGCTGCACAGGGCCGTTAGCTCTGCAGCCGTGCTCAGACACGAAGGACACAATTCATCTCTCCCCTCTAGTCTTTATTCCCCTTAAGGTGTTAATTAGAGATCATATTTAGGAATGAACTGTCTCTTATCTGTCCCGGAGGGACTGCAGGTCTCCAGTGCTGGCATGCCCGAGGCAGGAGACCCTCTGCCTGCCCGAGTCACGTGCCTGGCAGCTGCCTGTGCCTGTCCTTTGGGCTTGCGATGGGTGCCTGAGACCTTCCTGCTTATCACCTTCCTGCTTGTATCACTGTGCCTTCGGCACAGTAGGAAGGCAAACAAGGGGACTTCTGAATTTCCAGGAGGTTGGTCTTCCCTGCCCCTCGGGCGCTCGGCGGGGGAGTGATTAATGGGCATCACAGGCACCGCTGGCTCCCGGCAGGACTGCTCTCTGCAGTCGGTGTTCTCGGCTCCCCAGTCTCACCTTGCCCTATATATTTCTATCTCCAGTAACATGACGCCTTGCAGTCACATTTTTACGGCTCCAGATGAGGGAGGAGGGGGCAGGACTGAGCAGCCTCTTCACTGTGGGCCTGCTCTGAGTTCTGCTGTTGGCTCAAGGCAGCTGCCCTGCTTGTTTAAAAGAATCCATCTGAGAATGACTGAGCCATGTACGTGCCTCTGCTGAAGGTGCTAAAGGGCAGAACACCCGTAAAGCAGCTGTCCTGTGAAGTCCTCAGCAGCACCCAGGCGAAATCACAGGTTCTTTGGGGCTGTGCCTCAGGACAGGCACAGGGAAAAACTCTGCCAGGAGGGACAGCCTGGCAGTGTTGGAAGCTCAGGGAATCATGAGATTCGGAGGGGGGGAAGCGTAAGATGCTCACACGATTCTGATCTCATGTGATTCATGGCACAGCGCCAAAGCAGCTTCCAGTCTGATGCTGGGTAGGAGCCAGGCAGGTCCATTGTTCTGCATGGAGTCAATATACTGGAAAATAGCATCGCAGGGGCAATTAACTAATTGAATTGTAATCCCTGTTCTTATACCAACATGGACCATTACAGCATTCCATTCACCAGCGCCTTGTCAGGACAGATTGCCAGTCATCTTAAATCAGTGATCTGTCACCAGAACTTCCTGGTGTTCAGTGGGAGCCGATCTGTGCTGAGTCTTTGCTTCCTACAGCCTCCTCAATACAGAAAAAATACTTAAATTACTGCAGTTCTGTTCCAGGACAGCCCTTCGCTCTTTAATTGCAGAAACCATTCTTGTTATTCCAGAATAATACCCACACCACAGGTGTAATAAAGTAATTATCCCATAATGATTTACACTATTCTAGCTGTTCTGGTCTATTTTCTGTCACAGGTATACAGGCTAACCCAAGGAGACATGCTGAAGTCAATTGACTTTACTGGGGGGCAGGGAGGGGAAGAGAAAGTTTCTACAAAACTTTTCTCTCACAAAACTTGCATCTGAGAGGAAGAGCATACTGTTAGTGTAATTTACAGTCATTATACACAGGCACTTTAATTAGACGGACCTGGGAGTAAATTAAGCTGATAAAAACTCTTTATTGCAAAGTAATGTTGAAGTCCTGTTAGTTCTGCACCACTGAAACGCTCAAACTTCAGCTCACAGCTAGTCGTGCTGCAGGGAGCTGAGGGCCCAGCACAACCCACAGCGCTTTGGCTCTGGGATGCTGCATCAGTCCTGCTTGCTTCACTTCCTCACTGAAGCGGGGGGGGAAATGAGTTATTTCCAATTGCTTTCTGGAAAGTTTGGAGCAAATTTCTGAATCTTTCTTCTTTGCACCTGCCATTAATACTAAAATTTCCTCCCCCATGTGTACATACAGAGCGTTACAAATGGGTTCTTTTGGGAAAGCCAGCTTGTTTTGTAAGGCAGTTAAGAGGAGGAGTAAGATTGGATCAGCACACTGCATAGAAAAGTCTGTGCTGTGTTGCTCTGTGGGGTATGGCACGTTGGAAAAGTGGTGCATGGAGCTGTGCAGCGCTGTGTGTGACAGCTCTGCAGGCGGGGAGCTCGGTGGCTCTGCTGTGGGGCGGCTGGCTGGCACTCTGCGGGTCAGGTGTGCCCTGTGCACACAGGAGCTTGGCTCCTTCTAAACCATACGAAGAAATCTGATCAGTGACAGTCTTAGGAAAACCTTAATGGAATTGTGAATTCCAAGAAGAGGTGTCTTAGCAAATGTGTAGGACTCTGCACTGCGTGTCCCTAGGTCTCAGAGATGCATGTTCTCTGTACAGTACTAATGTCACGTGTGTTGTTGGTCTCATTGATTAATATGAATTCTTGGTACTAATTTACATCCAGGGTTTCTACAACTAAGTGCCCTTAAGAAAGTAGTTAGCATTTCTGCTGTCACTACGGACTGAAAACTGATGTTCTGCAGCTTCCAGCAACTGTCAACTCCTCTAGAAAACAAATTGAGTTTTCTGTATGTCGAGTTGGTTTTCCTCTTTTCCCTACTGCAGGAACAGCCAGCACCTCAGAGTTAATTCTGCTGGGTAGGAGCCCTGCTGCCCTGTCCCAGCGCTGGGCAGTGCTGTGCAGCACACAGCAGTGCCCTGGCTCTGCTGCGGGGTGGTAACGCCGTCGTGCTAAATCATAAACAGCGTATTGAAGCTGGAGAGGCAGAGAGCTCATTGTGGGAGCCTTTTCTGGTGCCCATATTTGTCTTGTGACACGGAAGTGCGTTGTGCATTTAAGGAGCAAGCTGTGAGTTGGCTGGTAGTTGTTTAAGTAAAATAATCTGGGGTGTTGCCCAGAGCTTAAATCAACCTGCTGGGGCTGGGCAGGAGTCTGGGAGTTGCTCTCTCCGGCTCCCTGGAAGGAGGTTGTGGTGAGCTGGGCTCAGCCTCTTCTCACAGATAACCAGCCCCAGGAGAAGAGGGAATGGCTGTGAGTTGTGCCGGGGAGGTTCAGGTTAGGAATCAGGAGAAATTTCTTCTCCCAAAGAGCAGTTGGGCATCGGAATGGGTGCCCAGAGAGGTGGTGGAGTCACCGACCCTCGGGGTGTTCAAGGAGAGGTTGGATGGGGTACTCAGGGACAGGGGTTAGTGCGTGATACAGGTTTTAGGGGCACGGTTGGACTGGATGACCTTGGGGGTCTCTTCCAGCCTTAATGATTCTGTGTGATTGTGAGAACGAACGTGTGCTTTGAACGCTTGTGTGCCGAGTGTGCAAGGCACCAGTCGCACCCCGTTTACCTAGCACGTTGCGGGGCTGTCGCTTCGTCTGCGGAAGCCCAAACACCGGTTTGGGTTTACCTGGCGACTGGACAGGTGTCAGGTTTAAGCCGCCGTGGCACCGAGCGCGGTGCGGACGCTGAACGGGGTCTGGCCGGGCCGCCCCGCGGGGGCGGGAGCTCGGGGCCGCCCCGGCCCGGGCCGCGGCTGCTAGCCGCAGGGCAGGGGAGGAGCTGCGGCTCCACGGGCCGGGGACCTCCCGCCTCCCTCCTCCTCCCTCCCGGCCGTGCGGGAGCCATGCACGGGGAGCGAGCGCTGCTGCTCCACCGAGCCAAGGTACCGGCGCCGGGGAGGGAAGGGGAGAGGGGGCTCTCCGGGCACGGGCACCGCCACCGCCCGGGCAGGTCCCGCGGCCGCTCGGTCCCTGTTGATCCGGACGTTGGAAGCAGGGCTGGCCGGACCGGTTGTTCCGTGTGTTCGTTTGTGCCCAAACAGCATTCAGCAGCTTTGTTGTGGGGTTTGTTTGGGGGGTTTTGCTCTGGGTTGGGGTTTTTTTGGCTAAGACTAACTTGTTGGGCTTTTTCCTTTGGAATCTGCCATCTCCTTTCACTGTGGCTCCCTGGCTCTGCAGGCATGGCAGCACAAGGCAGGGCACGTTTTCAGAGGTCCCAGGGGCTGCTGCTTTCTGTCTGACCTGAGCAGGTCTCTCTTCTGAGAAGTTTTGTTACTGCTTGCTGTCGGACAGAGAGATTGAGCACTGGGAATAACTTGGATTTGCTGCCTTACCTGCTTTGCGGGGCTTTTGCTCTTCTCTGCCTTTTTACTTGCCAGCTGACAGAGCTGCTGGCCTTACACCAAAGCTTAGAGGCATCAGCCTGCCAGCCTTGGGTGCCCTGTCTTGCTTTGTGCTTGAGGTTTTTGGTTGTTTGAGGCTACTAAGTTGACTTAAGTATGAGGGTTTTGCTTTTTCCTGAGCTTCTGCTCGATGTCTGTAAAGCACGCGAAGCTCAGGTAATTGGTACCAGATCCTGGCCAGCTCAAAAACGTTTTGTGGAATTGTGTCTGCTTGTCAGGTTGGCTGGCACAAAAAGTGAAAGGTTTTATTTAGTGACCGTGGTGCTTAGCACTTGTGTTTCTCTCTCTCCTTGCCTAGATCGAGCGATTGGAAGTCAGCAGCTTAGCGCAGACCTCCAGTGCGGTGGCCTCAAGCACGGATGGCAGCATCAATGCAGACTCTGTCGATGGGACCCCGGATCCTCAGCGTACAAAAGTGGCTATCACACACCTGCAGCAGAAGATTCTGAAGCTGACCGAGCAGATCAAAATCGAGCAAACGGCCCGTGATGACAACGTGGCAGAGTACCTGAAACTGGCCAACAATGCAGACAAGCAGCAGAGCGCCCGCATCAAGCAAGTGTTTGAGAAGAAAAATCAAAAGTCAGCCCAGACCATCCTGCAGCTGCAGAAGAAACTAGAGCATTATCATCGAAAGCTGCGAGAGATTGAGCAGAATGGGATCCCTCGGCAGCCAAAGGACGTCTTCAGGGATATGCATCAGGGTTTGAAAGATGTTGGAGCAAAAGTCACTGGTTTCAGTGAGGGAGTAGTAGACAGTGTAAAAGGTGGGCTTTCCAGTTTCTCCCAAGCCACACATTCAGCAGCGGGAGCTGTGGTTTCTAAACCCCGGGAGATTGCCTCCCTCATAAGGAACAAGTTTGGGAGTGCAGACAACATTGCTAATCTGAAAGACTCGTTAGAAGAAGGCCAGGAAGATGGAACAGGAGGCAAGTCTCTAGGTGTTATTCAGAACTTTCAGTCAAGCCCAAAATATGGCAGTGAAGAGGACTGCTCCAGTGCCACGTCGGGCTCGGTGGGAGCCAACAGCACCACAGGGGGCCCAGTGGGAGCATCTAGCTCCAAAACAAACACTCTGGATATGCAGAGCTCAGGGTTTGATGCAATACTGCATGAGATTCAAGAAATTCGAGAGACACAGGCAAGACTGGAAGAGTCATTTGAGGACCTTAAGGTTCGCTATCAGAGGGATTACTCATTAATAATGCAGACTCTGCAGGAGGAGCGGTACAGGTATGTGCTGTTGTACTTCGTTTCATTACTAAATATTGTGCATTGCGGGGCACCAGAGTCCTGGGGAGTAACTGGGGAGTAACTGCTCAGCAGGCAGCTCCCAGCAGCCTGATTCAGATGAGGAGTCCTGTGGCCTCATCAGGGTTTTGCCTTCCCAGCTCTGTCATTTGTAAGCATTGTTATTTTGCTGGCCATCTCCCTCTCCATACAAGAAAGAAATATTAAGTGTTTTCAGAATAAAAGATCAAGCCAGAGAGGGTTAGAAGGGTGTCCCACTGATGCAGTTACTGTTAGACAGCGCTTCAGCCTGCAAAGATCCTGCCAAGCTTTGGGTCAGGGCAAGAAGCAGGGGCTGCGAGTGAGCAGTATCTTGACCTGGCCTCCACCAGTGCTTAGGACTGTATCTACCAGAGAAAGACAGACCCCTCTTTCCAAGGGCTCTCCAGAAAGATGTGAACTTGCCCATGTGTGCGAACTAGGAATATCCTCTTCCCGTCTCTGCTCAGCCTCACAGGGTACAATGAAATGAGGTAAATTAAATGTCAGATGTAGGCAGTGCGCTTTTCATGGGGGTCATGTGGCTCTGGAGGTGGGTAACAAGTTTCTGTCAGCCTTTCCCTTGCTGAAGGAGTAGAAATGCAGACGAGTGGCTGTCAGTCCCTGACCAGGTCACAGGGGAGAGGTGCCAGTGCCTCCTCAGTGTGGGATCGCAGCCAGCTACCTCTTCTGCCCCAGGACAGCAGCCCTCAGAGGGGTGCTGAGGGAACCCTTCCCCTTCCCTGGGTGGGCAAGAGCTCTCAGCAGGCTGCCCTGTGCCAGCATGTCTTGCATCCTGGCCATCACATGCGGGGTGCAAGGGCTCGTCCCCAGGCTCTGGAGGGAAGAGTTGCCAGCCACCTTTCTCCAGCTGTTCAGGGTGTTGCAGGATGCATCGACAGGGTTCTTAAACCACCCTTTTAAAACTTTAATTAACAAACACAAGGCCCAACTCCTCCTTTGATGGACAGCAGGCTTCTGTAATGTGGTTGCTTACAGCCTTTGCCACTTGGTCTGGCTGCGAAGCACCTCCTGCCAGGCTCTGCAGAGCTGCTGGCTGTGGGGACGGGCTGTCGCAGGTGCCCTGTCCTGCTTGCTGCCTTTGCTCTGAGCGACGTGGAGCTGCCGTTCAGCTCTTCAGACATGCTGGTGCCAGTTCATGGGAAAAACATTTGGGAAGGCCTAGCCTGCTAGGGACTTGTGGAGAGAACAAGCGTTGTGCGTGCTGTGCAGAGCTGGGGTAGACAAAGCCAGGCCAGCACCACTTTCTAATCCTGCTTTGAGCAATCAGCGCTGTGAGCGAAACGGGTGCCCAGCACAGCAGCTCTGGTTCCCAGCGCCTCATTGTCCTGAGCTCGCAGAGCGGACGTGGGATTTGAGCTTCCACTCCCCAGCAGAGACCGTCCTGTTGTCTGTCGCTGTGTAGGGTGTTGTTTCACACAGACAGGCACAGCCTTTCACAGTGGAATGCTGTGCGCAAGCATTGTTGTATGCGGTCAGCTCAACTGGCCAGTTATTCCCTGACACCATTTAGCAGGGCTCAGGTAGGTGCTCGTGCCGGTGCAGTGCAAAGCCGTACCCGTCATGTGCCGTTAGCCTATACTGAGCTGGCCCTGAGGCGCCCAGAGCCTAACCACCAGCCCAGGCAGCCGGGAGCAAAGGGCTTTGGGGGAAACTGCATTTGGCTTACAAGTGCACAAAAAGGTAGTAATTTAGACCTGCTGTTTGGAATGTGCCTGCGGATTGTCCCAGGAGCTGTTCAAGGCCAGGTTGGATGGGGCTCTGGGCAACCCTGTGTAGCTCCAGGCCTGAGGTTGGTGGCCCTGCCTGTGGCAGGGGGGTTGGAGCTCTATGGTCCTTGGGGTCCCTTCCAACCCATGCCATTCTATGATTCTATGATTAATCAAAGGTGTGACCTGTGAAGAGGGCCACTTAGGCCTCACTGAGTACCTTTGGCTCTGCAGGATTTCGGGGGGGAGCAGGTAACTGCAGGGTCTGCAAGGAGCCCCAGAGCTGTTCACAGTGAATTACTCCTTGTACAAATCCAGGTTCTTGTTTGGATTGCTTCTGTGGTTTAAAACTGAAGATGAAAGCCAGCATCACCCTGAGAACTGGAAGGTTACGTACCCTGTCTGAGGGCAGAGGGGGGATGGTGCTGCCTTGGAGGATAGGGCTGGCACCTGTTCCTCTGCAGGAACGCTCTCGTTCCTTGGCTCTGTTGGGGGAAAGTGGGAATGGAGGTTGTGGTTTAAGGCTGGGGATTCGGGTCAATCATAGCTGGCTTTAAAAGCTCTAAATACCTCACAACTCTGCTCTGCTTCTGGGAGGTTTTCAAAAACAAGCACTGAATTCAGCTAAAGCCTAAAATAACTCATATTTCGGAGAAGCCCTTGCTCACAGGGCAACACCTGAGTGTTTGTATTGACCTGGATGCTGGAACAAAGCACATGCCATGGCATTTTCCAACCCAGTCTGTGTCATTTCCTCTTTCATAGAAGCTCTGCTTTTTTGCAGGTCCTGATCTTCTTCCCTGCTCATCCCTCAGTTTTTGTTTATCAGTCATGGCTGACCTCCCAGGCTTTCCATGGCCCTCCCTCTCCCTGCTTCCAGACCTTGCCTCTCAATGCGTGTAGCTGCTTCAGGGCCGGGACTGGCTGGTGCAGTCGCTCCAGTTCTCTGGTGCAGCAGGGTGCCCAGGCTGGCCTGGCAGCACCGTGGTCATGCCAGGCTGCCCTGCCTGCTGCTGGCTGCACGTGCTGGCCCCGGAGTGCCCCGCTGCCGTGGCTGAGCCATGGAGGAAGGAAGATCCTGGCAGCACCCTGGCCATCACTGCACTGGGAGCGGGTGCTGAAGTAGCCCGTTGCTTATCTCATCGGTTGGAAGGTGGCGGTTGTTTACTGATAGGAGCAGGGACTTTCTGTGCTATTGAGACTGAAATAAAGTTCCTGCTGAGTGTTTTCGTCTTGCACGTCCCTTTAGGAACCTGTTTGTACACAGCTCACATACTTGGAGTGTGGCCAGCCCAAGAGTTTGGGTTTCTTCCCAAGCCTGGCATCCTTGGAAAGGGCATTCAGGTCTCCCACGCCTGTCAGGAGAGATCGTCAGCTGGAACGCTGGGCATCGGTACTCTTGTCTGATTGTTGGACTTAGGGATTTGTTGGATGTGATATATTTTAAAACAGGTAAAAAGTGCTAGAGCTTTTTGGTGTAGAAGGGTTGAAGAGGCCTTTCTGGAGCGTGGCTGGGCAGCAAAGGCAGCATGTTGGGTCAGGAGCATCCTCACCCAGCTATGAAAGCTCTGCACATCCCTGCAAAGCAGTTGTCTACTGCTGGGGGAGCTGGGAGCTGAAGGCATGGTGAAGAGAGCAGCTTGTGCTCCCTTGGGAGCAAGCTCCATCCCTCATGCTGTCTAGATTGGAGGCTTGGAGGATGTTGCAAACAGATACTGCTTGTGGCTGTTGAAAGCTGCATGTCCAGTAGCTTAACGATGTATTGGGATAACAAAAATAGATCCGATGAGATTTTGTATGACAGCGCTATAAAAAGGAAAGGTCCATCCTGAGAGATGCCTGAAGAGAGGCCCTGAACCCTGTCACAGTGCACTGTGATGGGCCTTCAGCATTGATTTGGTTGGGATCTGGGCTTTGAGAGCACTTACTGAGTGCAAATAAAATGTCCTTGTCACCTTGTGTCTCCCCCACTTATGCTGTACTAGCCGTGTGTTTCGCAGCTATTTAAAATGCCTTAAAGCTCTTCAGTAAGTGAGATGGTCGTAGTTGTGCTTGGGAGCCTTTTTCAGATCAGTCCCCTCATTCCCAAGCAGTGAGCCTCAGAAAACCTGTGGAAATCTGACATAGCATCCTTCAGCCCAGCACCCCAGCAGCGTCTTCCACCCGAGATGCTGATGATACAGAGCTGGGAGGGGTGGCTGACACACAGGAACACTGTGCTGCCATCCAGCAAGACCTGGACAGGCTGGAGAGCTGGGCAGGGAGAAACCAGATGAGGTTTAATAAAAGCAAGTGTAAAGTCTTGCACCTGGGGAGGAATAACTATATCAGTACAGGCTGGGGGATGACCTGCTGGAGAGGAGCTCTGTGGAGAAGGACCTGGGGGTCCTGGTTGATGACAAGTTGGCTGTGAGCCAGCAGTGAGCCCTGGGGGCTGAGAGAGCCAGTGGGATCCTGGGATGCATCAGGAAGAGTGTGGCCAGCAGGTCAAAGGAGGTGATCCTCCCCCTCTGCTCTGCCCTGGTCAGGCCCCACCTGGAGTATTGTGTCCAGTTCTGGGCTCCCTGGTATAAAAAAGACAGGGATCTCCTGGAGAGAGTCCAGAGAAGGGCTACGAAGATGATTAAGGGCCTGGAACAGCTCCCGTATGAGGAAAGGATGAGTGAGCTGGGGCTGTTTAGCCTGGAGAGAAGAAGACTGAGGGGGGACCTAATTAATGTTTATAAATATCTTAAGTATGGGATGCAGGGGGAATTGGCCAACCCCTTTTCAGTGTCTGTGGAGACAGGACAAGGGGCGATGGCTGTAAACTGGAGCACAGGAAGTTCCACACCAACATGGGGAAGAACTTTTACCCAGTGAGGGTGACAGAGCCCTGGGACAGGCTGCCCAGGGGGTGTGGAGTCTCCTCTGGAGATATTCAAGACTCGTCTGGACGCCGACCTGTGCAATATGAGCTGGGGAGCTGCTTTGGCAGGGGGTTGGACCCGATGATCTCTCGAGGTCCCTTCCAACCCCTACAATTCTGTGATTCTGTGACTGTCAGCACTAGTCTGTCATGCTGAAAAGTTTCTGGGCAGGAGCTTGTTAACCCAGAGGCTAGGAATGTTAAGGGGAAATTTAACATTTTAGCTAGTGAATAATTCTTGGGCTGTAACGAGGCATTTCCCATACCTGAAATAAAGTGGGGTTTGGTCATTCAGGGCAGCTGTATTCACAGGCAAGGTGAGAGTCTGTCCCGTAGACACTGGCTCCTGTGTGTGAGAGGGGGAAGCCTGAGTGTGACCGTAACCCTCTGGACAGGTGCCTGACCCTTTGTTTCTGCAGCGCCTCCGAGTTAAACGTGAGCCCTGTCCCTAGGGAATCCCGGTGTTGGGCCCCACCAGCCCACGGGTGCTGCTGGGCTCCCAGGCTGGGATGGAAACAGACGGGAAAAATCAGTGATTCTCTGGACTGTAGGTAATGGGACAAGAAGTGAGAAGGAAGTGAATGAAGGAAGTGTCCTTTCAAAATAAGTCTGAGTAGGTTGTTTTCTGTTGTTTGTTTCTGTAAATACCCAGTTCCATCAGTGGTCTCAGTCTCTGCTGGTGCAGAAGCTCTGGGCTGGAGCCTGGAGCGCAGCATGGCTGGGAAGGAGCTGGGTGTCCGGCATGCAGGGCAGGGAGCCTTGGAGCCAGCCCATTTGCTGATCATGTTATGCTCAAATTCTTAACTATACGGCCCTGCAGTGTTTCCTTATGTTTCCTGTAGATTGAGATAGTTTTGTAGTTATTAAAATACAATTGTTTCTTGCTGGAGAACAGGATTTAAGCTGTCTGGCAACAGCCGTGTTACGAAGGGCGTTTATGTGGGAGGAGGTTAAAAGACATAATCATGTTTTCAGAAAGACTTAAGTCCCTTTTTGTGCAATAAACCCACTGGAGAATTTTGTAATGTGTTAACAAACCAACTATATTTCAAGTAATTAATGCTACCTTTGGGACTTGGAGTGGGTTTACTTGTGATTTCTTGGTTAATGGCAAGTTGGGTGGGAAGAAATGTCAGTATTACTTATCTGGGCTCCTTCTTTAGCCAGCCTTCATGTGGCTATTCCCTTGTTTGCAGCTTGTCTGTCTTGGGAAACCGGTTCTCCTGTGCGTCCTGCCTCGGCTGGGTGGCACAGAGCCCTGTCCACCACCAGCTCCCTCAGTCTCACTCCTGGCTGACCACACGTGTTTCCTTGCTGGAATTTGCTGTGCTGTGTCTGACTCCTTTAGTTTACAGCAGTAGTGCATGGGAATGTAAATGAAAATTATCTTCAGGCTTTTCAGTTAAAAACAAACCCACAAGACTATGTTACAGGCAGCTTGTGTTGGCAGGTTCTCAATGTTTGGCTCGGGAAGCACTGGAAATACTTTTTTTGGGGTGCTGGGTACAAAACACAAGTGGGATTTTTGTCTTTGATTCAGAACTTGTAATTAAATCCTTCATTTTAGATAAGTATTGTGTATTCATTCTATGCACGTGTACACATGGATAAATTACATTCAGGTGGAGTCAGAGGGGAACTGAAGTTAAAACAAGGAATTATCTCTGTGTAGAATTCCTTAGAAATTTCTCAGTTATTAGTATCAAAGGTCAGATGATAAGAGCTATACAGTGAGCTTTTTCCATGCTGTTACATGAGAAGACAGTCAGTGGAAATTAGAGTGGAAAAACCCCAACAGCCACAATACCTGTACCCACACCTTAGTTACCATCAGCGCTGTCACTTGTGATGAACCAAGAATGAGAAACCAGTGGGAAGTGGGATGGGATGGGATGGGATGGTGCCAGGCTCGCTGCTCCTGACCCTTGGGCTGTGGCCAGCTCTCAGTGTGTGCCTACTCTTTTGGAAGTAGTACAGATTTAAAAGCAGATTGAAGCATGAGTTGCTTGTAAATTTGGACCTGAAATTCCAAGCCCAAAGTGCTACAGACAAATGTAAAGCATCCCTGAAGTATTTTGAAAATGGCAAAGTAACACTATGGAGCTGTTTCCCTCAATGAGAAACAAAACTCTCCGGGCTGTTGTGAGTCAGTTTTTGGGCAGCCCTCTTTCTCGGGACTGCTGACAGCTCATTCACCAGTAGGAAACTGAGAAAATGAACCTGCGGGTTAATGATTCATGCACCCTCCTTATAACCAGTGTGATGATCTTTGGTAGTTAAACTGAATCACTGATGAGAGATAAAGGAAGAATAAAGATACCCGTGTGACCTCAGGTGTAAAGATCGGACAGGACCTTCCTGTTCTCTGAGGCATTGGTCACGTTTCACTTCTGTGCCATTTTGGTGCCCGTTGCTGTTCTGAGTGTGGATGAAAATGCTTAAAAGTTTATGGTTTGAGAAGGGAGTGGTTTGGTTTAAGCAGAAGTTTGGGGTATAACTTGGTCTGCATGTATTCTGTCCTTGATTTCTTGCATGACTGGATGGTTGGCATTTAACTGCTCTGTGTGGTTTTCCCCAGGATAGAAATGGGATTAACCTTACCTGACCAGGTAACAAAGGATTTCCTAATTCCAGGTGAGAGGGGCTCCCACTGCAAGGTGTGTGTTTGTCCTGTCTGAGGTAGCCCCCTAGTCTTCAGTGGAAGGTCGATGATGGTGTTAGTTGCTCGATTGTTGCTGGGCCTTTCTGCCATCCTGTTCTCATTAAAGCTGCTGTACCTGTGTGTCATTTCCAGATGTGAAAGACTCGAAGAGCAGCTAAATGACCTGACGGAGCTCCACCAGAACGAGATCCTCAATTTGAAACAGGAGCTGGCCAGCATGGAGGAGAAAATCGCCTATCAGTCTTACGAGCGAGCGCGGGACATCCAGGTGGGTGGAAACAAGGACACTCAGGTCCTGCCTTCCCCCTGCTCCTGCTGTCGCTCTCTGGCCCTCACAGCATTTCCATGACTCGGTATTTGGGTTTAGCTGTGGCCAAGCTGCACATTGGCAGGTTCGGGAAGGGCCTTTATTCGGTCCCTGACCCCCCAGGCACCTCCCCACAGAGCTGCTGTGGAGGAGGGCTGTGCCCGTGCCCGCTGGCCGGCTGCTCTGCACAGGGAGCCCGGCACTCCAGCGCGGCGCCTCCAAATGTGGTGTCGTGAGACAGGAGCCCACATCACATCCACCTGCTGTGCAGGGCTCGGTGGGGCATCAGAACCTAAGGGACCGTGACCTGGACACTTCTCTAAGGTAGCGTTCCCAGTAAGCTGGCCCTGGGGTGTGTGTCCCTGTCACCGGCTTTAGACGAAGGAAAACTGGCTGTGTGCATCCCCTGCGCTGGGTCAGACAGCAGTTCCTGCTGTTGGCTTTGCCCAAATCAGGTGTTTTTCAAAGAGAAGTTTCTTTCAGTGTGTTAAAGACCAGAGCTGTGGAAATGGGTTGTGGAGCTGGAGGGCCTTCTGCAGAGCAAAACACTTGGGAAATGATCTGAGCAGCTGCTAAACCTTATACAGAAAGGCCTTTTTATAGCAGGCACAGAGGAGTGTAGGGCAAAGTTCTCCCTGCGCGCTCCCCCCGAGGGGCTGCAGCCAGGCCGTGTCCTCGGGAGCCCAGAGCAGCTTCTGGCACGCTCTCAGACCCAGCGGCGAGTCCGGGTGCGTCAGTGTCCTTCCAGGCCCTTGCTGCCAGAGGGGCTGATCTGTTCTGCTCCATAATTTCAGGGACCATAACTGAAGAGAAGCCCTCAGGTTTCACTGACCTCTGCAGCATGATGCAATGGCAGAGAAATGCATCAGGTGACCTTTAAGTTCAGGTTAAAATAAATCAGTGTCTGTGGACAGTGGTGCCATGGCCTCTGACAGAGTAAACAGGAGGCTCTTCCCTGGGGGAAGGTTACAGCACACAGGTTTTGTTCTCCCTGGTTCAATACAGCACGAAAGGGTAAAGGTGAAAGCTAAAACTGACGTGGGGATTTCTCAACAGCTTCTTTTTTAATCTTCAGTTATGATTCAGTGTTTTTTTAGTGTAAACTTGCAGATTAAGACAGATTTAAGATTTGCTGGGGCAAAGTAAGCATTATGGGTCTTTTTCATGAAAAACTGCTCAAGAGCATGGGCTGATGTTGCAGAAGAGCAGTGGCAGAGTCTGTAGGCAAGGAGTCCTGGCCTTTAGGTCTGAGAAGAGCAACTCTAAGGAAGGACTGATGGAAAAACTCTATAGTTTTGTATCTCTAAGAGCAGGAAATGTCTCGTTCCATTAATTGCCCTAAAACCTCTCTTCCTCCCTGACCCACCCAGCACTTGTTGCTGGTGCTGTGCTGCGTGTTGGACTGGTCCACTTGAGGTTCAGTGAAAAGGTCTAAATCACAGACAAGTGCTTCAGAGGTGGCTCTCTACAGGAGAGCCTTCTCCTTCCAGGTACTTTTGCTTTGCCTCTTCCTAGAGGTAGGTTCACAGATCTCGTCCTTCTTACCCTTCTCAAAGACATCTTTCTCTGACCCTTGCACTGTCACGTGGAGCTGTGCCAGTGCCACAGCCTGCTGCAGTCTGGAGGAGGAGGAGGCCTGCCTTCCTCCTGCTAAGCCAGCTGTGCAGCCCCAGCCCTGGTGCTCCTCAGACCTTCCCCTGAGCTCGCTCGGCTCTCGAAGCAAGCAGAATGCAGCCAAGCCTTTGTGGTTGGTTATATTTGTTGACTCAGTTTTGTGCCATATTGACTAGAGAATGGAATGGGCTCGTGGAAAGGTCGGAGAAGCATGAGGTGCTGCAAGGAAAGCGATGGAAATGGGAAGCCCTGGGAGTCTGCATCCCAGGAGGAGGGGCAGAGCGCTGGCTGGACACAGCACGCTTGTACCCACAGTGGTCTCTCGAAACCAAAGCTGGATGTGTTCAAAAAAAAGGGTAGATGAGGTACTTAGGGATCTGGTTTAGTTTAGGATGAGAATGGTTGGACTTGATGATCTTCAAAGGTCTTTTCCAACCTTGTGATTCTGTGAACCGAGCAGCTCGCTGGGTTCTCCCCTCGTGCCCTTTCTGAGCAGATAGATGCTGTCTGATTGCTGAGGACTGTCGCATCCTGCTCCCTTGGGATGGCAGGAAGGATGGTGATGTCCCAGGTGTCCATTGCACCACGTGCAGGGACAGGCAGCTGCCTGTGAAAGTGGCAGCTGAAGTGTGTTTTAACAGAGACAGACTTGTACTGGCCAGGCATCCCTGTAACGAGATGGCATGGTGCCTGGCTAACGAGGAGCTCCTCACCCTCTGTCACACCCCGTGGCACAGCTGCCTCTGTGCCCGGGGCAGGGGGTGAGTTGTGTGCAGGATGAGGGGGGAGCCCTGGTCCGGCCAGGTCACCGAGGCCGAAGCCGCGGCTGCTGCTGGCAGGGGCCTGGTCCGGCCCGGTGGAGGCCGGAGCTGCGACTGCTGGGGGTGGCCTGGTCCGGCCCGGTGGAGGCCGGAGCTGCAGCTGCCGCTGCCGAGGGGCTGGTGGGGTGCGGCACCCAGCGGTGTGTTCTCGCTGACAGGAGGCGCTGGAGGCCTGCCAGACCCGCATCTCCAAGATGGAGCTGCAGCAGCAGCAGCAGCAAGTGGTGCAGCTGGAGGGGCTGGAGAACGCCACGGCCAGGAACCTGCTGGGGAAGTTCATCAACATCCTCCTGGCTGTCATGGCCGTCCTCCTCGTCTTCGTCTCCACTGTGGCCAACTGCGTTGTGCCCCTCATGAAGACTCGCAATAGGACGTTCAGCACTTTATTTATCGTGGTTTTCATGGCCTTTTTGTGGAAGCACTGGGACGCCATCTCCGGCTACTTGGAACGGTTCTTGTCCCCCCCCAGATGATGGCAGCAGGATTTGGCCGCATCACCCTCCTCCTCCTGGCGCTCTCAGTGAGCAAGTGTGGCAAAAATTAGTCAGCAACTACTCCGCTGAAGTTTTAAAGTGTCGAGTGAATTTGTTTACATTTAGAATAACGTTTTTTCTCTGCGAGATGCATTGCAATAGTATTTTTTAGATTTTATTCAAGAACTCTTTTTGGCGAGAATCCTGGATAATTTTTATGTAGCATGGTTCTCTTTGGATGCAAATCTTAAGATTCTTTAAAGTGTACAAAAGAAATAAATAAAATTCAGAAATTTGGAGCATACCAATGGGCAATTTAAATTGTGGCTTGAACTACTGTACTAAACCTGTCAGGAAGAAGAGAACGTGGTTAGCTTGAGATGGGCAAAGCTAAATCTAGTGCACAGCCTTGAACGATGGTACCGCAGCAAACCTGTAACACTAAACTTACTGTGAAGCCTGCTCACATTCCATGTCCAAATGTATGCGTTCAGAGTGGTTTCTTTCCTTAACAAGAGAAAAACAACGTGTGGATCTTTTTCCCAGCTCAGCATCTGGGCTCACCAGTTGTGCTAACCTGACTTACAATAACTGTAAGGCTGGCTAACGTGGCTGAGCGTTGGAAGTGGAAGCCTCATGCCATACACAGTAACTGCACAGTTGTGCTACAGTATTTTGGAGTAGTCCTTGAAATACTTATCTTTAAGCAGAAGCCCTTGGTCGCACTTTTAAGGTTTTTTTTATATATGTATATTCACAGATTTAAAGGAAATCCGAACAGCATACTTGAAGAGTGTAATACTCAAACTCTCAGTGCTTCCTTATTGTTTCTAATAGGATTTTTTATTGTTATTATTATTATTATTATTATTATTATTATTATTATTATTATTGGGGGTTTTTTTGGAAGGGGTTGGGAGGGTCATTACTTTTTTTTTTTTCCTTTTAAATAAAGAAGTGATGTTTTTAAATGAAGAAATGCGTGAATACTTGTGAGCCGTCTTGTCCTGAACCAGTTCTGAGGAGGGCAGAGCGTAGTTTCTAGTGCCAGCCTGTCTGGAGCGCAGTGCTATTCATACGCCATTCACCACCTGTCCTCCTGAGCGTACGGATGCAGCATCATGGAAACATCTATCTTCTCCACACATTTCTGTCATGCAGGGCTTTTTGCTTTTTGCTTTTTTGTTTTATTTTCCCAGATGTGAAGGAGAGTATGTTCATATTTCTCATTTCCATGTCATCTCTCATTCCTGGCCTCAGGATAAAAATGAGGAATTTCTCTTCATCCCTTCCTAGGAAAAGACTTTCTTTTAAGGAAAGAAATACTGAATCAACAGTGTCAGTTAAGTATCAACACTTAAAAGAATTATTTTCTCAGAAATATCTCTGATTTAATCAATTTTAAATAAACCCCTAAAAAGCAAACCCGAAGCTTTCCTCCTGCCAGGCTTTGGTGAGATCATTGGTGTGTCTGTGTCACAACCTTTGTACGCTGTACCTGCGTGGTGTGCCATAGGGAGCATCCTCCTCTTCAGCCCTGGGGGCAGATTCTTGGTGTAGAGGCCGGTGTGAAGCTCTGCTGGAGATGCCAGCCTCAGGTGTCCCTCCCCAGGCCCGGCAGCTGTCGCACTGGCAGGCAGGCCTCATGTCCAAGGACGCTGTGCTCGCTCTGGGCTGGTGTTGTAACTGGTGTCCCTTTCACTGTAACAAAGCCAAGAGTCGACTGACTTCTCCATGAAACCCCAGAAGACTCCAGGATTCTCTTTCTAAACCATTTATGGTGTTTAGTTAGATTTTACAGTTTTCTGCCCTTCCAGGCTTAAGGTCCCTCTAAGGAACCAAATGATGCCCAAGTGACCTAAAGCAGTCAAAATCAGATGTAAACGGAACCTGTACAACACAGGTACACACACAGAGGAGCCTAGGACTTTGTGCTGTGATGCAAATTCTGGGCTCTGAGGACTTCCTTCAAACTAGGTTAGCAGCCTTGAGGGTCTTCTGATTGCCAGTGGAGGCAAGCAGCCTGCTGCCCAGCCATCCTTCCTCCTTCAAAGAGTCTGTCTGTTTTTTCCATAGTCACAGAAAACTCAGGTACCCCTCTCCCCAGGGATCCCAGCACACCTCTCGTCACCACGTGCACTATTCTGCTCCTGTCCTACTTTCAACATAAATTGCCAATCGCAGCTGACTCAAGCCAAAAATCACCATCCATGCTTTGCACAGAGTTGCAGACAGAGCAGAGATTGCACAAACTTTCTAGCTCCAGCGAATCTGCTGCTTGCCATCCTTCTCTGGCTGCTTCAGATGACATGGGTAGCCATCGTCTTCCCATGAGGTGGTTTTCTTCAGAAGCAAAGGTGTGAGTAACAGCCAGCACTGGTCTGTCACGTGAAGAACAGTCGCCTTGTTGCCTTTATTTCTGAAAGCCAGCCTTGCAGCTCTGCTTCTCGCAGTTCTGATCACACCAGGTGTTTTACGTGGTCAGAGCAGGAAGGATCTGAAAGCCAGTGGCTCTGGACATGCCGTGCCGCCCGTCCGTAGTCCCTGTGGGAAGGTTCTGCCCTTCTGTCCCTACATCCTGATTCCATTCAGTGTCTCGACCCCGTGTTCTCTGCAGTAAATGCCATTTGCTAACTTGCCAGAAGGCACAGGCGTAACAGAAACTTAGCACCTCAAAACTGTTCAGTGAAGGCCATGTATATGTGGTTCTGGACAATGTCTGTCTGTCTGTCTGTCTCTCTCTCGACAGTTTCTCCCATTCCAGAACGCTGCCTGCAGTAATGCCATGTATGATGCTGCATCCACTTCTCATAGCCGAACACAACTGCCATGTGTTTTGCCTTTTGCATTAGCAGAACGTTTTGGGCTTTTCCTCCCTCTTCAATTTGAAGGTCTGTGATGATTTCTGATAGTTTAACGATGATTCTATTGTTGGAAATGTGATTCTAGCTTTAAAGCTCCCTCTCCTCCTAAGTGGTTGTGTTTGCTTTCCTGATGAAGCATTTCTGAGTGACGTGTAGAAGACAGTTCCCACCATGGATGTGAGTGTGTGTGTGAGTACCTTTCATTAGCCTTCCTTATGGGTGTGAACTTTTTAGTGACCATCTCTGAGCTGCAGAATGTTTCCCAAAACATTTCGTATTCAGAGTTTGAACGATTCTCAAACCGCTGAGGTATGTGTAGCACATACCAACTCGGCATGTAGAAAGGGATGAACATAACGGACTGTGTTAGCTGGAAAGCTCTTAATTGAAATTGCTTTCTCAATGTAAAGAAAGAAAATCTTGATGCAAAAAAATGTAACACTTTACACTTTATAAAGTTCTCTTTTTTGTCAGGCTCTCATTAGTTTAATGATACTCAGCATGCTCACAGCAATTATTTCATTGGTTTATTCCAGTCCCACGAGTCCGTAGGGTATGATCAGAGGTACATGTTGCACTGGGACAGAAGAGCACTGTCTTTCAGCTTTGAAAATATGCTTGCTTTCTTTTTTTCTCCTTTTTTTTAAAAATTAATTTTAAAAAAAAAAGCATTATAACAAAGCCAAGCTACAAAGGGGTTCAAGATCGGGTAGTTTTTGCCATTTTTTGAAGTGAATTCTGAATGTGGCTAAAGAGTTACAAACCCTGTGTGTCTGTGTTGTGTATGCCAGGTGGTATAGTAGTAGGCAATTGACTTAGCTGTAAGTGTGTTTTAAAAGTGTAAAAAATAAACAGAAAAACTCACTTGCACGGGTTGAAAAGTACAGAAATGACACTTGTGAACGTAACACTGTAGTTTATAGATCTTAAGCTGCTAATTGTTGAGAGAGATTTACATTTGTCTTGTCTGATTGTTGCAGATTTATCTGTGACACTTCTACTGTATATAAAAAACTTTAAATAAAGACCTCAGCTATTACCACTGGCCTAACGTGGATGTTTCCAATGGAACAGGGGAGGGGATGTGGTCAGGAAATAAAGGGGGTGTTAAAACTGTGTTGAGCCTTTGACCTGATAGCTTAAAATTTGAGCAAGTTCTCCATCAATCTGATGATCAGGCTCCATCTTACAACCAACCATGCACCAACCGGGCAGGTGAGAATCGATGGGCTGCATCGCTGGGTCCCTGCAGGCAGAGGAGCAGGAGCAGCACTGCACCCCTCATCCGCCTGCTTCCAGCCTGGGACAGTCTCGCAGGGCCACCGCCACCCCCATACTGCCCAGTGCTGCGAGCCTCCGTTTGGAGAGGGGTCCCCTGGACTTGCCCAGGGGGGTCTGTCCATCTGCGAAGACCTGGGCAGTGGGTGCTGTGTGCTCAGGGCGTCCCACCAGACTCCCCAGCCCAGGAGGGGAGAGGGCTGATTGCTGCTTCTGACCTGCTGGGAGGGCAGGATCCGCTCTGTGCTGAGCTGGGTCTGCAAAGCGAGGTGCCCTGCTGTGTTTCCTTTCCCTGTGTTTCTCACGTGCTCCTGGGGGAGCAGCTCTGGGCCCCAGCTCAGGTTCAGTGAAGCACCCAGCTGGTAGGACGGCATTCACTGACAGCCACCTCCCCTGAGGAAGGGCGAGAGCCCGTGTGGTTTTGGCTGGGCCACCACTCTAAGTATTTTGGCTACCAAGTTTCATAGAAGATTTTCTGAATTCTTCAGTATCTGTGAAAACTCAAAGTGAGCAGATTCCTCTCTGACATGGAGACAATACTCCTTCCCCTTGGGTTTCAGTCATGGGGCCTCGAGAACGGCAATGGCAGCAGCTCCTGTAAGAGGCAGGGACCAAGTCATTTCTCTGTTCCCATTAACAGACGCCAGTGCTGTAACCCCACCGACGGATGTAAACGCCAGAGCAGCTCTTTGAGGTGAGTATTTTTCTCTCCCTGTAGTCTCCCCACAGAGAATGCAAATTCCAGCAGATTGTGGGCGAAGCTGCTCTTGCTGGAGGCGTCTGGCTCACAACAGGACGTGGGTGCTGGGGGTCAAGTTTTAACGATTCTGTGTTGGTTTGGGGTGTTCACCTGCCAGGTGCTGGGTGGGCTCAGTACGGTTGTTGGAGGTTCAGGATCAGCGTGGGGGCATGATGACCAAGGGTGAAAGCAATGTCCTTCTACTCCCACATCTACAGTTTTAATCCCATAATTTAGAGGTTGAGGAGTCATTACTCATCTTTGTGGTTAGTGGGAAGTGGCTTGATAGTTCCACCCAGGTCCTGGGGGACAAACAGGGATGTGGCAAGGGTACAGCTACAGCTGAGGTGATCTTTCTCACTGGAGCAGCCATTCTCCCAGGTCCAATCACCACACGTTGTGTTGACAGTGGAAATTTGGGCAGACAGACAGCTGCCTCCCACAAGATATCTGTCCTGGAGTTGTTTCTCACCAAGCACGAAATGCCTTTTCCCCTCTGAACGAGAGCATTGGGTTAGTGGTTTGGTGCCCTCGGTGGAGCCTCCCCCACTGAGGGGTGCAGCAGAAATGGGAAGTGGGTACATCCCGGGCAACCCAGCCATGCCCAGTGACTCACTCCGTAGCCAGAGCCCCAGCTGGAGCCCCTGTGAACTCCGGAGTCGGAGCCGCCACCTACACACTCTGCCTTTGTACCAGCCGTGTCCAGCCCCGGCCCAAAGGGGCAGAAGGGGAAATGCTGATGAGAGCAGGGGCTGCTGCCTGAGGAGAAAGGCGGGGACGGGATGGAAGCTGGAGTGTGCTTTCAGCCTCCCGCCCTGGTGCAGGTTTGCACGTAGCCCAGCCCCTGCGCAGATACTCAGCTGGCCGCGCAGGCGAGGTACGAAGGAGCTCAGTTCACACATGAAAGTACATAAACCCCTCCGGGGTGTAACTGTCAGGTACCCGCCGCCAGAGCATCCCTGTCTCCAGGGTCACTGCGTGAAGGAAACGTCTGTGCCCGATACCAGCTGCGACACGTCGGGAGGGGGCCGGGAGGGACCGGCGCAGGCACCGTGCGAGGAGCGAGCCGCGCTCCCCGGGCAGCGCTCCCGGGCACACAGCGCCGCCCGGGCGCTCGCGTCCTGCCCCGCACGGCTCCGGACCCAACGCCTCCGGGCCCCGCCCGCGATTCGGCCCGCGCCGGGCGGTCTGCCTCTCCCCCCCTCCCTCCCCGGGAGCAGGCCGAAGCGCAAGCGCCGGCCCCGCCGGGAGAGGCCGCCGGGAGAGGCGGCCGGGAGAGGCGGCCGGGAGAGGCGGCCCGCAGCGCCGGGGGGAGACGCGCTCCGAGACCCGGGAAAGTGGGAGGCCGGCGCCGCCCGGCAGCCCCGCCCCGCCCCGCGCGCCCCGGCCCGCCCCGCGCCCGGCCCGGCCCGCGGTCTCTGGCGCCACCTGGCGGACGCGCTGGGTCACACTCGCCCCCAGCGATGCTGAGGCCCCGGAGCGGCCCCGCCGCGCACACGGCCCCAACGCCCCGCCCGGCAGCAGCGGCAGCAGCGCGTAGGGCCTCAGCTCGTCCTGCTGCGGGGGACGCCCCGTGGAGCCGCTGCAGAAGTGCGCGGTGGGTTTTACTGCCCGAGCCCGCTCCCGACCCCGGCGCTGCCCCGGTGGGAACAGCCGCTCCCTGCCCGGGCCCCGCGCCCGCCAGCGCGGCACCCCGCTCCGGAGCTCTGCCCTTGCGCCGTGCTCAGTGCACGGCACACGCTGGCGGCTCCACAGCGAGCCTCTCCCGCCGGGCTGGGTGCCCTGCGCGCCTGGGCTGCGGTCACGGTGAGAATCAGCCGTCTGTCTGAGCTGGGCCTTTCCCCTTCTCTCCTCAGCGGGGCTGGAGCCTGAGCATCCGTTGGCACGCTCCTCTCCTCCCCGCTTCACCCACCCCAGCCAGCATGCCGGACGGGCTGTGCCGGGCACGCGTGTCTGACCCGCCATGCCACCGCCCGGCACCGAGTGTGCCTGGGGCTGTCCTGCCCTCCCGGCGTGGCATCTCCCTGGCTCCTGCACGGCCTGTTGTGCCGTTTGCTGAGCCGGCCCGGCAGCCGATGGGAACCACGCTGACCGAGGGTCCCGAAGGGCCTGTCTCAGCCTGGCTCCACCGGGGCTGTGTCCAGCAGCAGAGATCACACACAAAGGCACCTTTCCTCAGATGCAAGGTGTGCTCCTAATAAAAAAAGAAGAGAAGAAAATCACAGGAGATGTGGCGCCTCTCTAGGAGCAGGACAGAGATGCCCGAACAAAGCCCACATTGATCCATTCCCTATTTCCTGATGCAGGCTGGGGAAGGGGGATCTCTGCAGTGTCAGTGCTGCAGAGCAGTGGGGACCCGAGGTGGCAGCCAGCTCCATGGGGAGATGGCCCGTGGGGCAGCCAGGCGCAGGCAGCGCAGGCAGAGCTGGCAGGGACAGGCTGCCTGCTCCCCTTAGGGCCGGAAGCCTGCAGAGGTTCAGCCTTGAAGATGCTCTCTCCTGCTAACGAAATGCCCCTCATCTTCCTGCCGCGTTCCCTCCCAGGCGCTGCTTTGCAGCTGGCGCCTTTGCCAAGTGCTAATAGTGTTGGTAATTACTGGGGGCCAGGTAATTACTGGGGCACTTTGCTCTGGTGCTGGAGATGGCCACGGAGCTCCACACAGGAATTCACCGACTCAAACAGCCAGTGAGCCAGGAGGTCCCGTCTCACACACACACAGGTCCTTCTGTGTGGCTCCACGGGGACAGCCCAGCCCTGCAGCATGTTGCCCAGAAAGTCCCTGTGCGGATGCTGAGACTCGGTGGCTCTGTGAAGGGCTTGCTGCTGGCATGGCCAGCACAACAGCGTACGGCAGCAGTGGAGCTGTTCCTGCCGTGGGTGTTCGCAGGGACGCCTGGAGCAGCTGCTGTGGAGCACTGATACACGGGTGAGCGGCTGCTTTTCCTCTGCGCTGCGCCGGCTGATAAGCACAAAGTGCATGAAGAGGAGAGGGAAAGGTGGACTTGCCCAGGTCGATGTCTGATGTGGAAACACAGACCAAAGCACAGTCTGTAGGTCGAGATAATAGCACTCGCCAGGCTAACCTAAACATGCTTTACACACAGACATAGCAGTGAGCAGAAGTGGTAATGGCAGCAGAGTAGATAGATTGCTACTATCTGGGTTACAAAAAGGCTTTTACTTAATTATGCTCAATTCCCTTCCTCTGCCTCTGGATTCCTGCACTGCTGGCACACAGCTTGCCGGTGCCTGCAGCCCAGAGGCAGCAGTGAAGCAGTGGGTGCCCACATGCCAGGGACCTGCCCTGACACTGCCCAGGGGTGATCTAGGTAGCCTTGTGTGGGTCTCGAGCCCGAGTTTGGTGCAGCAGTGCTGCAGGACCCCCACGCACCAGCCAGCTTCACCAAGGACTGTGGGTGGGTGAAGCCCAAACCCGTCCCAGCTGGCTTGGCTTGAGCACCATGGTGATTTTATTGCATCTGTGGCACCTGGTAGTGCTGGCACATGCTCTGCTGCCTTCTATTTTTAAAACTTTCCTTAAAAATATGTGCACGGGGTAGCTGCCGTCCCCACAGATCTGGTTGGGGAAATGGTGAGGCTCAGCTGGTGGGTGGCTGCTGCCTTCCCCTGGGGCGGAGGCATCCAGGAGAGTCGTGGGTCTGGGGACTGCCAAAGCCAGCTGGTACAGTGCAGGCCCTCCTGGCTCCACCACCCAGAACAGAACAGAAGGCTTCACACTGGAGTTTCCCTGGCTGAGGCATCTCCCCATGATAAGACTGGTGATGGGGTGGGAGGAGATCTGCCCAAAGTGCCTCTGCATAGCCAGGGAGCCAGTGGCTCCACTGAGGCCCCTAGCACTGTGTCAGCCACCAGCAGCTCACAGACCCCTGGGGGAGTGGGGACACAGCACTGGTGCCTCCTCCAGTGGCGCCCAGTGGGGCCCCATCCCAGCTCAAAGCATGGACTGAGGGCCTGGCAAGAACCACTGGCCAGCTGGGCATCCCCAGGGCTCACTGCCACCCCACTGGCAGCAGCATCCAAGGCCCCTCTGGACAAGCCCCAGGTTTGCTCCTGGAGGCTGGAGGTCTGTTGTTGGGCCCCAGCCAGGAGCCTTGCCCCATGGGTGCGGTACTTGAGCAGGGAGCAGGGGCAGAGGAGAGCAGAAACTAGCTGGGTTTTCTCACCACACTTCCCATTCCAGGGCTTGTGGCCATCCCTGCAGTCTGAAGCCAGATCACAGCTTTTGAAGGTGCTATTTTCACTTCTCTATTAGCACGCTTCAGCTCTGACTCACTTCCTTTCCCATCGCCACTTGTCGTGGGCGAATACTGCAGGCGATCCCTCTGCGAGTCCCTGTCCAGGGAGCCAGCGGAGCAGCAATTGCCCTGTGTGGGTCTGTCTCCTTCAGGAGCAGTTTCAGTAACTTGCTGGTCAGACACGCAAGCTGAGGTTCAGGGTATACCTGTGCTCCCCTCAGGAGGCCGACACTAACCAGTGCTTGTGCTCATTTGTTTCCTTTCATTGGTGGCTTTGAGCTTGCAGGCTCTCGCCTGGGATGTCCAGTTTTTTGTCTGGAGCATCCGGAAACCCTGAGAATTTCAGGTGGCACAGGTAGTTGTCACAACATACAGGTAATCCATCCACACCCTTTCAAAGATGGAGGCTCTGGGGACAGATGCCTGAAGCTCTGGCTAAGGATGCATTAATTAATCTTCAGGGAGTCCTGCCGAGCAGTCTGGAGGAGGCAGCCCCCAGGCCTGGGCACAGGGCTGTGGAATGACATCCACAGGTCACCCGTGCCATTGGCACCACTGGCACAGGTGGCAGGTCTGAGGAGCCCTCTGGGCGCTGGCTGGAGCTGGGCTGCTCCTGCGCCAGGCGGAGCGGGAGCGCTGGGGCTGAAGGGCCTCATGGCGTGCCCGCTGCCCGGCACCGGCTGCCTGGCACCGCTGGCTCTGGACAGGTGAGCAGGAGCTGCCCCGGCGCTGGGGCTCACAGCCTCCTGCTACACCCCTCTGGTGTGGCAATAGGCAGGGTCCCCGAGCCCTGGAGGAGTCAGGCGAGCCCCCAGCCACTGCCTCAAGTCTCTTTGAGAGGGGGGAGGGATTTTGACGCCCCTTCGGCCCCTGGCATGTCCCCTCTGCCCCGCGAGCTGTGGACAGGGACAGCACGTGGCTTTTGTCATACTCAGAAAAAAAATCACATGAAGCCTGGTTGCTTTTCCACCTTGATTTACTATCAGCTTTGACAAGCTCTGTCTCTTGGCTCCTCTGATACTGCCAGCCGTGTCTAATGCTGTTGATTTTATAATATATCTAATCTGGCTTTCTTGAAAACGCCCAGTATCTCAGAGCTGCTGTTCTCCTACTTGAACCATCTTTCTTCCTTGCCTTCTTTCTATCTTTCCCAGCTGGGGCCAATCTGTCCGGGAAATAGTCCAATTTGCTTCCATCTGATGGGAGCGGATCCCAGCTCAGTTCCCTTCATCTACTTCGGAGTCAAAAGCAGCCTAGGTCATTATTTTTAAATCCTTCGTTTTCCTGCTCTGCATTTTTGCCTCTGCGTTTCTCCCTCAGCAGAGGCTGTGGTGAAGATACCTCCAAACAGGTCCTCCTTTGGGGGTTTCACAGAGCAGCCACCACCCACTCAGCACAAGATGGACATCCGAGGTCCAGACAAGAGCTTCTCCCTCTTAAGGCCCTCCCTTGGTCTGTGGATGAGCACCAGCGCCCTGGGTTAGATACAACTTAAACTAGCGGGTCTGGGCCAGGCCTAAACCTGTCTGCAGGTACCCCCAAGGGCTGGGGTCACCTGATGGCATGGAGCCCCTGAAGCCAGGATCATGGCACTCCCTGACATGGCTCCCACAGCTGCCAGCCACTGCTGGGAGGCCAGTGTCTCTGTGACATGGTGATGTAGTTGCAAAAGGACCTCTTGGCCCCTCTTGCTCCACCAGCACTCGCTGGGCAGGACAAGGAAGGGCCATCAGAGCTCGCTGTCAGCCCGGGTGCAGAGCAGGTGCTGAGCATCAACAGCCCTTAACAGCCCTGAGCAGCCCCAGCTGGAGCCCCCACCCATATGCCCTGGCCAGGCCCAGGGGCTTATTTAAGCCCAGGGCTGGGCTCTGTGGGTTGGTTTGGATTGGGCTCTGCTGTAGGTGCTGCTCTCTGGCTGGACTGTATGGACCTGGGTAGGTGTAGTGATGGCTGGTTAGAGCCCTTGTGCCTGTGCTGTGTATCTGTTCCTGTTGCCTTCTGCTCCTAGTGGCATCTCCTGGATGGACCCTGGATCTGCTGTGCTGCCTTGTCTGGGGCTGTTGATGGACCCTGGTACTGACCAACTGTGGCCAGACCTTCAGGGCTGGGCAGAGCCCTTGCTGCTCCCTGGTGCTCAGCATTGGGAGAAGGGCTCAGCCTTTCTGTGCTACCTGTGTGCTCAGCTGGGGGTGCAGTTGCTTGGCTCAAGCCTCCAGGACTGTGGAGCCATCAACTCAGGCTGTGTCATGTATCCAGGGTCTCTGCAGACAGCGCAGCATGCTCTTAGCATAGTGTTTTCTGGTCTGAAATGTTTCAGCCAGCCTTTGCACAGGATGGTGTAGCATCAGGCTGAAGTAGATGCTGTCTCTGCTGTATGAGGCCTTGCAGGAGAGGCAGGAAGGCTGTGATGACCAGAAGATGTGACCAGCCCAAGGTACAGTTTCCCCAGCAGCTCTCTGACTGTGGGTGCTCTGATTGCCTGGGCTGAGGAGACTGTGGTGGAGAAGTTCCCCAGATGGAAACACTGCTGAAGTTACAACTATGTGTGGACCTTTACCTACAGTTTGCCATGTTTAACACATAGATTGCTGCTGTGAGGCCTGGGTCTATTCAGCTGCTGCTCAACAACCTGCTGGGGACAGGGCCATGTGCACAGACCCACAATCAAGCAGTTGGATCTGTTGGCCCTAAGAAGCATCATCAGGAGAGATCAAAGAAAACTCCTTACATCTGTCTCTGAAACACAGCTGTGTGCAGGAGGAGTTGTGGCTTGTTGAGGAGCACAGAGCAAGGCTGTGTGGGGTCCAGGGCAGGCTGTGGAAGAGCTGGATGTGTGCAGAGCTGCAGGTGAGTGCATGAGGATACCTGGGCATCCTTCTCTTGCTGGGCAGGCCTTCAAGCATTGCTGCTGCAGCAGCGCTGTGTCTGCCATTCTGCAGAACAGAAACTGGTGCTGTCTCTGTGGACGTGCTCCCAGCTTACACTGCTCGGGGCTCCTGCTGTGCTGCCATCAGCATGTGAGGTGGTACTGGAGGTGCTGCTGATGAGCTGGGGTGGGGTGACCCTTGTGCAGCTCCCTGGGACCAGAGCTGTGCCCCGAGCACAGGTTTGGGGATCACGCGGGAAAGGAGGTTTCCATAACCCTCATCCAGGCACAGGAGGGCAAGGGGGAGGTCAGATTGGCCCCTGCCTTGGGGCTCAGTGACCCTAGCAGGGTGTGTAAACTGGTGCCTGTGGCAGTAATGGATTGGCAAGGGTAGCTGCCCAGACACTGTGGTAACTGCGCGTCCTTTTGGCCTGCACTGGACAGTGCTTCAGGCTGGTAAGCAAAGGAATGCAAGGCTGTGGCAAAGGCCAGCCCTCCCCAAGGAGGGGGCGATGCGGTGGCGCGCGGGGGAGCCGGATGCAGTGCGCTTGTCCCTGCATGGGCTGAGGCGGCCTCGAGCGCGGGGCCTCTCCGTGCCTCAGTTCCCTGCACGGGACAGGCTGGCACATCCGAAACGGTCACTAAGCTGCTTCTAACTTGATGTGGTGAAAAGAGAATCACTGCTGAATTGTCTAGTTTATGGATCCACAGAGTTAATTAACCATGATTGATACACCGCTGCCGGAATGGTCCGTGCTGTGGGTTTGTCTGTGTAAGCCCTGTTTGTGTCTTTAAAGACTGGTAGGAGAGCCAAAAAAAAATCCAGATGGAAAGATAAGGCTGAAGATGCATGGTGATGTCTTGGAAATTTAATTTAGCGGGGAAAATATCCCTTTTAAACCTACATTATTAACTGCTGTCAAGTGACAGCCCTTTGGCCTTAATGTGCTGAGGATGAGTTCAGCCAGGCTGCCTCAGACCCCTCTCCAAGCACCCTGTGTGCCACTAGCCAGCCTCTTCCCTGGTGCACTGGGTGCATAAAATCTGCATGATTGTTTTGCGATGGGGCTTGTCAACAGAGACTGCAGCTGGGTTATGAATCACTTTAATTTGTCATGTGAGCTGGTTTCACACCAATATCTCTGGGGGGGAAAATGCTTGAGAGGTTGGGGGAGGGAGGAGAGGGAATATCAGACGTGACCCCCCCGCCCTGATTCTTGATGGAAATGTTTCTCCCTCTCAACTAGCTAATGACTAGTCCTAATTTAATAGAATGGAGCAAAGTGGCCAACATAAAATGTGTTTTGTTTTCACATCTGAGTCTAACATGGCCACAAGTCATAGTCTAAAATGATTGGGGGTGTTATCAGTCATATAGTCTGACATTTTGCCAAAAGGTCTCCTTTGTCTCTTCTCTGAAGTGTGAAAACAAGGGATGCTATTTCTTGTGTTCTGTAAAGGAAAATGTGGGTTGAGGAGTCTTAAGGAGCCATTAGATGAAGGAAACCAAAGAAGGAAAGAAAAATCAGGGCTTCTTCCTTCTGATAATCACACAAGGAACACTTAATGGAAAACATTTTTAGGAAGCACCTGAAAGACTGCCATGGAAGTTTTCCATCCTGGCCATCATATTGTCTCCTGCATCCTTTACTGGGATAATCTTGAAGAGAAAAAGAAAAAAAAAAAAAGAATCACATCATCACTTGATTTTTAATTTTGTATTTATTTATTCAGTTGCCATTAATAACAATAAAAGTGAAATTATCCTCCCCTGACTCTGAGTTCCCTTGACGCTTAGTTAAAGTACACAATTATGCGAAATAGGCAGACTCCCACTGCATGTTATCCCAAGTAGCAAAAGCATAAACCAAACACAAGCCCATCCACAGAGACAAATTACTCACCCATCAAAAGAATTAGTCACTGTGGACAAGTAGAGTTTTACAAGGTTGATTTTAAGTGTGCAGATGAATGTTACAGCTGGTAAGAATTCTTTAGTCAATGAATCTGCAGTGAAGGAAAAGATAAGGAGATGTGGGTTTGTTTTTCCCTAGTGGGAAGAGCCTTATACTGTGCTGCTCAAAAAAGGAATTTCCTGGTCCCTTTATCCAGTCAGGAGGGTGTCTGACCATGTATCCAGCTTTAAGCTCACAATTAGCCCTCCTGAAACTGGAATAATTGTTTTCTTCAACAGCGTTGCAGTTAGTCATTGTGCAGAGGCAGCAGCTCCCTGCCAGGGGCAACAAGTACGAAGGCATCACACGAATCCCTGGCAATCTCCTTCCCCAGGCTGCTGTGTCTCTCTCTCCTGGCGTGTGCCGAGCTGGGGGTCTGTGTGCCCACCTTGCAGTCTGTCTGTTTGGTGGCTCTGTTGGCATTTGCCAACATCGGGGCTGCTTGATGTGCTACTGACAGCCATCCCCTCCCGGTCCTGAGCTGCCAGCTCTTCCCATCAAATTACTCATCTGGCCTTGCAACAAGCAGCTCCTCACAGCAGCCTTACTGGAATCCTTATAAACAACATATGTGAGCTTGAGCTGGCAGAGCTGCTCTAAAGGCATTTGCTGTTTAAGAATTCTGGCCTTGGCATCCCGCACAGGCCTGCGGCAGCCAGCAGAGCCTACCTGTCAGCAGCAGGGGTGCAGAGCCAGAAATTCAGCTTGGGGGGTGTGTGTGTCCTGGACAGGCCAGAGCTCACCTCCCCATGCAGCCAGCACAGGTGAGCCCAGACAGCCCGGGCTGCTCCCACCCCACCTGGCATTGCTCCCCGTAAGAGGGGCTGGCTGTGGAGGGGCTCCCAGTGCCCCCAGAGCAGTCTGAGTGTGGGCTTTGGGGCAGTCCTTGGTGGGGCAGTGCTCTGTGTCATCCTCAGGTTGGTAAGATGCTCTGTGCCATCACAGGGTGTGAGTGAAATTTGCCACGAGCTGTTACTGTTCCCTTTTCACAGTGCTTCTGTCAGAAAACTGTCCTTCTCCCAACCCATGGTGGCTCTGTCCTGTTGCTCCTGGAGCCAGCAAGTGGTGTGTGGTACTTAGTTGCTGTTTGGGGTGGAACCATCACAATGTGTGGTGACTGAATCTGCTCATCTTTCCTTTGCTGCTTCCCCCCATAGTCTGTGTCCCCCCACGTTAGGGGAGGGAAGAATTGGTCCCTTAGGGAGGAAGCAGACACTGGCGTTTTTCTGGAACAAAAAGCCCCAGCCAGGAGCTGTTCTGATTAGGTCTTAGTGTAAAACAGATGCAAAGCTTCATGCAACAGGTGAAGTGGCACAGGGAAACGCATATATTTTTACATGCTGTCTTTCCCCATCTCTTGCAGGAGATCAGCACTGTTACATCTGAAGCTGATTAAGTGTGAGACCCCAGTACAACAAAATTACTGGTCACCAGTTTCTTAATGATTGTCTGGGAGGTGGAGTGCAATGTTCCTTTGAAATACAGGTCACAAACATGCTCTTCCCAGACTTACTCCCTCCCCTTTCTGTCTTAGAAAGAAAACCAGGTTTGCTAATAGTGCCATTCTAGAGGCAAGAGGTACATTTGCATTCAAAACCTTGTGTGAACATCCAGCTGCAAGAGTTTCTGAGCAAGGCAAAAGCTAGTGAGTGAAAGAAGTTGGACAATTACACTCATTTGTCTGCCTTGTTTTCATTGAAATAATTCAGGCAAGGCCAACTGTGTTACTTGGATTCTCTAAGGTATAATTTAGGCATGAGATGTTTACAATCAACTCTCATTTGCATCAACCGGGAGGAAAACATGGGATCTGCTGGATATTTCAACTGGCAGGTTAATTACTAGTTTAACCACTAATATTTATTCAACCTTCTGCATCTGAACAGCCATGGGGCCAGATCCTGCTGCTCTTGCTACTGTGCTTACTCTGCAGGGCTCATGCAAGCAGGAGGAGTGCAGGGCAGAGCCCTGTGAGACAGTTCTAGTTTTGCTGCACGGAATCAGTGCCTGAGATGGGTGGCCAACTGAAAGCCCTAGAAATGCTGGATCGCGGGGAGCAACGTGCCTTTCCTTTTTGCAGTTCCAGGAATGAGCTTAAGCAAAGGCAGCCTTTGCTATGGGCTGCTGATTGCTGTCATCCCTGCTAGTGATGATCACTGAACTGCTTAGCAAATAGCTTGATAAAATCAGTGGGACCGTTTGTGAGACAGGAAACCCCTCAGTGCACGCGGGGAGCTCAGGGGCTGCCCCCCAGACTCTTCTGCAGTGCTGTGCAGATAGGTCTAAGTACTGCTAAGCAAGGCTAAAATGAGCAAGGAAACTGATTGACAGTTTTGATTGAAACCAGAAGTAAGTTTTGCTGGGTTTTTTTAAACCTAGGCTTAAATAGACATGGCTTAGAAAAAGGACATCGATGGAAAGATAAACCAGTGCCTGAGAGGACACTGAAGGTGAAAAGGGTGTTAAGTAGGTTAAAGGAGCCTGCCCTCCTATGACAAGCTGTTCTGTGTGCGGGAGGACAGAGAGCACAGGAGGCAGATAAGAAGATTACGAGGTCAGATTCTAGGTTACAGAAACCTCAGTCTTGGGCACCTTGGCGTGGGTCGCAGGCCAGAGCTTAATGAGCACCGTCTGGGGTGGTTTTGGTACCTCTCCTCTGGGAACTGATTCAAGCCTGACAACTAATTCCTATATGCCAGCAGCTCTCGGGGTGGGAACAAATCTTGGGTACTTAGCTGCCTGGCCCCTCGGACTGCTGTGCAGAAAGGCCCTGTATTTCCCAACATGCCCTGAAGTCACGGAGTGAAATGTGTGTTTTCCCCATGACCTCTGGCAGGCCCTGGGTCGCCTGCCCAGCCGCGGGGATGGCCATGGCACTTGTCGGGGAGGAGTGAAACAACACTGGGGTCAGCTCCGAGCGCTTGGGGCTGGGTGGCCTGGCAGAGCGGGAGGGAGGCAGGCCCAGGCCCTGCCCCAGGGGAGTGTTTTGCTGCTGATGGAGCCTGAATCTGACCCAACTGTGTGAACAAGCTGTGTTTGTCTCAGTCTGGCTCACGGGGAACAAATCCTTCCGACGCACCCCTCGTCGTGAGAGGCCGAGGAGCTCAGCGCCCAGGCTGTCGCCTTCAGCGCAGCGCCTGCAGCCTGTTGGTCATTATTATTATTACAGCTCATCATTGCTTTCTCTCCAGATGATGCCGTGAAGCGAAGGCTTGCTGCCGTTCCCCTAGCCTTTCCAGGGCAAAGCAGGCTGCAGAAGCCTGCACCCTGTGTAAGTGTTGTTTGTGTAACTCCCTCTACCCCTGTGGGGCTGAGAAAAGGGGGTCCCCTGACACCCGTGACCCTGAAAAGCATTGCACACCGACATACAATGCAGTAAGTGGGTGTAAAAATAGTAAGAAGGCTACTGCTGAGATAGAAAGAATAGTTAGGAATAGCTGCCATTTAAGTTATAGAAGTACCCCAATCTTCACCTGTATGGTGTTTACATTTTAAAACAGTGGGTGTTGAGTGGTCGTTTTAGCTAGTTAGACTGTTATACTACTGTTAGACTGTTAGACCTTTTCTACTTCCCTCAGCCCTATCAGCAGGTTGCTCCATCTCTTCTTTGCTTTGTGATGGAGTAGCGCTCCATCAGTACTACTGCTCAGTTTCAAGGTCATGGTCACTGGTGGGTGAAGCCCTTTGGGTGCCTGTTCTACTGGGTTATCCAGCTAGCCCAAAGGAAAAGCTGCTTTTGCTTGTATAAAGATTCATGTGAGTGTTTCCATTAGTACACAGTTTTGTAACATCACATATTTTGCATTATTGATTCCGTGGTGAGTTCAGACACAAATACATATGTATGCACAGAAGCCTGCAGATTGTACATAAACAGAATCTTTGCAGGCTAAGCCTGATAGCTCTCCTTTTCTGCTACAAAACCCAAAATGCTGCAACTGGTCCAGAATAGGACTTGCTGACATTTTAAATGTGCATGTGCACACATGTCTTTTTCTATATGTATATATGTCTGTGTGTGACTCTTGGCTATCTCTAAGATTAATGAATGTGTTGACTGCACATGAGCAATGTGTAAACCTTTAAGACTGTTGGGGTCACCAGGGAAATGTCAGGAGCGAGATCACACTGTTTACAGTATGTCCAAAAATACACAGCACCAGACGACACTCCACAAGTGACATTATAACGAGAGACAGCGATTAGAGGCAACGTAAAACACATGCTGCTGGGTGGTGCATGTTAAAGATCTGTCTGGACATTGCAGCCATTGCAAGGCATAGGGATGGAAACACGGCAGGGTTCCTAGCGGAGAGCAGCGGGCACCTACGTCTGTAACTAATGCCTGCTAATCAATCACTCGCGGGGGGGCTGACCTCGCTCCTCAAGTGCCAGGACATGGTGCAAGAGCTGCAGGACCCCATCAGCCCACGTGGGGTGCAGCAGGGTCAAGGAGGGTCTTGCTGTAATGTGGAGTACTGCCCTGCCTTTACTGGAAGGGCAGGGTTGGGGTGCAGGGGGAGGGCTTGGGGCTGGCAGCACGTGGGTGGCTAGCAGGGACCACTGGGCTGGAGTTCAGGTGGGGAATGGTGCAGCGGGTGAAGGTTAGGGTGCTTGGGGGTGGGACGGATGGGCCAGGGCTGGGTAAGTGGCAGGAGGGTCCTGACGGGGTCTGTGTTAGCGATGCTGGTACCCAGCTCTGGTTACTGCAGGGTAAAGTAAGTAATGCTTGGGTAGGGTTTGGAAACTGGGCCATCAGAGGCTGTCTGAATGAGGCTTGTGGCTGGGGCTGGCTGGCACTAGGAGCCTTGGGTCAGCCCCAGCTGAGGGTCAGGCTTAGCAGGGGCTGAGTCAGCAGCACAGCTGGAGCAGAGCGAGGAGTTGGTGTGCAGGGCTGCATTTGGCAAAGGCCCGGCCAGGGGTTGTGGCAAAGACGAGACCTGAAGCTGGGGCTAGCCTAGACGCCTGTGAATCTGCAGGGGCCCTGGGTGTGCCAGTGTCTGCAGAGCTGGTTCAGGGCAGGTGGTGGCTATGGCTGTTCAGCTGGGATTTAGAATGGGGCCTGTCAGAGGGAACTGGGGATGTAGGACGGAGCAGGGAGCTGTTGCCTGGACTATGCAGAGGTTTACAGCAACAAGCCCTGCCAAGCTGAGGGCATGTCTATGGTCTACTTGGTTCAGCAAGGTGGAGACCAGAGATGCCAAAGCTGGACACCCCAAATACAGAGTTGACTTGGAGCTCAGCATAGCACAGCATATCTTTTAAAGCAACACGAGATTCTTAACCAAAATGGTTGGGTTTGTATTAAGATGCGCAAAGCAAACAATAATTATATCATTAACCCTTTCGCTTCAAAGCCCAGGGTGAGCATCAACTCTGAAGCTTCAACAAGCCCAGCAATCAAGAGAGAAACATCGAAGGCACCGAGGCAAGTCAAATGGGTTGGAATTAACAAGGGTAGTGTGGGCTGCAACAATGTATTTACAGCAGGGTGATTATACTGTGGGAAGGAAGGGAAGGGGATTAAATCCTGGTTTAGTTTAAGCTGCGTTTTAGTGCAGCCAGTTCTCCAGTAGTACACAGTTAAAAACGTAGTCTGTCAAATCCCACTGACATATTTTGGCAATAGATAGTTCCTCTAATTGAAAGCAATTGTTGTGTTGTAAGCTGTCCTCCTTTCCCATTTGTTTTGGTTAATGGGTAGTGGTCGCCTGTCTACTTAGGCACGTATTGAGCAACTGCTCCCTGGAAAGTCAGCATATTGCAAAGAGTGTGGCACGATCCTGCCTGACTTCATAAGGAAAAACTTCCTCCAGGCTTTGACGCAGGATGTTTGAACAAAGCTGGTAGGATCAGCCTCGCTGGTTGTTATTGCAGGGCTTTGCTGTTTGGGTCAGCTAGGGCCTTCGTGTGTGAATCCCGGGCTGAAAACCAGGCCCGCTTCCAGCACAGCCATGCTTTGTTTTGAACAATCGGCGTGGCCCCCACTGTGAATCCCACGAGGGGATGCTCTGCTTTATGTTGCTCTCGCTTCCTCTGCTTGGAGCCAGGAACTGCATCCTACACTGCTGGAACACAGTCAAGAAGCGCGGGCCTGTGCGGACGGCCTGACGCAGGCCAGACGTGGCTGGCCCGATGTGTCGGGCACCAGCAGGAGCTTTGATGCTGTAAAGCCCTGGGAGGAGGGGGGCGCTTAATGAGCCCCTGCTCGGTCAGTCCAGGCAAACCGGTGCTAAAACCAGTGCTGCTGCTTCCCCGCGGCCCTGCACTCACAGGCCCCAGTGCTGTGCCGGCCGGCAGCCTGGCTGTGCCGCATCACAAGCAGCGTCAGTGGCTCTGAGGACTGGGGTTGGGAACAGCTGCCCAGCACCAGCGGGGTGTCGAGGCCAGTCCTGGGATGGGACCCACAGAGCAGGACCTGTGCACCGGGGTGCTGGGGGCTCGTGCCCTCCCACCTCTGCTCTGAGAAACACGCCTGTGCCGTCCTGCTGCCATGCCTGCCCGTGACACCCCATGGGCTGCGTTCGTAAGGGACAGGTGTGGATGAGAGACCACAGCCTAGTGAGAGTGGGGCTCGAAGGGACTCTGTCGTCACCTGGCCCCTAGCCCCAGCACATGCTACATTTCCTTGCAGAGCAGGAGATGCATTGGAGCTCACCAGCCACGTTTCCAACCCTGACTGGTGGGAAGCTGGAAGAAGTGAGTGCCGAGCCCTTTCTAAGCCTCTGAAGAAAACAAAAGCAACAGGTCACTGAGAAGACCTGTGGGAAACTGGGGAACCAGCTACTTTTGCATCCCAGTTCTGTACCTACAGGACTTGGGTCAAACCCCAGCGCAGGCTACAAGAGACACATTTTTTTTTTTACTGCCTCGTGATGAACCTCCTGGTCTGGAAAATCCTGCCATTATTGTGTGTGTGAACTTTCACCAGCACCGAATCTGTCATTAACCCAGAAGGAGACCTTTTCATGCTCACAACCTCTGTCTGCACAGCTCCTCTCTGGAGGCGAATCCCTCACGGTGAACACGTCAGCCGGCTGCACACTGCAGACAAGGTTATGACTGCATTACATACTCTGAAGGGAGCGATGCTCTATATTACACTGGGAAAGGTTCGTCTTTGAAAACAAAGAGGCTTGAGGAAAAAGCGTGACTTTACTCAGAAAGTGCCTCGGGTCCCCATAAATCCCTCTCCTCCTTGCTCAGACCAGGGCTGGAGGCCGGCAGCAGGGTGGCAGTGGAGCGTGCTGTGCCGGCACGATTCCTGCTACAGCCTTTTGCAGTGAAGCCTGAGACCGCACTGGAGCATGTGTTTAGATTAAAGGACGTTTGGGAAGGGACCTTGCCCTAATCTTTCTGCTAAGCACCTAGCATACCCCCAGTGGGCTAAATCATTAGTAGTAACGACAATCTGGGCTCCTTCTCCATGAGCAGAGCCTGCAATACAGATTAATAACAATAAAATAGGGGCTCAGTCCACGCTCATCCGAAAATACACCGACGATTGCTAATCAGTGTATTTCCAAGTCCTCTGTTATTTCTGAGTGCCCTGGAGTGCCTTAGCGAGCACTTTGCTGATGACAGGACGCACTAACAACTGACTGGACAAAGGCAGGGTGGCAGGCAGCACTGGAGAGCATCAGCTGAGTGCAGTGATCAGGGAACAGCTCTTGTTCAGGCAATGATGTTTCTGTGCCTAAGTGCTGCTCTGCTCCTCCTCATCTCCCCTTGCTCCTCCCCAGTGTGTGGCTCCCCTCTGTTCAGAAATGCTGCTCCAGGGAGACCCCCATCCTGCCCGGCTCTGGGCCGAGCTGGTGGAGACCAAGCAGCACCGCTCTGCTCCTGCCTGCCTCTTACACTCCTCACTTGGATAGCAGCTGGCGGCCTCTCTCAGGATGGGGAAGAGGCAGGAGTTGGACCCCTGCTCTAACCCAGTACAGCTATGTTGGATGGCCATTTTCCATCAGCATGGGGCTTTGAGAGGGAAAGCGAGCGTCTGAAAGCATTCAGAACACATGTCTGGGAGGCGTTTGTGAATGTGCCTTATGGTCTCCTGCCAGTCTGCCCTGCAACCGCACAGAAAATGACCCAAATAGTACACTTAGAGCCACAGAGTGCGGGAGGTGGGAAAAGAGAGGACTGGCTGCCTGGGTAGGAGCAGAAGGACCTTCTGACCTGCTGCTGCAGCTGTGCCTCAGCTTCTCTGCTGGGGTGCCAGGCAGCCCCTCTGCAGAGGCTCATCCTTGCAGGGGTTTGTGTGGGGCAGAGGAGGGGCTGCTGCTCTGTGTGCTGGCCCCCACCACCCAGCCAGGCCGCCCCCGTGCGCTCAGCATCATGAGATGGATGTGGAGTGCGTTGATCTTCTCCCACATGCCAGTTCTTGAGCCAGCCAGCTCTCTGTGCCTGCTTGGGCAGGTGGTCCTGGGGGTCCCTGCTGCCGGGTGCCGAGGCAGCGGTGGTCCCGCACGCCCGTCCTGCAGGCAGCGCCTCTCCACAGCCCTGCCCGTGTTCGCCAGAGCTGCAGAGCCCAGCCTGGCCATCTCCGCTGTGCCAGGGGGAGCTTCCCTCCCAAATCCACAGCACACTCTGTGATTACCTTGCAGATAAAGCCTGCTAAATAAATAGATGTTTATCCTCCCGCATTAGATCCTGTTTTTTGACGTTGTTGAGTCAATATAACCTGAGTAATTGCATGAGTAACTCGTGTTTCCTCTAAAGGGAAACTGTTCTCGTGTAAATATATTTATTAATAATTAAAGTGTTTTTGAGTTCTTGTGCTCCCCCACAGAGATGGCTGAGAGGCTGTTATCTTTAAACCTGTGCAGGAGTCAAACAGGAAGGGACTTTGGCAGGGGGTGATGGTCTATGGCAAGAGGTATGTGGTTTAGTTTTGACTTTTTTTTTCTTCCTGCACAAAAAATAATGGTGAGATCTGTGTATGAGAGATTTAAAGCCCTCCACTACTCCATTAGGAGCATTACCCTGAAAGACTCACTGGAGCTTCTAATAGCCCAGATAATAGGGGTGGGAAATCATTTCTGGAAAATATTGCCCTCAAAGCATCTTACCAGGGGATTGTTTCCTAACAACAACAATAAAATCTTTGTCAAATAATCCTTCAATACCACAAATATTTTGGTTTTAATTGTATCAGTGTAGATAACTGCTCGGCATAGGAAATGGGAGTCAGAGCTCCTGGGGGATTTTTTCTGACAAAGCCAGTGCTGGATACCTTTGGGTAAGTCACACATTTTTTCTATGTTCTTTGGCCTAATTTTTTTTTTAAACTGTCTATAATCTGGAACCTAATTTGATAGGCCTTAAAAGACTGATTTCACATGGAAGATGCTCTACTATCAGGATAAGCAGCCATAAGAAATCCTAAAATAGGCAGATTAAGGGTTTGGGATCATGGGGTTTTATTTCTGTGCAATTAAAGACATGATCGCATTTAAAAATTGCTAACTTGTAGTTAAAAAAAACCCAAACCCAACAACTGGGACTCCCACATTTAAAAACAGCTAATAACTATTAATTAAGGATATGATTAGTAGAGACAATTAGTTAGATAGCACAAAATTCAATGTGCATTTAATTCACTGCACATTTTCGGTGGACATGGCGTGGCCGAGGCAGTTATGTATTAATTAGCGCTCTGGAGAGGGCGAGGAGGACAGGAAGGGGGTGAGGGAAATTGGCAGGTGTAGAAATGAGATTAGACAACAACAGAGGATTTTTCTCTCCAGAACTGAAGCTGTGCAGAATCCTCATCAGCCTCGCCAACACGTTTTGTATGAACCAAGCTGTGTGCCACCCGAACTGGCAGGGCAGAGAGGCAGAGCCTGGGGATAAGGAGAGGGAGGACAGCTTTCTGGGGCTTGCCTGCAGAGCATTTCTAGGCGGTTCTGACCAAACACCAGCTCAGATGTCCCACCCTTGCGTTAACTGCTGCCAGCTCTTCACGGATGGCAATATGTCTCCACGCTCAGCCCTCGCAAGGTTCCTGGGCCGTTATACTGATGTACGGCTGGACCCGCCTGGTGAAACCAAGCCTGTGAGCTTCCCCGTTGCTCTCCTCTGCCATGTGGGTGCTCTTGGCTGGGTCTCTGCCCTTAGGCTTGAGACAGGGACGGTGTGCCCACATCATGTGACTGCGCTTGGCTGTCGGCTCCAGCTGCCAGCTTGAAGCGTCCGCACAGCACTGTGAGTACCACAACCAGAGCATCTGCCCTGTGCTGGAGCCCACCTGTGCCCTCTCGTGCAGGGGGACCTGGGTGTGCTGCCCAGGGAACCAGGTCTCTCCTGGGCACGGTCTGAGCCTGCAGATGTGCCCTGTATCACGATGGTGCTGCAGGAGGCAAGTGCTGGTCTGGGCAACTGCTCAGGGGTCTCACTTAGGCAGAACGGAGATGAGCTACGTGGGCAATGAATGTGTCTGCAGCAGAGAGCATGGCCCACACAGCCTCCCGTCCCAGGACGGACACCGACGATCCCTGCAGAGCTCACCTGGCAGCACAGACAAGGGAAGAACTGCAGCGGATGTGCAGTGACACCTTCACCCACGCAGGTACAACGTTCCCACGCCGATAAGGCAGGGTGGATCAGAGGCTGCGCTCCCTCGGGGCCGTTCCCCCCGCTGTGGATTCCAGTGGGTGGAATTTAGGAATCGCATCAGTTCTTTTTTCTTTTTTCCCTCCACAGTTAAGAAAGAGCCCGTTGGAGGGCAGAGGAGATGCACGGTCCTATTTCGAACGCGATTTTGGCAAGGCGTGCGGGCAAAGCTTCGCCGGGGGTGGAGCCCGGCGGCGTCCGCGCTTCGCCCCCCGCCCCGTTCCCCCAGGGGCTCTTCCCCCTCCCCCCCCGCCGGGCGGGCGGCAGCGGCGCCTGGGGGGCGACCCGGGACCGTGGCGGGCAGTGGCCGCGCTGCCATCCCCGAGACCCCCCCTCCCGCTTCCCCCCAAGCGCGCAGCCCGCGGCGAGAGCGGCCGCCCGGACGGGACGGGCCCGGCAGCCCCAGGCGTCCGAGTCGTATCGGTCCGCTCCACGTGCAGCCTGCCCCGGGCCCGGCCGGCCCGGCCGCCGCGTCCTCGTCCCGAGCCCGGCTGCGGGGAGCCGCGGGCGGAGCCTCTATTGCTGCTCCGCAGCCGCGAGAAGGGCTCCTGCCGCCTCCCGGGCCGTTCCGCTCGAGAACGCGAAGGAGGCAGCGGAGAGAAAGGCGAAAAGCCCGGGGGAGGCTGCGGGCGGAGCCGCTCCCAAGGCGGGGGGGACGACACACACCGCTCTGCCCGGGGCTGCCCCGAGCGCGGCCGGCCGGCGGCGCGGGGACACGCCGGTAACTTCATCACACTCACATGACGGGCCCGCACCCAGAGCAGTGAGTAACGCCGGGAGGGCGGGAGCGGGGGCGGGCGGAGGGAGGGAGGCGCGGCCGTGAGCGCGCCCCGCCGCCCCCCGCCGCGCAGCGCCGCGCACCCGCGCACCCGCCGCGGCCGCCACTTCCCGCGGGCGTCGCTGCCTCCGCAGGAAGCGGTCCCGCGGCCCGGCCCCTCCCGCCGCTCGGCGGCGGGCTCATGCACTCTGCGGCGCGGCGGCGCGGGCGGCGGGATGGCTCCGGCTCCGGCGGGCGCTGAGCCGCGGCCCCCCGCGCTGCTGCTGCTGCTGCTGCCGCTGCTGCTGCCGCTGCTGCTGCCCGGCCTCGCCGCCGGCCTGGAGGTGCAGCGCAAGTTCCTCTCGCCCACCCCCACCAACAACTTCGCCCTGGACGGCCCCGGCTCCCGCGTCTACCTGGCGGCCGTGAACCGCCTGTTCCAGCTGTCGGGGGGCGAGCTGGCGCTGGAGGCGGAGGCGGCGGTGGGGCCGGTGCTGGACAGCCCGCTGTGCCACGCACCGCAGCTGCCGCAGGCCTCCTGCGAGCACCCCAAGGTGCTCACCAACAACTACAACAAGATCCTGCAGCCCGACCCCGAGCAGGGCGTCCTCGTCGTGTGCGGCTCTATCTACCAGGGTCTCTGCCAGCTGCGCAGCATGGCCAACATCTCGGCGGTGGCGGTGCGCTTTCCGCCGGGCGGCAGCGACCCGGTCACCGTCTTCCCCAGCATGCTGAACGTGGCGGCCAACCACCCCAACGCCTCCACCGTGGGGCTGGTGCTGCGCCGCGGTGGCGGCGGCGGCGGGGCGCGGCTGCTGGTGGCCGCTACCTACACCGGCTTCGGCAGCCCCTTCTTCCCCCGCAACGGCAGCCTGGAGGACCACCGCTTCGAGAACACGCCCGAGATCGCCATCCGCGCCCTCAACGCCCGCGGCGACCTGGCCAAGCTCTTCACCTTCGACATCAACCCCTCCGACGACAACATTTTCAAGATCAAGCAGGGCGACAAGGCGCGGCACAAGCTCAGCTTCGTCCGCGCCTTCCTGCAGCGCGGCGCCGCGCCGCCCGCCCGCCGCCCCTACGCCTACCTGGCGCTCAACAGCGAGGCCAACGCGGGCGACAAGGAGAGCCCCTCGCACAGCCTGCTGGCCCGCATCTGCCTGGGCGAGCCGGCCGAGGCCACCCTCAACGGCAGCGGCGAGACCAAGAAGCTGACCGAGTCCTACATCCAGCTGGGACTGCGCTGCGGCGGCGCCGCCGACGCCTTCACCCGCCTCGTCTCCGTCTTCCCGGCGCGGGCGGCATGGCGCAGCCCCGCGGACCCCGCCGCGCCCCCCCCGCCCGCCGAGGAGCTGCTCTTCGGCGTCTTCGAGCGGGCCGGGGCCGGCGGCGGCGGGGGGCGGCCGCAGTCCGCGCTCTGCGTCTTCCGCTTCGCCGAGATCGAGGAGACGATCCGGGCTGCCCGCAACTCCTGCTTCGTCAGCCCGGGCGCCGGCATAGTCACCGTGCTGGACAGCGTGGTGCAGGGCACCGGCCCGGCCTGCGAGAAGAGGAACATACAGGTACGGGCGGGCGGCGGGCACCTGCCGGCTCCCGGGCGGGGCGGGGCGGGGAGCAGGGTCGGCGCGTCCCGGGACGCGCGGGGAGCCGGCGACTGGCGGAAGGCAGCGGACGCGTCCCGTCCCGTCCCGTCCCGCTGCCCCGCCGCGTCCCTGGGCGGGAGCGCGTCCCGCGGCCGACGGCGCTGCGGGCGGACTGGTGCGGTCGAGTCCCCGTGCCCCGCTCCCTCGGGTCCCCTTGAGCCGCTCCTTTCCGCTCCGCGCTCCCCCGTCTCCGCTCTCCCCGCCGGTCGCCGCGTCGCACTGGGCGACACCGTCAAAGCCGGTTGGGTCCCGGCTGCTCCCCCGCGTGCGGCGGGGCTGGTACCGAACGGAACCTGCGTGTGTTGGGGATCCCCTTCTTCCCCCCCGTCTCCCGGGGGACGCCGGTATTCCCACGCCCCTGTCCCCGGTGACCCGCGGTGACCCACGGGAGCGCGGTCCCTGCTCCCCGGTGGGTGCTCTGGCGCGGCCGGGGGCCCGGGAGCATCGCCGGTACAGCCGACCCCCTCCCGCGTCCCGTCCCGCGGCCGCACAGGCTGCCTTGTTCCCTTGGGTTCGGGGAGACAAAGTTTGTCGGTGTCGCGATTCGTTACCAAGTGGCCGTAGATGATAAAGACGCCGGTTTCCCTTTCACTAAAGATACGCGGTGCTTGGGAAAAAAGAAAGCAAAAGGAGCTGCTTTAACACTGCATTTTTCCCTTCCCCTGGGAAGGGCGCATAACTCAGCTCCATCAAAGATCGTAAAAACATCTGTTTGATTTCAAAGGCTGGAGAGTGGTTTGGGCTGGGGCTTCCCTGTGCAATGCCAGTGGCAAAGAGAGAAAGGTTTCCCATGGTAACCAAAGAGTTTCGTGTGGCATCTCCGTGCTGTGTTAAAATATGTAGTCTTAATGCACTGGTTCATAGACCTACTCTAGCAAAGTTGAATAGTTTTTCCCTGGTGGCAAAGTACAAGCTGCTCGGCAGCCAGGAAATCTGGTAGTTGTGCTGGCTTTTGAATTAATTCCACGGAGACTTGGTGTGATAAACACTGGGAGCCCAGTTCTGAAGCCTTGGCACGGTCACGGCTCTCAGAGGAGTCACTGGGAGTCAGGAATCCTGTTTACAGGGCGGGAAGGCACCCACGGTTCTTGTTGTCTGTGGCTGAAGCTCAGCATCCCTGTGCATCAGCCCCGCAGCAGGATTGAATGCTCTCTTCCAGGTGGGTCAAGAGCTGGCATTGTGGCCGAGTCTTCTGGAGGGTACTTGGGCCGTTAACAGCCTGGTTGTAGCTGGAAGTCAGTGGCAGAAAGACACCTGCTTCCCTCGAGCTTCCTTCATGCTCCAGGACTGATGGGAAAATACTGTGTTTTCGACCTTCAGTAGGGAAAATAATCGTGGCTAAGGCCGGTCTGTTAATGTCTGACATACCGAGTGCTGTATCCAGTGAGGTATTTAGACAGCAGATTCCCCAGCGATTCCAGGGAGACGCGGCACAGCCATGAGACTTCACTCCCTCTGGGTCTGGCCCGAGATCTGTGCCAGGGCGCAGCACGCTCCCAGTAGCAACACTCCTCTCCCAGCGCTCCCTGGGCAGGTGAGGAGGGCGACTGGGAGCAGGTCGTGGTGGGTGCCTGAAGGCAGTCTGCGCAGGGTGGCTGCATGGCGAGGAGGGAAGCGACAGGGGATGTGAGGAGCAGGCTGGAACTCGCTGAGCCGCTGCGGTCCTGCAGCAGTCAGTAGAACCCCTGCATTCACTGTCATGGTGAGATCAGGCCGGGGGTGGGGGTGTTTACATGGAGAGAGGAGTACGGCTGGGGGATGCCCAGGGTGGATGGGGAAAGCTGGGTTTGAGTCCCGAGAGCGCTGCCGTGTCGCTGACCTTGAGCCAGCCGTTCAGCCCTGGGTGCCTCAGTTTCCTGCTTTGTCACACACTCTATTTATTACCATTATTCAGACACCGAACTCGCATGTAGCGTGAGATTGCATTTGTAAAGCTGCTTTGAGATCCTTTGATGTCAAGTACAGCGGGATATAAATGAAGCATGCCGTTAATATTCGTTCATGCCCAATATTGCTACGCTTCCCATGTATTTGAAGCGTATTCCTCTAAAGCCGCTGACCAAGCCTGCTGGGAAGCCTTCCTGCCAGTCAGAAGCAGAGGCTTTCATATTTTTTTTTGCCTTTTACTTAATCATTAGAATTGCCAACAAGTTAACAAGCTGTTTTCGTTTTCAAGTCCCAGAGTGGCAGTGTCAAGAGAAGAGTTGCAATATTGTGTTTCTCTGTGCTGCAAAAAGCTAACATCCATTTCCACCTTCAAGACAATGAAATACTCTAATACATTTCATATCCCAGCTCTGGGAACGCAGCAGGAAAATGTATTAAAGCAGCAGCTGGTTCGGCAGAGCAGATCAGCATCTTGCTGCCTTCCCATTACGAGCTCCACTTCTCTACCCGTCTGTGGGTTTCCAGGTTTTCTTCTGCCTGTGCATCACTGATAGGTGCTCCGGTATTATCAGAGTTGTGGTTCATTACCCCTTCCTGTGGACTGGGTGGTTGGGTTTTAAGCTCCTTCTGGAAAGAAAAATAAAACCCTAATGATGGCCTGATTCATTCGGAGGGTGCGCTGGGCTGAGGTAGTGGGTTGTTACAAACGTGGAGCATGGGCCGTTAGGCATAATGCGGTGTGAGAGGGGAATCATTGCCCCCTTGTGTGCTGTTCTGTCTAATTGAACGCTCCTCTTCTGCAGCGCTTGGCTGCTGCTCGCACTGGGGCTGCAGACCTGGCCGCCAGCGATGGGTTTCGGGAGCCAGCCCTGGGTGTGCTGGCCAGTGATGAGGGGCCAGGCTCCTTAATCCTCAGCATCAGGATGAGGGGTCCCACGGGAGGCTGGTGCTGAATGGGGAGGGGCTTTGTCCCCACGCAGGGGAGCAATCTGAAGCTGGTTGTGGTCGGTGTGATGGCTCGGCTTCTGCTGTGGCCACCACGGTCCCGGCTGCGCAGGGGGCTGTGGGAGGCAGGTGGGCCTGGGGACAGCATGTCTCCATGAGCTGTTGGGCAGTGGGGTGGGCGGTTGGCCTGCATCCCCTCTGCTAGCAAGGGGAGTCGGTGCTCGGCTGGGGAACCAGCCCCTTGCTTTGATGGGAGCCAACTTGCAATTAAGCTTAAGGGCTTTGTGAGGCATGGAGAAATGTGCAGAGGAGGATGGTCGGGCCAGGAGTGGAGGCTGGCTGGTTGTTCTCAATGAGAAAAGTCACTCGCCGAGGAGGCGAATTTGCAGCAGCAGCTTAGGGGAAGGAGGATGTATTAGGGAAGGATTTAGTTTGATTGGGTTCTTGTACCAAGAGTGAGTGGGTGAGTGGTAGGATTGCTTTCCCTCGACAGAAATAGCTTTTTATAATGAATTCTGTGTCAAATACCAGGCTGTCTTTGTAACGCATGCAGTTAAAATGAAATACTCGCACGGAGCCACTGCTGCGTTTGCCCACTCAGAGCCCGGTGGAACTTGGACCCGAGCTGCTGAGGGAGGAGGAGGAGGGTGGGCTCTCAGCAAGGTTGGTCTGCGGCGTCATTCGCAGCACTGTGCCGGCAGAGCTCATCCAATCCCGAGGATGCCGAGTGGGTTTCCTTCGTATTCAAACCATTCTGCCCCGGCAGGGTTATGGCCTGGTAGGCTTGGAGGTCACGCCGGCTGCGTGGCTGGAGCACGGTGCAGCTGTGGTGCACCGGAGCCCTTGCAAAAGCAGGCCTGGGCAGACCCCGTCCCTGAGCGGCAGCCGTGCGGGATGCCCCAGGGCCTTCCACCCCAGCGACACCAGAAGACAAGACACGGCCGTTTCTGTGGCATGTCCCAGCAGAGAAGTCCCCATCTCGGCCTCTCACCACGGCCCCGTCTCTCAGGCTGGTGTTTGGGATGGGCAGAGAGACCCGGCACCGTTGTGCCACTCCAGCCGGCAGCCGCCTCTCTGGCCCGGGAACGGCGGCTGGGCGGGCCCAGCCCGCTGTGCCGGCCACGGCTGCGGCAGAAGGGAGGCAAGCGTGGGCTTGCAGGCAGCTCTGCACAGCTGCCTGTCCCCGGTGTCCAGATGCTGTGCAGCAGGGGGGTCTGAGTGTAACCCAAAATACAGTGTGGTGCAGTCGGGGAAGGGCCGAGCTGGTGACCCCAGCCCGTGCTCCCAGCTAGGCTGGACGTCTTGTCTCATCTTCTGTGGTTTTGTGACAAGCCCCATGCCCCTGTTCTAAAAACTCCTTGAGAGACATCTAGGGAACACAGACTTGGCTTGTTAGAGCTACGTTTGCTAGCCAGGGATCTGCATCTCTCCTGGGAAATGTTTTGGGGTCTGAAACTCAAAAAAGGCTGAAAATCCGTTTTGTTTCCTGTGCTGAGAAACACAGGCACAGTGGCATGGGATAATGATGCGTTTCAGCATTAATTCTCAAGTTTCTGGCTCTTGTGGCTTTGTGTGAGATCCTGCTGCTCCTGGAGCACAGCGTTTTGTGGTGTAACGATCAGACACCCACCAGTGAGCTTCACCATAACGGGTTGTTAAATTAAACGAACTCCTTGGGTAGACTGTATAAACAGTCCTAGCGTCTGTATGCTTGGGCATGGAAATGTGGTTTGAAACCAGTCAGAAAACGTTCCCAAAGAAAAAAAACCCTCATATACACGTGGGAATATGACAAAGCATCTACTTACTGTCCAAATACACTGTGGCATCTCCATGGGATTGGCTTTTATAGGAGTCAAGCTACTTTGAAGTGCTGGTTTATACTAATTTAGAAATTCCAAACATGAAAATAAATGTGCTCTAACCTTCCATCTACTCAAATAAATCCAGAGGATTAGCTGCAGAAAGGAAACTGGGAATTTACACTTAATTTGTACATTAAAAACGAGGCAGGAGTTCTTGTGGGGAACTTAAGTTCCGCTGTCACAGCCTGCGTTGTGCTCGATGTTGCTGGCCCACACCTGAAGGCGCCGATGCCCTTCACTGCCGAGCTGCATCCTGCTGCCGCACAGCCGAAACCCGCTGGGCTCCTGCTTGCTTTACAGGTGGTGGGACGTCGGTGCCCCCACAAGCTGCCATCCAAGGGCTGGGCAGCAAGGGGACAATGTGCCCATGGAGGGGCCAGCAGGCCCCAGGGTGCCGCAGATGAGAGTCGGTGCCGCAGCCTGAGCTTTGCTGGGCTTTGCGAGGGGTCAGACATGGAGCTGTGTACCGCTGACCTGCATCTCTCACCCGGTGCCAGCGAGTCACGGCCAGCTGCTGGGTATGCTTCCTTGGGAAGGTACCTGGAAATGTGACCTTCTGCTCGCAGGCAAGACCCACGCAGGCATCTGGGAGCAGGGGGAAGGAGCCGTGTGAACCTCATCCTTCCCGGGAAGGCAGGCTCAGCTCTGTGGGCTGCCTGCGCCTGGGGGCCGGTGCTCTGTGCCACGCAGGGGAGTCTCCCGCGGAGCAGCTCAGTGGCCTGAGCTGAAGGTGGGTGGTGGGAATGTGGCTTGGGGGGCCCTGGGGCTCACTTTGCATCTCAAGCTCAAACAAATCCCAAATTGCAGAGAGAAATTGGCTTGAAGTGGCAGGAGTTTCTGTGCCTGGAAACCAGGGTTGATTTAGGAGGGAGCTCAGAAAGCTGTGGCAAGGTGTCCACCTGCCCTGGAGTGCTGGGCCCACGCTGCTGGCTGGTGCTGGCTGCCTGGGTGAGGCTAGGCGGGTGCTGGGTCCCTTTGGCGAGAGCGTCGGAGCTGCCTCTCAGGCTCATAAATCCGTAACCACGGCTGGGCACGCAGAGCTGGTCATTGTCGGTAGCTGGACAGTGAGAGTGATGTCGACCCACTGAGCTCATCGTAACTGAACAATGGCTCAGGACAGGAAAAAGATCATTTTGGCCAAGTCCAGTGTTGCATGTGGAAGGTGCGTTGTGGCTGAGAGGACACTGAGGCACTGTGGAGAGGGGCTCTATGAGGGCAGCGACCGTGCCTCAGCAGCAGCCCTTTCATTTGGGGTTTTCAACCTCTTTGTGCAGCCCCAGACGTTTTCCAGGGCAGGTGTTTGGCTCCCATGTGTGTGAACGTGAACCTGGGAACCCTGGCGGGTGCTGGCTCAGCTGCGGGGTCTCAGTGGGTGGAGACAAAGGGATGAGCCATCTCTTTTCTGATTTTCCAAGTCTGTTTTTCAGTGCTGGAGAGAGGAGACTGGGGGTGCTGAGGGCGCCCAGGGGGGTGAATAAGGCATCTAGAGGTGTGGGTGGGTGCCTGGGATGCTGTAAAAACCCCTCGCTGCGCCTCGCACGTCCCAGTAGGCGTCTGTGTGAGCTGGCAGGCAGCTGCAGCGCTGTGATGCTCTGGTGACCTCTTCCAGCAAGTTGTTGGAAACGTAATAGGTCTGAGCCCCTGGCTGTGGTAATTTAATGCAAACGTGGGGCAAGCCTGAGCCAGCAGCGGTTGGAAACCATCAATTATAACTACCTGAGCAGCACCACACGCTACCTACAGCAGCGTGGCTGTGCCTCCTGGCCCAGGCTCGTGCACAGCATGTGCGAGGGGGCTGCCCAGTGCCGGGGGCTGCCCAGTGCCGGGGGCTGCGTGCACGGCCATGCACTGCTCGTCTGCACCGGGCAGGTGTCAGATGGGGTCAGCCTTCTTGACCAGGGGAAGCAACAGGTCAGGGGCATGTGGCTCACACCCGGAGGTGTCGCTGCCTGTCACGTCCCCTATGCAAGGAGCAACAGGGCCATGGCACGGTGTTGCGCAGCCCCCTGACCTCACAGCATTGTCCAAATGGCAGCACTGTGGTTGTGAACCCTTGGCACAGCGTGCCAGGCTGTGCCCGGGGAGCGATATCGCCCTCTTCGCACGGGGGAATGGGTGGTAAGAGACCACCTGAGTGATCCTTGTCATGGAGAGGGTGGGTGACAGCGTCAGGGTTTAAACTGAGGTCCTGAGTGCTGCTGTGTCACTGTCCCCAGCACATGTACCCGGGGGTGCGGCAGAGCAGGGGCTGAGCTGACCCCCCTGCATCTGTAGGAGGGAGCTGAGCTGCCTTGCTCTGCTCTATTCTGCTTTTGTCTTTTTTTTGTGGATCGGTAAAGAAATGCTCGCAAGTGCTTGTTTTCTTTTCAAGTTGGGATCTAACACCTTGCAGCAAGTGGAGGAGGTGGCAGACGGTCTACGGCAATCTCCCGCCTGGAGACACCGGTAGAATTTATTGACATTTTTAAGCAGAGGAGCAGTACTAATTTCTAACATCTGGAGAGTGGCTCTGCTGGCGGCTGCTGCTCTGGTGGGGGTGTGGGACAGCTTGCTCCCCAGCCTGTATCAGACAGAGCCCATCAGATGCGGTGCACTGATGAGCAGAGCCTGTGATGGCTGCGCCTCGTTACCCACTGAGTGTCAGGGGGCCTTGTCTGGCATGGGGAGCGTGCATTGGCTCCTTGCCACCTCTGTGCTGGGGTTGGGACCGGTGTGTTCCCGGGGGCTGCGGTGTCCTGCAGCATCAGGGGTGCAGTAGCTGTGGCTCATGCTCTGAGCAAAGCCCGTCTGCTATTGCCAGCCCTGTGTCTTGCTCTCCAGTTCAGGATGCATGGTTTTATTGGGTTTTGGAGGAGGGGGCCTATGGATAAGCACAGCCATGCAACCAGGGGCACATTGCCTTGGGGGATTTCTCAGGTGGGCAACGGGAGAGGGGTTAACTTGGATATTGAGGTGTCTTTCCACATCAGGGCTCTCATTCTGCTGTGTCCTCCTCTGAGGGCTGGCCCCAGGTTTGCTGCCATGCTCCTGAGGGTGCTGCCGCACAGGTGAGTGGTGGCTGTGGGGGCTGCAGGACCCGAAGGGAGCTTGGGGCTCATGGTGGGGCTACTCCAGTCCACAGCACAAACCCCAGTTCAAGGCTCAGGCCTCAGCGAAGTTGCAGGCTCGCGTGTGGATCTGCAGCCACTGAAGCCGTGCCAGCCCTGTGCCAGTGGTGCAGTGTGGAGCAGCTGATGTTGGTTGGGTGGCAGTGGTCTGGCCAGCTGGGACCAGCTGCTCAAACAGGGCTGCAGTTTTTTGTGCCCAGACCATTTGGGGTCATTGTTCTTACAAGAGTTCTGCAGTGGATGCATTGCAAGTGGCACTGGGATACAAACCTTTCGATGCTGATGCAGAAGCCGAATTGCCTGAAAGTCTGGATTTTGCAAATACGTACCTCTGTTATTTGAAGGAAACTCAGAACTTGCCTTCCTGTTTGACTCATCTCTGTTTAAAGTATTATCCTGCTTCGTAGTGCTCCCTCCTGGAGCAAAACCCTTCAGCTATTAGATGTTCATCCCACCGTCTGCTGACCGCTGCCAACATTTAACGAGTTGTGAGCTGCTAGTGGCCAAAAGCCATCGCTGGTGGATTGCCTAATTAAAAGGGGACATCGAAAACCTGGAATGTTCTAGAAATCGCCTGTGTGCAGAGTGATCTTTGTAGGAGGAGTTGGGAAAAGTTCACAGTCTGATAGCACTTGATGATGAAGGGAGATGTGAACTATGAGGGGTTTTCATGCAATATGAAGGAACAGGTTCCAAAGCTGTTTGGCTCGTGGGTCCCTGACATACTTCAGGACGTCTTGTAGGCCAAGATGTTAACCACAGGCGGTACAGACACACCGGGGACAGCATGCATGTGGCTCCCCGGAGAGTACGGAGGCCACGGCTCTGGCCTGGGAGCCAGCTCACACAGGCAGCGGGCTCAGGTCTGGCTTTCAGCAGTCAGTGTGCCGGGTCGTTAAATGGGAAGGAAATTGTGGCTGGGTCTCAGCATGAGGGGACAGGCGTCTGCATCTGGAGAGCAACCGATGCAGATGATTTCCTCCCTGCACTGCTCGGTTTGGTTCGAGTCAGGTGGGATGGGTGGAAGTTCCCATGCAACCCTCCTGGAATGCCCCTGCCAGGAGTGTGGTCTGCTGGCCACCTCGGCATCCTGGGTCTCCCTGGACATGGAAGGGCTACTTGGCCAAGGTCAAATAAGCTGCTAAGAAAGGTTTGAAGCTTTGGGGAAGAGCCGGGGTTGCAGTGTTGCGTTCCTGGGATCACCTAACTGCTGTACACCATATATATCTTTATGTCCTGGTTGTGTCTTCATTTGGAGTGCTTGGTCAATGAGCAGAAGGCTTTTCTAACCTTCCCATGCCTTCCTGTGCCGTGCTGCCGCAGCGGGCTGGGTGCTGGCAGCATGTGGTGGTGATCTGTCTCTGTGCCAGGGCTGCTGAGCAGGTGGTCCCACAGGCGGTGGTACCCGGGGGGACACCTCGGTGGCATGGCAGTGTCGGCAGTGCTGCTGGGCAGGGGCAGCTTTTACGGAGCACGTGTAAAGGAAAAGTGGAGTTCTGCTCATTATCTCAAAGTTTAATTGATTCGGCAGAACTAATGAAGAGAATACAGGAAAACATTTGCTATAAACTATTGCTGAATGAAACAGATTTGAACTGACACATGCAAAAGACCAGTTGTGTTAGGTTAGAAGTTGTTACTCTAATGGATGCTTTTTTCAGCCTGGAATTGTGCAGATATGCCTCCGGAGCACTGCCAGCACGCAGGGTGCTAAGTGTTAGGAGTAGCAGCAATAAAAAAAATAACCCTTGAAGATTGAGGAGCCCAACTCAGGGTTCACCCAGGACTCCTCCCCGTGGAAAGGGGTTTGAATAGTTTGAGGTTGGTTACTGAAGCCAAAGCTCAGCATAAACGAGGAACACAGCTTGAGTGGAGGAAGGGGGGGGGTGTCTCCTGAGGAAAGAGCGGCTAAAAGAACACAGCCTGAATAAATCAGGCGCCTTACTCCAAACGTTTCGAGGGGGACACTTCAGTTTGGCGTTCAGAGCAGCACGAGAGTCCTTGGGATGGGACACGCTGAGCTGATCCGCTCTGCTCCGCGTCGCTGGGGAGCGGGCAGAGGAGCCGTGGTTCCAACGGGGGTGAATTTAAAGGACATCCAGACTCCTGCTGCTCAAGTGCATGCTGTTTTGACTATGACAGCCCCTTTGGAGCCTGTTGTTCGTTAATCCCTCCGCCTGCCCATTCCCGGGGGATTTGATTGTATAATCTGGAGTATTGTATTTAATGCAGGATGAAGGCTAGCATAATAAGCTTGACCAGTCTTCCTGGCGGCATGAAGGATGTGCAATTTCAGTTAAGAGGCCGCTGGTTCGTTACACTTCTCTGCTTCGAGCGGCTCCCCGTGCTGTCGCACGTGCTGCTCCAGCTCCCGGCTGAACAAAGCCCTGGCGTGTGCCAGGGCACCGGCTTGCACGAGGCAAGGAGGGAAGACAGTGCCAGGGCTGCCCAGGACAGGGAAGGTGTTTTTGGGGAGGGCTGTGCAGAGCGGGCCCTGCCAGGCTCCTGTCAGCACTGCCCTCGGCTTGCCTTACCAGTAGCTCAGCCTTGGGGTCGGCACCACAGGGTTGGGATGTGCAGAGTGATGGGTGCCCATGGGTCTGGCCAGTTGGTGCAGGAGGAGGGGGCCCAGGGGGATTCGCCCTGCCCACACTGGGGCTGCTGCCGCCGCTGAGGCTGTAGCCCCTGGGGACCCTCAGAACTCTTGCATCCTCCCTGACTCCCGCTGCTGACACCCTCTGCCCTTTCCTGCGCCGGAGATGACACGGCAGAAGATGGGTGGCTGTGGGAAACCTCTGTGTGTTCAAGCTGTTGTCGGGCTTTGGTGTCACTGTCTCAAACCGACTGGCTTTGCCTACGGACCAGCTGTCCCCTTATCCTGTCCCAGTGTTTGGACTCACCCGTGCCTTCCCTACGAGAGGGGCTCTTGCAGGCAGCAGCCGTATGTGGGCCCTGCCTGGGGCTGCCGCCGCTGGAGCAGCAGCCAGGTCTCTTGCTTTGCTCTCTGAGATGAGACGCGGCGCTGAGAGCATCCTTCCGGGGCCTCAACCCACCTCACCGCTGGTGGTTTGCGGCCAGCAGCCGTGGTGGAGCTGAACGCAGCTGCTGCAGTGGTTTGGCCTGACCCAGGCTTGGCCTGAACTGCCAGGAGGTCTGTGTCTGCAGGCTTGCTGTTTCTTGTTTGCTTTCTGGGGGCTGGGGGCTCAGCCCAATGGGTCTGCTCTGGCCCTGAATTCGGTGTCAGGCACAGGGTCTGCCGAGCAGCACGGGTGCCCAGGGCTGCCAAGCACCCTGTGCCTCCACTTGTGCAGGTTCCTGAGTAACTCTCACTTTACTCAGGTCAGTGTCCTGTGTGAAGCTGCTGAGAGTGAACGTTAGGAGCTGGTGGGAAAGAAAAGGGCTGGAGTTGAGCACAGGGAGAGGCAAGAATGAGTTTTATGAGATGGTGCAGGGGAAAGCTTTCCTGTAAAATGAAAATGAAGATAAGGGGCTGAAAAATTGGCAGGCATCATGAGCTCTGCAGGAGCTGAAGGACCGCTTTTTGGCATGGGGGTGACATTTGTCTGTGGCATCAGGAGGAGCGGGTGCACTGACACCATTGTTTTGCTCTCTGTGAGGCTGCTGTGGCCCTTTGCCGGTGCCGCTGGCCGTGGCGCAGCGGATGTGTGTTTGGGCAGGAGCGGTGCTTTGTGGGAACCTGGCCATGGTTCTTCACTAGCAATGACTCCTCCTCAGCGAGACATCGCCTCTCCCAGTGCAGGGCTGGAGGCAGCAGTTGTCCCAGCTGTCTCCCATGCAGGGCTGCATGGGGATCATTGGGCTTTCCTGAGGCATGAGCCAGCGTGGCACGTTGCAGGGGAGCTCCCAGGGCTGCCGCTGCTGAGCGGCTCCTGCGCACGCTGTGGGGAGCCTCCGGGCAGGTCCCGAGGGCACTGATGGGCCCCCGGCTTCGGTTGGGCAGTGCTGATTTATCCCAAGGACTTGCCCCTGCACCGTGCCCGGGTGCCATCCGGCTGGGAGAGCTGCTGGTGTTGTGGAGCTGAGGCCCATGGCCCCTGTGGGTGGGAGGCAGTCCGGCTTGCCACAGAGAGCAGGCAGAGGGGTGTTTGGACAGCCCATTGCTGGTGGCTCGCTGAGTGCCGCGGGTCAGGGCTGGCACCGTGTGGATGTGCAGAGCACGGCAAAGCCGGCACGTCCTCGCTCAGGAAACTCGTGCTCTGAAGTCAAGGTGAGACCTGGGCGCAAATCTCATTTTTGGCCTTTTCTTTGCAAGGACATCTGCTGTGCTGGGGAGGTGCTGATTGCTTGGCATGGGTGATGCTGGAGGAGAATTGAGCAAGATTCCTTTTATCGGCGGTGCCCAGCCACAGTGCCTCACTGGCCAAGAGCGCCCGTTGATGTTGATTTGCCTCCCAGTGCCTGAAAAGTCTGATGGGACATTAGAGGAGCTCTGTGATAATGCCTGCCCTTGCAGCAGCACTATGGTTAGAGGCTGCTTGCGTCTCAAGTGCCTGAACAGTAGAGTCCTCTTCTGCGGATGACATTTTCCTCCAGGCATCCCAAAAAGCCTGTTTCTGACAGCTCTGGTTGTGACGCTCCCGCAGATAAACGCGTGATTGTGTGTACAAACTGCTGGGAGCATGGGGGGGCTCCGGGATGAATGGGCTTTGCCTGGGAGGGGTTTCGTGGCCAGTCTGGGCTCTGCCCGACACAGAGGAGGGCTTGTGCTTTCTGTTTTCCTGATGCAGCCAGGCCAGCTTGCCACCATCTCTGGCTTTGCCTGTTCTCCTGTGGTGCCTGTGCAACATTTCCACGGTGGCTTTTGGCCTCTTCCTGCTGTTCAACTTTGGGTCTGTGCCCTGCTATTCTCTTTGTACAGTATCAGAATTATTTTGAATATTCTCTCTGCAATCAGAGATTTCCCTGAGTCATACCTAAATGTTAATAAAAGCCTAATGGTTTATGTTAAGGAAGGCAAGAGATAAAACTAGAGCCCTTTTATCATGGACTTTAATGGCCTGAAAATGTCAGATGCGTGGGAGCAACTGCCAAATTTTGAGCCTATGAAGATGATGGCTAAGTCCCACAAATCAACAAGTTTGGAGGGGATTATCGGATGCTGGCTGTGTCATTTTCCCAGGACTCCAGGCATGCTAGAAGCCAAGGCTTTAATCCGCTCTGATACGATGCATGAAAGGGGCCGGACTCCCTCTGCACTTAGTGCTGCTCCGTGAAGCTTTCAGGCCCGACTCAGAAACGCCTCGCTGAACGCAAGAGCTGCAGGGCCTTTTCTGCTGAACTGCAGCCTGCTTTTGGTTCAGAAATAAACTCCCATCTTTGCTTAAGAACTATTTTTAAGGTCACAAACACCGGATGCAGAAATCAGCCCGTTTCATGGTTTTCCCTAGTGCTGCCTCACCACTCCTCTTCCTCCTTCTGTTTCCAGCAGACTTCCTTCCCGAAGGGACATCCTGCGTGCCTGCCTCTGGGGCGCAGCGCCCAGGGCTGGGGGGCTGTAATGGAAACTTTGGGACATCACTTTTTCTTCTCCTTTTAGGCATGGCGTAAGGAACTGAACTTGCACCCTGAAAATAACTGAGCTCTCGAGCTGTGATGTGTCTGGAAATCTTTTCTGTCTGTCCTGCTTTGTTTTCGCAGTCGTGCTCAGGGGTTAATCTGGCTAGCCCTGCTCTTAGATGTGGCTCCTTGGTTTGAATTAATTTGCATCACTGTGAAATTTTGCAGAAACGCTGCATACTGCTGCTTGGAGTGACTGCTGGGCCACTGCTGGTGTGGGGCTGTCCTCAGCGTGGGGCTGTCCCCAGCATGCACCCCAGGCTGCTCTTACTTAGCACCCAAGTGGCAGAGCCAAACGTTTTGGGTGCAGAAGGATTCAAATCTGGTCTGGCTCAGTATTTCCATGAACTGCTGAGGATCCAGTAGCAGAAAAATAGCAGCAATATGGTAAATGTCCACGGGGTTGTTCTAAAATGCAGATGGCAGAAAGAGATTGGTTTTGGGAGAAAACTTCACATTTCTGATCTCCTCACGTCAAGGTAGGATGGTCTGGTTTGAGATGGAGCAAGATTTAACCCATTCCGTGTGGAGAGAGCCTCTAAGCACAGCCTTTAAGTGTGATTTCCCAAGCCTGGTGCCCGCAGAAGGATGCGAGTGACTTGGCTGTATCCTGTTTACTGTAAGGTGACAGTGTTAAGATGTCCCCTCAGCGAAGTGCTGTACAGACAGCATCAGCACAGTGTCTCACCTCACCCTGGGACCCAAGAGAGGGAAGCACCATATGTCTCATCCTGCCTGTGGGTCGGAAGAGCTGATGTCATTTGAAGAAAGGTGTTTCGGAGGAAGGATGTGTGTGGCCAAAGTAAAGCCTGGCTGTGTTAGAATAGTTACATCCTGTTTACTGTGGAAAACACTTTGCACCGATACTGGCTCTGAAGTGCGTGATTTATAAGCAGCCAGGCACAGATAAGGCACTTCCCGTGATTTTGGCCACCTGTGAGAAGAAAGGGCTGTGTCCCTGGGGCTGGGAGCGGAGCTGCTGCAGACAAACACCGGTACTGGCTGCTCAGCGGCTGCTGCAGGGCCAGGTGCTGAGCATCCCCCGGGCTGCCACGTCTGGGCTGCCTCCGTGCCTCAGTTTCCCAGCGGGAAGGAGCCTTGTGAGCTTCAGGTGTTGGTGAAGGGGGGCTAGAAGTAATCATCCCCAAGACAAATAAAGAAACCAGAGTGTGTTTCTAAAGGTCAGGCTGTGAGTGAACGGGACCGTTGACTCAGAAACACAAACGGCTTGCATGTCCTTTGTGTGGTAGGGAAGAGCTGTGCTGCCCAGTGTCAGGAGAATGTGCACACTTAAAGAGCTGGGGCTGTGGTTTTATTTTTTAATAGAGTGAAATGCTGTAAAACTGCAAAATGCATTTAGCAAAGTCATTTGCATCCACAACACTTGATCCTTTCGTCTGTGTCCCCTGTGAGCCGAGCTGCCGCGCTGAGCGTGTTGCCTCCTGCTTGGCACTCGCTTTAGCAGAGGGAGTTTTTCACATCAGTCTCTGTTACTTCACGGCTGATGCAGACGGCAGCGGCGGCAGACTTGGGGTCTGGTAAGCAGGAGCCCCGGGTCAGGTTGGTTCGGTGGAGAGGCCCCAGTCCGTCGCTGCAGGGCACGTTTGTGCTGGTCCAGCAGCTGAGAAGTAAGCCCGGGGGGTGCCTCTGGCGCGGTGCGGGTTCTCTGGGCAGGGGCTGCTCCACAGAACAGGGGAACCGGCTGCTGTGTGTGCCGTGGGCATGGGGTGCTACGGGTCAGCGGGACCGGGTGCTTGGGAAGCCAGTGCTGGTCAGCGGCCGCAGAGGGCCAGAGCCGGCTGGCACCTACGGTTCACAGCTGGGCTGGCCGGGTTTGCTGCCATCTTCTCCCATGCAAAGAGGAGGAAGGGGCAGTGCCACAGCCCACGGTCCCCACGCTGTCTGTCCGCCCGCAGACCAGCTCTGGCTGCTGTGGAGAGGTGATCATCCCTGTGAGGTCTGGGGGATGAATCCTTTCCTCCCACCTCTGAGGCGGTGCCGTCCCTCGCTCCAGGGTCTCAGCCCACTTGCTGCATGTACATTTGGGGTTTTAGCACGTTCCTTCCCTGTTCTTGTCCAGGGTGCAGTGTGACATTGAGCCAAGACGTGGTCATGGCCGGGGTGCCGGATGGGCAGGAGGTGGCCCCCAAGCCAGGGTCAGAGCAGACGGGTGGTCCTGCCCGGGCCTCATGTTCCTGCTGCAATGCCTGAGGATTTTTCTAATCTTCTAAACTGTCTGTAGAGAGGGGAGGGCTGAGGATTTAAGTCTGGTTCCATTAATGAAATAATAATGGTAATAAGGGAATTAAAATACAAGCCTGGAGCAGTCAGCCCAGGGAGGGGGGGCTGTGCTGAACCGGCTGGTTGTCAACTTCTGCCTGGGGCAGCACGTGGTCCGGTTTCTTAACAGATACAGTCTCCAATCCCTGCGTTTGTTCTGCTTAAATTAGCACTCCTGACCATAATTTTGGAAGGAATACCCATGTTATGGCTGAGTTCAGTAAGGCGTAAAATGTGCTTAGTTTTGGGGTGTGGGTTGCAGCCTGCCAGCGGTCTCTTGTCTGGAGTCTGGTGTGAGCAGTGTGCTGTGTCCCGGGTGCTTTCGGGCAGCCTGCGGATGTCGGCAGGTCAGGCCCACAGCTGCACGCCCAGGCCTGGGAAGGGTGACAGCGCAGTTGCGGCTGCTCTTCAGATGAGCCTGGAATTACATGGTAGATGCTGCGCTAATGGCCCTTGAAACACGCTCATCGCTGGAGCAGCCTTGCCTGCGCCCACAGCACTTCATAGAAGCTGCTGCCAGAGTGACAGCAGGTAAATCACCAGCAGCGAGGCTGTTGTGGCGTGGTTGAATCTGTCCACATTGTCTGGGCAGAAATTAAAGCAGAGTCTTGGAGGATTCGAGGTGAGAGCGACTGTCAGTCTTGGGTGCGTCTCAGCGGGGTACAGGCATCAACCCTGTTTTCAAATGCTGCTGTCATGCAGCAACTGTGCTAATTAATTTAGCACAGGACAGGACAGTCTGTTGTCTCGTTTGGGCTAAGTGCCTGCTGACAGGCACGGCCCACAGACAGGGGTCCTGGGCATCTGTGCTCTGCCTTCGCCCCTTGGCACCCGATAGCGGATCGGCAGAGCCGTGGTGCTGGCCCTGTGAGGCCTGTTGCCAGCCCCTGCCATTCCTCCTGCTTGGCATTTAACTCCCCATAGCAAAGGCAGTTCCTGGTCCCGCAAAGTTTCGAGGAACGGCTCAAAAGCAGAAGCTAGAGGTAAGTAATGACCATCTCATGGTCTCGGACGCTGGGTGCAGCTGTCCTTGTGTGCCGTTCTGCAGGAACGGGGCTGGTGGCTCCAGCCTCTCTGGGCAGAGCTTTGCAGCTGCGTCCTGCAGCATGGTGCCTTCTCCTGCTCGGCAGCTCTTCTATCCTGTCCCAGTGGAGGACCAGTGGAAATTTTGCTGTTGATTGCAACAGCAGCAAGAACAGAGCCAAGATTTACAGTCCTGAGAGTCGCCAGCAAGCTTTCACCCCCGCCCACCCCTTGGCTCTGTTCTCAGTCACTTCCTCATTTACTTGCAGGGGAATATTTTGAGTTCTTCTATGGAGATACGTTTTGCTTCACCTTTTGTTTGAAAGGAAGGAGCCAGAGATGGCTGCTGGGCTTGCAGCCACCCCAGCTGAGCACAGCTCTGTGTGCTCCCAAGCACTGACCTGTGGGAAGGGGCACCCATTGCGGGAAGGGGCACCCAGTGTGGGAAGTGGGGCCCACTACAGGAAGGGGCACCCATCACAGCACTGGGGCAGTGTGTGGGACCAGCCCTCTGTGGGCAGGTGGCCATGGAGCAGGGCTTGTCTTTGGCGGGCGCATCCCCCGCTGGCAAGGGGCTGCCAGCACCATGCTGGAGAAGAGACTGACTGCTTCAGTGGGAGGGAGGTCAAGCAATGCCCTTGTCCCCTTTTACTGTCATCCCAGCACAGCCTGGCCTGGGTTTGGCTCCGAGGGTAGGTCTGGCAAGCAGCAGGAAGGCTCTGTGACAGCACTTTGCTCCCATGTTGACTGGTTGGGGTTTCCTGTTCCATGAGTCAGTGCTGAGGAGCTTCCCTGAGCTCGGCGGATTGTCCATGCCGAGCCCGGGGCAGTGATGGGGGGGAGCTGGTGTTGGCTGCAGCCTGCTGACCTGCGTGTCTCTCTGCAGCTGCAGCCGGAGCAGCTGGACTGTGGAGCAGCGCACCTCCAGCACCCGCTGGCCATCGTGAACCCCGTCACGGCGTCCCCGGTGTTCACCTACAGCGGCCTGACTGCGGTGGCCGTCGCCAGCGTCAATAACTACACTGTGGTGTTCCTGGGCACTGCCAGTGGAGGACTCCTGAAGGCAAGTGGAGCCTGGCAGCGGGGAGCTGGGGAGGCAGGGCTGGGGGAGGGAGGGCACGGGGCTTCCCCTTCCAGCACCTCTGGTGTGCAGAGAGGACAGTGCCTGTTGTCGAATTTGTCTGAGCACCTACCTTTGCTTGGCGATGGAGAAGGAACTGGATGCTGCCATAATCTCTGTGGTGATGTGTGCTGCCTGGTGACTGGCAGCTGTTAATTACTGCTCAGGGCTGCCATGCGAGCAGGACGTTCTTGATGAACCCTACGCTGGAATTGTTATTGTGGAGCATTTAATTATTAAGGGCTCTTCTAATAAATTCCCCCTCTGAGCTGATGGCTTTTGAAGGCTGGATGCAGAGAGGGGAATCACCGAGAGATGCCTCAGCACAGCTGAGTCCAAGGCAGGTGTGAGTCCCACATCTGATGGAGGATCTGTTTTAAATGATGTGCCAAAGGCAATGTAGGGCAATGCGATACCCTGGCTCCAGAGCCAAGAAGCAGGGCCAAGGTTGCAGTAACTTTAGCACTTGAAGTTTGCCAAAGAAAGTTTTGATTCCAGCCAGCCACAACAGTTTGGTGTATTCTCAGCATTGAAAGTCCACAGGGGAGAGGGAGGAAGGGCCCTGGAGCGGGGTGACGGCTGGTACCTGCTTTGTCTCAGCCTGGGGTGAGCGGCACATAATATGCAGTGTTGGATCAAAACGCTTCGAGAGGAGAAAACTGATCCCGTCTCTTCCCGTGTGTCCAAGTGCTCCTGGCAGAGATGTGGGAGCAAAGGAGCTCCCTGCTTTGATTTCTGCCCACGAGGGCAGGTAATTCCTGAGGGCAGGAGGAAGCTGGCAGCTGGAAGCGGCGCTGGAGAGGCACATGCCACACACAGCGCAGTGCGTACTCACGCCGTGTTCACAGCTCTGCTCCCATTATCATCTCAGGGAAAGCAGCCTTATCTGCCGAGCCTCCATTAGGGAGAGGCTCCTGGCTACCCTTTGCTGGGGTAATTTGCTCAGATAGCTCTAATCTAATTCTGCAACACAGCTGCATAACCAGAAGCCCTTTTACCTTCGGGGCACCTTGTTGTTTGGCACGGGATACAAGACACTTTGCGTGAGTTATCATTCAGATTCGCTGCCTGAGAAAAGACAGCAGAGGGGCAGAAACTGCTGGGCCAGCTCCTGCCAGCAGCAGTTACAGCTGCCCGGGGTATGTGGGGGGGCGGATGGTCACAGAGCTGAAGTGGGGGGTGTTGGCACCCGGTTCATGCACATCTTGGGTGATCCCAGGAAAATTGCTTGGCTTCTGGATAGCCAGCTTTTAAAATGGGGATAATGGCAGCTTCCATCTTTTTCTGCAGAGCAGCTTGTGGTGCCTGCTTGCAGTTCTTAGCAAGGGAGCCCTCTGCTTTGAGCTTCTCCTTTCTTACTAGGACATGTTTGTTCTGCACTGGTGTAAGAATTAATTAATCCTATGTTAATTAATTAATCCAGACATTGGAGAGCAGAGGCATGCTTGGCCCTTACAATTATTGCCTTCCCCTGCTAGTGAGGAGGTAGGAATTTTCCTCGCTCCCTTTCTGTTCAAAGCTGAAAAGCGACTGTCACACGAAGTTGTGTATCCCTATTGTTATTTCCTCTCAGCAATGCCACGTTTAATTTGCTGAGTTTTCAAGTCAAATGTCAAGACATTCTGGGATCTGAAAGGCAGGCTGATGCTTTGCAGCCGCCTCCATCGCTGCCAGCACATTGGCTGTGATTTGCATGGCCAGGTAGCGTTCGGCTGTCCTGTGGCAGGGAGTTTGCAGGGATAACAGCTGCTTTGGGGCAGGAAGGGGAACACTTGCTTTTCAGGCACACAGCAGCCATGCTGTACAGCCCTGTTGCTGATTTTTGCTGGTTTTCATTAAGCTTTAGAAACGCAGTGTTCTTTGCTCATACATGTGTGGTGAGGCTGGTGCCACTTGGGTCGGGGCAGAGCGGGGCTGACACTGCTGTGCCTTGCTGGGAGCAGCCAGGTGGTCGCCCAGCCTTGGGCTGGGAGCTTTCCAGACGGCCCCTCAAGCAGAGGGACCGTGGGCTGTCCGGGTTGCTCCTCACTGAGCAGGGCTCCTGGCCTGAGCAGCCTCCATGGGGCCGGCCTCTCAGTGAAGCCCTGTGTGTGCGCCCCTGCAGAGCCTGTAGAGGTTTGCAGTCCATGGAAACGTGCAGCACCGTTAGATACCACTCTGGTTCTTGTTTACAGCCAAGGGAAAAGAATCTTTTCCCCATAGTGTTTGAAAAGTGGTCTCAGTGAGTGGCTTATTCCCGCTGCAGATTAATCTGGACAGTGCCATGAAGGTTATTAGCAGGAGGTCCATTTCGGTGGCTTACGGAGAGCCTGTGCACCCTGTGATGCAGTTCGACCCTTCTGATTCCACCTACCTCTACCTGATGACCTCCTATCAGGTGAGACGACGCGTTGGGTTCAGCGCTCAGCGCTGTGCTGGGAGACGGGAGGGACAGTAACCTTGGCTCTGATGTTCACTGGCAGGGCCCAGACGTGCCAAGCTCTGGCTAGGGAGTGGGAGGGTTTCGGGCGGTACCTGCGCCTGTCTGTTCTCCTGTGCAGGGTGGGGGTCAGGCTGAGCAGACTGGCTTGCCGGCTTTCCCAATCTTTGTGATGCCAAGGTAAAAAGAAGAGTGAAAGATGTGGAAAGCAGCCCGAGGGATTAGGGGAGCACAGAAATACCGGGAGGTCGTTGCTCCTGCATAGAAACCCGAAAATAACGGTACACCATCTTTAAGAGGGCTTTGGGGACATCCTGCAGACAAAAAGTCTGCCTGACAGGAACGGTCCTTGGGGGAGGCATCTGCTCAGCCTGGCGGGCGAGGGGCTGGATGGGAGGGGAGGGGGGTCTCTGCGGAGACTGGGAGCGCTGCAGCACGTAGGAACAGACGGTCTCGTCTCCGTCAAGTGAGCAGAGGAGGAAGATGAGGGCTGAGAGCTCCAGGCGCTGGTGGTTTGTCCTGAATTACATTTTAATCTGTCAAAACAGATGCACAACCACAAATGTTGTATGTTGCATTTATATTTTCCAAGCCCTAATTCCCTGCAGATTGGTCATTATCATTTCACAGAGCCCTCCTGGGATGCTTCTTCAGCCGATGTTTCAGACTGTCTCATCTCAGCTCCTAGGCTGGGCTCTGCACCTTGTTTGGGCTCGATCAAACACCCGCTGCAGCACTTGTGATGCTCTGCTCTCTGTGTTTCTTTTCCAGTAAACCAGATGAGTTATCTTTGGTGGAATTAGTATCCTGGGAGGCTCCCTGGTAGCTCAGTGAGGTTGAGAAAGGGGGGTGCTGAGCATCACCGGGCTGGAGGGCAGCACAGTGTAGCAGGTAAAGCAAGGCTCAGGCCAAGGAGCCCATTGTCTGAGGTGTGCTTGCCTGGTGGGAGCTCAGGGGTCTCAGCACTTCGTGTTGTCAGTCCCTGCTCTACAAAATGACTTGGTTTCGCTCCCCAGACATTTAGAAAGTGAGGGAGGAAAAAGCAGAATCAAGCACACACTTTCCCTCCAACTGCTCCTGCCGAGCAGGTCCCCAGAGGTGCTCTGCTTTCTTTACAAATTAAGGTTTCCAGAGTGGTTTTGCTTTCTGGTCATTTTCTAAATAGCCAGATAGCATTCAGCTCTGTCTAGAAAGGCGCTTTCTGCAGGGCTGAGTGAGAGCTTTTCACAGGGAGGGACAGGCTGTGAAACCATCTCCATCTGACGCGTTGGGAAGGTGTGATGTCACTCTGCACAGCCTGACCATCACCGTCCATTGCCAGGGTGCTGGCTGAAAAGGAGCAGCTCAGCTCAGCGCTGCAGTGCACCCTGTGGGGTGACTGTGCCAGCAGCAAGCCCTGTCCTTTGGGCATCCTTACGGGCCCTGGGGCGTCTGGGCCCCCAGCTGGGACAGGCTCTGTGGGAGGCACTGGCAGCTGCCTGTGCCAGCCCATGTGATGTGGTGGCACCCAGAGCACGCACCTCGGGGTGGTGTGTGGGCAGAGGACAGTGGTGATGGGCTCTGCTTCTTGTCACCTGTTCCATAAGGCTTGGCCCAGACCAGGGGTGAAGCAGCCCGAGGCACCGGTGTGGCTGTGTGTGGCCTCACCGGTGCGTCCTGCTCAGGTCGGATGTTTCTGTGGTGTTGTGGAACATTTGGAAGCAGTTGTGCTGTTGTTGTGCAGATGACACGGGTGAAGGTGGCTGCCTGTGACCAGTACTCGACGTGTGTGGAGTGCCTGGCTGCTGCCGACGCCTACTGTGGCTGGTGCACGATGGAGACCAGGTAGGGCTGGCTGTGTTCCGCTGCGCCTGGGCCCTGAGCCCAGGCAGGAATCTCTGGTGCCTTTCACGCTTCCACACCGTTATGCTGCCATTAGTCTTTGTCCATTCCTCACAAAACACGTTCCTTTAAAAAGAACTGCATGTGGTCTGAAAGGGTTGGGATGTTCTTCAGAGCCGGGGCTCAGCTGCAGCTGCATCGCTGTTACGCTGCAGTCAGCTGCAAGTGCAGAGGATACCTTGCAGGCATCGGCCACAGCACTGAGACAGCCAACACCCTTTACAGACCCTCTTTTGCCTTGCAGAATCAGGCTCGGCATTCACGAAGTCAAGAAGTCAGACAGAATGTCACCTTCTCTGCTTTGGCTCTGGGTTCAGCCCAGCCCACCCTCGCTGACCCCGAATCCCAGTGCTCTGTTGATGTTGGTGGGAGCGCCGCTCTTATCATGGCAACCAGATGCTTCAGATACATTACAAAGCTTTGGGCTTAGCTCTGTGGATGGAGGAGAAAGATGCAGGCACCGGATATCCTGGGATCTTCCCTGCAGGGAGACAAGGGTTTTATAACCTGTTTTAGAAATAGCCAACTGCAAACTGTTCCCCTGTTCGTTGCAGGTGTTCTCTGCAGCACGAGTGCATGAACTTCACAGGGGGCAACTTCTGGGCAAGTGCAAGCGAAGGAGTGCAGCAGTGCCCTTCCATGACCATCTTGGAGCCCGAGATTAATATCGACAAAGAGAACCCGGTGCGTTTGATGGGCATAGCAAATGAACCGTGTTACCTGCTCCTGGGGCTGATGAATACCCGTGCTCTGGCAGTGCTGCCCTGTGGCCCCGTGAGGCCGAGGGGATCTGAGCTTTGTTGGATGCTGCCAGGTGTGGCCGAGGTTCCCGAGGGTGCCCAGGGGGATGTGCAGTGCCTCGGTCCCAGGCAGCAGCGGGATGGCAGCTCCAAGCCCACGGGCAGCAGGGCCCACGGAGAGCAGCAGGGCTTGTAATGCTGAGCACACTGGAGAGATCTGCAAAATCTGGGGATACGGGTGGCCAGCTGCAGGAAGCTCAATTAAGTCATTCTCTCATTTTGGATTGTTGCTATTTTAAACAATACTTTAATTATATTTTAAATGTTTTCATCAAAACATTTTTCCTTTGAAGACAGACCCTCCCCCAGCGACATAAATCTCACTGTGCCAAAGTTCTTGACGAGCCCAACATGGGGAAACTGCTCATAAAGGGGCAGGGGCTGGAGTGCAGCCCAGACCAGCGCTGGAGAGGGATCCCAAAGGACCCTCGCACCACTCCGGCTCCCCTTCTGCTGCACAGGGGTGGTGGGCTGGGGTCCCAGGGAGTCACCCAGCTCAAAAGCATTCCCTTTCTGCAGAACTTGCCATCCCTTCCCCTCAGAGGCTGATGGCAGAAGGAAACCCCTGCAGCCAGCCTACTCGGACTCAGCCCTTGTGTGCTGGGGGATTGTGGCTGGTCCCCAGCAGCCCTCCAGCACCAGCTCGGCACCTGTCACTGGTGCAGACTAGTGCAAGCTGGGAGGATCTGGGTTCCTGCTTTCTGCTTGCGCAGGGACCATGGGTGGAGGACAGCCTGGGCGGCTGTGGGGCTTTGCCCCTTTCTCCCGCTCCCTCCGAGCGGTCTCCAGGGAAGCCCTGCGCCAGGTTTCGTGCCAGCTGGTGACACCCCAGTCCATGGTGACAGAGCTCCTGCAGCAAGGTTTTATGTGCCGATGACTTCTGGAGTTCACAGTGCATGGAGTGGAAGATGAGGACTCGGTTTGCAGTCACCAGCCTGTAAAACCTTGACAAATTCCAAATATCATTTTCTGTCGCAATCACATTATTTTTGTTGCTGTCAAACACAGGCCCTGATAATACAAATCAACGGCACTATCCCCAACCTGAATGGAACAAATATTTCGTGTGACTACGGAAACGGCATCCACACAGTAGCCAGAGTTGCTGGAGACTATGTAAACCAGTTTATTTACTGCAGTTTGCTTCCACACGAGAAATACCCAGCCTTTCCAGACGACCAAGGTATGCAGAGGAAAACAAGCTCGCAGCGTTCGGACTGCACTTGTGGATGTCATTTTTCAGTGGCTTTTTTCCTATTTCCAGTTGTACATGCAGATAATGCACACAAGGAAAAAGACTCGAGCTGCTTCTGTTTTATAGGGCACGTGACTTGAAAGTGTGGGAGTTCCACCATTTAAAATGAATTGACAGTATTTCAATTCTATCAATTTTTGGTTTAAACATCAGATTTTAAAAGCCAGTTCATGTACTGATTTTATTAAGATTTATCTGGTTGGAGCTTCTGGTTTAGATTTAATAAGTGCTAAAACAAAAATGGCTTAGCCCCAGGGAAATAAGGTTGCTGCTGATACAGCTATTTTCAGTTACTTTTGTTTAATTCCCCACCTAAAGTGACCTAAAGGTCACTCAGAAACTCTCCATCCCATTCATGCAATTAAAACCCAGAGTGAGGACTTCTAACATCCCCCTGGTTTTTGATGGCACTGAACAGGATGCCCACCCTGAGGCTGGGGGAGTGCGTTCTGGAGGTGACAAGCTCCTGCAGACCTGGCTGAAGCCTTGATGGCCAAGCTGCCCATATCTGATAGCAATGCTGAGCGATGGAGACCGCCCCGAGGTGTAGCCCCTTCTTGGAGGCTTCGTTCCAGACTTGAGTGCTTGTTAAATCTTCATCTTTCAAGCCTGGAGTGAATGCTCTATTGAAGATGGCTGACTTCAGTAGGAGAAGAATTAGCCAGTCCTTTTGAAAATCCCACTTTTCATAGAAAGTTTATAAAGCTGCATTGTTTTTCTCCCTGGCTATGCAAAGAATGGGAGATCATTAACTGTTCTGTATTGTTGGTTACGGCAATGTCCAGATGAATTTCTGGAATCCAGTGCGCTGATTTATTTCACATATTCTGAAAGAGTCATTGTCTCATTTCCCTGGTGCTTATATGGCAAAATAGCAAAGAAAAAAAAAATTAGGCAATTCTGGGGGAGGGGGAGTTAGTATAGTGTGTTGAGTCGCCAGAAAAGGGATTTCCAGTCTTCTCTGTGGGTTTGTTGTCATGGGGAAAGCGAGCGGGGTTTTAAAACATGATAACTAACATGTTTTAATTACCACTTTTTTTTAAAAATATCATTTAACACCAACTGTAAGCAAAGACAATAATTAACTCCGCTAATTAACACTTGCACAACATGCTGGAATTTTCTGCTGAAAGTTGCAATGTTCTTTTCTGGTGAGGGTGATGTAGAGCGCTGATTTAAGAGGGAAGAGCTGAGAGTCAGAGGGCAAAAGATGAATGGTCCAAGCTCTGAAATGCAGCTCAGAGGAAGCCCTAGAGAAAACAAATCAGATTTAGCCCGTGTTCTCCCAAGGGTCTGTCTTGTCTCCTAAGCGTGAGCGAGAGGCTCTTGCAACCCAATATTCTTTGGCTTGACTCTCTCAGACCACGTGGTCGTCGAAACCGCTCTCCGGGTCAACAGCAAAAACATCATCTGGGCCAATTTCACCATCTACGACTGCAAGAGAACAGGAAACATTTACCCCAAGAGAGCGTGAGTGACCCCGCTGGGCAGCGGCTGGGGTGTGGCGGGGCGGGCAGAGCCATTTGAGAGTCCCCCCATGCAGGGTTAATTGGGGAGCGCAGCCCCCTGCCAGGGCTGGGGCCTGGGCAGCGCTTGGCAGGGGCGCAGTGGCTGCGCTGCCAGGGATTTATGAGGAGGGTCCTTGCGGCGTCTCGAGCCATCTGGATGTGCTGGGGGTTGAAACATGAACAATATTTTTATGTGAAGCTCGTTCTGTTAACCCTTCAGCAGCAGAGCCCAAGAGCTGAGCCATCCCTGGGGAGTGCTGACGGCGGGAGGGACACAACCCCTCGTAGCTCTGGGCCGGAGCAGCTGGGTACCCCCATCGGCAGGGTGGGTTGGAGGGCAGAGGTCTGTGCCACCCCTTTTGGGAGCATCACCGCAGGGATCCCTGGTTCCTGCCCACCAGCAGCCCCACGCCCTGGGCAAGCCACAAGGGAAAGCCTTCATTGGGCATGGGCACACCTGGCTCCCTGGGGAGACAGATGGTGGGAAGAGTGTTTTGGAAAAATAGAGTGCTTTTTGCTAAGATGGGGAGGGCAGCTCCTGCTCCACCAAGGCCTGGGGACAGGAGGTGGCACTTGAAGGTGCCCTGGAGCAGCATCAGGGATGGTGAGTTCTGCCCACATCCCGCATCAGCTCCCAGGGATGAGATGGGAGGAAAACCCAGCACCTGCCACAGGCTTTTCTGGGCACTGTTAAAGACTGAGCAGATGTGTGAAGATGGATGGCATGGCTAAGCCATGGCAGCCCAGCCTCTGCTTTCCTCACCACGCCATTGCCATTGCAGGTGCACCAGCTGCCTCTCGACCAGGTGGAAGTGCCACTGGTGCCCCTCCACCTACGCCTGTGTCTCCAACCACTCACAGTGTGCCGACACGCTGCAGATGAAGGTAAGGCCTCTTTGCTGCTTCAGGAGACTGTTGCTGTGCTTCGGGACGCAGGTGCTCCAGGTTTGGCAGTGCTGCCCTGGCAGGGGAGGGGGGAAAGCTTGGAGGAAGGTGCTGCTGATGTGGTGTCTGACCTCGGGAAGCCTGTGCAGTTGGAAATGCCGTGCCGTGCCCTGGCGCCTGTGTGTGCAAGGAGACTGGCAGCCCAGCAAAAGCATTCATCTCCCCCAGCGCTCAGCAGGCTCCGTCCCTTGGCTCTCCATCACCTCTCCCATCCGGAGCAGTGCTGCTGCATACCTGCATCCTGGGATGCCTGGGCTGGAGTCGTACAATAAAGGCAGCAATATTGTACAATTCGCTTGGCTTTGACTAGGCTGCTGCGCTGTGCTGGTAATTTGCTGGAGCACTGCTGGTGGTGGTTCTCTAAAGGAGAAAATCACCCTTTCCAAATTAGAGCTTCTAATAACCCAGAGGCTCCGTGTGTTCCTGCTTCTGAAATTTAAATTGAAGTTAATTTAAATAAAATTGGCTTTTTAGCAATCAGTCTGCTGCAGATCCAAGCCAAGCTTTTACACTGTAAATTAAATATCCCTTTGGCACCGGGGCTCTGCTCTCATCTCAGCTCTTCCAGCGGTTCCCTGCGCTTGTCACTGCTGGGAGGAGTTTGGTCCCATGTAGGACATCCCACCCTCACCCCCAGGCTCCCCTCCAGTGTGGAGGAGGTGGGCGGCCGCAGATGCAGGGGATGGGGAAGCGACAGGGCCACCGTGTTGCAGCTCTTCATGTTGGGCCTGGGGAGACATTTCCCATCCCTTCTGGGTGGCAGTGGGGTGATGGCTCGGGGCAGTGCTGGTCTGGCCTCTGGCTTGTGAAGTGTTTCTGGATGTGTTGTGCTTCCTGGTGAGTGTCTGGTGGTTTGGGGAAGAACCCTCTGCCTTGTCAGGTCCCCAGGTTTGAGAAAGTATCTGGTGTTTCCTTGTGCTGCTGGAATGGGAGTGGGTCACTTAGCCACCAGCGATGGTTTTCGCCCCTGGTGTGGGACTCACAGGCCGAGCTGTGGGTGGGGGGTCTGCCCCGTGCCGGGTGTCTGGCCAGAGCTCCCATCCCGTGTGCCGCTGATGCTGGTGCTGTGCCGGTACCTGGGTGCCAGCGCTGCCGCTCGGTCAGGGGCTCTGGGGGAGCCGGTGCCAGCAGTGGCACTGAGTGAGGGGAGGGCTGTGGGGCGCATGGGGAATCCAATGGATCAGACCCCAGCAGTCGTGGGCAGCGCATGGTGTGTTCGTGGTTAGAGCTGGAGGAAGAGCTTGGGCTGCGAGCGGACTTCTCCAGCATTGCTGGATTGGCTTTTCCCTTGACCAGGCACCACACAGCCTGCAGCTCGTCTGCAAACGCAGCAAGTCCCTGAGGTAGTTGGTGTGCTTTGACTGAAGTGCAGCTTCTGTTTGAGAAACGGAGGCCAAGCAGCGATGCATTGGAGCAGGGAGCCACGAGCTTTCCTGGCTCAGCCCAGGTGTCCCTGCAGACCACGGCTGGGGAGGTGCTGGGGCAGATTATAACCTGTCCCTGCTCCGCTGCGCATGGGGGCGAGCAGTAAAACTGGTGGTGTGGGGTCAAACCCCCCTGCAGTGCCCGTGCTGCGGGTGGGAGGGCACAGGGCTGCTCACATGGAGCCTCTGGGGCCAGGCCCAAACAATCCCCTGTAAAGCCAGACCCGAGGCTGTGGCTGTTGACAGTGATGCCTGCTGCAGTGCTGTGTGCCAGCCATGTGGTCTGGGGGGTCTCCATGGTGTGAGGCTGGAGGGTGTCCCAGGACACAGAGCTGGTGGGGAGTGGGCTGAGGGCGAGGCGGCATCACTGCTGTCCTACGGATGGGGAGATCTGAGCTGGGGGCTCAAGGGACCATGGCTGCCCAGTCCTGCTGAGCTGTCAGGGCATCCCTGCCCTGTCCGGGCTTGCTGTGCCCCTGTGCGAGTGCCAGCATCCCTGGCTCGTGCAGCCATGCACTGGAGGAACCGGCCCCGCCGAAATCAAACCCAGCAGAGATGTTGGGTCCCGATGCCAGTGCACGGGAGGCTCGCAGGTGCTGGGATGGCTGGGCCTTGGCAGCCCAGGCTTGGATCAGCCTCCCTGGCAATGGGGACAGCGTGACACAGGGTGCTCACACCTTGTCATGGGTAATAGCTGCTCTCCTGCCCAGAGGGAGGAGATGAGGACGTTGAGGAGCCTCACCTCTGTGCTGTGCCCAGTCTTCCCAGTGTGCTCCCAGTGCCTCAAGCAGATAAAGAGAGCCAGGGTTACCCTTTGGCAGGGGTAACTGTGCTTGTCCTTCCTTAAGGATAACCCTGCCATCCTCATCCTCGAGGACCTGCCTCTGATCTCCTTCTTCCAGAGGCAGGGTTTGGTTGGATGCTGCAGGTGGTTTGGGCTCATTCCTGTTTTCTCTGTGCCTTGCTTAGCTCCAGCAGGAAAGGTGCTCTGTAGCCCTGGAAACACGGTGCTGGTCCTACCGTAAGAGCTTCCAGCAAACAGCCCGTGGCTGGCCTGGCTGCACCTCAGGACAGGCCCACCAGGCAGCCAGCGTCGCGCTGGCGTCACCCGCAGCATTTTAAGCACTCAGACCCTTTGCCCTGATCCAGACATGAATGATACAATCAGCTGGAAAGCTCTATTTCTAGCTGCTGATGAACAGCAGGAGAAGGGGCTGCAAAACGACAAGTTAATCAGTCCTCTAAAGTGTATTTATCTAGCGAGCTGTGCCAGCTGCTGTGACATGCAAGGACACACCAGGCCACAGGAGCTTTTGCATGAATTTTTAGCAGTAGCCCTGCTGGTTTTATTTTAACTCTTCTGATTCTCCCAGAAGAAGCTCAGGGCTGAAATCTCCCTCCAGTGCTTTGCTTTGTTGTTTTACTTCTCTTATCACATGCATCTCTGTTACTTAATCTCCTTGTTTAGGCAGCACCAACTGTGCTTGGTTAAGATGAGTGTCCTGATAGGAATGAAGCTGTTTTCCACAGCCAAGCAGGCACTTCCAGACAGTTCCCTGACCCCTAGCTAGGTGTGGGGAAGGCAGGAGGGAACCCAAGTGCTCACTGCATGTCTGGCACCCGGGATGTGTCCCGCCAGGCACCCTGGTGCTAGGAGGATCCATCTACCTCTCCTCAGAGCAGCAGCATCACTGTCACTGTGCAGTGCAAGTGAGGAGGAAATCTTGCTGGCTGCAAATTATTCTGCATAACGGACCAAACATTGTGTTGTGTTTCACCCCAGCGGCTCCACTGTCAAAGGCATTAATCTGGACGTACCCCGGGGCAACGCAGGGTCTGCCTTCATTTTTGCTGTAGTTTTGCAGTGTGATTTACATCTCCTGGGAGAACAGGCTGGGCTTGTCATACAGACCAGAATTCTGAGTCAGCTCCAGTATCTGAGACATCAATTTAAAGCAAGAACAAAAGTAGGGGGACAGATGACCTTTTTACAATCATTTTTCAGCTTCATTTAGGCCTTTCACTGCAGCTGCCCTACCGCCGCAGCCCCCCAGCTCATGGTGCCCTGTCCTGGGTGCGCACACGAATCCCGCACGCCTCTGGAATGACACCATGGAGGGGGGAGGCCCTGGGAAGCGGGATCTCTGCAGGGGCTCGCAGGGACACATGCCGTAATGTGGGAGACACGGCCTTAGTGCTGGCAGGGCGGTCACACCGGCACACAGGCCGTTGTAGGCCACAGTGGCTCCTTGAGCGTCCCTCTGGCCCTGTACATAAGTGTGTGTGGTGAGAGCGCTGCCCAGCGCGGCCCCGAGGCGTGCCTGTGCGTGGGCTTTTCACCTGGGAGCACATCTTAGCCGGCAGGGAGATGGAAGCGCTGGCTGGGCAGCCCCAGTGCCTGGGGTGAGAGTGGCCGGTGTCCCCAGTGTCCCCGAGCCAGCGGAGGAGCCCAGCAGGAGTGAGGGGGAAACTGCTGCTGCGGCCTTCCCGTCGCCCACCCACAGCTGTGGGTACGTGCTCTGGGAAGGCGGCCGCCCTGCCCTGGTTGCCTGAGGGCTCACAGAGGGCTGGATCATAAGGCAGGGCCGTGCTGGGCTGGACCTTGAGCCCAGGGCTCAGGAAGAAGGCAGCACGTGGCGTTACCCTCTTGAGCCCAGGGCTCAGGAAGAAGGCAGCACGTGGCGTTACCCTCCGTGCGTCACGGTGCCATTTTGTACTTCGCTGTCTTGGGTTGCAGTGGGACCTGACTTTGAAGATGGAGTGAAATTGATGTCATCAAAGCCTCACTGTGTCTTCTCACCTCATCACTGAGGATGATCAGCATGCATCCAGCTAACCTCTCTTTTTTTCTCTCTTTTTTTGTCCCTGACAGAAGCAAAAGGACTGTCCACGCATCGTCCCTGCCTCCTTGGACCCAATGCCCACGGGAGTGTCTCGGGACATTACCATCTCCCTGGCTAACACAACTTTCTCTAAGGTAAATACGCTTCTGGAGAGGTGGGAAAGCTTGAGATGAGCCTAGGCTGGAGCACAGCAAGGCAGCCAGGTCAGGAGAAGGGATTTTGAGTCTGAGCTGGTTTCTTCCTTGGGAACTGGTCCCAGCTAGGAGCTGTAATGGCTGTATTAACAGAAGATGTTGGTTGAAAGCAGCCACACTGATAGCGAGTTGGGTGGCATGGGAAAGCTGAAGGGAGATGCTGTTGTGTCTGGGTGTTCTCCAGGGACCTCCTGCAGTTAGTGACAGGTTTCCAGCCTTCAGTGGAGAACAAAGGTGTGTCCACCTTGAGAAACAGTTGCTAGGAAAATATGTCTGGGGGAGAGAAAATTCCCAGTTGGCTTGTGGGTGTTTGCTGTACCATGGAGTGTGCCAGTGTGGTGCTCTCCCAGTGCTGTGTGCCAGCCTGGCCCCACTGCCCTGCACTTGGAAATGAAGGACAGAGCCCAGAACCGGGCAGGGACCCTGCACTGGCTTGAGGTACAGCAAGGAAATGTGGGAAGTATGTTTTAACTTCTGGTCATTGTTGTGGAGTTGTTGGGGTTTTTTTTGAAAAACATCCTTTCTGTGAAACTCTGGCTTGCAAATTGCAGCAGGGTGAGAAGTGGGGGTAGATGTCAAATGGTGCCTTTACAGATACATCCCACACCAGGAGGAACCAGAGGAATTTTGGGCAGGGAGGGTGGGCACTGGGATGCTCTGGCATTTGTAGAAAGCCACCCCATACGTTCTTGGTCAAGTCTTCATCGGGGCCCCTGGGCCCTGGTTCCCATGCCCCCGTGGAGGGCGCCGGTACGCTCGGCTGCCAGGCAGCTCCTTGTCCTGCCGGGAAGAAAGAGGGGTGGAAATGCTGATGGAGCTGCCCGGCTTGCTGCTCTGGGGGCAGTGGGGGCTGCCAGGCCTCCACGGGGGAGGCAGGAACCAGCTCTCCCTGCCTGGCTGGGGCTGGCGCTTCCTGCAGAGGCCTGGCCTCTGGGAAGGAGGATGTGCCCTCCACAATCAGCAAAGAAGGGCGAGAAAACCTTCTTCCTCCCTGGATGCTGGAGGTGACTGGTGAGGAAGTAATAGTGCACATAACCCGAGAGGAAATGAAGTCAGCAGGAAAGGGGCCGAGGCGCTGCCGCTCCCGGGGCAGCCCCAGAGGCGCTGGCAGCTCCGCTTCCTCCCGCCACATCTGCTCACTGTCCTGGGGCACCGGGCGGGATTCCTCCTCCTTTCCTCTCCCCGGGAGCTTGTGTGTACTACCAGAGCATCCGAGACGTGTGCCTCACACCTCCACTGCCGTGGGGTGCCCAGGCGCTGGGCAGGAGGCGAGGGGCACGGCCAGCTGCAGAGCAGCAGCTGCCTGGTGCAAGCGATGCACCGGAGGAGATGCCAGCTTCCCACAGCTGCCTCCCAGGAGCCTGGTGCTCTCTTTCATGTCTGTTATCAGATCCAACGGGTTTCAAAGGGTAGTTAGACTTCAGTAGTGGTGGAGCATCAACCTGCTTGGAGATAAGACTTTCTGCTGCAGGATAGAGGCACAGCAGTAACTCGGGCAGGCTATCATCCTTGTGTTATCAGGAAAACAGCACAGAGAATCTTCCTTTGAACACAGTCCCGGCTGGGTCCTTGGTTGAATTAGAGATTTGCCATGTGCAGCTGTTGGGAGAAGGAAGGTGGCTTTGAGCCCAAACCAGGGACTGGTTGGATCTGATTTGGGTGAGGTGGCTTGGGACCACGTTGGCTCAGTCTGCATTGCAGCAGGAGCTCCACGCACCCCTGGTCTAGAGGAACCCCTGTAACCCAGAGGTGGGGGTCTCCTGGTCTGCACGTACCGTGGGTCAGACACTCCTGGTCTGCAGGACCACGTGCAGCTGTCCCCTGCCCAGTCGTGTTGTGTGACAGCAGCACCCTGGGCAAGAGCAAGGGGCAGGGCCTGGCTCCACGTGTGGTGCTCAGCCTGCAGCAGTCACATCTGTGGGCGTGTGTCAGACACGAATTAGCCACAGACCCCAGCCCTACGGGCAGCGTGGAGTCCTGACCTCCTGTTTGCCTTGAAACTTGGCTCAGGCAGAAACAGGGTGAGACACGGCGCCTGCCCTACGAGCTGCTTGAGATGGAGCTCTGCACACAGGACTGTTGCAGCCATCCCACTCTTGTCTTCCCTCCCCCAGGACACGGCTCTGGAGTGCCATTTTGGGACGGACAGGACATTCGAGGCCCGCTGGGTGAACTCCTCTGCTGTAGAGTGCGTACACGTGCTGGTGAGTTGGGGGCTGAGGCTGACAGCCCCTGGGCGCCCTGTGGCATGGGGCAGGTCTGAGGGCAGGGAGGGTCTTGGCCGCAACCTCCTGGCTGGCAGCTGGGACCGTGCCCTCCTCCCTCCCTCCCTCCTGAGCCCCTGATGCTGCAGTCCCTGCTCTGTGGTGGTTTCCAGCCGCTGCTCCACTGGGATTTGGGAACGAGATGCTTGTTTACCGTCTTTGAAATGGGAAGAGTTCAGTTCAGGCAGAAAATCTGGCTACCTTTCAGCATTGCTATTTCTGTAGCTTTAATTCTGAACGAGGAATTGGCCTGAGAAAATGCTCAGATGTTCACTGAAGAGTGGAGTGTGGCTGTTGGAGGGAAAACTGCACCTCTGAAATGCAGCAAATGTTTGGACTTCCAGCAATTGGAGTACTGGGAGTAGAAGCTGGAGAGGAGCGCTTCCCCTTCACGTCACCTGCAAAGCTCTGTGCTATAGCCTGGCACTGAAAGTGTGCAGACTGGTCGGTCAGTCTGTGAGGCTTCCTGCCCATTTCTGCTAAAGAAAGGAGCAAGGCAGGGCTCTGCTCTCGCTGTGTAGCTCACCCTGCCCTGGTGCCCTTCGCTGGGACCCCAGCAACACAATTAAAACAGAAAACAGCCTGTTGAAGAAGGAGTGGTGAGAGGAGCCTCACGAGGAATGTTGATCCATTTCACCTCAGATCCATGTGCACGTGGAACCTCACATTTTACTGGATTCCCCAAGCTTTTGTTCATTTGTGTTTCCTCATGCAGCTCCACACATCAGAGAAAAGCCATCTCTTCGCAGTGAATCTTCAGCTGAAGGACAGACCAGACAGATTTATTGACAGTCCGGAGATGATGACAGGTCTGTGTCAGAAATATTTTTATTCTGCTCTCATCTGGTCATCTTGAAAGACTCTGAATCCTGGTGAAGTTAGGCTCAGGAGAGAGAGGGTGGCTCAGCCAGGCACGGCTCTGTTGGCTCAGGCACATGCAAACAGCGTGCTTTCTGAGGCGCACCCCATGCAGGTGTGCCCCGTAACCAGACAGACCCCCAGACGTCCCCTTTACTCCCAGGGAACACCAAGCCCCGTCCTTGGGCACAGGCAGTGCTTGGCCCTCACCTGCCAGCAGCCTGTGCCAGGCTGTGCCCGTGCTGTGGGTCACTGTGGGGATGTGGGGCATCCCGGGTCAGGGAGGAATTCCTGCCGGTGGAGACAGGGGATGGGGGAGGACTGGGCCGTGAGCTGTCTGAGCAGAGCCTGGCATTCAGCTTCCCTGTGCTGTAAACACAGAGTTAGTTGGCTTTTACCCCCCGTGCTGAGAAGGACTGAGATTTCACCCCTGGCCTCACGTACCCAAAAAAGCCTGTGCAGAGAAGGGGCTCACTTACACAGGCTGTGCTCGCAACAGCCTGAGTTTGCCGGAATATTCCAAGGCCCGTTGGGACCCTCAGACTGTGCTGGCTCCTCCTGCCCTGGATCCCATTGCTGTGAGTGAAGTTAGTGGCAGACTCGCAAGCAGAGGCAGAGATCTGCTGGGCAGTTGTGAAGGTGTGTGTCCCCTGTGCCTTCTGCAATGGAATGACTGTTGTTAGTGAGCTCCGTTTCGGTCTTTATTGGCTTGCATTGTAAACTGCATCTCAGTAGTTTGCTGGGGGAATCCCAGCGTGTCCCTGGCACAAGGTGAGGTGACAGGAGCTCCTTTTTCAGAGGAGAATGGGAGACTCCCTCACCACAGGCACAGCCAGGCTGGTGAAGGCCCAGGGACTCGTTAGCTTCTTCTGAAGCGCCTTGAGATCCTCCTGTGAAGAGAAGTGCAAAGTGTGACTGCTGCTTTGTTTTGCGTGCTCCTGCAAATCCCCCTCCAGGGAAGAGGGTGTGAAAGCAGCGTTTCCTGAGTGCTTCTGTAGCTTATCCTAGCGGATACCCACACTCCAGAGCAGGAGGGTTTGGGCTGGAGAGGAAATGTAACCCAGGGCACCAGCTAATGAAGAGGTGAAAGCAGTGTAGGAAAGTGGGTTGGAAACTGAGCTGAGCATTTCTGAAGGGAGAAGTCAGTGAAAGGGGCCCGTGGTCACTGGGGGGAAGGAAAGGAACTGTAAACACTGCACAAAGCGCTGCAGCCATCCCATTTCTGTCAGTGTGGAAGCAGCGTGGCTGCTTTGCTAGCAGGATGGAGCTGGCTGTGCCAAGCAGCTTCCCGTGTGGATGCTGAGAGTTGGAAACATGTAGCATAAATCGACAAAAGGTTCTGAGTTTGGGTGGTGTTTGTTTTTCAAGGGGAAGAAAAAGGAAAGGAAAGTGCTAAATTATATTGCAGTGAGAACAAGCACCCAGTCCTTCTGGGAAATCTGCAGGATGGCAGCCAAGCACTGCCTCATCTTGCTGTATGTGCAGGCTGCTCTGCTCTTCCACTGGATTTCAGATGTTTCTTGGATTAATATAGCCGGGGTGGGGAGGGCCGGGGGGTGTTTGACTTGTCTCAAGCTCAGCACAGCTACAGACGACTCCAGCCCAGGAGTTCTCATTTTCCCTTGTCTCCCGGTGCAGTGGAAGTGTACAACTGTGCAACCGGGAGCGCCGACTGCTCACAGTGCCTGGGCAGGGAGGACCTGGGGCACCGCTGCGTCTGGAGTGAGAGCAGCTCCAGCTGCCGGCTGCACGGAGACCTCCCCCCGACCTCGGACATCTGCCCAGCTCCAGAGATTAGGAAGGTAAGGCCTGCAGGCAGTGTGGATGGTGAGCAGGGCAGGGCCAGGGGTGCTGGGGCTGCAGCCAGCTGCGCTGTCCCTGCCTGGGGACAAAGGAGGAACTGCACATTGTCCCTGGCACAGGACAGCATCAAGACCAGCACTGACTCCACCGACTTTCTATGCTGTTGAGTCACCTGGTGCCATGGAGTGGCAAGTGACTAGATCCATTGCTGGTGACAAGATAGAGTCTTCATCACACCAGGGGGAAAAACAGCAGCAGCACAATCAAAATATCCCAGAGTTCCTGGGGCTGTGAAAAGTGAGGAAGATCTGTAGGGCAGCCGAAGGATTCTATCAGGAGTGGTATTTAATGGAGCACATCTGAAGTCTGAACGTGAGCACTATGGATTTTGAAATTGGTTTTATTTAAATGGGAGCTGGATAAATATTTGTTGGGAGCATTTGCATCTGGGGCTCTGCTCAGAGCCATGGAATGAACCAGCAACTTTGTCCCTGACAAGTACCAAAGGAAATGTATAGAGCAAATCTTAAAATGAGCTCCCTAGGAAAGGAGAAGCTGGAGAAGCAAACCAGCTAGTGTGAACACTGAAAGGGCATGGGGTTTCTGTTTCTAGGGAGGTGTGTTGCAATAGCTGCTCAAATCTGTGTGCTCTGGCTCTGCACTGAGGGACTGCAGGATCCTCATTGTTTGCCCCTGGTCAGCGTGGGGAAGGCTGAGCTCCATGAGCCTGACCGCCCCCAACACACTGGAAGCATCATCAGCACCTTGCCAAAAAATAATGGAAGGAAGCCACAGTTCAGGTCACAGAGCATCACAGGGCTCTGTCACTGTTTCCTCAGCAAACACTAGCTGGTCGATCCAAATCCTCTGGAGTCCTGTGAGCAAACAGCCCCCACAGAGCCCTCCTGCAGCGGGGCAATGCAGCACGCAGAGGATGCCAAGCCTGGTGGCGTGTCCTGGCCAGCCCCGGTGCCACCAGACACGTGCTGGCTTTGCATGCCATTGCCTTTGCAGAGGGAAAAGAGCCATTTCCAAATGTACCCTGGCTGTGGTAGGGCCAGCAGCTGCCAGGTGAAAGACCAGGGATCAGCCAGCCTCATCCTGAACCCCAGGTGCCTCAGTGCTGGTGTTTTGGCCATGCTCCATGCATCACATCTTTTGTCCTGTTTCTGTCCTGGAAGGAACTGCTGTGCTTGAGACAGCCCCTAAAAATGTGTCAGTGGGACACTATCATTCCTCCTCAGTTTCTGAGTGTACGGGCTTGTCTCTACTGCAGCTCCATTTGAAGCTGCAGTGTGGGAGGGGTGGTGTTGCACCCCAGGCGTATTTGCAGCTGGAGTAACCCCTGACCCAGCCCCGGTACCAGACCCAGTGGGGGCTTCTCTCTCATAAAGCTGCAGCAAGAGGAGTGTGGTGGTGGGCTTGCTCTGGGGGTCAGGAGCGTGAGGAACAACTGTGTCTTCCCATGGTTCTCCCCTGACCTTCCCTTGGTGCCGCAGATCGAGCCCCTGCGCGGGCCGCTGGAGGGGGGCACGCTGCTGACCATCCGCGGGAGGAACCTGGGCCGCCGCTTCAGCGACGTCCTGGGCGCCGTCAGGATAGGGAGTGTGCAGTGCACGCCGCTGCCCGACAGATACGTCGTCTCCGAGACGTGAGTGTGGGGCCCCGGGGCGAGTCCCCATCCTTTTCGCGTCCCCTGCACATGGCTGTCCCTCCCCGTCCCTGCCTGCCACACTGCCTGGGCACTGGGCCCCAGGGGAGCGGGGCGGTGACCCAGGCCCGGTGAGATGTGGGTGCCCTCGGCCAGGCACGGCCACCCCTGCGGCTGGCACCGGGCAGCGTGCGGAGGGGCAGCCGTGGGCTCTGCCTCCCTGCTCTGTCGGGGTGACATGGCCACCAACCTCCCCCCTTCCCTCTGCAGGATCGTGTGCCAGACCGGGGAGGCTCCGGAGGCCTTTTCTGACGTGGTGGTGGTTAACGTGAGCCGGGAGGGGAAGTCCAAGGAGCGATACTCCTATGTGGTGAGTAGCAGCCTCGTGGACCCTTCTGTGGTGGTGGTTCTCATGCTGATGTTCCTCACACCCCTTAAAACAAGCCTGCCACCCCTGTGTGCCAGCCGGCTCAGAAACAGGGTCTACAACACAAAGTGTCGGTGCTCCAGGACCAGCTGCCATGGTCCCTTACCCGTGGTGGCCTGAGCCAGGTCTGGCAGGACTGGGCTCAAGTGCAGGGCTGTGGCCAGGGGGTTGCACAGCCTCAGCTCCTGCAGTGCTTCATCCTGTAGCCAGCCTGCATTGTCCTTCCTCCTGCTATGAAAAGGAGCTGGTTTTAATTCCTCCTCTTTTGCTGAAGTGTTCTTACAACCCATGAGAGTTTTTGAGACTGGCAAAGTCTCTCTGCTCTGTCTAAGTGATGTACCATGGACTCATGTTATTGAGGACTGATATTTTTTGCTGCAGATTCTTGTAGGTTTTGCATGAGAATAATGCACAGGGATTAGACTTGAGCTGCCCCATGTCATTGTACAAAGAAAAGCCCTTTCTGGCTCTGTACTGTGCCAGCTCGCAGAGATAACTTTCATCTCCACAAACCCCATAGAAACCCGTGCAGCTCTTCTCTTCCTACACACACCCTCATCTCTGGCCAGACGCTATTCACGGCAGCCCCACGCGTCCCGGGCAAACGCAGCAGGATGGGTGCCAAGGGCACGGTGTTTTCCTGGAGCCTTTGTGCTTGTGCCAGGGAGGAACAGGCTGTGCAGCAGTCTGGTGTCTGGGCAGAGGCTGCAGGCCCAGGAAACCGCTCCTGATTCCTGGCAGCCGTTGTGAGGAACTGAGGGCAGGATCAAGCAGTGTAGCCCCCTGCCCGTAACTGACCACGTGCCGGGTGTGTGGCTCAGGAGGCTTGCATGGCATGCAGCCAGCACAGGCACGGTGCGTCTCAGTGCCCCGTGGCACAGCCGGTCCTGGCAATGCATGAGGAGGGCACCGGTGAGTCATGGGCACTGCTGGCCTGGCTCAGCCATACTTCCTGGAGGTTGGTTGCTCTGGGACCCATTCCCATCGTTTCCAGGTGCCCACGTTCACATCCAAAACATCTTGGAGATGCATCAGTCTGGAGTGCAGTAGGGTACAGCTGGGGTATGACCCAGTAACGGACCATGGATTTGGGATTTCTGGTGTGTTGCCATCAGGATGCTTGTGCTGACTCAGCACTTTGCCCACTGCTGGACTGCTGGGTTTCTTGACAAAGAGGAGAAAGGCCCCAAGACTGGGAAAAGGCCGGGCAGCTGCTTCACCAGCTGTCAGCACGAAGGAAGAGCCCTCTCAGCAAACACCTGTAGAAGCATCAGCGCTCAACAAAGCCAGAGGAGCAAAAGCTGGTCGCTGAACTCAGCGTGGGTCCGTGAGAGCTCTGGGCTGGCAGCTCCCGAGCAGGCCTGTGGCAATGGCCATCCTCTGGGAGCGGAGAGGAGCCGTGTTCTGCTCGGCTGGCACAGCAGAAAGCTGCCTTGTGTCTAACTCAGCAAAGCTTGGAGACCAGATGGGACAGTGCCCTGCCCAGTGCGTGCCGGGGAGCGAAGCTGCACAGTCCGTAGCTGCTGCCACGCTCCACGCTGAGAGCGGCTTCCGCACTGTTTGCAGTCTGAGCAGTGCCCTCTGGCTTGCTTGGCTCTCCTCTCACATACAGTGCAGGAGGAGAGAGTAGACCACACAAGCCGGGCTGGTCTTGGTGAGACCCGAGCTTGAACACTGGTGTCAGTTTACCTGAGAAAGCCTTTCAGAAGTGTCCTTCCAAAGCCACGTGTGAAACACCAGGTGCTGTCTGTGTGCTGCATCTTTCAAAGTCCCTGATAACATGTATCTAGAAGAGGCCATATTCAGCTGTAATTCTGCTGAGGAGAGAAGCAGGATTCAGACTTCTCCAGAAGACTGTAGCAGGCAGTGGGTGAGCTGGATTTGCTAAATGAGCTGAATTTGCAAAAGTTGTGATGGAGGCAGTCAGTGCTGGTGCTGAGAGCAGGAGGCACCGGTGCTGGCTGAGCAGAGCTGGAGGGCTTTGGGGAGCGTAGGCAATCCTCTGTGCTGCTGCTGGAACTTGGATTTCAGTGTGTAGGTTAGGGGCCAAGGGCAGGAGACAGCTGCCTGCAGACATGCAGAGAAATAAAATTAACCAAATGAATCCTGTGGAAATGGGTCAGAAACAACAGAGGAAGTGTCTGCAGAGAAATGAAGCAGCCAGAGTGTAGGACAAGGGCAAGGACAGCTATTAATAAGCCTGCTTGTGCGGCTGGGATTGACAGGGACGGGCATTAGCAGCAGCTCAGCCCCTCTGCCTGCCTCACAGCTCTGATCTGCAGCTACAGGGGACGGGCCGTGGTGCTGAGTGGGCTCCAGCTGTGGGCCTGGTGCCTCCAGGGTCTGTGGCCTTGGACCAAGTGCCTGGATAATGCGCTGTGCCCTGGTGTCCTGTTCAGAGTGAAGCAGGGAGGCTGCCCAGCTGCCTCTCCTGGGGCGTGCTGGGTAGTAGGCATGAGGGTTCAGCATCGCATTAGCTATCAAAGCCTTGAGCTTGTGAATCTCAGGAAGATTTCCAGGGGCTGCAAATGCAGATAACACACATGCTAATTTCTCCTGCAAATGGTGAGAGGCAAAGGAACTTCCCCTTTAGTTCCTGTCACCTCAGGAGATTCAGATTTGAAGCTTCCTTAAGAAGGAGTTTGACATTCAATTATCTAGACCTGGGTGGCTCTTTTCCCAGATCTCAAGGCCAGCATCCAGTGGAGCTTTAGCATTAGCTTTGCCTTCAGGACGAGATGGATCTTGAAGGGCAGAGATGGGGGGAGCTGGACTGGATGAGAAGTGTCCTTTTGTTGATGGACCTTGAGCTGTCAGCAGCTCTGGACCCTCCATTGGAAATCTCAAAGGACTGCTGGGATCCTGGGCTGTTTCAGACTTGTGCCTCCTTTACTGCAGAATTTGGGGACTGCAGAGAGTCACGGGTTTTATATGATCTCGCTTCTCATCGCTTGTACCTTCCTCCTTGTTCTGAAACCCTGCCAGTGAAAGCTGTTGCTGTGCTGCTGTTTCACAGCCTCACAATACTGATACTTTACTGAAGCCATTCCCACTTGCAGCAGGGAGTATCCAAATGTGAATTTACCGGGCTAGAAAACAGATTTCTGTTTTTCTCTTTGTTTTTAGCTTCCTGTAGTGCAGTCCATAGCTCCCCTGAATGGCCCAAAGGCTGGAGGAACCAGAGTGACCATCAGTGGCAGCAGGTTGGACGTCGGCTCTGAGCTCCATGTGCTCGTCAATACCTCCAAGCAGTGCACTGACCTCAGGTGGGACTGGGGCTGGGGTGCCACTCAGCTAGTGACAAGAACCAAGGCGTTAGGAAGGAGGGTGGTGTCTCCCAGGAGATCAGAAAGCTTGGGGGTTTGGGGGAGGGACACATCACTGTGTGCTGCTGCTAGCCTTGGAGCATCCCCAGCAGCCCGCCTGGCTGCCACCTGCTCTGTCCCAGCAGCCTGGCATCGCGGAGCGGTGAGGCAGAGCTGCGGTGTGGCTGCCTGGCACCAGGATGGGGAGAGTTTGTTTGGCAAAGCAATGGTGTTGGTATTGTCCTGATGTGGTGACAGTGACCAGCAGCAAACCAAGTGCTGCTTGTGCACGGCTGCAGGACAGTGCCAGGCCCCTTGGGTGGTCTGGGAGCAGGACCACAGCCCTGGGGGTGAGGAAGACATGGGCTCCCTTCCCAGATCTGCTGGAGGCAGAAGGCCCGCGCAGCCAGGGTCCCGCTCCCACAGCAGCTCGCTGGTTGGATGGAACCCCTCCTGTATGTTCCCATGGCATCAGTGGGAAGAAGCAGGATCCTACCCTTTTCCTTTGGCTATGTGGGAAACCAGCCTGGCAGCTGGGATGGGGCACACAGTGTAAGGAGCAGGCGATTAGCATGTGGCTGGAAGCTCCTCCTTGCCCTGGCTGCCTCGCTGCCCCAGGAGGGCCCAGGTCTGTGGTGCAGGGCTCTGGCTGCTCTGTGTGCAGTGGCTTTCCTCAGCTGACCCTGCCTGTCCCCATGCAGCCGCAGTGACAGCACCATCACCTGCACCATGCCGTCCGCGGAGCTCACCACGGCCGTGCGAGTCTGCGTCCAGTTCGAGAACAGGTCTTGTGCCAGCCACAACATCACCTTCAAGTATGAGAAGAACCCGGTGATATCGGACATCAACCCCAAAAAGAGCCAGATCAGGTGAGGTCCATCCCCCAGCCTCTCAGGAGTTGTGGCCTTTGTTGAGATCAATCAGTCTGCATCTGCCAGCAAGAGAGTGTCAGCTCCAGGCTGGGGGAGAGGGTCCGGCAGGCACCCCGGGCCTTCCTCAGCCTGCGGTCTGACACGTTGCCGTGCAGAGGGGTACAGAAGGGGCACTGCTCTTGGGGTGTTTTGGGGTGCCCTCGCACTGGAGTAGAAGAGGTCTCATGCCAGGACTGTCCATAGCTCATTTCAGCACATTTAAGACATGGAAAAAAGCCAGCATTGGTAGCTGCACTGTGTACCTGTGGGCGCTTTAGGGAGCTGAGGTGGGGGCGCATTATGAAACCCTGAGGACTTTTCTTGGCCAGTAAAACTCCTGGAGGATAAGCTGAGATTTGTCATTTTGGATTTCAGCCTTTCCCAAGGTCACAGTATTTCATTTTTAAAGTGTGTTGCTTTTAATTTCATGTCTCTCTCTGGAGCAGTCAGGCCTCTGTTCCTTTGGATACCATGGTGAAATCCCACCTTCCTCATCTGCAGAGCCTGAAAAACCCAGGGCTGACCAGGAAAGAACTCAGAGTCCAGTGCCTGGGGGTTGCAGCACACAGCAGGCTGGCAGCCCGATGATCCCCGTCTCTCGGCATCCCCAGCGCAGGAATGTGGGCTGTGGGAAGAAGGTTAATGATAAGGCACAGCAGTGACAGCCAGCCCCGGCTCCAGGCAGGCCTGCCAGCTGTGTGAGGGGCGAAAGTGGTATCTGAACAGAGGCAGTGGAAGAATGTCACTGCCCAAGTTTACAGGGGAAGACACCAGGGTATTTCTCCGTCACCTTAGTCTGCTCCCTTCGCACTGACGGCAGTTTCCAGATGCAGAGCACTGAGAGCCTGGCAGCAGTCCCTCTTCAGGATGCTTGGTGGCTCGTGCAGCCTGGCTGCTCCACTGCATTGCAGGCTGTTGACCATGGGGGCTCAATAACTTGTGCAAAAGTTTTATCTGGATCTGATTTATCTTACTATAGTGCTGAAAAAAATCTGTGTAAACAAAGTTTGAAACGAAACAGAAGTTGTGAACTAGTCTGCAGAAGTGACAGGCTCTTGGAAACTCACATCATAGCTGTGTGGTAGTACCTGTGGATTAGAGGCAACCTGACCTCCAGGGCCTTGAACCTGAAGTCACTGTATCTGGAGTGGTCTCGAGATAACGGGGTTGTCAGTCCTGGCTGTTTCTGACAGGTCCTCTGGCCAGATCAAATGGGATGTGGAGGAAAGGGAAGGGAAATCCCAGGCACAGCTTCTGCTGCCCAGAGCAGATGAGCAGTGCTGGTCCCCCACCCCTTGCTCTGCCCAAGTGCCATTCGTGCATTGGGGCCCTTGTTAGTGATGGTGTTAACTGGCTGCACATTGAGTGGCCCATATTTCACATTCCCAGGCAGCAAACCCAAAACACAGCATGACTTTCACATTTTGAATCAGAAGAGTCTTGGGAAGGGCAGGACCACTGTGAGCCTGAAAGGCGTCTCTTCCCTCTGTAAGGCGTGCACCTCTGTGTGGGTGGCTCTGGGGCAGGGACAGAGTATCTCCTGGCCCTTGCATTGTCCTCTGCAGTCACCCTCTCTTTTTCCCCTTCTCCTCAAAGCGGGGGCAGGATCCTCACCCTGGAAGGAAGAGGCTTTGAGCTGGTCCAGAACGTGTCCATGGTGGTCCGTGGCATCGGCAGAGAGCAAACGGTGGGTGTCCCTGCTGGGTATCGACAGGAGCTGGGAGGGGGGCTGTGTGCCTGGTTTGGGGTGCCTGGAGACGTTGGGGCTGCGAGGCTGTGGCCTCAGCCCGTGCTGTGAGCAAGGCTGGCTGGGAGCACGCAGGATGCCGGGTTGTGATTCGTGTGCTCTCTCCTGCTTTCAGAGCTGCAAGGTTCACACCGATGCTGTGATCACCTGCCCCTCTCCCGCGGCCTCCAACACCACCGCGGGGACCAAGCCCGCACCCGTTGATTTCTACCTCAACGGTCGCCTCTATGCAGACGACCGCCCAGCCCTGGATGAGGAGATGTACCCTGAGGAGGCCTTGCACATCAGCAAGTTCAGCCTGGAGTACTATGCTGACCCCCAGTTCTTCACAGCCAAGAAGGAGAAGTGGATCAAGCACCATCCTGGCGAGCCCCTGACGCTGGTTATACATGTAAGAGGGTGGCATTTGCAGCTCTGCTGCTTTGGGGTGTTGCCTGGTCCCCTCTGGGAAGCTCTTCAGTCCAAAATGCCAGCACAGGAACTGTCCACAAAGGCAGGAGAGAGAAGGGAGGCAGATGAGGACAGGAGAGGCAGGAGCCATGCAGGAGCAGGCAGCTCTTGCTCAGCCTGCTGCACCTCCATCAGTCCTCACCGGGAGATGCAGCCTGACCTGAGAATGCCCTTGGAGGCGTGACAGCAGAGCTGTGATGGGTGTAGGAGCAAGAAGCTGAATACAATACTGGACGTATGAAAGGGAACGATAGTGAGCTGGCCTGAAGTCCCGCAGGTACCCCAGAAGGTCCTGACAATAGGTGTTTGTTACTACAGAAACGGGTCATGCATTCTTCTCTTTGGCCACTGAATTCGGCTCAGTTAACAAGGAAGTTGAGATACAGCAAGTGGCCCGGACAATGTGCAATAGTCATTCAAAGGCCATTGTTCAGTGCAGGATATCCTCACTGGTGCAGCGTGCTTCAGAGGCGCGCTCCCCGCGCCTCGGGCTCTGCGGATGCGTCCCCCGGCTGTCCCCTGTGCTGCACATCCTTCCCCCTCCCAGGTGGGCACTCGCATCCTTATCTGCAGTGCACAGACAGAGCAGATCAAAAGCAGGTTTTTCCAGGTGCCACGAGGGGCTTGCTCGTCCCATGCCCCATGCTGAGTGAGGAATGGGAAACAGGAAAATGGGGAATGGCCCAGTTCTGGGTTTCCTGTGGAAGGCTGGAAAAATGTCCTTGGAGAAAGAGAGTGCTCCCGGGCCTGAAAAACAGCAGGCAGTACGGAAAGCAAGGCAGGAAAATCCATTATGATTCCCACTGCCACACTGAACACTGACATCCTGGTTCTATTTTTGTCATTAGAAAGAGCCTGACAGCCTGGGCCTGGAAAGCAACGAGTACCAGGTGAAAATTGGCCTTATCTCATGTGAGATCCAGATTGTTTCGGACAAAGTCATCCACTGCTCTGTCAATGAGTCGCTGAGCACCTCGGAAAGGCAGCTGCCCGTGACGGTGAGTGCCAGAAGCCTCCCTGCTGTGTGTGGAGGAGGCAGCTGTGTGCAGGACAGACAGCGGGACAGAGCATGCTGCTTGTAGCTGTCCCCTTGTTGGCGGGATGCCGGTGTGGAGGCTGCCCCGAGTCATAGAATCAGTCACGGAGAGGGGCTGCCACGCTCTGCACTGTGGGGCACCGGCCGCTGCCCGCTGAGTTAACTGCGCTGTGCCTGGGAGGGGAAGGTCTTGCCAGCTCTTCAAGGCACTGTGAAGTCCCTGACATATGAGTTTTTGTCACTTGCAGTAATTTTCTTTCTGTGCCTCCTGGGACACGTGTGGGGATTTCCAGTTTCCAGTCAGCTGGTGTCCTGCTGCCGGCAGACGGGAGAGCCCAGCCCGACCGAGCTGCCCTGAGCCACTGGAGATGGGTCCCTGCCCATGACCCGGGAGGGCAAGAGGAGCACGGAGGGCTGGAAAGGCCCTGTTGCTCCCAGGGGCTGCTGTTCTGTCACTGAGGCATGTAGTGCTGAGCCTGCTCTTGGCCTGTGTCTGCAGCACTCACAGTACTTGGTTATTTTCCTTTTTTCCACTGAGGGTGTGAGTTGGCTCTTCTGGCCCTCAGCTTCCCTCCTGTCCTACGCACCCAGGAGGTGCAGCAGCGATCCGCTGGCAGCATTCTCCCGTTGCCTGGCCCCAGTCCCTGGTGTGAGAAATCCTGTTACAAGCTGGAAACGTGGAAATGCAGAAGTAGCAGAATTTCCCGAGTGATTTTAATGAACATTTTAAGTAGGGTAATTTTGCTTTCAGTGAGAACTGAGAAACAGGGACATTCCTTAGAGGAAGAAAAGGAATTCATGAGTTTGCTGGTCTTGGTTTGATATAAAACATCCAGGCAATGCCCTGGTTTGTCCCTGGGAAGCAGGATGGTACCCAGCCTAGAGTATCATGTAGCAGTAGGAGTGCACCATCAGCAAGCTAAATAATCCCCTTGTATCCACGTTGATGCACTTACCACACCTTCAGACGTGGTTTGAGTTGTCACCTCATGGGAGCTGCTGCCCTTGTAACACGCCTGTAGCTGCAGTAGCAGGGGCCAGGCTGGCACTGGGTCCCTGGTCTGCAGGAGGGATGCTGTCGGGGCTGCAGAGGCCTCCCCTGCTCGTGCAGATTCTCTCTCCTGCCGAGCTGGGGTCTTGTTGGGATGGTGGAGCTCACATCTGCAGGGATCCGAGCACAGGAAACAGCCCTTTGAGACGTGTCCAGGGTTACCCTCGTTCCGGCTGTGGTTTTGGGAGTGCCTGTTCTGTGAAGGTGTTCCCGTGTTAGCAAGTGGCACAGGGTGCCTGGAGCTCTCCGTAGACACACAGAGCTGGTGGCGAAGACGGGGCTCCTGAGCCTGCCTGTGTTTCGGGGGTCAGCCTCAAGGAGCTCTTTGGGCAGTGCCTGAGGTGAGCTGGGGTGTGACTCTGCTCTAGTTTAGCCCCAGGGGGATCCTGCTCACACCCGGGGAGGCTGCAAGACGGCTCCATCCTGTAACCCAGAGCACAGCTCCCAGCAGCCCCTGAGGTGGTCCCGTGCCCCAGAGCCCTGTCCATCCCCCACAGCTCTTCCTGGGAGTGGGGTGCCCCTGGCCCCAGCCCCTTCTGTACCCCCCACATGCTGGGGACAGGAAATCTTGCCGTTTAACCTGCAGCCTAATTAATTCCCCTTACAAAAAAATTATATTGGGTAGGCCTGTCCAAATAAACATGCAAAGCTTGCCAAGGCCTTCAAACCCTTTTTTGTTCATGACCAAACTGTTTAAACACTGAATTAAACAGCATGCGTGGGATTCCTCCTCTGGCAAATGCAAAAGGTTGAGCTGTTGGGAGAAAAAAGACTCAGAGCCCATGGAGGCTGGGCTGTCCTTGTGGAGGGAGCAGGGCAGGGACAGACCTCAGGGCTGCCCCATGCCTTTGGCTGGCAGCATTGGTGCCCTGGCCAGAGCTCCCGGGAGCAAGGGCTTGGGTGTCCCAGCAGGCATGGAGCTGTGCTGTACCCTGTTCGCTCATGGATGTGGTGGAAGGCCCTGCCTGTGGCACGGCTTTGGCCATCTGCTGCAAGCTGACAGTAGTTTAGCCACAGCAGGCACCTTTCCCGGGGGCGCTCCCTGGCACTTGTGTAATCACAAGATTATTCCATCTCTTCCCTGCCCCGTTTCAGGGTTTTTTGGCCCAAGTTTCTCTCGCTTCTCATTCCTGGAGAGAAGTGAAACTTGCATTTCCAGAAGCAGAAGACTGGCGTGGTCATGGGTTTTCCTTATCAGATGGTGCTGTTGAACCCTTTCATCCCAGGGACCGAGGCAGCTGTTTGCAAACAATGCCAAGTAACTCGCCGCCTGCCTGTGATGTGTGTTGGCCTCTTCCCTTCCGGGGATCAGGAGGCTGAAGGACTGAGCTCCAGCAGTTTGTGCCTGGTGCCACAAGAAGTTGGGGTTGGGAGAAGGGCCGGCCCCTCCTGACACCCGGGCCACTGCTGTAGCCTCAAGATCATGACTCATCTCTGCAGTCACTGTTATTTATTTTTATTCCCTTTATTTGTATTTCAAAGACTCTAAAGTTTCTTTACCCCCTTTCTCCTGAGTGGCAGCAGTTCTGCTTTTGGAGGAGAAAGGAGAGGGATTCAAAGGCCATTCAGGGTGGTTGGTAGAAGTGGTTTTCCAGTGAAAGCAGTGCAGGCAGTGCTCTGTGGTGTGATGAGCTCTCTAAGAAAGGTCCCTCTCGTGCTCTGGTGAGGGTACAGGGGGCCCTGCCATCAAAGCCTTGCAGTGGCCCTGGGGTGAGCCCCACTGCGCAGTGGTGCCGCAGCCTGCTGTGAGCCAGCCTTAGCTTCCCACCACGGCACACAGGAAGGGGGTGGAGGTCTGCCCCAGAGCCCCTCCTTGCTGACCTCAGAGCCCTTGGCAACCGGCTGCTCAGCTCCACTTCTCCTCCCCCTTTCTCCCTCTCTAGATCCAAGTCGGAAAGTTCAACTACACAGTTGCGATGCTGCACCTGGGGGGAGGAGAGACTGCAATCATCGTCTCCATTGTCATCTGCAGCATCTTGCTGGTCCTCTCAGTCGTAGGTAAGGGAACAGAACAGTGAGTTTCCTGGCTGTGCCAAGGCTGCTTCTCATTGCATATGGATGGGTGAGGATGCCTCTGAGTGCTGCAATTGTGGGGTGTCTGAACCTGGGCTGGGTGCAGCAAGTGGCTGCTCTTTGTACAGCACTGAGCCTTACCTGTGGGCAGTGCTTCTGCAGCACAGTTTTTGCTGGCTGAATCCTTGGTTCCACTCTGTTACTGAGCACGTGGTATTTATAAACTTACCCTTTTCCCCCAACCACTCAGTAGCTACTGTAATACAACATAAAGAATGGTGCAAGAAACTGGTATCAGACTTGTGCTGGCTTGAACAGGGCTCACTCACAGGCATGACTGTCCCAGGCCACCCCACTGGTCCACCCAGCCTGCGGTCCTGTCATCAGAAACAGCCAGTGACAGGTGCCTGGCAGAGGGTGTGAGGAACAGAGCAAGTCCTTAGCCATGCTCTGGAGCAGACACACCAGCTTGTTGCCCTCACGGGAAGCCGTGCAGCACGCCTGTGTTTGCTGGCTGGGGCATCGTCTCATCGTGTGCCCAGGATGAGTGTGCGGTGAGAAACCTGGCAGTCTGCTCCAAATGAGGTGTTTCTTAATAGAGATTTAATTCATTTTTAATAAAGGTTGTAATGCTTGCTCTTCATTAAAGGCACCACCTATCATTTGAAACACTTCTAGAGGCAAAGGAAGACTGTCAGACATGAGCACTGCAATACAGGTGGTAAACATCTTTAAATCTCTGTTCATTAATCAGCTGGAATGCATTAATACACGGTTAAGCTCAATGTAGACAGCCCAGACCTAAACTGAAGATGACAGTTACAGCATGATCATTAGATTCCAGCTGGTTTTACTTATTTACAGATAATCAACAACTGCCTGATCAGATACCAGTCTTCTTGTAGGTGTTAAACCAAGACTGAGGTTAGCTTTCTGCACCCATGTCAGCAGAGGACTGCTCTGATCCCAGCTGCAGCTGCTCCCGAGCCCCTGTCCAAAAGGCTTGTTCCCTTCCTCTTTTCCAGCTCTCTTTGTGTTTTGCACAAAGAGCCGCAGAGCAGAGCGCTACTGGCAGAAAACCCTGCTCCAGATGGAGGAGATGGAGTCGCAGATCCGGGAGGAAATCCGCAAAGGTAACTCGCCCTGCCAGGAGCCAGGGCTGGGGAGGGTGCTGTGATGGCAGGGTTGAGGCTGTTTACCTTCCACTCTGTGGAAGTTCATAGGATTATTGGGGAGAATTTCTGTCATGGCCTTGGAGCTTCAGCAGGGTTTGTGAAGGAGGCTCCATGGCTCTGCCGCTGCCTGGCTGGGCCTGACACTGATCCTCAGGGCTGCTGGTTGCCCTGTCTCAGGTTGCTGGCCCTTGGCCATGCCAGAGGGTTGCTTGAAGGCCACGCCGATCCTTAGTGTGCTCTATGATGGGGTGCAACAAAAACTGCAGCACGCACCTGCTAGAGCAATGGGAGAAGCAATCTAGGCATCACATCTGCTGTCCCTGTGCTCTCTGTGGGCTGCGGTCCCCTGCTCAGCCCCAGGCAGGGGCTGGTCTGATGGAGGCAGGAGAGGTGTTGTCTCTGTCAGTGCTGCAGGATGTGATGTGCAGTGCTGGTTGTTAAGCCCTGACCGTGATCTGCGGCTCCGTGAGCAGCCCTGCTCCAGCCCCTCGAGGGAAGGGCTCGAGGAGGCAGAGATGGGCTTTGCCGCTCACTGCAGTGCCAGCCTGCTTGCTGCCTCAGCTGGTGGAGCATCAGAGCTCCTACCATCTGCGGGTCTCTTTGTGTAAGGTTTTGCAGAGCTGCAGACAGACATGACAGACCTGACCAAGGAGTTAAACCGCAGCCAGGGGATCCCGTTCCTGGAGTACAAGCACTTTGTCACCCGGACCTTCTTCCCCAAAGTAAGGCGAGACTGGTTTCACGGGCACCTAATCGCTCCCAGGGCCTTCTAACCACATCAGGGCTCTGCTTTCCTTCTGCTGAAGGGTTACTGCAGTGTAACAAAATCACTCCACTGTTATATATTTAGTTGTCATGTATTTCAGCCCCAATTATCATCAAAAGTGGAGCAGCAGTTCCTGGGGTGTGAAGGAGGGTCGGGCTTGCTGGCACACGATGCAGCCTGGCAGCACCATCCCGGGCAGTGCCCTGGCTTGCCCGTTTGATACCCTCTTCCAAGAGCGCTCCCTTGCATGAGCAGAAAGCACTGGGGGTACCCCCTTCTCCCCAGGGGCTCCAATATCACCCCACTCTGTTTGGAGGCTGAGGCCAAAGGGTGGCTGAAGGGTGTTTGGAGTAGGGGTGGGGCTTTGTTCTGTGCAGCATGCTACCGAGCATCCCCAGCTGCTCTGCTGGTCCTTGGGAGCTTGTTAGATGTCTCAGTCCCCCCCTGCTCCCCTCTCTGTCAGTGGCTGGGCGCGTGATGCTCCCAGTGAGATGCCCCTTGGGTGCCCAGCCCCAGTCTGTCTGCCCAGAGCCCTCCTCCGGGGCCGCACCAGACGCGCCGGTGCCATAATTCCCGTCACCGGCTGCTCCTGCCTCGCTCTGCGCCCTTCACAGCGGCTGTATTTCACCCCTGAGGCAGTTGCATTTCAGTGGTGAGGAGTGAGATGATGATTTATGACTGCAGAGTGTTTCATTAGTAGTTATTACTCTGGTTTTAAGTTATCCAATCTCTCTATATCTGCACACTGCAGTCTTTAGTATGTAGGCTGCTCTATGAATGTTGGAGATTTAAACATTTTTCCCATCTGTTTCAAAAGTTACATATGTTAAAACACCCAGTCCTCCTCTATTTTGACTCAGCCTTCCATAATGCTTTCTCTTCTGGAATTTTTCTAGCTGTCAAATGAGTCTATTTGAAGTCTCCCTACCCTAACAGCCTCGTGTCTGCACAGACATCTGCCTCCCCCCATTCTTGCGGTGTTTGCTCATTCAAGAGGCTCTTGCAAAGTATTTAAAGGCTTCGTAAGCCATACCAACACATTTCTTCAGAATGGGTGGTCTGCAGTCCCAGAGACATGTGTCTCTGTCTCGTTCCCCTGCGGCACATGGGGGTCCCCGGGCGGGTGCAGCCGTCCTGCGCTAACGCTGTGCTTGGTTGCAGTGTTCCTCGCTCTACGAGGAGTGCTACATCCTGCCATCCCAGCAGCTCAGCTCCCAGGTGGGCTCCCAGGCCCAGGAAACTCATCCGCTCCTGGTTGGGGAATGGAAAGTGAGTAACCCGCTAACAAAACAAACGCTCTTGAGCAGTTGCTGACTGTACGAGTGTGTGTTGACATGGCCGTGCTTTTTCTTGTGGTGAGTGGGGGAGGCTTGATCACTCAAACCACTTAACACATGCCAGTGCAGGACCAGCTTTGGCTGATTGGAGGAGGCAGATCCACGGCTCTGCTTTCGCAGGCAGGAGCACGGTCCTGAGGTCCTCCCCAGCTCTGCTGTGTGCTTCTCTTCCTGGGTGTGTCAGATTGTGTGTCACTTCAGACCCATAAGCAGTTCAAGAAGGGACTTGGTAAAAGCCCTTGTCCCAGAGCTGAGTTTTGTGTGGACAACAAGTAGGAACTGAAGAGTCAGAGAGCTGCTTAGAGTGGAGGGGAGATCAGCTTAAAGCAGCTCCAGTGAGATGAGGCAGCTGAGGGCCTTGCCCAGCTGTGTTAACTGTCCTCAAGGAAGGAAATCCCACAGCCCCTTGGCCCCTCTTCCGGTGTCCAGCCACCTTAACGGTGAAAATTTCCTTCCTTCTATTTAATCCGTGTCCCATGCTCCATCTGGTGTCCCTCACCTCTCACCCTAGCACTGTGCCAGCGGAGAAGAGCCCGGCTCTGCCTTCATCAGCCCTCCCGTGGGGCAGCTGAAGAGTGCAGCAAGATCTCCTCTTGCTGCTTCTTCAGGCTGACCAGATGCCACCCTCTCCCCCTCTCCTTGCACACCCACTGTTTCGGCAGCCCTCAGCTGCACTTGCTGGCTTGCCAGCAGAGCAGGAAGCCCAGGACTGGCCACGGTACTGGGGTAGCTGAATAGCTGTGTCACTGTGCAGCGGGTCAGGAGGCTTCTGCTACAGCTCCTGACATGGTCAGTCCTGCCCTCACCGGGGAGCATGCTGCTCTAAGGGGTCTTCAGCTCAGAACCTCCCTGTTCATCAGGGACATCCTTGCAGCCAGGAAGGGTAAAAGCTGGAGGAAGACAGCAAGCAGGGTTTGTCTCACTCTGCTTTCCATTTTTTTCTTTAGATTCCTGAAAACTGCAGACCCAATATGGAAGAAGGAATCTCACTGTTCTCCACTTTACTCAACAACAAGCACTTCCTCATTGTGTTTGTCCATGCCCTCGAGCAACAGAAGGACTTCGCTGTCAGAGACAGGTATGAGCTTCAGAACCACAGACCTGGCAACGGGTTTATTCCTGCCCTGTAAGAACCCAGCCCATGTCTGGAGCTGTGCATTTCAGGTGACAGTTGAGGTCCACTTGCCTCTCACTTCTCTCTTGGAAACGGCCATAAACCTCTGTTACCCTGGAGAGCACCAAAAGGTACAGCGAGGGGCTTGCAGCAAGTGGCTCACTCATGAGTGCTCACATCCCACAACATCTGGCTTACCAGTAAGAGAGCACAAGCGGACCCCAGGTCCTGCAGCACTGAAGGAGAGGTTGAGGATTTAGCAGAGATGAGAAGGCTCATGAAAATGATCTGAAATACTGCCTGTGTGTTTTGTGGGGGAAAGTTATGCCAGTCAGCAGTTTAGTCTTGTTTGGTCGGTGCTTGAGTCATACACAGTCCTGTGTTTCAGGTGCAACCTGGCCTCCCTGCTTACTATTGCTTTGCATGGGAAACTGGAGTACTACACCAGCATCATGAAGGACCTCTTGGTGGATCTAATAGATGCTTCAGCTTCCAAAAACCCCAAGTTGATGCTGAGGAGAACGGAATCTGTGGTGGAGAAGATGCTCACCAACTGGATGTCCATCTGCATGTACAGCTATCTCAGAGTAAGGGGATCACTGCGGTTGTGGGTGTGAGTTCGCTCTGTGTGTTGGTACTGAGGGATGCAGAGGCAGCTGAGGACCTAAATACCTGCCACCGTTGGCACTTGAACGGTCACTCATGGGTGACAAACCCAGCACCTCGAAAGGTTCCAGGGTGGAAGAGCAGCCTGGAGTTTGGGTGCTTCCACACTCCTGCCTGGGGGTGTGGTGAGACCAGGCGCTGTGGCAGGCCTCTCCACAGGCCAGAGCACAGACTGGCATCTGCACTGTGCCTGAGAAGAGAGCTGTAGGGGAGCTGAAAAACAACCAGCAAGGCTTGAGGTTTTGGAAACGGTGCCAGCTATTTGTTGTGCTCCCTGACCAGCTCGCGCAGCCGCACTGCTGGTCGCCAGCCAGTCCAGGGCTGCCCCAGGAGCCCCCGCTGCCGGGGGACGGGGCCGCTCCGTGTCGGTGCCTGGCAGTCTGAGGGGCCTGCCTGGTTCCACGCTGGCCAGGCAGCAGGAGAGGTGGGCTGTCTGTCCCAGAAGCCTGACTGCCTTCCTACGGTAAGGAAAAGGAATATATTTGGCATCTCAGAGCACATCAGCAGTCCATCTGCTCAGGGCTTTATCTCCAGCATTTGCCAATTCTGGTTGGAATTTCCCAGAAGAATTGAGCAATAACTTAATTGATTCCATGGCAGTTAATTGGAGGACACCCCATTATACTCACAGGGGAGAGCCTTGAAAAAGCCTTTCAAAAATCTCTTTTCCCAAAGTGTTTGCTATAGCCACAGAAGCAATACTGTATTGTCCTCATACATACCGTAATGTCTTCTGATCCCAGCTGATGATCACTCCTTGTCCTAAAACCTGTGGCTTTGTAGTTCATAATCTTTCATTTCAGCTCACATAATTAGCCAGAATAATGAAAGAAAAGTTAGAGGAGTGCCTGAGGATGGCTGTGCCGATGCAGCACAACTCTCCAGCCTGGGAGAGCAGAGAAGAGTGAATTAGCAATTTTCTCTTTTTTTTAATCTTCAGTTTTTGTGCCTGTAGTTAAACCATTGGAGGAGAAAAAAATGCTGATCTCTCCTTTTGGAGAGTGGAGACCACATGTGAGGCATCTGATCCAACTCCAGTTTGTGCTAAAAATGGACATTGTGCAAGAAGGCCTTCTCAGGGGAAAAACAAAAGAAAGAGGGAAGAAAGTCGAGTCTTACCACGTGGGCTGGAAGAGTCAGGCACATCACATAGCTGATTGATGGCGAGGAGATCCCAGTGCTGCCCTTCCCAGGGGTGCCAGGCGGGGAGGTGCCCATCACCGCAGGCTTGTCAGAGGTCTGTGTCAGGTCCAGGGGTCGTCTGGTGGCTGGGAGGGGTGTGGACAGTGCTGGTGTGAGCCATGAGCTGGCTTTCCTGGGCCGTGTGGCCCTGGCACACCCCACGGAGGGAGGAGGAAGGGCAGGAGCTGTGTACGGGCTGGCAGTGGCCCTCTGCAGAGCTGACGGGCCACCAGCTGAACCTGCATTTCCATTCGCCTGGGGATGGGTCCTCAGCACGGCCAGCATTGCATGCTGGGCTTGCTGTCCTGTCCCCTCCTTGCCTCACGTGCTCAGACTGAAGCTGGGGCAGCGAAGACCATCCCGTGCTTCCTACCGCAGCCTGTTCCTGTTTCTGGAAAGCAAACACTTCCCACACTAGAGCACAATGAAGAGTTGATGTCCAGGAGACTTCCACATCATGCGTGCTCCACGGTGGAGGTGGGGGACCCGGTCAGAGGAGAAACTGTGATGCCTGCTGAAGTGCAGAGGAGGAAGAGAGTTGGTCAGACAGGAGCGTCTGGAGAGGCCCTTTGCCTGTCCCAGCAGACAGGAGCTCAGCTGGTCAGAGGGATGGCGCGGTCTCGGTTTGGGTCGGCAGAGCCAGGACCATCCCGCTGCGCAGACAAGCAGGGAGCCGCTGCAGACAGACAGACAGACAGACAGCACCGCCTCACGCGCAGGCTGGTTCCTGCTCGGGGCTGTGATTTGAACGCTAGTGATGGGCAAACGCCTCCCATGTGCCTTGGTTGCTCAGGATCAAACTCCACTGCCTTCAGAGAGGCATTTCTTGGTTAAGAGAAGGCTGCCTGTAGCTCTGCTCTGTCAGGCGTGTGACGCTGGGTCTGGTTTTCATTCCTGCCTTATCCCCATTCATCACAAGGTCTATTCGAAGCAGCTGCTGCGAAGTCCCCGCCGTGGTGCAGTGGAAAAATTCCAAGTGCTTGTATTTTCCCTTGTAAGTCAACGCTACATGCTCAGAACATTTGTTTCGTGTTACTGCTCTGCCTCACAGTCCCTCCATTTGTGTTTTGCGGGACAATGATTTGAAGGAGCTGTCTTCAACTGGGAAGGCGTCGCTGGCCACAGTCACCAGTGGTCTGAGCATGTGGAGGGCACCTGAAGGCGCTGCAGTCACCGTGCTGGGGGGGAGCCGAGGCACGGTGCTGGCAGGGGTAGGAGGAAGAACTAGCAGGAGGCTCGCTGCCTGGGGCTCGGCTCAGGGGAAGCATTTGCACCCTCGCTGCAGACAGACCTCTGTTTCTGCAGAGCTGAGCGGGAATCCTAGATAAAACAGTCCCTGGCTCTACTTTGTGCTGCAGCTTTGGTGGGAAATGCTGGGAAAAAAGCCTTCCCTGGGAGATACGTGGTACCATTGTGCCTGGCTCCTGACAGGAACAGAGGACAGGGAGCTGAAGGAAAATTTAGGTCCTGGAATTCAGCTTTTTGCTCTGGATCCAAGCTTCCCAAATTCCTGCACATGGTATGGAGCAGAGGTTTGGTTATTCACAGAATACAGACAGATAATCACCCCAGAATTAGCGGGCACTTGGGATGAGCAGCTGTTTTCTGTGCTGTTCCTACCCCAGCCTCTCCAAGACATGTTGGAAATGGCTGTAACGTGTTCCTGGGAGGACATCTCTAATGACTTGTCAGCCTTGTTAATAGGGCAGCAAAATGTGAATCCAGTCTGTGCTCTAAGACTTTTTTTTTTCTCAGGTATATAAAACCCAAGCCCTCCCACGCTCCTCGTGTGTGAAGCAGTTCAAGTAATGCCAGCCTGAACTGTGCTTCCCATTACCACAAAGTTATTTCAGTGCCCTGGGTAGCTTTAAGAGCCCCTAACAGTTCAGTCAAAAATGAAAATGAAGTCTCATTAAAATACATTCACAATAGGAGGAAAAAAGGCCCCAGACTGTGTTTTTTTAAGTATTTTTTTATCCTGAATCAGCACTGATCTCTTCTAGTTAAACTTCCTTTCTCCCAACTAGCCAAGTCCAGAGACAGTTTTGATTCATTTCCAGATGAGTTTTCCGAACAATGCGTGAGGTTTCCAAGCTTGCCATTTTATCTCTGGGCCCTGCCTGCCAGCCCTCCTTTCCCCCCTTTGAAAGTTGCTGTCTGATTAGCACTTTTGCAGATTTCCACAACATCCCGTGGTGCCTGAGCCCAAGAGCCAAAAAGCCAAACAGAAATAGCACCGTGCTGGCGCTCCTCCCCGTGCAGCCAGTCCCGGGGTGACGCTGCCACGCTCGCTGCAGCGGGCCCGAGACACACACAGCCCCACGTTGCAGGGCTCTGCCTGCGTGGGAAGGTGCCACTCGCTCAGCCTTGACCCGTGCTGCCTGCGCCCTTTCCAGTCCACGGAGAAGCTCCTGTATCAGCAGGACTCACACGTCCCTGATGTTTTTGGAGGCGGCCACATAGCTGTTGGCAGCCCCTCGCGCCGCTGCGGCCAGAGCCAGGACCAGAGCTTCCCACGGCGGGGACGGGGCAGGCTCCAAAACCCGGCGCTGCATTTAGCCTGGGGTTCATCCCTGCTGTGTGCAGGGACACAAACAGTGTGACATAGACAGCGTTCCTGTCCGTGGCATCATCGTGGTCTGTGTCAGGTCAGCGTGGCCGTGCTCCTCGGGTCACTGACGGGGAGAGCGGGAACCGCAGCCCGGCCGTGTCTCCGTGTCGCTGTCACCCTCAGCCCTGCTGCTGAGCCCGTTTCATGCTGCGTGCTCACCGGGAGCCCTGCAGGAAGTCATTAAACCTGGGCAGAAGCCCAAGGAGCTTCCCTGTGCTCAGAAAGAAGCTGCCCTGGGAACACCAAGCGGATGCGGGGTGGGCGCAGATGGTGCGTGCCCACCTACAGCCCCGCTGCAGCCTGGCAGCGGCGCTGAGCGCAGCCCAATCAGAACTGACATAAAACTAATTGCCTTAGCAATTACAGGGCAATTAGAATAAAAGAATCACCAAGTCTTAATTAAGAAGCAGATTGAACAGGATTTAGCAGCTCTGAGCTGAGAAATACCAAATCATTCAATATCTGTTGTCTCGAGTAAGATTTCAGATGGCAGGGATGTTTGTGTGGGGCGTGTGTGATGCTCACAAAGTACATAAATGTGCCATAATTTGCACTTGCCTGGTTGGAAGGAAGTTGCACATGAATGCTGGGGAGAATGGGATGTGCTCCAGTACTGGAAAGTTTCTTCAGAAAGTCGGTAGTGTTTTACGTGCACATCAGTGCAGCAGACAGGAGCGGATCAGGACTCTGGCGTTCAACCATGTGGCTGAACCACGTCACAGGTAGCTGGTCCCTCTTATGTGTGTTTTTGTTTTCACTGCAGCAGTGTCACACTCCACCTCTGCCCTGTAAGATGGTTTGATGAGTGCAAGGAGTTAAACGGTGTTTGCTTGCTGTCGCATGGGAACAGCTTGTTGACCCTGATCCTTGCTGGTTTGCTGCGATCAGGGCGCTGCTGTGGTATGAGAAGCACGAACACTGGTTCCCAGAGCCACATGCAGTGGGCTCACTTCATGGATTTCAACAGCAAACCAGGCTGTGCAAAGGGGTTTTCAGCTGGTACCTTCATGAAAAAGCCTGGGCACTCATGTATCTCTTTAGACCTGGGGTTTTGTGCACAGCAGCCCCATCCTTGTGCTGAGCGCAGTACACACCCTGTCAGATTGCAAGAAACATCTCTCCATGTGCCAGATTCTCCCTGATGTTCCTGTGCAATTTCACATGTAAATGAATGCACATTTGTGTTTGCCAAGCGTGGCGTGTGCCCGTCCCCCCCCAGCTCCACATGTGCCCCCACCCCCTGAGCTGTGCCCCACGCTCTGCCCACCGGGCAGCAGCGCTGGCAGGGCCCGCTGGTGGCAAGGCACAGCCCCGCGGGCGTTGGATGGGGAATGTTGGTGCTGACAATCACAGCTCACCCCCCTAAAGTCGCCTGCGGCTGTTGTCGGCTGTTATGTCCTCTCCCCGTCTGCGCTGTCACATTGCCACAAGTCTGAACACTACTGAGCAGCCTCAGAGAGATGTTGGTGGGAGCTGGGTGGGCGACAGTGCTGAGCACCCCGGGGGTTCACAGTGCCTGGTGTGGACAGTCCTGCTCCCCGGGGTGCAGAGGCAGCATCAGGGCCCACACAGAGCCCATCCTGCCACGCAGCTGGAAGGAGGCACAGCCACCGGGTCTGGGTTGCTTACTTGGCCTTCTTTCCTTCCCCCAGGAGACAGTCGGAGAGCCCTTCTTCCTCTTGATCTGTGCCATCAAACAGCAGATTAACAAAGGGTCCATCGATGCCATCACAGGGAAGGCCAGGTACACCCTCAACGAGGAGTGGCTCCTGAGGGAGAACATCGAGGCAAAGCCGAGGGTGAGTACCTGCACCCCAGGGGCCAGGCAGATGTATACCCTCGCAGGGCGATGGTGCAAGTGGCCAATTTGGTACCTGGGTGGATGCAATAACCACGTTAATCACAGCCCTTGCCACTGCCTAAGCATATGACTACAGAGCAGCACTCACAGCCACTGCAGGTGCCAAGAGCCATCCCTTGGTGGGACACTGAGACCTCAGATTAGGGGTGGAGGGAGGCAAGAGAATTTGTTCTGTTGTATTCAGAGAGTTAAAGTAACGGGTTTCTGGTCAAAAGAGCATCTTCACCAGCAGCAGGAAGGTGCTGGCTGTGGAGTGTCCCATGGTGAGGGCTTTTCCCCAGCGCTGCAGGAGTGGTTCAGCAAAATGCCTCTGGAGGGAAGAGGGCAGACAGGGCCGTGCTTGTGAGGGTCCCCCTGTGCCTGACCCAGAATCCAGCCTTTCCAGAGCCTGGGTCACATCCTGCTTTCAGTTACCTGGCATAAATCTGGCACAGCGTCACTCAAGTCAGTGGGTTACCCCCGATGTGCATCACCACAATGTGGAGCAGGTTCGAGCTCCACACCCTCTGCAGATTCATGTCACCAACTGACCTGTGAACTTCCAGCGCAGAGCCAGAGGGGTTAGCAGCAGGGCCAGAGGGGTTAGCAGCAGGGTGCAAGGTATTCACTTTCTTGGTAGAAATGGCAACTTCATAAGTCTGAGCAGGGGAAGTGTGACTGCTTCCGACTTTATTTAGAAGCGAAACAGAAGCGTACAGGGTGTGGTGGAGGAAGGGGAGCAGTGCAGCCCTAGTGCCAGCTCACTGGCACCTCCCTGCATTGCTGGTAACCAAACCTCTGCTTTAAAGAACACCTGCACGGGATACAACATGAAAAAACCCATCTTTCTTTAGTGCTGTGGAGAAAACTGGGTTTCATCTGTGCGTTCACACTGTGGTCAAGGCTTCTGGGCCTCTGTCCTGGCACTTAGCAGCAGTACTTGCTGTGCAAAGCCCAGCTGCATGTCCCACATCTGCCCCGTGTCCTTCTGAGAGGCAGCTCTGCTTACACTGCTGTCCTGGCCCTGGGCTTGTCCCTCAGGCAGTGAGACTGCCTCAGGGCTGCGTTCCCCATGGATGGAGGTGCAGCCTGGCCTTGGCTTCGGGCGCTTCAAGAGCTGAGGCTGTCCCGGGGCAGAGCTGTGCCTCCAGCGTTTGGGCCTGCACAGCTTGCCAGGGGAGGAGGCGCCTGGACTCAGCCTCTCCTCATTTCCCCAGCATGGCCACAGCTCCCAAGAAGAGGAGTTTTTATAGCGACAGTTGCTGTCGTTGCTGTGCAGCTTTCTGCTGTGACCCCAGTGGCCCCGGGCACCCCCGAGGTCTGAGCTGGCATCTGTGGCCCCTTGCAGGTGGTCCGGTGGTGCTGGTGGTGTTACCCCCATGATGCCGCAGAGCCAGTCTGCAGTGTGAGCTGGGCCGGTCACCTCGGGGAGGGGCAGAGCAGGGAGCCTCTGCAGTCCCATTAGTCACTGGTCAGCCCAGCAGCTGAGGACATGACTGGTTGTGTGGGCTGAGCTTTCCTCCTGCCCCCAAGGTGGTCTCTGTGTGTCGGGGGTAATGCCCATTAGCAGGGCGCTGTGAGGTCGCAGTGTCACTCCCTGTGTCCTCCTGGCTCTGTCAACAAACAGGGGCCTTCAGCCTCCGGGAGCTATAAATCAGTGCCTCTCACCAGCGGAAAAGTGTAGATGGCTGCATTGGTTCAGCCTGATTTCCAGCACACGGGGCCTGGAGCACACCAGCAAGAGCCTCCCTGTGTCCTTGGGAGCCAGCAGAGCTGGGCAGGTCACCCCTAACTCAGCCTCTGCCCACAGAACCTCAACGTCTCCTTCCAAGGCTGTGGGATGGACTCACTGAGCGTCAGGGCCATGGACACAGACACACTCAGCCAGGTGAAGGAAAAGATTCTGGAGGCCTTCTGCAAGAATGTCCCCTACTCCCAGTGGCCAAGGGTGGAAGACGTTGACCTCGGTAAGGACCAGATGTGTTGGATCAGCCAGTCCTCAAAAGCAAAGCACCTGATGTTCATGGCAGCTCTTGGTGTCTATCTGGGGGCAGCAGGTGAGGCAGCACTGGGAAGAGGGCAGACGTCAGGTCAGCCTTCTCCTGAGGATGGTCTTCAGGAATGAGCCATGGGACCCGATACTGGTGGGCAGCAATAAGCAGGCAATAACTGGAAAAAAGCTTTAGGAAAGCCCACGTGAAGCAGAGGGTTATTGGTCTTGGACTTTAAAGCCTTAACTCCAGAACAGGTTCCCTCTAAAACACCCCAGCATCCACATCGGGTCTAGTCTGGAAATCCCTGCTCCAGGGGCCAACCCTGGAAGCCATTGGTAAACGTCTGCTCCGGGTTCACAGAGCCCTGGAGGCCTCAGCCGCGGGGCTGTGCAGCCCCTGGGCATCACACTGCACGTGCCTGCTTGGCTGGTGTCTCACTTCTCCCTTCCCTGTGTTCAGAGTGGTTTGCCACCAGCACCGACAGCTACATCCTCCGGGACCTCGATGACACCTCGGTGGTGGAGGACGGCAGGAAGAAGCTCAACACATTAGCACATTACAAGGTAAACGTGGCAGCACTGCGGGGAAGCTCTGCTTCCTCAGAGCCTGCCTGCCCTCGGGGGCGAGCTGCAGTTCCCCCTCCAAAAACAGGACTATCAGGAGCAAGCAGGGAGGTTGCCATAGCTCCGTGAGAGCTTCTGGGGAACAGACATCTGCCCTGGCGAGAAGCTCGTTAATATTGCAACACACTGAAACTAATTAAACACTCTTCATGCAAAACAAGTTATTACTGACAACAGAAAGAGGAGGAAAAAACCCTCCTATTCCCAACGGCCATCAGCTTGGCTGATTAGTATCACTCTGCTCTTGATCCGTGCTCCTGCTGGAATCGCTGGCACAGTTGCCGCTGCCCGCCCTCGGCGCCGGGCCGAGGGATGCCGAGGGATGCCATGGGGGAGCAGAGGCCAAAGCTGTGGGGAAATGGGGCAAATCAAAGTGTTTTCTTGACCGTTTTTCCTTTTAAAATTAAATGAAACCAGAAATTTTTATATGATTTCCATATTCCCTGGTATGCCTGGGAGCATAATCCTCACTGGTCTGTAGCAGCGTGTGGAAAATCAGAAAGGGAGAGCTGAGCACTTACTAATGTTGTTACTGGTGTGATGGCCATGCCACAGAGCCCCTGGCTGGCACAGGGCCCCCTGCGCTGAGAGCTGGGCTGCAGCACGCTGGGGGAACGTGCCCTGTGGGGCTGGGCTGCGCCCGGGCACTTCTCCCAGTGATGGCACCAGCGTCCCCCAGCTCCCGGCATCTCCAGGGGCCCCTCTGGCTCCCTGCGAGGCACCGTGAAGGCCCCAGCACTGATGTCAGCTCTTCTGTTCCTTTGCAGATCCCCGAAGGGGCATCGCTGGCCATGAGTTTGTCAGACAAGAAAGACACCACGCTGAGCAGAGGTAACATCTCACCTCCCTTCCTGGGCAGAAGCACTCGTGTTTTTAGAGGGGTGTCTCTGGCTGGGGATGCTGAGAGCTGGGTGCCAGCACCCTGGCCTGCATGTTACCAGCATTTGTAGGTCACCCCTTTGTAGTGGCACTTTGGGCAAAGCTGGGCATCGTTCAGGAGCTCCATAAAGTCCTTCCCAGGGTCCTTGCCAGGCACCCCGGAAGGTCGCAGATGGGGCCATCAGACAACCAGGGAGGTTGCTTGGGGTGGGAATGCCAGCCCGGTGCTGGGCTCCTGGGAAAGCGGGACGCCTCCGCACCTGGGGACTGTCTGCAGAGGTGGGTTTTGGTCTGCGTCCCCTGACAGCTGCTGTGTCTTTCTCTTGTGCTTCACAGTGAAGGATTTGGACACTGAAAAGTACTTCCACTTGGTAAGTACCCTGTGCCCAGGTGTGGAGGCTGGTGGCTGGCCGGGGAGGGCCGGGGGGCTGCTTCCCCCTCCAGCCTGCCAGGGACCTGCTGCAGGGGAGCAGAGCCATCGGGTGCCCTTCTAATCCGCTGTGTGTCTCGGCACATCACACTGTTACAACGGCTGCCCAGCAGCAGGCAGCAGAAGCTGTTGCTTCTGCCCCTGCAAAGGGACCAGGACATGTCATCTGGGGCAGCAGCTGGCCCCATAGCAGTGGGGCAGGCAGGGCCTGGGCTAGGGAACCCTCCACCCAGCAGCAGGGCCAAGTTGTCCTGGAGAGCACTGGGAGCAAAGAGGTAACTCGTTTGATTCCTCCTCTCTCCTGCACTTCAGTCTTTGCTCCTGTTTCCTCAGCATGTGTGATGGAGGAGGAGGAAGCCTCCTCAGCCTCGCTGACAGTAACTCCCAGTGGGCTGGGACATCAGCTGTGCTGAAGAAGCTGGGTCTGGGCTCCTTAGTTTCTTTCAGAGGGGCTCAGAGAGGCGCAGGAAGGTTATCTGCAGACAAGCTTTAGTACTATGGGACGTCATCAAAAATGAGCAGGATGGGAAAGTAATTGTTGTGCCTGATCCAGCTGCCAGGAGTCAGAGCGCTCGAGAGCGCGGTGCAGCAGCCTTGGTCACGTCCCCTACCAGCAGCTCCTGGCGTGCTGCCTGCTTCCCAGGGCTGCAGAGAGGTATTTGTTCCTTGGAAGTACCAAGTGCTGAACACTGTTACAGGCTGTTATGGAAAACATGGACAACAACAATACTTTATAGCCTGATTATTTTTTTCTCTGCTAAAGTTTCCGTGCTCAGCTGGAATACAGACACACCGTGTGTGCAGGGATGGGAACCCCTGTGTGCCTGTGTGTGAGGATGCCAGGAGGGACTTGGCTGCTCAGTCATTGCAGAGCAGTGATTACCTGACCCCACTGATGGAATATCTATTTTTGGTCAGGGTAGGGATATAGCTGGGTGTTCCTGCACTTCCAGACGTAAGAGAGCTGGTTTCCACAGAAGCCTTGCCGAGACTGCAGCCTCACAGGAGCACTGCACGGGGACGGGAGGGTGAGCAGAGCAGCCTGCAGAGTGAGATGGATCGTTTAATTTTCTTTGCCTGGCTTGAGAGAGGCAATAAAGGGCACAAGAGAAACAAATGTCAGAATAACTGTGTATTATGAGCCACTTTTTTCAAGCCATATAAGGGTGTATTTATAACACAGTGACTGCTTTTTAATTTAGTTTTATATACAGTTGAAATTCTATACTTAAAGGGAAATTCAGTATGACACCTCCAGAGAGGAGCGCTCTGAACATGTGTTTTGTATTGGCCCAGGTTCTCCCAACCGATGAGTCGGTGGAACACAAGAAGTCCCACAGGCAGAGCCATAGGAAGAAGGTGCTGCCGGAGATCTACCTGACCAGGCTGCTCTCCACGAAGGTAGGAGCTGGGACACCCTTGGTCACGGCAGGTGGGGGTTGCTGTTTGTGCCCTGGAGCGAGAAGTGCTCTCGGGACGGAGCACTGCGGGGCCGGGCATGCTAGAGAGACCCTGGGACCCTTCTGTCCTGTCCAGCTGGAGCGTGTTCAGCGAGGCTGCTGGGCACCACGGGCTCCCACCAGCTTTCCAGCTCGCCCTCTGAGCAGCCGTGCTGCTGCGTGGAGCCCCCACAATCTGCCTGGCCGGGTCTGGGGTCTGTGCGCATGGAAGGGATGCTGAACCCCCCCAGGGCTTGTGATGCACAGTTTAGACCTGAACCCACCTCCCCAGCACAAGATCCTGCTGGGAGAGGAGGGGGAGATGCTCGGTTCTGGGAGCAGGGGGAATGTCTGTGTGATCCCAATTCAGATTTGAACTTCCCCACACTCTGTGAGTGCTCGCTCCAGCAGTTGGGCTCCCAGCCCATCTTTAATCCCAGCATGATGCCTCACTGGAGCAGAGATCACAAGAATGGCCAGCAGTCTCTGGTCTTCTTTGTATTTACTGTGCAGAACACTCACAGATGTGAGATCCGAGCAGTAAGAAAGAAAATCTCAGTGCCAAAAGAAATTAAACCCAAATGCAAGCTAATTATCTTGCTATGCACAAACAAACCTTTCCCTCCCTGCTTCATCATCCCCTTTCTCTTCTCATTTATCCAACTGGCAGCAGAGGGTTTCCCCTTGTGCACAGCAGTCACAGCCCCGGTGCTGTTTTCCTGGGCTGGGTGCTGCTGCTCCCCCAGCTCCCATGGTGTGTGCTGTCCCACAGGGCACGCTGCAGAAGTTCCTGGACGACTTGTTCAAAGCCATTCTCAGCATCCGAGATGATAAACCGCCTGTGGCCGTCAAGTATTTCTTTGACTTCCTAGAGGAGCAGGCAGAGAAAAGAGGGATCACAGACCCTGATACTATGCACATCTGGAAGACCAACAGGTTTGGAAGAGGAAATACCTTCTTTCCTTCCCTCCTTTCCCTCCCTTCCCTCTTTCCCCCCTTCCCTCCTTCCCCACTTCCTTCCTCCCTTCCTTCCTTCCATCCATCCATTGCTCAGGAGAAGCAGCTGCAAAGGTTGCTAAAAGTAGAAGAGGGAGTTGGAAAACAGCAGGGGTGGTGGAGGGGGTGGGGTAAGCCAGGCTTACCATCACTGCAGACTGATGGTGGCTACTGTCAGGGGAGAAGGGAAAGGCACTGGCACCATCGTGATGGAAACTGAAGCTGGTTCAGCAGCCCCAGGCAGGCAAACCTGGCAGTGGCTCAGGGTGGGGGATGCCAGAGGAGCTGGAATCAGGCTGCACGTGAAGTCTCCCACCCAGGCCATGTGTGTCAGGCTGAGGAAATGTCTTTGGGTGAGGGGTGAAGACGTGTGCCTGCTCTCCAGCCAGGCAGAGGGCTGTATGCTATCAGAACGTGATTGAATAGCAGAGCCTGGCTCCTCATTATTCTCCTCCCTATTACTCAGTGTCTGTCATCACCTGTCCCACGTTCCTCCCCTCTCCCTCTGGAGTGTACCCAGTGTGTTCCTGGCTTCTTTCCTTCGCAGCTTACCTCTGAGGTTTTGGGTCAACATCCTGAAGAACCCGCAGTTCGTCTTCGACATCGACAAGACAGACCACATCGACGCCTGTCTCTCTGTGATAGCCCAGGCCTTCATCGACGCCTGCTCCCTGTCCGACCTGCAGCTGGGCAAGGTACCGTCCAGACAGGACATCTCGCTGCTGCGCAGGCAGCCACAGACCGGCACAGTGGGAAGGGGCCGTCAGAGGTCACCCCTGCCCAGCCCCCAGCAGCGGGGCGTCCCGGGGCCGTCCCCTTGGTGCCATGCAGCCGCACGTGGGCAGCTCTGGGTGGGTGCTCCAGAGCCCTGCCTGTGGTGCTCCCCACCGGCAGCAGTGTCCCCATCGCACACCAGCCACCCAGGCACATGGCCAGAGCCCAGCAGACCCAGCACCCTGCCAGGACGCTGCTCCTGCTCTGGGTGGGCACGAGCTGGTGCCAGGCAGGTCTCTTCTCCCGCCGGTGCTCCCAGGCTCCGTCCGGCGGGGCTGCAGGCACTGAGAGGCATGGTCCCTGTTCCCTTGGCTGGGCACAGTGTTGACATCTGAAACTTCCCGACTTAAATAAGTTTTATTAAGAAATGCTGTAAATCGTCCCCCGCCCCCACCCCAGGGGCTGGCGGCAGCGCAGGGTGTGATGTAGAGGGGTCCCCACGGAGAGAGGGGCGGGAGACGGGCGCTGCTCCCTTCATCCCCCAGCCTGAGAGCAGCAGGAAGCCGTCACTGGGAGAGGGTAATGCTGGAGGAAGATCTAATGAGCGCTTGATTTTTTGTTTGTTTGGGTTTGGGACTTCTTTTTGTGTGTGTGTTACAAAACACCTACAATTTGTCCTTGTCAAGCGGTGGATGAGGGGAAGAGGGGTCAGCTGGAGTCAGACAGCAGATGGAAACATTTTTCAGGAATACAATAGCATAAGTGAAGGAATTGTTGAGTAATGTGGGAAGAAGAAATCCTCAGCATAAAAATCAGCTTGCAGATACGCTCACTACATCACTGAATGTTTTGCAGGCTGGATTCTTACCCTTTTCAGCATTTTGCTCATGATACTGTAAATGTGAGAGCAGACTGACTAGATGCAGTAGACATGCATCTACAGTGCACAAGCAGTTAGTAAGCCAGAATCCATCCCTTCAGCATACAGACAAATCAGATTTAAAAAGGACTTTATAAAGAGGCAGCATGGGTTTCTTTTGTGTTTCCAAGGGGAAAAAAAAAAATGTGAGCAGGCTCTGTAACTTGGCTACATTCCTGCAATGCCTTGTCATTGGGTTTGAAAATAAACTGCTGTGGGATCTGGTGCCACAGCCTGGTGCCCATTTCCCATTTCCCCTGCAGCATTAGCCACGCTACATATTGCAGCAGCAGATTGCAGTTACCCCAGGCTTCCTTATTTACTGCCCAGCACAGCCGAAGCTGCTGCCTCCACGGCTGGAGCCCTGCTGTGCTCGTCTCCTCTGGACACCCCCCTCCCCTCTCCACCTGTCAGTGGAGCCGTCCCGCAGCCAGTCAAGGCGGTGGGACACGTGGATCTTACTCCCCTCGTGTCCCCGAGCCTGGGGCTGTTTCCCTTCGGGATGCAGCGCTAGGCCAGTCATCCAGGTTCATTCCCGGGGTAATGATATCAGCGGGGCAGGACTGCCTGGAGGTTAAGATCATTCATTGCAAGGAGTGCAGGCGGGGTTATGCCTTCACTGGTGCAGCCCGATCGTGTGGCTGGGAGGCGAAGACTGCTTTGTCTGGGCTGACATTAATCAAGAGAACTCGGTATTTGCTGTTAATTGCTTTACACACACTCAGTATAGGCCAGGCAGGCTGGGTTAGCCAATGCAAAATAAATCAAAGCTACATGAAAAAAATCTGAGCGCAACACTTCAACTGACAAAGTTCAGCTTGTAAGGGAGCTTTGTTCTTCAGCTTAAAGCGAGCTGGCTGCTCAAGAGACCCAAGTAAGCGCAGCAGAAGCCCTTTCCTTGTTACCAGCTTCCACACACAGAGCCACAGAGCACAAGTGCTTTCTCTGGCACAGTTGTGCCACACTCCTCTGCAGAGCATCACCTGGTCACGAGCCCCTCACCTGACCCCGTGTGTGCTTTGTAGCCTGCCCTTGCTGCAAATTAAAGCCCGTCCTCACAGGTGCCCTTCCCTGGCACTGCAGCTCACACGCGTTCAGCTCACACAGGGAGGTGGGCAGAGGGCTGACACCAGGTGGGGGGTTCCTCTCTGCAGCACCTTGATGTGCCCGGACACGCGCCTCTGTCATCAGCTGCTCTGTGCCTCCGTGCCCTCCCGCCACCTCTGCGTGGCGAGGAGCAGAGGCGTAGCTGGCATTGCTGTGCGCGGGCAGGGGGTGGGTTGGCAGCCCCGCGCAGTACAGGGCCTGACTGCCCCATGTCGCCCTAGGACTCCCCGACCAATAAGCTGCTGTACGCCAAGGAGATCCCCGAGTACAGGAAGATCGTGCAGCGATACTACAAGCAGATCCACGACATGCCGCCGCTCAGCGAGCAGGAAATGAACGCCCACCTCGCCGAGGAGTCGCGGGTAAGGCGCGCTGGGCCGCAGCCGGTCAGGTGTGGGGGTGGTGTGTGCCCCTGCAGAGCACCAATCCTGCTCTGCTCCGACCAGCAACAGGCATCTGGGAGCGCTGGGAAGGCAGGCAGGCCACGGTCAGCTATTGCTGAGGTGCTGCAGGGAGCAAATGAGAGGACATTTTGCCTGAAACTTCCACACACAAACTTCATCTGACCTAATTCCGAGCATCTTCAATTACTGCCGAGCTGCGGTAAACACCCACCAGTTAGCTTGAACCTAACTAGCTTTGGCACCGCTGGGAGCTGAAAGCAGAATTCGGTGCCAAAGAACCAGGAAGTTTGGAAGAGGATCGCTGCAGCCCTGCAGCCCCCTGGCCAGCTGGCCCCCAGGCGCCAACTGCCAGGGCTGGCCACGAGTCCCAGGCAGCCCGCTGGCAGCCGGCCCTGGCAGCCGGCCTGGGTGCGGGATGCCATCCCTGGTACCAGCTACAGGAGCTGGCAGCTGCGCTCCGGATCCGAGCCCTGCCAGTGATACACCACAGCTTCCTCAAAATCCAACCGTCTCCCCAGCATTTGCACGTCAGCCACCGAACGGGTGTTCTCAGCTGTCGCCCCTGTGCCCAGCTCTTGCCCTGCCCTGGCCTTTGAAATGGCTTTGAGCACAGAGGGGCAAACGGTGCTGTCAGGCGTGGGCATCCAAGTCTGGCTGTAAAAAGACCGAGGCTGTTCCTGCTGTAAGCAGGTGTGCCTTCCTTAAAGGAGTAAGCCAAAAATCTGGCTGCAGCAGTAACAGAAATACCCAGGCAACACCTTCTTTTAATCTAGTGACTGCCTGCTGGTTGGGCTTGAACTCCCTTGCTGCATCGTGTCAATATTCCTCCCCTCTTTGTTCTGTCTTTATAAAGAAATACAGGAACGAATTCAACACCAATGTCGCCATGGCTGAGATCTACAAATATGCCAAGAGATACCGCTCCCAGGTAAGGGGGTTCAGCTGCACTCAGCCTACCTGTGGCGGCAATAACAAATAACAAATGGTGTGCTGCACCCGAGCGCCTCCAGGCCCACAGAGAAGGGATGATTGTTTTTGCATCATCCCACGCACGTATGGAGTGTGCACACGGATGCACCTGCTCTCGCATCCCGGGGCCGACAATGAGCTAGAAGAGAAGGCCAGATATTCCTGGCTGATTTTAGCAGAGTTTGGCTGGGCTGGAGCGGGGCTGCCTGGTGTGCAGACCCACAGATGCTTTCAGGAAGGCAGACCATAATAATACAGTCCCCACCCAAAATAACCTGCCACCCACCACCCCAACTGAGGCCCCGGCTGCCTCCTTGAGCCCCTGCCCTGCGTGCTAGCTCTGCACCCCAACCTTTATCGGTACCATGTATTCTCGTGGCGTTCCCCTCCCCTCTGCCCAGGGACCTGGCCGTGCCCTTGAGCAGCTGGAGGGTGCTGGGGTGTGCGGGCCCAGGGGCGGTAGGACAGGGTGGGCTCTTCCCAAATGCAGTCCAGCAGGTATTCGGGCTCGGCAGGGCTGGCAGGGGGCACCCTGCCCATGCTGCCTCAGCTGCCCACCTGCCCGTGTCTCCTGCAGATTGTGGCTGCCCTGGACGCCAACCCCACGACGAAGCGCACCCAGCTCCAGCACAAGTTTGAGCAAGTGATTGCACTCATGGAGGATAACATCTACGAGTGCTGCAGCGAAGCCTAGGCCGCCTGCAGCCCTGGAAGCAACCTTCCCCACAGCGCAGCACCGTAGGGAACCTGCTTTCAGCCGTGGACACGCCGTGCATCACCTCTGCCCGGGTCATTCTCAAACCAGCCCCAAGGTGGGGGTGGGCCTGGCCGGTGGCTGAAGGGCTCCCTCCCCTAAGAAGAAGCCACAAGACACCTTTCCGAGCAGCTCAAAACCCCTCTGGTCTGCACTGTGGCACCCACAGTTTATTTGCTGTTGCCAGGCAGAAATGGAGACGTGACACTTGCAGCAAGCTCAGTTCACCACTTCCCTCTGAGCAGCACCTAAGCAGGCAGCAGCTCGCTGCATCCCTCTTTGTGGGTCCTCACGCTGAGCGACAGGGCTGCAGAAGCCAGAACAACAGACGTAGAGCAGAAGGGTAGCCTCAGGGAGTAACGAGCAGAGACTGCAAAGGCCATGGGAGCAACGCCTGAGCTCCCTTCCACACCATCCCTCTGACATCCTTGTTTTGCCAACACCAGGGACTCTTATCAGCTGTTCACTATCTGCTGCATTCTGTGTATTTTTGTGCCTTTTAATTTTTGTACTGTATATGTAAACATGACCACTCCTCCATCTGAGGCCTGGGCAGCACGGGGACCTTGGGGCTTGGACAAAGCGGTTGCTCCCCAAGTGGCTAAGGCATGGTGAAAGCACTTTATCCCCTAACAGAGAGAGCTGCTGGAGCTGGAGGGAGCGCGTGAGGTGGTGTGGGAAGGGCAGCTCCCCTTCCCCAGGTTCCCATGCCCAGCGAGCTGCGGTCGCAGCATGTGGGCAGTGCCACACAGCTCCCACAGCTGGTCACCAGTGGGTGAGGGCAGGATGTGTGCCTCACACTCCAGCTCCTGGCCGAGCTGCCGGCGCACGCCTGCAGTGCTGCCCCTGCTCGGCCCCTGGAGCATTGCTGATGCCGGGAGGGCTCAGCCCCTGCTGATGACCCTCTGGCAGGATGGATTTGAGCCACGCGCAGGGCGAAACACCAGGTAGCACCTTCCCTCTCTCTGCCCCACATGCTCCAGCGCCTCCCTGCCACCGCCACCTAAAGCAGCTTGTTCTTTGTGCTGGGACCCAGCCACCATGGTTGTCACCTGAGAGCAGCTGAGAGCATGCAGTTTTGCTGTGTGTCTGGTCCTTGATTCTGCCTGTAAAGGCGAAGGGACCAGGCCCCGTCCCTGCAGCAACACGGTGCTCTCACTTGCGCAGGCCAGCACGCAGCTCCAGCACCCTGAACTGCAGACACGGATGGGAAGTGTCCCACGCTGCTCTGGGCGCAGTGGGCAGGGACCCACCATGCAGACAGAGCTCACCCCAGACTGAGAAACTCCACTGCCATCCCGCAGCATCAGCGCTGGGGCAGAGCCCCGTCCCGGCTCAGCGGCCTGCTCTCCTTCCGCAGGCCCAGGAGCCGTGGCCGCCAGTCTCCTCCAGCAGCACACAGGCCCCTGCGCAGGCCGGACCGTGCTGACGCCACACACTCGAGGCCGCGGCTGCCTGTGGGCAAAGGTGACCTGCCTGTGAGAGCCAAACCAGCCACAGTGTTTCCAAACTGCCAAATAGAACAGAAAGAAGAAAGAAGTTACTACCTCACTCCAGGCAGGGTGGGTCTGAGGGGAGCTGCGCGGCTCGCCCCGCTGGTAAGGATGCAGCTGGGTTCTAGGTGACTTGGGTCCCACAAACCGCCTGGGTGACTCACTGCCCCGGCCAGGTGGCCACTATCCCACTGTTCCCAGTAACGCCACATTTGTCAGGAATTAGACCATCAGAGTTGTGTTTGTGTATATAGATATCTATTTTAAAACAAATGATAGATTTATCCAGTATGTTAACTGGGGGGGGAGGGGGAGGGGGGGAATGTAGGGGGGAAGGGGAAGAACTGTGGGGTTTTTTTTAGAGAGAACTACAGAAAAGTACATACACTGTGGAGGTTTCAATGTCTTTGCTGAGGATGTGGCTTCAGAATAGAAACTCTTAAGAATGTAGCTGGGCTACATTTTATTTTGAAATTGATTTCAGAAAAAGTTCTTGAATTTCTTCTAGAAACTGTGAATAGCTGCCAGAGATAGAAGCAGGCCCAGCACAGGGAAGGGGAGTGCAGGAAGGACCGAGGTAGCAGAGGATGTTGAGCTTGGCTGGAGGTAGGGAAAGGGCCATGGAGCAGTAGCCCCATGTTGTTACACAAGAAGGATACAGGAGAGCTGGCAGCATAGGTTGCCTCCAGGTGATGTGACTGGGCTGTGTCTTGAGGCCTGTTGCTTTATTATTTAATTTTTTTCTAAAGCAAAAAAAGTAGTTGCTACAACCATTTTAAAGGAACAACTTTAACGGAGCAGAAGCTTGAGGGTTTCTAGTGTTGCCTTGAACCCCTGAGCCCTTTGTAACATGTTTTTAACCTTTGACATGTGTTGTGGGTGTAGTGCCCTTACCTGCTGTGTAGTGGAGGTGGCAGACTCTTGGAAAAGCCTATCTTTGTAATAAAACAAGGTGCTCAAACCTGTGTAGTGGAGTTCCTGCCCTGCGCCGACAAAGGACACGCAGCATCACAGGATGCACAGCACACTCTGCATGTACGAGACACAGCCGATGCCACCACGCTACTGCAGGAGACAGGACTTCACCCCCGAGCCCCAGTTCCCTGCAGAGCAGGCTGCGCCGATCCTGCTGCTGCAGCAGCCATGGCTCCTGCCAGGACAGGAGCTGCCACGGGAGGATGAAGATCCAGGTGCCCAAGCTGATCACACACTGTGCTGCACATGAGAGACCGGTGGGACCATGGTGCTGTGCAGGGCTGGACACCCTCACTCGTGTCAGGCCCCGCAGCCAGCCCACCAGACTGTCCCCTCTCCAGCCCTGGGGAGCCCAGCAGCTGCTCCACACCACAGCTGCTCTCAGCCCTCAAGGCTTTTGCCTTCAGTGCCACAACACCAGCCAAGGCCGCAGGCCTAAGCGAGGCATTGCTAAATCCTCTCCACCTCTCCAGGAAAAGCTGCTCTTTCAGACACCAGAGATTTTTCCCCCCACACCCCCCCACAGCTGGTTGTTAGCAAAGCTAAATCCAGCCAATAAATGACTGGGCCTTTCTCAAAGCAAAAGAGCCCTGTATGTCAGACCAAGCACCTGATGAGAGGACACAGCTCCTGCCCAGTTCCCTTACCGGACGTTTCCACACCAGTGAGCAGAGCTTCGCAAGGCCAAACCAGCGTGGAGGGGCCAGGCGAGCTCTGCTCAGTTACTGCTGCAGCATCCCCCAGTCCCTGGGGAACACGAGTTTCAGCCCCATTAAAGATGGATAACCATGGCCGAGGCTGAAGTTTAAAGAGAAGTTGGTTTGCTCAGCTCTTGCTTAAGCCCCAAAGCAAGGCCAGGAGCCTTGGAGGGCATTGGCAAGGCCAGCTGCAGATTAGCAAAATCCTCTTTAGGAAGAGAGTTTTACTTCCACTTATTTTCTCCTGCCCAGGAGGACTGTAACCCTTTACATTATCAGGCTGACCTTCAGAAGGGCTCTGTTCTGTGCAGAGCAAGAGAAATTCAGGCATTTGAAGCTATTAAATGAAAGTGTTCATGTGCTGACCCATAGGAGCTAACGAGAGGCTTAGAGGTGGGAACTGCCACTGACTGATAGCAAGAACACAAGCAGCCCTGCAACCTACAACAAACACCCCAAACTCATTTTTTGAGCCCTAAACCACTTCCGTCTTCCTCTTACCTTGGTTAGCGCACAGGCAGCTCCCCCAGCACTGGGGACCCTTGCCCATGGCACATACCTGCACCTGCTGCCCCAGCACTCCGGTAATCCCAGCTCAGCCAGGCATTAGCACAAGGGCAGCCAGGAGGGCAGAGGGCTGGACACCGACCCCACACCATGGGCCCCCACAGCTGCTAGGGCTGGCCAAGCCCAAGCTTCACAGCACCCAGGGTGCTGCCATGCTGTGTCCCATGGGTCCCTGCCCAGGCCATCACCGGGGCTCACCACCAGCCAGCACACACAGCCCCCGAGCCTGGAAGCCCCACCAAGCATGCCACTGTGGTACACAGGCAGGGGCAGAGAGGGCACCCCTCCCTGACAGCAGGCATGGCAGGCAGCAGCCTCCAGCACCAGCTCACTGTTGTGCCAAGTGGGACAAGGGATGGGGGATTTTGGTGCCTGGAGATGGGAGTGAGGGGGCAGAGATAGGCAAGGCAGCAGCCATACCCTTCTGTGAGGTGAGTTAATAACCTTTATTAGCAGGAGGTGAACACTGAGTTAAAACCTGTCTTGAGGACAAAAAACAATCTAGAGCTAGAAGGCACAGGCCCAGCTGGGAGCAGGGCTGGGCTGCCATAGGGAGCAGGGCTACCCAAAACCCCCTATAAAGCCTTCTTGCCAGCTGGGGCTGCCTTCTGCCTCTTGGCCACCCCTTGGACAGCCCCTGGGGTCACCCTGGGCTTCTTCGGCTTGCCTTGACCCCCCTTCACCTTGGGGACATCTGGCTGTGCCCCCTTAGGGACCTTCTTGCTCTTTGCCGCAGGGACCTTTCGGGGTACCCTCGACCTAGCACCCACAGGGCTGTCACTGTCACTCTCTCCCACATCCTCAGCAGCTGGAGCCTTGTGGGACACTGGACGCCCTTTGCCAGGGGCCTGGGGGCGGCTGGCAGCTCGTGGGGGCTTTGCTGCATTGCTCCGGGGCTTTGCTGGCTGCTGGGCCTGGAGAGGAGAGAGCACATCAGGCTGCTGCCGCGCCATGAGCCACCCCGCCTTAACCACCGGGCTCTACTCACACCCACAGGCGTCGGCCTTGGCTTCCGCTTCGCTCCTGCCGGCTTCTCCTCCGCAGCACCTGTGGGAGAAGGGCAGTGGGTAAGCCCAAGCAGGAGCCTCACCGTAGGGCCAGGGCTGCCCGGGGTGGCACCCGCAGCCCTATACCTCGCTGTTGTGCACCCGCCGGGGGAGCCCGGGGGGGCTTGGTGGTCCTTTTCCGTCCTGGCTTTGGGGCTTGCTCTCCATCAGGATCTGCCTTGCTCGGTGGCTGCTTCTGCTGCTGCTTCTTGGGGGCTAACTGTGAGCAAGAGAGGAGCAAAAGTGAGGCCAGGCAGCACCTCAGCCCCCAGCCCCAGTGCTTCAGGGCCGGCAGCCCCCCTGCTCACCTTGAAGCTGCCAGTGGCCCCCACGGCAGTGGAGTTGTGGGGCCGCACCAGGTCCCCACGGCTCAGCCCCTTGCTCAGCGCCTGCTTCAGCAGGTACTTGAGGCGGATGGGGTCCACAGAAGGGTACTTGCCCAGGATGAACCGCTTGATGGCAATGACAGACACGCCCTTCTTCTGGTCCTGGGCCTGCAGCGCCTCAATGACCATGTGCAGGGTGGGGGGGTGTGGAGGCCGCCGACTCCGGCCTGGCAGACCCAAGACCTGGGCTGTGGCACCAGCTTCAGCTGCTAGGAGGGAGGAGAAGCACCCCTTAATGCCCACACCCAGCCCCAAGGCACTGCAGAGCTCCCCAGAGCCAAGCAGCCATGGCCCTCATCATCCCTGCAGCCTCACAGGGACCAGCAGATTCCAAGCAGAGTCCCATCCCCACAGCTCAGCTCAGCCCAGACCCCCCAGCACTGGCAAACCCCTTACCTAGATGAGGCTCCATGGCAGCGACACACAGACAAGCACAGCAGCCCAAACCCCAGGGCAGCCCTAGCCCCACTTGCAGCACCAAGGCCTTTGCTTACAGGCTCAGCTCGGGTCCAGCTAATTTATCTGATTAACGCCCTCTCTGCAGGGGCTGGTTAGCACCTGCCAATGGCACCTGGGTGGGAGCAGGTGGCTGGGAGGCTGAGTGCCTTTTGCCAAGGCTTTGCTGGGGCTGGAGGGAGAAGGGGCACGTCCAAGCAGAGTGTTTGGAGAGGGATGAGAGATGGGGGGGAGCTTGTGGGGTAATGGCTGTGACCGTGCAGGGGAAAAGCACCTGCCCACTGCTTGGTGGGTGGGGGAACACTGGGATTGCAGCTTGCTGATGGCACTTGCTGTGGGGTGGATGAGGAGCCAGCCCACAGCATGGAGCTTGTTTATGGTCACTGGTGTGATGTGCTGGCTCCCTTCACTCAGGATGACCCCACTGGGGAGCGGGGGGCTGCACTGCCAAGGGCCCTCATAATGGGGAGGGGAACAATCCCACAAACAAGAGGAGAAAAAAGGAGTGCTGCTTGGTGAGGCAGCAAGGGTGGGAGGAGCAACTCTCCCACAGTAGCCCCAGGTGTGCATTTGTGAGCAGAACCCTCACACAGACCTGCCTGCAAATCCCACCATGCTCAGAGAGCACCACACGCACAGGCAGCTCCTCCACGTCCCCTCTGTGTCCCCTCTGTCGGCTTCAGGGCAGCATTGTCCCGTGGGCCAGGTGTGAGCTGAGCCCTTGGCTATCCAGGGTCCCTGAGGCACCCAGGGCACTTCTGTGCCATGGCCCTGTGGATGCTAAGTCCTCCTGTGATCCTGCAGACACGTTCCCCACTGTGCCCGTGGGGTGGGGTATTTGGTACTTGATGTTCTGTCTGTGCTCCTGAGACAAGCGCCAGTAATTCACCAAGTGCTCTTTGGTGCAGGAGCAGTGCAGAGGTCCCCACCATCAGCACCGACCACCGTGTCTCTCCACAGCACTGCGTCAGACTCTCTTTGCACCTGAGTCAGGGGGCTTTGTCGTCTGTCCAAGCCATGGGGGGGCTGTGAGCCTGAGGAAGGGCTGGGATTACATTATGGCTGGGCTGGTTCACGGCCCGACTCAGCAGACACATTACTGCCTGATGTAGGGGAAAAGTGCTGCCCAGAAAGACCTTTGGCAAGGTCTGTGCCCACCTGCTGAGCCCAGGGCGGATCTTGGCACAGGACTGAAGTGCCAGCAGGAGCCGGGTCTGGAGCAAGGGGCCAGGGGAGGCACCCAGTGCCCCATGTGCCAGTCTGACTTCCCCAGGAAGGGGCCAGGGAGGACACCTGAGGACTGCAGGGGCTGGTGCCACAGCAGGGATGGTCATGTCTCTTCCAACCTCCTGGATCCAGCCATCACCCCTCAGGCAGCTCCGTGGTGCCTCTGGCACCCACCTGGGCTGGCAGGGACCGGGGTCCCAAGCCCTTGCTCCTACTGCCGCTGGCAGCAGCCGTAGGGCTGGGTATGGCATTGGGTGACAGTCTATGGGCTGGGGGCCAGGACATCATCAGCATGTGCCAGGGCCGGTCTGGCACGGGCGGGAAAGCTGTGGCACCCAGCATCACACGGTGCCGGTGGAGCACAGCCCCGCGTACAGCAAATAAACACCAAATCCTGCCTCCTCTTCCCTCCAAAACCAGCTCCCAGATTTGAAGTACATGAATCAGGCATCAGCCTAAACACTGAATTATTCATAACCCGCTAATCTTTGGATTTCACTGAATATGCAGAAGTATCAGTAAAAAAAAATAATGAGAGAATTGTACTTGCAAATTGCTCTTTATTAAAGGTTTAACTTGCACGGGCTCTATACGTTCCCTATTAGACCTCGCCAAGCTGCACAGGATTAGAAATCAGAGCGGATAATAATGTACAAAAATAGTTTCAAATGTTGATAACACTGAACAGCGAGAAAAACATCTTATTTGTATGACTGAGCTAAAAATACACCCGAAGAACAGTGCTACAATTGCAGCGTGCCACTCGCAGCGCCGGGAGCATATTGCCGGCGTCGCGCAGCCATATGCTCCGGGTCTGCCGGCGGCAGCGCGGGGGCAGCCCCGCCGCGCCCGTCCGCGCACCGGCCCCGGCCCCGGCCCCGGCCCGGGCTGCGGGGAGCGGGCGGGGGGCCGGGAGGAGCAGCGCGGCCGGGGCACGGCCCGGCGGCCCGAGGCTGTCCGGCGATGAGCGGCGGGACGCGGGCCGGGATGCGCTGCCCGGGCTGCGGGCTCCGTGCGCGGGTGGCTGAGCACCGAGCCCCCCCTCCCCGTACCGCCAGACCCTTCCCCCGGCCCCGGGTCTCTCGGCGGGGTCCGCAGCCGTCAGCTCGGCGGTGCGGGGAGGGCGATGCGCAGCGGGACCCCGTCCCGTCCCCCCCCGGAGGGGTCGGTGCCTGCGGGCATCTCCCCTCAGCCGGCCTTGCCCCGCAGCGGGCGGGCGGCAGCGCCGGGGAGCGGCCCCGGGCCCGGGTCTCGCCCGGGCGAGGGGCTGGCGCGGACGGGGGTCTGCGCGGCGACAGAAAGCACGGGCGTACGCAGCGGAGGAGCTAAGCCTTTGCACTTTAATTACAAAACGTGTGTACACATGTACAGCCTTGTTCCCAGGGTTTCTAGTGCCGGGAGAGAGCAGCCCCTGCGGCGGGGCCGGGGCCGCGGTGCAGCGGGGGGCGCGGGGCTGGGCTGGTGCCCCGAGGACCGGCCGCTCCGGCGGCGCCTACGCGGGGGAGACCTGGCTGGTGGAGACGGAGGAGGTCTCTGTCTTGCCGGCAGACGTGTCCTCGTCGCCCAGCGGGTTCTTGCCGCAGCAGAGCGTGGTGATCATGCAGTTACGGAACTGGGGAGAGGGAAGCGCGGAGTGAGGGGCGGGCGGCTGCGCCTCGGGACGCCGCGCAGGCGGGAGGCTCTGCCGGCTGCCCCCTGCCCACTCGGGGCGGGGCCGCCCCAGCCTCAGCCCCAGCCCCTCCACCGCCCCTGCGTCTGGGCCATGTCAGACGGGATGGCCATTGATGAGCTTTACACTGGATGCAGGAACAAGATCCCCGAAACAAGCAGCCCCCTGGCCCACTGGTGCCCCGAGGTGTCGTAACTCTGCTCGCAGGTAGAAAGCACCCACAGGAGGTGGCCGGCATGGGGCCGGTTACCTGTTTGTTCATGACGATGTAAATCACGGGGTTGTAGATGGCCGAGCTCTTGGCAAAGAAAGCCGGGATGGTCATGAAGATGGGCCCGAAGTCCGAGCCCTGGTTGGTGAAGATGTAGAAAGCGACACTGGCGTAGGGGACCCAGCAGATCAGGAAGGCGATGACCATGATGATGACCATGCGGGTCACTTCTTTCTCTGCCTTCTGGGTGGTGGCAGACTCCTGCTGCTGGGCGGCAGCCTGCGGGCGGAAGGGAATGGAAATGCCACGGGGCTGGGGAGCGCTGCGCCGGCACCGGACACGGCGTCAGGGCTCGGGGCAGCCGAGCTGCACCGACACCGACAGTGTTTGCTGTTCCCCCCTTCGTGGAGACCCCTTCTGTCCCCAGAAGGGGCCTGGCACGGGCCCCTTTCCAGCACTGGGATGGGGTGGCCCCTGGCCCACGGCCACCAACAGGTACCCACCTCCTTGACAGTGCAGACCAGGTTCCCATAGCAGAAGAAAATGACCATCAGCGGGATCATGAAGTGAACCACAAACATGTAGATGACGAAGGATTCGTTGTTGACCTCTGGCTTCAGAGTGTAATAGTCGATCCCGCACGAGCACTGCATGCCCTCGGGGATGTACCTGCAAGGGCAGCACAGAGGTCAACACCTGGCAGAGGAGATGGGCTGGGAGCCACGGCCAGGCTGCCAGGCCCCGGCTCCGGGCACGGCCGCCCCCCTACCTGGACCAGCCGAAGAGCGGGGGAGCCGCGCAGGCCAAGGCCATGACCCAGGTGAAGGCGACGCCCATGATGGCATGGTTCTCCCCGAAGCGGAAGTTGCTCATGGGCTTGCAGACCACTACGTATCTTTCGATAGCCAGGACCACCAGCGACCAGAGAGCAATTTCACCTGCGCCAGGGAGAGAGAGGGGTGGGGACAGGGGGCTTTGAGCAACGGGAGGAGAAAAACACGCTGGTGCCAGCACGAGGCCTCCGCAGGCTGTCCCTGAGGAGGCCCCGGCAGCAGGTACATCCCACCAAGGGTTTGGGAAGAGAAATGGACACCGGGCAAGCACAGATGCAGTGGGAAGGTGTGAGATGACAGCCCTCACCATGCTGCTGACCCACTGGAACCGCCTCACTGCTGTGTTCTGGGGTCTGTGCCTGGGTCTCACCCCTTGCCCGGGCAGCACCTGCAAGCCTACATCCCACTGCGAGATGCAGCGAGTGCCCAGGATTTCCCCTCGCTACCCACAGCTTCCCAGGACACTTGTGCCACAGGGACCGGACCTGTGACAGGGCTGCCTGTGGCTGAAGGCAGAGCTGAGCACAGGAAGGTGGTTTTAGGTGCGGTTTTTGTTCAACATCTGTTTGGGTGAAAGCCTGGCTGGCACGGGGAGGAGAGCCAGCTCTGCTGCACCATGTCAGCGCCAGTGGCAGGCTCAGCCCCACCAAACAGGAGGAACAAATTTGTCATCTCTCGAGGCAGAAAGCAAGCCAGAAAGATGTGCAAATCCAGCAATTGCAAAATCTGCTGCTGGTGGCTTTTCACTGCTGCACTGTTGTTCTCAGGGTACTGTGCAGGTGGCTACAAAATGAGGTAAAAAAAGGTGCCACTTGCCACTCTTTCACCTCCCACCCCAGCACACTGCAACTGCCTCGGCCCACAGCAGCAGCAGACCGAGGACATTCCAGATAGTGGGTTTTTCCAAGACCATCTGGGCATTCTCCGTCCACCTCCTAAAATCTGGGGCTATTCCTAGCAGAAGATTTTTGAGTATTTGGAAATCTTACCGCCAAGCGTAGCAAAGAAGCCTTCGATGTAGCACCCTGTTACTCCAAAGACAAAGTACCCATTCATCGAGGTGTACATGGTGGTCGTGAAGCCTCCAAAGACCATGAAGAGGTCTGCGATCGCCAGGTTCAGAAGGATGTAGTTTAGGGGTGTCCGGAGCTTCTTGTGCTGGATGGTGACATACAGGGTGAGGAAGTTGATGGGGAAGCCGAGCAGGATCAGCATGAACATGTAGGCAGCCAGCGCCGAGAACTTCCAGGGCTCAGCCAGGTAGTACTGGGGGTACTCGAAGGGGCTCCGCACCACCCCGGTCTTGTTGGACATGGGCACGTAGAAGTCTTGGCCTTCTGTCCCGTTCATGGTTGCGGCTCCTCAGGTGCCTTTTGCTCCTGCTCAGGGGTGTTCTTTGAGCGCAGGGGGATCGCCTCTGAAGTGGGGCTCCCGCCACCTCTCAGCCTTCGCCGTCACCCCAAGGAGAAGTGGCTATGCTCACCTCTGCAGGGCACCCCTTATAAAGTGCCCCCCAGGGTAAGCTCCAGGCATTGGTGTCAGCGCAATTAGGGCTTACAGAGTTATTAATCATAATCATCCAGGGTAATTGGCTTTTCTGGGAAGGTATTAAGGTGACACCTGTTTCTGGCCTGCGCTGTCATTGTTGGAGACCACGGCTCACAGTCATATATAAGGAGGCTGCTCTGCACCGCACCTTTCACTTGGGGGGCCCAAAGCAGAAGGCAGCTCCACTCACACAGCCTCACTCCTTGGCATGGCAGTGCTCCCCAGGGAGCAAGGGTTTGGGGTGTCCCCATGCCCACAGCAGCCTTTGCACCCCACAATCCAGAGCTGGACATGCCCAGCTCGCGCTGCCATCACCCAAGGGGAGGCACTCGCTCCCCTGCAAGGCCTCCAGTCCACCCTCCACAGGCACTCGGGTGTGCTGCCCATCTGTGTGAAATGCCTCCGTTTCCCTGTGGAGAGGTGCCGGGAATGGGATGCATTGCCATCGGGTTGCCAGAAGGAGGGTGCCTGGGGAAGACAAGGCCCACAAGGATCCTTCTCTTGGCTGCGCTTTCTCAAGACTCCTGGGCTGAGCTGTTGGCTCTGGCCACCAACCGAACCTCCTTTCCGTGCCCCAATGGGAGGGCAGCTTGTGGGGCAGAACCCCACGGGTGTGGGGTGTGCAGATGGTGGCTGGGCTGGGCAGGCATGGTCTGTCTGGGCAGAGGGCTGTCCCAGGCCTGTTATTAGGAGGGGAGAGTTGGGTCCATGATACCAGCCAGCCCCCACCGGAGAGCCGTTCTCTGGGGGGCTGCAGAGGGTGCCCGAAGCACGAGCGTCTCCAATCCTGCTTCCACGTGCTCTCAGCCACCTCTTCTGCTGCAGGGTTTGGCTGGGGAGGTTTGAATACCACAAAAACCGACCCTGCTGTGGGTTTCCAGCGTGCCCAGCTCCCTGTGTGGTTTGGCTCGTGGTGGTTACACTGGTGATGCCCAATAAATCACCTGTCTGTCCTGGACAGGTATCATCCTGCACTGGGGCTAAGCCTGCGGGACAAGGGCACCGAAGGGAGCTTCTGGCTGAAGCCAATGCTCAGCTTCATTTGCTGTTGGCAGACATCTTCAGTCTCCCTGAAACCTCGTAGGACCATCACATTCCCCAGGGAAGCCGTGTTGGAGCCTCCCCCCTCAATGCACCCCACTGAGCAGGAAATGTTCACCTTTCCCTGGTCTTCCAGAGGCAGCGGGACAGCTCGTGCAGCACAGTGAAGCCAACCACAGAGGACCTCTCTTCTGGAGAAGGGGGTTCCTTAGGGCTTGCACCACCATGGTTAATCTTCTAAGCTCCAAAGCGTTTCCCCCATCTCTTATCTTTTTTGCAGCCCGTTTATCACCTCTCCTTAGCAGTGACGCTCCAGCTGGCAGGAACCTGCTGGTTCCCCAGCGAGGCCAGGCTGTGCCAGGGAAGGACTATCTGCACAGCCCCTCAGCAGGGCCAGAGCTGGGGCCCTGAGCAGCCCCTGTGCTGTTTTGGCTGCAGCCCAGGGGGGTTGAGCTGAGCCCCCCTTGCAGCAGGGGCAGAGGAGTGGGCAATCACAAGCGCCTTGTCTGGCGCAGGGGGATGTGCCAGAGCTGCTGGAGCTTACAGGGGCGAGGTGGGCAGCAGCTCATGTCCTATTGCCTGTAATAAACCTCCTTCCACCCTGGCCCAGTTGTTACCTGTCCCCTGGGGATTAGTTTAGCACATGCAAAAGGTTTGTGCTTTTTTCCCTTTAAAGCACTGTATTCTCTTTAAAACAGAGACCAGGCTGGGAAATCTTTGCTCTAAGCAGGGAGGGTCTGAAGGAGCTGGAGTGCCAGTGCCATGGGCAAAGGCAGACCGGGCTGGCTGTAGCCAAAGGGGCTGCGATCGCTCAGGACAGTCCCAAAGTTCCTCCCTCTCATTAACACGGAAAGACCCCGTCCTCACACACGCCCCACTCACCCTGCCCCTCACAATTAACTTTTCACACGTGTGCCAAGGCCGGAGCGGTGCCACGGCCGTACTGCAAATGCAGCTGTTCATGCCTGTACCTGGGTGTACAGGGATTAGGGGTTTATCCCACACCAATCTGCTACCTTAAGCCCCGATGCAGTAAAGCCCCTGCTGAGCTCAGCAGCTGCTGCTGGGTGCTTAGGGCCTGGCCTGCGTCACCGCTGGAGCCACAGGACCAGTCCAGCCTGCCCAGGGCAGAGAGCAGTGGGTCAGCCTCTGGCAGCAGCTCCAGCCAGCAGCGAGCCCTGGGACCTCCGTACATCAGGACATCACAGCACAGAGGTACCTGGGTGTTTAGGGGCAGGCTGGGACCAGAACACCTCCGCAGGGTACAGGGTTTTATCCTGGACACCCCAAATACACTTTTGAAACCCAGACTGTGTTCACAGCGTTGATTCTAAAAGGAAAGAGGCTTCCTTGCTTGATCCCTGTGTGTCTGTGCCACGGGAAATGCTATCTATTTATTTGTCTAAGCTTTCATTCCCATGAGTGCTGCAAAGCCAGCTCAGCTCCAGGAGGAGCCGAGCCCTGCTCTGGCTCCCGTCTCCAACAGCATTGTTTATCCGCTGCAGGCACAAAGGCTTCGTTGCAAACAGTGACAGAGGAGGCCAAAAGCAGATGAGCAGTAATCAGAACAGAATGTTTCTGAAGTGGCAAATTAAGCAAACTTGGTCAGGAAGCAGTGAGGGGCTGGGACAGGCTGTGGTACAGAGGGTCGCTCAAGAGGAACTCGAGGGGACATGGGGACTCTGCTGCTTCCATGAGCTGTTCAGGGGGAGCTGCTTTCCCAGCACCAGGCCCACAGCTAAAACCAGCAGCACTACAGCAAACTGCAAGACAAAGGGTAGTGAAAAACAGTCCCCTTTATTAGAGGACCTGTCAGTACCAGGTAACAGATTAAGGAACAAGTCAAGTCCTAACACAAGAGTAGAACCAACTTGATGCTAAAACCAGCCTGTGGCTCTTCAGCTGCCTGGGAAACCCAGAGGATGTTCACAGACATTTCAGTTTAGAGAAGTTGCATTTCCTCAACTCTGCTCCACTCAGGTACAGAATGGAACAAGATGAGTTCAGCTGTTAGGAAAGCTCTGAACCCAAGAAGTGTTTTGCCAGGTAACAGGGAAGTCTGTCAGCTGAGGGGTAGGGTTGTTTTCCTTCACTGGCTGGACTCATCTATCCTCCGTCGACAGAACGGACAGCAGTTATGCTGGAGCACGAGGAGCTCATAGTCCTCCGTGTGAAACATCTGTTAAATAGAACAGATTCAGGGACAAGTTAGACTGTGACCAGGGCAAAGAAAACACACTGAGCACATCGGCTTCCAACTCAGACACTGTGAAGTTGCCCCCACCAGAAGGGGTCCTTCTCCTCCCGCCTGCTCGAGCGCGCTGTGAGCTGGAGCTGAGCAGCATTCCACAGACCCCTGCCAGTGGCTGAAGTGGCACAGACCAACCCCCTGCTCTGGCAGGAGCAAGGGCAAAACGACAGGTGCCGTGTAAGCAAACGTGACTGGATTCCAATGCCTTCCAAAGCCACCCCTGAGAGGGGAGGGGACAACGACTGAGCCACAAGCCAAGCTCGTTACTGACTGGCCTTCCCTGCCAGACCAGGCTGGAGTCAGGGGCAGAGCCAGAACTAAGTACAAACCCGTGTTCGTGGCTCAGCCCAGGTCTGCCCAAAAGGCTCTGGCTTGTCAGTGCAGCTTCTCAAATCCAGCTACCTCAAAGCTGTCAGGAGGCAGCTGCTCCCCTGTGCACCTCAGCTTAGTTTTTAGTTGTTATGGTCTCCTCTGCCGCTGCATTGCTCAGGAATTTCCTGAATACTTTTTAAAGCGGTTTCCATGGTTAGAATTGTTCCAGCCATGGTGTTCAGTAGGGTTTTTGGTTTGTTTTGTTGTTTCTTTAAACCTCTCCACAAAAACACTACCTGAAAACATGATGGGCACATGGTAATGGAGGCATCTGGGAGCAGGGACCGGTAGTACTGCCAGCGCAAGGGCTTGGGCCAGCGTTTGATGAGGACATCCCTCCGGCTCATGGACTGCAGAACAGCACGATTCACAACCACCGGGACGAACTCGGAGCCTCCTTGCTGCAGGGGAGTGGGTTTAGAAAGAATTACTGTTACCTAAACTGCAGAGCCCTTTGAGGATTAGTACAATCTTGTAAGAAGCAGAGTCAAATTCAGTAGACGCAGCTAAGAGAGAGTTGGCCTGTGCCTAGTCCCACCAACCTCAGTTGGTGTTATCAACACCTTCAGCAACAGCAGCATCCAGCTGCACCTCTCACTTGGTTTCAGTGAGCTTCCATCACTCATTTTAACCCGATTCCCTGTAAAACACACCCACAGCCCTCAAAGAAATCCCAGTAGCGACTGGTTTGTGGGTACAGGAGACACAGAAATACCCTGGGGACAGCCCCACTCTATCATCTGATGACAAAACCAAACCCAGTAACATTTAAGATCCTTCTTGTTTTGTGGCTGTCTGGGTTTTGTAGCTCTGGGGTTTGTGTTGTTTTGTTTTTAAGAGAGGAGTTAACTGGTAAATCCCTCCCCCTCTCAAGTCCCACCCTTTTTCCAGTCCCCTGCTCTGTCTCTCTCCTGCTGCAGCCTTCCTGCCGCTCACACCAGAAGAGTGACATGGACTGCAGGTCAGAATTTATCTGTTCCTGTAGGTAGCAAGAAAGAAACAACTGGAGGATACAGTTACCTCAAAGCTCAGTTTTGCTGTAAAGGGATCATCATCTTCAGTAAGATCTGTGCTGTCATCAAGCCTCAAACTCTGTGCATCTAGATGCATTTCTTAAGGAAGAGAGTTCCTACAAAATCAGCTGTCCTCACCCTGTTTGTCTGGAAGCACACCAGTGGGACTGGCATCCCTGCTGCTCCAGAGGTCAGAGCATTCCCAAGCTGCTGCTGCACCTCAACTGCTAAAGAAAGTACAAGAGAAGGGCTTGCAGTGAGTCAGGGCGAGCAGGAAATCTCCCCCTGCAGCTGCTCTAGGACAGCAGAACTGACCACAACCAAGGATGACATCAGCTCTGCTGCCTTTCCCTCTCTGCCCCCTCCTGACAGGGACGAAAAGCAGAGGACACAACCTATTTAAGTGACATGGAGTGGCTTGAGTCAGAGATGGTGTTTTCTCCTGCATTACTCTGCACCTGACACGTGGGCCCCACAGGGACAGGGAGCTCTGGACACTAGAACAGATTCCAACAGGAACAGCTACGAGGAAAGCCCAGGCTGGGTTCCCCTGGCTTGGAGCAGCAGCTGTTTGGGGAAGCAGGTAACACTTGGGATTCTCCCCAGGCTGTACAGGCAGCAGTCACAACGTAAGTAAAGCACAGCATCTTGTTCTAAGGAGTAGCAAGTCACACTGATGGACAAACGGTCCTGACAAGGAGTTTGATGAGAATGTCAGGTTTGGTTAGTACATCACTTCAGTGGATAGACCAACCTGAAGTGTGATGCAGTTGTACTCACATCAGCCATATGACCAAAAAAACCTTTACGCCTATGGAGGGGAAAAAAAGATTCAAAAGTTGTTGCTTTTTTAGAAGAAAAGGACTGGAAACCAGTTTTAATCCAAAGGATACGGTCGCTCGTCATCTCCTGCCATTTATTCTCTCTTTTATTCAATCTTGGAGCTTCAAGATCAATGAGAGCCACAGCTTCTTCATCTGTGATGCCATCTTCCAAATAGAACTCAACCAGATGCAGGACTTCTGCAGGGGTGTGAGAAGCAGGGAGCATTAGAACACCCCCTCAGCATGTGTGTTAGGGAAAGGCTTTACACACCCAGTCCCTAACAGAGCAGTACTCCACTGCTGCTCTCCTGCACTGACATCCCACAGCCCCTGGGGCAAGAGGCAGCCCCTCAGCCAAACCCAGCAACCTTTAGAGGAAAGATCTGTTTGCCCAAGTAGCACCAGAGAAAGCAAATGAAGTGCCAGCCTGTTAAGGAGGTGACCCCCAGCTACCTCAGCTCACACCTGCAGCTGAGGAGCCACGGAACGCACCGTAGGAGGACGCGGAGAAGACGAAGGGCTGCCTGCAGTTAACACAGACGTTCCCCAGGTTGTTCAGCAGAGGGTTGTTGGTAGAGCACCTGTAACACAAGGGCACGAGCTCCTGCAAGACACAGAGCACAGGACTGAACAGACTGGCACCTCAGATGCTTTGTTTTCAATCCCAGTCGGGCTCCTGGGGTTTGCACCACTCTGGAGAACACTGCTGTGACACCAGAGCCTGGAACATCTGCAAGTGCCTTTGCTTTTTAATGAACCAGCAAGTTTTTACACCAGAAATAGCTGCCTTCATTCTAATCATTAGATTTTCACCTTGCCTTTGAAGTCACAGAAGCAGAATTGCATCAAACACAGTGACAGAAGGAGCCAGGGAGAAGGCTGCCCAAACAAAGTTTTTTTGGTCTAAGATTTGGTCAAATGTAAAGTTCCCCAATTAACTGGCCTCTCTTGAGGAGCAGTTATTCACACAGTCCTTAAGACTGTGTTTCCATTATCTCTGGTGCCCAGGTGCACGTTCACTTGCACAATACAGTTTATTTTTAGTGAGTGCTCCACGAGACACAGCTTCATGCAACTCTGCAGAAAGTCAGACTCCTGTCAAAGAAGAAAAGGTGCTAAAATAAGAGTTAAGGAAGGAAGGTCATTCTGGGGGCAGGGGGAGGAGGGAGGGAGTGCCAGGAGTGGGACAAATGAAAGCGATCTCCAGCTGGAGAGACACAGAGACAGTGGAGTAATTGCATGTGGAGTGGAGAGAAAAAGGCTTGGAAGAATTAATAGGCAGAGAGGAATATAGACACAGGATGGGAGAGGGAGGATGGAAACTGCCCATAAAAGACAAGACTGATTTTAATGTGTTCTCAGGAGCAAAAAGGAAGCCTGACCTGAAAAATAACAATAAGGAGGACAGTGTTTCCAGCAGAAATCCCTCCCTGAGAGCTGTGTGTAATATCTTTTGGATTGTTCTGTGCATATGGCAACACAGATTCTTGGACTGGCCACACAGTGACGATTAACAGGGAACATTACAACTTACTTCACTGTCATGGAAGGGCTTGGATCGGACTGTCAGGCTGCCCAGCTCGATGGATTTCTGGAACCTGGCTGGGATCTGCAGGCCCTGTAGCTTGTCATAGGCATGACGAGCCAGTTTATATGCACCAAGAGCTTTGCTCTGCTTTGCCAGGGCAAATAATGTATTGCTGTAATTTAATTAAGGAATAAAAATACACATGGCATTTAGGAAAAACTGTAATGCTCTTTCTCATCAGAGTTGTGCAACGAAGCATATCCAGCAGTGGTCCTTTACACAGGCTTTAACTAGAGAAATCTATTTACACAGCTCCATTTAAAAGGACTATTAAAATGTCTGTGGGCAATTATTACCAAGGTAAGGAACTGACCCTACGTGAACACTGCTTTGGTTAAACATCCTGACTCCATTACAGAATCTCAGTAGTTCTGCAGGGAATGGATTTTCCTCCAACCAGAAAAGCAGCTCACAGCACCAGCAGCCCAGTGACACTGGCTGGGCACATGTCACCTGCCTGGAAATGCAGCTAAGCTCTGTCACCAACCAGGGGCTGTCGTGGCCTTCCAGCAGCCTGGAACAGGAACTGCTGCTCTGGTCACAAGGTGCCTTATGAAAGGCTGTGCAGCTGTAAGGGAGGCAGTTAGGAAAAGGAAAGCCCACATTCCAGAGCCATAAATGAGGTGAGAACAAGACAAGTGTGTGTCCCTGCAGCACCTGGTGACCCTTCCCGTTACCCTTCACACAAAGGCACTGCTCCAGCAGGTTCACAGGGAGCACTGAGGTACTCCCCAAAGCTGCAAGATGCCCAAGGGAGCTGTGCAGTGTCAGCCTGGCAGACACCACACAGCTGCACCAGCCCTGTGTGCAGCAGGAGCTCCAGCTCCCCCACTCCTGTCTCAGCCCAGTCTCCCTGCAGTGACCCTGCGGCACCGACTGGTACCCCAGAGCGAGCTTCTGACACAGGGGATGTACCAGCCAGGGTGGGTGGGGAGAACTGCAGGTTAGTCAGTTTGTACAGCTCTCCAAAGCTGTTAAACAAGGCAGAGCAGTTAGACACACAAAGGTTTGGAGAGGCTGGTTATTTCCTTGGGGACAAGAGTCGGTTTCCAGTACCAATGGCTGAAGACTGAAGATACCCTACAGGAGATCTCTGCACTGTGGATCAACATCAATGATTCCTTTCATGTATCTCACAAGATAGCTTCTAGATTTTGTACTGTATTGGAAGGATACACTTTTGAGATGCCCAAAGGAGTCTCCTTTGTTAAGCTGTGAAGCAGAAACCTGGAAATATTGAAGAGGGTTTCAGGCAGGTGGAAACTGAAAGGCTCCTCCTGCAGTATGAAAAAATACAGACATATTTCTGAGCTGGAAAACCAACAACTGTGTCACTGAACATCAGAGCACCCAGCATCTCCAGTACTGGGTTTCTTTCATACAGTTGCAAAAAAAAATGGTGCTGACAGAACACAGCAAGAGGGCTTTTGCATGTCTCTCATTTTCTGTATGTAGCAGGCACAAGTGTTGGTGATAGAGAGATCCACACAGCTAAATCAGGCTAACAGACTGTTTAAAAGTGAAGACAGACCAGCCAGCAGCAGCATAGAGTCTGCAGCACCATGAGCCTGAGCAGCAGACCCCCACAGCACAGTCTGCTTTCAGGCAAGGGCACAGATCAAGGCTTCACAAGGGTTTTACAAGAGGTATTTCCACCAACAATGGTGGCAATGTTACTGTAACTGCTGGGAGAAGCAGGAGCTCCTCACTGACAACAGCTTATTATTCCAGAGTACTTTACACACGTGGAGCATGCTGTGGGTTTCCCTAAGCTAGGGTGCCTTCTCACATCCAGCCTTGTTGTGCATGACTGAAGGAAAAGCTGCCCTCAGCCTGTGTAGGAGCAGAGGCTCAAGTCACTGTGGAACCCAACAGATACAACTAGTGATAGGGCTGCGGGTGGGAAGCCAGTCACATCCTCTGTTCTACTCTCACTGTGATAAGCACATGTCCTGATTTCAGCTGAGATTGTGTTAATTTTCTTTCTAGCATCTGGCAGAGTGCTGCAGTTTGGATTTAGGACAATAACACTGATAGCACAGGGGTGTTTTTCGTTGCTGCTGGGTGGCTGCAGTGCCCACACCAAGCCAAGGCCTTCTCAGCTGCAGGAGGAGCTGGAGAGCAGGGCCAGGACAGCCAGCCCTGAGCAGCCCATGGACATTCCTGCCACACCACATCCTGCTCCAGGCAGAGCTGGGAAGGAGCTGGGAGGCAGGATTGCTGCTGGGAAACAGACTGGGATCGGGATGGGTTTGTCCTTCCCCATCTGATGAGCAACAGCATTTGCACATTGCTTGTTTCCTCATCACTATTGCTGTTATCATCACTGATATTACTAGCATTTTCCTCTTGTTATCCTACCAGACAGTCTTTATCTCAACCCACGAGGTTTTTTCCCCGTTCTCCTCCCCATCCCCTCTCACAGGGGAGGGGTGAGCAGCTGTGTGGTGCTGTGACTGGCTGGTATTAAACCACAGCAGCACAGATCTGCTAAAGCAGCACTGCAGTTTTCAGGAGCTAAGGCAACAGAAGTCTTGTACAGTACAGCAGAAGGCTGTATCATAACAAAGAGTTGCAGAAATAAAAAGGTTACTATAAAGTATCACTAATCTACACTCAATATTTAATTGCCTGAGAAGTCTTTAATTATTCCTCGTTATCTCTGGACTCCCTAAAGAAGAATGCTCGGGAAGCACAAGTACAGGACTGGGTGAAGTACTTACAGTGTATCTCTGAATAGAGTGATAGACATGGTAAACTTCTGCCAAATGCTGGAAGTGATGAAATTTCCCTAACATTTCAGTCTTCTGTTGTTCACTCTCTGCAGGGGGCAAAGGCATTAGTGTCAGTCTCTATGTCTGAAGTTGGAAGAAAACAGCCTATTACAGCTTTAGCTTCAGCACTTCCAACAGAGCTACGTCCTGGTTCAAGTGTGTCCCATCTACTATCCCCACGTGCCCTCTGTCTGAGCAAGTTTCCAAACTAACACAAGCACAGTAACACACAAAACCACTGAGCTTCACCACAGCTAGAGGCAGAAGTGAGTTCCAGTTCATGACTGGAAGCCTCATCCACAACTCTGGAGTTTACAAATAACATGAGGTTTGGAACACTGGTTCCATAACTTAACTACACTACTAGTCAGCTGGAAAAGCTTGCATCTCTCAAGTATGTGAGGATAACAGCTCAGTGCTTGCATGTATCAGCTGGACTAACAGGTACTGACAGCACCATGCAAAGGCAGGGTTACCAGCCTGCTGCATCCACTGAGTTACACCTGTTAGCTGCTGGCTCGCCCTCTCACCCAGCGAAATCCATTCAGAAGACAACACACAGCTAATGAACAATCGTTTGTTAGCTACGTGCTGTCTTCTGAATGGACTTCACTAGAGCCTTGCCTCTGTTGGCAGGAATAATTTGTGAAGCACCTCTCCAACCTATGTTCCAACACTAGATGATCTTGCACTCGAGCTCATCTGCTGTAACCCTCCTGCCTCCCCTCTGGCTGCAGTGTGCTGAGAGAAGGAACACGAGGGTCCCAGGAGACACTGTTCTGATTCCAGTCAGATCTCAAACGAGCCCTGCGCATGCTGATGGGGCTGTTTTATTTGTTTTAAACAAGCACATGGGAAAACCAGGGGAAGTACACAAACAGCACAGCCAGAGTCACGCTCAGCATTAACAAACAGCACACACAAAGCCCACGGCCGCGAAGCAGCCGCAGCGGCGCAGTCAGTCGCTGTTTGTCTACATGCACAAGGAGGTTACAAACACGGGCTTCCTTTCAGTTCCTCACCTTGGGCTATATCTAAACACTGCATGGAAAGCATCCAGTAATAATAGGCTGCGTCGTGGAAGCGGCTCTCAACCACGGCGTTGTGCGTTAGCTGCTCCAGCACTCGCACCGCCTCACGCTGCCTGCCAGCCCTGTGGAACGCTGCGAGCAAGCCAAGACAAAGAGGATTTCACAGGGAGATTGTATCAATTAACTGGAATTAGTGTTTTTAAATTAAGAGCAGTCTATTCAGCCAGTATCGAGTAGTCTATCCGGGGCAGGATAAAAGGATTATACACTGGTATTTTTCTCCTTGAAAGCAGCGGCACTAATGGAACACGAGAAGCATCTGTAGGCATTCTGTGGCTTCTGCAGGGTCTCAGCAGCCCTCGGGCTCACAGGGTTTCTACAACACTTTAACTCCAGGAAAGAGCAAAAACGCTCTGGTGATTAGATCTCCATACAAACAGCAGCCTCTGAACGCTGCAAAGCACAGCCCCGTTCAAAACTGCAATACATTCAGGTTTGAAGTGAGCGTTCTGGTTTGTAGAGCTGAGTGTTTTGGAGTAGTAGAGCATTTACTACATCTTTCTGGCATTAATGGTGGTTCTTTACTGGCTGCTCAGAAGCCAGGATAAAGTAAGATCCCGAATTCTCACTTGGCAAACAAGCATTTGGCAGACACAGCCTTCACAGAGAGTACTGACCCCCACAACCCCAGCACCACTGCAGCCTGACTTCAGGCACACCCACACTCTCCCAGGGCTACACAGGGGTCTGCAGCTCACCCAGCTCCAGGGTGTTTGTGTTTCCTGAGCCACAGCAGCCCAGAGCTCTACGGGTCAGACTGGGAGCAGTGTCCCTGCATTCCCAAGTGCAGACTCCCAAACTCCTTCACTCCAGGTGCTCGAAGCTTCAGGGCTGAGGTGCATGCACATTTGTGTGTGGCCCATTCATGTCTGACGTCTGCTTTCCACTCAGCTTTGAGCACTATCACAATAATGATTGTATTAATAAAGACAGTTTGGCTCATATGCCAAACACTGTTGCCATGTGCAACACTCAGATACACAACAGGATGGAAACATCTGGATTGGTATTTAGATGCCATCAATTTTGATTGGATCTATCACATTTTCTCATCAAATAAGGAAACCTCCAGCTACTTTAAGACTGGCATGAAAACATTTGGGTCTGAATCCCACTGCTAAGAAAGGCTCTAGGACAGAGACTGTGTGTTCTGTAGTGGCAGGTATGGAGGGAGCTGGAGTGACCAGTGGTCTGCAGGAGACACTCCTACCTTTCTGGGCTTCTTCAAATCTGTCATTCTCTGCTAGCCACTGAGCATAAGGGACATAGACATCATCTTTGAATTCAGGATGCTTCTCACTCAAAGCAAATGCCTGAGGTAAATCAAAATAAACAAGTTAGTTTGAGAATCCTGCCTGGTTTAAACAGTTCAGGGTTTAGGATATTCTATGGATCAATCCTTCAGCTCTGAGTAAACTCAAAATAAAATAAACATGTACAGAGAGTAGAGCATAATCCATATTTTGTCCAGTATGAAACTGATGTATTTTACAATAAAAACAGTCAACAACAAAAGAAACGCCAGTCACAGGAACAGTCTGGGGAACTTGAGAGTGATTATCCAGAAGTGCAGTCAATGCCACAGCAGGAGAGAAAAATATTTATGTTTTGACTGAATTTATCTTCTGAAGAAACTGGGTAACACAGTGAATGCAGCTCAGAGTCACTTGCTGAACTCACTAACCTAACTCTAGGACTAAGCACCCATGTAACTGGGGGAGGGATCTGACAAGGCCAGCAGCACTCTGAAAACGCTTCCTTAAGTTCCTACACCTATGAAGGGCTTGATGTGAAGAGCCAAGAGCCAAATGAATGGTGAGGTGGCTGGTAGAGACCTGTATTTTTATGGAAAACCCCAGTAAGTCAGACCTTTAGCTAATCAGAAGGATAAATGCACTAGCACAGCACAGATTCACCACATCTAAGCTCTGTCCATAGGGTTCTCACTCTGGTGTGCCCAAACCAGAAACACAGCTCAAAACATACTTTCCCAGGACATAATTACTATTTATTCTTTCTGATGGACTAGAAGCATCCCATGGATCACTAGAGGAAGTGGGCAGCTATAGCTCAACAGGCAAACAAAGTGCTCAGCAGTGACACCAAGAGTCAGCCAGGAAATGGAAAACCCAAAACCCAACCTCAAACCCCAAACAAAAACCCACCCAAACCAAGGGCAACAAGCCAGAAACACTGCCAAAGCAGCACCAAGCACACAAAGTTCACTGAAATATCTGAGCACTTTAAACAGAAGCCTTCCCCCCACCTTGCCTTTTCCTGCAGCAGCGAGGGAGCCCGACACGTGTCTCTGGCAAGCAGAGCTGTGGTTTCACACAGCAACAGAGGGCGTACTCACCTCTTCCCAGTGAAGAGTCTCCACGTGGAGATGGACCAATGCTTTCAGGTCACCAACCTTCATGTAGGTTTCTGCTGCATAGCCAGGGTTGTCGAGTTTCTTTAGGTAGAAGGCACATTTCAGCAGAGGCTCACGCTCAGCTTTGTCCAGTTTCCGAGCGATTTCAATTAACCTAGCCACAGCAAAGAGAAGCCAGATGTTCAGGTTCTTGTGGCTTTACCTTTTAATTATTACAATAGCTTCACCTGTAATCAGTTATTCAATAAGTGCCATAACAGCACCACTATGCACTGCTGTTTAAGCAGTTTTATTGACCACATTCTAAATTCTTTGTTCCCTTTTACAGAGCAGACACCTGCTCCTGCAGCCCTGACTCAGATGTGCAGCTCTGTGTCAGGTTCTTTGCACAGTGGTGAAGACAGAGGCAGGAGTAGGCCCCACGTGACTTTTGTCTGCTTCTCAAATGAAGCAGAGCTGCTAATAACTCATTTAAGCTTTTATTCTAGGCTCTCTGTGAGATGGGGCTGGAACCTACACATCGACCCAGCCGCGGTCCCCGCTGATCTCGATGGCCTTCATGTGCTCTCCTGCAGACAGGTACATCTCCACTGCGGCTTTTGGTTCGTTGATATTCTTGGCCCAATCTGCTTGCTTTTTTATTAGCATCTTTGTGTCTTTGGGGTCACCAGATCCCAGGAAATCCTGAAACAGCACAATACAAAGGTCTGCCTTACCTTCTGGTCACAAACACTTAACAGCCCAAATTCTGAAATACATAAAGACTTTCACAATTAGTTCTCATGATGCCTCTTAAAGAAACGCTGCATACAGAGCAAGGTGAACTGACCCAGCCCTCAGCAACTAATCATCAAGCCCAGTGTTTGGTAGGAAACAGCAGCAATTTCCCATTTCAATGGTTTTCAATTAAAAGGAAAAAGCCTGGTTGATTGTGGAAGGGCCAGGAAGGGGATGGTACAGGCACCTCAGGTAACAAACACATCCCCACGGGATCTCCTGGAGAGCTTGCTCTCTGTGGATCTTGTTTAGGTGGATACAAGTCAGGATTTCAGGAGTACAAGGCTCCAAAGCAAAACAATACCAATCTCAAGACCTGTCACAGATCAGCTCCAAGTTTCAGATTCTCTTTTGCAAGCCAAGAATGTACAGTTTCACTCCAGGATGACTCAGCCCCACTCCACGCTTCGTCAACATCAGAATGCCCACTTAATCATACACCAGTCACAAAGGGACTGGAGGCTGAAGCTGTTTCCTGCAAAGGCACGGGATAATTAGATTCCAAGAAGTTCTTTCATAAGGACAGAATGACAGCTGCTCAAAAATGAGGCTGAGCTGCTGGCTGGACTTGTGCAAGGCACACAAACACTATGCCTGGGTGCCACAGCCATGACCGCTCTGGAAGTGTTTCTCATAGCTTGCTGCTTCTGTCAGTACTGAGCCCTGGCACTGGATGGTTCACATCTGCTCACAACATGTGCCAGGGAATAAAAAGTAAAATTGAAGAAATCAAAAAGGTTCTTCAACCCAAGAAGATCGATTAAGGGCAATGCTGCCTGCTAATGGAACAGGCTCTTGTCCATTAAAGCAGGCTCTGTCAAAAAAATTACAGCTTGGGAGAAATGGAATGGTGCAGAGAGCAGAAAGTTCCTTTCTCCTGCTTCTGGTAAGTTCTGATTCAGGTTTAAAATAAACCAAAACAAAACAACAAACAAGTGAGAAGCCCCCACACAGAGCACCCACACAGCACATCTGCTCCACTACCACGAGTCACCACTCTCCCTGACGCAGCCTGTCAACAGGTGCAGGACAACACCCCGTCTCTGTGTCAGCTCTTCAGTGGGCTCCCCACAGGACCTTGTTCTGGCATTATCTACTGCAACACGGGGCTGGTTCCAGGGAGCAGCCACAAAGATGTCACCTTCGACCATGAAAAAAAATCAAAGCAAAAGCATCAAGCAGAACAGTATCTTTGCCACAATTTGTTTTCCAGCTCAGGTCCCAGGGTAAGTCCAAACTCAAAGGCTCAGCTTCCTGCAGCACAGAGCTCTTTGTGAGCTGCCAGTGATTTGTGATCGGTACTGCGGTAACAAGCCCAGGAGTAGCTATCAAAGGGCTTCCTGACCTCTGCCTCCAGTCTGGACTCTCCAGCCAGAGCTAATCAGAGTCAAGCATGAGCAATCAGTCTGTAAGGGTCCCTATGCACAACTGCAGCAGGTCCTGAGGAGCCACAGAGATGGTGTGAGGGCTGGATGGAACCCCTCTGCTCTGGAGCCAGGCTGGGAGAGCTGGGCTGGCTCAGCCCAGGGAAGAGAAGAGAAGCTGATGCTGGGGAGAGCTCCGAGCCCCTTCCCGTCCCCCGAGGGGCTCCAGGAGAGCTGGAGAGGGGCTGGTGCCCAGGGCAGGGAGGGCCAGGCCCAGGGGAACGGCCTTCAGCTGCAGGAGGGGGATGGAGAGGGGCTGGGAGGCAGAAATCCTTCCTGGGGAGGGGGAGGCCCTGGCACAGGGTGCCCAGAGAAGCTGGGGCTGCCCCAGGATCCCTGGCAGGGCTCAAGCCGGGATGGATGGGGCTGGGGGCACCCTGGGCTGGGGGGTGTCCCTGCCTGTGCTGAGGGCCCCGCTCACCCACACCAGTCAGGGGTTCTGTGAATTCTTGCAGCATTGAAAACCCCAAAACAGTAACAAAAAAACCCTCACCCATCTTTCCTTGGAAAAAATAACTGGCTAACAAGGGGGTTATGTCCTCATCCACGTGCTGTGCACTCCAGGCACAAGCAGCTTCCTTCATAGCCTACAGAGTACCTTCCATTTCCTCTGCATGGAATTACTCTCAAGGATAGGAGACACAAGACCTTTTGCTCTCTGCTAGTTAAATATAGACATGACTATGGCCAAGAATTAGAAGATTCTGAGGAAGACTTCTGGGAAATTTTCATCTATGAATTACATTTATGTCCAAGAGGAGCCAAAACACTGAAGCTAACAAAGACTCATCAGCCAAAAATAGTGGAAGTCAGCCTTACATCAGCAAAGCCTCCAAGTATTTATATTAAGCTCTTGGAAGAAAAAGATCTCTCTGTAGCACAGTTTGTGGAATCTATGCTACAACAGCTTATGTGCACGTCATGGTAAAGTCTTTGTCCTGCACTGGGCAGAATAAGGCCCTGAGGAGTGATGAATGAGACTAAGCAGTGCATGCACGCTCAGGGATTTTGATAAGAAAACACCAGAGAAGACTTAAAAGCCATGTAATGCTTTCTTATCAACATCACATTTTAAACCCATATTACATTAATTTCTACCTGGAAACAGAGGTTTTAAAAGCAAACCAAGAAAAAGCCAGGATGTACAGAAACTTTGGAAGAACATTCTCTAGTAAACATAAATATACCAGGTTGGTATATTATACACTTTATAAAATACACTAATACAGAGCTAACATACCTATTTAGGATCAAACTCAAAGAAAAGATTTACCATAGTACAGAAATGAATTAAACACACTGTGCACTCCCCTCCATTTCACATGTGTACTACCTTACTATCTTCAGAAGACAAGAAAGGAGAAGGGACTCCTGAGTGAGATAATGGGCAAGAAGATGTCATAAAAACGAGATCTGGAGGTTTTAAAGGAGGAGAACTACTACGGATACTCCTATATCATCACCACCTTTGGTGGTATCCAACAAAAAAGCCCTTTGCCAAGCCATGAATTCCACGGACACATTTGAGACCACAAGACTCTGAAGGGAAAGGCTCCCACTACATCCAGTCACAGATAAAACCAATTTCCCCCTTATAAACCAAACAAACTTCCATTATTTAACTGAGAAAACAAAGCCAGCATTCAAAGCCCAGGTTTCATCCTCACTCTTGGTGTCACCATGCTCTGAAGCCACCTGCAGCATGTCTGCTCTCTCACCTTGGCGTAGTCGAACATGCGCAAGTCAGAGTACATGTCGAGGGCCAGGTTTTCATGCCCACTCTTTTTGTACAGCTTTGCTGCCTCGTGGAATTTCCCCTGGTAGGCATAGACATCTGCTAGGAAGAGCTCATTGTTGTTCTCTCCATGCTTCTTCCGCTCCTGCAAGAGAAAGCCAAGAAGGATGTAGGGGATACTCGAGGTGATCAGGACCTAGGTGAGGAACAGCCATTGAAGAATGAGGTTTTCAGGCTTAGATTTTAACTGTTAATAAAAACCAGTAACAGGATATGATAATTATGCCTCTCCTACATTTCTGGTGAATTTATAATTAAAGGATTAAATCCCTTCTTAATTAAAATTAGGAAGAGCAAAATTAAATGTCACTATACAAACCAAAGTGATGAAAACTCACTTCTCCTGATGCCACAGAGGAAAACGAACAGGCGCTATCATCATGCTGTGCTATTTTAAAAGAGGCATCTGATGGGTTCCTTATTTTCTCCTGCAGAAACTCACTAGCATGTAATTTGGCTAAATTAACGATATGTGTGGATGGGGTGACAAACATGACAATAATTGCTGGCAATAAGCAGGCTGTGAGTGAGAGTGTCACCACCAGTGTCCCCGCAGGCACCAGCACCGGGTTCCGGGTAGGCAGCATCGCTTCTGCAGCAGCTCTACGTACTCTTGGGCAAACTGGAACTGCTCCCTGGTTGCATGGGAAGGGGCCACAGAGAAACCCTTCACATGAGCCAGAGCTACACCAGCTTCAAGGGCCCGATGCCACGTACACATACACAAGTGTGTTTCAGTGTGTGTGTTTATCCTCCATCTCGGAGCACACTGCTACCTTGGTTTGGATAAAGTCACTGCCTCTGTTAGCCCACTGCACAAGGATATATACAGATAGGAATGGGATGTAAGGAAAACCACACAAAAGGAGGAAATGCATTCTATGAGCTCACAGATCCAATTCTCTGCTGCCAACAGAGCCTCAGCTCCTGGTCACACTTATGACTGGGCTGATGCTGCACTGGTGCTGAACCTTCCCTTTGAAAGCTTGGGTAAAGGAATCATCAGAGCAATTGTTACTCTGCGTTTAAAAGGCTTCACGAAATCTTGCCAGATAGAGAGCTGGCAGTTATGCTTCCTGCTGTCATCAACTGGGGGGAAAAAAAAGGTGTCATTACTGAGAGAAAGCCATCATATTAACAGCACATGTGTACATGGTTACACCCTTCCACGGCTTCAAGGACTCCAACACACTGCAAGCTCAAAAGGAGCATTCTCAAGAAGCCTGAAAGGAAGTTGATGCCTGTTTACACAGGGAGTCTCGCTCATTGAGCGGAATATACGTGACAGTTCCAGAATATCCTCAATAGGTGCAGCTCTGGAGAAGCAGGTGTTGAAGAGAGAAGTTGGAGGTGCTGAGAGAATGCTCTTATCTCCCTAGCTACCCTTAAGGCAAACCCCCCCCCCACCAAACAGGGTGGGGTGGGGGTGCATCCTGAGCAGAACTTTGTCCCACGTCAGAACCAAGAGAGCTCACTGCAACAACAGGGTTTCCACAGAACCAGAGGAAGACCAGGGATGTATTCTTTCAGAGAAGCTCTAAGTGTAACCAGTGTGAGAAAGAGCAATTCCCTTTATGGCACCTCAGCAGAGATCTTTAAACTAAGCATTAGATCACACAGGCTTCATTACAAGGACAAGGGTGACACCACGTCCTCTAATGTGCTCAGGACAGACAGTTAGTGTCTAGTGCAATTCTATCAGGGAGTGTGAAAAGACCAGGAACTAGTGATTAGGGTACAGTATAGAAGGAAGGAAGCCCAAATTCTGCTTCCAGTTGCCACAGACTTGTCATGAGACTGAGTTTGTCATTTTGTTTCTCTGGGCTTGTTTCTGGCTCTGCAAAGAGGAGATAATAGTAATTACTTACCTCCAGGGGGTAAGGAAAGGCTTAACTCACTCATGTTTATGAAGTGCTCTGTACTAAGCTCTGCTAGCACAGTAGTATTCTACTAACTAACTGAATATTGAACATTTTTCCAGTTTTCCTGAAGACAGTTTCCTAAGTTCTCATTGTCCCACATCCTCCTCCCCCCATGAAGTTTCAGTCACACGACCAGATTTTGAGTCATCCCTGCTAATCAGGATTGTTCACTGTGAGCAGTTCTCCACCTGTCAGAAGCAAGATCCAAACTAAAGCCCCTCCAAAACAGGACACACTGACTTTGGTGCAGTGCTAAGCACAACAAAGTAGATGATCTTTGACATTCCTTACCTCTATGCTGCTGATCAGTTCCAAGTACCTAAGGTCTCGTACCCTGGTAAATGCCTATTGAAAAGAAGAAGAATTAACTTGAAAAGCCAGACAAATCATCAGAATATCATTACACAGCCATTGAGCTGTCTTCAGGCGAACAGGACAGACAGAAAGATGCTGAGCTTTGTGTTTGCACAGTCCCTGACCTGATGGGCTTCACCTACAGCTGGGTCCCCGAGGCACTGCAGTAAGATGAGGGACAGTTCAAACAAGTTACCACTGAAAATCAACAGCAAAGGCAGGGACTGGCAGGCACACGTACCTCAGCGCCCCGACAGAGAGTGCCATTTCAAATACTGCATGCCTCTCTTCTGGCTAGCTTATAGCTTTACCATTTTGAGGGGAAGTGCAACACAGACAAGGAAATTTAAGGAAACTTAAATTCCAGGGTAGAAGATCTAATTGGCCAGATTGCCAAAGCACACTGCATATGCTCATAGTTTTTATACCCTTCTGAAAATTCAGTCCAGAAGTTGCTCATGGAGGGAGAAGGAAGAAAGAAGACTGGAAGATAAAAGTACTGCAAGGCAGTGGAATATCTTTTGCAAATGGAGATAAATGTGCAAGCCAAAGCCTCAAGTGGCAGAGTCACGTGTGAGATACAGCAGCTTAGCACTTATTCTTGACATGCATCAAAAAATAGAAATTTAACTCTTTAGCCTGCACGTTCAGACTCACCAAACTGATGCTTAAGAGGGCATAGAATATTCTGCTTACACCAGATCAGACTAGGAGCTATGAGAGCCTTTAATGTCAAGAAGCTGCTTTTGTTCAAATTAATCCGCTCTAATTCCAAGAGGGCACTACTTTAAAATTCCAAGGAGGCACTGAAAACTTCTCTTTAAGAATATCTATTTGCATAAAGCCATCTATGGAACTGGAATTATTCTGATGCCTGCACTTATAAAAAATAAAAATAAAGCATTTAATTTCCTTTAAAAATATATATTTCAGTATTAAAAGATGCCTATCATTACAGGCCATTCCCTGCCTGTCTTCAGAATGTTTTGTCTTTCATACAATATTCATGACACTGAACTCAGTTCACCCTCTCTTATTTGGGAAAAGGTGGTGAAAGAAAACAGGGAATTACTTTGGGCTGGGGAAAACTCTGTTCTTGGGCACGTGCCCATTTATAGAGCCCTCCCAAAGCCAGGGCTTTCCGGAGAGACAGCGACATCCCATCGCCATCCCCTCCAGAGAGCTTCGGTGTGCAAATAACAACGGACACGAAGCTCGGCATCCGAACTGCGATGGCACTGAGTGCTACGGGCAGAAGGAGTCCTGTCCCGGCGCTGGGAGGGGCCGCCGAGCCCCGGCAGCGCCGGGCATCCTCTGCTGCCACCCGCCGGCCAGCGCCCGGCAGCGCCCGGCGCCCCCCGGGTGCCGCTCCGGTTCGGAGCCCCTCTCCCCTCCGGAGGGGCTGTTTCACAGCTCATCGCCAGCCGCTGAGCGCATCACAGGTCTGCACTGTCTCTGGGACTGGAGTCACGTCTGTGCACCAAGGACAAGTGAGCCCCAGCACATCTCTGTACTCCAGCCACACCACAGCCCCTCTCTGTACACCCAACACGTGAACATAAAACACTGCCAGCTACAGAACTCGCTGTCTGCTTTACCTTTTTAGCGGTCTCAATCTCCAGCCCCTCCAAGGCTTCCATGGCCAGCTCCTTCCAGTCGGCCTCAGTGACTCCTAAACATGCAATCTGATAGGCTTCTTTAAACATTTTGCGTTCCAGATACTGGTACATGGGTGCAGACTGAGGATGTGATCAGAAAACCCACATGTATTAGACAGCACAGCACTGATATTAGCGAAACTACCTATGTATGGGGCAGGAGAAACCAAACCTATTCCAGCTGCAGCCACTACAAACTCCCCAGAGGATAAGCATGTACTTCTGTGTAACAGACAGCAGAACATTCTGGGCTGATTACTACTGTACCTCTAGACAGGCTGGGTTAATTACATTCCCAACTCATCCATCCTGAAGCCTTTGGTTCCCTGCACATAAGGCAGCAGTTCAGAACATGAATTCTTCTGAGCACTGTAAATATTATGTACAAGCATTTCTTTTTGTAATGCTGTGGAAGCAGAGCAAAGGAGGGGCAGTTTGTTCCCAGAGGCTAAAGCCACGAGAGGCATCCCAGCAGCCCAATGTGAAGCATCCCTGGAAGCACCCAGACAAGACAGGAAGAGGGATCATGAGGAGTCACCCTACCATGCCAGCCCTGAGGACAAGGCTGTTTTACCAAGGCTGCAGCAGTTCAGCCCCAAAGACACCAACCTCAAGGACCAGCCCTGAGGAATGAAAGGGAAGAACTGCCAACTGCAGCTAACGTGGGTAAGGGCTGTGGATCTGCAGCTACAGCTCAAGCCCTTTGAGCCAACGGGGAGCACTGCAGCTGCACCACCTTCAGCCATGGCTTCACAGCCAAGGACAGCGTGCAGGCTGGTTCCTGTGTTAGTTAGCAATTCATCTGAAAACTCTGTGCTCTCTGGTACTTTCCCATCCCAAAGCACAGCTTCAGAAGAGCTGCCTCAGATGCCCAACAGCAGTTCTGTGGCATGCTGGTGCCCAGCACAGGCAGAGCCAGCTGGCACAGCAGGCCTGGTGCATCTGACAGCCCAGAGCCCACCTGCCAGTGCCTCCACAGAGCAGACAGGGTCTAACACAGGCAGCCAGGCTGCTGTGAACAACAGCACAGGGCAGTTTTGCCTTCCTCCTTGACTCTCAGCTCCAAACCCTGCCCACACTTGGGCACAGAAGTCAGCATTTTTGGGTTTGGTTCTTTCTGGGTCTGTTCCATACCCTGCCCTTGCTTCCCACAATGCAGACAACAATGGTTTGTGGAAGGCAATCTTTACATTTAGAATACAATGGCTACACATGTACTATACAGACTAAAACATACAGTTAAACGTTACCTAAACACACCTAGGTGAAGCAACAAGAAGATGGTATTTGATGTACTCATATCAAATTTCATTCTTCAATGAAGTTACAGCCACAGAAAAGTTACAGAGACTACTGTGAAAATACAGCAAGAGGTAACACCCATGCTGTATCTTCATCTTTGCTTTTAGATGATGTGCATTTGCAAGTAGAAAGGGATAATCAAAAGTGATAATCAACAGCAAGAAGGAAGTTAGCTTAATTAATGCCAAATAAAGAGAAATAGTTATCAATAGAGCTTAACAACAAAGAAAGTGTGAACTGCATCCATTTTGGTAATGAAATATAAACGAGCCTCAGAAGCTGCTTCACTTCTTAAACACTGATGTTTATGGAATGTAAAGCACTGCTTAACGAGATTAAAGGATTACCTGCGGAACTTCAACAGCTGACATAGAGAAAACATGAAGGCAGAAGATCTTGGAGCCATTGTAACCCACAACAAAGCCTTGAAGTTTCTGCTGATGGACAGGGAAGTTACTAGCTTTGATATTGAGGTAACCCCCTCCAGAAAAGCAAAGCATATCCTCACACTGCGTATTCCAAGCCACGCTGTTAGCATTAGGTTCCTAACAAGCAAAATAACTGATGATTACAACAGAGGCAATTGTATCTTCTTCCCCAAACAACACACACCTTCAGCTAAAAGGTTTGACATATTATAGCCTGGATGTGCACGCACACACACACACTTGTAGTATTCTAAAGCCTATATTCCTAAACAGACTTACAGGAACACATTTTAGTTTTTATAAACAGTTGCAATTGCCTTTCATATTTACTAGCAACCTACACTATCAAGCTGCAGAGCACAGGGTAAGATTTGACAGCAATACACACAGTCAGTGGAGCCCTTCTCTACCCACTACAAAAGGAAGTTACAGACCCCATCTCTGCAGCACTTTGTACTTTCCAGCTACCTATTCTGAGAACACTTCATCAACGCTAACGAGCGAACCCTCAGAGTGACTGCTAAACTGCCAGTAAAGAGCGAATTATCATTATTCACTGCACTGCCTGGGAATGCAGGATGAACAAAGACGCTTAGGCTTTAATTCTGCTTGTACTAATGATAAAGTCAAAATGCTCATTAGCTGTAATGCTTCAAAGGGAACCGGGACAGCGCTGAAATTAACTGAAGGGGTCACATGTTTGAGTGCTCTTAGTCAGCCGTTGCTCACATGTGTCTCCTGTCTTCCAATTCCTGGTCTACCATCTCTGCAAGGGTAGTTTTGACAGAGAAATACACCACAGGCAGGTCCCAGAAGTGTGAGTAATGGTTTAAATGACAGTTATGTAAGTTTCCATACAGCAACATTGTCCATATGGTCTGTGCTCCAAGTCACTGCCTCGCACCCACTCCCCCACACACAACAAAACAAAACCCCAACTACACCCAACAACAAACCACAGAACTCTGAGTTTTACCTGGAAGAGCAACTCTTTGGTGTGGATGTCATAGACCAGGCAGGTATCGTTCTCATCCACCACCGCCAGCTTGTTGCGGGAGGCGCTCATGTCCAGGCAGCGCACGGCGGTGCACTGCTTCAGCAGGACGATCGCGAAGGCGTTGTCCACAAAGATCTTCAGAATCTGGGCACATGGGAAACCACAGTCAGCACACCCGTTTTTGTTCCTAAAGCTACAAATAGCACAGCAGGTACCGAATTTAATGCTGTTTAAAGCACACAATTGCAATAGATAGGGTTTTTTCAGAGGTAAACTGTGCATTAAGATTAAGGAAATGCTTTCAGTCCGAGGTCTCTTGCAGACTTGTTTCTGCAACATGCTCTAGGCTGCAAGCCTATCCAAGTAAATCACATCCTATACGTTCTGGATCTTTTAATGCTCCACTAACTAGTTAAACAGTTACATTAATATAATACTACAGGAATATATAAAGCATAGGTACAGAAGACACAGAGGAGCTCAAGATCCTCTCTTCCTGTTCTCTGTATGGATACCTCTGGGCTCCTCCATTAGCTAACAGGCTAATAGAGTAGATGGCAATTTCGGCTTGGCAACATCCACACTGTCACAGTGGTCATGAGGGGAAGGGCACACACAACCTCCACTAAAGACAAACCCCCTCTCAATTCACCACGAACTCCTTTTTCACCAGTTGTTCCTACCAACTTACTGCCTTCAGACAAAGTTAAAGAGGCCTGCTTCCATTTACAGCCAGAGAAGTGATCAGTTTCACTGCAACAGGAGACACGGCCAAGAAAAACCTTAGGTTGGAGAAGAGCATGCTACTCCTAAGGGCTCCCCTAAGAGCACACAACAGATTTTACTTCGCAGTGGAGAGACAGACCAGACATTCTGCGTTACCTGACCATTCTTTAGGCCAACTAGGAGGCCTTCTCTTCCTGGAGGTCCTCCAATTACTTTAATGTAACGAATAAGAGACTCCATCAGCCACTCTCGTTCTTTAACGCCACTGAACGAGAGGCACTGCAATCTTTTCTCCTAAAGACACAATAACATAAAACACTATACAGAGGTAAAGATAAAACCATGTGTCTTGGCTGTGCTACGTGTACACCCACACTAGCATGTGCACCTACTTCCACATATAAAAAACATGAAGTCAAATAGTCAGTTTAGCAGGGTGAATTCTTTAAGGTTTTCCAGTGCTATGCTCAAACAAACAAAACCAACCCCCTCCCACTTTTTCTAGTAGTTCACCCCCACCTAAAAGCTCCCCTGGATTACATACTCGTTTATCAAAGTCACTCCAGAGATTGTTTAACTGGAAGAGTCACCTGTGGCATGCCATGAGTACTGCAACAGCAGCACATGTCTGTACCCTGGGGAAGAGCTGTGCTGGGTGATACAGTACAGCCTTCTGCTACCAGTTATTCAGGCAGCTGTCAAAGTCACAACATACCCCAAGACTATGCTAGATTTTAAGGCACATACCTGGCATAAAATAATGTGATTTGAACATACAACCAGCAAGTTGCATTCAAACTTTTTTGCTATCTTGTCCTTCACCCGATAATACATATCTGAAGGGTCATCTGAGTATAACTCGTAAATCAAGATCTTCTCTGGCATCTGGATTGCTAATCTGTTTTTGTAGATTGCAATTTTCTTTACAAGCTCTCTGCCTTTTATTCTAACTAAAGGGAAAAAACACAACACAAAAAACAATACAGTACAGGCTGACACAAAAACAATGCACACAGAAAGCAGAAAACTTGCTAATACGTTCAAGAATTGGGCCTAGAGCACTTCCAAAATTAAAAGCAGATTCCTGATTGGATGTGTTTGATGTTCTGCATCAATCTAATCTATTACCCCATCACAATTTATCACCCTCTGTTATTTGTCAACAGCACGTTCTGGAGCAGAACTTTGATTCCTTGCCATAAGAAGCCAGTGCCTATGAAGAAACAAACTCAGTGCAAACCCCTGAGGCTGCAAGTCAGAAAAAAGCTAAATATGATGTATTTTTATCTCATTCGCAGAGATTAAAGCCTTATCTTAAAAGCCTCTGCCCCTCCCAACGTCCTTTCAAATCCCCACATCTTCCATTAAGCTTGTCAGTGCTGATCCTCAGGAAGGCGAGTCCGCACTCCCGCTCTGCGCGGGATACGCCACCGCAATACGTGCAGCACATATCCCAACCCTCCTGATGGATATTAATTACCAATAAACCAAGATGAGAGCGAAGCCTGAAATTACCTTTTTGTTCAGTGATGAGGTGCTGGACAATCACATCAGTCATGCTGTCTCTGTAGGCGTAGCGGTCTTTGTAAAGGCCGTGAACAGTGCTGAAAATCAGCTGATAGAAGGATATCGTTCCATCCTGGCACCCCACTGCCTGGGCACAAGAAAGGAACTGTAATTAACTGGTACACAGAAGGGAGAACTGGCAATATGAGTAGCATTTATACAAGCTTTATGTTCCTTTTCCTGCATACATACAGACTGAGAGTGATTACAGCCTGCCTGTCCTTCAACAGTGGCAAGACTGCAATGCAAAGTGACTGACCTCATCACAAGCCAGAAACCACCATGGTGGGCGAGTGGGGTTTGGTTTGGGCTTGTTTTGTTCTTGGTTTCAGTTTGGTTAGTTTTCTGGGGTGGTTTTGGGTGGTGGGGATGTTTGTTTTGAAATTCACTCTGTATCTTTTCACACTGCACAGTAGCACAGAGCATGACATTGGAGCCAAGAGCTGTCTTGTAGGCATTTCCACAAGGTGCAGTGCCAGGAACTCAGATCTGAACACTCTGTTTTGTTCCCATCCTGGAATCAGATTTGATCAACCTAGAAGCTATTAGCTGCCTTTATTTTTCCTTCTTCTTTTCTCTGCTCTCTTTTTAATCAAAATGCAGCAAAAGCCTCACCACCAGAAAGCAGGTGTTATGCTCACTGACCATGTTCTTACAGCCCAGACTGCAGAATATTTTTAATTTCAGCAGTAGTTCCAGGACCTCCTTAGGTTGGAGGCTTAGCCTTAGGCATGGCTCAGGCTCTGCTGCCTCAGTAAGGATGCCCAGACTAAGCACCTGAGTTTGAAATTCATGGTTTACCCTTAGAGACAACTTGCTGTATAGAAGTGACAGAGAAACATTTGTGCTCACCACATAGTTGGAGTCTGGTTTAACTTTGCACGTCCAGACCCAGCTGCTCTGCTCTCCTACGGTGCCAAGACGCACGCCATCCCTCGTGAAGAGCGAAACTTGTCTGTCTGAACCTCCCAGTAAAATATACTCTCCTTTAGTAAAGTAGCTAACACAGCAAGGATCAAAATTGAGCATTCTGTCCTTCCCAATCTACAAGGGGAAATAATAATAATCAAAAACACTAACAAAAGAATAATTTCATATCTTCCCAATGCAACAAGTGCTGTCACTGATAGCATTCTGCTCATCTCCAGCCACACACAACTTTTCAATACCCAAGAACCATCAGTTCTATTAAGAGTCCCAAAAGCAGTTCTAAAATACATCCAGGAAATCCCTCCAGTCCCAAGCCAGCCCACTCAAATTGCAAGCAACTCTGAAAACCCCCTTTAACACAAAGATGTCCTCTCAAGATGAGCAAACTGTATCACCAAAGTCAGCAAAACTGTAAGAGCCTTAAGACAAGAACCGTAAGACAGCAGCTGAGTTACCAAGGGAAAAGCAAGAGGTGAAGGAGGATACAGTTAAAGCAGATGCAGCTGTTGGGGAAACAGAAAGCAAGTGAGGAAGCTCATACGGCACTAGTGAGCTAACGCTTTGACCACAGGACACAAAACAGACTCAAACACCCCTCCCACAACAGACCTGTTTGCCACTAAGCTGGTAGAAGGAAAGCTTCTGACCCCAGTCTGCCACAGCCAGAACATCATTGCGGTCATCTCTGAAGAGAAAAGGAAAAAAGAGTGGTAATTCTGCAGCCATTTATTAATAAATTTATTCAAGGAGCAGAACCAAGTAATGGGATAGCAGAATCTACTTCATATTACCCTCCAAACCACGACAAGCAGAAAGGACAGCAGATAGATACATCCTGCCATTTAAAGCTGAGGTAGGGAGCTTGGGGACAGAAGAGTCAGTCTTTGCAGGAATAACTGCAAAGCTTGTGGTGTCACTTCACCTACAGCTGCACAAGCAGTGCGCAGAGTGGAGCCAGTGGTCCCTGAACAGCCCCTGCTCCTTGATCCTGGCCTCAGCCACAGGAGCACACTGCAACAAAGCCCAAACTGCTGAGCAGGGGTGAACCACAGCCATCAGCGTGTGGGGTGAGGGAACAGATGCATGTCTGTGTGAGACTAACAGCAGACCCAGGAAAGGCTTCAGGTCTCCAGGCTGTTAACTCAGGTACTCCAACATGATCCGTTCAGCTGGGAGTAAGATATGGGCAACCCTGACCCTTCTCCACAGCACCTTGCCCAGGGGTGAGATGGCAATTGAACCTTCTGCTGCAGCCATATGCTGAACGAGGAGGAAATGGAGACAAGCCCTGATAGGAAGGTAACTGCTGAGTAAGCACACCAAAGTAGTGGTCCCAAAGCCAAAACTCCCCATACAGAATCGCTTACAAACAGGTAACGCACACGGCATTAACCTGCTTCAGCAGGGGTAAGAGTCCAGCCTTTCTGCAACCAATCATCCAAGGATCATCTAGTCAAAAGGAAAAAAGGAAGGACCAAGCTATTTACCTGGATGGATTCCAACAGATTGACCATACTGGAGATGAAGCCCCCCCAGCACGCTCAATCTTAACTTTCTCTTCACCGTTTTTATTCCTGATGCTGACGGTGCCGTTGAACATCCCCAAGGCAAGGTACTGGCCATCGTTTGTCCAGCTGGTAAGACACACATACTGAAGAGCAAACTACCAACAAACAAGCAGCAGGAAGGTAGGATGGCACAGCATACTCAAACAGGGATGATAGATGGAAATATCCTCCTAAGAGGGAGTTCTGGGAGGTAGCCAGCAATCCTACAGTTTGTTTATGCATCTAAATCCACATTTATGGCAACAGCATGCACTACAGTAAGAACATTTTATAATACACACAGAAATAAAAAAATGTAGAAATAAAAAGAAGCTATCATCTGCTTGCAATACTTCTAACATGTGCTAAGTAACAGATACAATTTTGGGGATGACAGTGCTGGCAGCAGACCAAGCTCTTTTAGAAGCCACATTTGCAGCGCTGATCAGACAGAGCTGCACGGCACGGGACTGGGAGACCTGGTTTCTCACTCCTCTCTGCTGCAACTGGCTGGGTGACTTTACACAAGTGACATCCCTGTTTCAGGTTCCCTGTACCATCACTATCTCCTTTCACTACAAATGCTTACACAGGAGACAAACAGCTCTGCAAACAAAGAATAGATTGTTCTTCCTCTTACTTCATTTTACTGTTACTGCACAAGACGGCTAAACAGAGGAAGTCGAGACACTTGCTCAACACCAGGACACCTGATGCTTTCAGAAGAATTCAGTTATAAACAGCACTAAATAAAAACTTAAAGCCCTTTGCTATTAAAAATATAATATAGAAAAAAAAGCCCTGAGAAGACTGCACAAGAAAACAAGTCATCTCTGGTGAGCACCAGTCACATTCCTACTGGGGCATTACAAATGCTGCTCAGGCAGCTTCATGATGGCAGCAGTGAAGCAGCACAGCGTGCACAGTGCTGCCCAGCACCAAGGTGGGACAGCTACTCAGTACTGTCTCTGCACACACTGAACTATTCCACTTGGATTTCCTTTTCTTGAAGCTTGCATATTATTTTGGATAGTCTGTACTGAGACTAACTTAAGTGACACAGGTAATCCTTAAAACTTACCTACAGCAAGTAATCTTACTGCTGGTTTTATGTTTAGAGACAGACTTCTGTTCAGGAGACCACAAGCCTTAATGACACAAACAAACAAACCAAAGGGAGTTACAAACAAGCAGTTACCAGGGCTCAGCTAGAAGCCAATACTGTCAGAAGAGCCAGATTTGACTTCAGAGGAATCAAAGCCTCATCCACCACTAGAAGGACATTTAAATATATATAAATATATATCAATAAACAGGGGAGGAGGGGGTAGTATCCATCTGAACAACAGAGAGGGTGTCTCACAAAACCCATGGTCACAGAGCAGTACATTCTACCCTGTGGCTCCTCACTGCACCACCCTCTCCAGCTGAGTCTGAGCGAGGTTGGTGAGTATCCCATGTTAGCTAACTGTAGGTAGCTTTGTTTCTTGTCCTTCTGGGTATACAGAGTTGTACCTGTCTGCAGTCAGCTTAGCTGTACAGCTTTAACAGAATTTACTGGTGTAATGGGAAAGCTGGAGGAAGAAGCCATACCAAAATCACTGGAAGAGCAGGATGCCAACTGGTGAGTAAGAGGGTTGTATGACACGCACTGTATGGAGTCATTGTGCCTAGAATGAAGTTACAGTCATATTTCAGTAAATCATTCTTAAATGCCCCCTTTGCTTTCAGCAACAGCACCAAAAGGTTTACTACAGGCCAGAAATAATGTGATCAGTCTGTATGACACCAAATCAATCTGCAATTACTGTAAACTCAATCAGTGATAAACCTTTAAAAACCCTGTCTCTAAGTGATGTGATTCACTGCATTTCATCAAGATTGAGCTAAGAATGTACAGAGATGGATTGTGAAATATGATTAAGGGTTCTATCTGAATTCTAAAACAAGCACTCTTGTGTATGTTCCTAGTACTACATGAGCTCGTGCATACTAAGTAGTAATGAAAGTACACACACGTGTTCAGAAGCAGAATTTGAGGATGTTGCTTATGAAGGGTATGAAAACAGAGCCAGGAAAAAAGATGGAAAATACTAAACCTTATCTTTAATTTGGTCTTGGAACCAGAATTATATTACTTGTTAAACAAGATCGGAGTCATATTCTGTTTCATTTTACTTCTATCTATAGAGTTTCCTCAGTGCTCCACCAGCCCTCTAAACTCAGAGATTTATCTACACTTCCAAGCCCTTTATGCCTGTAATTGCTTTCCTGCCTCAGATACTCCGACTGTTCTCATCCTCTCCTCTCTACCACCCACCCAGGAGCGCTCCTGTGACCTCAGCCAGCCATCTCCCCAGTCTAACAGCACGGACTGACAGCTGAAGCATGTAATCAAAGCCTGCTCTGAGCAGCACAGCACTGAACAGCATCACTTACGTGTATTTCAGGATTCCTTCTAGCTTTGAAGTCCAAATTATCACACTTTTATCAGCAGAGCCAGAGGCAAACCGCTTGCCTGGGGATTAGAAAAAATTTAAGTCCCACACGTACAAGAATCACTTTCACTGCAAACGCTCCATCAAAGAGAGAGCAAGAGGGTCTTGAACTTGACAAGGCTCAAGCACTGAAGGGCTGCAAGTGCCTTGATGTGACTGTGCATCTCCAGCTAGGTGAAACTCCAACAATTTTGTTTGGTTACTCCGACAGAGCACGCTTCACCACAGTCCAGCAGTGCACCCAAGCAGCCAGTCAGTCACTGGCTAGAGGTTTATGAGAGCAGTGTCAAGTGGAAAATGGTCCATTTTCACAGGCATCACCTCTAACCTGAGCAGCAGTACTTGAGAGGAAGCCCTCTGAGCCCACAGACACTGAGTCCCCACAGAATGAGAATCAGAAGCAATCAAAGAAGCAGAAGCCCAACCAGGTCTGTGTGAGCAAGGTACCGTGTGAGGGCTCAGAAGGTCAGGGAGCTCTGGGATAGAGGAACCATGGGAATAAAGTCAGAGGCAGGCAGAGTATGAGAAGAAGGGTCTCTGGGATAAGCCTCCTCCTCAGATCACCCCACAAATATAAACTTCACCACTACTCAAGAACAGTTCTTGGACCAACAGGGAGCCCTACATGTAAAAACATGGTACTTCTGCAGGTAGCATTTGTACAGCAGCCCAGACCCTGAATGAAAGAGCAAACAGACACCAGCACTTAGAGACACGTTTAAAATACTATCAGAGAAACTACCTCAACTTGTCTGGTTACCAACTGGCAAGGAGGAAAGGAAGACATGTGTGTTACAATCCAGCCTAACGAAGCCCCTGAGTGAGATTTACCATCTTTGGCGTACGCCACGCAGTACACAGTGTCCTTGTGTCCTTTCAAAGGCTGAATTAAGGTTCCATCAGAAGTATCATAGACCTATGTAAATGAACAGGAACAAAACAAATATTCAAACAAAGAAATACCTACAAAGAACTCTTTCAGCAAGGACTAGTATATAAAATTATTGAAGGGCAACATTCTACACTTGCTTTTGTTTGCTGTTTTGCACAGCATACAGCCCACACAAGATAAAACATTTTAAAGTGTAGAAGCAGCTTTCCTTGACATAAGACTTCTTAGAATAGAGTATTAGAAAGCTACCTGCACAAAAGAAATTTCCCAGTGGCTCACTTGGCCAGCTTGACTTACTTCTTTCCCTGCATCAGATGGTTAAACCTAATAAATGACTAGAGAGGACTGTCACTAAATACACCACTCTGCAAGGACCAATCCCAAAAGAGCTCGCTGACCTGCAGTTCTGATCTCCATCTCTATAATCACACCAGCCACATGGCCATCCTGGCAGTTTCTACACCTGCCCCATAGAATCCCAGACTGGTCTGGGTTGGAAGGGACCCCAAAGACCATAGAGCTCCAACCCCCCTGCCACAGGCAGGGCCACCAACCTCAGGCCTGGAGCTACACAAGGTTGCCCAGGAAAGCTCTGCAGGAGCCCTGAGCAGCAGAGTCTGGAGCGGCTCCTGCTGATGGGTGAGCAGCAGGTGAGCAGACCCACGGAGGTGCAAGAGCTCAAGTTGAGGGTTCTCACAAAGCAGGGCTGGCAGTTTGGGTTTCCTGCCCTTTTCAGAGAGTCCCATGAAACATGTAACCACGCAGCACTTGCTACACCACATCACTGCTGTGCCTGGACACAGGTGAATGGATCTCAAACTGCAGGGTGAGGTACAAGGGGGCCAGATGACACGAGTAACTTAAATCTCCTTACTTGTGGAGGTAGAGCTTAAAGCTTGGTAAGAAACACTGGAAAGCTTCAAAACACTTTGCAGTGAGCCTGCATTAATATGCATGCAGACACGAGCCTGGACGAGTAGAGATAAGAGGATTTTTGGTAGGTCACATTCATAAGCTAATGTGCAAGAGATCACGTTTGTGCAGCGGTACGTGCCAGAGGAGAGCAGTCTCCCTACCAGCAGCCTATTTCCAGCAGCGATTATCAACTGGGTCCCATCCGGCTTGAAGGCGAGATCGTAAATGCTGAGGAAAACAGGAGGAACAGGCGCGTTAGCAGGCAGAAGGCACCTCCTCCGGCTCCTGAGCGCACCCCAGCCCAGAGCCCTCGGACACCGCCCGCCACACACCGGGGCCTGCCCGCCGGGCGGGACGGCCCCCCGGGAGGCGGAGCGCCTCAGGGACCGGCGCGGGCTGCGGGGCCCTGGGTGAGCACAGCCGGCGGGCGCTGCGGCACCGATCACCGGCGTCAGCCCGGAGGCCGCGGGTCCCGCTGCCCCGCCCAGGGCAAGGCCAACCGGCGGGAACGGGCCCACCCGGCCCGGGACTCCCGCGCCGTGCGGCGGGGCAGGGCCCGGGCGGTGCCGGCGAACGCGGAGCGGGCCGCCCAGCTCCGGGGAGGCGCCCCCGCTCCGCCCGCAGCCGCTCCCACCGCCCGGGCCGCTACCGCCGCTCCTCCACAGGCCCGGCCCCGCGCCAGCCCAGTTCTACCCCCGGGGCCGCTCACCACTGCTCGGCCTTGTCGCGCCAGGTGAGCGCGGCCCGCATTAGAGCCGAGCCGAGCCGAGCCGAGCCGAGCCGAGCCGAGCCGAGCCGAGCCGAACACCAGCACCACCGCCGAGCGCTTGTTTATAGCCGTCCCGCCGGCACCAAGGGCAACACGCATGCGTACAGAGGCCCGCCGGTCCTCCGCTACGCCAGGGGGCGCCCGCCGGCGGGACCACCATGCGCTTGCGCAGGACAGGACGAAGGCGGGAAGCGGCCAGGGAGAGCAGCGCCATGGCGGCGGGCGGGTAGGCGGTGGCTCAGGCGGGCGGCGGTTGAAGCGCAGCGCTCGCTGACGGGCCGCGGCGGCGGGGAGTAGTGTTGAGGCCCCCGCGCGGGGCCGCTTCCCCCTCAACACCCCTCCCCGCCGCCGCGGCCCGTCAGCCGGTGACCCAGCGGAGGCGGCCGGGGTCTCTGCCCGGTGAGGCCGGGGCGCGGCCCGCGGGTGTGTAACGTGTGTGGGGCCCCCCAGGCGAACCCCTCGGGTCCCCCGCAGCTCGGTGCGGCTGCTGCCCGCCACACGGGTGCTTGGGATGGGGTGGGCAGCGGTGGAGCCGCCGGTAACGTTCTCTTCTTTCCCGCCACAGTGCTGAGGGAAACAGGCCGCGGCCAGTGAGGGCACTGGTGGGGCGGCTGCGGAAAGCTGGGTGGGCGGCGCTGAAAGCAGAAGGCGGTGATTGTACGGCTCCTCTGAGGAGTGTCCGCACCAGGGTGAGAAGATCCGGTGCTGCGGCTGCTGTGGGAGATGGTTCGGGGAATGGGGCTTGTCCAGGCCTGGCTGCAGCGGCTGGTGAAGAGGAGGGGGATGGAGACACACAACCTGGAAATGGACGCCTGCAAGATGGTACATCTGCTCCAGACAGCAGAGAGGTGACTGGGAATGGTGTAAAACCAGAGGGGTGCTTGAAAAACGGAGAAGGGACAGGTGGAAAAAGTGTTCAGGATAAGGAAACTGCAAAGAGCTCAGCAAAGAGGGGTCGGGGTAACAGCCAAAGGAGACGACAGAGAGGAGGGCTGCGTGACACAGAGGGAGCCGAGCGCCTTCAAAGGAAGAAGCTGTGTCGAAGGACAGACAGGCCTGTGGCTGATGGCCAGGGCCCAGAGGATCAGAACACAGACCCTACAGACACTGGGAAAACTCGGCTAAGAATTCCCAGGTCACGGTCAGACACACGGCCAAGGACTGTGACAACTCGCTCGCAGAGGAAGCTGGAGAGCCTGGCAGAGGAGGAATGTGTGGAGAGGCGTTTTAACGACACGTCTGCAGAACCTGAGGAGGAGAGCAATGGATTGAAAACAGGGAGAGAGACAGATCGAGGGAATCCAGGTAACCAGGATACTCAGTCTGATGCTGAAACGGATGCTGTGTGACAGGGAAAGCTCCACAGCACGTAAGGTGCTGCCAGGAGTATGGTGGCTTTGAGCAGAACGTGATCCTAACGGTCTGCTGGGGCTTCTCCTTGCTGCATCAAGCAGTGTTCTGTGTCGGGTCTGAATCCACCTCACTTCTTTATCCAGCAGCATTTAACTTAGTGCAGGTTTATTCACAACTGTGACTTACTCTACCCATCTCTTTAGCTGTCCAGTGTAATACAACAGTTACCTTTGCTGCACGAGCTCTTTTAATATTGCATTAAATAATTAATAGTGTCAGTTGGGTTCATAAAAAAAGCTGGGTTTGGTTTGTTTCACGTGCCAGAGCGTGGGGACAACATCTATCCTTGGCTGCAGTTTGAGCCTGTTTCCTCAGGCTGTGGCAAAGGAACAGTTTGTCTTCCCAAGACTTCTCACAGACTCGAAATGCAGAGGGGTGCTGGGCACGGCCAAAGCACGTTTGTGTCCTGCAGACCTAGAGGAAATCCCAGTATTTCCATAACAACACAAGGCAGGAGTGGTGTGTGAAAAGCAACAGCAAGATCCTTGGGGTTTCTGGGTTTGATGCTGAAGCACTGCTTATTGCTGCTTCTTTGCAGAAGAGCCTGTCCCACGGACACAGGTGGAGAGGAGGAAAACGAGTCCCTATTTTTCAAGTAAATACAGTAAAGAAGGTAAAACACTCTTTAGGAAATAAATCTGTGGGGAGGAACAGGATGGCTTCAGGGAAGTGATGTTGTGGAAGATTTCTCCCAGGCTTGGGCTGGCTGTGCCTAGGTGCCATCAGAGAGCTCAGCACTACTGCTGGTCTTGTCCCGTTCCAAAGCTTGGTGGCTCGTGGCTTGTGGGTGTATCCAGTGCCTCAGCAGCTCTTTCGGCAGCTGCGAGGCGATGGGGTGAGGCTGTTTTGGGGAGACCTCTTCAGGCTGCTCTCCTCAGGAAGCCGAGCACAGGGGCACGCATGGGCAGCCTGTGCCAGGGCACGGCTGGTCCCTTGCAGGTCTGTAGAGCTCCTCTCTGAATTGCCATGGCTCCCTCCAAGGGTAGGGCCCCCACAAAGGTGAATCTGCTTTAAAACCTCTTCCATGTTTAGAGTTCTTTTGCTTTAAATCCATCCTCTATTTCTCAATAAATGATCCTGTACTGCCTCTGTGTACAGCTCCCAGCCCACCCAGGAGGAAGGCCTTCAGAAAATGGACTCCTCCACGTTCTCCTTTTAATTTGGTCCAAGAAACACTTTTCCACGATCCATGGAAACTTCTCATTGGAACCATATTTCTCAATAAGACATCAGGTAAGTAGAGGAACATAGTGTTGTGTTGTGTAAGTTTTGGGGTGGCAGTGCAGGGTCAGAACAGCTGCCTTTAACTGGTGTCAGTAAACAAACAGAGGCACAGTACCTTGTGTTGGGGTAAAAGCATTAAATCATTTGCACCTCTTGCCCCAGAAAAAGCTGGCTTCAGAAGAAGAGACTGGCCTGCAGAGCCTTCTGTTCACACTGATTTCTCTGACTAGGTAAAATGGCAATTCCTGTGCTCTGGGAGTTCCTTCAGAAGTACCCCTCTCCTGAAATAGCCCGGGCTGCAGACTGGAGAGAAATGTCAGAGCTGCTGAAGCCCCTCGGCCTGTACGAGCTCAGAGCGAGAACGATCATCAAGTTCTCAGGTAGGCTCTCCTGGACGTGCCTGGGTGGCGCTGGCAGGGCCAGGGCTGCTGCTGTCACACAGTGTCCTCTGGCTCTGCCTCCCCTCGGGTTCTGCCCAGCTTCGGGGGGCGCTGGCATGGCGTGTGCAGAGTGAGATACCCTGTGAGCTGTGCACGGGGCTGTGTCCGGGAGGCTGCTCGGAGTGGAACAGCCTGCCAGACTTGGTGTGGTGTGCTGCAGCACGCTGCTCATGGGGGCTCTGTGCTGTCCTGTGTCTGGTGACCCCCAGAAGCCTCTCCCAGGCAGGTTTGCTCTGTCATCCTGGTATTCTCTGTACTTTGAATAAAAGTCTTCTGTGGGCTCTGAGGAGAGAGATTGAATTAGAACTCACCCTTAGCAATAAGGTGTTTAGGATGTACCCCATAGGGATTCATTGCCTGCTTTCACCAGGAAATAGCTAAAACTTGTGTTTCTCACTTAAAACGTTCGAAAGGAGATGTGTTGCAATAGCAGAGCACCAGGTCTTTGTGCAGAGGAGCGTTCTGTGCCCCCTGCTGCAGGCAGTGAAGGCCCTGACCCTGCGTTGCAGATGAGTACCTGAGCAAGCAGTGGAAGTACCCCATCGAGCTGCACGGCATCGGCAAGTACGGCAACGACTCCTACAGGATCTTCTGTGTCAACGAGTGGAAGGAGGTGGGTGGTGCTGCTGGCGCCGGGCTCTGGCCTCATGGGGCTGGGACCTGTGGGCTCCTGGGACCTTAAAAAAATGGGAATTTTTACATCTTCAGTGGGTTGAATCCCCAGAACGCACCACTCTTGCTTTAACCCCGGGGGTAACTGAGCACCGCTCACCCCTCCCTACCCCAGGGGATGGGGAGGAGAATGGGAAAAAAGCCTCGGGGGTTGAGTTACACAGTTCAGTGGGATAACAAAGGCAGAGGAAAACCGTAATCCTTGTAGCAATAATAATGATACACACCAAAACATGATGTGCGAATGCTGTCACTCATCAGATGGGGAAGGACAAACCCATCCCGATCCCAGTCTGTTTCCCAGCAGTGATCCTGCCTCCCAGCTCCTTCCCAGCTCTGCCTGGAGCAGGATGTGGTGTGGCAGGAATGCCCATGGGCTGCTCAGGGCTGGCTGTCCTGGCCCTGCTCTCCAGCTCCTCGTGAGCCGAGAAGGCCTTGGCTTGGTGTGGGCACTGCAGCCACCCAGCCGAACGCAGGGCTGGGCACAGCACTGGGAGGTGGGTGGGTCAGCACGGTGCTCCAGGGCAGGCGCTGCAGGGATCTCAAACTCTCTGCTGTTGCAGGTACAGCCGCAGGACCACAAGTTGAACGTGTACCACACCTGGCTCCGGGAGAACCAGGAGAGGCTGAGCATCGACTGAGGGAGTGCCCGGTGCCCCCGCGGCGCCGCTTGGCCCTGTGTGTGCGCCGTGCCCCGCGCGGGCGGCCGAACAGCACGGTCCCGCTGCCTTTTAATAAATGTGTAGCAGATCCGTGGTGCCAGCTGGCTGGGGCAGCCTGGGGGTGGGACGGGGCTGGTGGCACCATTGGCCTGGCAACGAACGGCAGCCCATGGGCAGCCTCCTGTCATGGGTGTCACCCCTGGCCCTGCTTGGCACAGCAGCGTCTTCCCAAACTGCTGCCTGCCCTCCTGGCCAGAGCCAGGCGAGGAGAGGCCCCATCTGGGCCACCAGCTGTTGCTGGCACAACCAGCAAGAGCCAGACTGGTGCTGAGCCTCAGACCATGCCATCTGAAGCACAGACGCCTGCACCCAGGTCAAGGCTGGCTCAGCTGTGCCGGCCCAGCCCCAGGCAGTGAATTGGTTGTGCTGCACCTCAGGCTCTGCTGCCTGCCTTGCAGCAGCCCCCGAGGGAGTCAGCAGCCCCAGGGCGCAGCAGGTGACCCGCAGAAGCTGCAGGCTTGGGCCGGGGAGGGGAGCAGCTCTAATCTCAGCTCAGAGCATTGGGGAGGTAGGCAAAGGGGTGATGGGAAAGAACAAAGTGCAGAGCAGACAGGAGGGCTGAAAGCAAGTCAGCTGTGACCCCCAGCCTGGGCCTGTGCTGCTGTCCTGCCCTGGGACCCTCTGGGGCCCTGCCCCAGGCTCAGCCCCTGCCAGCACCGTGGTTCTGGTGATGGTGGCCTCGGGCTGTGCAGCGAGGGGCAGGGTATCCGCTCCCGGGGTAACTTCGGGCATTTGTAAATCACGTTTAAAAGGACAAACACACCCGATCCGTGCAGCAAACCTGGGTCTGGCACGAGGGAAGCCGGGTTAAAACTCCAGTCGCTGGCTGGCGGCTGCGCCCGGGGGAGGCACCGGGGGGCCGCAGCTCCGCCTGTGCTAAACCGCTCGCAGCTCCGGCAGCTGGTTCCTGCGGCTCGGCCCCGCCACTCGCAGCGCGGCTGCCCGGCCTGAGCCCCCGGCCCCGGCTCCGGCTCCGGCTCCGGCTCCGGGCCGCCCCGCAGAACGACGCGCGGATGCAGCTGGCGCAGGTCGGACGCCCCGTCAGCTGCGGCTGGGCTGGGCTGAGGGCCGGGGCCGGGCGGGGCTGAGGGCCGGGGCCGGGCTGGGCCGGGCTGGGCTGGGCTGAGGGCCGGGGCCGGGCGGGGCTGAGGGCCTGGGCCGGGCTGGGCCGGGCTGGGCTGGGCTGGGCTGGGCTGAGGGCCGGGGCCGGGCGGGGCTGGGCTGGGCTGAGGGCCGGGGCCGGGCGGGGCTGAGGGCCTGGGCCGGGCTGGGCTGGGCTGGGCTGGGCTGGGCTGAGGGCCTGGGCCGGGCTGGGCCGGGCTGGGCTGGGCTGGGCTGAGGGCCTGGGCCGGGCCGGGCTGGGCTGGGCTGGGCTGGGCTGGGCTGAGGGCCTGGGCCGGGCTGGGCCGGGCTGGGCTGGGCTGGGCTGAGGGCCGGGGCCGGGCGGGGCTGAGGGCCGGGGCCGGGCGGGGCTGGGCTGGGCCGAGGGCCGGACCCGCCGCTCCCGCAGCCGGTCGAGGCTCCGGACGCGGCCGGGCCCCGGCGCGAGGCCGGGCTGCGGCTCCGCCCTTCGCGCGCCTCTGCGCTCGCGCCCGGCCACGCCCCGGCCCTCGCGCTGCGGGAGGAGCCTCAGGGCCGGGCCGCCGCCCCGCCAGGGGGCGCCCTCCCGCACAGCGGGCCTGGCGGAAGCAGCGCTGGCGCCCGCGCGGACGCAGCCTGGCGGAAGAGGCGTCCGGCAGGTCCTGGCAGCTCCGTGCTGCGGCGCGGGTCGGGACTCTCGGGAGCCTCCGCCGGACCCAGCCCCCTCGGCGCGATTTCCCGGCGCGTCCCGGCGTCCCGCGGGGCCGGTTCCCGCTCTGCGCAGCCGCGGAGCCGCGCGTGCCTGGCAGGACCGCCCGCGTATCCCATAACCCCGCGCGCGCCCCGCCCCCCTCTCTCGGCCGGGCCTGCGGCGGACGCGGCCATCGCCACCCGGTGAGTCCGCCGCCATCCGCCGCCATCCGCGCCCCGCGTCCCGCCGCCCGCCCCGGCCCCCATCCCGCGGGGCCCTGCCCGGGGCGGGCGGTGAGGCGGCGATGCGGCGGCCGCGCGTTTCCCCGCAGGGCGGGAGCTCGGGCGGCCTGACCGCGCCGGGCCCGGCGGCGGCTCCGGCTGCGCCGCGGGGTTGGGGCGGGCGGGCCCGGCCGGGAGCCGGAGCCGCGCGGGTGACCTCCCAGGATCGCATCTGGAGAGCTGCCGGTGCTCTGCCAGCTTCGGAGGCGGGAGGCAGAGACACTGCAGATGGAGACCCATTCCCTCGCTGGCCTCCGGCGCGGGCAGCGGGCGGAAGACAGTCTGCGACACGCTGTAAGGCGGCTGCGGTGCCCCCCCCGCCCCCGCCCCCTGCCTCACTGCCGCCCTGTCTGTCCCAGGCGCCATGCCCGCCCTCAGGCCTCTCGTGAAACCCAAGATCGTCAAGAAGCGGACCAAGAAGTTCATCCGCCACCAGTCTGATCGCTATGTCAAGATCAAGGTAAAAGAACCGCCCGGAGCTCGTTGGAAAGGGAACTCCGGGCGGGCGGACGGGGCTGCCGGCAGCTTTAGGGCTGATGCCGCATGCAGGTGCAGGGGCTCGGCTCAGGCTTCGGGCCCTGCTGTGACAGCCGGGTGCTGCGGGCTTTCAGGAGTCGGCTCTGACCCCGGGCCGGTCCCCTGGGGCTGATCTGGCTCTGTGATGTTTAACAACTCCCGCATCTCTTCAGCGCAACTGGCGTAAACCGAGAGGCATCGACAACAGAGTCCGCAGGCGGTTCAAGGGCCAGATCCTGATGCCCAACATCGGCTACGGCAGCAATAAGAAGACGAAGCACATGCTGCCCACGGGCTTCAGGAAGTTCCTGGTCCACAACGTCAAAGAGCTGGAGGTGCTCATGATGAGCAACAAGTAAGTGTGCGGGGCCTGGGCGCTGCCACCTGTGCCAGGCTGTGCTGCCAGCCCCTCGCAGCGCTGGGTCAGGAGGCCAAGAGGCCATGCAGCCAGGAGAGGATGTAAGTGGGAGACAGGGAGGGTCTTGCTTTTAAGAACATGAATGAAGGTTGTGGGGGTTTCCTCAGCGCCCCTGGTGGGAGGGCACAGGGTGTGTCCTGGGGCTGGCAAACTGGTCCCTTTGGCCAAAACCCAACACGACAGCAGCAGTGGTAAGCAGTGCTGTACCCACGTCGCTGGAGTGATCAGAGCTGTGGCTTGGTACCTGTTCAGACACGGGCCTAAATCTTGTAAGGCTTTTTCTTTCGAGTGAAGTAGTGAGAGTAGCAACCAACACCACTAAAAGCTGCTTCCTGGTGACTCCAGCCAAGAGAGGAAAGCCGAGCTGCTCTGGAGGCGAGCTCCTGCAGCAGGCCGGAGCGTGGGAGCTGCGTGGTGCTGCGTGTGGGCTGGGCTGGGCGTGCTGTGCCCTCTGCAGTCAGCCCGAGGTGCTGCCTGCTCCCCACAGGTCGTTCTGCGCAGAGATCGCTCACAACGTCTCTTCTAAGAACCGGAAGGTCATCGTGGAGAGAGCGGCTCAGCTCGCCATCAAGGTCACCAACCCCAACGCCAGGCTGCGCAGCGAGGAGAACGAATAAACGCCTTCTGCAGCTGCCCTGTATTTAATAAAGTGTAAAACCAAACTCGGCTGGGTGTTTGGAGGGGCCCCACAGAGACCTTGGCTCGGTGCCTGCATGGGGGGTGGGTTCAGCATGCAGGGTTCCACCCCAGCTGCTGCACAAGCCTGGCTGCCCCTGTCCCCTGGTGATGTCCCTGTCCCCCAGTGCTGTCCCTGATCCAGTGGACGTGGCAGGACACAACTTCACCAGTGTATCTTTATTTTTTACACCACTCAAACAGCACGGATGTTCTTTCACACAGCACTATCAGTATTTTTCACATCAACCACTCTGTCAATAAAAGGGGAATAAAAGCTCGTTACAGCTCCCTGGCTACAGGCAGCGTGGCACACGGCCTTGGGCTCCGACTCGCTGTTACAGCCTCTCCATCACTGCAGACTTCCCTCTCCACAGGGCAAAGCAGGATTGGGACACAGCCGGGTGCTGTGTGTTCCCAGGGCAGGCTGGGCACTCACACTGCTGCCACAAGCGCGGCTGCTGGTCGGCAAGCAGAGCTCAGCACCGGTCGGTGCCTGGCACACCCACAGCTCTCGGGGAAGGAGGAGCCTGTGAGAGCAGAGAAGCTGTGTCAGGTCTGCTGCTGGGATGCCATCCAGTACCCTCTGCGTGAGGATGGCTGCCTGAGGTATTTTGCAGTCAAAAGGGTAAAAATAAAGGTGAAGCGAGTCAGGGTGCTGTGGCTGCATGTCAGGAACCCCACGCTGTGGGGCGGGTGCCCAGGCTGAGCCGGGGTGGGTACAGGGAGGCCCCACGCCGCCCCCGCAGCCCAGCCCCTTCCAAGGGGGTGACCAGGAGGTTTCAGCCATCTCAGTGAAACACTAAAAATACATTCTTCAGGCAATTCTAGGTAGAAAGTGCATGTGCAGTGCTTAAAATAAAAAACATTTTAAACTCTTTGTACTACAGTAAGGAAATACACCAGGAGTAACCTGCCTTTCTCATGGAACCACGCTCAGTTTAGGGTGCTTTGTACACCTGTAAAAACATGCTGAAAGATTCTACTGCTATAGCCACCTTCCACCCCTCCCCTGCAAAAGGATGCACTTCCCTTCTCCTGTAGCTCGTTATGGTGGCTGCTGGAACCAGCCCTTCTCTGCTGTGGGTGCCCAGGGACGTGTGAGTGGCTGCTGCAGCAGAGACCAGCACAATGATGCTCCTGATGCCTCTCCTCAGCCCATCCGTTGTCCCCACTGGCTCCAAGTGCTGCGAGGGTGGGAAGGTGGTGCAGGAAGGGGCAGCTCTTAGCTCATGTCCATCGCCTCTGTGCTGGGCAGGGAAGTGGAATCCTTCTGAATGCTCTCAAAAAGCAACACCATTTCAGGATTGGATCTGATCTGAGATGAAAACTCGGCCATTGCTGGGCTTTTCTCTACTTCAGGGATGGTCAGGAGAGCAGCTACTGCTCTCATGGCAGAGCGCTTCAGCTCATCCTGCTTCTCAAACTCCTGTTTCACAGAGCCAGCCTTTACCTACAAAGCCAAAGCACCATGTTCAGTTGGCATTCAGGGAAGATGGTGGAGGCAGGAAGGAAAGCAGGTTATGCTCTAGCTGGGGGCGGGCAGGGAGCGGGCTGCTCAGCAGCGAGCCATGGTGGCTGCGTGGCAGAGCCCAGCCCACAGCCCACTGCCTGCTCTTACCTTCGTGGAGCAGGTGGCGCGGAGCGGCTCAACCAGCCGCTCGAGCCGCTGCAGCACGGCGCTGGGACAGAGCGCTGCCAGCCGGGCCAGCACGATGAACGTCAGCATCTGCAGGGGGAGAGAGCACGCTGCTGGCTGCACCCTCAGCACGGACCCGCTCTGCCGGGGCCCTGGGGTCGTTCTGCCTGTGCCGTGCCGCTGCACCCACAGGTGGCGAGGGGCTGGGTGCCCCTGCAAGGGGCTTTGCCAAGAGCATGAGGAAAAGCCCCACTGGCAGCACAGCTGGGCCGTGGTGCTCTGCCTGGGGTGTCTGGAGAGGCTCTGAGAGAAAGGGCAACGCTCAGCACACGGCGTGCTGGTGCTGCACCCACAGCTAAGAGAGGGTAAATCAAATAACAGGGTGAAGAGGACATGGTGCTTCCTATTAAGCTACAAGGCCACCAACAATGACACTGCTCGATTCTTTTAATAGGGCATCACTGGCCCCACTGAGCAAGCGGCCACGCAAGGTTTAAAGAAGGAACTGACTTGAAACTTCAGTGAGCTCCCTATGGAAGCAGCTACACCAGTGTTACATTTTCAAGGCCACCACGGTCAAACTAGAGCCAGACAATGTCAGATGAGAGGCTGCAGCAGTTGCAGAGACAAGGAAATGGCACATCTGGCACACCGCTGCGGTGACACACCGGCTCAGTTTGACCACAGGCCCCAGAGAACCAGTACCCTCAGAGACATCCCCACCCTCCAGCAGCTCAGCACCCACCCGAATGTCGTAGTGATCCTTCAGCCCGTCCTCCACGTGGTTCAGGTACTCGTAGATGTCCAGCCTGTCCAGGCAGCTTTCCAGCAGCGTGTACATGCACTCAAAGGCAGCTTTCCGCACGTCAAGGCCGTCGTCCACCGTGTGCTTGAATGGCCCCATTTCTACCTTAAACAAGAGAGAGCCCCACAGCTGTCACCTAACAGCAGGCAGGGTGACAGCTTCACTGCAGCCACACGGCGCCACTGGTGCTGAGCCCAGGTGCTGACTTACCTCCCGGATGAGCTCCCTCCTGACCTTGGTTTCACTATACAGCCCAGGGAGAACCGTGCTCAGTAAATCCCGGATCAGAGAAGGTTTGTTGTGAGCAGCAGAATTGAACATGGCTAAAGCCACCCGACGAACATTCAGGTCTGGATCCTGGAGGGTTTTCAGGAAGTCACCTGTGGGACAGGAACAGCCCAGTCAGTCCTGCACGTTGAAAGCACATCACAGTGTACTTCAAGGAGCCCAGCTATGAGAGCACCGAGGGTGACACAGCTGTAGGGGCTCAGCCCGACAGGAAAGAGATGCTTTCCCTCCCTTCACCTGGGTTATAGCAAATGGAAGAAACACAACTTCCCTGCATCTGGGCACGAGAACAAACGGTACAGTTCAACCTACCTCACCCTGAAGTCAAATCAGAAGCTCTGGGATTTGAAGAAGTTGGGTTTTGCTTTTTTCCTCACCCAGACCTCACCTGCTCAGACACCTCTGGAACAAGCCCAGTTTTACACAACAGGTCTGAGGCAGAGGCTCCCTACACTCATGAGACCCTTTTAACGTAGGTTCTATTTTACAAGATGCTGCTTGTGAGGAACTGTAACTTGAAATGCAGAAGAAACTTCTGCTCCCTAAAAAACTGTCAGCAACACAACGTGTCCCAGAGCACAAGCAATGAGACGGTGTTCTGTAATCCCAAAAGCAGGGAAACACAGGCAAAACCGAGCTGGATCGGATGAGGGTCACACAGGTGAACAAACCCCTGAGCTGGTAGCCCAGCGCAGCTCCTGTCAGGTCCCGCTGCTGTCTGCAGGAGCCTACCTATGCAGCATTTCAGCAGCGCATCGATGGGCTGCGGCTGGTCTGCGATCGTGAACTTGACCGCGGTTACCACCGTGCTCCGGGCGTGCGGAGAGCCTGCGAGGAACAGGGGAAGAAGAAACAGCGGGAGACAAGAGACAAAATCACTGCTGCAATCCTGAAGGGCATGTTCTACTGCTGGTCACATCACACACACATCTAAGAGAGCAGAGGATCTGTCATAATGACCTCTGTGTTAAATCCTGCCCCAGCACAACCTGCGTGTGCAGTCCCTGTTCCTAGCACCCTCCTGCCCCCTGCACAAACCAGTGCTGCTCAGCTCCCCCCTTGCAGACACCCCTGGTTTCCTGTGTGCCTCTGCAGACTGGCTTTGCTCCCCGTTGTGCCCACCAGCAGTTTCCAACGAGGACTTTCCCACAAAAGCAGGCCCTCCCCCACCCTCCCCGCTGCCCCTCCCCGTACCTGACGAGAGCTGTTCCTTCAGCAGGGGCAGCAGCTCGGCAGGATTCACCAGCGTCAGCTTCCCCAGGCACTCGGCCACCACGTTGCGCGTCCCTTCCTCTGTGCACTCACAGTGCTTGAAGAGCAGAGCCCAGATGTCCTCCACGTAAGGCTTGAGGCCATCGGCCGGTGAGGAGCTGATGGCTTCCTTCAGAGAGTGCAGCAGGAGGTACTGCCTCTTGGGCTGGCTTCCAATCTCCCTGAGCATGAAGGGGAGGTTCTCCTTCAGATTCCCAACGCTGACGTTGCCGAGCGCGTAGGAGGCCGCAGACTTCACCTCTTCGCTGGGGGAGGAGAAGGCTTCCAGGATGACTGTTCTGAGCTCCCTCTGAGCACTCAGGTTTGTGGTGCGCCCCATCTCTGCCAGCGAGAGGAACGCCAGCACTTTAACAGCAGGGCTGGACTTGGGGCTTTTCACCTCCTGGATAAAGTGGCTCACGGTGGCGGGCGCTTCCTTGGGGCAGGCTGAGGACAGGGCTGCCACACACCTGGCAGCAGAGTGGTACGCCTGTTTGTGCAAGGGCAGGGACGCCCCTGCTGCCCCTGAGGAGTAAACAGGCGCAGTGAGCTGCCTCATCAGCTCCGAGTAACCCGTGGTGGCCGCCCTGGTCTGCACCAGAGCCTGGAAGAAGTCGATGATGGCACTCAGGGCCCCACCCTGCAGCAGAGGGGAGTGCACGAGCTGGAAGACCTCTGCAAGGACTGAACCGCTCATCTTGGAGACGCAGGAGGGATGGACCGTGGCCAGCGTGGTCAGGAACACGATGGCCACCTGGGAGACATGCATGTCGCTCTCGGTAATGAGAGTGGGGAGCTCTGTCAGGACAGACTCTACCATGGCAGGCTTGAGGCTGTCGCTGTAGTTCTTCACCAGGATGTCCAGAGCAGTCAGGGTGCTCAGTTTCAAGGCACGTTGATTCTTTCTCAAGAAGGAAGCTAGAATAGGGAAACCTTCCCCTAGGATGGGTCTCAAATCTATTTTCAGTGGAGAACTGGCAATTAAGGTTAATGCTTTGACTGTTGTCAGTCTGGTGATTTCATTTTTGAGCCTCTCCAGGAATATCTTCAAGGTTGGCTGGAGATCAGTGCTTAAGAGGTCTCCCAGGTTGTAAATAATTTGTCCCATGCAGGAGATGGCACGCTCTTTCACCTCCTGGTCAATGTCAGCTGCCTTCAGTCGCTTCAGAGTACCAGGGAAAAGGTCCTTCACAAAGGGCTTGGCATCGAAAGTGCAAGGTTTGTCCAGAGGCCTGATGACTTTCACAAGCTGCTGAGTAACCAGCAGAGCTTCTGAAGTGATCTTATAAAAGGGGTCACCAATACAGGTCACAACAGGAGGCAGTAGGCTTTTGATATGAGGATGAAAGACCTCTGGCTGGTGGTTGCAAAGAAGAACATGAAGGAAAGAGAGAGCATCAATCTTCATGTTGGAGGAGCTGGATTTATCAGCCAAGGAGAAAACAATACCTGTGCAGGAGAGACAAGGATGACTGCTATCTTATTTCAGCAAGTGGCTCTTATCCCACTCCTGCCTTCTCAGAGCAAGACATAAGCAGAATAGGTTTCCTTTCTTTCCTTCTTTCTTTCCTCTCCCCACCCCACGGATACATGCCACTAGAGAGCTGCTCTCCCTGCTGTCCTTCTGCTTTCCAGGAACTGGCAGCTGGGACACAACTGGCTGTTGGGTCAGTCCTGGGCAGCCACGGAAACCACTGGAAAAGTCAGCCTGGGCTGAGCCAAGGGGTGGTCAGCCAGACATGGGCGAGCATGACAAAATGGCTTGAAATCAGGGCTGAGAAAGCCCAGTCTCAGCAACAGGCACTCCAGGTACCAGGAATGCCCCTTCCTGAGTTCTTCCTTCATTCTTCTCCCACCCCCCCAAAAAAAACCCCAGACAACCCAGGGGCTCTATGTCTGTCTAGTACAACTTCTGTCAGCACTGTCTGGAACATAACGTGGACCATTACTGACAGGCTGCCCTTGCAGGAGGTCGTACTCCCAAGTTCTCTGGCTCGTGTTTCAGTTTCCCAGACGAGGCCATGAGAACACGTACAGTGGTACTGCTCACCACCCCTGAAGGCATGCCTGACTCTTGGCTTCAATGTTCATTTGCAATCTATTAATTGGCAAGAGGGAGATGCAGGCCCCAGCACCATGAGCCTTTCAGCAGTGGGATGCTCTGTGCACCTGCTGGCAGGCAGTGAAAGTGGCAGTGCCACTGAGCCGGTCAGTGGAAAAGCAAACACCACTCCTGTCACTGATCTCAGCAGGCTGACAGCAGTTCCAGCTGGCTTCAGAGGAGGCTGGGGCCAGAGCTCCCTACAGCATCTCTTCTGGGGGCTGTGGGAGTGAACCTGATACCCTTATCCTGGCTTTTGGCTGGAGACAGAAGCCAGGACTGATCCGGGAGCTGTTCAGCACATCAACATGTGTATGTCCTGACACTGAGCAGAATGATGCACAGGAATAAAACTGGATCACACAGACAAGGAGCACGTGCGTTAGGAAGGGACTGAGCCAGCCCAGCTCCTCCTCCCCCAGTGCACAGACACTTACCAGGGACAAGTGCAGGGATGTGATCTGCCAGGCAACCAGGAAGGACATTGGCCAGTTCTGTCAGGATGCTGAAGCAACCCTGTCTGGATTTGATGCTCTTCTCTTTGAGCTGCTTGTGCAAGGCCTTGACAATGTTGGGGACCTGCCGTTTGGAAAAGAGCGAGCTTAGAGTTTTACAATCCCTTCCAGGCCTGCTGTTTAAGGATCTAGCCCCATCCCTATATCTAAACCTAAACCTGGACACCCTGCCAGTGCTTCTGTGGAATCCAAAAACAAATCACAGGGCTGAAGTGCGAGTTATTTGAGTAAGCATGTATCTCATGCATGTGAGATGATTATCACTGATGTAATTACATTGCAGCAGGGATTTTAACCCTCCTGCTTCAAGGACTCACCAGTTGGTGGTAACATCTGCCAGAAAAAGCTGCTCTCATGGTCACACTATTCTACAGCAACACGGTTATTGCCCGTGGCTCTTGTTTTCTTCTACGGTGGCGTGAGGGCTGCAGCACTAGCAAGGCCCCTGGGCTAGGCAGCGTCCTGCCCAGCACGCCGGGCTCAACTCTCCTGGCTGTGATTCTCACAGCACCTTTCTCAGCTAAAGCAGTGTGTCAGAAGCATTGTCTGTTTCATCAGTGGTGACATGCAGACTGCCCACAGCCCCAGCAGCCTACCCTGCCTCTTCCCCAACCAGCCCGAGCTGCTGACCAGACCCAAACCCCACCGAGGACCCAGCCGCAGGCCAGAGGCCGACACGGCGCCCACAGGCTGGCCTGCCCCACGCAGCCTGCAAACACTGCCAGCAGCTAGCAGAGAGGGGCAGCCAGGCTGAGCCTCAGCGCTCTCTGCCCAGAGACAAGCAGAAGTGCTCAGCCCTCGGGGCTGGGACCCCTCTGGATGCCTGCCCCACCCAGCCACATGCCTAACCTAACTGCAAGGCGTGCCCACAGGCCACACAGGGCCCACTTCTCTTCACCCCAGGTGCCAGCTCCTCACACACCTGGTTCTGCAGCATTGTCAGGGGAACCTCGTCCTTGCCAGAGGCATCTGCAGCGTGCAGCCAGCTCTGGGCCGGCAGCGTTTGCTTCAGCAAGGAGATATACGCGCTGAAGATGTCAGCTTTGACGTTCTCCTCCCTCTCTTTGAACCTGCTTATCAGGACTGGAGACAGAGTCCTGTAGAAGTCCTGCAGGAGGTCGTGCCTGCTGCTGACAATGGCCTCCAGGCACTTGGCTGCAGACCTGCGGACCTTCCAGCTGATGTCATCATCGTCACTGTACTCATCGTCGCTTTCTGGAGAGACAAGGGAAAACAAGGTGCCCCACTATGAGCAAACTGGAGCTAGAGGATCGCCTGATCCTCAGAGCTTCCCTCTCCAGCTGACCAGACAACATGCCAGCAACTCACACAGACCTGGGGACATGAAACTGTCCTGGACAGCCTCTCCTTACAGACACCACTACCTGCCAGCATGACCCAGGGCTGCCCTATGCCAGGTTCTCCTGCTCCAAGTAAGAGCTGATGGAGAATCAAACTCAGCGTTCCTACTCTTACTGCCTGCTCCAGCTTGGGCATCAAGGCTTTTGTTTTCAACAGCAAATGGGGTTCCCAGGTTTTAAAGCCAGAAATATGTCAATATTTGTCTGAGCAATTCCTGAACAGCAGAGAACAGCACAACGATTGCCTGTGTTACTGGCAGAACATTAACATGTTGTTCAGGAAGCCAGCCAGGATCTTCCCCCAGTCAGTATGAGAGTAAACAAAAATGCCTTTCTTCCAAGGAACTTCTTCTGACTTTTGCTGCCACACTACATGCAGCTACAGACAGAGACCTCATGAAGTGCTGTCTCCAGCTAACAGGCATTAATGTGCCCCTTCTATGTGACCAAGGCTCCACATCCACCTCAAGCTCAGCACGATTCAGAAGATAAATGAAAGGCCTCTGTGGAAGGCAGTGTCACATTGCTTTCACTCATGACCAACGTGTGGTGGCCCAAGACCTTTTTATCCCCAGCACGTTGCTCAGGTCTGTGGCCTTGCTCTCTGCTGGTGTCAAGTATAAAACACACAGCTACTGTACAGTAAAAGTGTAGTTGTGTGGTTAAGTTGCTCTGAAAGCGTTACATCAAGATTGCAGACTCATTTCAAACAGGAGCCCAGGATGAATCCTTTCCTGCTAAAAACAAAGCCACCCCCTGGCAATGAGGGACACAAGAGCAGAAGTGCAGGTGCTGAAGGATGAGCCTGGCTGGCTGTGGTGCTCAGGAGCAGCGTGCCTGTGTGCAACAGAGGCAGGAGGAAGCAGTGCAGGACCACACAAAGCCACAGCCTGACAAAGCAGCACAGTTCTAATGTGCCCTGCAGCACGCTGCTTGCTTGTCTAACTCCCCCTGTGACCAGGGAACACAGGAGCATAACCCAATTAAAAGTAACATGACAGAGGGTGAGAAAGCAGGAAGGGGAGAAATGTTAACCCAGTGTTGTGCTTGCACAGCCATCCTCACAAGCAGGCACCTTGCTCTTCATCCTCCCCGTTTTCAGTTTCCATCATCTCTTCCTCCTCCTCGTTATCATAGTTGTAGTTTGGGTCAAAGGTGATGTACTTCAAACACAACCCCATCACATTAGGGATGTGGGGGTCCATCTCCTTTGGGCACCTGTTGTGACAGAAATTTAAAGAGTTAAAGTAAAGTCCAAGCTGTTTTCAATATCCAAATAATCAACCTCAGAAGGATCCCCAAATGCTGCACAGACTACATGAACATTTTGTTAATGTGAGCTAAAGAAGGGCTGCCCCTTCTGCTGCACACAAGCAAGATCACAGCACCCTGGGAAGGATGCAGTGGTTTCTGTAGGGAAGAAGAGAAAGGAATAAAGTGCTTTCCCCAGCTGGCTGAATCCTCCCTTTGTGGGAGACAACCCGAGCTGCTCCGCAGGGCTCCTCTTCCCAGACAAGCAGGAAAGGTTTGATGGAACAGGAGAGCTGCAGATCAGAGCCCCCTTCCTGCCTCCCACTCCCTCCACACCCCAGCAGCCAGGCAGTTCCCTCCTGCTGAGGAACCCTCCAAGCACAAGGAAAGCTCCTGCAATGCCAATGCAGAAACACACACCCCGAGGTCAAACAGCTCGTAACTTGGCCCCGCTCTGCAGGTGAGGAAGAGGCTCCACTTGTGCGCTGCCCTTGTCACCAGGAGCACAGGTGGGGCAGTGCTCAGCCCTGGCTGCTGAGTGTGCAGGCACTACACCAGGGCACTGATGCTCAGGAGGCTGTGGGTGCTCCTCCAGGACACCCACCTCCTCACGAAAGACTCAAAGGCCTGGAAGCAGTACTCTCTCAGCTCATCATCTTCCACGTTACAGTACTGGACGATCAGAGGAATTATCTTCTCCAGATGTTCCCCTGGGAAAAGACAAAATAAGCAGCAGTGAGAAGTCACTCCAGCCTCCACTCACCTGAGCCACCTGCCCTTTCCTCTTAGTGCCTGGCAGAGCCCCAGAGGCAAGGAGCCAGCAGCACACCTTGCAGGGACTCAGCAGATGACCCCTGCTCCCTGTCTACAGCCCCTTGTTGGCATTTCAGTCTGACTGGAGATCTTCTAGGACCTAATCTCAGCTCGGGCAGGTCTTTCAGACAAGTAACACAATATGCTGTCCTCCATTTCTCCTCTCATTTAAAATGGGTGAATCCACTGACCTACTTCACAGAGGTGTTAATTCAGAGCAGGGAAGCGCTGCAAGACTTGGAGATGAAATCACTTCAGAAGGGCAGCCAGAGAGTCTCTCTGCTGGCTCCTCCCTTCCACGCAGAGATCAGAGATGCAGGTCAGCACCACAGAGGGCATCACAAAGCACAAGCCACTACTGCATTAGGAACAGAGTGAGCACACTTCTCTCACTGCTAAAAGGAGCTGCCCTAAGGTGCATGCACGCCTCCCAGCATCGCTTCAAGCCACTCGTCCTACCTATGCGGTGTCCAGCCTGCCTACTGATGCCAGCGACACACTGAATGTACGTCCTGGTAGTAGAAGTAGACTCATTCTTCTTCAGCTCAGCAAGCAGGTGCTCTGTGAGCTCTGAGAAGATGCTCCCGCTGCAGGTCAAGACAAGATGACCCAAGGCAATGATGGCCCTTTTACGTACTGCCAGCCTGGGGCTTGTCAGCTGGGGCAGGAGGCAGTTCAGGATGGAGGAATGGAAAGAGTAGAGGGTTCCCCCTAGTCTGCAGTCAACAGAACAAGGCAGAAGTTGAAAGTCAAAGCCTCAGAGAAAAAGCCCTCTTGCCAGCAAGAAACGTAAAAATCCTTCAGCTATGAAGACTTCATGCATGCTGTGGGGAGGGAGAGGAAAAGGGTGGGTTTGGCATTTTGCTCTGAACACCGAGTGGTTCTGTGAAGCAGAGGGAGAAGTTATTTGTCCCCATCAAGGAGGAGTCTGATTTTGATGGTGTCCTTCTGTGTGACCTGGGAGTTTGTCAGTAATTCCCTGCATGCAGCTGACATGTGACACTGTCACTCTGACTTTTGTAACAAGAGAAGGAGCAGCCAGGAAAAAACCCCCCACATGTACAGTCAGATCACAGGGCTAAAATAAACTTCCCTGCTCTGCCCTCTCCCTCCCTACAGCTGTCTGAACAGAGCCTCTGGGGATCCATCACCGGTGGTTCTATTCCCAAGCACAGAAAGGCCCAGCACGTCCTGCCCCATCCCTGCTGAGAGATTCCCTAGTGGAGCCAACCCAAATCCTTCAGTTTTCAGCTGCTTTAGTGGGATTAGGGAAATGCAGAAATGAAGAGCAGACGCACAGGGAGCCCCCCACTGCACAGGGCTGCCAGAAGGAAACCCTCTGATACCTGCTCAGCATATCTGACAGGATGTCCAGGGCCTCCAGCTGCACAGACACATCCTCCTGCTTGCCAACGGCTCCTGTCAGCTGGGCTGTGATTTTTTTGCACACATTTGCTGTCATGGTGGAGCCTGCAAGAGAGAGATTTTCCCCCCCCCCCATCAATTAAAAAGTCTTTTTACTGCTAAGAACCATTCCATCCTTCCTGCATTTAAAAAAAGAAATCACCATTGGAAACCAAACCAGAAGAGCAGTCAGCTAGCTTTTGTCTGAGGTGGTGCACGCAGCGGGGCATCTCCCCCTGGGGTATGATGCATTAACTATTGGGGAGAAGTTTCTGAGAGCATCTTACTCTAAAACACCCTGCCTGTCTCACAGGCACCTCCCAGGCCCGTGTGATACCGGCAGTAGAGCTGGGTGGGAAGTTTCTGGCATGTTATTTCCCATTTTTAACTTGAAACCACTTGGTCACCCAACTGAGGTTTTCTTGGTAGGAAGTAGTCTCTACAGAAGCTGTGTCTCAGCTCCATGATGAAATTTAAGGGTAGAACTAGGTATATCTTCCTCAAAATAATATGCAACCAGGTTCAAGAACATGTTGAGATTACAACTGCTGCCTAGAACCTCAGTCTCCTACAGATCAATGCCTGGATACCAGCTTGCCTGTCCCAACAGTGCCTTCAGCTGTGGTTTCCTCCCCACTGGCTCCTGCAAAGCTTCAAACTCCACCACACTTGCAACTGCCATTCTGAGCTGCCTCTGTGAAGCACCAGGGACAAAGCAGAAGTGGGACATCCCAGGAGCACCATTAACTGCAGTGCAACATGGAGAAAGGGCTGTCTCAGGCGTGTGCTGTTTCTGGGGCTGGCATTTCACACCTGCCCTTCGCTCCAGGCAGCACCAGCGACCCCAGGGAGTGGGGCTGAGGGGCAGGAGTCCAGCCACTGCCTTTGCAGTGGGCCCACAGTGCCTTTGCTGCCTTCTGCCCTCCCAGTGTTGATCCCAGCCCTCACAGAGATGACTCCTCTGTTGCCACCCTAAACCAGTTCCCATGGTGGATGTCAAACAAAGGATGGCTTGCAAAAATGTAATGTATTGCAGGAGATCACCAAGTATCTGCGTGCTAATCCCTGTCCTCCCCCCAGCCTGAAACCCAGCAGCCTGGCAGCACTGCCACAGCCACCCACCCTTAGGGAACAGCGATGAGATGGCTGCAGAGGGACCTCAGGCACCTCCTGAATAGCTGCTGCGTTTCTGGGACAGGCCATTCCAGACGCAGGAGGAGCAGCCAGGGCAGCTGTGGCCCAGCCACACAGGCGGCAGTGCAGTGCTGGCACTGCTGGGATGGCAGAGGGCAGTGGCACTGCTGACATGGAGACAACAGCCCTGCCAGGCTGCCTCAACACCTGAGTGCTTCAGGATTGCTGTAAGAAAACCAGATTTCTCCAAGAGCTCAGATACAGATTTAGACCTGGGTGACCAGCTCAAGTCTTCATTTCATCCCATCTTTACTCACACTGGTGTCTCAGCTTCTACTTTCTCTCCTACTTATCTCACCAGCTGCCCTCTAGCAGCTGTGTCAGGAGTCTGCAGCTCCCTGTTCTCCTCCGTGTCCCCAGGGCTGCGATGGCCTCTTGCCCCAGGCTGACCAACAGACAGCCAGCTTACCTGCAGAGGCTGGTGGCAGCTCTGAGATGACTGTTTTCAGTCCGATGCTGGAGATATCCCGCAGCTGCTCCTTGTCTGATAACATGTTTGTACACAGCGTATCCACAATGGTCTCCACCTGGTACTCCTTCACTTTGCCAACCAGGGGGCCCAGGCTGCAGGAGGAGAGGCCGGTGAGAAGGCAGAGGAAGGGGGATCTTTCCACCATCCAAGGAGCTCAGGCTCCTTAAAGACTCAGCCCCATTGCAAACGTTACCAAAACATCACATCCTGCAGCACACTGTCCCCCCCAGGGGTGTGTACCCTGCACTGCTGCCTGAGTTAACTCCAGATCAAACGGGTATCGAAATGGCCAGGGGCAAAGCAAGAGCACAGGCCACACTGGGAGTCAAAGCAGGGAAAAAACCTGATGAGCTGTCATGGAAACGCCCTTGAAGAGTGGGGCTGGGACCTGAAATTCACCTGCCACTTTTGAAGGGCCACAGGTGTTTAGTGCCATCCCTATCAAAGACAGAACTGCTGGGAGATTCAGTGCTGGATTTCAAAGCCCAAGAAAGGAGGGAAACTTGATGACCAAAACTTTCAACTGGGCTTCTCTCTAACACCTTGGGAATGGCACTTTTAGTACGGTGAGATTCATAACACAAACACTGAGCTAGTTCCAAACCCCCCTGCGGCTTCTACAAAGGTATCTGTAAGCTCATCCCTTCTGGGTATCAACAGAGAAAGAAACTGCTGTGTCTGGTAGAGGGAAAGGCCCTGCCAAGGAGGCTGGAGTGAGGTGCCAACGCTGCAGGCCAGGCTCCACCATGAGGCACTGCCTGCCCCGTGGCAGCTCCGGCCGCCGAGCGGCACGGCCAAGGGGCATGGGAAGAACTGCTGCCCAGGCCCTTACCACTTGACAGCGAGGTTCTGCACCTCCCCGTTCTTGTCCTCCAGCAACTTCAAAAGCATTTTCACAACTTTTTTCTCGCTGTCTTCATCTAGCTTGATCGAATCCTTCTGCAGCTCCATCATCAGGTCGTTGGTGGCCATAAACCTGGAGGAACACACAGCAGAAGGGCACTGGCTGACAGACAGACACAAACACATTTCCTTCCCATCACCCTGGGCAACGACACCTGACAATTAGTCCTTCTATGAACACCCATGTTCAAAGAGTAACTTACAGCCCTTTTGCACTGCCCTGAAAACTAAGGTACAAAGAATTAGTACTGTCTCACAAGTGGAAAACTCAGAGCTAGCTGGTGCAAGGGCTTCAGTTAAAGAACCTGTGAAAATGAGCAGTATATACTCTCTCTCCTCCTTAAAATACATAACGGGCCTGGAAGACACTAAAACTTTAAAATTAGCACCCAGCTTGTGTAACTTTTTTCAGTGACAGTATCACGATGATTAACTGTGCTGAAAAAAATCATGGTGGGTTTTTACACCAGCCACCCAGCCTAGAAAAGCCAGTCTAGGGTCTCAAAATGCACCTGGCTTTGTTCTTTCTGGCTTATTTAGCACTGACCATATGATCCCACAAATGGAGAAGGGCTATCAAGCTGAAACATGAAAAATTAAGTCCTGACTCCATGCAAACTATACCTTTGAAGTGCCCTAGGCTATATTTAGATTGCTATTTGCAAGCCCAAGCAAGTGTTTATCACTCCAGCTTAGAAGGAAAAACAAACTCCCAGCTGACTGTTAGTCAACAGAATTTTCTATCAGGGACAATGTCAGGCGGAGACCTTCCCCCTACAAATCTGGGGCAACCCCAATGAGGGATGTGCCTAAGGACACCTCGGTCCAGGTCACTGGCTGCAGGGAATGTTTGAGTCTGCTGCTGCCAAGCGAAAGTGGCAAGGGCCTCACCTGTGTGAGGTGTAAGCAGGTGGATGACCTCCTCTGCTTAGTTGCCAATCTTGAGGATGAGCTCGAAAGGCTGAAAGCCATTCGGGGAAGGGAGCTCAGCCTTGTTGTGGAGCTTAGGGAGGAGATAGATAGACTACGGACCATCAGAGAATGCGAGCGGGAGATAGACTGGTGGAGCAACGCTCTGCGAGAAAGGCGCAGAGATTGCACTTCCCAGACTAAGGGAGTATTGGGAGAAATGGCCCCTCTCTCTCACCATAGTCCAGCAGGGAGAGACAGCTTGAGAGGAGAGGAGGAATGGCAGCAGGTCTCAGCCCGGCGTTGCAGGCGACCCCCATCCCGACCTACCTCGGTTCCCCTAGTCCCTCTCTGTAACAGGTATGAAGCCCTGAAACCAGAGGGAGACGTGAGTGATGATGACATGGGAGCGCTGCCGTCAAGCTTGCCCAAGGTAAGGCAGACGGCTCCACGTTTGAAGACTGCTTCCTCCAGGAAAGAAAGGAGGGTGATAGTTGTGGGCGACTCTCTTCTGAGAGGAACAGAGGGCCCAATATGTCGGCCTGACCCTACCCATAGGGAGGTGTGTTGCCTTCCCGGGGCACGAATCAGGGATATTTCTAGAAAACTCCTCAGCCTTATCCGCCCCTCCGATTACTACCCTTTATTGGTAGTTCAGACTGGCAGTGATGGGTTTGCTGATAGAAGCCTGAGGATTATAAAAAATGATTTTAGGAGGCTGGGGAAGTTAGTCGATGGAGCGGGCATACAAGTTGTGTTTGCCAGTATTCCTTTGGTGGCAGGGGCAAACACTGAGATAAGCAGAAAAGGCCATCTTATAAATGCATGGCTGAGAGGCTGGTGCAAACACAAAAATTTTGGATTCTTTGATCACGGGGCGGTCTACTTGGCACCTGGCCTGAGGACAGCTGATGGGAATTGCCTGTCTCCGAAAGGGAAACGGATACTTGCCCAGGAGCTGGCAGGACTTGTAGAAAGGGCTTTAAACTGGATAGGAAGGGGGAAGGGGATAAAGCCAGGTCTGCTAGAGATCGGCCTGGGGAAGTGGTATTGGGATTAGGAGAGAGGCAAGGGGCTCAGCTGAGGTGCGTCTACACTAACGCACGCAGCATGGGCAACAAGCAAGAAGAGTTGGAAGCCATAATGCGGCAGGCAAACTATGACCTGGTTGCCATAACAGAAACATGGTGGGATTGCTCCCATGACTGGAGTGCTGCAATGGATGGCTACAAACTCTTCAGGAGAGACAGGCAAGGAAGGAGGGGTGGTGGTGTGGCTCTATACGTTAGGGAATCCTTTTCTGCCACTGAGATTGTGACTAGGGATGATAACATTGAATCCCTATGGGTAAAGATCAGAGGAAGGGCTGACAAGGCAGACATCCTGGTTGGCATCTGTTATAGACCGCCAAACCAGGATGAAGAGACAGATGAGGTGTTCTACAAGCAGCTGGCACGAGCTGCACGGTCATCAGCCCTTGTGCTCATGGGGGACTTCAACTTCCCTGACATATGCTGGGAGTACAGCACAGCACAGAAGAAGCAGTCTAGGAGGTTTTTGGAGTGCACAGAGGATGCATTCCTGATGCAGCTGGTCAGAGAGCCCACAAGAGGAACTGCCCCGCTAGACCTGCTGTTCGTGAACAGGGAAGGTCTGGTAGGAGATGTGAAGGTTGGGGGCTGCCTTGGACAGAGTGACCATGAAATGATACATTTCTCAATTCATGGTGGAGCTTGGAGGGGGAATAGTAAAACTGCTACCTTGGACTTTCAGAGGGCAGACTTTGATTTGTTCGAGAGACTGTTAGGGGGAGTCCCTTGGCATTCAGTCTTAGCGAACAAAGGGGTACAAGAGAGCTGGTTGCTCTTCAAGAAGGAAGTCTTAAGGGCGCAGGAGCAGGCGGTCCCCCTGAGCCGCAAAATGAGCCGGCGGGGAAGAAGACCAGCGTGGATGAATAGGGAGTTACTCTTGAGGCTCCGTGAGAAAAAGAGAATCTACCGCCTGTGGAAGGAGGGACGGGTAACTGAGAATGAATTCAAGGAAGTTGTCAGGATGTGTAGAGGTGAAATCAGAAAGGCAAAAGCCCAGCTTGAATTTAACCTGGCCGCTGGGGTGAAAAAGAATAATAAACTCTTTTATAAGTACATTAACAGTAAGAGGAGGACAAAGGAGAATATCCACTCTTTACTGGATGAGGCTGGGAATGTGATCACTGAGGATAAGGAAAAGGCGGAGGTTCTGAATGCCTTCTTTACGTCTGTCTTTAAAGGTCAAACAGATCCTCAGGGTACCCCTCTCTCTGACCTGGTAGTCTCAGCTGGGGAGCATGCTAACTCCCCTGTGATTCTGGAAGAAACAGTCAGAGACTTCCTACTCCAACTGGACTGCCACAAGTCCATGGGGCCGGATGAGATCCACCCGAGAGTGCTGAGGGAACTGGCAGAGGTGGTAGCCGAGCCGCTTTCCATTATCTATCAGTCCTCCTTGCTGACTGGTGAGGTCCCAGAAGACTGGAGGCTTGCCAATGTGACTCCCATTTACAAGAAAGGTTGTAAGGAGGATCCGGGGAACTACAGGCCTGTTAGCCTGACCTCGGTTCCAGGGAAGGTTATGGAACAGATAGTCTTGAGGGAGATCATGCGGTATGTGCGGGATGGCCGGGGGATCAGGCCTAGCCAGCATGGGTTCATGAAGGGCAGGTCCTGTTTGACCAACCTGATCTCCTTCTATGATCTAGTGACCCATCTGCTGGATGAGGGAAAGGCTGTTGATGTGGTCTACCTAGACTTCAGCAAAGCCTTTGACACTGTCTCCCACAGTATTCTCCTGCAGAAGCTGGCAGCCCGTGGCTTGGATGGGTACACCCTCGGCTGGGTAAGGAGCTGGCTAGAGGGCCGGGCTCAGAGAGTGGTAGTAAATGGAGTTAAATCCAGCTGGCGACCGGTCACGAGTGGTGTTCCCCAGGGGTCGGTGCTGGGGCCTGTCCTCTTCAATATCTTTATTGATGACCTAGATGAGGGCATTGAGTGCACCCTCAGTAAGTTTGCAGATGACACTAAATTGGCTGGGAGTGTGGATCTGCCTGGGGGTAGCGAGGCCCTACAGAGGGATCTGGACAGGCTGGAGAGCTGGGCTGAAGCCAATGGCATGAGGTTCAACAAGAGCAAATGCCGAGTCCTGCACTTTGGCCACAACAACCCCAGGCAGCGCTATAGGCTTGGGGCAGAGTGGCTGGAGGACTGTGTGGAGGAGATGGACCTGGGGGTACTGATTGATGCACGGCTGAACATGAGCCGACAGTGTGCGCGGGTGGCCAAGAAGGCCAACGGCATCCTGGCTTGCATCAAAAATAGTGTTACTAGTAGGAGCAGGGAGGTAATTGTCCCCCTGTACTCAGCACTTGTGAGGCCGCATCTCGAGTACTGTGTTCAGTTTTGGGCCCCTCACTACAGGAAAGACATTGAGGCTCTGGAACGCGTTCAGAGGAGGGCTACTAAGCTGGTGAGGGGTCTGGAACACAGGCCTTACGAGGAGCGTCTGAGGAAGCTGGGATTGTTCAGCCTGGAGAAGAGGAGGCTTAGGGGAGACCTTATAGCTCTCTATAACTTCCTGAAGGGAGGTTGTAGTGAGCTGGGGGTCGGCCTCTTCTCCCGTGTAGGCAGTGACAGAACTAGAGGGAATGGTAGCAAGCTGCGCCAGGGGAGATTCAGGCTCGACATTAGGAAGCACTACTTCTCAGAAAGGGTAGTCAGGCACTGGAATGCACTGCCCAGGGAGGTGGTGGAGTCACCAACCCTGGGGGTGTTCAAGGAAAGACTGGATGTTGTATTGAGGGATATGGTTTAGTGGGAGCTAGTAGTAATAGGTGAATGGTTGGACTGGATGATCTTCTAGGTCTTTTCCAACCTTGATAATTCTGTGATTCTGTGATTCTGTGAATGGGTATCGAGAGGTTCTGGGAAGTATCTCTGGACATGTAACAGGCGCTAGTGCAGAAGGGTCTGAGAAACTGAAGAATGGTTATTGCATATTAGCTGCTCTCTAACGTTAGCCCCAGCACAGGGAGGGAAGGAGGGAGAGAGGGAGGGATGGATGGAGTCTAAAAGGAACCACAGAGAAGTTCCCTCTCATTTACCAAATCACATCTCCATTTTAAATCAGGCCCTGAAGTAATTAATTCAGCATGCCAGAGCCCTCATGTACCAGGGCAACATTTGTGTCTTCAATCTGCCTGTGCTTGAGTAGCAACTAGGTACCTCTGGGGTGAGGGGCTGCTGTGATGTTAGACAGCCAGCAGGGCTGCAAACCGGGGGGAATAAAGGGACTCTGCCCTGTAACATTAACAGTGCACAGTCTAGGTTGGGTTCTGTGAGAGCTGTGAACCTGCACTTGCAGTTCAACATCGGCGTAGAACAACCATGACCAATGATGGCCACAGGCTGAGCAGAGTCTCCTGCAGCAACACATCCAGCCTGGGACTCGCCACCCGCTGCCGTCCTGCCTGCAGGGCCTCAGAAACCAGCACAGAGACCCAGTGCTGAGAGGGGAGCACGCAAAACCCAGTCCTGTAACCGGTCATGCAACTGGAGAGACAGCGTGCTCGCGTCTGACCGCGTGCTGGGACGAGGCAGCCACGGAACACCTTTAATGACACCTGCCCTGTGCTGGGCTATTCATTCTTTGAAAAAACTGTATGACTACTCCACCTCTGGCTTCTTTTAAAAGTCCCTGTTTTAGCATCAGGAAAACATCGGCAGCCTCTGCAAAAATTAACCCACTTTTAGGGTATTACTAAGCCCTCTCTTCTAAAAGCCATCGAGAGCCTGGCACGACCGTACCCTGCCAGGCAGACACTGACAGAACAACTCGCTCACGGGTTACATCTTCTGTACTCACTGGTTTTTACAGTTCTTAATGGAGCAGCTTAAGGGTCGAGCCACGGGTCCCAACCCTAAAGAGATGTCAATTTTTGTTTGCTGGCGTAAACGAAGAGACTAAACGAGCCCCAGCCCTGTACCTGAGCACAGCCAGAGCCCGCAGCATCCAACACCCCAGTGACACGGCTGCTCGGAGCAGCGTCTCCGGCTGGCAAACCCACTGACCGCCCAACCTCGAGCTAAACCAAACTAACAAGCGCTCCAGCGCTTCTCCTGGTGCTCTTCGTTTGCACAAGACGACTCTGAAGTCTGGCTTTCCAGGCTTCTACTCCCCTTCCACTTCGCTGCTCCCAGCAGGCAGCGCCTGGGCCAGGGTTGGGAACGCCGCGGGCTCCCCGCAGGCACAGCGCCGCGGCCGGGCGCAAGGACCGGGGACAGCACGGATGAGTTCCCCCGGGACAGAAGCGTCCCGCCCGCGGGGCCGCGGCACGGGGCCGGCTCCGGGCGCAGGGGGTCCCCGGAGCGACGGGCCGCCCCCCGCCCCATTGGGAAGGGACCCCCCGCCCGCGCAGAGCCCTCCGGGGCCCCGAGGCCCGTCCCGCGCCGCGGGCGGCGGTCCCCGCACCTTAAGTCCTTGTCCGTGGAGGTCATCTTCTCCAGCAGGCCGGAGATGTGGTAGGACGCGCTGGCCATCGCGGCGGCGGGGCTGCGCGGGAAGATGGCGGCGGGCGCAGGGGCCGGGTCGCGCCGCCGCCCGCTCCACTCAGGGCCGGCGCCCCCCCGAGGCGGCGGGACGGGACCCAGGGGCCCCTGCCGGGCGGTGGCGCGGCGTTTGCCCGGGCCCGGCCGGCGCCTGTGCCCGCCGCGCAAGGCTCGGCCCGCCGGGCTGGGCTGCGCGCCGGGGGGCGGGAGCGGTTCGGGTAGGGCAGAGCAGAGCCCGCGGGGCGATGCCGGGCCCCTGCACCGCGCGGGCGCCTGGGCGCTCGGGGCGGCTCGGGGCCCGCGGGCGGGGACCGACCGCAGGTGCCGGTGCGGGTGTCCCGGCCGGGAGCGGGCTGCCTCCCGCCAGCCCTCCGCTGTCTGCCCGAAGGCGCGGCGGGGCTCAGCTCAGCGGCGCAGCCGAGCGCGGCGGCACCGGAACCCCTGCGCGGGCGGAACCTCAGCGCGCAGGCGGGCGGCGCGTTGCGGCGGGGCCGTTTGGGTGTGGGACCGCTGTGCCACGTCTGAGGAGCGCGGCCGGAGACCGGGCCGAGCCGCTCGCCGTCCGGGAGCACTGCCGGGGCTGCCGCCGCCATGGTAGGCCCGGGACGGGGATGGGGCACGGCGAAGGGAAGGGAAGGACGGCAGTGGGGGCTGCAGCCCTGGCCCGGCTCCGCGGGGCGGCCGCTGGAGGGGTTCCGGGCCGCCGCGCCCGCCGGAGCAGGAGGGAGGTGGCGGGGCAGCGCGGGGGCACCCGGTGCCCGGCCCGTGCACACCTGGCGCGGCTTGAGGCGTCACGGCCCGGCTGCTGCCCACGCCGGGGGGTCGGTGCCCGCCTCGGGGGTCTCCGTGCCCGCACCGGGCCTCGGGGGGATTCGTACCTGTCCTGGGGCTCGGCGGGGGTCGGTGCCCGACCCGGCGCCCGGGGGGGGTCTCTCCGCCTTCGGCCGCACGTTGAACTTGTTCCCCCCTCCCCGCAGGTTTCGGTAATTAACACCGTGGACACCTCTCACGAGGACATGATAGTAAGTAAGCACGCCCACCGCCCGTAGCCCGAGGGCTGGCTCCGTGCCTGCCGGCGCTCCCCGGGCCCCGCGCGGGATGTACACCCCTGTACCAGGGACCAGCGCGGGACATGAGCTGGAGAATAGGGCCTGACATCCTGATACTGCGTGGAGCTGAGCTACGGGGGGAGGGGAATGGTGCCAGGCTTTCACTGCTCCTGTGAGGCAGTGCGAGTGCACGTACGGGACTCTGGCACATACTGCTGACTGTCCTTGACGCGGATGCTTCGGGGAGCAGACGTAGAAGTACAGGGAGGAGGAAAACCTTCAAAGTCATTTGTAGGAGCTAGGACCCTGCTGAGACAATGGAATTGCAAACGTGAATAGGAGACATCTATATTCTTTACATAGTAAGGGACAAAAATTCCTAACTGGCCAAGGCTGTACAGTCTGTGGCACTAATTCTCTGTCGTCTCCTGAAAATGCCATGTGCTACTGCCCTGAGCTCCTTACACCACGTGTGCAAAACACTTGTGTATGCAGTGAAAGCAGCAGTTGGGGAAATAATGAGTTGGTGGTTTGTTGGGATTGTTCTTAAAGCTGTCCTTTTTAACCTGTCATGCTGGGACTCTCATCTCTCTACAATTCTTACCGCTACTTTTAAAATTAAGTAAGATTTGTTAACGAAGCAGAACTCACCTGTGCTGACAGCAGCTTTTCCATCGCCTCGCAGCACGATGCTCAGATGGATTACTATGGCACTCGGCTAGCAACCTGCTCTTCAGACAGATCCGTGAAGATCTTCGATGTTCGGAATGGAGGGCAAATCCTCATCGCCGACCTGAGAGGGTAAGGTGTCATAAACAGCACTGTCATCTGTGGAATCTGTCATGTTTTGTCCTGTTGCCCTTGGGTACCGTAAGATTCTTCCAAAGTAAAAATTACTGTGGCTGGGTGTTGCTAGACAGCTCGTCAGAGCTGCAAGGACAGAGAGCCAGTTACAAGTAACATCAGGGCTTTTTCACTCATTAAATACTTGGTGCCTATAGCTTTCAAGAAGCAAGCTCAGACTCTTAACTGTTAATATGAGGATAAATGTTTGGAATGGGTTTTGATGGCAGTGGCTTTGTCTGAAGGTTCTATATGCTGTTTTTCATCTTGGTGTTCCTCCTGTTCTTTATCTCACTGCATTAATCGCTTGCAGAACACGGGTTTACAGAACCAGTGGCTGTGAAACAGCCACAGCTGGAATGGGTTTCTCTCAGGTTCTCCAAATAACGCTTCTTGCAGGCATGAAGGTCCCGTGTGGCAGGTTGCCTGGGCGCATCCCATGTATGGAAATATCCTGGCGTCCTGCTCCTATGACAGGAAGGTTATTATCTGGAAGGAAGAAAATGGCACTTGGGAAAAGACATATGAGTACACGGGGCATGACTCCTCAGGTATGTGGTCTCTGGAGCTGGGAAGTGAGGCTGGCGCTGTGAGGGGATTCAGAACGCCTCTATCCCACAGGCAGGGTTATAGTCCTGGGGAGACATAAGTCTCCTCAGCATGAGCAGAGCATTTACAAACTGTTGTATTGCTGGATAACCTCCTGTCCCTATACCTGCGATGCGTGTGTAGGAGCTGCTTTGCACAGAGTCAGCTTACCAACAGGACTGCAGGGTCCTGAGTTCTTGAGGAAAATATGGAGTAGATCTGCTACAAGAAGAAAGGAAAAAGGTGGAATTTAGCATGCTTCGTTTTGTTTTATGATGGAGACTTGTTTGTTCAGAGGATTGACCCTCCTACATGCAGATCTGAGAAGTCTCCAGCCTTCTTGTGTTACTAACCTAGACCTTAAAAACTATGTCTGCCATTCAGTTTTTGCTCTAGAGTCAGGGGCAGCCTGCACTGTTGCAGAACAGAGTTGGGTTTTAGTCTCTTACCAAGAGTGCTCTTTAGGTATTCTTACTCTGAAACACTCCAAAAATAAAGGCAGTTTTCTGACACTCAGTAAGCAGCATTAATTAACTGGCTGTGCTGAAATTCAGGCATGCTGAGGCTTGTCCTAGATGTCAGGGCTGCTCACGTTTAGTGACTGATGCATTAATGCTGGTGGGTGAATGGGTTGGTGAGTTTGGGTCGTGGCTGTGTGGTAACCCAGCCTGTCTCCCCCTTGGCAGTGAATTCTGTCTGCTGGGCACCGCATGACTACGGACTGATCCTGGCCTGCGGGAGCTCCGACGGGGCCATTTCCTTACTGAGCTACACGGGGGACGGCCAGTGGGAGGTGAAAAAGATCAGCAACGCACACACGGTAAGGCTGTCCCTCTGGGAGCCACCTCAGCATTGCCCCGATGCCTCCAGCGACTTGGAGATGAGAGAAACACAGAAATACAGTGAGATGATGTGAAACGGTTCCTAGGATCAAGAATAATGTGGGTTAAATTAATCCAGAGTGGGAAGGTACAAGCTGTAGTCGCTAAAATGAAGTAGAAAACCAGGCATGTAGAGATTACTAAACAGCACTGGTAATACTTGTGTATGAAGTGTACATTAAAAGCAGCGCTGGCAGGTGCCTGGCAGGAGTGGCGTGGGCACTGAGGACACCTGTACAAGCTGACTGTGAATAAACAAGCTGGGGAGACTGCAGGACTCGTGTTTTTCCCAAAATAGCGGGGACTTTTTGCTTAAGCAGAACTAGATAAGCTAATGGCAGTGGCTCTCAATAAAAGGCTGTTGGGCTCCAGACCCACAGGTTCCTTCTGCTCCTGCATTCCTGCATCTTAGCAACTGCATCTGGCCTGTGCCTTTGCAGTTTAGATCTGTCCCCACTGTTTACATATCTGAGGTGATACCTGCACATTAACTGGTTACTTGGCTACTTAAGGCGTTCTGAATGAGTGCTCTCTCGACACTAGACTGTACGTGGATTTCTTACTCATCCAATACCCATCCAGCATTGTGCAGGACTCCCTAGTTTCCTAAGATGGGGCTATTCCTCCCCCCACCCCAATACTGAGTGTGCTAGGTGTGCTTTGCCTCCCTTGGCAGCTTGTTTATTTATTTAAAGTAAGCTGCTTCTAATAATGGTAACTTTTCATTGAATAGATTGGATGTAATGCAGTTAGCTGGGCTCCTGCTGTTGTACCAGGAAGCCTCATAGAACAACCATCTGGGCAAAAACCAAACTACATCAAAAGATTTGCATCTGGTGGCTGTGACAACCTTGTCAAGATCTGGAAGTAAGTGCTCTGTTGCCTTTACAGTCTCTGAATGTCCCCCTTAGTACCTCAAGTAATATTTTTTGGCACCTCTGATCTTTCATCTTTGAATTATCATTTTAGAGAAGTGCTTTAGAAATGGAAACAACATAGTGACATACAGTATCTCACATGGTGATAGCCACTCTCTGAGGTACGATGAAGAAGGGCTGACATAAATTGCTTTCTCATTGCCTCTGATTACCTCTGTCACTTGGACAGTAGCAGATCTCAGCCAGTAACGAAGATCAGATACTCTTTGCTGCTTTCTGTCCCCTGGAAGGGATTTTGACAGTTTAAGGCAGAGAGCTTTTTGAAGAACAGTGGGGAACGCTCATGCTCTGTATTACCTGGATAAGCCAGGAGTCTGAAGGCTACAAAAACAAAGCCTTTCAGGAGATGAGAAAGAGGAGAGGCTGCTGCTGCCACCCTTCTGACTGTCCCGTGTGTTTGCAGGGAAGAAGATGGGCAGTGGAAAGAAGAGCAGAAGCTGGAGGCTCACAGTGACTGGGTGCGAGATGTAGCCTGGGCTCCATCCATAGGTTTGCCAACAAGTACCATCGCGAGCTGCTCTCAGGTGAGGCTTCTGCTGGAGCCAGGCTCTCGGGGCCCTCGCTTCCAGTAACTTCCCCTTCTCTCCAGTGAAGGCATAAAGGGTAGAACTGCTGTAACGAGTCTTCTTGGCAACCCTTTGCTGTGTCTGGGGCTGCGTGTAAGAGCTGGTGACTCCTGTTTCTCCCAGACTCAGAAGACCAGTGGAAGTTCTTCTTTTATCTTGAAAATCATGAGCAGGATGGTCTCACTGTGTGTTTTCATGTCTCTGGATCAAATTCACTGAGCTTTCAGCTAAAAATACTGTTTTCTAGTAACTGGCATTCTTAATCAGCTCTGATGTCCTCAACCTTCGTGTTAACTGTGGTGTCCCTACTGCTAGGAATTCTGTAAATGTTTGGGGTTTTTTAATAGCAAGACGACTGCTCAGCCTTGCTCTCCTGTGACTGGAAAGCAACATCTTCTGGGGAGAAAAAATCCAGCTGGTAACTATCTGTTTTGGGAGCTTTTCTCTGGTGCTTGCAAGCCATCTTTTCTGTGTAGCTTTTCTCATCAGAGCAACATACTCCTGTCTTGCTTTTAGCTCTGGTAAGAAAACAGCCCCTTTGCCATATGCAGCAAGATGCCTGTTAACACATCTCGGGTTCGTGCTGTCACTGTGGTTTGGAAGTGTCACTGTGAGGGCAGTCAGGGGTGTTTTCTATGTGGTGAATAGTGGTGTGACCACGGGGGTCTGCTTGCTTCCCCAGGATGGCAGGGTGTTTATCTGGATGTGTGACGATGCCTCTGGGAACTCGTGGACTCCAAAGCTGCTGCACAAGTTCAATGATGTTGTCTGGCACGTGAGCTGGTCCATTACTGCAAATATTCTTGCAGTGTCTGGAGGAGACAACAAAGTGAGTACTGCTGCCCTGGCCTGGCCCTTCCTCCTGCATGCTGTATGTCAGATGGGCTGAGGCAGGCTTCTGTCACTGTGGGTTAAGACTGTTGTAGATTATTCTCTGCTGCAGTGGTGGGAACTTTTGACTCCTACCCAGAGGTGAGGAAGACCCTAATATTTGGCAACGTGCTTGCACTGCAGTCTGAGTCCTTACTGGAGATGGGAAATGCCGTTTGGCTTCATTCTGTAGGGTGCCAACAGCAGGATTTGCGTACTCTCCCTTTGCTGCTGGGTGATTGTTCAGTGTGCAGCAACAAATAACTGGATATGTAGAAGAGAGACGTGACACTGCTGTAACTGTAGACTGTCACCAACCTAGAGAGGTGATGGCTGCAAGGAAATGGGAACCTGAGAATGCATTAAGGCTGAAACTTCTTCCTGATCTGTTTTTGAGGTGACGCTATGGAAGGAATCGGTGGATGGACTGTGGGCCTGCATCAGCGATGTCAACAAGGGCCAAGGAGGGGTGTCTGCGGTCACAGAGGGGCAGCAGAACGAGCAGTGAAGCACGAGTGGATGCTGAGCTGCAGCAAGTGATCACTGTACCTGATTTGCAATGTGTCATGAACCGGATGAGGACTGATTCTACCCAAACTGGGCATGGACAGGGGAAACAATTATCCAATTTTATGAGCACTCTATGACTATTACTGGGAGGCTACAATGTGTTGGTAATCAGCCTTAATGGACATTCCCTTAAATTTAAAGACCATAGCAAAGTACTGTGCCTTACCTTACTCCTCGATGCTGTAGCAGTTATACCCTGCTGCTCTGGTTGAAGGATCAGATTTAATTGGATGTGCTGCAGACTTCAAGCACTTGAGTAGGAACAGGAGGTGGCTATCAGAGGGGTGAGGTGTGGACTTCTTTGTGCAGGGGGTCAAATACTCTGTCTGTCCAAAGGCCAGAACTTTGTTTCAGGAGGGCTGGTGCAGTTTTTGGTGTTAGCTGGCAGCACACTCACTCAGCCTTCTAGTTGTAGTGGAGTGGTGCTTGGATCTTCTTGAAAATGATGTGCATGGGTATGTGAGAGTCTCTGCTTCCTGAAGCTGAAAAGGAGTAGTGGAATGCATATGTATTTTGCTTTATGATAATCTCAGACTTGGTTATTTAACCAACATCAATAAATCAAACCATAATTGGAACTTTTTTTAGGCACGCTTCTGTACTGTACCTCAGGTTTCTTTTGTTGAGATACCAACAGAATAAAATCCTATTGGTTAGAGCCTGGTGTGCTGTATTTAATGACCCAGGGGCCTTGTCAAGGCTGGCTCCAGGCTGCCTTCAGTCAAGCCACAGTTGAGTTGCCCTCCCACTGCAGCATTAGCTGTGTGAGGGCTGGGAAGGTGTTACTGCACTAGAGACGGACACCTACAGCGTTAGAAAGCTTCAGCTTAGGCCTCAGTACCATCACCCCTCAGGCTTCAGCTAAAAGCTGCAGTACTGGAACCAACAGGTCCCATTTCCCCTTTACTCTGCCAGTGCACCAAGCAACCCAAGTGGACAATTCACAGCCTCCTCCTCCTCCAGGGCAGTGGTTCCTTGGTGCGCTGGTTATTTTGTCTCAGCCAACACAAAGTATCCCCTTTTCTAGCAAAACAAACCTGGTTTTGTGACTGTTATCTGTGCTAGCCAAATAACATCCTCACTGCTCTCCCAGAAACACACGTGTGAGTTCCCTTCCTGTCAGCCAACAGAAGCATGCAATGTTCCTGTTTAAATGCACTTACCCAGAAACATGAACCGACTTGTCTAGAAACCAGCAGCATGTTCAAACAGTTCCATTTCAAATTCTACAGCAAGGCATTATTTTCTCAAGCCATTTTCCATTTCTACAAGGACCACAATGACAACAGCTAAGCTGAACAGTCAGCCTTTCATTCTCAGCACCCTCCCTGCTTGTCCTTCCTTCATACAGAGCACGCAGTCATCTGAGAGGGTTTTGGGGTGGTTTTCGCTGCTGTGGAAACTAAAGAATCTTGGCATTAAGCACACTAGCTCCACTAAAAAGGCTCAGAAATAAAACCTCATTCTTAGCTTTACCACACTGCATCCAAAGGAAAAGCACACTAACTCATTGATACACAAGGAAAGGTTTTGCCTGTGGGAGTGTCAGGTTCCACAATTCACTGTTAAGAGTTACCCTTCAATGGTAGGAGTTTTAATACTCAAAGAGTTCAAGCCTGCTTAGGAGCAAGGGCCCAGTTCAGCCTCTTACTCCTTCATGCTTTCAATAAAATCTATTATAGGTGTTTCAAGTAACAATCAAAGTATCCCCAACACTTAGAACTGATAAGAGATTACTTAGGAGTTACCCAGTTTATTCATCGCTAATACAAGCACTGGGTGAAGGCTTTTCAGGTCCTCTTGCACATGAGTATCATGGTTTTGGATCTGCAATCCCCCCTTCTCATACCTGGGGTCAGGATTGGGGAAAAGGAAAGAGAAGAAGAAAATAACATAAAAGTTTCACACGGAAGAACTTAAAATTGCTACTCAGCCTGATGACTTGAAATAACCGACCAGAAAGCCACCGTGTGAGACACTGACAGGAAAGCTCTTTAATCATATTTGCTGAAGAAAACAAAATGAAGCTGCCCCCCCCCAGTAAAACCAGCTTTCCTGTCCCATGGTATGGTAAAGATCCGCCCTCGGTTCGGCCCAGTCAGGATGGGTAGAAATGGTTCCATGTTACATCCTCTCCAGCAGCAAATCCAATTTAGCAAATTCCTCCCCATCTTCCCATCTCTGCACATTTCCCCATCCCTCCTCAGTGCTACTGCTGGAGGGGTTGTGAGGCTTGCCACATGGACCCTTCAGGTTAGCTGTGTCAATTGAGTTCAAGCAGAACACAAGCAGCAGAAGCTGCAAACTCACCATCCTTCACCATATATTCTGATTTCCTCCCACTCTTTCATAAGTAAAATACTAGACCAAGCCTGCTCTCTCTTCATGAGATTTTTCTGCCACCTCAGCTGTTGTCACTGCTCTTCAGTGAAGTCTTAAGAACTGTTAATACTCCAGTTTCAGAGGAGCTGAAGCCAAGTTGCCCAAGTATCATTTCCAGTCTCGGTCTTCCTGCAAAAGACATGAAATGTGATAAAGCCTGGGAGAGAATACAGGGGAGGAGGAATGCACTTCAAGGTGAAAATGAGAACCCCTGTGTCACCACAGGCCAGGAACAGCCTAACTCCATTCCTGTGGCACCACCTCAGGCAATGAAAGGGGTTTAGGGCTTTGCCTTTGTGAAAAGCCTGCATTACAGCTATTCATTTTAAAAGGGACAATGTTAACAGGAAAAAAGGAGCTCTCACCTCCTTCCCCACACAGTGTCACGATACACAGAACTCAGTGCAGGAACAGACCTATGCTCCATTTTCACAGGTTTCGTTGATTTTCTTTTCTTAGGAGCAGGCCAAGTTTCCAAGGAATTTAAATACATATCAGATTGCATTTCCAGGAATACTGGGGCACAGAACAAACACTCCACTCAGTATATAAAGCGCTTCAGGACGCAGCAGCTTGGTGAAGCCACAAAGTGAACCAGGTAAAGCTTCAGAGCGCTTTCCTCTTTCCCTGGTCTGCCCCTGTGACTCCCCTCCACCAACCCCTGTTCCAGTTACTTCATCTCAGCTACAGAAGGAAACCCAGTAAGCAACAGACTCTTTTGGGCAAGATATTCTTACCTTTAGAGTATAAAACTCTTGTGTGGTTTATACATTCATCTTTAGAAAATATTTCAGGTTGTTGCAGCCAGGAGAAATGTTTTCACTGGATCTGGATTCAGTTAAATGCAGAGGCTGTAAAACATGATCAATTTCCCAACTTTTGTTTCCAGGCTTGCCACGCTGCCTCAGGAAGATAACCATGTTTCTCAGAAGCACTCTGATGGGAATTCTTCTTTTCAGCATCCTCTGGACAGAAACTGCTCTGGCTGGCTCTAGTTTCTTAAGCCCTGAATATAGAAAAACACAGGTAAAAAGCTTCAGAAACATAACTTTGAGATTATCCTCCTCTGTGAGACCTTACAACTGCTATTCTTTGCAGCATTCAAAGAAGCTTTTGTAAGATACAGTTTCTGGAAGAGGAAGGGGTTATTCCAGAGAACTGTAACAAACCAGTAGTGTTGTAGTCATGCTGTGAGAATACATACCTAATCCCACCCACTGAGAATGAATAATCTGAAAAAAAAGAAGAACCATTTAAGAGAAAGCATTAATTTAATAATTTGTTGGCATCTTCTTTGGAAATTAACTGTAAGGTGCTTGTTCTTTAATGACCCCTTAGACCAAATGCCCATTCCAGTGAATGCAGCCATAGCAGTACGGTTACTACAGACCTACATGTCAGCTGTACCCAAGTGTTTGTGGCCTTCAGCTCATTTGCTGCATCTGTGTTAATTGTAGGCTCTGACTTCCCCACTACAGACTAGTTTGATTATGGAGAGAACATCCTGAAATGATTCTTCTTGCTTTCTAGCAATGGAAGGATCCAAAGGGACCCCCAGCACAGCTACACCACCGAGGCACAGGCGGCTTTTGGGACACAGATGAAGCAGGGGCAGGTGACGACAGACACAGCATTGAAATCAAGGTCTGTGTTTACTCTTCTTGCTCACATACAAGTTTAAGAAGTGGGGAAAGGTAACAATTCCTGTCGCAGGAGGCAAATTAAAACTACAACCACTTTTAACTGCAAATGCAGATAGGAAAGAGCACAGGAAAACTGCCAGCACTGATGGGATGAAATTTAGCTGCAGTAACTCAGATCACAGGCTCCTATCCAGAGGACACTGACATGTCAGAACTAACACAGTGATGGGAGTTTCTTGTAAAGGTTTCTTCCTCTGGTTTGCTGTGCAGTAACTATACACCCTGCTTTGGATATTTGATTCCACCTCTCAGCACTAATATGTGAATATACAGGATAACGTTTTATGCTTCTTGCTTATCACCATTCCCACAAATAACATGATGTTCCAGTGTCCTTGTGCAGGACTTGTCTGTTAAACTCTGTCTTTTGATGTTTTTATAGTTCAGTGTTCCCTTTGAAATGGGTGTCAAGGTAACAGAGGAAGAGTATCAAGAATATGGGCAAGTGCTGGAGAAGATGCTAGGGGACATACTCAAGGAGAATCCTAAAGGTACTGCCAGGCAAGTCATAAAGACAGAGCTTTAAAACCCCACCAAACAACCCCCCCAACACCACAAACCAACTTTTGTTGCCTAATTTGTCACATAAGACATTCAGAGCAGCATTTCAGGAGTGACTGTGCCTAACCCACCACCACAAGAACTGCTGAGTACCTGATGTTCAGAAGCTGCTAGCTGTGCTTTGAAGAATCACACTGATAAGGCAGAAGGGGAAGGCTTCCTTTCCCTGCACTACCAATCTTCCCCACACACCCTCAGATCCCTGCAGTTCCCTGTTTTCTCAGCTAAAACCTTCACCATTTCACAGTGATAAGTATTAAGAACATTACTGTAGCCAAGACAGTCCTAGCAGAGGCACTGATAACTTCTAGTAGCCAGCTTTCACCCCAAGCTTTTCCCTGTACAACCTGCCATACTTTTCCCTCACTCACGTTGAGCTCATCTTTATGAACTGCTTTAATTTACGTCATTATTAATACCTGTGTTACACATTCCAGCTACAAATTTCTTCATGGTCCTGCTTTCTCCCTGCTTTTCAGGCCCCCAAACCCATCCTCCAAGCTCATATCACCCTTTCCCTCTGAACTTCTTATGAAGGGCTTCAAATACAGCCCTGACACGCAGGAGAGAGTCATATGTATAGGTGACATGCCCTTAAACACTGTAGCTGTGTGAGAGCCGCCTTATCTTCTGCCTTCCCTTGAGCACCTGTTGAACTTAGAGATTACTGAAACTGGGTTTTCAGACTTTCAAAATAATCTTTATCTTTTTCCTTTTCAGAAACTCAGGAGAAAAACTGAAGCAAGATGAAGGAAACAGTCAGCACCAGATGTCCTGATTTAAGATTTCCTTCAAAATGGACTGATGCTGATTCCACAAGTGTAAAGGAGGAGGAAGTGCGTGAACCCGAGCAGTTTGCCCTGACAGACCTTGGACTAGATTATCTTTTAAGGAAGAATATGCAACCTAGAGCAAAAAAAGAGGGCAAGGCTGACACGTAGGCTTATTTTCTTACCTTTCCTTAGTAAATATAGTGATGATTCTAAGTGACGTCTGAAGACTACATGAATCCTCTCTAAAAACAGCAGAAACCTCTTCTTGCACTTCTATACAACCTATAATAGAGAATAAAGCTTATGCAGAACTGCAGTTGCCTTGTCGGGTTGTTTTTTGTTTGTTTGCTTAAGAGTAGCTCCAACTAGATAGTTCATGGGATAAACTACACAGACTAGATGGGCAAGGACCCAACTTTCAGTTGTCAAATTATCTTAATTTCCAAAGGGTTTGTTAATATGGATCTGATCAAGGAAACCATCCAGCACCTCTTCCAGTTTAAAACAAAAAACCTCTGGAAAACTGATTTTCTTTTTTTCCTACTTGCCTGGATCCAGAACTGTATCCATACTGGTGCACACGTCAGAAGTGCAGGGTAATCTGTCAGACCTTCGAATGCATGAGACAGCAGGCACCAAGGCAGTGCATGTTCTTCTCTGTACCTCAGCCCACATGGACATCTGATAATCCATGAGCATCTCCTAGAATTCCCTCCTGAAGACATTCTATAAAGTACTCCTTAATAATGCAACAAATGCAAATACAATTGCAGCTTTTACTAGACAAGTTCTGTTTTCCTGTCACAGAATTAAGCACCTGAAGGAAGGGATCCCTTTGATGCCACAAGCACTGCCTTGCACCAGAAGGTCAGTGAGAGAGCGAAGGGGAAACGTGTTACGAAAGGAGCAAACAGCTCTCAGAAGCCTGGCCTGGGGTAAGGACATGGACACCTTTGAAACCTGCTTTGGAAGGGAAGAGCTGGAAAGAGCCCCGAAGCCCCATTTATCACCCTGAACTCTAATCATCACTTCCCCAACAGGTCTACGGCCTGTGTGGGTTTTATCTTTGATGTTTCCCAAGCATATTGCATGGACACAGGCAGCCAGCAAGCTGCCAAGCCGTACAGGACGGGAACGGTCAGCCAGGGGCAGCACTGCAGTTCGGATTGCTCTTTCGGGGTTTCTGACAGACTTCTACTCGCTGTGAATGAAAAGGGAGGCCCAGCTAGTCTACAGGCCAAACCTGAGGCACAGACACCGCTGCACTGCTGCTTACCCAGCTCACCCAGCACAGCACTCGAGGTGTCTATTGAAAAGGCGGTGAAAAAGGCAACCCCACAGTCCCCAGCTGCTCCCTGGGGCTCCCCAGAAGGAGCCTGGGGCCCTGACGCCCGGGGAGGTTTCTCCGTTGCAGACACAGCATCGGCCTCAAGAGGGTAGCACAGCCAAGCACTGCGGAGCCGGCCCCGGTGCTCCCTCCTTTCTTCCCCGCATCCCGCCAGAGAGATCTCCCGTACCTTCTCTCTGCTGTGGGAGCGGCGCAGAGCCGTGTGCTCCCCGGGGACGGTGCCCTGGCACTGCAGCCCACGGGAAAGCGATGCCCGGCGAGCCAAGCGCTGAGCCGGCGTGGTTACCCACCCCTTGGCTGCAGCCACACACCTCTGGGCACCCGCCCTAGGGAAGCATTTCTTCCCCGCACCTGATGGAAGCCAACCCACCCCATCAGCTGCAAACCATTACCCCTGGTCCGAGTTAGCAGAGGGCAGGTAGCACCCGATGCCCCATTTCAACAGTGTAAAGCATCTAACAATAAAACACACCAGCATTTGTCTGCCTGAGCAGGAGTACAGCGTGACCCCACACCACAGGGTACCGCGGGTCAGGCAACATCACCGAGTTACCCAGATTAAAAGTGGTAAATAAAGAGAACAGAGTTGGCTCTGGCCAACACAAAACACAAACTCAACGAAGGTTATGGTTTCTCAGCCTCACCCATCAGGATAAAAATCTGCCTGTTAGAAAGCCCAAGGGTGAAGAGAAACAGCCAGTGACAGCAACAAAGCAGAGGAAGCCCTTCGGGTTAGCCACTCACACAGAGGCAGAGGGAGGCTCCAAGCATGGCAGCACAGAGCCCTGGGCGAGGCTGGGCCTGCCACCCACAGACCCACTGCACACCCCAAGGGTGCCCGTCCCACCCTGCCTCTCAGCAGGGGCAGCTGCATGGGCAGTGCCAGGGCCATCCCTGGGCAGCTGGAGATGCTCAGGAGCCCGACCCCTGGCCTCTGGGCAGACCCCTGGCCAGGCCTCAGGCCAGCCCCCACTCCTGCTGCCCTCCTGCAGCACCACTGTTCCACAGCTGCTCCCACTCCAAGTAAAAACTCAGGTGCTTAACAGGGGATGACGAGCAAATAAATGTGTTTGTAGCAATAATTGCTAATGGTCAGGTGTGCGCAGAGAGGCCTGGAGCTGCTTCCCCACCAACACCACTTCATCTAAACTCATGTTTTTCTGTGCTGTAAATAATGAAAAATCAGGCTACAAACAGAGGGGGTTGTTTCCTTTTTTTTTATTATTCACAAAGGTGTTAGTAAATGTAATGTATACGTTTGCCAAGTTGAGATTAGAACACACCTTCCAGGGAACAGCCAGGGTCATGTCACAGAGCGCCACCGCTGTAACACTCTGCAGCGTCTCTGTGTTACATCAGGTACTCACACAACTCCTGAGACCATCTATATCACCTCAGAGCATTTTAAAACTAACATGGAACAAGACAAAGAAGAACAATTTCTTTTTGTGCCTGCAGGAGAACCAAACCTTTAAACCATTTTTGTGACTGAGAACTGTGCCTAAATTCTCTCTCTCAATTTAAAACCCTTCGGTTTTCCTTTCAGCTCTGGGGGGTGTCTGTGTGCTTTTCTTGCTGGAGGAGACCAGGGTCTTTTACCATGGATCTCCCAAAATATACCTAGGAAAAACAAAAAAATACCTAGGAAAAGCAATGAATTCTCAGCACCATCAAGTATCTTGATTAATCCTCGTGTAGAATTAAGCAGTTGTTGACCAGTCTGAATGCACTCAATGTTTCTTATGTCAGTATCAATGTTTTCTTGGTTTGATTCTGGTAAAATAAAAAACCTGACACTGGCAAATACACAGATGGTATCCAAGGCACTTATAATTAAGGAATGTTACCATCTTTTAGTGTATGAATCCATTTGATAAATACATAGATGATTCTAATACTCCGCTCTTAGTTAAAATACTTTTACTTGCTCATGACAGTACCTATCACGAACTAGATACTGTACAAACATAGAAGATAGGAGGCCTTGCTCGCAGACCTTTGTGAAAGCTAGGAAAACTGTCTTGTTGCTCAACTCCAATGAAAATAATTACATATAAATTCGTATTTTGTCATATTCTCTGAACTCAAATGTGAATATTGGCCATTTCTGTACGTCAGGCCCTACCTCCTGTACTAAGGAGGCAGCAGTCACCTGTCTGTAAGCTGAGCTATGAGTTCTGATAGTTCTTTCTGTGGATAATAAACCTGTATTTCCTCAGACTGCACAAGAGCGGAATATGCCAACAATATTACAATTAATAAATAGTCATAACAACAACAGTGACACTTTCTTAAGGGGACCTTCCCCTGATAATAAATATGGCAGCTTACAAGTTCCTGGTTTGTTTTTTTTAATTTATTTTAAGTGTGATCACCTAAGCTGACCCCAAGGCTCCTAATGCTGGGTAGACCAAGAGACACACAAAACAATGCGTTGTGAACATGGCACCATGAACGGGTCCACCTCCTAGCTCATCTCTCACCAATTCTTAATCCCACTACCAAAACAAATGTAAAAAATTCAAACTTCAAGTGACCTATGACAAAATCAAAGATATTTTAAAGTAAAACCTTGTTCCTAATCCAAAATATGCAACAGTTACCATACGAAACAGAAATCTTAACAACATCTAAAGGACACTTAGAAAAAAAGTATCTTCTGAAAATACTCTTACAAAGTATTAAACACTGACTTAGAGCTCCTGAAAGCTTAAACTAAAAGGTTAGGCTTCAAATGGCATTGTATGTATATATGTAGTAGAGCAGCTCATAGAGCAGACTAATGTGGCTTAAACTACTTACAACTATGCTCAGTGCAACTCAAACTGAAATTGAATCCTGTAGAATTCATCTGAGAACTTGCAAAAACCCTTCCCCTCACTGGGGATGCAATGTGTTTGAGGCTGTGGCCTAAGAATCTGAGAAATGGGATCGATTCACCTGAAAAGTCAAACTGTCCCCAAGCCCTCTGAAGTTTTCCCCCTCCTGTGCACAATAAAGGGTATTGCTAGCTAGCTGCTGGTCAGCACGTGCCCTGTACCTCCCAGGACTGGTTTTCAGTAAGGCACACGGTGTTTGTGGATGTGCTCTGAAATACACTGCACAAGTTATTCTGGCCATTGTTTGCCATATTGCCGTATCGGTTCAGGTTGCAGATGAAAAGGAAGAAGGCATTCCTGTTCAGCGTGGCATTGTGCTTTAAGCTGCTTTAGAACAGACATTCTGCTTTCTTCAGTCTGGGCTAATGTTTCTGATCCAAATCTGCTTCTGGACCTTACAGGAAAGGTACACTTTCACTATCTTTCTACTGGAGACACAGTCCTTATTTCTTCTCCTTCTGAGCGGTCCACTGCTGACAAATCCATCCAATTTATGATTCAAAAAGTTCAGAACTGTTTAATTTGTCTTCTTCATACAGCAAAATATTTTCCATGAGCTTTTTTTTTTGATCATTTATCTTTATTTTCCAAGATGTCTCTCTGGCTAACGCTGAAAAACAAAAAAGCACCAAATATTGAGAAGAAGAATCCATCAGCTGTCTAAGGAACACACAGTTAATTTTAAACTACAAATAAAACAAAACTGTCTTAGAAAAAACAAACTGATAGAAAAGCAGAAAACATTTTGTATTGTGTCCAGTGCTGGGCTCCCTGGTATAAAAAGGACAGGGATCTCCTGGAGAGAGTCCAGAGGAGGCTCCAGAGATGATTAAGGGCCTGGAGCATCTCCCCTGTGAGGAAAGGCTGAGTGAGCTGGGGCTGTTCAGCCTGGAGAGAAGAAGACTCAGGGGGGATCTGATTAATGTTTATCAATAGCTGAAGGATGGGCTGCAGGGGGAAATGGCCAGCCCCTTTTCAGTGGTCTGTGGGGACAGGACAAGGGGCAATGGTCTCAAATTAGAGCAGAGGAAGTTCCGCACCAACACGGGGAAGAACTTTTCCCCAGGGAGGGTGAGGGAGCCCTGGGACAGGCTGCCCAGGGGGTGTGGAGTCTCCTTCTCTGGAGAGATTCCAGCCCTGTCTGGACACCGCCCTGTGTGACCTGTCCTAGGGACTCTGCTTTGGCAGGGGGTTGTACCCCATGGGCTCTTGAGGTCCCTTCCAACCCCTATTATTCTATGATTCTACGATTTACTGCTAAAAGAATAACCAAGGAGAAAAGATCTATTGAAATGTCTTTAGAATTAGGAAGGAGAATCTAAGTAATTCTGGAGCAGAGTAATTTGTCCCTGCTGTTGTAATCCTAGAGCACTTTTACAGTGACTGTGGTTATCCTAAGAGGAGCGTGGGCAGTTTGGCCAAAACTGTGAGTGTCCCACGTGCACCCTCCAGGTCTGTCCCGATTTACCTTGTGAGGAACACGAGGAGTCGGGGCCTGCATGTATCTGTTGAAAGGTGCTCGGTGCAGTCGATGCTATTTCCAAGACGTCATCGCTCCTGGCACAGGCTGCATTCCTCTCCTGGATTCCATGTGCAGGTTTTTCCTGCTTGACCCTGTCATCAGAGCCTGCTGCCTTTTCTGTGTTCATACAGCTGCTGCTGGGCAGCTCGTCTGCAGACTTTTCGGAGGGCTCCCACAGAAAACTGCTGGATTCATCTGACTCACAAGGGACCCTTGACATCTGGCCACAGTAGAGGTCAGGGGGTATGACCCCTGCTGAAGGCATGCACGGGTTGGCACTTATCAGGGACACTGGCTGCGTGTTGTCCTCTTCGTTCTCCCCCACGGAGAGCACATCGATGCTGAGACTAGCTGTCTCATCATCAGTTTCTTCTGGAGTGTTCATGGAGAATCCAGAAGTGCTGCCTCCGCAGATGTAATGTTCTCTTAATTTATTTTCAGCCATTTCCATAGCTTCAAGCACCTGGTTTTAACAAGAAGATCTGTGAATGCAGAGTAACTCCTGCCCCCTGCGTACACACACACTCAACACTTGCAGACAGGAGCAACACATGAAATGCTGCATCTCCACACCTCCCCTCAAGGAAACTAAAACCTTGGTCAGGTATTTCAAATATTACCTCTGCTATGTTAGAGTTCTTCTTTCTCAGACAAAGGCAGATGGCTGATGCAAAATCAATAGCAGCCTCTTCCAGCAAGGGTCCTGCTTTCTTGTCTAGATATTTACAGCTTATTTCCTTGGCAGCCAGCTTTTCAACGTTCTTTGCTTTGGAGTAGGAGCTTTCTTTTGCTATTTGAATTTCATCAGCAATCATATCTTTCTGTTCAGAGGAGAGAGATACGTTAGGGAAGGCAAAGTTGACACAAACATTTATTTCTGTCTGAATCACCCAGCCTTGCTGTATGCTTGTTGTTACTGCCCCTGAATGGCTGGTGTACAGATCTGAAAGCTTTAGGGATCTTCATCCATGCCACTGACAGAGATGTTTGTTTCACAGGAGAGGGAAGGTTTTCTCTGCACATGTCTAATGCCAAATTCACTAAAGCAGACAGAGCTCTTTAGGCTTGTGCCCATTTACAGGAAAGAGAGAAAATCCAGGCTGTATACAGCAACATTCTCACACGGGACTCTGCAAACACTTGTTAGGAACCAGACAAGTAGGATCCTTAATTTCCGAGCCCATCTGAGCATCACTGAGCTGCGCAGAAACAGTCGCTAAGAATGTGCTCTCCTTCTCCCCTGCAAACCAGCAGGAGCATAACCCCCAGCAGGAATGAGGTGGAGTCTGTTTTCCCCAAGATGCTGTTAATGGTGTTCAGAGAGCCTGGCCAGTTCTGGCTGCTGGTGAAAGCAGGGGTGTAGCTCTGATCCCCGCGTGGGCAGCTGTGCATTCCAGACACTGCTGCCCGATAAACATGATGATGAGCAACTGCAGGTCCCACCTAGCCAGGCCTCCCCACTCAGTTTGGCTCCCAGCACCTCTTTCTGGCACACAAAACCAGGCAGCAGCGTTTGGGCACAGAGCCCTGCCTCTTAGGTAAGCACGGACTTAATCACCAGTTATTCCGGATTATCCCCTAGTATCATCGGGCCCGCCCTCACGGCTGTGGGAAGGGAATATACATTCTGCTTCTCTGGAAAGGCAGGGAGGCTGCTGAACCTAATGGGGCCAGGATACGGCTTCTCAACATTCCTTCTTCACAGCAGCCTGTGAGCAACAAGCTGCCCTTACACCAAAGGAAAATGCCTTTGTGACAGGACCCCTTCCCTCTGTGGGTGCTCACTGTTCCTTACCAGATACATCGGCTGTCTCCCTTCGTCCAGTGCCTTGGCCCCTGTCAGTATCTCTGCTAACACCTAGGAAGGAGATTTGAAAGATAAACCCGTTTGTTCGGAATTGATTCTGTTTTTAAAATTAGTTTTGTAACTAAAGAAACACTGAACTGCTGGGGCAGCCTGAGGCTGTAGCTTCACTTCACGTGGCTTGACGATGCCAGATCTGGCACCTCCAGAGCCAAGCCCAACTGTTATAGTTGGTAAAACAGACATTGTTGAAACAGAGGATGTGAAGAAAGTAATTGTAAATCCAGGTAAGAGACCCCATTGCACAGAGTAACTTCTGACTTAGATGGAAACACCTGGAGACAGGTGATCTCACAGACTATCGATTACTGTAGTTGAAATTCCAAATGAACAGGGGATGCTTGTAGCAATTCATGTGCAAATCTGCAGGGGTTCCCCAAAGAACCCAACCACAGCCTTTCCAATACTCTTATTCTACAAACAATCAGCAGTAATCATTTTTTTGCAACAAGAAACAATTCTTTTTCTGTTGTTCAAAAGGTTCACCTCACTTTGCCACACACTGAAGTACATTTGGAGTGTGAACCAGTATTTCAACACATCATCTAGTCAGCAACTACAACAGAAAGCTGCTGGCAAAACACCTGTGTGAGGCACATACTCTTGTATCCAATTTCCTGTCTAGAAGCACCAATGGTCTGCAACAGAACATGGAAGAAAGGCAACGTACCACCCCACAGCTGAATATGTCGACTTTTTCTGTTAACTGCCCATGTCTGACAAAATCTTCTGGCAGATAAGTAAGAGAAGCTTGCAGGACTTTGGTTTTCATTACAGCATATTCTGATTTTTTATCAGCAGAATACAGCCGCAGACCTGAGTGTCCAAGCTTTGGTGTAAAGTTCTCATCCAACAAGACATTTGAGCTGTGACAGCGACAGACAAATAACAATATTGGTCAAGTAATTACTTTAGCTTGAGGTAAAGAATGAGAGTTCTACACTTTTAAAGTTAAGCACTGAAAGCTTCCAGCATTTGGCCTGCTGTGCATGAATGAAAGGATAAAGAGTGGGAGAAAGGGAGAGGGGGAAGAACAAGCACTCCAGAAATTACTTCAAAATAATATAGTTCCATCATTTGGAAAAGAGAGACAGACTAAGCAAAAATGGGAAGCATGAGACAGCAGAAAGATACTGCAAATGGATGTCAAAATTGAACTGCCAGGCCAGCAAGGCCATGCTGGCACGCCAGGCCCCTCACCTTTTGACATTCCCATGAAGAATTCCAAAGTTATGTAGGTACTCCACAGCTCGGGTGAGCCCTATAGCAATGCCAATTCGCATCTCCCAGGTCAGTGGGGCAGCAGCATCCTGCAAGGAAGTGAGGGAAAGAAAGATATTCTGTAGAATAAAACCCATACAACAGGAGTAGTTCTGCAAACCAGAGAGTTAGTCCCAGTCCCAGTCAAAACTCCTGCTGACCCCAGTCAGAAGCGTGGTCCAAGGAGGACCCTGATGGCTTCCAGGCCACGGAACCGATTCGTACACACAGTGTGGCACAGTGTGCTGCGTGGGGGACAGTGAGGCAAGGACACAGCAAGGATCCTGCTTCCCCAGAGCAGCACACACTGGCTGTCATCGAGGCTGGTGCTGGTAATGAGGGACTGCTGTTCTGATGTTCCTCTGCCCTCCGAGCTCCTGAGAGGCTCCTGCAGTAGGTGTGAACACCTCAAACTGCTCCTTCCTAAGCCCTTGTAAAACCTCATAGACAGTGACTGTGATGCCAGATTCTACAGAAACATGTTCCCACATCCAAGGAAACACTGCAGCACCAACAGACACTCTGCAGATTCCTCCTGCCTTTAACAATCCAAAGGCTGTGCAGCAGAAACTTCCTGTTGACCTGCTCTGCAGCAGGAAAACTGAAAGAGAAACCACAGCCTTTCTTGCAGTCAAAGTCTTGGGGCACTTTTTTTCCCTCTTTTTTATTTGCTTGGCTGCTCCTGAGAACTCCACGAGGTGTAATGGCTTTTTGTGCAGGCCGAGTCAAGGCAGGACTTGTACTGACAGATAAGCAGCCCCAGGTGGTTTGCTTACCTGACCCTGCAGCTTGTTCTGCAGGGATCCATGGAGCAGGTATGGATAGATCAGGCAGTGCAGTCCGGTTTCCACCGAGAAACCCAGCAGCTGCAAGATGTTGACGTGGCAACACCTGCAGGGACAGGGCACAAGCAGTTTGCAAAGGGAAGAACAGCAGAACAGAAGCAGGCATTCCTCAGCTGGAATGAATTCCTACATGCAAGGCAGCTGGGAGTTGTGTCCTGCAGTTGGGAGTCATGTCCTGCAGCCTAAGCACAGGACGGCCCTGAGCCGGAGCACGGGCGGCTAACCTCTGGCAAAGGGAGGACGTCACAGCGCAGCCCTGCTCTGGAGCAGGCCAAGCTCTCAGGCAGGGAAGGACCTGGGGGTGTTGGGTGACTGCAGGCTGAACATGAGCCAGCAGTGTGCCCAGGTGGCCAGGAAGGCCAAGGGCATCTTGGCTTGTGTCAGACCCAGTGTGGGCAGCAGGTCTGGGGAGGGGATTGTGCCCCTGCACTGGGCACTGGGGAGGCTGCACCTCGAGTGCTGGGTCCAGTTCTGGGCTCGTCACCATCAGAAGGACATTGAGGTCCTGGAGCGAGTCCAGAGAAGGGCAACCAGGCTGGGGAAGGGGCTGGAGGGCAAATCCTCTGAGGAGCAGCTGAGGGAGCTGGGGGTGTTTAGCCTGGAGAAGAGGAGGCTGAGGGGAGACCTTATCACCACCTTCAAGTACCTGAAGCGCCTTACCGAAAGCAGATCTGCACCTCTGTGTGGAAGAACCTCTGTGTGGAGTTGGGGCTTGTGCATTCCACCTGGGAAATGAAAGCAAGAGAACGTCCTCACTGTGAGAGCATGCTGCACTGACACAGACCTTTCAGTCTCTAGGCAAGTATCCCCAGTGACAACTTTGTGTCAAAGACAACAATTAATTGAAAATTAGAACAAAAACCAGCATGAAGACACTTCTGGTCCAATCATCAAGGCAGGCAGCCACGTTGCAGGCTACTCCCATAGACAGAGTTAATAAAAGTACTCACATGAGAAGAATCTCTCCCATGTGTGCTGCTGAATCTAGGCTAACCTACTCTACATCACTTCCTTTTCACTCTCCTCTTGTGCAGCTGCTCTGGTTCCTTCCCACACAATATTAAACCACAACTGCTAATGTTCAAGAGATACTGAAATCATACCCCCTTCAAAGGAAAAGGAAAGGTGGAGCACTTGCCTCTTTCAGTCTTTTGATGACATAGAGCTTGTTGTTCCTCTGACCTTTGTAGACATCGGCAAAAGTACCTTCACAGATTCTGCTCTTGTCACTGAACCCGTTTGTGGCACTAGTGACTTCCTTCTGGGTCCACAGAAGGCTCCCGCTGGGGAGATCGGTCATTGTCTCCTGCTGAGGAGTAGAAGAGCTGCAAGGCTACACATTTATAGGAGAAACAAGATTATCTCATGAAAATTCATATGCTTTTTCCTTCTTCCCAGTGTCATGTTTTCTTCTGCAGGATTTAAGCAGTCACTGGGATAGGTGGCAGAAGTGGTGACAGGCATGGCACAGTCCCTCACAGGGCTTCCCTCTGTAACACCTGCCCTGGTGTGTTTTGCTGGTGTATGAATAGTAGTAGAGACTTGAAACCAGCTCTCAACTTGCCTTCCCACCCTTCCCTGCAAACAGGCTACGTTTTGTTTAGCAGCCTGTGTATTTCTCTGAAGTAATGTGAGTTTAGTCACCAAAGATGCTCATCTTTATGGCTGGGGCACCTGTGAAGAAACAGCTGGGTCACAAAGTAGGGGCCCTCACAGTGCATTTACAGTCAGGTAGGAACTTGGCATCTACTTCTGAAGCATCTGGTGTTAGTTGCACAATAATTTGTTGCTTCCAGTGTGGCAAGTCAATTGTAATAACAATTAGTTCCACTGTAGCCTAATCAGGCAGCTTTCACAACCCTAATGTGCTCCAGACTTGAGAAAATAAAACCTTAACTCCCTCTCAAGAAGCTCTACAGCATTCTTTGCAGCAATCTTCTCTGCTGGCTGGTGCTCCTGAACCCTGTTATTCTGGAAGGGTTTACAGTCTTAGACACAATCTTCTTTTAAAAAACTCAGACAAATCAAAGAAAATAGTCCAGGACAGAACCATGGTGGGACCAGAGCGTGCACATGGGCCTGGGAAACACTCTGCGAACCCACAGGACAGATCTGGCTGTACTGCCTGAAAGACTAGAGAGCTCCCTACAAGGGAGGAAGGAACAGGAGGCTGTGTGCTGTAATCACTGGGAACATGAGGAAAACTTTCACCATGAGATGGTAAAGCACTGGAACAGGGGCTCAGAGAGGTGATGGATACTCCATCCTTGGAGATTTTCAACTGTCAGTCACACCAGGCTCAGGCCACCTGCCTTGTGTTTGACACTAGCACAGTTCTGAGCAGAAACCACATTTTAAGTATAAAACTGAAAGGACTCTGCCCTTCTGACTAGTCAGAGGTGTGTGTTGCCCTGTCCTACGACCACAGCAGAAATGTTGAGTCCTCTGTAAAATCTGTACTGGAAAGTCCTTCAAAATGAATTGCTGTCTGTGGGTGTTACCCATGCTGAGCTATGCAGAGTGCAGTATCGTTCCCCTCACTGGCCCTACACTGGCAAAAAAGGGATGTAAACCTCCAGTAGTGTCACTGTAGCAGCACTGTTACATCCAGTCCAGTCACTGGGTCTGCATTCGTACAAGTGGAGGGATAAACTTTCATTGAAAAACCCACAGAATGTCCCAGACCATTATCATCACGAGTGCTAAAGGGATTTACCTTCACACTGGAGGAGACAGGAGGATTGGACTGCAAGGACTTCAAAAGGTCTCTTGGGGGAGGTGGTGGAGAAGGGAGTGAATTCAAGGCTCCTTCAGAAACAGCACCTGAAATTGAAACGCGGCATTGAAAATACACCTCATGTTTGTAACAGCACAGCCTGTGACTAATTATGAAAGTTTGGGTATTTTGTTGAATTTCCTAACCAGGGATCGCCCACGACAAGCTGTCAAAATGTCAGATACTGTGTGAAGGCAGGAGCTGTTTCCCTGGTTCCTCTTTGGGAGCTGACTGCGCAGCTCTCTGGGAGCTCCCCATGGGGGCCAGGTGCTCTCCTCACTACACCCCATAGTGCTGCCTCCTCCCTTCACAGGCAGAGAGGAGCCTGCTGATCTGTGCCTTGATTTACTTTGCGTGGAGAGAGGACACAGGATATGAGATGTATGCATTGATCTGGTCTTCATATGGAGCCAGGATGGGACCTGGGTGTTCAGAGAGACTTGGGCAGGGTCTTGAGATCCCACAGGATACATCCAGTGCCTCTCAAAGGAAGGAGGAACACCAGGCTGTGTGCTGAAGTTAGGAATAAACAAGCTCAGGAGACCACAGTGCCAGGAAGAAGGCAAACAGCTGAATGTGACCACTGTGAAGAGCAACATATTCATGATGCTACCGAGGGCGACAGGAAGCCGCCGTGTCCATACGGGCACTGCAGTGTCCAGGCAAAGTCAGAACCTGTTCCTTTTCTTACCACCTGCTGGGGATACTCCCAGGTGAGAAGAGTCTGGTGATGGCAGCAGCCTTATCTCGTTCTCTCTCTCTCTGTTTTTCTTCTCTGTGGGAGGCAAAGATATGTTCTCCTGTTTAGGTGGCTCTACCGGCTCCCGTTTTTCAGAGGTGGAAGCGTTAGAGGCTGATGTCCCTTCAAAAGAAAAGAAATGGGAGGTGAAGATTACCAGGGAGACCAGTGTCTGACTCACCTCGGTTGTCAGGACATGATGCCAGCCTGGGAAGCAGACTGCCAGTCAGCATGAGCACTGCAATCAACATTCAGGCCATTTACTGTTGAACTACTGGAGCACGGTTGGTATTTAGATCCAGACCATATTCATGACATGAACCACTACTGAAAGGCAGTCAGAAGTGATGGCTTTGAGCAAATACCAGTGCTCACTACACAAACCATACATGGTCTCTTCCAATAAGGAGTTGGCAGTAGCAGTGTGCTTAATTTTCTATACGACTTCCTACACCCAACCATCACAAACATCCCCCAGGCCAAAGAAGGCATCCAGTTCTTTGTCACAGGGCTGAGAGGATGGATTTGCTTTGGGTTTACTAGTGACATATTCTCAGATTATTTTGTCCCGTTTTAGGGTCCTGACCATGCTCATTCCCAGGAAACACCTTCCCACACAGAACTGTCTGGAATAAAAAACCATCGTTACGAACAGAGAGAAACAATCTGGAGACAATCAAGGGCACACCTAAAAGAGGTTAAGACTTCCTGATATATAAGGAAAAATTAAAGGCCAAATTATTGATTCATTGCAGCTCTAAAAGATCCTGTGTTGCAAACAGCTTGGCAAAATCTCAGAATCGGCCTGAGCAAGCAACCTGACATCAGGTTAAAAGTACAGAGATACTGTCAGTGTACAGGGCTTGGAGAGGCAATCACCAAAATTAGGTCAGGCTACAGTTAGGGTGGGGAAGATAAACAAAAAAGATTCAAGACACTGTGGTATACTGTGAGAATCTGAAGCAGCAGCTGAATTCCTAGCCATGGATCCCTTCAAAAAGAGCTGGAAATGCCCAGTGTGCAGGAGGGATGACATCAGGACGTGCTGCCTGATAACCACATGTGTAATTAAACCCTTTCACTTCTACCTGGCACCTTTTATCAGCGATACAAAGACTAATCAAGCATCTTCTCAAAATCAAAGGGAGTGTTTTGTTTGGCCATAAAAGAAAATAAGCACAGATATTAATGTGAGGGGTGCTGTCAGGCTGCCTATCAGCTTTGTATCTTCTGTCTGGTGATGATCTGGGCATCGAAAGCCGCAGCCCTCTGCTCTCATCTCAAATCAGATCATCTCTGAATGCTCTTTTGAGGCACAGAGCGCTGGGAGCTCCCAAAGAGGCAGGAAGCAGCATGTGTCAGTCCTGTTCTGTGCTCCTTACAGCAAACCAAGGTCGAGTGGGACTGTTGAAGGGAAGAGGAGCTGCAGCAGCTTCAGCATCCTCAGGTTGAAGAGCGGGAGCATATGGAAAGCAGTGATGGTCCAAGTGGGGATGCTGGTGTCAGGCAAGTCTCTTCTCTGACCTCTATCTGGGGTTTGTATCCACTTTCCTCACTGTCACATAGGAATGCCTTCATGGTTGAATGAAACTAGGTCTTCAAAGTAAACTCAGGAAAGTCAGGTGTGTGTCTCTCTGTGTCAGAGTACTGTGAAAAGCCACCTTTGATGGGGTTTGGAAATGAGCTATCAAACAGTGCACAGACCTTTAGCCAAAACTGACAGTTCCCGTGTTCTGCAGTTGTTGGCTTTTCCCTCCTGTACATTAACGTACAAGCCTCTAAAATTAGAATCACTTCCTTCTTTCAACCTATTTTTCAGGGTTTTTCAAGAATTTTGCAACTTCCTGCACATCACACAAACAGGTCACCACTGAAGCTAAAGAACTGAGCTTAGGAGAGTGAGAAAAAATTAGTATGGACATTGAGCAGTGGGACCAGAGGAGTGCCAGAGATTGCTGAGGAGAGGTAGCAGTCTCCTGGAAGAGATCTGCCAGCAAAACATCTACCTCACATCTGGTTCCCTTCAGCAGAATGAACAGACCTGGGGTGATGTAGGGACCACTCCTGTTTATGAGGGTGCCCCACAGAACAAGCCATGTACTCTCCATATCCGCACTGGAGGAATCACCCGGGTGAGCAGATTCAGACAGAGACAAAAAAGCAGAAATAGAGGGTGAAGACTTCAAAGATCTGTCTAAACCTAAAAAGATCCTGCTAGAAATCACTTCTGCTTATGACTGAGCACACAGTGGAATGTCCAGCTTGGGTTAATTCCAGAAACAACCTACTTCCACATGGCAGAACAGTCATCTGGACTTTCTGCTCCTGGAGTGAACATGCAGTTTGGCCACACACTTCAGGGTAAAACACAACTAGAAGAAGCTTTTTAGAGAAGATTTTACATTGTAGTTTTGCAATTTATTGCACTTGAATTGATCTGGGAGAAAAATTAATCATCCAGAAACAGAACTAACAGCTGATCTCCTCACAGGATTTGGCTCTTCCCTCCTCTTTCAAACCCTTTTATCTGTCTAGCCTTCACACCGCTGTACAGAACTGGGTCAAACCCCAAATCCCTTCTCACCCTTCAGGGAACAGGCCAGTCGGGGAAACAAAGGTTTGCTGTGTCTGCTGCCTGAGCTCAGCGCCCCCAGGATCAGGTGCCCCTCTCTTGCCATGCCCCTCACCCCGCTCCCCAGCTGGCTGCCTGGCCTGCAGACCCCGCTGGAGACCCCGGTGACTTGCATCAGCCAAGCGAGATTTCAGGAACGGAGCTTTCCCTGAGGAACCACCCAGCCTGCGTCCTGCTCCAGCACGGAGGAAGCTGATTCAGTTTTACTTTTCAGAGGGGGAAACCCCTTCGTTTTCGCAGCCTGTGGCAAGTGAAGCCCAGCAAGTCTCTGTGCTGGCTCGGGCTGGGGCAGAGCTCGTGTTCATCGCAGCCGCTGGCACAGGGCTGTGCTTCAGGGCTGTGCTGGGAACAGCTCTGACAGAGATGTGTCTGTCCCTGCTGCGCAGTGCTTGCACAGAGCCAAGGGCTGCTCTGCCCCCCACCTCCCCACCCACGAGGGGCTGGGAGGTGTAAGGAGCTGGGGGACACACAGCCAGGACAGCTGCTCCAGTGACAAAGGGATGCCCAGGCCACCTGGCATCATGCTCAGCACATACAGCTGGGCAGAGGGAGGGGGGACACTACTTCCCCAGCCCCCGTTACACGTGCCCGCTGTCCTGGGCAGGGCTGAACAGCTGCCTGCCACGGGGAGTGGGGAAGGGACCCCTCGGTGTGCTCAGCTCTCACACGGACTCTGCTTCACCCTCTGAACTGTCTGTGTATCACTTTTCCTATTCCCCTTCTCTCCCCCATCCCAACGGGGGGAGCAAGCGCTGCATGGGGCTGAGCTGCCAGCTGGGCTAAGCCAGGGCAGGCTCAGGAATCCCCTGGAGAGAGCTCCAAAGTCAGTCACAGAAGCAGAAGGGAAGGCGGGTACTGGCCTCTGGTGCCAGGGCTGCAGTCAGGTGCCTGTTGCACAAGCTGCAGTGAGGGTTACTTAAGAGAAAACCAGTCAGACCAACAGGAGCACGATGATGAGCAATGTTTTTCCTGTCTCTCTGTATTGAATGGCAGTGTTGCTGGAAGCTGCTCTTGGACTGGAAGCCTAATTCTCTGCATTTTACATCATCACGGAGACAGATCTTGGTTCTCATGTAAAAAACCCTCTCAGGGGTTTAGGCTGGGCTTTAAACTGCTGCCTCTCAGGGGTTTAGGCTGGGCTTTAAACTGCTGCCTCTCAGGGGTTCAGGCTCGGCTTTAAACTGCTGCCTCTCAGGATTCAATCTGGTGCCAGACTCTGGCCTGTGCACACAGGACCCGGCTGACTGACTGGGCAGGGACCCTCTGCCCAGCTCTGGGAGTTCTGGGGGGGTTGCTGAACGAGCTGTACATCAGCTTGACTCCACTAGCACTGGGGTTTGCAACCAATAGCTGCTTTTGCAAAAAGGGCAAAAATTAACCCATGTGAGAAGGAAAAGGCATCCTACTTAACTGAACAAAACCAGCCTTTTCCATGACAGATAAAAATGACATTGAGAATGATTGCTGCTGTTAGGTATTGGTAAAAACATTCCATCATTGTTCAGTTTTTAAGTTTCTTAGAAGGAGAATACAGTTTGGTTTTCCTCAATTAATTCCAATGTATAAAGTGGGGTTTCAGAAATGTCAATGCAGTCTGTAAAGGAAGACCCTGAAATGAGCCAGGGCTAAACAGAGCTGGGCCCCAGAACGTGCTCCAAAGAATGCAAGGCCTGTAACTAATTAAAGGTGTGGTAGGTTCTACTGTGTTATGTCAGAGCACCCAGACACTCTGCATGGACCAGGAAGCAGCAGTTAAATCTGGAGCATGCACAGAGCAAAAGTGTCATTGAACAGGCTGCCCAGAGAGGTGGTGGAGACACTCAAGGTCAGTCAGGCTTGATGGGGCTCTGAGCAACCCTGGCATCCCTGCTCACTGCAGGGTGGGACTAGGCAGCCTTGGAAGGTCCCTTCCCACCCAGTGCATTCTGTGGTTCTATGATCTCATGCTGGAAGGGACCCTCTACTCCAGAGTATCCATACAAATAGTGTTACCAGGGAGCCAGGCTCCCTGCACTGGGGAAATCTAACTCGGGCTTATTCACTGAAGGGATTAAAATAAATATCAAAACCTCAGCATCTCGTTCTCAATCCTGCCCAATCAGACTGGACCCTCAGGGCCCCACTGTGCATTACCAACTGAGCTGCTGATACAGAATTAAAGATCCTGGAGCTCCCTTTCCTGCAGCTCACTGTGCTTTCCCAAGGGAAGAGGAGTAGGAATAGGTACAGTCTCTAAGCTGACCCCTGTGACAGGATTCAGTCAGCTGGTGGATCTGCTGAATCAAAGAGCTGAATAGGGGCGATGCCAGAATCTGTTCCCTGGGGGGAGCTGCTCACTCAGGGTCTGTGTTACGGTGTCTCATGTGTTCAGACACTTGGCTTGAAGGCTGCTTGTGCTGTGGTGCTTGATACTCCTTTCTGTAATAGAAACGTAGAGCACAGTGTTGAGGGTTTCTGTCTGCAGCTCCAGGGTGAGGGGTCAGAGTCATGTAATACCAGGAAAGTACAGAAAACCAGAGTGCTGGGCCAGAAACCCACAGTCTGTTACTGGACTTTCCAGGAGGAAGGCCCGGGGCTGGCAGTGGCTGCCAGCTGTGGCCAGGCAGGCTGCTGCCCCACGGCTGCTCCGGGCCGGCCCTGACACTGGGGATACCTGAGAAGAGGGAACGTGGCCCCCTATCCCCCCTCCAGCTGGGGCAGCACAACGCAGAAAGACAGACAGTTGTCCAGCCTTCCACACATTTCATGGTAGAACTGGATTAAGGTACCGTTTGACTTACAGACAGGGAGGGCTGGAATGTAAACATCATTTTCAATGGAAAGAATGGAAAGGAAAAGGATAAAGTGTCGTGATTTCTATAAAGCAATTAATTTACCTTCACTTAATTAGGCACACTGAGTTCCAGCTCTAGTCATCCTACCTCAGGAAAGAGAAATCTGAAATAGAGTGACCTGGAGAGAGGTGAGAAGAGTTCCAGACAGGGAGTTAGAAAGGGCTACAGCTGTTTAATTTATGGAGGGATTGCAGAGAACATAGGATGGGAATAGAGAAAATCTGAAGTGGGTGTCGTGGTTTTGCCCCAGCTGAGGGCTGCACCCCACACAGTCGCTTGTACTTTTAAAAGGAAGGGGGAGGGAAAGTTGGGGGAAGGGGAAAAGGGAAGGTAGAAAGGAGGAAAAGAAACCACAACCTAGAAACCAGAACCACGCAGGTTGGGATAAGGACAGTTTACTAAACAATAACAGAAAACTAGATATAACAATAACAGAAGTTTATAGCACAAAATAGATGAAACTGGTGATACACAATGCAATTTCTCACCAAACCACACAACTCAGGCCGCACAGCTTAGAGCCGTCCCGGAAACCCGACCGCCCCAGAAACTGCCCGTCCTGGCGTTGTCTCCTCCTCTTCCCCCCAGTCCCCCTTTATACTGAGCATGACGTAACTGGCATGGAATGTCCTCTTTGGCCAATTCGGGTCACCTGTCCTGGCTGCGTCCCCTCCTTTCTCATTAGTAGGGAAGTATGCAGAGCTGAGAAAGGTCCTTGATTGCCCGGCAACAACCAGAAACATCAGGGTGCTATCAGCACTGTTCTCATCCTAACTCCCAAACATGGCATTCCATCCACTGCTAAAACTATTAACTCCATCGTAGCTGAAACCAGGACAGTGGGATAAAGAAACAGCAATGCAGGCACTTGATTAACCACTTCTCCTTCCATAACCCTTTTCTCCTGGCTGCAGGGGCTACACCAGTTACACATTTTGCTACTCTGGGCTTGTTGACAATTAATGTCAGAATTTCAGGAAGAAACAAGAATGTATGAAAACCCAAAGCATTTATCACTGGGCTGTGATTTGAAACCCTGCCCAACGCACGAACATACCACCCCTGGTTCAGAGCACAGCCAGAGTCTCTCTGGCACCTCTCAGCATCTAAAAGGGCCGCTACAAACGTGGGATGATGCACGAGAGGGACCGGTGGCTCCTCATCGACGTCCCTACCTCTCCCTTTCCCACCACAAATTCTATTTAAGAGAAAATCAGAATCAGAGGAGAAACTTTAGAATTTGAGCACGGGACTCCTGTGTGGGGTGTGTGTGCTCTGAGAAGCAGCGGAGTCCCTGCGGGAGGAGGAGCAGCTACTCACAGTCCAGAATGACTTGCGCCGCGCGGTAGAGCTGCAGCCCCTGCAGCAGGTCCAGCAGCTGCGGCACGGTGGCCAGCCTCACTCCCCACCACCACATGAGCTCTCTCGTTATGCTGATCCCCGTCTTCTCCATGCACTTGATCTTCCGGAGCTCTGTTTGGTCAGTTATCACGTAGGAGGCTGGTGGGAGACAAGGGGGGGTTCTGTTTGAAGTGAGGAAAAGCAAGCAAGTGCAAGCAGGGCGAGCTAAGGCACACGGGACATTCTGCTTTGTCACCTGCATGCCTCCACCTGGAAGGGTCATAATAACCCAGCTACGTGGGCATGGAGAAAATCCAGGTCCTAAAGCAGGATATTCCTGTGACTGTTCTGGGAAAAATGTCTTTATCACAGAATCACAGAATCACCAGGTTGGAAAAGACCTTTAAGATCGTCAAGTCCAACCATTCTCATCCTAAACTAAACCAGATCCCTAAGTACCTCATCTACCCTTTTTTTGAACACACCCAGGGAAAGTGACTCAACCACCTCCCTGGGCAGCCTGTGCCAGGCCCTGAGAACTCAGAGACCCAGAAAGAAAAGCAGTCACACTGCCCAGCACATCTTTCCCATCATCTTCCTTCACCTCCATACTTGGTACCAAAGGAACTTCGGATGAAATTCCTGGTGTGATTCTCCCAGAAGAGGTAAGAGGAGCCAGTGAGGCTGCACTCCTGCCTGCGTTGCTAATGGCCGATGTTATGGTAAGCCAAACTGTGCCTGAGTCACCTGGCTGCTATTTACAGTCAGATAAACCTGCCAGAGAAAGGCAGCTATTTTAGGAGCAGGTGATGCTGTGCTACGGCTCACCCTGCATCACTGGTCCGGCCCCGGAACACACACACTGCTGGTTCCAGCACCCTTCTCTCAGGGTTACCATGTGTCCCCCTCCCCTTGTTCAGCTGCACCCGAGGTGCCCGCGCAGCGACGCGTCGGGGCCGGGAGGGAAAACCACAGAGGTGCCCACGGATGGGATCCGTGTTTGGGATGGGGCCAGGTCCCAGCTTCCCCACGTGGCACTGCCCGCCCTGGGAGCAGGACGGGGCGGCAGGTGGCAGCCTGGCTCCGTCAGGCAGAGAAGGAGACCGGGGTGAAGTGCCCCCAAAGAGCCGTTTGTGAGGCAGGGACACCCTGTCAGCCCTGAGCTGCCGGGCTGAGCCGAGCCTGTGTGTCTCCAGCAGCAGCAATACCTGCGGATGGTGCCGGTCTGACTCACACCCCGCAGCCGACCCCCACATGCTGGCCTGAAGCTGAGAGGTTTGGGGTCGGGGGTGCGCCTGGAAACAAGGACTCCCGAGCTCACACCACGGCTGGTTTAGAACTAACATACAGTTTGATGGGTCTGAAGATGGGGGAGGTGGATCCCACCCTGGGTCAGCAAGTTTCATGGGGCAGAAGTTTACTCAGCAGGGTTAGTGAAGTCTTGAACAAAATTAAATGATATTAAATAAAGGAAGGCAGGCCAAGTGAGAAGAGAGGCAGGTTAGGACTGTTCGGACTGGGACACAGAAAACACTCAGGCACTAGGCTTCCTACACTTACTAACTGGACACGGCCAGGACTGAGGAAAGCAGGGGCTGTGACTGGGGGGAGAAGTGAAGGAGGAAAGGGAAAAACAGAACGTCTAAGCACATGGGAGGGCGTTGTGAAAACAGGCGAGCAGTGAGGAGTAACAGAAGATAAAGTGCAAGCACAGAGGGGCGTGCGAAAGCAAAGAGTGAGGGGAGGGCAGCTGGCTGCCCGGGAGGGACCCCAGAAGCCAGGAACTCCAACCAACTCATCGGGGGTTTGCTGGATCCCCAGAACAGCTCCCGAGATCTCTGCGTGGGAATTCCCTCCCGACCGGCCGTGCCCTCTGAGCACCGGCCAGCGGCTCGGCCAGAGGCCCTGCGTGGGACGGCTGCGCAACGCACCCCGGCCTCACCCCTCCGGCCCCCATCCGAAACCTGCCACAGCCCCGCGTGCCCCCATGGCCGCTCCACGGGCCTGGGCAGCGCCAGCCCCGCTGCCAGCCCGCCCCGCGGCCGGCCAGCCCCGCGGCCGGCCCACCCGCGGCCAGCCCCGCGGCCGGCCAGCCCCGCGGCCGGCCAGCCCCGCGGCCGGCCAGCCCCGCGGCCGGCCAGCCCCGCGGCCGGCCAGCCCCGCGGCCGGCCAGCCCCGCGGCCGGCCAGCCCCGCGGCCGGCCAGCCCCGCGGCCGGCCAGCCCCGCGGCCGGCCAGCCCCGCGGCCGGCCAGCCCCGCGGCCGGCCAGCCCCGCGCCCGGCCAGCCCCGCGCCCGGCCAGCCCCGCGCCCGGCCAGCCCCGCGGCCGGCCAGCCCCGCGGCCAGCCAGCCCCGCGGCCAGCCAGCCCCGCTGCCAGCCAGCCCCGCAGCCCGCCCCGCGGCCGGCCCACCCGCGGCCAGCCCCGCGGCCGGCCAGCCCCGCTGCCAGCCAGCCCCGCGCCCGGCCAGCCCCGCGGCCCGCCCCGCGGCCAGCCAGCCCCGCTGCCAGCCAGCCCCGCGGCCAGCCCGCCCGCTCACCGAACCGCATCCAGTCGTAGTCACTCAGGCAGTCCATCTTGCGGCAGAAATCCTCCAGCACCCAGGCAGGCATGCTGTGAACGTAGAGAGGCGGGGGGCAGCCCCCCTTCAGCGCCAGGGGCGGCTGCTGCAGGGTCATTGCTTCGCTGTCCCGCTCCAGAGAGTCCTTTGTCCCCGCCGCGGCCATCAGCGGCGGCTGCGCATGGTGCGCGCCTCGGGCAGGGACTGCAGGCAGCGGCGCTCTCTGCCTCCCCCGGGCGCTGCGAGGGTGGATTTTCTCTAAAAACTTCCTCTTCTGGAAGGGGCCGGCCTTGACGGCGCGTCCCACCCGCCCCTGGCCGGGGAGGGAGCGCGGCGGCACAGGTAGGGCGCTTCTTGGCAGGGTCAGCCCGGCTTCCTGCCCCGGCTGACGTCAGGCCCCGAACGCAAGTCACATTCTGCTCGCCGCTCCAGCCCCGGTGCCAGACGGAGCCCCACGTGACGGGGGTGGAAGCCGCTTTCCTGCATGTTACACACCGCGGGCACCGCCACAGGCTGCGCAACAGCCGCCCGGGGCAGCCAGATGTGCGTGGGTGCGGGCGCTGCCCGCGTCTCCAGGGCCCTGGCTGCTGCCTCGTTCGCCCGCCGGGGTACAAGACGTGTGCTTAACGCGGCTCCCCCCAGGGACGCAGCCCCCTCGCCTCCCACGCGCTGGGTGATGCACAACCCGCACCCGCAGCGCCCCCGAGCTCCGGCAGGATCCGGGGAAACACGAGGCTGAGCAGTGGCAGAGGCTGAGCAGGAGCTGAGCAGGAGCACAGGCTGAGCAAAGGCTGAGCAGTGGCAGAGGCTGAGCAGGAGCGGAGGCTGAGCAGCGGCAGAGGCTGAGCAGCGGCACAGCTGCCAGCCCGACCCTGGCCAGGGCTTCACACTGGCTGCAGCGTTTCACTTCTGTAATTGCTGCTGCCAGCAGACACAGGGAGTGAGAAGTAACGAGCATCAGAAGTGCCCAGGTCCTGCCAGGCCAGGATCAGCTTTAAGCTGGGTTCAGGGAGTCAACACTTCTAAAATGTTGTATTTAACCTGCTCTTGAGGAGGTTTTATAACGAACTGACTCACCAGTGTACCTGCTGCGGGACAGTTCTCACAGACTGCAGCCCATCCTCTGCTCTCTTAGTATCTTGACATCAGTACTGTATAGTTTTGAGGGCTTTTAATTCACACTTTCTTTATAATCTGCACATTTTATGGTACAGCTGAGCCTTGTTTGCAGCATCAGCTGTTCACACTTTGGCAGTATACTACCTGCCTCAGAAATCAGGAGCCTTTCATGCACTGCTGAAATAACAATGAATTCCTTACCCCACCATGACAAGGAACAGCTGAAATTGTGGTGTTAATGTAGTGACAAGGTCACCAGACAGAAAAAAAAACCCTAAACAAAAATACCCAGACTGTATTATTAAACTACCACAGTTCAAACTTTGCCTTGGGACCTAGCTGCTTTAGCAGTTGTAATATCAACAACTACAGTTAAACTAATGGTGCTTCCCTCCCTTTCCCTGCCTGCTGTCCCTCTGACACACACCTGACTTCTCTGCCATGGGAAGATGGTCAGAGCATCTCTGAAGGTCACATAAATCAGGACTGAAATTTATGTTGCGAAGGACCAGGTAAGAGCAGGAAGAGAAAGGAGAAACTCTGACACCTCCTGGACTCTGTGTCTCACGGGAGGAGGGGGGTAAGAACCCACCCAGCTGCGTGTGGCTTCACACCACCACTGTCCTAAGAGGCTTTACAGACGTTTCCAGAGGGAGACCAGGGTGATCCCACACGTGCCTTCGCTTTGACACCAGGAGGTGTGAGGCTGGGCTCTGCTCTGCTGTGCTACTCCAGCCCTGGGCACCGAGTGAATCCCTGAGTCTCGTTATTTCCCTGCTGCTTTTCACCTCCAGCTGTGACTCCCCACATCCTGTGGCAGCAGCTCCCCCCACCACACAGCAGCTCCCCCCACGCTGCAGCTCCCCCCAGCACACTGCAGCTCCCCCCACCACACAGCAGCTCCCCCCCCCACGCTGCAGCTCCCCCCCCACGCTGCAGCTCCCCCCACCACACAGCAGCTCCCCCCCCCACGCTGCAGCTCCCCCCCCACGCTGCAGCTCCCCCCACCACACAGCAGCTCCCCCCCCCCACGCTGCAGCTCCCCCCCCACGCTGCAGCTCCCCCCCCACGCTGCAGCTCCCCCCCCACCACACAGCAGCTCCCCCCCACACCTCACTGGGCTCTCTGAGGACTTTGTTTGACTCAGAGGCACTCTGGCACAAACCCAAAGGGATGACATGCTGTTTGTCACGGGAGTGCAGTAGGTCACAGCATTCCTTTGGTTGCCAGTCCTCAGCCAAAGCCACGGCTGGAGCCGAGCACAGGGCGCTGGGCTGCGAGGAGATGAGGGATGGAAAAACCTGCTCAGTCAGGAGGGTTGCAGGGTGCATAAACACTGCCCCAGACAATTATGGTCAGTAAAGAACTATTGATAAAATTCCTCTAAAAATAAAGAAGGAAGCCTGATGGTGCAGCCAGGTAACCTGGAGGAATGATAATGTGTGTGAGGTCTGTTCCTCCTGCTGCAGAGCGCTCCCTGGGTCCAGACAGGGACAGGCAGGAGGAAGCCCCAGCCTGGTGCCAAGACACAGCAGAGTCACTCCCAGGGTGACTCAGCGAGGGCAGGGTGAGCCAAAGTTGCCATGGGCTCCTGGCAGCTGCCTTCAGCACTGGGGTGGCTTTTGGTGGGAGTCACAGCGCTGCCTCACTGGCAGCAGGGAGAGAGCGTGCTTTTGTGTCCCCTAACAGTCAGGAACCCCAGGAGCCTGATCCCTCAGCAGTGGCGAGCAGCGTCCCAGGAAAGCAGCACCAGCTGGATGCTGGAGGAAGTCACAGGCCAGCAGAGTAAGTGTAAATTGTTGTAATAAGCAACACAAGAGCTGACAGAGTGCACATAACTCAGAAACATACAGACCATTTGTGGTATGTACAGACCTGTTAAACCCAAGCCCTCAGAACCCAACCTCAAAAGCTGCAACTGCAGAGTCAAGCAGGCCAGTTTCCTGCAGCTGGCAGCACTGCCCCAGGGTCCTAACACACAGCATCACCAGGGTTTGGAGAGAAACCCCCTCTGAGGGGCAGGAGCACAGCCCAGCACCCCCTAAGTTAGGGTCCCAACAAGAAGGATGAGTCATCGACGTGGCTCCCAGGGCTCACTTTTCTCTGGAGGAGAGCTGCCAACCGTGGTAAAAGCAGGAACTACGGCAGCTGCATCATGCCCAGGCCCTGCCCAGCGCCGTGCTGAGCTCAGGGTCACCACCACACAGCTCTGCAGCAAGTCTGCAAACTCCATCCAAACGTGTGGGCTGCCCACCAGCCAGCAGGGCCTCCAGGAGCACTGCAGGACACGAGCACACGGCCCAGCACTGCGGGGTTATCGGATGAATTGCAGTAACAGCAGCAGGGACGCACAGGCTTATGGCACAGATCAATTCAGACACTTCAGAGAGGCAGGAGAAACAAGACTACAAAAAGGGGAAACGCTTCCTACTGACACAACACGTGGGTATTCTGTCTCACAGCTGCTTCTGAGAATGTATGACTGGAAAGAAAGTCCTGCCAGAGAGACAACCTGCTCCAGGCTCCTACCAACCTGCTCCTGACACTGAGCAGCACTGTGTCTGTTACTTGGACAGTTCAAGGATCTGCCAAAAGCAGCACAGCCTTGAACTGCCTGTGTTCATTCACACATTCTCACTGAGGCACAGGGGAGGAGTGCAGGTAAAGACAGGCTTTCTCTGCTTATCCAGCCTGTGCTAAAGCACAGCTCTGTCTGGGAGCTGGACCTGCTACAGTCTGCTGTCTGTCCCTTAGCACACAGGTGGCTTGAGTGGCCCTTGCTGCCTGGAGGGGCCTGTCCCTACAGACTGTACTGCTTGTGAGGGGAAAAGGGAGGACTCAGAGCATCCCCCTTCCAGGAACACTCCCCAGGTACACCTGCACAGGAGGCTGGGGAAGCAGCTGTGGAGCAGAAACGTGTCCCAGAACTAGGATCCTGTCTGTAGGGCTGACCAGGCTGGATCAGCTTGAGATCAACTGGGCAAGAACCCATCATAAAGGACAAACAAGGCATTGAAGGTATGATCCATGTGTCAGCCTCAGAGCAGGCATGACACAGGTTTGTAAATACAAAGGTAAGAGGCAGAGAAGCCCCAAAGCATTTACATGAGGCACCTTTACACTAACATAACGTGCCAGGTCCTCAGGAGGTGGTGGAAACCCTCCTGTACACAAAGGCCCCCACGCTCTGCGATTCACAGGGAGATCTGGGATAAGGGTGAGAGAGAGAAACCTACCAAAAACAAGTTATTCAGACAAAGCTGGTGCTGGTCTGACACTTAAAATCATTAGTTTGGCCTAAATTAATCCTCACTGCAACTTATTTTCTAACATAAAGGCAGGAGGACCCGACCTGTGTCCCTGCCACAGGCAGAGTTCTGACAGTCCCAAGGAAACTCCATTGACCTGCACGAGGCCTCTAGAGCTGCTGTGTGGAATGCACGTAACGAACAGAACTGAGCCATCAGGAGCCTGGCATGTGTCCACGTGCTCTTTGGGCTTCTGGATCTGGCTTGCCACCACAGAAAGTTTTCTCCAATTCAACTGAGTTTGTGTCTCAGAACTTAGAATGCAGCCATGAGTTCTTGGCATCCTCCATGGTGACTGTCCCTGCTTACACTCAGCGGTTTGCTGTTTAAAGAGCCTGGAGTGAGTAACTGTGTTACTCCAGCATTCCATTCCTCAGTGTTTCACTCCTCTCCAAAGAAAGGCGCTGAAGATCCTTCCCAATGTCAGGGTGATCTTCCAGCTCTTCATACAGCGACTGAACAATGTCCAGTTTCCTGTAGTCCACCGGCTTGACCAGGCTGCGAACCACCTGAAGGCATCTCTCTTTCAGGGTGAACACTGAGGTGACAAACACAAACATGTGGCCTGGTCACAGGGGCTCTCCTCAGTCACTGCCCCAACACAGACGCTGCTCTCCCAGCACGTGAGTACAGAATGTCCCCTTAGCACCTTTATTCACAACACACTGAGCTCACTAGAGGGAAAGCACCTTTGTTTCCTGTCAGGAGACACCCTACACACCCCACCAGAGACCCTTTAAAACGAGAGGTGGGTGTGCCAGTAGCTCTGCTCCATACAGGGCAGTGACAGGGCTCTATCCCGAAACCCTCACGATCCCCGTTTCTGGGGCAGGTCTCACTGCCTGAGTGCTTGCTGTCCCACCAGAGCCCTACGCTGAGGGACCGAGGGCAAACCAAGCCCTTCCCATGGCACGGGCGGTGCCGCTCCCTTTACCTGGCAGCGTGATGTCTGCTCTGCTCACGTTGGGAGCCGCCACAAACAGCTCCTGCTGGTTGACGAGGAGGCTGTCGTTCGTCCCCGCGTCCCGGAACAGCCAGAGGTGACCTGGGAGAAGGGAACACGGAATCACGCGGCTGGCAAAGTTCTCTGGGATCACCGTGTCCCGAGCAGCTCTCCTGCCCGCCTCCGGGACGCGGGGCAGTGCGGGGCAGGTGCGGGGGGCGCGCTGATCCCGACGGGCGCGGTGAAGGCGGCAGCTGCCGCTCCGCTTCACGAGCGGGGCCGGCGAGGGGCCCGGCCGCCTCCCGGTGCGAGCCCAGCGCCGCGGCCCTGGGGGTGTCGGCAAGCGGCTCCTGCCGCCGCGCCAGGCCCTCGCTGCGGAACCCACCCCGCACGTCATCCCCGCACCGGCGGGTGGCCGGGCAAGGCCCCGCCCCGGCCCGCACCCACCCCGGTAGCTGTACATGATCCGCCCGGTGCGCGGCTGCAGCACCGGGTAGTACCGCGGCCTGCCCTCGAAGTCCACCCAGACCGGCAGGACGGAGCGCGGGCTGCGGTTGTTGAAGACGACCTCGGAGAGCTCCCGCGTGTTGACGGAGCGCAGCCCGGGCCCGCGGCCCTGCGGCGACATGGCGGCGGCCGCCCCCCGCCGGCCCCGGGACAGGCCCCCCCGCCCGGCGGCGCAGGCGCGGTGGGACGGGCCCCCCGGTGGCGCAGGCGCGGTGGGACGGGCCCCCCGGTGGCGCAGGCGCGGTGGGACGCCCCCCCCCCCCGGTGGCGCAGGCGCGGTGGGACGCCCCCCCCCCCCGGTGGCGCAGGCGCGGTGGGACGCCCCCCCCCCCCCCGGTGGCGCAGGCGCGGTGGGACGGCCCCCCCTCCCCCCCGGTGGCGCAGGCGCGGTGGGACGCCCCCCCCCCCGGTGGCGCAGGCGCGGCGCCTGACGGGGCCGAGGGGCGGGCCGGCGCCGCGAGATCCGTGTGGCGGGGCCCGGTACCGGCGGCGTGACGGCCCCGGGTCCCGAGGGCCTCGGCCCCCCGCGGCCCCGGCATGTCACCGGGACGGGGAGAGGCAGCGCCCGGCGCGGGGCAGGGGCCGTGCGGAGCGCCAGGGGCCGCCCGGGGTCAGCGTTCACACAGCGGTACCGCGCCGGCACCGGCCCGTGGGCAGCTGAGGGGAGCGCTCAGGCCTCACACGGGGCCTGGGCAGCGCAGCGTGTCCCCAGAGCCTGCACCCCCAGCGCCCCTCCAGCCACAGCCGTGCAGCGCTGCCCGGGCTGCCGGCCCCCAGCGTGAGGCCTCAGCTCTGAGAGCAATGAGGCTGTTCCAGGGTGACGTCAGGGGGATTTTGCCCGGAATCACCCAGTTCTGCAACTCCTTGCTGCCCGGTTTGCATGCACACACACAGTGAGAGGAGGTGAGGGGTCTCACAGTCCTTCCCTGAGGCATCCCTGTGAACTGTGACCACACCACAGGTTTCATGTCACTTATGGTGCTTTGTGTGGGGGACAGGGAAAGCTGAAGCGCTGTGGAAAAATCAGCCTGGCTGCATTTGTGCTTGAAAATGAATCATTCAAGCACTGATCTCCTGAGGTCCCTTCCAGCCCCTACGATTCTGTGATGCAGGAGGTTTGATCCTCCTTTCACAGAGATTGGCCTCTCCAGCCAATCCCACGGGGAAGGCTGGGCTGGAGCGGCTCCAGCAGACACTAACAAGTCTGACTTCAGGCCTCCAGCCTTTCTGGAAACACTGATTCCTCAGAGCACATGGCAACAGCCACCCCTCAAGACAGCCCTTCACGCCCACAGCCGCTGCAGGTGACGCTGCTGGGAGCAGCAGCTGTGCCTCTTGCCTGGCTCAACACCTCCTGCCAGCTCTAAGCAAGCCTCGGGTGAGGGGGTGTGTCATGTCTGTACTGTCCCCTGGCAGCCTGCGGGGGACAAGTATCAAACCGGTAGGGAATGACACACGAGAAGCCAGCACCTGTCAGTTAGGGGGTTCCCAGCGCTGCTGCCTGGGTTAGAGCCGCTGGGGAGGCTTCTCTCCAGCCCCTGTCGATAAGAAGCCTTGCACTCCTCTGAGGAACAGAGTTCCCATCATGGCAGGGCACGCGATTCGGGGGCTTGCTGTAAGCAGCTGTACCCAGCACTCTGGGATTGCACAGCTTTATAAACAATGAGGCCAGTTACCCTAACTGAGAAAAGCTTGTTCCTGCCTCTGCTGCCCATCTTCCAAATCACAGAAGAGTAATCTTCAGAAGAAACTGGTTTAAATTGCACAAGTTGGCTCAGATGGTATAAGAGAGCAGATATATCATTCACATCATCCTGTCCCCAAGCTCTTTAGTTATTTCAAACACAAGGTTTCCTGTGAAACATGACTCAATTTTAGTGCTATTAGTACTGAAAATCAAATACAGATTCTCGTCAATCATATTTTCCACCTCCTGATGTTAGTTAAAGCCTACTTTGACAAGTCAGGTCAATATGACTCAAATCTATTTACTGTTTTCTGTGGTTTAAAAACCAAATCATGACCTTTTCACCTTTCAGGCCAGAAGGGATGACTGGCACTTCACTAACTTCATTCTCATCATTAGCTCAAGAAAAAAGGGGGAAAAAAAGCCCCAACGCTTAAAAAAAAGCACACTCTAAGGTCTTTAAATGTCACTGTGCTTTAAAAAAAACACAACACCACCCCCCTCAAGGTGTTACTGTGTTCTAAGGATGTAATGTGTCCAGGTTGGGTTGTACAGTTCAGTACAGCACCAGTATTTAGGTCGCCACCTCATGTGAGAACTGCAGCGTGGGCAAGACCTGCCTGGATGCTTTTGGCATGGTTTTACCCAGAAAAGCAAATAAAGACCAGAAAGGAGTACAACTGAGGCTTACCTTCTATGCAAAACTTGTAAAATTTTAATAGCTGTTAATTCACCTCTAAACACACAGGGGATGAAGACACATCAATGGAAACAGCAAAGCAGCAACTAGTGTTTTCAGCCCCCAACGAGCCAAGAGGCCTCAGAAACCACAGCACATTCACAGAACAAGAGAAATACCTGCAACTTCAAGTTAGCCAACAGCCAATAGAGCCTGGTAAATACTGTGGCACAGCTGCAGCAGCTCAGTCACCTAAGGAATGTAAAGGCATTGCCACCTCAGTGTCTACAGCAGACAAAACATTTACCTGTTTAACAGCATCGCCAGAAGTGTCTCCATTCTCAAAGAGGAGCTGCAGGCAGCTTGCTAAGGCTGTGTGCTACCCTCCCCCAAAGCAGTGGTAAAATGGGGATTAGATGTTTAGTAATAACTAGCACTAAGTTGAGGGAATGGAGAGGAAAACCAGCAGCACCAGCACACTGTTACTACCTGGCTTTTGCTCCTCAGACCACAGGAAGCAAATGCTGGTTTATCATCACATTTGGGTGATGGTATTAATTAGAGGATTTCAGTTGGGGAAAACCCTACATCTCAAAGAGGATGCTGCCTCTTAGCACTTCAAGGTGACAGTCTTAGTAGTCCCATTAGTCATTTTAAGACACACGTATGACTGTTGCCACGTGGGACACAAATCCAAAGCTGCCTCAGCGTGTTTTCTACTGTAAGCAGAAATAAACACTCAACTGACAAACACAATGGACATGGCAGAGACAACTCGGACAAAGGAAATTACTACTGATCCCACCACTGAATTTCAGTTTGGGTGGCAGAGAGGAAAGAGGCCATTTAAATACCGAGGTGTGAGGACATACAGTGCAAGGGGCAGCGCTCAGCTGCTCTCTGGTTTAACAGGTTACACACTCTCTACACGGGCTGGCTGGTTTCCCCCTCAGGAGCTGGCAGCCCTGTGCTCTCAGGTGGCTGCTTTACCAGATTCAGCGAGTTCTGGAGGAGTCCCTTTCCTTCCCCATGGGTTACCAGAAGGCCCTTTTTTCTTCTGCCCTTTCCCAGGTGCGTTTCAGCAGGTACACTGCAGCATGGAGCCCCCCGACGTTCACCCACACGGTCTGACCCTTGCGCCAGATGTGCCCCATGCGTGACAAGGCCTACGATCAAGCACAACACCGACACTGGCAGCAGCTCTGAGGTGAGGCAGGAAGGGCAGATCTGCCTTAGAAATGCCTTTTGATTATTGCCACATCTGATGGCAATGTCAAACGACTCTTCAGGTCCAAAACCATGTTAAATGGTACTAATTACTGCTCTAAAAACAGGTCATCTTCTGTAATGAAGTCAGCTCACAGCTCTGTTTCTCAAACCACTCTCATAGGTTGGGTTTTCTCTCCCAGAACATACCTTGGCAAAGCATTTCTTGTCCTGTGTGAGGAGCGCAGCCCTGCCCGTCCCCGGCGTGCAGATCCGGCCCATCTCCATAAGGCAGGCTGGGTACAAGTCCCAGTTCTTCTTCTTTGACCCTATCCTGCAAAGGCAGTTAAGATCCCCTTTGTGACTGCTGGAACAGTTACTGCTTGCTGGTCTTTCAGACCTGGGTCAGCTCGTTCAGGATCACATTTACCACTAATCCAACCCACATTCTCAATACTTGTACTTTCTCATTGCACCCAGCTAATGAACTGAGCAGAGAACCCCAGGCTGGGCACACCTCACCTCTTCCCAAAGGGCATGTCTGTCACGATAATGTCCACAGAGCCAGTCCGCAGTGGGAGGTTGCAGATGTCCCACTGGATGATGTCTAAGGGAATGCCTGAGGACGTGCTGCTGCAAGGGCAAAGACATTTAGCTCAGACCTGGCTTTCTGAGAGTGTCTGTAAACTGAGGAGCTCTGCAATGTTAGCAAGAGAACAAAGAGGGAAACAGGAACAGGAGAGTCAACTGCAGCGATGGGTTTCTTCACACACAATACTACAGGAAAGAAAATCCCTTGTGCTCCCCTCACCTTTCCTTATTCTCCTTTTTCTTTAGTAAAGAACAGATGTTGTTTGCCGCTCTCTTTACAGCTTGTGGGTTGTTATCACCAGCAATATGGTAGCAGCTAGGCCATTCTGTAGCTCCCTGGGGGAAAATATTGATAGTAAGCAGCATTAGCATCAACCCTGCCTAATTAATAACAACCACAAACAGACATACCCACAGCAAAAAACCCCAGAGCAAACGAGCAGAATTATTCAGATATGACAGAATGCAGCAAAGCAGTTGGAAATGGACACCAATGATTTTAAGCCTCTGCAATAGGCATCTGTTGTAGCAATGATGCATCTTCAATGCTCAAAACACATTTGGATTCAGTGTCTTCCTGCTACAGTTTTTGGGGGGGAAATGAGGTAATGTAGAAAAATGCACTTTATCTGTGTACGAGCTGGTGAGGTACCTCTGGAGTTGGTAACTCAGCTCTTACCAAAGCAAGTGACCTGCTCAGTTCAGGCCTGTGGAGTTTTATTAGGATAAAAGCACAGGGAGAGTCACCTCTATGGGAATGGCGCCCGTGCCACACATGGGGTCAACGATGATGTCTGTGGGCTGCGGATCGCAGAGCCTGAGGGACAGAGAACACAGTGAGAACCGTCCTACACCTGCGACTGGTGTGAGGAGCACTCGACTCCCCTCCCAGGGAACAGCTCCCATGGGATTGTGTTTGACACTTGTTCACTGGCATCTTGCACGTGGTGCCATACGTTCACGGGTGTGACACAGTGTAACTGGGCGGTGGGTCACAGCAGGTGTGCACCAGGCTGGAGAGCAGCCACTGCTCATTACAAAGCATGCTGTTCCAGCAAGTATTGGGGTTTTTAAAAATCAATAACAGAAATCACAGCATCACAGCTCCCTGGAAGCCTACAGCACCAGAAAACGTGCAGTGAAATGAAGTACTTGTCATCAAACACGAGAGGATTATTCATCCCAACTCAAACCAGTCAATAGTGAAAGGCAGGCACTTAGGAATGACAATGCAGAGTATCTGCCTCTCTCCAGAGACAGGCAACAAACATTTTAGATATGTAGCTTTTTTAATAGCTAAATGTAGGTATGATGAATGCTACCAACAGGCATTTCAATTCTTGTAACACTGTACCTGTCACTAATAACTCCTCTAATGTTATTACCATGTAAGTCAGACTTGTAAAAAACTGGAGAAGTTGGTTCACATTTGGGACAGGATTAACCACGTGTTTCAAATTACATAATGAACAAAACCCCAAATAAATGAGAGATAAACATGCAGAACTGTAGTTTAAAGGAAGAAGGAGGCATGCGTTTAACATGACTTCAGAGAAAATATGGCTAAAAGTTTTTATTTCAAAGAAGGACTCTGCTGATATAACAGCATACAGCTAAGGATACAAAACTGATAGGTATTTTCTTTTGAAGAAGCAGTGGGGGATAAAGGATCTAATTTCTGAGACGAAACACCTTGCTAACAGAGTGTAACTACACAAAGCACTGACCTGAGCATGCCGTAAGCCAGCGTGGAGCGAAGAGTCGTGGGCCCAAAATGTGTAATGTTCCTCCTGTGCAGACTCTCCTCCGTTAGGGCAATGCCCACAACTACTTCATTGTTGTGGATGTTCAGAAGAACCTAAAAAAGAACTTGACTGCCTCATTTCTGGAGTAACAGAAGCTTTCCATAGTACACCTGGTAAATGATTATGAGAATCTTCACCAATAGTGTAAAAATCAGGAAATACTTATAAAAGGGCATTCTTGGAAGAGAAGCAAAGCACCACTTGTAGTGGTGACAGGGGGAGGAGTTTACACAGCTTCTCCTTCACACAGCCTCTTTTACAACAGGCTCCTAAAGGTGCTGTGACCCTTGCTCTGACCTGGTGGGTTTTGTTTTGCAGGGATGGGGGAAGTCAGGTGAGCCCTGCAAGTCACAGTAATGCATCAGCAAAGCAGCAATGAAAAGAGATATTCCTGGACCCTTCCACCATGTTAATCTGGAAGACAAACACTACCACAGGGCACTGGGTCAGCCCTTAAAGGCCTGCAAGGTATAGCTAGTTTTTCTGCCCTCAAAAAAGGCAGCCCCACACCATGGCTGGACCATGGCTGTTACACAGCCTTTCCCTGGGGTAAGAATTGAACACTGGACAGTTAACAGAAACCCCTTCTGTCCCCTTCAACCTGCAGCTTCTAGTTGGGGCGTCTTCTGTGAGCTTACACTGATACAAAACAACTGAGCAAGCAAAGATGGACTGAAGGTAAAAGCACCCGCAGTGTATTTAAACACAAACGAGAGAGGCAGCACTACAGGAGAGGCACCCAGCGCTGGGCACCAGAGCCTGCACTGTCCCTGAGGGAAAGGGCAGAGTGTCTGAGCTCGGTGAGCTGGGCAGAGTGACGTTCAGTCAGCCCAGCAGAGGACAACAGGGTGTGCAGAGAGGAGGGACCCGAGGAAAGGGAGGGACCCGAGGAAGGGGAGGGACCCGAGGAAGGGGAGGGACCCGAGGAAGGGGAGGGACCCGAGGAAGGGGAGGGACCCGAGGAAGGGGAGGGACCCGAGGAAGGGGAGGGACCCGAGGAAGGGGAGGGACCCGAGGAAGGGGAGGGACCCGAGGAAGGGGAGGGACCCGAGGAAGGGGAGGGACCCGAGGAAGGGGAGGGACCCCCACGCTGGGCCACAGGAGAGGTTATTACGTGACAGCCAGAGCACTCTCAGTGGTGGGACCTGCCACTGCTGCGATTTCAGCACTGCCCATTTTCAGTCCCAGAGCCATCTTCTGAATGCAATTTGGGGCTCTCTAAGCACCAGAATTAAGAACTGAGAGTGTTTCTAACAGACATGCAGGGAGTGGCCAGGCACAGCACCATACCTCTACGTCAAAGTTAGTCATGTCAGCTTTCCACTGGAAGTGCTCCTGCACAGCGCCGCCGAAGTCCCTGGCAGCCTCGCTGGACGTGAAGCTGTGCTTCTCCCCTGCCCTGTTGCAGGTAACACGGAACCTCAGCACCCTGGCGTCTCCTTGGCCTGCCTGACCACCACCAGCCTTGCTCTCAGCCCCAGCACCCGCCTGCGATTCCTCCGTAGCTTCGGCCTGCTCGTTGTCCTCATCCTCCTCCTCCCCCCCGATTTGGGATGCCACTCCTCGTGTCTCTTCTGTGTCCTGGCTGGAAGCAGGCTCTACCCCTGCAGCGCCTGGGGCACAGTCCTCCTGTTTACCAGTGTCCTCTGGCTCTGCTCCTTGCCCTTCTCCATCGTCACTCTGCCTCTCCTTGCTCGCAGTGCTCTGGGGTTGAGGCTTTTTGCGTTTTGTCTTCCTCTTTTTCAGGCTGTTGTTCAGCTCCCAGACTTTCAATGGATCAGCCCAAGACAGTTTTTTAACCAAATCTTCCAAATCCTTCAGAGCATCCTCCTTCAAAAGACAGAAGAGTTGTGCTTTGAAGCCAGTCTCTCCCTTTTGAAGGTCCCCAGTCAGTTTGCTAAGTGTGTAGCCTGCACATGGTTAAGCAAAGCCTGCAGCTTTCTGTGCAGGTTCTGCCATGACTAAACCCAACTGCACGTGAAGCTGCAGGGCCCATACTGGCTCATCATTCATCTTGTCAAATAAATGGCTAATGCTAAATTAAGTGACCAAAGTGACGCTGTACTGGCCTGTGTCTGGATGTGACCAAGGGGCACAGTAACAGCTCTCACCTGGGATTCTGCCTATGGAATGTATATAATGGAAGAAAGGATGTTGGAGCACCCCACTTCCATTTTATGTGCCAGCACAGAGGAACTGGGATTCCACCACACACAAAGCAAACCCTTCTTCATCAAACAGCACTCTCTGAACTCTTCTACAGTTAACAACCCACCACCCAGAGCCCACAGGTGACAACAACAGCCAGGGAACTCACCTTGCTTTCCTTGAACTGGTACTCTTTGAACTCCTGGACAACGACAAATAAATTATCCACTGACCTCAGCCGATGGACCTGGAAGAGAAGCCGCGGTGTGACACCACTGGGCGTGTGTGTCCCGGACCGAGTCCACTGGAACTACACGGGCCTCGGGGCACCTCGTCCCGCCGCTTGTCTCTGCGGGGGTTACGGCAGCGACCCGGGGCCCCGGCACAGCTCACCAGCCCGGCCCAGCCCGCCGCGGCACAGCTCCCTGCAGGGCCGAACGCAGCGGCTCACGGTGGACGCAGAGCCCGTCCCTGGGTTGAAGCCTCCCCAGGGCGAGGCCCAGCCGAGCTCCCCGGGAAGGGGGCCGGGCCAGGAGGAGAGAGGCCAGGCCGGGAGGAGAGGGGCCGAGGCGGGAAGGCCGGGAGGAGAGGGGCCGAGCCGGGCAGGCCGGGAGCGGGCCGGGCGGAGAGGGGCCGGGCCGGGCCGGGCCGGGCCGGGGCGCGCAGGCCGGGCGGAGAGGGGCCGGGCCGGGCAGGCCGGGAGCGGGCCGGGCGGAGAGGGGCCGGGCCGGGCAGGCCGCGCAGAGCTGACCTGCGGCAGGCCCTGGGCCGGGACCTCGAAGTAGATCTTCCCGCGGTCCTTGCTGATCCGGGAGGCCGAGCCCAGCTTCTCCCGCACCTCCTCGGCCGCCGTCTGCTCGAACCCGGTGGGCACGGTGGCGCCGATAACGGCCGAGAGCTCCGGGCCGGCCTCGCAAGCCGCCTCCGCCATGCCGCCGGGGACGGCCGGGCCGCGCCGCGCGCCACTTCCGCTTCCGGGGCGCGCGCCGCCGCAGCGCCCCCTGCTGGCCCCTGTGCGCGGCCGCTCCCGCCGCTGGCTGAGGCGCCGGTCCCGGTCCCGCCGCGTGTCCGGACACCCCGTAGCGAGCGGGGAGCCCGCGGCGCTGTGCCCGCCGCTGGGGCCTCTGGAGCAGCCCCGCGCCCGCAGGAGAGGCGGGTGTGCGGCGTGTCCCGGGCAGCGTGCGGGGCCCGGCCCGTCCGCCGGGCTGTAACCGGTGACTCGAGCCGGGAAGCAGCGAATGGATCCCAGTAACGCGGGGCGCGGCTGGGGAAAGCCCTGCGGGGCGGCCTCTCCCCTGCGGACTGAGAGGGCCCGGAGAAGCTGGAGTGTACCCGCGTCTCCTCCCGAACCGCCGCTGGCGCCCCGCAGCGTGCCGGCGGGGTGTGATGGCGGCTGCGCGGCCTGCCGCGTCCCTGCCCGCGGCTGCCGCAGCCCCCGAGCCGGGCCTGGCCGGCAGGGCAGCGGGACACGGGCCTGGCCGGCAGGGCAGCGGGACACGGGCCTGGCCGGCAGGGCAGCGGGACACGGGCCTGGCCGGCAGGGCAGCGGGACACGGGCCTGGCCGGCAGGGCAGCGGGACACGGGCCTGGCCGGCAGGGCAGCGGGACACGGGCCTGGCCGGCAGGGCAGCGGGACACGGGCCTGGCCGGCAGGGCAGCGGGACACGGGCCTGGCCGGCGCAGCTCCGGGCAGCAGCAGGGAGCCCAGGCTCGCCGGGCCCGGCGCTGCGCCTCGCTGCTCAGATCTTTGCCTAGCTTCTCGGGAACGCTCCGTGATCCAAGGGGGAGAGCAAACCGCGCAGCCTGCAGGTGAAGCGCTGCGCTCAGCCGGCCCTCGCTTGGAGCGCCTGCCTGGGCTTGTGCTGCGGCAGCGCCTCGCCTTGAACCCTGGCTCGGGCGAAGGCTGCCCCCAGGAGAGGCGTGCCCTGCGGGGAGGCACTGCACGGCCCTCCCTGGGCTCATCCCTGTGCCATTCCTGTCGGCTGGAGTCCCACCCCCGGTCCTGCCGTGCAGAGGGACGGTGGCACTTGCAATGCTCAGGGAGCAATCCATCCACTCCACCAAGACTCAGCAATTACACTAATGTAACCGCCATCAGATGGCAATTACTTCTCTTGCTCATCACCAAACATCTGATGATTAGCAGGTGAGGGCCCGCTGGGATGAGTTCAGCTCTGCAGGAGGAAGGACACTTCCTGCTCCCCTTAGGGAAAATGACACTTGCTGATAATAGAGCTGGATTTAATTGGATCAGGCTTGCTTTCTTGGGAATGGAAAGCAAAATAATACTGGTTAGGGAAGCAGTTTCAGAAATGAAATGGGGTTTGATCAGTGGTTTCAAATGTAATTTAGTAGATTTCTTTTCCTAAAAGTTCATGCCAACATCTGCTTCCCAGCAGTTCTCCCCCCCTTCCCACCACAGGCAGCCTGTGTGCTCTCTGGCCATAAACCTGTCGCCTGAGAAAGGACCTGAGCTGCTCCAGCTGTTGGTTTGTGGGCTCAATCCTCAACAAGCACCAGAATTTAGGAGGACTTGGACAAGATGAGTGTGATTTGCAACGCTACCAAATCTATCTCTGAGGACTTGTAACCCTTGGCCCCAGAGAGGTAACTTTCAGAAGTACAGAGATTGTCTGTGGCTTCAGATTTGTTTTCTTGAAGCCATATGTGATGTCTCACAGGGCTGTCTCCTGGCTCCAGAGGGTGATAATTTTAAGTATATATTTATGTTTTAACAGCTTGAAGCTATTAAATAGGTAGGGTGAGCTGGGCTTTTCATTGTTGCAAAGCAACACCTAACACCAGTGCACTCCTGACATCAGAAATTGGCACAGCATGCTCCTCATCAAGCAGCCTAATTGGGCCTCTTGCCAGCTAGCTGGAAAGTAGGTTTTGACTTAGTCAGCCTGGTGCTAGAAGGATGATTCAAGGTGTGGAAGTAAGAGAAGAGGTTCTTCCAGTTTGTATTCTGACAGAACAGATCCCTCAGCCACTGATTTTACCAGTGTCCTTCGTAACACAGAGTGAGAACTGTGTGGGATCTTGTAGGCAAGAGTCAAGTTCCTTCACCACTGAGATGAGATGTTGATAACGTTTTACAGCTGTGTGGGTTTGGCATGTTACCTTAAAAACAGTGTAAAACTCTTTGAAGGTCACTTATAAGGATGGGGCCGTTTCTGTGACTTCTGGTCAGGGCTGTTGATGAAGTTTCACTTGGTAATTCCTGCATCCAGCCTGTATCTTCTCTTTGCCTGTAGATCCTGCATCCAGCCTGTAACTTCTCTTTGCCTGTAGATCCTGCATCCAGCCTGTATCTTCTGTTTGCCTGTAGATCCTGCATCCAGCCTGTATCTTCTCTTTGCCTTTAGATAAGTTTTGAAAAAATCACCTTTGCATCAAACAATCAGGTGGTGGAGAATCCTTCCTGTGCAAGCTAAACTGCTCCCATGATTAATTATCTTACTGGTTTTTTATATGACTTTTACATATGGTGTGTGCCTGGTACTGCTTTTGGAGCTCTGGAGCAGAGTTCTGTCTCATATCCCATTGGTCAGTCTGTGCTGTTTCCTTGAGGAGTGATTGTATATAAGAAGGGAAGCAGAAAAGCCACCCCTGGCTTCAGACTGCAGAATTGGTTACTCTGGATCGGGTTATTGGCCCTGATCAGTCAGACCTATAGTGAGGGACATGTGAAGCAGCAGTGTTTGTTCTCCTTCCCTGTATGAAGATGTGGCCAGGCCCTGACACGTGGCAGAGATTCCTTTCTTCCAGCCCCTGCAGCCGATCAGATTACAAGCTGAAACCTGAGGTAGAGCTCGACTATTGCTGCCCAGATGCAGGGTTTCTAGTGCCTGGGGACGCTGCTCCCCAGCCGGTGTTGGAGAGCAATGCCCAGGATGTCTCGGGAATGCAGTGTTCCTGCTATTCCGTGTAGCCTGTCGGGGCGGCCCGTCCCTCCCTGGGCTGAGGGGAGCCGTGCTGTGCACGCAGCCATCACTGGCTGTGGTTTTCTCCTGTGCTTATCGGGCGCAGAAACATTCTTGGCAACAGCAGCACAGAGTGAGAGTCAGCGTGGAGGGGAGCTGGGAACGCAGCACAGCGAGACAGCCTGGCACAGACATCACACTGACGAGGGTATGAGAGAGCAGGACGAGCACATGGGCAGCAGAGGACTCCTGGGCCTCTTGGAGGACAGAGGACAGATGTTTCCTTTGATGGACACTTGATTTACCAGAGCAGTGCCATGCAGTGAGCAGAGATGGGCACTGCCTGCCACACCGGCACCGAGTCAGGCAGGGTCTGAGCCTCAGCAGGGACTGGCTGGCACTTCCCTGGGCTTGCAGCTGTGAGTGATTCATTAGGCAAGAACTTAAGCTTGAGTAACTGGTAGTAAGAATGGCAGGTTTGTACTGATAACACCTCCACTACTCAGCAAAAGAGAGAGTAGCTCAGGCCCACAAAGCATGCTCTGCTGGGACACAGTGGAGTTGTCCCAGTCTTCTTTTTGAAACCAGGTCTCTCTTTCTGGACAGGAAGACCAGTGAAAGGAAAAAAGCTAAACCTTCCTTGCAGGTTCTTGTGCAAAAACTTAGTAACTAAACTGAAAGCTGTCTTTATTGCTGTGATGACACTGACTGATGTATAAACCAAAACCATGACCTCCCTCTTTCTTCTGTCCTTAATAGATGTCTCGAAGAGAAGCAACCAGATTTTTTGGAGTCTTCTAGAAACTGTTGGGCTCTTCTCTGCATGTTGATGGATCAGAGTTGCTCCCAGGCCTTGGCTGAGATGTCAGTGTTTTGAGACCTGCTGAAGAATGTATCAACAGCAAGGCTGAGGAGAGGGCCCTGGAGCTGTGGCTTTCCCAGTTTCCTTGCTGGAATCACTTCAAACCATCTCACCTGCGTTCTTTCAGATCCACCTATTAAGGATAAATCTCTTTATGGGAAGGTTTTCATCCCCAAAAAGGATTTTACCTAGTTTAACTTGAATATTAGTTCTAATGCACCAAGGGTTGTGCCAGCCTCCTGGAGGCAGCGTCCATGCTCCGACCAGGGGTGCAGATGGGTGGTTTCCTTAGGTGGGGAACTGCTCCCTGGAAAGGAGACCTTGGGACTCAGGGATTAGTTTCCTCAGATGTGGTGATTCAGTGCCTCTTTGTGAATGACAGCACGCAGGCTCCCTCAGAGGGCCTAGCACCACGACTTCCTGACCTCTGGATCAGTTGGGTTTGCGCCAATTGCTGCTCTGGGGGTATCCTGAATGCCTGTCTTAGGTTAGAGAATTAAATCCTGGTTTAAACTTCCTGTTGCTGCTTCACACCCAGCACTGTGATGGCTGCTAACACCCATGTCTGGTGGGCCTTCAGGGGCTGCTCTGCTGCGGCGCGGTGCCTTGCCTTCAGACACAAGCCAGATCTGTGCACTCCTAATCCTCCTTGCTCTGATTCCTTCTGCAGTGAAAGCAGACTTGCTGGGCATCTAGCTTTGTGTTTAAATGTATGCACTGAGAAGTGACATCAAAAGTTTGCTCTTCCAATATAGAAAGCTTTGCAGTGCAAAATGATGTGAGTGTGTCAGGCTCTTTCCTGTCACCTCTCTAAGGAAGTACTGCTTACAGGGGACTTTGGGGGACAGCTGCACCACTTCCTCTTCAAATGTCACCCTTGCTGCTTGTTGCTACTGCTTTTACCCCCTCTTCTGCTGTACTTCACTGCTACACAGAAGGTTGCCATGGATTTACTACAGAAGTGAGGGTTAAGCACTGGGGTTTGCCCTGCTAACCTTTTAACCACATCAACTTCCTGGCTGACAGGCAAGTTTAGTTTGAGATAGAGAAAATTCTTACACAGAAATAAATAAATAAGGTGGAGACAGGTGGTTTGCAATTCAGAATTTTCATGGGATTTTAACCTCAAATGGTGCTGATAATGTCTGGATGAGGCATAGGCAGATAGCCTGTGGGTAAGCTGCAAACCAGTCAGACAGGTCTAATGGGATCCAAGGTTTGTGCTGCCTCAGTGGCCTGTGTGGGGAAGAAAAGAGGTTGCACAGTGCAGGAGTTGTTGCTCTCCCAGTCAGCATACAACCTCATGGTCCTGGACCTGCTTTGGCATCCAGGAAATGGGGATTTGCTAAAGTACCTGCTGAGGTTGTGTAAGCTTTGAGATAGGAAAACAAGGAAACTTATTTGTAACAGCTTTGGAAGCAAACCCACAATGTGCTTTTGAGATTTGCTGTCATGGTACCAGGACTCCCTTTCCTTGGGACCAGACAGAGGGAAGGTGTGGTACACACAGCCACATGTGCCACTTGTGCTAGGGCATCCTGTGATAGGATCTTTGAGTAAACAGGGTATTTCAAAACCCAGGGCTGGTCTGGGCAACGTTTGATCTCTCTGTTGTTGAAATTGCCTTCCTGGACAGCAGCTGTGGTGGCTTGCCTGCCTGTGTGATACAGAATGGAAGTTCATCTGCATAAATTACCATAAAATATAGCCCAGCTTCACTGCTGTGGGTAGAGGAGGTAATTCAATTACTGCAGTGGATCTGCTGAGACACTGTCAGGACTTGCCTAGATTTGGAAAAGGTTCCCTGTTAATGACAGGAGTTTGTCTCCTTAGGAGTTCTTCCTGGAAACAGCAGAGCATCCTCAGGTGGCTGCTGAAGGAAGCAGCTCCTAGCTTCCTGGGGTTATCACATCCCTCCACCATCAGCCAAAACTTCCCCATCCGACCAGCACACGTGGCTGGGAAATCAAACTCCTTTGCCCCTGGTGCTGCAGACAGCATGATGCTGCAGCACCGTCCCCTGTCCCGTGCTCTCAGAATTTATTCAATGCCTGCTGTGAATCTGCTGACTCTCACCAGAGACCACTTCGGGCTGCTGCTGGTGCCGGCTTCACGCACGGCTGGACGAGGGGCAGAGCCCCGGCTCCCTGTGCTGTGCGGGGCTGCTGCAGGGGGTGCGGGGCTGCAGCGGGGGGTGCGGGGCTGCTGCAGGGGGTGCGGGGCTGCAGCGGAGGGTGCGGGGCTGCTGCAGGGGGTGCGGGGCTGCAGCGGGGGGTGCGGGGCTGCAGCGGGGGTGCGGGGCTGCTGCAGGGGGTGCGGGGCTGCAGCGGAGGGTGCGGGGCTGCTGCAGGGGGTGCGGGGCTGCTGCAGGGGGTGCGGGGCTGCAGCGGAGGGTGCGGGGCTGCAGCGGGGGTGCGGGGCTGCTGCAGGGGGTGCGGGGCTGCAGCGGGGGTGCGGGGCTGCTGCAGGGGGTGCGGGGCTGCAGCGGGGGTGCGGGGCTGCTGCAGGGGGTGCGGGGCTGCAGCGGAGGGTGCGGGGCTGCAGCGGGGGTGCGGGGCTGCTGCAGGGGGTGCGGGGCTGCAGCGGAGGGTGCGGGGCTGCTGCAGGGGGTGCGGGGCTGCAGCAGGGGTGCGGGGCTGCTGCAGGGGGTGCGGGGCTGCAGCGGGGGTGCGGGGCTGCAGCGGGGGTGTGGGGCTGCTGCGTGCAGCACGTCCGGCGTGGCTGGTGCAGCCCCAAGTGCTGGACTCGCCGTCTCAGTCCATGCAGAGCCAGGGTGTCAGCAAGTTGCACCTCCACCTGGCCGGACAGCCCCTCTGCCCAGCGCCCTGCCGCCGTGTCGGTCGGGCCGTTCCCTGCTCATGGCTTTCCTTGCCACGGGGGCAGGACCCGCCTATTCTCCGAAGTCGCCTCCTGCTCAAGGGCCTGAGCCAGAAGGTCTTTGGGATCCGTGCCGTGGGTGAGGGGTCTGCAGGGTGTTTCAGGGTGTTCCAGCTTCAGTCAGTTTCAGGCCGAGCCGGCTGCTCTCACGTGTGTCAGACAGAGCAGCTCGGCCAGGACCACACACGAGAGAAGGGCTGCAGAGGGAGGCCATGCCACCGGCCGATGGGTCCCGCAGGGGAAGCAAGCCTGCTGCTTTGAGAAAGTTGTTAATTGAAAGGGAATGGCAGTAATGAGAGTCTGAGGCAGAGATCTGCTTGTCCCAGTTACCGCTGTTCCAGTGGTGGCCCCTGGCTGTTGCAGTGAATCTGCTGTTGCAGGATGTGTACGTTTCTGAAGCTGAAATCTCTTTATCTCTTTTATGAGGCTGAGTTTGAAGGCAAAATACTATCAGTTGGTCTAATCATAGCTGTGGCAGGAGTGGGGAATTAAAGCCCATGGCAGCTTTTTATTTCCAATTTTACCCCATGTCCCTTCTGCTCTCTAGTAATAAAAGAAATTCTGCTGAACTTAGTTGTTTATAGCTCCATCTTTCCTCCAGCCTTACTGCTAGCTCCTCTGTGGCCTTGTGCAGCTCTGGCAGGGGTACAGTGTGCTGGCCGTTGGAGGTTGTGGTGGCCCAGGTGCGGTGCCAGAGGTGTGCTTGGGTGCAGTGGATGCCCGAGGAGCCGTGTGGCCATCCTGCCTTCCCCAGCTCCAGGGAAGCACTGGCCCTGGAAGCTCTTCCCTGTGAATGAGGATGTACCTAGGGGGCTGCTCAAGCGAAGGCAGTGGAGCTGGGCTGCCAGGCTCTCCCAGAGCATTGGGCATTATTAGAAGAGAAGTGACCAGTCCTGGGGAAAAAGAACCCCAGGAAACCAAGAGAACAGCCAGTTCCCTGGACATAACAGCAAAGGAGCTTTCAACGGTAGAAATGACTTGGGTCAGTGGTGGGCAGCTGTGGCTGCCAGGCACAGCTTTAAACCAGGGCTGGGTAACAGGCTCCCTCCTCGCTCAGGCAGTGAGGTCCCACACGAAATCCCTGGATCGCTAAGTCACTGTGCACTGCTTCCCTCACCAGAACCCTGTGGTTCTGTAGCAGGCCAGGAAGACTCACGTGTCCTACTAGTCCCATTCCTCATTCTTGATTCAGAATTCTCGGTGCTTGGTCTTCACTCAGACTTGGGGGGCAGGTGGGAGGGGATGGGTAATCCCATCGTGCTCCCACAACATGAACTGTCCTGTTCTCTGTACCACTGGCCATGGCCCTTCAGTTCTCAGTGCAAAGGGATGCTGATGCTACCAGATGACACAGGTGCTGTGTGACGCCACCGTGCTGATGAACACCTTCCTGGATTGCATTTGTGTTTTACAAATACCTTTCATGTGAAGCTTTGTTTTCCTAACAGCTAATTTATTAGCAAGTGAATTGAGGCTTGCATATTAAAAGCTCTGCCAAATATCACTTAGGGGCCAGAAAAGGCTCTAATAGAATTATAGAGTCTCCTCTTCCTCCCCTCCCCCCAAGAGAAGCTATCTTATGAAATCTTTTTAATTATTCTCTAGGATGGAATTGTACAAGATCTTTCATGTACTGCAGTATCAAAGGAGCTGTATTCATTTACCTGGCGTTAAACTCTCTGTCACCCTGCCATGGGAACACAAGGCTTCCTCAGACTCCCAGCTATTGTTCTAACGTCTGCCACGTTAAACCAGCAGTCAGAAGCTGTGTGAGACACTCGCAGTGCTGCTGCCTCTGATAGTTTGATCTGAGCAGAATCCATTTCAGCCTCCTTCCTCCGGGCCCAGGCTGTGTGTGCCCCATGGTGGCACATGGGTGCGTTGGCTGCTCTTTCTCTGAGGTCACTGCAGTAAGCACGTGCCAGTAAAACCCTCCACACATGAAAGCTGCTGTTTCAGACCTTTGCTCATGGCTAGTCAACTGCTTCCAACTCATGGTTACTCATTTCTCTGGCAGCAGAAGCAAGCTCATTTCCATGATTGCGAGGAGGCTGCGCTGCCGTTGGGGTGTCGGGTGTGAGGGAATTAGCAGGTCCTGTGCCTGCATGCAGCGTGTGCATGGCACAGTGAGGCTCCCTTGGCTTGACTGGGAATTACAACTCCTCAAACAGCAGATGCTGGTGAGAATGGGAGTGACCTGTGTGACAGTGCCACTGCTGAGCAGTGTCTCAGCCTGCACACAGCCTGCGTGGGCACCGCAGCTGAACACCACTGCAAACAGTTCAGCTTAATTATAATCTTGTTTCTTCATATATGCCCCACGTAGAAGGTTTAAATTATGTTACTGAGTGTAAATCCTTCTGTTAAGAATATCTGACAGAAGACTGGCACGCACTAACGTGCTTAAAAGACCTTTTGGAGAGCCTGGGGTTTTGGTTTTTATGTTTAATTAAACTGATACACTAGTAAAAATTCATTTCTCATTTGAACCTGACTGCTTTTGAGTGGGAAGCCTGCGCTGCCTCTGACATGTGAAACAGACTGCTTTACTGCCTGCTTGGATTCTGTTTCGCACAGGAATGTACCTGTGGGATCATGTCCCTGTGCTTTGGATTTCCTAGAGCAGAAGAGCTGCTCAGAAGCGATGCTGGGCGCTTGTGTTGAGGGGAAGCTGGTCCTGCTGAGAGTCACTTGGAACAGGGATGCCTGGAATGCCTGGACCTTGCTCACTCCCTGTGAGCCTGTGTAGCCCACACGGAGGAACCAGATACACCACTTGTGGCATGAGGGCTCCGCAGATTCATCGGGTCAGTGAGGCAGGGCAGGTGCCTCATTCTGTCCAGTGAGCTCTGCTCGACTTGCAGGTTTGTTCTCAGCCCTGGGAGCGTTTGCATGTGCAGAGCAGGAACCCCCTTCAGAGAGGGGCACTGCCAGAGGAACTGTCCCCGGGACAGCGAGAGGTCTGCAGGCTGCGGATGTGTGAAGCACTGAATGTATCCAAGGTGAGAACAGTGTGCGAAGGAGAGACTGCTTGAGAGTCACAGCACATCTGCATTCACCTGGAGCTGTGTTCCCTTGTGTTTTGGGACTGCTGGATGACAAAATTCATGTCTTTACACGGAGTATTTCAGGATATTTGTACACAAAGACCAGGAAAAGCTGTATCATGATTGAGGTGATGCTTTCAGCTGTGTTCCACTCTTTCTTTAAAAGAACTTGCTGTGTGCAGAGAATACTTGACTCCTGACGTGGAAAGACAATTGGAAGACAGTAAGAAGAGGAAAACTGCCTGTGTCCTTCCCCCTGCTAGTGAATGCAAGACAGAGGAAGAAAGGCCTGTGGGGTTCTGAGGGCTCAAACCAGCGATGTGACAAGAAATCCCTGTTCTACATCTAGGCACAGTAAAGAGGGGAGCTGGTAAGAGACTCAGCTGACTGCTGAACAGTTCTGAGAACATTCTTCAGAAAAACACTCCGTACCCTCACCCCGGTTTAACGACAGAGCAGGGGAAGTGACCATTTTAAATTAAAAAAAAAGACAAAGCTGTGATATCTTCCTTGCCTTTTTTAAACAGAACACCGCCCACACGTGTGACTGGCTTGGGAGCCTGCCTGCATTCGTTCTGAGCTGAGCATGCCTCTTCGGGAGGGATTCCTGCTCCTGACTCTGCTGCTGCAGCCACACGAGGACTTTGCAGCCCTGCTCTCTGCTTGTGTTTCATGTGAACAGCTTTGAGGTACTGCGGCCTTAAACCAATTACAGACCCAAACAGAGTGTTGAGGCCGCAGTTATCTCCTCCAGAGCACTTGACAGTAAGTGGAACAGACAGCGCGCCGGAGAGCAGGGCACCCGGGACAGTTGCTGTTTAACCTCCTTGGGGCAGCCGGGGAGGGGGGGACGCAGCCCCCGATGCAGAGCGGGCTCGGGATCTGCCCGCCAGATGGGAGCTGCCTGCAAGGCCCAGTGGAGAGCTTTTGGAGCAGTTGAGGAAAATCGGTGACTTTTCCCCCTCCCAGTCCGTCTCCGCTGTGTTTATTCGACATGCTGGCAGTTGCTGCTTCAATCTGTGCCTTGCCTGGCTGCACGTGCCGTGCCACTGGACTCTCCTCTCCCTGCCCTGTGGGCTGGGTGACCCGTTACCACTCTTGTTGGGCTCAGTACCGCTCTCAGGAAGTGGTGCTGTGCGTGTTCTCCTGTTTGCTCTGCCAAGTGCAGCAGCTCCTTCAGTCCCCTGTGCTTGCAGAGCTCACAGGGTGACTCACAGAGAGTTACACGTGCTTCCCATCTCTGTGGGTGGACAGACCTGCCTCTTCCAGGGAGAGGAATACTCCTGGATGGCACATGCCCTGACTACTGCACCTTCATCCTAAAGAATTTTAAAATGAAGATGTAACTAAGAAGAAAACTCAGATTTGATAATTAATTTTCCACCCCAAACCTGTGGTTGCTGTTGGATCTCCTGACGCACCACAGATCTGTAGGGAACCTCCATACCCTGTGTGCCCTGTCAGGCCAGAGGCAAACCACCTGCACTGGTGCATATGAACCTTTCGGTGTCCCTGCGCTGTGGTGAATGCCCATTTTAAGCAGATACCTGACTGATTACTTTGCAGATTCTACAGCACTGCATTTTTCAGAGGCTAAGGGGAGATGCCTTCTGAGTTAGGTATTGCTGAACTCAACCTGTGAAATCAGCTGCAGGCAATCCAGACTTCACTCCAGCCCCAGCTATTTGGCATTAAATTATGAAGGTATTTTAAGGCAAAACTGGCAAAATTGTGCAACTCCACAAGGAGCAGAGTAGAACAAACTCCAGGTTTACATTTTCTCACTGTTTTTCTGCAATTCAGTGATTTGTTTGTTCTATATCCATGACTACGTAGCTGCTGGAAGCAGACTTTCCTCATCAGATGTGGCTGGGATGAGACACTTGCAGTGGTCAGAGGAATTCCTATTCCGTTAGTCTCCCGGCGCCAGTGCTCTGGCCAGGCCGGTTGCTGTGGAGTGCCGCCCCGCCAGCGCCTCGCCCTGTGCTCCCAGGAATCGCTCCCAGCGATTTGTCTTCGCTGCACAACAAGGCAGCCAGAGAATCAGGACGTGTTCCTTGGAACTCTGAAGCATGACGATTGGTTTCCTGCGGCCAGGGCATGACCCTTGTGGAGCAACCCATCCAGTTCACAGCTGGGACGGGCCATTCGCCCAGATTCCTGGCTGTGAGGTTTCGGTTTGGAGGGTGTGGATTTCCCTGTGGAGTTACACCCGTTGCCCCTGTGTGTTCAGCCGTTGCGCTGCGGTGTGCCAGGCAGGCAGCTACACCTGTGCTGTTTAACTGAAGGTAGGTGTGACACAGATTCCAGGGGCCTGGCTTCCCCACGTGTCGCTGGGGGCTGTGGTGTCAGCCGTGCCTCTGGAATGGGAATGGCAGGCTGGGAGCTATCCCATGGGGTACCTCCAGCCTGGGAAGCGAACCCCACCGAGGTGCCAGTCTGGCCGAGCCTGAAGCTCTCCTTGCCCAGTGACTCCTTGAGCTTGTGTCGCATGAAGGTGTGGAGGGTCAGTCACTGTTTCTGCTGACCTGGTTCTTCCCTCTGAGCCTGGATCCTGTGTGTGCTGGAGCTGGTTTGGATGAGAAGTGACAGCCAAGGGAACAGCTCTCCCCTGCGTTGAGACCCCAGCCGCGCTTGTGCATTGCTGGTGTTGAACTTCGTGCTGAACAGGTTAGAGCAAAGCTCTTGCAGTGTTGATGCAGAGCTTTGGTGTCAGTTTTCAACAGTTTCAGTTGAAGGGGGGCAGTGTTTTGCAGGCTGTTCTTCTATGGCCTGGCCTGAGCGTGCTGGTTATGAAACGAGTGACATTGCTGGGTGTTTCTCTCAGGAAATCGTGCTCCCTCCGCTCTGGCCCGGTCTGTGCGCATACAGCATATTCTCTGTTAGGCTGCAGCAGGCTCTGGTGCTGGTGTCAGCTCAATTTCCTCCTCTTAAGTGCATGCCAAGGGCTAGATGCCAAAAGCTGGCAATGAAACAGCTCTGGGAAGAACCTAGAGCGGGAGAGAAAGGGGACATGGGAAGGATGCCAAGGCTTGCAGAAACGAGAGACAGCGACTGCCAGGGTGGTGACTGAGAGAGCACCGCATCTCCCAGCACTGCTCTCCTCAGCCCAGGAGAAGGGGAAGGAGCTGTTAACGCCTGAGACAGCTTCTAGTCCTTTTCTGTAAATATTTCTGGGCTCTCTGCATACCTGCCCAGGGAAAAACCTCACCCAAATCCCAGACAAAGCCTCCATGCAACCCCCCTGTTCCACACTTACTGTGGAGTGAAGACAGAATGGGAAGATGAGCAAGTGTGAGTTGAGGGGGTCAGCGGTTTGTCCAGTGAGTCAGAAGGGGGCTGCTGGCCCAGCCGTGGGGATGGTGAGACACCCACATCGCTCGGGTCACGCTGCCTGGGCTTGAAACTCATTTGTGAGGAGAGCAGGGAATTGAGGACGTCCTTCAGCCTGTGAGATGGGCAGAGCTGGAGGAGGAGTGCTTTTTGAGTGGTTTGAGAGAGACAGACAGTGAGTGTGTGAGGATGGAAAAGGTAATATCCTGAGTGCAGGTAAATCAGCGTCTTGTGGCAGGAATGAAGGGTGGGCTTACGTGTTGGCATTTGCTGTATCAAAGTCAGACTGTGAGCATGAGAGAATCACAAGTTAGTCCTTGAAAACCGTGGTGCTTCCTTCAGAATAGTGCAATCCCAACACCCACAGCCCTGGATACCGCTGGTCTGTGGCACTGGAGCCTTCCCTTGGATTATATTTTTCAGGATTCTTTCTCTGCAGCTTTGAGGCAGGGGAACTTAATTAAAAGCTGAAACAAAAGGTTAATTTGTTATCACTGACTTTTTGGTCTCCCAAAAAGCCCTCTGACCTCAGCCTCGTCCCGGGACTACCCGGCCCAAGCCTGGCGTGCGGGCCGGTGCCTGCTGTGAGGGGCTGGCAGCACCACGTGTTCTGCTGGCAGGGTGCTGGGTCCCGCTGCCCTGCAGTGTGAGGTGTGACCCCCTCCCTGGCCTGGCCGGTGTGCCGGGAGGCTCGGTGTTTGCTGCTGCTGAGGCTGTGGTGGGAGGCAGCCTGGCCTGGCTCCTAGCTAGGTGCAGATGAATCGGTGTGCATCCCGTGGCCGATGCTTGCTGCCGTGCAGTGACCCGATTGGTGGGCCCACACCAGGTGCCGTTTGCCCCTGGCAGCCTGGAGCAGGAGATGTGGCTGAGGATCGGGGGTCTGGGAATGGTCCTGGGCTCTGCTGGTGCCGTGCTGTGCGACTGCCAGCGAGTTGTGTGCCTCTGTTTCCTCTCACCTCATCCTGCCTGTTCCGATCTTCATTTTGTCAGGCCGGGATTATCAGGATTATCTCTGCCTCAGGAGCTAAATGCCTCTCTGAAGTATTCCAAATTAACAAAGGAAAGAGCTCTTCTCACCTCAGCCTTTATTTAAATTACAATCTCCCCAGAATGCTTCCTCAGGGAAGTGGCACTCCTGGCCGTGCATCCCTGCGTGCAGGCAGGCTGTGCTGCTGTTTGTGTCGCTGTTGAGGTTGTCAGTTCTCACAGCAACATTCTGCAGCAGCTCTGGGCGCAGGGACAGCTGGCAGAGCCTGGCGGGTCCCTGTCTTGCACGTGTGTTTTACTCCACTCCTCGGGTCTGGAGCCGGGGCGGCCAGTGCCCATCCCAGAGATGCCAGGGCTTTGGAGCGCCCCATATCGCAGGGTGTGCCCTTACCCAGGAGAGATGTGTTTTGGGGTGTCGCCCCTCTCAGTGCTGCGGAGAGGTCCCTCTCAGGCCTGATGTGGGTAGTCGAGGTTGCTGCTGTTTCCTAAGGAGGAGATGAGTAAGAACGCCCGTCTGGCTGTTGGAGGAGTTGAGACCCGCAATGTGCGGCCGTGTCTCCACTTTGCCCTCGGAGCTGGCAAGGTGTGTTTGCACGCCTCATTTCGGAGGGGTCAGTGCCTTGGTTTCCTTAGCAAATGGAGTTTCTCTTTCTGGAGCAGTGTAGTCCCCAGGGGCCGGCGGTGCCTCGGCCACGCTGCCGCCAGCCTACATGGCCCAGGACATCCCATTTCAGAGGTTCTGTAACTTGGGTGAATTAAAACAGCAGCACAGTTTTGGTGGTGTTAGTCGTCAGCCTGAGCAGCTGCCGGTGGTGCCAGCCGGAGGAAGAGGATGGAGAGGAGGGCTGAGGAGTGGCGGGCAGGGTGACGCTGAGCAGCGGTGTGATGGTGGGTTGCTGAAGCCGGCGTGAAGCCGTGCTGGGCTCTGCTGGCTCTGGCAGCTCAGCCCCAGCTGGGACTTGCTCAGCTGCCTCTCTCCTTCTGCAGCAGCGCTGTTGTCTCAACCGGGAGCGAGGAAGGGCGGTGTTCTGGACCCTGGGCTCCTGCACCCCACTGTTAATGCCAGCAGGTCTGGCTCATTCATTCCCCTGGGACTGCCTGTCTGAGCACTGGTTTGCTGGCTTTGGGAGCAACGTCTTTTTCCTTAACACTGGGAACACAGATACTGAAACTCCAGAGTCATTTTTAGAATTGTTTCTAGTAATGTTTAACAAGTAGCTTTTCTTATACTGTGTACTTTTATTATCCTGGGACAAAATAGCCTTTGTCCTCTTTCCTCCTCGAGGCATTTGAATCCAAGTACATTTAAGCATCTGTGAATCCATATACACTTAATAACAGCTAGTGGGTGTGCCACTGCCACTATGAACCTGATGACAAGTGCCAAACCGGTGCCACCAGAAGTCAGCCCAGCTTCTTCTCTGGGAGGTGGTCATGGCTGTGCTTAGGACATGCTGGGACTTGCGGGATCTTGCTGGGAAGGAGGGATTCCCATGCATCTCCTCAAGGGGCACTGCAAGAGGAGCAGCCCAGCCTGGGCAGGCCCGTGGTGCGTGCCAGGGCTCCGGCCACACACAGGCTGCTTCTCTCCCCACCGCCGTGTTGCACAGAGCTGCAGGAGCAGCACAGTTGGTCAGCACATGGTGAGTTTCTAAAAGGGAAAGGAGAAAGCAAACATCAGGGTGTAACTGAACAACAGCAGGGCTGCTATTTTTGTCAGGGCTCCTCGAGCCTTCCCGACACAGTCCCACACGGTCACTGCGACTCCAGCAAACACGGCGCTTCCTCTGTGCACAGCGTGGCTCTCCAGGCAGAAGAACCTGCTCACATACAATTGCTATTACTGCTATTGTTGAGAATCCCTGTTCTCCTGGGTGCCCCTGGTTGTGAGAGCCGCCCCAGCTTATCAATGGCATATCTATTATGTGACACTGGTCCTTCCTCTGAAGCTCCGCCAGCCACTGCTAGGCAGCGTCTCATCAGACAGTAAATCTGCTTTTAACTGCCTCGGCACAAAAGCCTAATGTAGTGTGCAAAGCAGGAGAGGAGACCAAAGTGATAAAAATCAAACGAGATTCACTGTGCTCACTGATTTTCAAACCCAGAGCACAGTGATGCCGGGAACGTAGGCAAGAAAACAGATTTAAAAACAAGGCATAAAAGCAGACTGCAGCCCTTGTTTCGCTTCTGGAGTCACTTTACATTCTGCAGGCACAGCCAGGGGAGACAACAGAGGCAGATGTGCCCGCAGCTAATTACTGTGGGGGTCTGAAACACTGCTGCCTTTCTTCGGCTGCTCCCATCACCCGGCTGAGGCGGCGTCCCGGCCGTGGTGGGCAGCCTGGGCCTGGTGCAGAGCCCCAGAGCTTAGCCCGAGCTGCAGTGTGTGTGAGGGCACTATGACTCGCAGGGCGCTGCCAGGAGCATCGCTGCCCTCACAGCTGAGACAGGGCCCAGCGGCCCTCTCAGAGGGTGGTGACACTTGGCTGGGGAATGGTGACACCTTATCACCAGGGATGTCTGCCCAGGCCCCTCCGCAGACCCGGGAAGGGGCCTGGCCAGTTCCAGGCACACTGGTTGCATATAGCAGCTTACATTGGCAAAGTGCTATTGTTGCTCCTGCAGTTCAAGAAAGTTTGAGTTGTGCTGCTACAGCAGACAGTCCTTCTCCTCCATGGGAAAGTCCTTCTCCATGGGCAGGACCCTGCTGGGCCCCGGCCTGCCATCAGAGAAACAGTGCAGGGTAACCCTGGCTCTGCCTGAAGACGGAGGGTCAGCTGCTCCAGTCCCGAGGTGGCAGCTCTGTTAGGACACTGGCAAAATCCTGTGCCCTCCCAGGCCCGGGTGCTTGGTGGCAGCGCTGCGGGCAGCAGAGACTGTGACTTGTGTTAGGGAGGCGTGACAGCAATGCCTGCGGTCGCTTGTACACGGGGGAAGGGAGCATCTCCCTGCGGGGCAGGAGCTCCCAGTACCTGCTACCTGTCAGCGCTGTTTATCCAACGAAGAGGGAGCACTGAGCAGTTTGCAGCTCGGCCTTGTGCTCAGAACACATTCCCAGCCTCTCAATTTCACGTTCTCCCCTTGCAGATTTGTCAGGTGTCGGTCACGGCTCCCCCTGCACCCTCGGGATGCCAAGGTGCCTGAGGGGTTAATGCTGGGCTGAGTTTGCTCCAGGGATGGAGCAAAGTCTAAGGGTTTGAAGGATGTGTTAATGGCCCCGTGTGGGGCACACAGAGAAACACAAAGTGAAGTGAAGCAGGTACACCTGGTTCACCCCCGTTGCACCAGGGTGTGCTTGCTGGTGCAGCTGGCTGGTGTACCCTGGCTGTGCCATGGCTGTGCCACGGCTGCATGCTGGCACGGCATGGTTCTGCGTGCAGCCTGTGAACAGGGACCTGTGCTGCCAGGTTTGGCGCAGGTAGCCAGCTCCTTTCTGCTTTACTGCCTCTCTTCTGCTTTCTGGCATTACCAGCCTCATGCTCTTCCTTCAGTGCCGCCTTCCCACCCCTTCCCTTCTCATCCCTTCCCTCCCCTCAGCTTTCCCTCATTTCCTTACCCATGTGAAGCCAGCCCATCTCAGTGGGGTTAATTCTGTGACCTCACTGTCTGACAACAACAATAATAATTACCCATGTTCTCCTTTTCTTACCACATAAACATACCATGGCACACGCACTGGTATCTGCCCTGCGCTGCTCACAAAGCAAGTCTGGGTGTAATTTGGGCGCTGGCAGCAGGGAATGTCCAAGGACACAAAACCTGCTCAAAGCAGCCTGCTGCAGCCTGCAGACCTCGCTGCCGTCGCAACAAAGCCCGGCAGAGCCAGCCCTTGAATGCACGGGCTGTTTCACGCCGCCCCCCCAGCTCGTACGGCTCTGATTATCCTAAGCTACGGCTCTGATTATCCTAAGCTACTTTGCATTCAGCTGAGCTGGTGGAGGAAATCAGAAAATCCCCGTCTGTTAAATTAATAGCAGAGCCAAGAACTTGGGAAGCAACTTGTGATTGGAGGTGTTAGTGTTTCCTTGTGCATGCAGTGGCCGGCATCCATGGGACCAGACACCAGCCCGTTTGCTGACAAGCCTGAGTCCCTGGGTACAGCTTCGGGTGGGCTGCTACGACATGACTGAGACCTCAGATGCTTCAGCCAAACCTTCCCATCTCTTGGAGCTGTGGTGGTGCAGGGACGGGCAACTGAGTGTGTGCCACTGCTGTGTTGGGATGAAGGGCACCCGCCGTGGCTGCTGCGGCTGCTCAGCCACCTTACCTGTGGGCACCGACTTCACACAGCCCCTCCTGGGGTCCCCTTCAGCTCCGTCCACCATTAACACCGGAATTTCTCATTCTGATCTTCTCTTTGCTGCACACCTCTTCCTCACCTCTTCCCTTCGCCAACGCCTTTCACTGGCCTGAGCGGCACTGAATGTGGTCTCCTCTGTTGGAAGGGGTAAAATTATTGTAGTAATTAAACGGGGGAGCAAGACCCTCTGTGATCACCCCTTTGACAGACAAAGCACTGATGGCTTTCCTTCCCGTGCCTGGAGCGCTGTGTGGCTGAGAGAGAAGGGCTTCCTCCTCAGCCCTCAGCAGTACTGAGGAGAGGTGCTTAAAAACCCCCAAAACTTTCCACCCTGTTTCAGGCACCATCCCTGGAGCAGCCTGTGTGTCGTGCAGGAACTGCCAATGAGGTTGTGAATGCGGCTGGAGCCCGGGGCTCCGCCGGGAGAGCCCCTCTGCCCTTAATGAGAGGGCCGCGCTCCTGAAAGGCCGCTTTGCATTCGGCCCCTCTCCTCCATCAATCGCTGTCACTTCAGACAGAAGGCCCCGCACACAGCTTCCCCTCAGCCTGTGCGGCTCGGGCCGCGCTCCGCAGGGGACAGCCTGGCCCACAGAAAGCGCCTGAGCCCCGAACAATGGCGCTTTGTGCCGGCCGCACAGCGCCGGCTCAGTTTCCCAGGCTTTTCCTTTCTCCCCTCCCCTCTCCTGCGGGAAGCCCCCGGCCATGCGGGAGCGGGCAGAGGCTGTGAGGGGCCAGGAGTCGCTGTGGGGCGTGGGGCCCCCTCCCCAGGGCCTGAGCCCAGCTGCAGACACCCATGGATCATTAACCTCACTTGGGTGCCACAGAGCTGAGTAACTCTGGCACGAAACGCAGCCCCTGGCCTATGCCATCCCCCAACCAGTGCTCAGGCAGGCGGGCACTGCGGCCCAGGGACAGGCCAAGGCACCCGGGCCCTGGCAGCCTCGCTCGCTGCAGGGGGCTCCGCAGCGGCCGTTGCCCCTCTCCCCTGACACCGGGGCTTGCGACCCCGCAGCACAGCTCAGGTAAGATTGATGCTGGGGCAAGGAGCCACAGTGTGAAGTTTCTAAGTGGTGAATATGACAGGTGCTGAGTGTCTGCAGCAGCTCAGGGGTGCTCTTTGATGCAGGCAGGCCAGCAGCCACAGTGCCCGCACACGAGCTCTGCATCCCGGGCATGAGAGTACCCGCAGCAGGAAGCAGGAGCAACATCTCCAGTTACAGGCGAGGAAACGGGTTCACCCAACACCTCACTGTCCCAGAGCAGACCCATTCCTGTCCCAGTGGGCCTCATGCCCACCCACATGCTGCTTCTTCTTTGTGCCCCTCGTGCTGGGCTGGGGGGACTGCAGCGAGGTTGTTTCACAGGGACACACAGACATGCGTGTCCCACACCCGGCACAGCTCCCGTGCTGCTGGACAGTGTCTGACACAGGTCCAGGCTTTGGCCATCCTGGGCTTACAGGGTCTGGGACCCAAGTGCCTCAAGCTGCCAGTAGTGGGTTTCACACCACAGGTGGAGAAACAGGGACCACAGAATCACAGAACCGTTTTGACTGGAGAAGAACTTTAAGGTGACCAAGGGACTAACTTCATCGCAGACAATAAATACCAGTGACCCAGCTGGCAGAGAGCAAGGCAGCCACCGACACGGGGGTGTTTCTTTGGCTCCAGCTGGACTCAGCATGGATGGCTCTGGGTGGTTTGCCCTGAGGAGTGAGCCCTGACACTGTGTGCCATGCTGCCTTGTGCCCCGTCCTCACGGGCTCTGGTGCCGCCTGCGCTGTCCAGAAAGCAAGTGTTAGGAAAAGCTGTTGTGTATGTCCAGGATGTGTAGTCCCCAGCAGTCCTAACGGGCGAGGTGTGGAGCCACTGGTGATGTGAACACATTGAGGAATGGCTGCAGCGTGCGTGTGGTAAAAATGGGCCCAGCCCTACGAACACAAATTGCCACCATGTAACCTGCAGAGTGGAGCTGAACGCAGCTCTGCGTGTGACAGGCCTCATACTGGCCGGGCCTGGCCTTGGGCCTGTAGCCACTGGTGCTGCTGGAACTGACGGTTCACAGGCTCCATCATCATCACTTCAGGATGATGAAAAGACATCGCTAAAGGAGCAGTGAGCTCCGCCTCTAGTGCAAGTTCTTTTTTTGGTCTGTTGCTACAGCAACTCTGCACTAAGAACAAAGATGACAGCAAGATATTAAATTCTGCAGCAACTCGATTGACTCTCGATTCGCCTTCTTTTTTGCCTTCAGTAACTGAATCTGGCTCCACTAATCGTGTTAGATTTCAGATAGAAATCATGCCTTCCTGTGGCAAGAATTCCTGCGTTGCTTTTTCCTCCTTCCCCTTAGAAACAAATGAAATCAAATGAACTTGTTTGATTCCAGTGGGTGATTATAAACACTGCGTTTCTTGGCTTTATGTCCTTCACATGTGGACATCATGCGTTTTAAGCCACAACTCGTATTCGGTACCAAAGCCCCCGCAGCCTTAATACTCTTTAAAAAGAAACAAACAGCTCTTGGCAAGTTTGGCTTTGGCAAAGTTCAGTTTGTGGCAATGGTGCAGATCAGAAATGTGCTACTGTAAGGGAGGTCGCCTGGCTTTCTGCATGTTGAAATGGCTTTTAGAGCAGTGTGGCATTTCGGTTCCTCCCCCCAGTCTGTTTCTCTGGGCTGGACTGTGAGAGGCCACTGTGTCTGCACCCCAGGACTCACTGCTGCGCCTGCAGAGTCACTCCAGCATCGCAGAACATGGTTTGATGAATGACCCCCATCGTATGGTCTCTGGTGGGACGGTCACCTGCAGAGCCCCAGCCCTCGGCTGCTGCGGATCAGGAGCTTCAGCCCGTCAGAGCTGAACCCTGGGAGCAGAAGCTCTGTTGCCCACGTGTGCCACTGCTCCGGGCAGGGACAGTGTGCCCATCGCTGTGGAGAACGGGCACAAGGCTGGATGGATGTTTGTCTGAGGTGACACAAAAAGCTGACTGTGACTTAAACTGCGATGGGCTCCTGGGAGCAGGTAACCAGGGGGGAACAGCACCATCCCACCGAGCACCATCCCGCAGGGCAAATCACCTCCGAGCTGCAGATCCCACTGCAGCGAGCGATGCAGGGCTGTCCCGAAGCCTCCACGCCGCGGGGCAGCCCGGCAGGAGGGCAGTACGGGGAGAGCCCTCACCCTGGACAGAGGGGAGGTGGGGGAGATGGAGACAGAGAGGAGCAACAGCACCTGGGGAAAGGGGCCGGGCTGGCGCACAGGAAACGTGACAGATTTAGCTTTACCCCTCATTAGCAGGAGTATAAATAACAGTGTAGCTCCAGCAGCTTCAGACTCAGCACATGAGTGTGGGGGGCATGAGCCCGAGCAGAAGTCGGGGCCACCCTGGGTTTAGTGCACAATTAAATCTAAGGAAGTAGAGCAACGCAGGGAACCACAAACAAGGTTCCTGTCACTTTCCCTGAAAGCTGTTGTGAAAACACACTTCTCTGGGGCTTTGGTAGTGCAGGACTCCACCCTGCCCTTTGGGTAGGGCTGCAACAGCCCCTTGGGTCTCAGTGCCCACCTTGGGCCTCAGCAGGCAAACGGCAACGTCCTTCCCAAAGAGCCGGGACAAGAGACATCCCTCCTTTTGCAGGGACAGCTGGGGATGAGCCTCCCAGGGGAAGGGTGCAGGTGGGGCTGGGGGCTCCAGAGTCTAAGCAGGATGTCTTCAGCCACCCCCTCACTGCTGCCCACGCTCCCTCCGTGCCACCGGTGCCCTTTCCCTGAAGCACCCCCAGAGTCTGCAGCTCCGACCGCACGGGCTTAGCAATCAGGGGGATTACTAAGGAGGACATCAGAGGCAACAGCAGGAAGCTGTTGGCAAGAGACCTTTCACAAGGGCTTACACAACGTGCAGAGCAACGTTGGCCTTGCGTGGTGACGCCAAATTCTGAGGAGGTTGTGTCCCAGGTGCCTCTTACAGGAGAATTACAGCTCCCGGGAAGAACAGCCCGTGTCAGGCTGTTCATCGTCACACCTCACGCTCCCAGCCACGCGTACATATCCCCCTGCTTGCAGGGACTTGAACTACTGGCCAGCCTAATGCTAAATTCTCCCACTACTACAAAGGCTTAAAACACAGTACCAGTGGGTGCACCAGCTTTCTGTGGGGCTGTTTCCAGTCTCCTGGTGGGAATGGGGAGGGGAAAGGATCTGCTTTTGCCAAGACCTGCTCCCTGGTTTGCTCTCCCAGCTCCGTATCTGATGCAGAAACTGCAGCAGCGCCATCCCAGAGCAATGCAGCACGTTTCTCATCTGAGCATCTCAGATGGCTCAGCAATGTCTTCAGCCTTGCAGTCTCCCAGAGTTCTCACGTGGAAAACCTAAGGCATAAAGAAACCATGGTTCCTCTGTGGGTGCAGCTGTTTTGGCAGCAAAGGCAGGATCCATCGATGTAGCCACGCCAGTGCAAGTTGCAACGGCACTTTGTGACGCATGGGTAAGCAGGGGCACAGAGGGAGAACCAGTTCTCTTACTGGTTGGTATGACAAGGCAACAGCACTGTGCTACCTAAGGGTCACAAAACCAAAGGTGATGTAGTGCAGCAGCTGCCATACCGCACGTCTCCAGCCAGCTTATTGTCACTGGGAGAGGTGTATGTGGAGGTCTGTTCCCAGCAGCTCAGTGTGCCAGTGCCCAGCGATCCCTGCAGAGCAGACAAGCCGTCAGGGCTGGATCCCAGCTCCCCAGCGCCGGTTCTGTAGATGTCATTCCCCAGATGGTCCCACTGAAGCTCAGCGCTCTCCTCCTCTGTGTCCTGCTGCAGGTGCGAGCCTGAGGAAGAACCCCCGTCTCCACACAGGCCCACAGCAGCCTCCCAGGTAGGATGTAAAGGGGCCTGGAGGTCGGCCCCTTGCCCAGCTCCATCAGCCAAGGTACAGTTCAGGGAGTTCTACCTCTCGAAGATCTGGGGGAGTCAGAAGGACCAAGGGGAGTTTGGGGTCACGTAGCCTGAGCTCTGGGATGGGTAACTGCCAGCGATGCTCAGCTGTTAGTGCTTGCCCAAAGCTGTGCAGGGCTTTAATGAAAGCTCCATGTCTGCCCAGCTGAGGCTCGGCTGCCATGCAGCCAGGCTCCAGCTCCCTTTCCCTGCAGCCAGGCCCAGTTCCCTTTCCCTGCAGCCAGGCTCCAGCTCCCTTTCCCTGCAGCCAGGCCCAGTTCCCTTTCCCTGCAGCCAGGCCCAGTTCCCTTTCCCTGCAGCCAGGTTCCAGCTCCCTTTCCCTGCAGCCAGGCTCCAGCTCCCTTTCCCTGCAGCCAGGCCCAGTTCCCTTTCCCTGCAGCCAGGTTCCAGCTCCCCTTCCCTGCAGCCAAGCTCCAGTTCCCTTTCCCTGCAGCCAGGCTCCAGCTCCCTTTCCCTGCAGCCAGGCTCCAGCTCCCTTTCCCTGCAGCCAGGCTCCAGTTCCCTTTCCCTGCAGCCAGGCCCAGTTCCCTTTCCCTGCAGCCAGGTTCCAGCTCCCCTTCCCTGCAGCCAAGCTCCAGTTCCCTTTCCCTGCAGCCAGGCTCCAGCTCCCTTTCCCTGCAGCCAGGCTCCAGTTCCCTTTCCCTGCAGCCAGGCTCCAGCTCCCTTTCCCTGCAGCCAGGCTCCAGCTCTCTTTCCAAGGCCTGGATGCTGTGGGAGCGGGCACGGCTGGAGCAGAGGCAGCGTTTGCCTGCCCTTCCCCAGCAGCTGCACATGGTGAGCACACCATGGGCCAGTCTGGAGCTGGAGACAAAGACTGTGAGGCAGCTTCTGCCTCAAGAATTTTCCTTAATTTAGGAATTGCTTGAAGCAAACATTACCTCTGCTTCCTGAGCACACACAAGGCTACTGCCCTGGAAATAATCTGCATTAGCCCTACTGGAGTGACCAGGTTGCCATAGTTACCGTTGGTGTCTCTGTACCTCCAGCCTGAAGTATCTGTTGCGATTCAATCCCGGCCCAGCCCATTCTTCCCATGAAAATTCTGTGTGGAAGGACAATGTCACCCTTCCCCTTCTGAAGCTGTTTGAAGTGAAAACTCTGCAAATGATCTTGGGAGTTGCTATTTATTAAAGATCATTAATTCATGATTGGATTATTCTTCAGCTATTGCTGCTGCTTTACTCTTGGTGAGACCTGAACAGCAGAAATCCTTGATGCTTCCTGTAATGTCATGATAGTTTGGGGGTGGTTGGTGTCGTGGAACTGGGGTTTGGGGGTTGGGTGATGCTCAACTCTGGCCTCAGCAGTGGCCACACACGTAGAACCGATCCGGTGGGACAATCAAACTCCACCCTGTGACTCAGCTGGGTGGTGGAGATGCTGGTACCTGCTCTGCTGATACCTGTGCATGTTACATGGAGGAGTAACTGCCACCAGGATCCATCTGCTATAAAATAGCCCTTGCTGCTCTTCTGATTGCTTCCTGGGTTTTGTTCACAGAGAGTGAGCTCCGAGCTCTGAGCTCCAAGCTCCAAGGTCCCAACCACGCTGCTCTCTGCTGCGGAGGAGCCCAGCATGGTCACCCCTCCTGTGTACAGTCACCCATTGCTTTGGGAAGTTTTATACCGCTGCAGTATAGAACAGATCTCTTTGCCTCTGTCCTGCTTGTCCCTGGGGAGCGGCAGAGGCAGCCCCCTGCTCTGGCACAGGCATGGGGCCAGGAGCGAGGGGTGCCAGCAGCAGCGCTGTGGGGTCCCACCAAGCCCCACAGCTGCAGGACTGACACTTGGCTCACAGAGTGGGTGTTGTTATTCCTCTTTCCCACTCGAGTGGTTCTGCCAGACCTGTGCTTTTACTTAGAGAAGCCTTACTGCCACCCCTGCTCTTGGAGCAGGAGACAGACCTTTGGTGTGAAGGGTGCAGAGGAGCGGTGCTGTTGGGGGGCCTGTGCAGGTTCTCTGCGGTGGAGTGAGGCTGATCTCCTGAGCCTTTTGTTTGACCTGGGGTTTGTTGTGGGCAGTAAAGTGCCTGAGACCCTCCCATTTTCTCTTTTCTCACTGTGGTGCCTGTGCCCACACACCCCAGGATCAGCCCTGGCCCTGCTCAGCCCGTTCCTCCCTTAACATCTGTTCCACATCTGGCTCTGCAGACAGGATCCCTCTCAATGAAGAGTCCCACCACATTCCTGTTCTGTAGAGATTTGTGCTGTTTTTCTCCTTTCCTGTATCACAGCCGGTGGGAGCTTAACAGCTCTCTGGTCTCTCCCATTTCCCCACGTCAGCAGGTACACTGCCCACTGCCAAAACCTGGCCCAACCCACACACAGTCCTGCAGGTCCCCAGCCACCTCCCTGCACACAGCGTTGTCACTCGCTCTGTCTGCCCTCTGCACCCTGTTCTGCTGAGCAACAACGTGCCGTACCGCCGGCCAGCAGGACCCCCCCATCCCACTGCTCCGGCCAGGCTGGAGTGTGTGGCAGAGATATTCTGGCCCAAAATGGGAAGGGTGTCTACTGGTGAGGGATGCAAAGCTGGAGGCAGGGCCAGCATGCTCCTGCACTGCTGGGGTTACAGCCGGTGGATGGACAGACACCTCCCGGGGCACAGAGCGGGCACAACTTTCTGGCATCCCCATCCCAAATCCATAGGTTCTCCTCTCACCCCTCTTCTTTATCTCTCTTCAGCAATTGCTGCTTTTCCTTGCAGGCTTGTCCTTAACTGAGGCACCAACACTCCTTCAGTGACCTTTCCCCAATCCCACCTGCCCTCCTTGCTGAAGCAGGTCCTGCGCCTGGGCCCCTCCTGCATCCTCCCACCCCCCAGGGTTACTCACAGCCCCGTTTTTCTCCCCTTGTTCCCTCCAGGCTCTTTGTGTGGGCTGTACCCAACCCTCCCCATCACTGGGGAACCGTCCCCTGGATTGGGGGTTCACAGACGGCACCGCTGCTGTCCCAGCCTGTCCCTCATCTTCTGCACCCGCCGACTGGGGGCCCTGGCTGCCAAACTGGATCCCACTGAGCAGCCCCACCGAATCGCTTGCTTGTGTCCCTGCCGCTTCCCGCCTGCCATCCCCTTGCTCACCCCCGGAGAGGTGTGCTCCTCCAGGCCCCGAGCTGCGGAGCAGCACGTTGCCCGGCCTCATCCACACAGCACAACTAACCCCAGGACCATCCCTCACTCTCCAGCTGCTCCAGCCCCCACCACTAAAAGCTGACCCAGGCTGGCAGCCACCATTCCCGTGCCCATCCCACCTGGCCTGTCCCCGTGCCCAGCAGGTCGCTAAGGCAGCTGGCCGTCCTCCCTCCCCGAGGGGCTCGGAGCCCCTCAGCCCTCCCGGGATCCGGGGAGCGATGGCTGCTCGCCCTGCAGCGCCAGGCCTCGCTGCTCTGTGCCGGCTGCTTCCCCCAGCAGCGCTGCCTTTGTCTCCCTCCTCGCTGGGTCTTTGTATGGCTGCTGGAAGTGCAGAATGCTCTTCTGTGCTGCCTGCTAGGGCTAGGTAAATTATTTGTTTAGTGGGCTTGGTTTACTTTTTGTAAGCTGGGAGAATAACTGTGAATCATCAAATCTCCCTGGATTCCCTCCGCACAAGACACCAACAAAAGGAGCCATTGTGCAGAGCAGCCATCGGGGCGACGCTGGGCTGCACAGAGAACCCACAGAGCAGCTCTGGCTTCCCAGGAGCCTGGGCACGCCGGCATCGCCAGCGCCAGAACCAGTACGTGCCGCTGCCGAAACTCCCTGCTGACAAAGGCCTGTGGGTTCTTTCTGACACTGGGTCCCAGCTACTCTTTGTACTCAGCCAGGAGACCCCTGGAAAGAGCCTCAGGTCATGCTGCTGCTTCTGCTAGAACTGACCTTTCCTTCTTCTCCTAATTGGTGACCAAAACTTGGCAAATCTCTTCAAGTGCAGCCCTGTCTCAAACAGCATCCGGACGGCATCAGGAGCTCATTAGGGTCAGGCCCTCATCTGCAAAGGGGTTTGCCCTCCCTGCTGCCCGCTCCCCCCTCGCCAGGGGCCCTGCAGTGTCTGCGCTGCCATCACGTGCCAGGCTGCTTCTGCCGGGGTGGTGCCCACATGGGAGGAGAATTTGTATGTTCCTGGTGTAGCTGCCCTGGACATGAGCTTTGTGCTGGCAGCCCAGCGCAAGGGGAGGCTGCTGCAGCGGGTGCTGGGGCCCCGAGCTGGTGCCCGCCCGGAGTGAGCATCGCTGCCGGCTCCCGCAGCACTGTCTCTGCTCACCAGGCTGAGGGCAGCGGGGGACACCCAGCCCGCACTGTGTGTGCACTTGGAAAGCTCTACCTTCAGACAGCACCTTGGATGGATCCCACTTCGGTGTGCAGTGAGCTTTGACCCCCTGGACCGCCCCCCTTCCAAATCTATGGGGGAAAAGGCGAAGTGTCCGGGAGGGAGAGCAGCAGGAGCGATGCCCCCAGCAGCGGCGCTTACAGCCCAGCCCTGTGCACCCTACGTTCCAGAACATGTTCTAAAATACCTTCAGGGGATAAGCAGGGGGCCGGGGCCAGGGCCAGGGCCGGGGCCAGGGCAGCGACGAGTTCACCGAGGGCGGATGGAACCGCCACTGCCATGAGCCTCTGCAGACTCACCACAAGGTGCTGGAACGGCACCCGGGTCAGAACAGAGACCAGCCCGAGGGGCCTTTGGGCCAGACACACACTGTGACCCTCTCGCCCTCACGGTTGGGGAACGCACCGGGTTGGGGTGCGGGTCGGGGTGCGGGTCTGCTTGGAGCCGCATAAGGAGGCGCCAGGGAGCTGCGAGGAGACGGGTGCCACATGCGTGGGGCGCGGCCCCGGAGACACGGCCCCGGGCTCCCCACCTGCAGCTCGGTTCGCCGCGGTTAACGCTGTCCCGCAGAGACGCGGCGGCTGCGGGGCTCCAGCCCTCCTGCGGGCCGGGCCGGGCCCCGGGGAGCGGGGGGGGCGGGCCGCCCGGCCCCGCAGCCTCACCGGGAGCGCCGGGCACCGGCCGGTCGGGGCACAGCCAAGGCCGGGGGGGCGACCCCATAGCCCGGAGCCCCGGAGCCCCGCAGCCCCCGGAACCCCGCAGCTCCGCAGCCCCCGACCGCCCCGCCCCTCGCGGCGGCCCCGCCCCGCGCGCAACCTGAGCACGGGAGGGGTGCGCGGCCCCGCCTCGGCTGGCGGCGGCGCTGGGCCGGCTCCGGTCGGCTCCCGAGGCCGGCACCGCTCCGCTCCGCTCCGCTCCACTCCGCTCCGCTCCCGAGGCCGGCGGGGCTGGGCCGGCACCGCTCCGCTCTGCACCGCACCGCTCCGCACCGCTCCCGAGGCCGGCGGCGCTGCGGCTCCCGCCGAGGTCCGGGCGCTGCGCGGTGCTCCCGACGCCGCCAATGAAGGGAGCCGCGGGCGGCGGCGGGGCCGCGGGCGGGTGAGGCGCGGTGCGGCGAGCTGAGCGGAGCTGAGCGGAGCGGGGTCCCGGCGGAGCCTGCGCCCTCCCGCAAGATGTCATCGCAGGGCAAGTTCAAGAAGGACAAAGAGATCATCGCCGACTACGAGGCGCAGGTCAAAGGTGCGGAGCGGGGCGCGGCTGCGGTGCCCGCCTTTGTGTGCGGGGCGGGGCGGGCAGCGGCGGCCGGGCCGGGCCGGCCCTGCCTGCGGGAGCCCTCCGCGCCTCCTCCGCGGGCGCTGCGGCACCGCCGGGCGCGGCCGGGGCGGGGGGCGGCCCCGCGGGGATCCCGGCGTGCGGGTGCGGCGGGGCGGAAGGGCGGCGCGGAGCCTGCGCCCACCTGGGGGCATCGGGGCGCGCGGAGCGGAGCCGGTCCCGGCGCGATCGGGGCCCGGCCGGGCGGCGCATCCACCCGCGGGGCTCGGGTCCCGGTGCTGCGGGGCGGGGAGGCCGCCGGTTCCCCGCGCCGAAGGCCGGTCCCTCCGGGCCGTCACGGGCGGCCGCGACAGAGCGGCGGGTGGGAGGGAGGTGTGCCGCGGGTCCGGGGCCGCAAGCCGGCGGTGCTGAGCGATGGGTGCGTTCCTCGGGTGCGTTCCTGACCCGTTCCAGCTCCCGGTTCCGTCCCTGGATGGAGCCGGGGATACCGGGCTGCTCCCCCCGAGCCCTCTCCTTCAGCTGCCCCTCTGCTCCCCGCTGTTACGTAAACCCAGCTCCTGGGGTGTTTCGCCGCGGTGCCGCTTCACTGGCCTGTTCCGCTCCAGCTCCTGGGTGAGACGGTTAATTAAGGGCACGGCGTAGCTTTCCGCGGACCCGTGGGCGGGCGAGCCCGCAGCTCCCCTTTCCCCGGGGGTCGCTGGGAGTTGGGGCTGGAGCTGAGCATCACCCGCACGCAGGGAAAGCAGCTGCCAGACCGCAGCGCGGGCGGAGGGGCTTGGGGAAGGGGCTGGCTCTTGACTTGGTGCCATTGTTTACTTCCCTCGTTTCAGGCTTTTGTCGCTGGCTTTGAAGAGTGATGTAACAGTCACAACACGCTCCGCTCCGTGCAATTACCTTTCTGCTCGTGTGTAATTTGGGCAAATTGATGTTATTGCACCCTGCAGTTAAGCGGGTGAAATACTCCTGTAGCCTGTGGTACGGCTCTGCTGCCCGGCAGGGGAGCTGCGCTTGTTCCTGTTCCCGTGTTCCCCGAGCGTCCCAGGCCGGGTGGTTCCCGCTGCTCGGGGCTGTGGGGGGGCTGCCAGAGGCAGGCCGGGCTCTGATCTGCTCCAAGAGCTTTGCTGTTGACATCTCCAGTGGGTTTCTGTTGTTGTTTGTAGCTGGAATACTCGTTTGCCGTGATCATTCTTGGCCCGACTTCTGTAGCCTCATGGTTTCCATATGTTGGGCAGTCGGGGCTGGGCTGAGTCTGAGGGTGTTTTATTGCACCACAGCCATCACGTTCTGGGCTGCTTCTCTGGACAGCTGTAGTGCAGACCGGGTGATGGGCTGGTAATCATTTCCTCGATACTCTTCTGTGCCTAATTATACCTCCAGAAATATCCCTTTTCCCATTGAGGGGGCTTGGTCTGTGCTTTCATCTGGATGAAGGTTACTGGGGACGTGGTGTAGCTGTGCCTGGAGCTGGGGCAAGGCAGGAACTGTCAGACCCCAGTCCCTCCCGTGGGTGAGGCTTCATTGCCATCTAAACCTTCTCCTGGGGCTGGGACAGTGACGGTAAACACCTGCCTTCACCTCTGCTCCCCCTCTCTTGCCACAGCCCAGGGAATTCATGTGGGCCGCCTCCTTACCCAGATACCCTGCCTTCGGGGTTCAGGCGTTGCAGCCCCAGCACCCAGGTGAGGAAGGGCACCCAACTCTCCAGGGAAAGGCTGAGGTGGAAGAGGAGAAGAGGGGGAGAGATTGAGGAGAGGAGGAGCGACGGGGAGGAGACTAAAGGGGACAAAGTGTTGGCCCAGAAGAGCTGACAGCCAAAGAAGCTGAAGGGTGGACGTGTGAAGCAGCGATGCCTCGCTCTGGAGGATGGCAGGGAAGCTGAGCACCGCACGGCGCTGGTCCCCACGGCCCTGTGAACGCCCTGTGTGTCAGCTCAGGGGAGCACATCAGCATGGCTGGAGGGGAAGGTCATTTGCAGAGGAAGTGTGTTTAAAGTGCGTTTGGGAGGTGGGTTGCAGGGAGGGCTGGAAATAGGGTGCCGGCCAGCGTGGCCTGGAAGGGGTAAGGTGTCAGCCAGTGCCTGGCTCCTGTGAGGCAGCCACCCTCTAGCCGTGCCTGGAGCGCAGGAGGGACCCTCAGTCGCCCATGTGCTGCTACGGGAGCCTGACAGGCAACTGGGAATAGTGCGGTGGGGAAGAAGAAAACATAGTGCTTAGCCCAGTTTTTGGGAGAGTCTTGTGGAAAGCCCTCTTGCTGAGGCTGCTGGGAAGCAGAGCAGAGGCCTCGTGGCTGGGGATGGCAGCGTGGGAGCCCAGCCCTGCCCTGACCGCCCGACAGAGGAAATCGATGCGCCCACACTCTGTGTGGGGAGCTTGATTGGCCTGAGTTGCGTTGAACTGGGGAGCAATCTCTGCGCACAGGGGCGCTTTATCAGCTCTAAGGACCCTGTATCTTCCTGCCCTCCCTGGAGAATTGCGTCTGCTTTGCTCACGGGGGCAGGAGTTGTCCCCAGAATGCTGTGACAAGATAGTGGGTGTGCACGGGGTGTGTGCCTGCGGGTGTGCACAGGTCTGGGGTGCTGGCCATGCACACGCCTGTGGGACGTGTCGGGGAGGGCTGGGGTGACGGCTGGGCTGTGATAGCCAGGCCACGGGGACGCGGTGTCGGAAGGGATGCTGAGCACCCGAGGTTTTGGGTCGGTGCCGCTGCGGTTTGGGGAGTGGAAGTACCGGCAGTTGCTGGCTGTGGCTGCTGCAGGCTGGCTGTCCCTGCAGCGTTTGCCATCTGCCCACACCTCTCTGTGACCTCTGGCGAGCACACGCACTGCTGGCAGGCACCTTCTCCTCGCATCTCGCCGTGGGTCTGTCCCTCCTGCTGCTGCTGTGCCTCCTCCTTCAGCTCTTGCCCCAGGAGTGGCAGCAGATGCTTGCTTGGGGGCACCATAAAGAAAATACTACATGTCCCTTTCTGGAGGCAGTTTCCTTACTCGTCCTGCCGAGGCTTGCAGGCAGGGATGGTGCCTGGAAGGTGAATGCCAGCAGAGCCGTGGCCGTGTGGTTACAGCTGGCACGGGAAAGCAGCTCGTGGCACGTGGCAGATCCTGAGGTGCACGATTCAGAGCGAGTGTTTTCAGACATACCATTTGAATTGCTCTATGAGAAATAAGTGTCTCTTCCTCATTGCTGTTGGATCCGTGATTTGTTGCCTTCATTCAGCAAAACTACCCAGTTTAATTATGCAGATGCAACTGTCTGTGGCCCAGCATTGTAAATCCTGCAGAAAACTGGGCGTCCTGTTGATTTGCTGTTTAATTTCATACTGCTTCCTGAAGCTTTTCTTTAACCCTGGCAAAATTCGGGTTGTTGTTAGATCTGTTTGGTTATTCTTGGCAGGGAGGCTGCTGTGAGCCAGGAGCATCTTCTCCTGTCGTGTGGCGGGCAGGCGAAAGCATCCCCAGTGATCCTGAAGACCGTCTTTAAACGGCACATCTGGCTGCAGTGAAGGGATGGCTTCTTGCACTTCCAGGGCTCTTAGTTGCTGTGTAAACTGATAAGGGAGCTAGAATTTTGATGAGTTTGGCATATCAAAGCATTTCAAAGGCTTGCAAACCTGGGACCAAAGAAAAGCAACGTGTTTTTCCCATTTTCACAGGAGAACTGCAGCCTGGGTTACTGTGTCATTGCCCGTTGGCTTCGCTGTGCTTTCCCTATTGCAGCAGCTGCATCCCTCCTTTTACCTGGATTCTCCTTTGCTGCATCCCTCCTTTTACCTGGATTCTCCTTTGCTGCATCCCTCCTTTTACCTGGATTCTCCTTTGCTGCATCCCTCCTTTTACCTGCATTCTCCCTTCCTGCCTCATGCTCTTTTTCCACTTTGCTCAGAAAATTTTGGGAAAATTCCAGTAACAAATTATTTTCACAGCACCCCAGCCTGGTGTGAGTGGGCAGTGACCCCAGACCCCCCAGTGCCCCCCAAGCCCCATCCAACCCGGCCAGGGACCCCGGGGCAGCCCCAGCTTCTCTGGGCACCCTGTGCTAGGGCCTCCCTCTCCCCAGGAAGGAATTCTGCCTCCCAGCCCCTCCCCATCCCCCTCCTGCAGCTGAAGGCCGTTCCCCTGGGCCTGGCCCCCCCTGCCCTGGGCACCAGCCCCTCTCCAGCTCTCCTGGAGCCCCTCGAGGGATGGGAAGGGGCTGGGAGCTCTCCCCAGAAGTAGCTTTCTCTTCTCTGGGCTGAGCCAGCCCAGCTCTCCCAGCCTGGCTCAGAGCAGAGGGGCTCCAGCCCTTGGACCATCTCCGTGGCTGCTGCAGCTGGGGCTGTGGCTAGCTCGGGCGCAGGGCTTGGTGTCCAACTGGAGGAGGCATCGAGGTTTGACACCTGACAGCCCATCTAGTGAAATGTGTCTGTGCGAAAGACAAGCTCATCCCTTTGGGAGGGCTGGTAGGAAACTGCCAAATACTAATCAAGGGAACAGATAATAAGGTTTCCATTGGCTTAATTGCCTTGTTTAAAACGTGGGGAAGTGCGACCCAGGGCCAGCTGGCTGCCCTGGCCTCGCTCCGTGGGCTCTCTGGGTCGGGAAGCAGATCCTGCTGGGTCTGACCCAGCTCCTGCCCTGCCACTGCAGAGTAACTGCTCAGCCTTGCTCCTTTGTCAGTTGATTTACACATAGATTTACCTGTCCTTACCTTCCACTGCCCCTGTGTTCCCTTGGTGGGGCCTGGCAGTGTGGGCCGGGCAGGTGGGCTTCACGCGAGACCCCCGTGTGTGGGGACTGGGGGCCATGTGCAGAGAGAGGCACAGGAGGACACACGTGGCTCGTAATAAAGATTAATTGGCAGTCTCTAATGGAGACAAATTGAATCTATTGGAGATGTTTTCCTGCTAAGCTGAAGGCTGTGTGCTGGGGCCTGCGGTGCTCGGGTGCTCTGCTCTCTCCAGGAGAGGAGGGTTTGGTCCTGGTAAGTGTGGCCATGTTCTTCTCTGGGTGCTGGCAGGGACCTGGGCATGTCATTCATCCACCTGCCCTTCCTCACAGTGACACCAAAACCCTCTGACAGTGCGTGCTCAGGGCCTGGCTCCTGGTTCTGGGGGGCTTTTAAGAGCCGTGAGGCTGCGGCCCCACAGGCGCTTCAGGGCCTTGGCACTTGCAAGGTGCAGTGTTTGAAGCCGTGCGTGTGCAGTTCCAGCACCTCTCAGGGGCAGGATTTACTTCCCCATCCACTGGCCCATCGAAAGTGGGGGGAAACCCTCCCCCTCGAGCTCTGAACTTGTCTCCTGCCTGAGTTTGGCACTGGCTCAGGAGTGGTTTGTGACGCTGCTGCCCACGGCCCCAGCAGCAGCCGCCTCCTGAAATGTGATTGCCGACCTGGGAGGTGTCCGTGCCCCTGGCAGGCCTCCGGCGATGGGGCAGCTGGAGCAGGTAGTGCCTGGCCTGGGGCTGGAGAGGGCACAGCAGCATCTCATCCCTCCTACCACTCACCAGCAAAGCTGGTGTGAAGCCGCCTCCCCTTTTGGGTGGATGTGGGATCAGGTGGGGCTTGTTTCCCTGTCTTGCTTGTATTGTAGAGCAAATATTCACAGAGCAAAGGGATGCAAAGCCATGTCCCTGACCAGAGCTCAGGGGATGGAGGTCTGGTCTGCATGATTCCCACTAAGGGATGAGGGAGCCCAGACTTCCTTGGCCTTTCTAGTCTGTTGGACCACCTTCACCTCCAAGGTCCAGCTTTGTGGAACAGTATCACGTGTTGGAGGGTCACAGGCATCCCTGTCATGGACTTAATGGAACAGTGGCTCCCCCTTCCCCATGGAGGAGCCCCCAAGGTTAGTTTTCTTTTAGATGTTGCAGCCTTGAGTAGCCTTGCAGGGAGTTCCTTGTGGTCTTGAGGCCACTGGTGTGGTTAGAGCCCAAGGTGATGTTCTGCTGCTTGAAGTCATTTAGAGATGTTGGGCTGAAGAGCAGGTTTCTTAGCTCAGGATCCCCTGTTAGGTAACTGTGGGTTGCTGGCCGCCTGGGTGTGCGACCATTCTCTGTCACAGGAATGGCTTCATGGGAATAACCCCTTGCTGTGGCATGACAGTGCTCCCCCCACCCAAGGTGACCGCAGTTCCACCTCGCTGGGTGGTGAGGGCAGACGTTCCCAGAGCCACCAGCATATTTCCAGAAAAGCCTCTGCCAGCAGCTGGGATCCCAGGGAGCTGAGCGCAGGGAGCTGCTGCTTCTACTGATGGTGGCAATTAAAGCTCCTGGCCCCGACACCGTCCTGCTGCACTAGGTGGGACTCCCTGTCCAGCATTAGTGACCCAGCAGCTTTAAACAACTGGGTCTGGAAGAAATCTGCATTTGAATCTCACCTCCTCCCCCCTTTTTTTGTGTGACTTCCTGGAAATTTAACAGTGATGCTATCGTGTCCTCATTGAGATTAGAGACCTCATGAAAGAGTGTGAGCTGGAGATCAAGCCCTTGGCCTGCCCGGCTGAAGCTTTTGTGCTGGCAGAGGCTCTAGAGAGAATTCAAGATTTTCTCTGTGAAAAAAGGTGAATTGATGGTTGAGAAGGGCCTAAATGGTGTTTTGTTCAAGACAGCTCGTTAGTGTTTGAGAGATGCAGACGTTGATCTGATCTGGGGAGAAGATCCAGCTGCCAGGCTGGCTGGCTGGTGCTGGATTGGTGGTGCCAGGGTGAAAGCTGCATCAGGGCTTGAAGTTGTGGCGATGAGGAGGGGATGAGGCCTCGTGCAGCCAGGTCCTGTTTGGGAGCGTAGCCTGGAGCAGGAGCACGGTGTGAAGGAGCAGGCTGTAGCTCAGGCTGGGGTGGAAGCTGTGCTGTTGTGTTGGCCTCCTTGCCAACTGCCTTGTGCCCTCAGTGGGAAGGGGTGTGCTGGGGCCGTGTGTTAACTGGGCAGTTAGTGGAGGAAGAAGTGCTGCCTGCACAGCTGTCCAGCCACGAGCAGCCGGTTGTATTTAGCTTTTCCTTAGACTCCCTGTCTTCTGCTCCTGTTTGCCCTCCAAAGCTGATTAGTTACTCTGGGTTTGTGCTGGGGTTGCAGCATGTGACCCGTGGGCAGAGAGTTGTGTCTGTAAGGCGGCTGGGGATGCCTGCCCCAGTGTCTCTGGAGGGATGCTGTGAGCCTGTTATCAGCTGTGACCTCCCCTGGAAGGAGATAGCTGTTCGGTGGTGAAGGCGTACCGGGCTATCTAAGATGTTATTGTAGGCGGCTGCTGTGGCCTCGCTGTTGTTGGAGGGTGTGCTGGCTGCTCTGGGGGGACGGCGTGCCCTCATCACTCTTGGGGCTGGGGAAGTCTTGCTCCAGAGAAAAAGCTTGGAGAGTTTTGTTCATAAATACGGCTTGGCTGCTGTCAGTCATAGTGCTGTGGCTGGGAGCAAGCCCTCTTGGATGGGTGGGCTGTCTGCCACCGACTTTGGCCTGTGGTGCTTCGTGCCCTTGAGATAGTGTGCCAAAATCCCTGCAGTACAAGGGACACACAGTGTGTGTTGCAGGGTTAGAGGAGTCATCGTCAGCCCTTCACCCTGCCTGTCTGCATCCTCTGAGATGGGCGTGGGGGCAGGTCTGGTGGAGGTCAGTCTGTGTCTTCTGTGGGGAGAAGACCTTGGTGGTGATCACAGAGTACTTGAGCAGTAAGGTCGAGTACCAGAAGGTGCTAGCTGCTTGCTGGGATGCTAGTTGTAGCTAGCTGCTTGCTGGGATGCTAGTTGTAGCTAGCTGCTTGCTGGGATGCTAGTTGTAGCTAGCTGCTTGCTGGGATGCTAGTTGTAGCTAGCTGCTTGCTGGGATGCTAGTTGTAGCTAGCTGCTTGGCAGAGTTAAACTTGCCAGTTGGGGCTGGGATACTGGGATGTGTTCCTGTTTCGCAGTGTTGCCCTGTGACTGTGTTTGGGGACAGGCACATTTTCTGGAGGGCCGAGTACATTACAGCCAGTGTTAGGTGCTGTTAGGCATGCTGAGGTCAGCACAATTGAGCATCATGCTTCAGGGTGCAGTGTGATTGCTGCAGATCAGAACACAATTCCTGTCCCTGCGTGGAGCATGACACAGTTGGCTGGATGCATTAGAGTTTCCCCTGCGGCACCCGAGCAGCGCTGGGACAGAGGCTGCTGGGTTACAGAGCGCTGGCCTTTCTGTGAATGCCCTGTAATGGTTTCAGAACGTTGGAGAGTATCAATGATGGGATCTCCCCAGCGCTTGGAGAGGCAGGAGCGTTCTGCCCGTCCGGCTGACGGGGAGGTGCTGAGTCACAGCCCCCTTGCCCGTGTCTCCAGAGTGGGGAGCGGGAGCAGAGGTCGGGTCCTTCAGCTCCACACCCTGTGCGAGCACCAGCAGCTGCCCGGGCCCCGGCCGTTCCCATCTCTGGAGGTGTGGCTGTGCTGTGCAGCGGTTGGGACTGTGTGGCCTTTGAGTCCCCTTTACCATCTCTTTGAACTCTTGTTCCATGAGGTCTGGAGACCCTTGTGTCGGCTGCAGTGAGTCCCATGGGGGTCCCTGGCCACCCCTCGCCTCTTTGCTCGACTCGGCTGCCGCTTCCTGTTGTCCGGCGCTGCCGTGGGCTCCCCGGGGCAGCGCTGAAGCGTTCCCCTGTCTGCTGCAGGGGAGATGGATCCTCACTACCGCGGCGTGAGTGATGCTGCACCTCATGTTCAGAGGTGTGTGGCGGCTCCGGGAGACAGCGAGCTGCAGGCTGAGGGTACATCTGTCGTGGGTAGGAAAAGGTGAGCTGTGTGTTGCACAGCAGTGTGATGTCTGGGGACAGCCCGCCTTACTGTGTGGCAGAAACCAGCTCGTTTCACAGCTCCGAGGACCTGAGCTCCGTTCCCTGGTGCGGGCTGACCGACAGCCAGAGATGGGGAGGGTGGATGCACTGTGGGGGCTGCTCCGTGGCAGGCTGGGGAGGCTGGTGTGCTCAGTGAGTGCCCAGAGGATGCTGGGGCCTGTTGACATCCCCAGCAGAGCTCTGGAGTGGCAGTCATCTGCAGAAACTTTGCAAGACAAACCTTTCATTTGGCCAGACTGTCCTTTAGCCAGTCTTTCCTCTGCTTCCCCTGGGCACAGCCAGTGTCTCGTAGGGACTGTCATGGTGTTTCGTAGGGACTGTCGTGCTGCCCTGATCTTTTTTTGCCCCTAAGGTGGATGGGACTCCTGCTATGAATAAAACAGGAATCAGCATCTCCACTGTAATGGCATTTTTGGGTGGTTCAGGGGAAGCTTGAGGATGTGTGGCAAAAAGGGGACAAAAATAAATAGCAGCACTGAAGCCAGTTTGAACTTGGAGTGTGTCAGGTGAACGGGGAGGCAGGCTCTCAGCAGCAGGCTCTTCCAGAGCATTTCGTTGCCTTACCAGCCCTGCTTGATGGGTCGGAGTGGTTGGCGTTTGAGTGCAGCTTTTCCTGTGCAGCCCTTCTGTGCTCTTGATCTGCTCTTGCTAAAATCCCTGGAGAAACAACGAGCAAGCACACTGCAAGTGAAAATGTCACTCTGAACCCCTGCCAGCGGGACTGTAACGAGGGGAACTCGTGCAGTCATTGTTCCTGGGCGATGCAGGCTGAGATGGGCGGTTACAGGGACAGTGCAGGGGGTCGGCTCAGAACGGAGCAGGGTGGGAAGCAAACACAAGTGCCCGTTGCTTGCCCTTCCGTCCTACAGCGGGTTCTCCTGCATCTCGTGGGTGTGCAGTTGGTGTAGTTCCCTGCTGCTTCACAAACGCTTTTCGAATGCAGTGGGATGGCATCTGTGTGGGATGGGAGAGGGATGTATAGCAGATGGGGGCCCTCTCTGGGCACTGGGCGAGAGGGAATAATTCTGCAGGTCACAAAACCAGTGGGTGACTTCTTCAGAGTTCAGACTTATGTTGGGGATTAAAAAACAATATTCAGGAACCTTCCTTGGAAACGGCTCCACCCAGACACAATCTTCCATTGCCAGACCCAAGCGTACTCCGTCACTGCGAGGACGCAATGCCAGGGCTCTGACAGCTTGTGGCAACTGCCCTTGTTCTGCTCCAGGTCCCAGCTGGCGTGTCCAGTGGCTGTGCATCTCACTGCATCCAAACACGCCATCGCCCCGGGTGCCGCAGCCAGGACCCAGCTCTGCACCCGAGTCCTGTCACTGGTGAGGTGTGCTGCAGGGTCCTGGTGCCTGGTGTACCTCACCGTGGCAAAACAGACACCTGTGGCCCTGCTCCGGAGCTCGCAGGCGTTCCTGGTGGCAGCGTGCCTTTGAAAGAGGAGAAAACAATCTTCAGTGACATCTTCCATAGGCTTTTGGGGGTCGTTACGAGACTGCACGTGTCCCGAGCTCTCTGGGAAGAGCTCCTTGTCCCCAGTGCCATCTTTGTGTGGAGACACCGGTCTCCCAGCAGCTTGGCTGGTCCGTGTAAGCCTGCTGCCCAGGCTTGTGGCAGGGAAGGGCCGCTGATCTTTGCAGGCTCCACGTTGCTGAGGTGTTTGCTGTGGCTCTGGCCGCCTCAGGCGTCCGAGGAGAAGAGTCTCTGTGTTCCCTGGGAGTCGTCCTGGCAGCGCTGCTGGGTTTTCCCCTTCTGCAGGGTGGTGGGATGAAACACTCCATGGGGTTGGTAGCTCTCCCATTGCTCTCCTCTGCTTCCACCCTCTCCCAGCCCCGCTGGGTGCTGCACCCTGCGAGCTCCGTGCTCTTGAGCTCTTGTTTGTGCCGTGGGAATTGCTTGTTCTAAAACCAATTACAACCTAACAAAACCAATCTGCCTTATTTACAAATACACCCATCTGGTTTGGACTGTCTGGCAGCGCTGCCAGAGCAACGCGAGGCCTTTGTTGCGGCTGCTGAGTGATGGCAGGGCTCTTGTGCTGGTATTGCCCGGAGCTGACAACGGCTGCGGCGTGCGTGTGTGCACCCGTGCTCTGCTGGGACAGAGCGAACCGATGGCTAAAGTGAAATCCTCCGTACACCAGGGCTGTAGGCTAGAGAATTGTGCCCCTGGACTGGGCATTGGTGAGGCCGCACCTTGAGTGCTGGTCCCAGTTCTGGGCTCCTCACCATCAGAAGGACATGGAGGTCCTGGAGCGAGTCCAGAGAAGGGCAGCCAGGCTGGGGAAGGGGCTGGAGGGCAAATCCTCTGAGGAGCAGCTGAGGGAGCTGGGGGTGTTGAGCCTGGAGAAGAGGAGGCTGAGGGGAGACCTTCTCCCCACCTACAACTATCTGAAGGGAGGTTATAGACAGATAGGTGGTGGTCTCTTCAGCCAGGGGACAGGAGATGGGACAAGGGGCAATGGGCTCAAGCTGCCCCAGGGCAGGGTCAGAGCAGATGGGAGGGAAAAGTTCTTCCCCAAAGGGTTACTGGAACAGGCTGCCCAGGGAGGGGCTGAGTCACCTTCCCTGGGTGTGTTCAAAAGAAGGGCAGATGAGGTGCTCAGGGATATGGTTTAGCTTAGGACGGGAATGGTTGGACTTGATGATCTCAAACGTCTTTTCCAGCCTTGTGGTTGTGTGAACTGCAGGCTGGTGCCAGCCGGCGTGGCGCGGGCGCTGTGACACTGTGACAGAGGGTGCTAACATGGCGGCGTGGAGCAGCTCTGCGGGCGCTGACACCCGCTGCCTCCCGCAACGTGCAGACAGGCGGGTGGGCTCCAGCAGCAGCAAGTGCAGCTGTAGCTGCTGGTGTTCGGAGGAGTGTGCACGTGCATGTGTGTGTGCAAGGGCTGGAAGCTGAGGAGCCTGGGCTGCTTGGAGCAGGCCGCTGGCCGTGGCGCTCTGGCGTGCGGCCTGTGCCGTGCGGCTGCCGCAGCCGCTGCGGGATCCAGGACTGCAGGATGCCTGGGGAAGAGTCCATTGGTTCCTGATCTTCCAGGAACTCACCCGGAAATCGAGGTGGCGCTGGATTCCTCCTTGCACCCACGGTTTCGTGATGGGTTTCATGTAGAAAACAAGCAAGAGAAGCAGTGCAGGGCTCTGTTCCTGTGTGTGCTTCTGGAAACCTGGTTTGAAAAGGCTCAGACGAGGAGAAAAATGTGTGAGCGGTGTCAGGACATCGGAACTTCATCGTCACAATGGGTGGCTGAGGCTGTTCCAGACTGTTTTCATTTTCCTATGGATGTTCAGCTGCAGCTCAAAGAAGACCTGAGGAGGCATCATGAATCAGAGCTGATTTCCCCCAGTAGTCCGAAGATGAATAGACTTTTAGAAGCATTGACTAAAGCATCTATTCCTTGTTTACTCTGTGTGTAATCCACAAAGGGCAGAACACAGGCACAAACACACGTGAACAAATGTACTGTGAGGGAAATGGAGAAGACTTGCCCCCTCAATTAAATAATTAAAATTAGCATGACTAGGTTTCAGAGTATAAGTGGAGGTGAGTGAATTAGTCATTGTGAATAATAGATCTGATAAATTCGGGCCTATTTTTGTTTGTGGTTTCTCTAGGAATGAACTTTAACTTGTATATTTATAAATAATGGCTCAGTTTTGCTGGCTGGCTGAATGAAAATTCAGCAGTGGGTATGACCTGGAGTCACAGAGCGCTGCGATCTGCGTATGAAACCTGTGTTTACATGGCTCTGCCTGTGGGGTTTTTTTCCTGTTCCCCATCACCATGGTAACTGAACATTTTCTGTGATGGTGAGCTAGTCCTGCCACATGAGCGTGAGAGAGGACACTCGTGTGCTACCTCCGGGGGCTGCCATGGGGGGCTGCAGCGTTGGGGAGCTGGGTACCTGCGGTCCCTTGACCTGGGCTGTGACAGGGGGTGTGTGACATCAGAGGGGGGACGTGGAGTTGAACCCAAACCCTCCTCAGCAGGTGCCTGGCTCTGACGGTGTCTCTGGCTGTGTGGGCAGCCCAAGGCCTGGTTGAGAAGAGATTTTTCCTGGTCCCATGGGCTCAGTGCACGGTGGCAGAGCACAGCAGTGTCGGGTGGGTGGGTGGCTCAGCAGCTGCAGCCCCACGGAGCTGCTAACTGCTCGCCTGGCTCGGCCATCCCGCTCCGGTCTGCGCTCCCCAGCGTGCTCGCTCTGTGGCCCTTGGTGGCTGTGTAACCGAAACGGTGGAGAACTGCCCCACGTTGTGAGTGCCATGGGGCTGGCTGGCAGTGGGCTGTGGCTCAGGGTGACCCGGTCAGTAGTTTTGGAGATGGACATTCCCCAAATGGACCAAAGCTGCTTGTGCCTGCAGCAGCAGATGGGGGCAGGTGCTGTGCTGTCCCCTCAGGCCCCTCTGGTTTAGCTCTCGTCTCTGGTGCCGTATGAGCGTGGGCTTTTGGTGGTGGGCCCTGGAAATCAGTAAGTGCTGTTGTGCCGAATCGCCGGTGCCGTAACTGGGGGAAAACCTTTTTTATTGACAAAATGCTCAATGGGAAGGCAGCCAGCGTGCAGGTCGGGTGGCCTTTGCTGGCAGTCTGTGGTGGGGGTCGTTCTGCAGACCCCCACCTCTCTTCTGGCCCTTTAGAAGCGCCAGGTTAGGACGTGCCACTGAGTCTGGCCGACAGCTAAATGGGGAACGGGAAGACGTGGAGGGAAGCAGGATAGCGACACAGAAAGAGAAGTCGCATCATCTCTCGCAGCGGGAGCTTTCGGTATGTGTCAGGCTCAGCACCTCGGCCCCTGCGCTGGACCAAGTGCTGTGTTTGCTGTTCCTGCTCCTGCAGCAACCGCTGCTGAAAGCGGCCTGTCGCAGGCAGGGGGACGGCGCTGCGAGGAGGCCACAAAGACCGGGCTGACATCCTGTTCCTGGGTGGTGGATCAGCATGCACCAGCTTCGGCTGGGTCCCCATGGCCCTGGGAGCCTCCGTGTCACTAGTGTGTCTCCTGAAGCAGGACAGAAACAGGGATGTGCTCCAAGGGACCTGAGGCTGCACCTGGCTGTTAGCATGGGGAGTTGGTTTTGCTCACTAGTTCTCAGTGCAAGCAGAAATCCAGCCTTCCACGATGGTGATCTTTTCCTTAAGCATCCTTGTGTCTCTAACACAGCTGTTCTGCACCCGGCATCTTGTAGAGCATCCTGGCTGGAGGCAACCCGGTGGGCAGAGTTTATGTGTGAAGGGACCTCATGATGTTTTCTGATGGGAGAGAAAATAATCCGTTAACATTTGCAGTAAAATCGTTAGGATAAACACCATGCATATAAAAAAGGTCATTTGATTATAATCACTAATAATATCCATGACGAAGTTTACTTTAGTATTTGCTTCTCTCTGAGTTTGGACAATAGAGCTGGGCTGGACAACTCCCTACCTTGTGTTGTTTCAGTGCTGTTTGAGGCAAAAGCTCCTAAGTTAGAGGGAGAGTTTTTTCCCCACTGAATTCAGGAGCTTGGGATGAATCCCTAATAAGATGCAGTCATGTAACATCCAGACGGGCGTTATTTCAGGGAAGTGTTAATATGTACCATTCCACCTTCTCACTGAAAAGATAGTATTTTTATTCGTAATTTACATTTTAAAAGCTTCCAGGAGAAGTATAGGTATTGGTTCTGATCTTGAAATTACTTTAGCAGTGTCGTTAGAAAATTAATGTTATTTGCAAGGGTCTCTGCTGTTTCCTTGGGTGTGCTCTGGCTCCCTGGCTGGCCCCAGCCCGCTGCCGGCCTCGGCTTCAGCGTATTTTACTTAATTAGCTCCCTAAGGGCCGTTACGTGTGACTTCCCCCGAAGGGAATGAGCACAAGGCCATCGCAGTGATGGCGGCCCCGGCGCTCCGGCTGCCGCTCTGTGTGCTCAGGCCCCGGAGCGCAGCAGGCCGCGCAGCTCTGGGTCCGAGGCCCTTGGCCGTGGTGCCAGGATGCCGTTGGCTCTCCCCTCCCATGCTGGCAGCCATGCTTTTCGGGCCTGCGCAGCACCCTGGTTAGCCGCGTGTGCCGGCTGCTGGTGCAGCGGCTGTGCTGGGGAGCCCCAGCGTCCGGGGCAGGCCTGGCCAGCCCTGCGTGGGGACGGGGGGAACGCTGTCACTGTCCCTGGCGTCATGGAGCGGGCTGCTCCACCAAAACCAGTTTTCCACCCTCCCTCCTCCAAACTGGTATTTTATCTGTTGGCTTATTAAATTGTGTGTTATTTCCCTGAAATAACATCTGCCTTCTGTATCCTCACATCTCCCTGGCAGCGTAGATGTCTCCGAGGGACGCTCGTCTAAGCTGTTGACAAAAGCCCTCAGTGACGGGTGGTCTGACATCCTCCCTGGCTGCTCTGCTGTTCTGAGCAGGCTGCTTTTCCCCCGGTACTGTAACGATACCGTATTTTGTGAGACAAGGCTGGTGTGTCCCCGGTGCTTGCCGATAGCCATCCTCCTGCAGCTCCTGGGGCAGCGGAAGGCTGTCGGTGTGTCTTGCACCAGGCCGGCCTGTTCCAGGCTGTGCAGCACGTCCCTGTCCGCAGGAAGCTGTGGCACCAGAGCTGCATCTCCACCATACTTGGCTTCTCCCGATCAGGTGCACCATAGATGCAGCTGTGGAGCGCAGCCTGCGGTGTCACTGTGGCAGTGCCGGGCCTGCCCTGCATGGTTCCTGCTCCTGGCTGCTTGCCCTGGCCGTGCTGGGACCCGGCGCTCGCTGGCACAGAACTCGGTGTGGCCACGAGTGGGGCAGGGTGTGAGAGCCAGTGACAAACATCTGTGTGAGTACAGCCTTCCCTTTTCTTCCTCCTCTCGGCAGCATCTCCTTTTTCTCAGTAATATCTTTGTCTTCCTCTTCTTGGTCATACCTTCTTCATCTTCGGGCAGTCGTGTATCTTCAGTAATTCCTTAGATTCCTGCCGGGTTTTGTGAAGAGAAAACCCGCTGCCACAGTAGCTCCTGCTTTAGCCCAGACCAGGAGCTGTGCTGGGGTCGTTCTTGGCCGTGCAGAGCAGCTCCTTGCTCTCCAGCGAGGATGCAGCTGTCCTCCCCAGTCCTTTGTCAGTGTTCACCGGGCCGGTGTCACGAGCACGAGCTGTCAGCACTGGTAAAACTTAGTGTTTTGTCCTATTTTGCATTTATTAGCATACACTAATTATTCACAGGGATAATTACCCTTTACCAAGTCACATTAATCTAGTCGCTTTTGAAAAGCAATCGAGAGGAGCAGGGTATGATAATACATCAAAGTGAGTAAGGGTATGGCACGGAGGGAATAGGGGGCAGGTTTATGTGAGAAGCACGTCAAGTCACTGCTGACTCCCTCCTCAGATGGGGATTGCTGGAGCATGGGTTGGTGGTTGGTGCTGAAGGGCATCTGCTAAACATGCTCCCCACCTCGAAAGGCCAGTCGTGCTCTTCATGTCCCTCACATTCTCTTCAACAAGGGAAAACATCGTTGTATGGGGCGGCAGTATGAAGGTGGACCAAAAGATGTGCAGCCTTTCAAAGCTGCCTGCTGTCCCTGGGCAGGTCAGTGAAACTCTGGAGTGATTTTATTAGGAGGGAACGGCTGGAGTTTCAGAAGATAAATTCTTGCCCGCCCTCACCGTGGGGATGGGCACTGAAGCCTCCTCTGCACCCTGTGTCCCTCCTGTGGGGGTGCAGGCCAGGAGGTTTTCATGGCACGGTCAGCTCCAGGTGTGTGTTTGGGGCCCACACATCTCTGCAGTGCCATTACATGTTCTGTCACTGGATGACCATGGTCTTTCCTGGCTTTGAGCGAGGTGGTGGAGGTGAAAAGCCGGGTGTCACGTGAAACACATGGCCTAAAAAGGCTTGCTGAGTTTTACTGCTCTGGGTTACAGTGGGAAGACGCTGCTCCCAAAGCCACATGTGATGTGATGTGATGAGAGTGCCTTGGCAGGCAGAGATAGCGAGTGAGTAATCTCCAGCGAAGGGCAAGAGGCAGCGAGATTATATTGAGGTCAGGAGGAGTGGCGGTGGAGGCTTTGATGGCCCTGTGCATGCAGGGAGGGAAGAATAATGACCTTGTATTGGTTTAGCGCTCGCTGTGCCCCAGCAGCTAAAGCCTTGTTCTCCCAGTTCGGTGCCATAAATCTCTGCTGCTCTTGCAGCGAGCTTGAGGCTGCTGCTGCGCCTGGTTGTTGCCAGGGTTGGACCAGCTGGTGCTGCGCTGCAGGAGCAGCTCGGGGTGACGCTGGGCAACACGGACTGTTCACACCCAGCTTGGATCATCCTTTCTTGGTGTCCGGGGAGGAATGGCCCTCGCACAGCCCCCGGTGCCAGCGGGCTGTACCCTGTGTAGTTCCTGGGTTGGTTTGCTGATGGTGACGTTTTGGTATCTGAGAAGAAATGTCCATCCGGGATGCTTCGCCCGGGGGACGCTGGGTGTGAGCTGGCTTGGTCTCGGCCAGCGCGGCGTGTCAGCAGATGTGGAGCTGGGAGGCTGCTGGCTGGCCTCGCCTGTGCTGCTGTGAACCCTTAATGGGCTGCAGCACGTTCCACATTCACTACTGACAGCTCAGTGAGCGAGTCCCCTAAATGTGGTTATCCACCGCTTCATCTCCGCGCTGCCGCATCGAAACAAGGATGCTCCCTGAAGGCATGTGCTGTGCTGGGACCAGAGGCTCGTGTTAAAGCACACCCATAGTCGCTGTGTGATTACAGATGTTGCTCTGGTCCCAGCACTGACGGTGGGTTTTAATCATACAGTCAGGAATCTGTGTGAGGAACAGGCACAGCATGTTGCCACCTTTATTTGTTTAACAGTTTGTATTTACAAACAGTCTGCACACAGCATCAGGACATGGGGAGGACTCAGCTTTCTACCACAAGTGCTTAAATAATTAATTTGATGTATGAATTATTTGGTAAGCATGCATGTGCAATAGCACAGAAGGAAACAAAAAGGTGCTTTCCTTTGCTTTGGGGGCTCAGGAATCCCTCCGGCCGTGCTGCGTTTCACCCTCCCAGCAGCAGCTCCAATGGGGGGGTTCAGTCCCTAAAGCCCGGAAGCGATAGTGATGGGTTCACACTGGCAGGTTCCGTCTGGCCCTGCCCAGGAGGAGCCACAACCCCCTTTGAAATGAACCTCACGTCTGGCAGGGAAGGGTTTGCCATCACCAGGGCTGTGACCATGCTGCTTCTGCAGCCGCCGATGTGAGCTGGGGCTCCCCGTGCTCCCCTCCCCACACCCTCAAGCTGGGAGGCAGGCAGCATGCCCACGGCCTGGCCAGGAGGTGCCTGTGCCACACGTATCATATGGCTGGGGGTTGCACTTGAGCAGGCCGAGCCTGCGGGCTGCTTGGGCAAAGCAAATCCTTGGAACATCAAGTTGTTGTCTTGCTGAGTGCGCCTTGCTGCTGCTGTTAAATCCCTTCACTGCTTTGATGGCCATGAGGTACTTGTCTGACAACTTCATACTTCAAAACGATTTTTTCCTGTAGCAGGGAAGCGTTTTGCCAGGCTTCCATCAGGCTGTTGGGGGGTGTCATCCCCGCAGCAACGAGGGAGAAACGCTTTGTCTTCCCTTTCGTCTCTGCGGTCAGTACGCAGTTAGGTAAGAATCCTTCCCTGTATTTGGGATGAGCATCCCCTGCTCGCCTCCTCACCCCGTCCTGTGCCAGCACCCCAAGACACTGTGGGGTCTCCAGACATGCTTCTGGCTGGGGGTCTGGGCCCTCTCCCAGCCGTCACCGGGACTCAGCTCTGCCACGGTGGCTTTGGCCAGCCAGGCTGGGGGGAGGCCAGGGGCAGCTGCCTGGCATGTCCGAGACCCTCTGGCCACACGCAGGCACCAACACAAGTGGGGTGCTCTGCTGCTGTGCCCCCGTCTGTGGAGTTCCTGCCTTTGCTGTGTGCCATGTTGTTGGTCCTTGAGGTCTCTGTGACCTCCTTGTGCCGGGAGGCCGAGGGGTGCCAGTGCCAGGAGGCCGAGGGGTGCCGGTGCCGCATGGCAGCGGCACAGGGGATTGCTGGTGGCTGATCTTGAGCCTGCCTTCTCCTGCGTGTTTTGCTCAAGTTTGAATTTCAGGTGGGCGGCAATTCATTAGTCTTTCTGCTACATCCATGCAGATTGCAGTCTGAGCTTATTTTAGAAGAGCAAAAATCGGGAGCAGTTGGCAATCTGCTTCAGGAGGAGTCTATTAAAAGACCAGACGTGGCTGTGCCGCACACAAGGGCCTGGGCTCTCCGGTAACTTGCAGCCGGCACGTCCCCACAGCCTGTGGGGCTGGTGGGTGAACATGGGGATGATGCTTGGTGCAGCCATCTCTGCTGACAGCCAGCAGTTGAAATAAATGGTGTGGGGGTTCCTGGGCTTGTCTGATGTATTTGGAGGTACGGTCAGCCAGTGTCTCAGTCTCAGATGAAGGAAGGGAGCCGTGGTAACACTGCTGTACAGGAGAGGCAGATGTGTCTGCAGCCTGGGCAGGGGCTGCGTGGGCCTGTCCCGCTGTGTCAGGGATCCACACTGCTGGGGAACGCCGAGGTGGGAACACTGGCATGGGATGGGTTGGGCAGTGGCACGTCCCAGCTGGTGCTGTGCAGGAGCTTTGAACAAAGGCTGGCTCTGCGTCTGGGGAGCTGGTTCGATCCAACAGCCACGTGGAGATCTGTGTGTGCCTCACCCTGCCAGGGCAATGCTGCATCTTTTGAAGTGAATTCTGGTCTCTGATGGGTGCCTCAGCCAGCCTGAAAGCCCTGTGGGTGGGTTTGCCCTGTCTGAAGGGATATAAAGTCAAAGTATCACTGAATGCTGCACATCTGGACGTGAGCTGGGAAGAAGGAATCTGTTCCCTTCTTCAAGAAGTGCTCAGCAGAAGGACTGCTTGCCTCCAGACTTTGTCTGCCCTGCAGCAGCGCCGGCCACACACGTGCCCAGGGAATAAAGTTGGAGAGTTGTGGGGCTGATTCTGGAAGGGATGGACGCCCACAGAGACAGCTGATTGCAGCTGAGCACGCTGTTCCGTTGGTGCGTCAGGCAGACACCACCATGTACATGGGTGCACCCTGGTTGTGTTTGCCTGCTGACTTGTTTCCTCTTGTGAGTGGCTCACGTAGCTGTCACACCGCTGCCCTTGGGTATTTTCTGGTGAGGAGTGAACGCCCCTGTGCTGCAGCCAGTGACTGTTGTGTTTTCATTTGTATTGCTTCTCTATAGCCATCTGGTTCTGTGCCGCTAATAAATACAGCCTGCGATGCTGGGGAGGAGGCAGAGAGAAGACAATATGCTCTGTGCTGGTTTCCCTCCTTCGGAAGGGGGTGAGGGGACCGCCTCGTGCCCCGGCACGCGATGGCTCTCACCGGAGGAGAGCCGAGGGCGATGATCGCTGTGTGTGGGCGGCAGCTGCGCACGCCGGTGAGCCCACAACGTGGAATATTATTAGCCTCAAGTTGAGCTGTCTGCAGCTGAAACACACTCCAGGTCTGTAGCAGACGAATTCCTGCTGTGGTTGGGAAGTGTTGGGCTGGATCCTGTCTGGTATGGAAAGCCCTTCAGAGACTCCCCCCACAGCTGTTGTTTTCTCTACCCGTGTTCTTTATCTTCTGCGTGCCCTCACGATCTCTCTGCTGTGCAGAAGTAAGATGCAGCAGGTCTGTCTTCACCCAAAACTGAATTCAGTTCAAAGCAGACCAGCACACGAGAACAGGCACCCAAACCTGGCCCAGGTCTGAGGGCAGAGCCATCTCCCCAGGCACGGTGCAATCCCAGAGCACAGCGCTGCTGAATCGCATCGAGCAGACCCATGGGATGTCTGTTAACTCACCCCTGGGATAATGGCAGTGGCCAGCAGGCCTGTGGGCAGTGTGTGAGAGGTCCTGTGGCCTTCCTGATGCCAGCGGCTGCCCAGAACCACAGTCAGGGGCAGGACGGGACCCTGCCCTTGTGTGAGTGTCGAGGGGCTCGACAGGGCTCTGGCTGGGAGCAGGCACTGCTGTCCTTCCCGCTCGGCAGCCTGTGATGCCTGAGCTGCTGGGATGAGGGTTTGAAGAGATTGGGGCCCTGATCAAAACCACATTTTGTTCGGTGTTGGGGAGCCAGAGCAGGTCTCCCCTGTGCCAGAGCTGCGGTGCTCACAGTGCCTGGGGCCGGGTTTGCAGGCTCCTGGGGGGGGCTGTGCTGGTGTTTGTGCATCCAAGGTGTGAAAGGGGAAATTCCTCCCTGCCTTTACCCTTCCTTTCTGCAGCTTCCAGGCTGGATGGGTCTGAGGACAGATAGTGCATTTCTGTATACACGTAGCTTTCCCTTGCTATTCCAGTATTAAGCTTTTTCTGGGAAAGGAGGAGGGGTGCAGAGGAGTGTGGGCTTTGGGCAGGCATTTGGCTGCCCTTTCGGAGGGAGCAGCACCAGTCGCTCCCCAGCAGCAGAGGAGGTTCCTTGGTTGTGTGTGATGAAGGCAGCAGGCAGAGCACCCTGCGCTTGCCCTCAGCCCATCTCTGCTGTGCTGGAACCCCAGCGCACAGTGGGATGGTTAACTGGGAGGATGGGAAGGGTAGTGTGTGTTGTTTCTAGGACATAAGGACATGCTTCATGTGGGAATGCAGAGGACGGTTTGGACCGGAGGCACAGTGTTCTTTCGTGTGTCCCTGGGTGCCAGCGCTGTGTTCCCTCTGCGAGGCTGTGTGCAGCAGGCCCAGGTCTAGGTGCTTTGGTTTAACCCATGTGAAAGAGACACTCGCCCTCATTTCTGGGGAGTCTGTGTTACAAAGCCACCCCTTGGGCGTTCAGTGGGAGGTTTCACACGTTAATCGAGACTCACATGTAGCAGAGTCCTGGTGAGACAACCACAGCAAGCCCTTGGGGCTGAAGGAGGACAGCATTGCTTTGTGTTTGGAGTAACTGCTCCTACTGCTACTTTGCCTCCATCCTAACAGCCCGGGGCTGGAGCTGGAGAGCCCCAGGGTGGTCTGGGGAGCTGTGGAGGTCCCATCCTTGGCACTGCTCCTGCTTGTCCCTCCTCAGTGTATGCAGGCAGGTCCCGTCCCAGCAGGCTCAGGACATGAACTCAGCTGATCCCACGCCTTGCCTTCAGCCCTTCATGAGTCATGGGATGTCAGGATGTTAAGAGGGAAACCCTTTGGTGCCCTGAGGAAAGGCTGGAAGAGTCCCAGGGATTGTGAGGAGCTGTGAGCTAACGTGTGAGGCATCTCCACTGGCTGTGGCAGGAAAGCACTTGGCCTCTGCTGGGGCTGGGGCTGTGTCTGTGGAGCGGGTATGTGGGGTGCTGTCTGTCCCCCGTTCACCCTTTCACCTGTTGTGGGAAGTGTTATGCAGCTGTATCACTATGGGGTGCAGTTACAGTCTGACAGTTAACCTTCTCCAGGGCAGCCTGTCTCAGCTTCTCGCACTTTGAGGCTGCTTGCACCTTCCCTCAGACATGGTTTGCATGTTGACGTGCCCTCTGCCAGAGACCAGCTTGCTGGCTGCCCTGGGCATCAGCTGCGACACGCGCTCCATGGCCACGTCCCTCCTTGGGCTCATGACACCTCACAGTGCGGATTGTCCACCTGGCATTGGTCAGGACCAGCTGGTTGTTGTTGGGGTAGCACCAGAGGTAAGGTGGGCAGTCACCCAAAGTTGGTTGGGGTGGAGATCTACCTCTGTGGCCGTAGGAAGGGGCATAGGCGTGGTGCTGCTGCATGGAGCTGGCATTGCCAGCGCCGCCGGGGAGCGCTGGGCATGTCTGTGCCAGCTGCAGTCTCGGGAGCCTGTTGCCCATGGTATTTTTAGGAACGTTAAATCAAGCAAATACAAGACATTGGGCAACTGCTGTTGTCAGACACGCGGATTTCTGCACTGCTAAATTCGAGTCTGCTGTTTTGCAGTTGGTTTTCACTTGCCGTCCTGAGAGCGCTTCACAGGCTGTAGGCAGTCTGGCCTCCGAGCGACGTGCAGGCTCATCTCTGCTTTGGCATGGTGCAGGTGGGACAGCAAAGGGGCAGAGGAGTGTAGGGAAGGACTTTTTAACCTGGCTGTATCCTTGGTGTGCTAATCCCTCTTTCTCTGAGATTTTGAGGCTTCTGTGACTACAATTTATAGGGTGCTTCGAGGTGGCAGATGAGCAGTCCTGTAAGGAACTGTCGGGCATTTCTAATGCACATAGAGGTGTGAAGCATTACCCTGGAGAGAGTTGGTTCTGCAGCTCCAGGAAGGCACAGATTTTTCAGGCCAGAAGGCGCTGGCAGATAATCTCATCTGATTTGGGCATACTGTTTGCTCCCGTTACTGCTGCGTAGGAAGTTGGGTAGCTCATATCCATGCGGACACCCAGGGCTAACTCCAGTGACTGTAAAGCTGCACACTCTCACTGAGCTGTGACTGAGGGATGCGAGGTGCTGGAGTGAACCATTTCACGATCCCTTCCTTGACTCCATCTCAGAACTCGGGCCAGCTCACATTCCCGGGCAGCTCCCTCTCTCTCCCAGTTTGAATACATTCTCGTTTGCATCTTAATAGCCCCAAAGCTCGGGGATGTCACCGAGGGGCATTCAGGGCATAAACGCCTTTCTCCATCCAGCCCCACAGAGACAAAGCCTGGTGAACCACCCGGTGTCCGTGTCCATGCCTGGCAGGGTGGGCAGCCCGAGCCGCTGGAGAGAGGCTGCCTGTGTCAGGAGAGCAGCCGGAGCATCTCTTGTCTCGGGGCAAAAAACACATCTGGGTTTGTGCAGTTTCCTTTTGCTCTTAAGTCTTGAGCAAACCCAACAGCAGATCTGTTTGCCTCGCTCTTTTTGGTAATTGAATCAGTTCTTGGGTGTCTTCTTGCCTCTTCCCTTTATTCCCAGCAAGATAAAACAGAGGAGGAACGAACCCAGCCAAGCAGCCGTCTCGCTTCCCTCTTCCCAGCATGTTCCTGCTTTGGAAGCAGCTGGGCACAGAGCTCCCTTGGGAAGCGCTGCCAGCTGCGGTGTGCTGGGGGCTGGCATCCCCAGGAGACACGGGCAGCCCAGGGGGCTTGGAAGGGACCTCTGCCCAGAGCTGGAGTCCTTGGCCTCGTACAGGTTTGGCCCAGACAACAGGGTGTATCAGGGAGTAACTGGTAGTTCTTGGTGGTGCTGGTGGCCAGGCAAAAGTGGAGACAAATGTGGCCAATGGAGGCTGTGCCTGCCTTCGCTGTACCTCACGGTGTACCTGGATGCACCCTGTCCCTCTGCAGGTCCTTGTGCCCAATATCCGTTGGTGACAGAGGGCTTGTTCTTCTTGACGTAGAGAGAAAATTCCCTTTGCTGTGGTCTACACGGGTTTCTCCTTAGAGCTGGTGCCCAACCCACACAGAACCCAGGAAGAAGAGGACTAAAGGAAAGAAAGTATGGAGAAATGAGTGATTACAGGGAGCAGTTAATTAGGTAAAGACCTATCAAAGTCAAGCAGGGATGTCAAGAAAAGGTGTGATGGGAGCAGGTCATTAACAGTCTCACAGATGACAGCTGTGTGGGGTTTGCTTACTGTTCCCTGCTCAAAAGTCAGCTTGCTGTGGCAGCCCCTCATTGTGTCATTCGGACTCGGGCTTTATTTTCCTGCCCACGCTGACAGGTTGTCTTAGGGGGCAGCTCTGCCTTCCGTGAGGGACGTGCAGGGTGGCATCCGCGGTGCTGCACCGTGCCTGGGCGATGCCAGGGGTTCCTGGGCGATGCCAGGGGCTCCAGCTCAGGTCGGGGCCTCTCCATGTCACCGCTGCCCGGAGCGGGCTCGCAGGGTGGGTTGCCGGGCTGGGCACCGCCAGCCCTGCACACAGCAGGTTCACAGCGTGCTGAGGATCAGCACCTCCTGCTGCGCTCGGTGAGCGGCTGTCATTCATCACAGAGGAAATCCTGTGGTGTGTGGGCTTTGCCTTGGTGCTTCCTTGTGAGGGCAGCTGACTCTTCTTCCTCTTAAGCAGCTCTCCCCAAACATGTTCTGTGCGAGGCACCATCTTCGCCTTCCTCCTGCAGCAACTGCCGCTTGCACAACCCCTGGTACCGGTGTTTGTGCAGAGCGTGACACCCCGGGGCTGCTGGTAACTGCTGCTTCTCCAAAGAGTTTCCTTATTTTGTGTTCAGATATGAATTTGGGGTTGAAAATGGAGAAAGTAGGGCAAGGAGTTTTCCTTTTTGTTTCCCTGCTGGACCATCTTGAGGATCTCTTTTTTTGGGCATCGTGGGCAGCGATGCTGTTGGAGCTGCTGTGGTTGTTGCATGCCAAGGTGTGGTAGTAGAGCTGTGGAAGCAGCCAGTGTGCCCCCTGCCATGGGCAGGGACACCCCCTCAGCCCAGGGTGCCCCAAGCCCCATCTACTGTCTTATCATTTTATGCTTTTGTAAGAGATCTGGTGAAAGAGTCCATGAAAAGGAGATGTTTCTTTTTAATGGCAAGGGGAGAGCTTAGGCTGTGTGACTGTGACCAGCTTCAGGCAACTCCAGAGATGCTGGAATTTCAGATTAACAATGCCAACTTTAGGTTTTAATCGGAGGTGCCCGTGTCCTGTTAGCGCAGAAGCAAGAGCAGTGAAGGTTTCGATGTTCGGGAGCAGCCCTCACAGGGGAGTGGCTGGCGGGAAAGTCACCGTAAGCGCAGCGTGGCCACATTCGCAGGGCCTGTTCCCCTCACCACAGCCTCCTGGTGAGGCCGAGGGTTTCTCTTTGATCTCTGGTCTGCAGCCCCAACCCCAGAATTGCTTCTTCAGCTAATCTGCTCACTTATTGCAGCTTTTCCTGGCTGCTGTGCTAGCCGTGCATCCGTGCTCCCGAGGTATTCCTGCCTGGGCCCTGGCATGGCCGAGCCTCCGGGGCTTCTCTGACCTCTGTGTTTGCCAGGTGTGGGGCTCCAACTCCACACCGCAGGCTGAGCTGCACTGCTCCTCGGAGCACTTTGGGTGTCGGTAAAGGCTGGGGGGTTTGTCTGTCGGTCTGTCCTGTTCATGTACCTGCTGACAGGGCAGAGCCACATGTGACCGATCAGCCCTGCAGCTCTCCCCTCCAGGAGCCTGCAGTCCTCCCCTCCTCTCCAGAGACGGGCAGAAGGTGGCTGGCAGTCTGTCTGCACATCCTGGATGTTTCAGGAGCTGTTCTGAGGAGACCGAACACGGCAGTTCGGGGTGTGTCCCCTTGTTTGGAGTGCTGCTTTGTGTGGCCTCATTTAGGGGCCCCCACGGCTTGGGCCCTCTGCGAGGCACAGGCTGGCCCTGTCTGGCCAGGGGCCACAGCGTCCACCTGAGTTTTCCTCCGGCTGAAGCCGCAGAGGTGAAGGGAAGTGGTCGGAGGGCTGGGGCAGGTATCGAGCTGCCAGTGCTCCAGGGGGATGGTGGAGGAGCGGCACAATACGGCTGCGCTTGCCGTGCTTGCCGTTGCCCCGTGTCGCAGGCAGGGCCTTGTGTGGCAGCTGTGGGTGAGACCTGGGCCGAGGCCCATGGCTGGGCACTGCGAGGTTATGACTTGTCTCGCTGCTCTCCAAGGAACGCTAATCCTGCTTCTGGCCGGTCTCCTCTCACAGAGGGAGAAAACATGAAAATATGTCAATTTTTCTGCCTCAATTTGGCCCCCAAAGCTTGTCTGGTCCCAGTGGCAACTCGTGGTAAACCACAGCTCGAGCGTGAGGCCCAGCCGCATCTCCAGCATCTCTCTGACAAGGATGTGGGCAAGCAAATACCTGCTGCAGGGACGTGGCTGCCAGTTTGGGTCCCTTTGCTCAGTTTCTGTGGTACAGAGTGGAATAAAACTGAGGCTGTGCTGAGTGCCAGGCAGTGCCCAGCGTTACCCCAGCCTGGGGCTGGGACAGCCAGCCCGGATACTGGGGCTGAACAGCCTGAGGAGTGCGAAGCTCTCCTGACAAACTGCTCTGTGGAAGCAGGTCCTCCTCTGTCACTGCAGATATTTTTATTTTGTGGTTTTTGCCTGTGCAGGCTCCTCAGACCTGGTCCCCTCTGACTGCGGACGGGGCTGGCCGGGCGCCTCCTGGCCACACAGCCGCCCGAGCTGCCCGGGCATCGCTTCCAGCAGAGCCGCCATCTGCACCGAGCCTGTGGCTTGGCTCCAGCTCTTGCACCCCGGGGCTGATTTTCCTTCTCGCTCGGTTCCTCCTTGCTCCTGCTGGTTTCGGTTTAACCAGACGCATCGCTGCTAGCGTATGTTCCATGCTGCTCGGAGGCGGCTATAAAAAGGACGTGTATTTTAAGAGACTGATTAAATGTGTTCTTGCTGCAGTTCCTTAGGGCTGGATTCTACCTTCAGCAGCGCTGGAGTAAGCCTGGAGTAACTCCTTGTGCTGGTCTTAGGTGGACTGTATGGCATTCTCCCCGACTCCACACGTTGGTGCCTGGCTCGCTGAAGTGGGGCGTAAGGGACTCGGGACACTGCGTTTCTTACGGTGGTTTTTTACCTTAATTTCTATTTTCGATGCTTTCAGCCAAAACCAGTACTGATGGTGGCTGTCAAGCTTGTTACCTGGCTCCTGTCTGTGCCTTGCTCCACATGGGTGCCTGTGGCTTCTTCACCCACCAGCATCGTGCTGTCCCGTGTCTGCTGGGAATCCTGTCTGCCTGAAGCCAAAGGCTTCGTGGCCAGCAGCGTATCTGTGTGGCCAGTGGGACCCGGGGCATTGAGAAGAGCGTGGCCAGCAGGTTCCTGAACCCCCACAGGCTGATGCCAGAGACACCCCCTGAGGGAGGAATGGGGAAGGTGGGATCCATGACTCTGAAATTTTGTGTGAGGTTGTGGTCCAGGGTGTGCCTGGCCCTCAGCACCGCTGCTCGCCTGGGATCGATGGGTCTTTGGGGTGAAGCTCTGTGCAACGAGTCCCTGCCAGGGGCAGGACAGAAATGGGGCCTAGTGAGAAATGCAGGATCCTGCCTGTCTCTCAGAACGACTTGAACCCCCAAATGTTCCTGGTGGGAAGTTTGGATTCAAATGTGTGGACTTGGCCACTCTTCCCACCAGCCTGTCCTGTGTTGTCATCCTGCCTCCGATGGAAGTGTCTGTTATTATCTCGCTGGGACTGGGATGTTTCTTCAGTTATCAGAAGATAGGGTATTGAGTGAGTGAGTTCTGCTCCGTTTTTCCTCTTTTCTCTAATAATGCTGAACATCTTGCCAAGCCCTTTAGAAAACAGTGTAGTCATCAGCGCACTGAATTCATTAGGGGCTGGCATTTAGACAGTGTGAGAACTGCTGACGCCCCGTGGAAAAATTTGCAATACATTCACTTGAGGACCCAGCTTTGCTTATGGTTTTATCTGGGTGGTGTTTGTCCACATTTGGATTTGTTTTTTCTATTAGGAAAAGGGATTGTGACTCTGGAGCTCAGCTTTAAAAAGTATTTATTTCTTTTAGAACTGATTTCCCTGTGCTCATTCCTACCATCAGCAGTCAAAAAGCTTTTTGGTGGTAGCATCCACATAGAAGGAGGTGAGCTGCTCCTGGCACCTCACCTGCTTCCCAGCCTGCTGCCACGCACGGCAGCCTTCCCATCTCCGAGCTGGCCCTTCTCCTGGCAGCGTGTTTGCCTTCTCCTTGGTCTCGAAAAGGAAGGACCAGCATCCCTGACACCTGGACACCATGTTGTGCTGAGAGACCCGGGGACGTGGCCACGCTGTGCTGCCGTGGCTGTTCCCGGGGCGCAGGGAGGCTGTGGCTGGCGGTGGAATCACTGCTGGTGTCTGTCTGTCTGGGTGCTCCCACCCATCAGCTCTGGGGCTTACGCCTTCCGTCTGGTGCCCGTGTGTGTGGCTCGAGTTCTGGTTTTGTCTGTCAACTGAACATAATTGCAACACGCCAGGGTATTTGCTGTCGGATGCTCTTCATCCCTGGAAAGTTTTGGTCTTGAGGCTGGGCTGAAGTCAAGAATAAACACTTGGGTTTCTGGGTTGGTCGGGTTTTGGTTTGCTTCCCTTTCCTGTCCAGGGACCACAGGCTGTCCGAGCAGGAGAGAGTTGTCTGAGCGTGGCAATGGTGCCTGCAGATGGGAGGAAGCTGGGTGCTTGGCTTCCCCCAAGCGCTGCTGCTGCCCTGCTGCTTCCAGAGCCAGCGCAGCCGCTCCCAGGCCTGCGTCCAGGGGCAGGAAGGTCTGGCGCTCTGGGCCGCAGAGGCTGATGAGGAAGGCTGTCCCCTCGCCAGCTGACCCGCTGCTGTGTGCGGGGGGCAGGAGAAGGAATGGGCAGCGTGTGGAACCTGCTGCCGCAGCGGCTCTCGGCGGGGAGCACTGGCTGCTTTGGTCTTGAGTGCTTGCCCAGCTCGGTTTTAATTATTTCAGGACTCCATTGTCACCACCTCAGCTTTGATCTTTGTTCTCAGAAGCCGCCCTCGTCTTCCTTCACTCCCCGCACAAAGCGAGGGGCTGCTCCGTGCCGTGTGAGGAGGATCTCCCAGGCTGGGGGGCTGAGCACCTCCAGGGCCCTTCAGACAGGCCTGAAAGGAGCGTCGGCCATGCTGCCGCTCCCGGCAGAGCGCTGTGCTGACGGGGAGGAGAGGCTGGGGAGTGATGCTGTGGGTTTTGAAGGCTGCTTTCATCCTGCGCGCTGGAGGGTGAAAGAGCCCGGGCAGGCGGCCTCCGGGCACTCAGAGGGGCCCGCTGCAGCGTCTGGTGAGACCGGAGCAGAGCAGTTGGGCTGTGGCTGTGCTGCAGCTCAGTCCCAGTAGGTCACACATGGGCTGGGAGGTGTGGGACCTGGCGGCACCAGGGACCTCTCCCCTGGCCCCACTGCCTCGTGCCCTCTTTGAAATGTTCCCAAGGCTTCTTCAAAGGCCGTTTGCCATGGGGAGTAGGCACTACAGGAGTCTAGAGCCAGATTCAGTGCTCTCATGAGGGTGGTATCCACTTAAACCAGGACTGGCTTGGGTAGAGAGGTTTCTTGGGGAAAAGTCAATGCCCTGAATGTTTGGAATATAGGTCAGAGAAGAGTTGTCATTGCATCAGAGTCCCTTTGGTTTGCTGACTGACTTTTGCCACTGATGATGTTGATTGAAGGTCCCACATCACAGCCAACATCTGGGAGCGACCAACCTTGTGCACGTACCGTCTCCAGCAGCGGGACCCTGTGCTGTCTTAGCAGCTGCTTTTTTAATGACTTTGTGGGGGTAGGCTTGTTTGTCATCTAGGAAGATATTTTCTGACCTAGATAGAGACGTGAGTTGTGGTGTGTCGCTTCTGGTGAGGTGGAATTCCCCTCTCTGAAGTGCTGAACAGTGAAATGGAAATAGCTGTGCTGGCTCTGGCCAGGGAGTCTCGCAAGATCATCACCTCCTCCCGGCCTGCTTTGCTCTGCATCGGCTCTTCTCACAAAGGATGCTGTGGAACAGCAAAAAAGTACTCAGTTTGGTTTGGAAATTTTCTGTCTTTTGCCATTTGCATTTTGAATGTCAGTGTGAAAAGTTTAAGCCTGACCTCACTGAGGTTTTGTGAGACAGGGCCTATCCCCATGCACTTGCAGCAGTGGTTTCCTGGGTGCTGGGTGCTGTCGCCTTTCTCTCTGTCCCTTCCAGCGAGGAGAAGGTGGGATAAAGAGTTTTCTGCAGCGTTGCCTACGGAGCAGAGCGGCCACGGTGGAGCTGGGAGAGGCCTCTCAGAAATGAGGCCCCTCAGAAATGAGGCCATGAACCCCCGAGTCGGGCGGTCGTTGCGCACCTCAGCAGGACAGCCCCTCTCTGCGTACGTGCCCTGTGATGCCCTGAGTAGCTGGGCGCTGTGGTGTACAGTGAAGCTGTGAGTCAGCAGAAGGCAGCGACCTCCTGCCTGGCTGCTGCGTGGCTGGGGGAGCAGCTGCCAGGGCCTGTCCCCACGCCGAGGTGGCACGGCTGCAGGCGAAGCTTTGGGGTGCTGGGTGTTACAACGTGGGGTGCCTGCCCTCTGGTGTAACTTGCCCTGCTCCAGGGGTGCCCGCATGGCCACGTCACTTCTGCCCCGTTGTTTCAGTTCAAGTTAATTGGAAGGGAAGGGTTGCTTGTTTGAAACTGCTTATGCAGATATCCCTGCAGCAAGGGAATTTTTCTTCATGGATGGCTGCTTTGTTCCTGCACGCATGGTAGGGAGCCCGTTGTGCACCAGGATGCTGGGTCTGGGCTTGCAGGGAACCCCAGGACCTGTACGTGCCCCCCAGGAGCGTGCAGGGGCTTCGGCAGGGTCCGGAAACCGGCTTGGGTCAGCAGCAGGATGAAGGTGATGTTGCCCCTGGCCCTCGTGCCCTGTGCCCTGCACCTGGCTTCCTCCAGGGCAGGGGCTTTCCCAGGAGGGAGAAGTCACTCCGAGACCTAATTTCTTACACTTTCAGTTCCTCTTTCAGCAGTCACACATTCAGAGGTCGCTGTACGGCCCATTGAGTCACGATGTCAGGTTCCCTGTGGGTACGGGGCCAGGGCCAGGCCGCTCGGTGGAGGCGCCTTTGGTTTGACACGGGATGGGGGATGGAAAGCACCGTGCTGGAGGTGTCGGGCAGGGGGCACCCTGCGGGTTTGGGTGGTGTCGTGGTCTGCTGGGTGTTGTAAGAGCGAATCTGGGCTAGTGGTGCTTCTGATGTGTGCCAGGGCTCTCCCGAAGGCAGCAGTGCGTGCCGGTGAAATGGGGATGACAAAGCACCACCATGTACAGAAGAGGCGATTCTGCGGTGAGGGGCACTGGGCTTTCAGTGAAAGCAGGGAAGAATAGTCTGGAGGGGGAAACAAAAGACACAGGGGCTCAGATGGCCGCCTCAGCATATGCCCTGTTTGTAGGAGAGTTGGATTTTCCTCTGAGTCCAGCTTGCCATGCTATATTTGCAATAAACTATTGGGTCTAATCCCAGTTGTGAGGAAAATAATGGCTTTTGTTGCCAAGCATATTTTCTCACTTGTCACAAACCAGTGGGGTGAAACATATGTTAGAGGAGCTGCTGTCCTAGGCTGCCCGTCTGGGAGCTCCGCCGGCAGTGTGCTCCCCGGGACGGTGTGCTGTCCAGCACAGGGAGCGCAGCACCCCCAGGGCAGCAGCTTGGGGCCCAGCGGCGTGGGGGGTGAGCTGCCCCCAAAGCCCGGGCTGGTGGCAGTGGGGCTCGGTCCTGCTCTCCTGGCTGTGCCGGTCCTGGGAGCGTCTGGTAGGTACCGCTGGGCGAGGAGGAGCAGGTCTCTGAAAGCTTCGGTCTCAGCCCGTTGCTAGAGAAACCCTTGCTTTTGTCTGTCCCTGTCTGAGCAGCCGGAGCCTGGCCCTGGCCCCATGGGACCCTGCGGCGGGGCCTGGGGTGGGGGCGGCCTGCCAAAGCCCCTAGCGCCCCGAGGAGGGGGAGCTCACCCTCCCGGCTGGCGAGGCTGCTTGTGGGGGCCTGGCTGTGGGCCGCAGCCAGTGGGGCTGGGCTGAGGGGCTCCCAGCCAGGCTGTTCCAGAGGATGGAGCATTGCCATGTCCCCATGGCCATGGGCTTTCCCGCTGGCTGCACAGGCCTGGTCTGGCGGTCTGTCGCCTTTCAGTTCAGGCCACGCGCCTTGGGGAGCCTCGGGGAGCCTTGGGGAGCCTTGGCTCACTGGGGGTTTGCACCCTGTTTGCACCAGGTTTTGCACCTGCAGAATTGGTTTATTGCAGAAGCCCACCCTTGTCACACACTGCCCGGCTGTGAATCGGCAGCAGGGCCAGGGGCTGCTCCTGGGTCCCGCACACGGGCTCTGCCACAGCCTAACCGGGTTCTTGCTGCCACAGCCGGTGTGTGAGCTGTGAGGCTGCGGTGCCAGGCTGTGGCGTCGCACGGGGGTACAGCAGGCAGCAGGAGTGCCACTGCTTGTCTCGTGAGGGGCTCGGCCTGATGGTGGGGCAGGCAAAGGTGAAGGTGGCTGTGACCCATCACATCTTCTGCCCATTAGCTTGGGGCTGCTTCGCTCAAACCTTTTTTGTTTCAGATGTTTTGCTACTTATGAGGAATGTAACTTCTGGAGTAGCTGAATGCCTCTGCCTGGCACTGCACTCGTGCTGGTTTCCACTGGGGCTGATGCTAGTTAAGGCGCTTGGCACTTACCAGGATTTGGAGTAACAATCATAGACTCGTTATGGTTGTAAGGGACCCCAAGATCTAGTCCAACCACCCCCCTACCACCTGTCACAACTCACAGCCATTCCCTCTTGTCCTGTGGCTGGTTATCTGTGAGAAGAGGCTGAGTCCAGCTCACCACAACCTCCTTCCAGGGAGTTGTAGGCAGTCTCCCCTCAGCCTCTTCTTCTCCAGACTGAACACCCCCAGCTCCCTCAGCCGCTCCTCTTGTGCTCCAGACCCTTCACCAGCTTCGTTGCCCTTCTCTGGACTCACTCCACTGGAGCCAGGGGTTACTGGAAGAGGGGAAGACTTGCAAAATAGCTGCTGGAGAACAAGACTGTCTCACTGCCGAAGGGTGAAATCCTGACTCTGCTGAAGCTGGTGGGAGTTCTGCCACTGTCTCAGCTGGGGCTGGGATTTCAACACGGTATTTGTCCATGCCTGGACTTCAGAGACTCTCCTGCCCAGGAGAGTATGTGAACTGTATGAGGACACAAGGAACAAGTGAATAATAACAAGGCATACTGCTGGTAAAAGCTGTGCTGATTGAGTGGCATTCATCTAGTTTAATTGTTCTATTTAAAAAATGAGACCATATGGAAAATATCCTTCAGCAAGCTGAGGGTGGGACTGGTGGAAGTAGCAGCGTGTTAATAACGAACTGGAGCTGTCTTCATCTTGACCTCTCCACACAAGCATGTAACTTCTAATAGGAGTGCTCCAGTTGGCTATGGCTTGTCCCAAATAATTTTGTTCTTTGTAAAGCAGTGCCTCATCCCTGCTGTCAGAGCTATGCTATTTGGATGTGTGTAATCGCGCTCAGGCTCTGCGCGGCTGCCAGCATTGTCCTCACCGCAGAACGGAGGAGGTGAACGGCCTGGGCAAGGAGATGATGGGACTTGCCCTGATCTACTGGCCAAGATGTCAGCATCAACCCAAGCAGCACTCCTCTGAAGCTGGAACAGGTTTGGGGAAGTGCAATCGCTTGGCTGTTGGTGGCAGGAGGTGGTTTGCAACGGGTTTATCCCTGCTCAGTGTCACCCCTGTGGTGCCCTGTGTCACAGTCACCCTTGCTTTTCCTGGGCATCCCCTCTGTGAGGCTCGGAAGCCTTTCTCTGGCTTTCAAGGGATGCAGGTGGTCTCGGGGGTCTTTGAGTGCTGAGGTAGTCTGGGCTTGCGCCTTGGTAGTCTGGGTTGGCAGTGGGACCCGTCGTGGGGCTCTGCTGGGCTGTGCCCCCCTCCTTGGGCCATGTTAAACATGCTCCCCCAGGCTGCGTGGTTGGGTTCTCATCCGTCCCACCTCCTGGGGCTGGAGAGCATCTCCTGGGGAAGGCTGATGGGTGCTGACAGCTCACGTGGCTGCGTGCAGGGCCAAGCAGTAAGGAGCAGGCATCGGCTGCCATACAGCTAATTGGTTAGAAAATGTTTCCAGAGTCCAATCCCCAGACCTTCAGATTACAGATGTTCCCTCTCCTGCCTGGATTAGCAGTCCCACAGCCCGTCTTGAGCGCTGTTGCTCTCCTTAGTTTGCCAAGGAATGTTGTTTTCTCGCTGCGTTTCAGCAGAGCGGAGGGAATCGCTCTGACCCTGCACTGGAACTGGCAGGGCTGGAAGCTGCTTCCTTACAACAGACAGAGGCTGGGGAGGGAGCAGCAAGCCTTCCTCGCCAGCTGCCCAGCAGGCAGGGGCGCTCAGGGAGCTGGTGGCAGCCTTGGTTGCAGAGTGGCTCACTCCTGTTCTCCTTTGGTGCTGCCCGAGGCTCCGTATGTCGGGCATTGAGTCCCGGGAGTGTTTCAGGCCGGCGGCTGTGGAAGCACAACCACAACACAGCTGCAGTGTTCTGCTCACTGGCTCTAGCACCTCCAGCTCTGCCTAGAGCAGCTCAGCAGGTGTCTGGTTATTCATCTCCACCAGAAGGTCCTGTGAAGTTCAAGTTCAGCAGCGCAGGTTGCGGGGTGGCTTTGGAGAGGAGCCGTGCGCTGTCACCACCAGCCTGCCCCAAACTGCCGGCTGCTGCACGCCCGCTGCTGGGGAGCCCGAGCGGGGGGCTGGTCCTGGAGCCATGGTGGGCAGCGTCAGGGTGTGAGGGGCTGGTCCTGGAGCCATGGTGGGCAGCGTCAGGGTGTGAGGGGCTGGTCCTGGAGCCATGGTGGGCAGCGTCAGGGTATGAGGGGCTGGTCCAGGGTTTTAATACTTCAGCTCTTCCTTTGCAGACTTTAGCCCAAAGCCCATGAACTTCTCTGTTCCCAGCTGCTGGTGCTTTGTCTCACTCCACGAGGTGACTCTGGTTCCAGCATCGCAGGGATCCCTCCCCACTAGCGCCCCCACTCCTCTCTCTGGCTTGCAGAGTGAGGTTTTGGGGTCAGGTGCTGAAGGGATTTTTGTCTAAGGGGAAGGCGTACTTGGCGCTCGGTGTAAGGCTGTAATTAAAGGCCCGTTAATCCCCCCGTGATGGACAGGACTGATGCAGCCCTTCCTGATGCTGCAGGAAGGTTGCTCACAAAGGGGGCTGGTACCGACAGGCAGCCTTTGGTCCCGACTGCTGGGTGTCCCCGGGACCGCAGGAGATGCCTGTTAGCTTGGGTCTCCCTAGGGATCTGCCCTCTCTGTCTCTGGTGTGTGAGCAGGCTGGGGTACAGGGAGGAGGAGGATGGAGGGTGCTGGGATCAAACAGCAAATGGTGGCTGCTCCGCCGGCGGGGCTGGGGAAGATGGATGTCCTCCAAGCGCTCCTGCCCGTTCCCTAGGCAGCAGGCACGGAGGGTGGAAAAAGGCTTTTCTGCCTGCCTGGATTTCTCATGATTATCTGAAAAGGCTACTTAAGAGCCAGTTCATTTGGATTGAAAGGAGGGTGCCTCTTAGCTGCAGCAGCGCAGTACGGGTGGGAGCGGGGGAGTGACAAGGCCGGCGCTGTCGGGGGCTGTGCTTGTGAGCGGCTGACTCACGGAGACCTCCTGAGCACCAGAGAACCTCGTTTGCTCTGTTATTACTTCTGTCTTGGCATTGATGATGCCAGCAGCCCCTAATTTTGTTTCCTGCCTCAGACCTTTTCCACTGAACGTGCAGCAGCAGCTCCTGGGGTCAGCAGCCGGCTCCCTTTGCTGGGGTGACTGCTCCAGGGTCAGGGCCAGCAGGCTGCCCTTCGCCTCTGCACACTGGGATGGCACTGCCCTGGCCCAGCTTCTGCAAGCACACTCAAAGCCTCACACAGTGCCTTAGGGAGTGGGGGAAACAAAGACATTCTGTTGCTGAAGTTCAGAATGTGCCTTCCTGATGCCCGAGAGCATCCTCACCCTCTGGTGAGACTGGCCTGTCACTGGCAAGTCCTCCTTGGTACCAGGACTCTGGGGTGAGCCAGCACGTGTGGGGTGATGTGGGACTGGGAGCCAGGTCAGGACTGGGACTGGGGCTGGGACTGGCTACTGTCTGGGGGGCACAACCTCCAAATCCCTGGTGCTCCGAGCAGGGGATGATGAAGCTACGGAGCCTCAGCCAGTCTCTGTGTGTGCTGCTGTCTGAACTGCCTCGAATGACCCCTGAAGGAGTCAAGGAGAAATCTTTGTGCCAGATACAAAGATCAGATGAGCAGCAGTTGCTTAGATCCAGAAAAAATAGGAAGAGGTAGGAAGTGGAAAGGATGGGAGGAGCATTATTGATATTCCTTGTGTTTCTGTGTGTTGTCGGGGCTATTGAGAGCTGTTGTGCTGACCACCTCAGGTTGTAGTGCACTGTGAAGGGAGAACTAGAGATCAGATGGGTGTGCTTTTAAATAAAACACCCGTATCAAGCTTGCTGAGGAACGCAGAGCTCTGTAAAGCAAGGCCTGTGTTGGCACCAGCAGGAGTGGGAATGCAAAATCCATATGGGATGTAATGAAATTTCCACTGACCTCGTGTGGGAAGGAAGCTCTTGTCAGCAGGGGGGTGTGAAGGTTTTGGGAATGTTCCGTGGTGGAACTGATCCTTTGGTATCCAGTCAGAACACAGCAGTGGGCCTTAGGAGCCCTAATTCAGAGGTGGGTGCAGGGCTTGAGGGCGTCGAGCTGCCAGCCTAGAAAGGAGCAAACTGGGGTGGTGCAGAGGAGGGGTGGTGGAACTGGGGGTACCCGCTCCTTCCCCATGGGTGTTGCTGAGCCACAGGTTCCAGAGGGTTGTACTGTGTCTGTGGGTGTCTGAGGGTCCTTGGGAGGGAGCGAGAACACCAGGAGCAGCGCGGGTCTGCAGTGTGGGGAGCTGGAGCTTGGGCTCTTGAAGCCCTTGGGCCAAAGTCAGGTCTGATTTGCCAGCTAAGCCAGCAGCACAGGGAGCTCTGGGCAAGAGGAGCACAGCTTCCAGGCCTGAGGTTGGTGGGCCCGGCCTGTGGCAGGGGGTTGGAACTCTGATCCTTGGGGTCCCTTCCAACCCAGCCCAGTCTGTGATTCTGATTCACAGCCCCAGGTTCCTCCGGGCCCTCGCAGGCGCTCTGCAGGCACTCTGGTGATCACTTACCAAGAAAGAGCCTGTTAGTTTATATGCAAAGAGCACAGGGTTTCAGGTAGTGCTGGATAAATTGAAGTATCATTTTCCAGCTTCAAAAAGGCAATTGAAAAGCTCTCAGGGCTGGTCTCTGTGCACTCAGGCAGCTGTTGTTTGTTCTGGCAAAGAACAAGGTTTAAATGTGAGGCTGATGAATGGGATTCCTCAGCTCTCACCTGAGGGGGGAAAGTCTGTTTGCCACGGGGAGCCGTGACTTACGGGGAGGCTCTCGGAGGCAGGAGGACAGCCCTCCCAGCCCCCATGCCTTCCTGACGCCCTGTTTGTTCTCCTCTCCCCTGTGCACGCAGAGATCCGCACCCAGCTGGTGGAGCAGTTCAAATGCCTGGAGCAGCAGTCGGAGTCGCGCCTGCAGCTGCTGCAGGACCTGCAGGAGTTCTTCCGCAGGAAGGCAGAGATCGAGCTGGAGTACTCCCGCAGCCTGGAGAAGCTGGCCGAGCGCTTCTCCTCCAAGATACGCAGCTCCAGAGAGCACCAGTTCAAGTAAGTGGCTGTTTCCTGGGGCAGGACGGTGCACAGTGCCGGGCCCAGCGCTGGGTGTTTGTTTGCAGGGGCTGTGCAGTGTGGAAGTGGAGGGGTGTACGCAGCATCAGGGGGGATGCTGTCTGGCTGTCGCTGTGTGGGGCTCACCCAAGGGCCTGACGTGGCTTTTTCCAAGTGTTTCCGACTTGTGCTGCATGTATTAGACTCACTTGCACTTCTCTGAGCAGTGCAACAGAGGTAGGAGTTGGGATTATGGAGGGGGCAGGTCCCTTGGCTTTTTGTTCTGGGTTTGGATTCCGAGCCTGGTTTGATGTGCTGATAGCAGTGGGCCTGTTCACAGCCCCTGGCTCCCGTGGGCAGGCCAGCCCTCAGCTGGCAGAGAGCTTCAGGCTGCAGAGAGCTGCTCCAGGCTCAGGCTCGGAGCAGTCTCTGGAAACGTGGTTTATTGTGGTATTTCAAGTGAGATATGGCTGTTTTCTGTGTACACAGCTGCACGGTGCTGAAGCTGGGCAAATCCGTGGTGGAAATATTTTGAAACAAAGCTTCAAACTAGGAAGGATGAACTGGATGCTGGAATTGTGTGAAACTCAAACTGATGATGAAAGTTGTAAAACCAGCGAATGTGTGAACATGTGCATGTTTTCCAAAGCAGCCTCCCTCAGCCTAGCCAGGCTTGGCTAGAGGAAAGCAGATAACAGGAAAGAAACAACCTTGAAGCAGAACTGAAGTCTGGAGGTCGTTGTGTTTTGTGGTGAGGATACACAGGCTGTGCAGTTACACTACTAAATCCTATTTATTCCATATTACTAAATCCTATTTAATCTGTTCACTTGGTCTTTGTAGTGAGCAAGGCTTTGCTGTGGCCTGATGCCCAAGCCTGCCCCAAGAGTTGCCATTCGGATGCGATCTGGTTTGTGTTTGTGAGCGGCTGTTGCCTGTCAGTTGTGTGGTGCTGGGCTGGTGCTGCTGTGCCCTGCATTGGGGTCCCCAGGGAGATGACAGCGTGGGCTGGGGTGGGTGCTCTTGTTCAGAGATGGAGCCCACAGAGGCTTGTGGTCTGCATGTGCCTCCCGTCAGCTGAGCGTGGTACCTGCTCGCCCATCGCTTACAGCACTGGGAGGATGCTCCGTGCTGAGTGTTGTCTGCGGGTGACAGTGGTTCTCCCCCTCACAGAAAGCCCAGGGACACACACCCGGTGCTTTGTGGTTGTGCTGGTAGGGTCAGCTCAGTGCACAGCTCTGCCGAGCCTTCGCTCCATCGCTCCGCCTTGAGAGACACTCCTGGAATGTGTTTTTCTTCCAGACCACTTTGTACCTGGGTTCCTCTGCACTGTGCTTCCCCAGCCTGCTCCTGACTGCCCTTACCCGGTGAGGCTTCTGACACTTAAGCAGCACAGTGTCTCTGGCCCTTCCTCTGCCCCACAGAGCCACATGCAACAGGCCCTGCCCAGCCCGTGGTGGTGGCAATGAATCGCTGTGGTGCTGCTGCTGGGCTGCTCGTGGTGATTCCTGGTTACAGACTCATTCCTGCTTTTGTATGTGGTTGTTTTGTCTGTATGTGCTCAGAGAGGTTCTCTGGAGTCACCCTGCCTTCCTCTCTGCGGGCTCAGTGCTGAGCTGGGCTGCCCCAGCCCCAGGACCACAAGTGAAAACATCTCCCATGAGGAGCAGTACATGCAGGGAGGCTTTGGCTGCCCAGCGCAGCTGTGCCCAGTGTGGGCAAGCTTTCTGGTGGCAGGACTTCTCAGGAAGGTGGGTCTTGTCTGAGCACAGGGGCTCTGAGGCCTGTCTCCATCACGGCTGCGTTGCCAGGGCTGCTTGTGTGTGTGAGCCACCGGGCCCTGGTGCGGGGCAGGCCTGGCTCCTGGGCAGGCAAAGCAGTGGGCAGCTGTGTGTGTGTGTGGGGGGCAGTTGGTCTCTGCTGAAAGGGGCTGATGTGTTGGAACCAGCACATCTCATAGGAGAGGGTTAGCTTGACCAGGGAAAATGGAAATGTTTGGAACAAACAGCCTGGCTGCCCCGTGTTAGAGCTCAGTGTCACAGCTGGGCGATGTGGAAGGGTTTGTTTGCCTCCTGTCACTTCTGGGGGTGCTGATTCCCCTTTGCCTTGGTTCTGAGAGCAGCACGGGAGTGAGATGGAACGTGTCAGAACTCGTCAAGCTCCAGCTGAGGGTGACATGTTCCTCAGCGTCTCCCTCAAAAGAGACTTTCTGATGAACGTGGGCTTGCAGGTGAGCTGGGGCTCGGGGTGCCCCTCGGGGGTCTTGCTGTTGGAGCTGGCTGGGGACACGATGCCCTGAGGATGCAGCCTGGCTCCTGGGGACTCTCCAGGTCAGCCGCCCCGATGCTGCTCCCGCCTGTCTCTCTGTTGTCTGCAGGGTGTTGCACCAAAACCATTGGAAGTGTTCAGCATAGATGTGTGTGTGTGGGGGGCACAGACACGTCCTGGTAACGCTCGGTGCACAGCGTGTTCTCCAGCCCTGCTCATGGACTAAATGCAGCACAACAGCTTGCACAGCACATGGGCTCCTCGCTGAAACGAAAGCCACGGCGTATTAATAGCACACGGTGGGGAAGAGCAGCAGGACTCTCCCTCCCCTGCAAAGATTCGATGGGCTTGCCAGGGATGTGTCTTCTCCTGCACCATCTCCCAGAGTGCCTGGGCTGGGAGGGGTCTGGTTTGGTACGTGTGCTCGTGTCCCAGCTGACATTCCTGTGGGGCAGCGCTCGGTTCCAGAGCAGGGCGCAGAGGGGTCCCAGCCCTGCTGGAGCAGGGGACCAGCTCTGGTGGTGTCTACATTGAACCTGCATGTTTCAGGTCCTTCAGAGCATGTGGCACCGGCACTGGGTGACTGTAATGTTGCTCCCTAAGACCTCTCTGTCAGTACAGAGCAGCAGTGGGTGCCCCAAGAAGTTGAGGTAGGACAGAAGTAGGCTGTGAGGGGCAGGTTGCATGTGAAGGTCCATTGGTATACATGCATATGTGTGTGTGTATGTGGAGCAGAGCACGGCTCCGTGCCCAGGTCAGCCTGGGAGCATCCATAACCCCTGTGCCGGGGCACAGAACACCAGCTCCTGGGCTTGGTCACAACCCTTGTGTCTCATATTTGGACTGGGAGATGTGTGTTGCAGGGGTGGTTACTCACCGTTTCTGTACCCAAGAGGAGGTGCCGTTGGGGTTGGCTGGTGGGTGTCCAGCTGTGTGCCTGTGTGTCACAACAGAGGGGTGTCTGTGGGTCACAGCACCATCCCAGTCAGGGCAGCAGCTCTGGGACTGGCACTGACGAGCCGTGGCATTGCCTGAGGGGCTGTGGCTCTGCGCTGGTGCCAGGCCCTGCTGTGCTGGTCGCCTCTATCACAGAGCTGTGGCCCTGGGCCGGGGGCGAGGGGTGGCAGCAGCTGGTGATGCTGCACCCTGGGGTCCTCCCCACAGATGTGTGGGGCCGGTGCCATGTGCCCTGTGAACAGTGCTGCTGGGAGCAGTGTGGCAGGAGGGGGCTCGCAGTGTGCTGGGCTGGCTCCGGCCAGCTGGCTGAGGGGCTGTCGGGTGCTGGGCTGGGGGCTGCAGTGGTCTCTGCAGCTGGGAGCAGGCGAGGGGAGCTCACACACCTCCTCAGGGGGTGTGATGGGTTCTAGCGATGCATGTGGCATGAGGGCACCATTAGTACATTGACAGCACTCACCTGGAAACGCCCTGCCTCTGACTTCCTCACTTGACCTTTTGGATTGATTCTCTTCCCCAATCCTCTAGGAAAGATCAGCACCTGCTTTCCCCTGTGAACTGCTGGTACCTGGTTCTGACGCAGACCCGGCGGGAGAGCAGAGATCACGCCACCCTGAACGACATCTTCATGAACAATGTCATCGTCCGGCTGTCGCAGATCAGCGAGGATGTCATCAGGCTCTTCAAAAAGGTAACCAGATGGAGAGCTCTGCTCAGTGAGGAGCCATCCTCGTGTTCTTGTCCAAACCAGAAGGTGTTTGAACAAGGACAGGGCCTGGCACAGGCTGCCCAGGGAGGTGGTCGAGTCACCTTCCCTGGATGTGTTCAAAAAAAGGGGAGATGAGGTACTTAGGGATCTGGTTCAGTTTAGGATGAGAATGGTTGGACTTGATGATCTTCAAAGGTCTTTTCCAACCTGGTGATTCTGTGTATCCACACAAACTGGAGACGCCGTTTTCGTCCTCGTGGTGCTCACTGTGGTTAACTTTAGGCTAGAGATCTTCTCTGGGGGTGGTCATGTCCCAAGCACCATGCCAGCTGGGTGGTCTCTAGACACCGCTGAGCAAGCAGGGACTCCCACCTGTAATATCCAGGCAATATTTATGCAAGAATGAAAAAATTAAGTCATAGCAAAGGCTCGTTGAGTGTCATCACTCACCCCTGGGGTGGGCAGGGAGGCTGATGCTTTGGGGGATGTTCAGGTTAGTTATTTTTCCTAACCCACTGTGCCTGAAAGAGGATCAGGGGCTGCACTTCCCCCTGTGCAGCAGTGTTTGGTGAGAAGCCTCAGGCTTGTGTGGGAGCAAGAGCAAAGAGGCTTTCTGAGACATCCAGCCCAGCCCTGCAGCTGGGCCGGGACTGCTCTGAGGATGGATCTTCTCTTTCATCTGCTCTGGTTTTGAGGGTGCCTGCTTGAAGCTCTCCTCCCTGGGGGACTGTGCCATACGGGGCTGTGGGACAAACACCCCGGCTCCGGGAGGGTTAAAGGCATCTGCAGTTGTGGTTCAGCTGTCGGGTGTGTTGTAGATTGCTCTTTGATGGGAAATCAGGGGAACATTTTTTACCAGAGATGTCACTTCTAATTCCTCCCATCTAGGATTTATTAATGGGTTGTGACATGCTGCGGGTACGTGAGGGGCTGGGAGGTTTTGTGTGTTGTGCTTTCATTATGTAGATGTAAACAGCCTCAGTAGAGGCAGAGACCTGATTTCTGAGCTAAGAGGATGTGCACAATGGAGAAGCGGTTGATGGGCACAGTGGGAGTCGCCGAGAGAGATGCTGGGTGCTGAGCTGCTTTTCCCCTCAGCTTCCCTCTGCGTGCTTGTCCCAGCAGGGTCCATCATCAGGAAACTGGGCCATCACCTATTGTTCATCTCCACCCAAGTGTTGTGTCCTCCCTGTGACCTGCAGCGTGCAGTCCCTGGCCTTGGCCAGGCAGGGCTGTGGCACACCTCTCCCTGGGGCTGGCCGGGGAGCCCTTGGGCTTACTGCATCCCACAGAGGGAAAACCAGGAGCTGCTGGGGCTTGATGGCTTGCACGGGCCTCAGCAGGGCTTACGGAGGTGTAAGCTGGGTGCCAATGGTAGAGGAGAAGCTGGGTGACATTTCTTGGGTCATTGTTATGTGTTTCTGCAGGCTGTGGCCCAATCTGGGGACCCTGATGTGGCTGCCATCGGCGTCACTGCAGCTCCTGAGCCGCAGCCGCACTCTTGCAGCGATGCCCTGGGCTGGGGGCTCTGCTCTGGGGGCTGGGGGCTCTGCTCCCCAGGCTCTGCTCCAGGGGGTGCCGTGCGGAGCCGAGGAGCTCTGGCCAGGCAGCAGGGGGTCGGTGGCTCAGCTCAGGCTGGTGGTGCTGGGCTGGGGGAGTTCGCTGTCTGCAGCTTGTGGGTCATTTCTTTTTTGGCTTGGTTAGTGGCAGCTTTGTCAGCTTGGAAAGGGGGGAGGAGGAGGAGGCAGCCGAGGGGCCCTGTTGGGAGAGCTGCAACCCCTCTCTCAGTGTCTGTATCCCTGGGCACTGTGGAGTGGGGAGAAGCTGATGGCAGCCCTGGGGAGAGCCCAGTCGAGGCGCAGGTTGCGGAAGCGTCCCTGGCCTGAGCTCAGCCCGTGCTGCTGAAATGAACAGCCAGGCTCCCTGCTGCCCCAGCAGACGGGCCAGCCCTGCTGAGGGGGAAAGTGCAGGAAGAAAACTCAACTGGGCAAATTTCCCTGGAGCATCCAGCGTGAGTCATGCTCCTGGCGCAGGAGGGAATCACCCAGGCGAGTGCTAGTGCTGCTAACAGGCAGTAAATGGAGATGCTGAGACGTCGCTGCGGAGATCTGACTTGATCTGCTGTCGGAGTGGGTCTCCATCACCACGGGATCACACAGTGTGTCCTGTCCCCCTGGCAGAGGCAAAGCCTGGGCGAGGGGTGCACCCCGGCCCCTTGGCTGGGCAGGTGTTGTCTCCCTTTTGGCTCCTGCTGTGGCAGGAGGGCAGAAATCTGCTGCTTCTTCCAAGTGTGGAGCAGAGGAAATTACAGGTTTGATTCAGAGCGTTGCTGTGGCCGAAATAACCATGGTGCTGCCTTCTTGCCCAGCGTGAGGTTTAATTACGTTCCGTGACAGTGAATTTAATTATGCCCCTTGCTGCAGTGCCCTGGCTGGAGGTTTAACGAAGAAGCGGTGTCTGTGTGGCGGGGAGGTCTCTCCTTTGTCTCTAGAATATTTCCTTGGTGCCAGTGGTCCGTGTTGCTTCTTCCCCTCACTTTGTCTGCAGCGGCAGGAATTCTCATCAAGCTTCTCCCTGGAAGGCATTGCCAACCCGGGAGCGGCCGTGGCTCTCAGGAGGAGTGGCAGATAAAGCAGGCAGCTGAATTGGAGCTTGGGTTTCGGGGGGTGCCAAGGTGGTGTTTTGGTGTTGCCTCCCATAAACACAAGTGGAACTTCCGTGTTGTCAGAGGGGAGGCAGCACGCTGGGAGCAGAGTCCTTCTGCTGCCCGCCTGTGTTTGGAAGAGGCTCCAGCATCGTGAGGTTGGACGCTGCCCTCTTGGCTGCCAGGAGACTTGGGACGATGGTGGGGACCCCCTCAGTCTGCAGCAAGGGGATGGGGGGTGCGTTGGGTGGGTCGTGCTTGTGAGCACCCACCCGCAGACCCCCGTCAGCCTGACTCATGGGAACACACGCTGCTGAGCCACTTTGGGATGCTCTATTTAGGAGCCTAAAATTAGGTTTGGAAATTGCAGCTTTGTGGACTCTGCCTCCACCAGACAGGAAATGTGGGGCAGCAGCAGGAGCCGCAGCCCAGCTCATCCTCCTCCTCCTCCTGCTCCGGGCAGGCTGGCGTGGGACCCCTCTGCTCCGCGCCGCCAGGCTCAGCTGGAGGCTTTCGTGCAGCTCTCATCTCCTGCGGGCTGGGGGTCCTGGGCTCACAGACCCCACCTGGAGACCCTGCCTTAAATAACTTGTGTTCTGTGTGTGCCCGTTTCCTGGGAGGGCTGTGGGCTTTTAGTGGCCCTTTTGCTCCTGACAGCCGCAGCTCTCGGTGGGGAGGGGAGAGGCACCGCGGCTCCCAGCAGCGAGGTTTCCAGATGGCTGGGGGTACTTAGCACCTTCTGGTAATTGGCATCTTCTTGGCACCCGGTGAGAACGGGAGCAGTGTGCATCGTGGCGCCTCTGAAGATGGGGCTCTTCCAGAGCCCTGGCACAAGGCAGGGGTAACTGTAATCACTGGGTGGGCGCTGAGCACTCCCACCCCTCCGATTCCTCGCCTCCCTGCCTGCATTCAAGTCTAACTCCTAATAAACCGAGGTTCAGCTCTGCAAGTATCTGGGCTGACCAGTTAGCGCTCATTAAAAGCCCCGCCTGCGCCGTGGGCTGCTACAGCCACCCAGCCAAGAAGCTGTCGGGGTGTTGTTTTCCCTGACTGTGTGACAAAAATGTATGGAGCTGTCTGAGGAAATCTGGAAGGAGCAGCTCGTTTCTTGGGTTGGTTGGGCTTTTTGTGGGGGGAGGGGGGTATCTGTCCTGGGTTTAATCCCATCTTCAAGCCGTAACAGCCGTTTCCTGGCCAGGAAGATTGCACGGAACGATGTGGGGTGCAGTTACAAGGGCGGCAGGAGGGCAGTGCCCGCACATCTGCCCCAGCATCCGACCACTGGATTTCAGAGTGGGAGTTGCCCTGGGCTGCTGCCAGGCCTGTGTGTGCAGCGGCTCCCCGAGCCCTGGCCTCTCCGTGCGGCGGGAGGTGGGCGACCGGATCTGCCTCATCCTGCTTGGCAAGAGAAGGGGAGAGAGGAACTGGCGGTGGGAATTGGGCAGGCGGGAGGTGCCTGAGCTTTACACCCCTGGTGAGCTTGCTCCTAGGCCTGCTGACCTTTGGCTGTTGGGGTTGGGAAATCAGGAACGTGATTATATAACCCTGGTGTGGCTATTTCGCAATGTATTGTCCTTTGCGGGGGACTTTGGTTCACTCGGGTCAGAGGGGCGACAGGGAGCTGTGGAAGGCAGGTCAGGGGGGTGTGTCATGGCCAGGGTGAGCCTGAACTTGGAATCCCCAGGGGCTGAGCCCTGGTGACCTGTGACAGCTCGATGGGACAGGCCAGAGCAGCAGCCAGCGTCTTTAATACCCTGCCGAGTCCGGGTGGGTGGACAGGGGATGCTGGCGTGTGCCCACACGTGTTCCCTGCAGGTTAGGTAACGCAGGGGGTGGTGTAGCGGTACCACAGGGCCAGCTCTGGGCAGGGAGCACTGCAGCCCCTCGCCCCACGGCCAGGGGTGCAGGGTCTGTTAAAACAAGCAGAGTCGGGCTATGAAACACTCCTGTGGAGCAGGACCGGCCTTGTGCCCTCAGCCAGCCTTAAGAGCAGGTCTCCCTGAAATGGGGGCAATACATTGCCCCTGTTTCATCCCCAGCCCTGTTGGTAGATCCGCCTGCGGGTGGAGCGTGGGCTGGAGACGAGTGCTGTCCATGGCGGGGCAAAGCCACATCAGCAGCTCCAGACTCACCCCTGGGCCTGTGCAGGATAAATAAATGGCATTGTGTTGTGTTCCTCAGCGTGGCCTCTGAAACCCAGGTTGGGTGAGCCACAGACAGGCATCGGCCTCGAAGGAGAACGCAGCAGTTCTGAAGTCGTGCGAGGATTTGCTGGGCTCTTTGTATCCCTGTTCATAATCACACGTTTTATTTGGTAAAGGATTTACAGAAAATTAAAGGAAATCAGAATGCCAGTTCACTTCTGAACTTTGCTGTCCCAGGCAGATGGGGAGAGGAGGCTGTCTGTGTTCTGGTTGTAATGCTCAGAGATGGAGAAGCTGGAGCGGCCGCTGTGGGTTGGCACCTGATGATGGCTTTTCAGCTAAGATGTTAGACAGGATCTCCAAAGTGGTGTAAATAAAGGCTCTGGGGCATTTCTCATGCTGTGGGGCTCTTGTGGGGGTTTTTTAATTTTAAAAATAATATCTAGAATTAAAAGGTACATGGTTTTGTTAACTCCACATCAGAGCGAAGAGTGTCAGGCCTCGTGTTTGGCCGGGGAGCTGGGAGGGGCAGATCTCTGTGGGGCAGGAGGTGTCTGAGCCTGTGTCCTGCCAAGGTCTTCCCATGCCACTGCCAGCAGAAAGCAGGACAGAAAATCCCCACGGGCACCAAAGGAGGACAGAAAATCCCTGTGGGCACCAGGGAGGTTGCTGTGGCTTTGTTTGCTGCGGGATGGGTGTGGAAGCCTTTGCCAGGGATCAACAGGATCCGCTTGGGCACAGGGTGGAGGGCTGGGAACGAGTCCTTCTGGCTTCGTTGGGGTCAGGGTGGTCACTTGGTTTCAGAAAGGAGAACAACAGCTCACTGCTTCCCTGTCCTACCAGCTCACCAGCATGCCCAGACTGTTCCTTCTGCCGGTGCCGTGCTGTCCATGCCAGCACTCTGCCAGCCTCCCCTGTACCTTGTGTCACACAGCCAGGGAGAGGAGCCTGGAACCTCACTGCTGCTTCAGAGTTTGAACTGAGCACCTGTAGGGATCCCCTTCTCCCTTCCCGCTCCTGTCAGGCTCTGGAGTTGGGTGCCCTTGGGGTGGCGTGATGCCCTCTGGAGCCGCGGTGTGCTGGGAGCGTGCGGAGCATCGGCGTGCTGCTGCCAGGCTGCAGCTGTGTGGGCACCGCGCTGCTGCCAGCCGGGGCTGGGGCTGCACTGCAGTAGGCTTGTGCCATCGCTGGGCTGCCCGCAGCGTGGGGACTGCTCTTGGGAATGTGGCTTGGAGACTGAGATGCATTTGGAAGTCACACAGTCCCCCTCTTCCCTCTGAAACGTATTTTCCTTTCAGAGGCGCATGCTGTGAGCGTAACAGAGTCTCAACTCCTTTTTGTCTTCCAGAGTAAGGAGATCGGCTTACAGATGCATGAAGAACTCCTGAAAGTCACCAACGAGCTTTACACGGTGAGTAATGAGCTGATCCTGCCCATGCCTAGCCCCTGCGCCGCGGGGAGCGTAGCCAGTGTCATTTGTTACAGCAAAAGGTTTGCTCAGCCTTGCAGGAGCCTCTCTCTCCCAGTCGTTCCTCCCGCATTAGTGGGAAGGTTTCCCTGTTCACTGGTTCTGAGGGCGCAGAGGAGGGTTTCCCAGGGGTCCCGCTGCGCAGGCTGCTGCGCCCGCGCCGGGCAGTGGGTCAGGAGCGGTTCTGCCAGGGCGGGAACGGGGATGTTTGGGGTGTGATCGGTGCGATCCCTGGTGCCCGTGATGCCCTCGCCTGCCCGGGCCCCTCGGCGGGGCCTGCGGTGCTCTGGGCTGGCAGTGCCGGTTGTGGCCGAGACCTGCCCTGCGCCTGGAGTCCAGCGGCGGTGGCTGGACACGACCTGCTGAGGAAGGCACGGCACTTCAGGTGCTGGTGCTCATCTCCCTGCCCCTGGTGCTCATCTCCCTGCCCCAGGGACACTTTGGCTTGGGGCTGGCTCTTTCTCCAGGTGGAATCCTACGCTGTCACTCCAGCTGCGGCTCTGCGAGCAGGGTTCCTTAGCAAGGCAGTGAAAGCCTTTGTGTTGTGTCTGTCTCTTGCCCTGTAGCAATTGTCTTTATATTTTTTCTTTATTCTTTTACTTGTTTTTAGGACCAAGAAAGGGATACAAAGTCTGTCCTGTGCTGGGAAATTGAGAGGATGTCTTTGCTTTCCTTGGTTGTATCTGTTACTGGCCCGTAAATACCCTGCAGTAGGTTTCTTCCTAAACAATAAGTTTATTCCATCTCTTTTAGAAATAGCTCTGAACAGTGGTGTGTTCAGATCCTGTTTGAGGTTTCTGCCATAAATCTTCTCTCTGGTTACCGGGTGGTGATGGATCCTGGTTTTGAGAGACCTGCAGGGTGGGTGGACAGCCAGGTTGGATTGAAACGCTTGCCTGAGATTCGGGAGCACGTTGATGGCTGAATGTCACAAGCTGTGTTGGTGGTGGTGACTAACTGTGTTTAATTACAACAGCAGCACGGCAGCAAGGAAGGACTAACAAGGGCTGGGCTGACCCGACCCTCGTTCCTGTGGACCAGAGTACTCTGAGCCCAAACACAGGACAGCCCAAGGGACACAGTTAGGTCACCCCAGGATCAGGAGCGGTCTGAGGTCCAAACTCTTGTGCTTGGCCAAGGAAGAGCATAGAGAGTAGTTTTTCTCCCACTAAGTCTGTGGCAAAGCTGGGCTTCACTGGGACTGGGATTTCCCCCCTCACTGCTTGCTCCTGCATGCTGAGCAGCACGTGCTTGAGTGGCCAAGCAGAGGGAATGGCTGGGAGAGCTTTGTGTTTGCCTCGGAGGGACCTTGCTGCTGAAATCAGGAACCCACCGTGTCATGGTGCTGGAAGGAGCGGGGAGGAGGCACCCTTCTTTGAGAAACGGAGGGAAGGTGATGGAGAAGCAGAGGAGACAGGCTTACCTCTGCTCCGCACCGCCCCGCTCTGCTCTGGTCGGTGGTTTGTGTCCCCAGGACATGGGGTAAAGGGGTGCAAAGGGGACGGGGTGTGTAGGTTGATCATTGTGCTGGCATTGAGGGAACTGCTGTCCTTGGCGGCTCTTGCCTTTGGCCCTGCTGCCCCCTGCCTGTGTGCTGGGCTGGTGTTTTGGCCCCCTCCCCTTCAGGAGGGGCTAAGCCTGGCTTAACACCCATCACCCCGTTTCTGGTCCGGCTCATCTGCTGGGCCCAAACCTCAACGACCCACCTAGCTGAGGCCAGCAAACAGCTGTTGGTGGCCAGGGTTTGGCAGTGGCCTTTATCCAGAGCGTGTTACTGATCCTGGGAAACACAACTCATGTCATTAAATAACTCCTGAACGTCAGAACATGCTTCCCTCCCCTGCTGCCCTAATGAGCTGACTTGCAGAGCTGCTGGGGCTGCAGCTGTGGCAGCTTTCCGTGGCACCACAGCAGGACGTGGCTCGCTGGCCGGCGAGAGGCACGAGGCACGTGGGTCACAGTGCTGCCGGCAGGGCTGGACGGGCCCGTGCAGGGTTGGGCTGGGAATGGAACCGCACAGCGATGGCCCCGCGTGTCGGGGCTGAGCCGTGCTGGGTGCTGCGCTGGGAGCGCGGCCGGCACAGCGAGCTGTTCGCAGCAGCTCTGTTCAGCAGCGCGGCTGCTGGGGAACATACCTGAATGGCTGTGAGGCCCTTTGGGCTTTGCTAAAGGGCCTTTCTAGGGGTTTGCACCTGGTTCCTGTGTCACCTTGTCAGGTTGCAGGGAGGAAGTACGGAGGGGGAGGAAGGGCCTTTGCTAAGGAGAGTTTCTCCAGCCATTAGCAAATAAGTCAGAGCCTGTGGCAAGCCCCAGATGGTGGTGGGGCTGGGACCCCCTCCAGGCTCTGCGTGGTGCAGTCTTGCCCTGTGCTCCGGCTGCAGATGGTGCCCTGGCAGCCTCGGGACACAGCAGGAGAGGGGTTAGAGCAGCGCATCCCCAGCCTGTGCCGCAGTGCTGTAGCCGTGCCTGAGCAGAGGCAGCAGGGAGGGTGCTGGCTAGCCAGCCCTCTGGGGAGCTGTGGGCTCCCCAAAAGCCCTGCACGGAGCTGTGGGGCTTCTCTGGGGCGCTGTGACAGGGCCTCTCGGGGTGCTGGGGAAGGCTCGTGCCTGTCCACTGCTGAAGGGCAGGACTTCTCTGTTCACTTCCACAAGGAGATGGAGACGGTGAAGACAAGGAGGCTCTCGCCTTCCTCCCTAGGGACACCCCAGCAGTGTCTGCTTTACGTTCACCACAGGAACTGCAGTTTGCAATGTGCAGCTCGACTCTGTGTTGGGATCTGCAGGACTTTGAAATAAGGCAGCTCCCAAATGAGGACAGGCCCTTGCTTCCCTCCCCCTGCCCTTGCCCAGAGTTGTAGCCCCCAGCGAGGCACATTTGTGCTGGCTTCCATGCGGCACTTGGAGCTCCTTTGCAGCGACGTTTGCGCTTGGCAGGAGGGGACATCATCTGTTTCAGCCTGAGCTCGGCCAAGTCAAACACCGGGGTTCCTGCTGACACGGCAGGAGGAGAACGCTGTATTTTCTTCGTTAAGGCTTGTGCAAAGGGACTCTGGTTTTGAGGGTTCCTGCTCCTTTCGAAGTCGTGGGCCTCGAGGTGAGCCTGTCCCGCTGCCAGTGCCGGTGGCGCCGGGCGCCTCACTGAGCCTGATGGTCAGCGGGAGGCCAGGCACCCCGGGCCTCGCCAGGGCACCGTGGAACAACACATCCACATCCTGGAGGGAGATGATGGAAGGGGACAACGTGACTAAAGGCATCAGGGGAGAAGAGCAGATGTGTTCCTCCTGCCAGCTCCATTCAGACGATCACAGCGTGCCCTGCAGGCCTTTGTGTCCAAAAGGAGTTCTGCCTCCAGGACTCGTCCTGGCAGCGGATCAGCATCGCTGATGGCGATCTGGGACTCACAGGACGAGTGTTGCTGCGTCCTCCCGGCACTGACCACACTCCCCGGCGGCAGCGGGAGGACGATTACGTGGGGAGAAGGGCCCTTTCTGCTTGGAAATGGCAGCTCCTGCACCTTGGAGCTGGGGCTGGCTGTGGGGATGGTGGAACAGGGTCACGCTGGGCTGGCTCAGCGAGTTCCATTGTAGGGATGGTGTGGGACCAAAGGGACTGCAGGTTGGGTCTGGCCTCCTCATGATCTCCTGTCCTGGGGACCCTCGTCCCAGCCACGATGCACTGGAGGTTATTTCTTTTTTCCCTGTTGGAAGCTCAGCAGTGCTCTGGAGATGGGGCTGTGTCTGGAGACACATCTCAGCCTGTCCCCGCCGCAGGCCCTGAGCAGGAGGACAGCTCTTGCACCAGCCCTGCCATTTTGAAGCAGGGCTGGAGGTGGCATTCATTGCAGGGGCTTTTCCTTCCCTCCTTGTTCCTTGATGCTGGGACCAGTCCGCGCTGCCCACGGCTGTCAGCTCCTTGTGCACTCTGCTTTGCATGGCCACAGGGCAGGAGACTCACCAGCTTCTGTTTCCTCAGGTGATGAAGACCTACCACATGTACCACGCAGAAAGCATCAGTGCTGAGAGCAAGCTGAAGGAGGCAGAGAAGCAGGAGGAAAAGCAGTTCAACAAGTCAGGGGACATCAGTGTGAACCTGCTGCGGCACGAGGACAGGCCTCAGCGGCGGAGCTCCGTCAAGAAGATCGAGAAGATGAAGGAGAAGGTGGGTGGGAGGGAAGGAGGGGGGAGCCAGGCGGGTCAGGGCTTGCTGTGGGTGGAGGGGAAGGGCTGGGGAGGATGTCAACTCCGTGCTTGCTGCGCTGAGGGGCCCATGACAAGTGTCTCTGCTGCTTCCTGGCCCCGGAGATGTTCTGAGACCAGCTGGTGCCGAGGGTTTCACCCAAAGACAGGCTGGCACTGCCCAGCAAGCGGCAGGGACGGGGCCATCGGGGGCAGTGCAGCCACAGAGAGATGCCTCTGGCCCGGACACGGGGCGCTGCTGCGGGGCTGCGGTTTGCTCATGCCTTGTTCTTCAAAGCAGCACTTTGCTCAGTGAGCAGGAGCTGTCCCAGGGCTCCTCAGAGGCCTGGGGAGCAAAGGAAGCGCTGGGTATAGAAATGACAGCGTGTCTTCTTCCACAGGCTGCCTGGGAGTTACAGACTGGCTTTGCCAGTCAAAACATGTAACTCCCTTCCAGCCTCAGCAAATCCCCTGATCTGAGCATCTCCAAAGAAGTGAATTGTTTTTTAATCCAATAGCTGCCCTGGCCAGGGAGCTTGTGCATGTGTGTTGACCCAGCAGCAGGGCACTGCCTGGTGGCAAGCCTCTTTGAAGGGTTACCCTTTTGTGCCAGACCTTCAGAGCAGAACCTGCCCGAGCAAACCCCCCGGATCCCAGCTCTTCTGCTTTGCCGTGGAGTTTGGAATTCTGGGCCCTGTTCTACATTTTGTAGCTTGGGCCTCTGGGCCAGATTCCACTTTGATACAGCTGCAGAAATCTGGAGCAAGCCCAAATCTATGTCAGCATATCTGGGAGGGAAGTTTGGCCCTCTGATTGTGATGGATGCCAGAGCCTCCACGGATGTGCAGATAAAGGCGGAGCAGCTGTGCACAGGATGCTCTGGGTACCTCTGAGCAGAAAGGGCTCGTTGTGTGTTGGCTGATGGTAACAGGGGTGTTCAGATGTGATCTCCTCCATCCTGGCAAGCCTGCCTGTTGTTATCCCTGATAGCAATTTTTATTAATTAGCAGGTCACACACCCAGGCTGCAGGGTGCTGTGGGCCCTGCTGTAAGGAGCTGCACAAGTAGCATCCTGTTTGTGCTCTTCTTGCTTTTCCAGAGACAAGCCAAGTACTCTGAAAACAAGCTGAAGTGTACTAAAGCCAGGAACGACTACCTGCTGAACCTGGCTGCCACCAACGCAGCTGTCAGCAAGTACTACATCCACGACGTGTCTGACCTCATCGATGTAAGTGCTTCCTCCTGCCCCTTCCCACTGATGAGCACACAGCTCACTCTTCAGCACGGCTTGGTCCTTAGATGCACCCTCACGGGGTGGGGATGGACGGGGGGCTGTTGGGGCTTTAATGGTGGTGGTTTTCCTGCCAGCTGCACACGGGTGTTTGGCTTTCCCCAGTTGGTGTTGGTGTAGCTGAGCAGGACTAGGGCTGCTGCTATATGGAGTCACAGAACCCCACACTGGTGTGGGTGGGAAGGGCCCTCAGCCCCCTTCCAGTGCCCCCCTGCCATTGGCAGGACACCACCCGAGCCTAGGGTCCCCCGAGCCTTATCCAGCCCGGCCTTGAGCCCTGCCAGGGATCCCAGGGCAGCCCCAGCTTCTCTGGGGACCCTCACTCAGTCTCCTCTGAGCTTTGTGTGGCCACGTGATCACTCCACAAAGCGACTGATTCGGTTTTAAGCTTCACATAAACTTCTCATCAGGGTCTGGAGAAAAGATGAATCCTTTCACTGCAGCTGTGGGGCACGAGCCAGCCTGAGCCAAACACTTCCCTGAGCAGCGAGCAGACTGGGTGCTGTGGGTCAGGTGTGGGTCAGGCACCTCTGATACCCACCCAGCTCCCCTTGTGCCCCTTCCTGGCTGCATCACCAGCTCGGCTCTGGCTGTCAGTGCTGCCAGAGCTGCTCCAGGGCAGACCTTTGGGGGAGGAGTTGCCCTGGGGGAAGCCACAGGGGAGCCTGCAAGTGTGGAGGTGCTTCCAGGCTGGGCACGGCGCTGGCCGCCTCCCCAGCTGCATCCGAAGCGCTGGTGGCGTGAAGCAGCCCTGGGGCAGGAGCTGCTGGAAGCAGGTTTCACAGTGTGGTGGGAGTGGGAACTGGTGTGTGTATCAGCCACTCCTACGAGCTGCTTGTAAATGATTCAAGGGAAGGGGTTTCCGTGTCTGCCTTTAACAGCCTCCTCTCAGTGGTGCACACTGCTGTGCAGTTTCTTCCTGCTAGAGCTGCCTCAGTGAGCACATAAATAACTGATCTAAAGTACTGAGCTGTGTTCTGGCTTCATCCTTCCCTAAATGTATAATTTAAATCTCTGCTGGAGCGTTTATCTCCTCCACTCACCCACTAACACAATTTTATTCTTCCAAGCTCTAATTAAAGTCAGTCTGAGACAAACCCCTGATGATTTCAAGATCTTGAGACATGGTAAAATATTGCCCCTGTGCCCTGTTTGTGCTCTGTGTGACTCCAGATGTGTTTAGCTGTATCAGAAGCCCAGTTGTTTGCTTGGTGACGGGGACCTTTGAAGAGCAAGGTGTGACAGACACCACCGTGGTTCATCTCGGGGTTCTGCTGGGTGTTTCCTCTCTCTGTGTCTGTCTCATTCATTGGTTTTTTTTAGGCAGGAACAAGGACTTTGATTTCCTGGAGAGCTGCTGAGTCCCATTGTAGTTCTGGGTGTTTATATTATTCCTTCCAACTTTATTTCCTTGCTGACACTTGCCCTGGAGTCGGCAGATGGCTTTTCTTCTGCACTCCAGGAATCCCTTCAGGGGACTTTAACTAAAGCATCTTCAACTTTGGGCAGCTCAGCTCCTCCTCTGAAGTATTCTGCTCACCAGATCCAGAATCAGAGGTGAGCTGCACAGCGATGGCCTGATTTTAGATCCCCAAGGAAGAGCAGTTCACTTGAACAGACGTTTGCACAAACTCAGTGCAGGAGCGTGGCAGGAAGGGTGTCAACACCCCTGGGAGCAGGGTGTCCCAGCCACCGTGTCCCACTTGGTCTGGGGGATGGCAGCAGAGGCAGCCTGCAGCCTGGAGCTTTCTGGAGCTGTGTAATGACATGAAGGAAGAGGAAGAAAGCAGGTGTGTTTGGAAGTGGTTGTGAGGTTAGTGTTTTAGCCTGGGTACGTTTCAGGACGGTGAGGTGTTGGTGCTGCCTGGGAGCAGGGGCTTGGTGCCAGGGCAGGACACAGGACGGGGCTGTCCCCCCAGCCCTGAGGCTGCTCTGGGGCTCACAGCACAGCAGCTGAATGTTTCCCGTGGTGTTGAGCCAGCAGAGCCCGGCAGCACAGCGGGCACAGAGCGGGGCGATGCGGGGCCCCGGGCGGGGGAGCCGTGCCCCAGGGCTGCAGGAGGAGGGTGAGGGGCTCCCTGGGGGGAGCAGAGCTGGGGCAGCTCAGAGCCTGGCACCGAGCAGGGTGATTAAAGAGGTGCGGGGCTGTTGTTCCTGGCTGTGGAGGGGGGACCCCGCGCCCCCTCCCTGTCGGGCACAAACTGCCGTCGCAGCCTGTCATTCGCACGCGGATCTGAACCGCCGGGACGCTGGAGCGGCCGATTCAGCTGCGTGTCCCCCAGATGGCTCAGTGGCCTCCGTTAGGCACAGCCAGTGTCCCCAGCGTCACCGCAGAGCGGTGGCTTTTACAACAAAGCCCTTGTGCGGCCGGTCCCAGCTGCTCGGGGCCCCGGCGCCCTCCCGGGGCTGCACTGCTAATGAGCGATGCGGAACTCCGTCAGGGGAGCGGGGACGGGGCGCAGAGCGCGTCTGTCCCTCCCTCTGTCTCCAGCGGCCTTTCGCTTTGTCCCTTTGAAAGGCAGAGGAGAATACAGAGGCAGATCAAATTAGACTTGGATTTGAAGGGCAGCGCTGTGCCTCTGCCTGAAAAGAAGCGTGTGTTGGTATCAGAACGCCTGGGTCTGTCTCTCATTTCTGTCATTGTCTGTGTGACCAAGTTAATCTCTTTGGCCACGTATGTGAAGTGGAGATAAAGCTGCTTATCCGTCCCTCTGGAGTGCTGTGGGAAAGGGCTGGGAAGGAGTTTGAAGTGGTCACATGAAAGGGATCGCCAGATTTAGCAGAGAAGAGTGTAGCTGTAGTGTCGATACGGACTGAGCCACCAAAAGTTGTTCAGCCTCCTGCAGATCCTTCTGGAACAGCCGCTCGTGTCTCCAGATCGGTGTGTTTGCTGTGTCGGAGACGAACAGGCAGGTAGAGAAAGGGAGCTCTGAGCAGCTGATGCTGTGTGTTACTACCATGCTGCTGGCTCCTGGAAACCTGGCTGGTGGCATTGTCACTTCTGCAGGGGCAGGTGGGGCCTGGCCAGCTGCCCGAGGGCCCCTGCCCAGGGAGGGTGGGAGATGCTTGTGTGGGGTTGGAGTCTCAGCACTTTCCTCCTGGCTTTGGGCACAGTTTTTATTGTGCCTCTGTCTCCATCCTGTGTGGTTTCCATACCCATTGTGGTTACAGGCCTGGGTGAGCAGCTGGCAGAGGTCTGCAGCCCCCAGCCCCTCTCCAGTGGGACACACATGCACGGATTTGGCTGCTTCCATGGCTTTTCGGCCCAGACCAGCTCGCTTACAGCTCTGGGGTGTCAGTTTAATTCTCCAGTTGAACACTGCAGTGTTTCCAGCCCTTGCAGGGGTGTTGCCAGACTTAATGAATTAATACCCGAAGAGCTTTGAGCTCTGCAGATGAAAGGCACTGCAGAAGGGCGAGGGATGGTTATTTGTGGTTCTAATTTATTTTCCATCAAAGGGATGAGAGGGGTGAGGAAATGCCATTTGTTCTGGAGCTGGGAGCACGAGTTTGAAGGTTTCTTTCTCTTCCTTTCTTTTCCGTTTCCCCTCCCCTTTGTGTGTTTCTCTGAGAATTGCATGGGAATCCCTGCTCTGTCCTGGCTTCTCGGGGCACCGGTGGGAAGCTGCCGGTGCGGGAAGCTGCCGGTGCGGGAAGCTGCCGGCACAGTGCTCATGGCCAGAGGCTCCAGGCCCGCAGCACATCCACAAAGCCCCTGCCCTGGTGTGCAGGAGCATCCGATTTCTGGGCACCGCCAGTGCCCGCTGGCCTCTGTGTGAGCTCAGCATGCAAAGGAGAGGCAAGATTTCACAAGGAATTTCTTCCCAAGGCACCTGGCAGTAACCTGAGCCCCATCCCCTTGGATTCTGTGGTGTTCAGCGATTTTCCTTTGCAGTAGCTCAGTTTGGGATGCTTCGGGAGCTCCCACCCCTGAGCAGAGACAGATCTCTCCTCCTGCTGTTACTGGAGCAGCAGTAGTTCCCAAGGGGTGGGAGAATGGTGATGGTGGGGCGGGAGCTGCGCTGGGAACCGGGCCCAGTCCTGCTGTCAGGGCGCAGCAGCGGCCGGTGGTCGTGGGGAGAGAGTGGGTCACCCTCTGGCGTCGGCACGGGGGTCCTAGCCCTGAGCCCCGCTCCACGTGTGCTGCCCATGCCAAACCGGGCGGGTTGTGGGGCCAGATCCCAGCTTGGGGCTCAGTTCTCATCCCCCCAGCTGCTGGGGATGCCAGGCACCAGCACCACGGCCGGGGCTGCCTGGCCCTGCCTGGGGGTGCTCGGGGAGCAGTGAAACACAGCCGAGAAGGGCAGGGCAGCTGCAGCTGCATCCTCTCGGCTCAGCAGGTTCTGGATGCAGGCCTGGAGGAGGGGGTCGTGCTGAAATTGTCTCCTGGGGCACTCACAGCACGGTGTCTCCCAAAGCAGAGAAGAGAAATTCACCCCGATTCCTCAGGGTTTTGTGTTGCTTGCTGATTTATGAAGGCAGAGCTAGACCAGTCCTTAACTGCCCATATTTTCAACTAACAAGATTAGAAGCTAAATAGAGGCAGATAAAAGGTGGATTATGATTGCTTGATGGCTCCTGCAAACCCCTCGTTGGTGCCTGTGTGGTTCCAGAGCCGTAGAGGACTGGATGGGGATGGATGGGCTGTGCTCCAGTGTCTGTGGGCGGGAACTGGCCCATTGTGGCTTCACTGCAGCTTCCAGCACAGACCAAAGCCACCAGAGCTCTGCCTGTGACTCGATCCGAGCTGAGGGTGGTCTCTTCAGATCGGCAGAAAGCACCAGATGACTTCTGTGGCTGGAGCTGCTTGTGGCACCAGCTGAGTTCCATACTTTGGGTTATCAATTCTGCTGTGCTCATGCAGATCACTTCTTTCTGTGTTGGTTCAGTGATGCCCGTGGATGCTGCAGAGCTGGAGGAGGCTCTGAAATGCTGGCTCCCCACAGGGCCTGCTGCTGCAGACAGGTTGGTCTCATTTTGGGTTGCTGAGATTACTCTAGCAATCCTCCTTCTCTTTTCTCTAGCTCTTCATGCCGTGCTGGTCCTTCTGGCAGTGGTTTTGGTGGGGCTGCCCTCGGGTTCAGGCCAGCTGACCATGCACATGTCCAGGCTGTGCCAGGTGGTTTTGGTGACAGCTCAGACAGTGAGGACTTCCTGCTCGTGCTTGAGGCTGTGTAGCAGCAAAGTATCTTACCCCGGGGTCGGGATCACAGGAGTTGGCTCCCGTGCAGCAGTGGTGACTTGCTGGCAGTGGTCAGCTTGGTGCTGCAGCCCCAGCAGCGTGGCTCAGGCTGGTGCCTTGTGCTCCTGCTTCCAGCATCCTCACTCCCTGGCCTTTCCGTGCAGAACAACCTCTGGTGACCTCCACATTTCGGGTGCTGCTTCGGTGCCCATCCTTGCCCCCTGCTCAGAGCAGGGCCAGCCGGTGGGCACGCAGGTTTGGGCTGTGGCAGGGCTCCTGGTGGGACATAGGAGGGCTGCTGCTAAGAGCTGCCTTCTGCTCAGCTGTGAGTAAGTGTTCAGAGCAGCAAATCCCTGCGCTGTTGCTATACTTAACATGCCAAACTCAATTACACTGAGAAGAGAGTTTAAAAACAGGCTTTTGTCTAATATACAGTATTTTGGCAGCAATTAGCTCTGAGTTTTATCATTTTCCCCAAGGTGAACATGAGAACCATCAGTTATGCATGAGAAGCTGCTCTGTTGTGAGGGAGGAAGGCTTCCTGGCGAGGGGGAAAGGGTTTGCACACTGCAGGGCACGTTCTTCCCTGCCACCTTGCACATCCATCATCGTGTTTGATAACTTTGGGAAGTGGTTTCCTTGTGTAAAAAGCTTTGCAGGGTTTTGATGGCAGGGCACATTGTCACGCTGGCCCTGAGCAGGCAGCCAGGGGGAACTGTGGTTTTGGATGGGCTTGTTCCTCTGTCCTTGCTGAGAAGATCCCGCACCCTCCCCGGTGAGGGTATTAAACCCTGGTGCTGTGGTGAGGGTCACTGTTTGTTCCCTGCTCCCTCTTTATCCTGTTTTCTTCTTCCCTTCGCATAGGGTGTTGCAGTACACTGTTAAATACACCCTGGCACACCAGGGCTGGCGTTTCTCTGGGACATACAGCACTTTCTTGGGGCATTTAACATCCACATGATGTCCCAGAACAAGGATGGGAGTGTTTGAGTGACCAGACCTTTCCTTGGTGTTTCTCAGTGCTGTGACCTGGGGTTCCACGCCAGCCTGGCTCGGACCTTCAGGACGTACCTGTCTGCTGAGTACAACCTGGAGACCTCGCGCCACGAGGGGCTGGACATCATCGAGAACGCTGTGGACAACCTGGACGCGCGGAGCGACAAGCACACCATCATGGACATGTGCAACCAGGTCTTCTGCCCGCCGCTCAAGTTCGAGTTCCAGCCTCACATGGGGGATGAGGTAGTGTACTCACTGAGGGGCTGCACAAGTGCCTCGAGCCTGGGCTGGCTTCCGCCTTCCTCCTCATAACCATCACCAAATGATTTCTGACTCCTCATCCCTCTGTTCTGTCTTCACACGCTGTTCTTCGTGTTTCCTTTCTTAATGAGACACTTGGCTCATTAGGGCTCCTCCTTTCAGTCTGCCTCTTGCTCCGCGTCTGTCCCAATTAGGAAGCCTGTGGTTTGATTCCAGCTGAACTGCCCAACAGATTTGTAAAGTGGAGCTTTGATTTACCTGCTGTAATTGGAAGACTTCAGAGTGCAGCTTTCAAATACTGGGTAGAAAATGTTTGTGCTGGCTTGGGGCCAGGGCACTGCTGATTAGAAACCGGGCGATGCAGCCTCTGGGGAGGCTGCAAGGAGCTTGTGAGTGCTGGAGAGAATCATTTAGGAATGTAAATGTGTGTGTGGTCAATGCATGGCCCTCTGAAAGCTCTCCTGTCCCTTTCCCAGGTGTGCCAGGTCAGCGCCCAGCAGCCTGTGCAGACTGAGCTGCTGATGCGGTACCACCAGCTCCAGTCACGACTTGCCACCCTCAAGATAGAGAACGAAGAGGTAGGAAGGTGCTGGCAGGCAGCACTGCTCAGCCAGAGCATGGGGAGTTGTGGGGTGCTCAGGTGTGGAGCCCGGCTGAGTGCAGCCAGCGCAGGGGCCAGCCCAGTGCTGAGGAGCTGCCCTCAGCCAGTAGTTTGGCTCCAGGAGTGTCACCGTGCCAGTCTGCTCCAAACCCGGCTGCCTTCTGTGTCTGGTAGGTCCGGAAGACTCTGGATGCCACGATGCAGACGCTGCAGGACATGCTGACGGTGGAAGACTTCGATGTGTCGGATGCCTTCCAGCACAGCCGCTCCACCGAGTCCGTCAAGTCCGCCGCCTCAGAGACCTACATGAGCAAGATAAACATCGCCAAGAGGAGAGCCAACCAGCAGGAAACAGAGATGTTCTACTTCACAGTGAGTCTCTTCCCATGCGGTGCAGGACACGAAGCATTAATTGCTAGGGCTGGGTTCCATTTTCAGTGCTCATTAGTGAGGAGCAAGCACCAATTCAGTCTCTTTAACACTTGTCGTCTGTCTGATGGGGGCTGGAATGCCCTGCTCCATGGCTGGGCAGCTCACAGGGACTCACAGTCCAGTGTCTGCTGCGTTCTTCTTTCTGGAGGAACAATTGGAGTGGGCAGTTGTGCCCCAAAGCTTAGTGAGCTCGGGAGGAGTGGCTCGGAGCTGGGCAGCTGGCTCCAGCCAGCCCTGCAGCTGTTCTGGGGGCCGTACGGTTTGGAACCAGCAGCCCAACCTCCTGTCTCTGGCCTGCTGGGCTAAACCTGCCCTTGGCCCACTGATGAGCTGGACAGCACTCCCATCCCGTGCTGGGGGAAGCTGTGTGACCTGGCTTCTGGCCTGGCTTCGCAGTGCCAGGCTGGTGGGTGTGTGCCGGGCAGTGGCGGCAGTGCCGTGCCCCCCCTGCAGCCTTGCTCCGTCCCTCACCCCCAGGCAGATCCCCTGGCTCTGGCACAGCACTGGGAGTGTAAGAAACAAGCCATCAGGTCAGCAGGAGCTCTCACTGCAGCATGGCTAACAGGCTGCAGTTAATAGCATCTCGTGATACGTTACGTGTGCCCAGGGAAGCTTCAGCTTTCTCTCACCAGTACGGTTGTTCCAGATTGTGCTTCTTGTCCAGAGCTGGGCTTGGCTTCTCCTGAAGGCTTTCTGCAAGAATTTGACCTCTCCCACTGTCTGTCTTTCATTTTCCATCCCTGTCTCCCTCTCTCATCTCTAAAGTTACTCTGTCATGTCACCGGGTGCGGGGCAGCCCACGAGGAGGGAGATGTGCTGCACGGGCAGCGTTGGATGGGCCCTGACCTGGGAAGGTCTCGTGCTGGGGGCTCTCGCTCTGCATCACTTGCTTGCACAAAGGCAGAGTGCTGTCAGCAGAGGGAAAGCCTCTTTGATTTCCCAGGCCGTTCCCAGAAGCCTGACAAAAGAAAGCTTGCTTTGAACTCTTTTCTTTGGAGCTCCTTGCGTTCCCAGGCAGGAGGTGCAGCACCAAGGAGACCGGGCTAATAGCATCATCAGGAGGGTGGCTGGGGCGCGAGCAGTGACAGGCTGTGCTCAGCCTGCGGTGCTCTGACGCCTGGTTTGCTAGAGCCTGTCAGCCTCCCGAGCCCCCCCAGCAGCCCCCAGGCAGGACTGCACATCACTTACAGACTGTGCTTGCCAGGAGGCCTAACGCACCTTGTCTGGTTTATTTTCATTCCAGAAATTTAAGGAGTATCTGAATGGCAGTAACCTCATCACGAAGCTCCAGGCTAAACATGACTTGCTGAAGCAGACTCTGGGAGAAGGTGAGTCGGGGCTTAGCCCAGGGAGGAGCCTCCCCCATGCACAGGGGGGTTAAACCGGGCCTCACCCTTCACTGCCTGCCTGAGTGACTGGTGGCTTCTGTAGCTGGCTCCTGCTACCGAGTTTAACCAGCCACAGGCCAAATCATTACTTCCCTGGAATGTGACCCAATTCCCACCTCTCTGGGGGTGCATGTGGAGAAATCTGTCTGAACCTTACAGTGTGTGCCACAGTGCAGTGTTACTGCTCCAGCAGCAGAGTCCCAGGCACTCCAGCCCCCGGGCTCTTCCATTTCTCTCCCACTTCTCCCCTGAACACATGTGTTTTCTCCTCCTTGACCTGTGCTGCCCTCAGCCTTGGCCATGCAGCAGGCCCTTGCTCTGCAGCCGTAGGTTTTTGACTTGCTCTAAACCAGAACTGCAGAATCATCCTTGCTTTAAAACTGACTCTTCCTTAGGAGGCTTTTCTCACTCAGATAACTTCACGAGTTTGGTGCAGAGCTCGCACACCCGAACAGGCTCCATCCCACAGAGCGAGCAGTAGTTGGTGTCCTCATTTTCCAACAGGAGAGAATATATTTCAGTTCAAATAAACAATGGCCTCTGGTTGTGTTGCAGTAATCCAGTACAGAACCTGGGCTCCTCATCTCAGAGCTGACGAGGTGTCGTCTGGCTCCAGCCAGGGTTAAACCAGCACAGTCCCACAGTGGACACTGGGCCAAGTCAAGGCACAGGGAAGCACAAGGAAGGCTGCCCAGGGAGATGTTTCTTTTCACAGGAGTTTCAGTGCTCCCTGTAGCTGCCTTAACCCTTTCTGCCCTGCAGAGCAGGTCAGTGACAGCCCTCCCATGTCCTCATCACAGCAGCCCCTGCGAGGCTGGGGGCTGGCTGCAGCTCCCAGCCCAGGGCTCCTGGCTCAGGACTCCCAGCAACTGGGTCTGATTTTGGCTCTGACATGGGCAAGGGGATGGAGCGGTGGGGGTGCTTGGGGCTTCCTCAGGATTTGGAGTCGGAGCACCGAGGCTCTTCCCAGAGAGGGCAGATCTCAACTGGGAAAGGAGCTTCGTTTGTTGGCGCAGTGCTCAGACTGCCCTGGGTTGGTGCGAGAGGAGAGGAGTCCCTTGAAGGTTAATTAGTCCCCAGCCTGGTCTCTCACCCAAGGGCTGACTGCTGCCACGGTTAGGAGGAAGAGTTGGGCGTTTTCATTCTCCAGCCTTGTGCAAAAGCAGCCATGGGAGATGCTCACGTGGAAACTTCCTGGGGATCCTCCTGCTCTGTGGGTGTTCAGCAAATATTTAGCCCAGAAATGCCAAATGCTGCGTTTCAGCCTGAGCTGATTCTCATTAGGAAGAAGTCTGGGTATGCAAAGCACTCCTGTGGAATTCTCTGCTCTCATTTAGGAGCTGGCTGCGAGCTGCTTTCCGCAGGTGCCAAGGGAGAGCAGGAAGGAGCCATGTGCAGCCAAATGCTTCCTTTCATGTGTCTTAGAGAAAGGAAGAATAAATCACTCTCCTGGCCTTGGGAGAGAGGCACAAGCAGCATGAGTAATTAGTGCAGGGGGCGTTCAGGAGACTGACAAATCCTTTAAAACATGAACAGCTCTTACCAGGGGTGATGTGCTGCTGTTTATACTACCCCAGCGCTCAACATAGAGGAAGGGAATGAAAACACTGACAGCCAGAATAGAGGGAGATGGGCTGTTAGCACACGGGAAGAGCTGGGAACAGAATTCTGTGTCCAGCTGCTGTTGGAGCTGTGTGAGGCAGTCGGTAACCTGAGGGGCTCCCCGGCTCCGGGTCCCACCCACTGCCCCTGTGCTGCTTGGAGCTGCCCTGCCTCGGGGTGTGCACAGCATGGTGCCTATTGCAAGCCCATCCCTGCTGCTGTTAAAGGTTCTAGACGATTCCCTCTTTCCTGGCTGAGTCTTGGATTTCTGAGATGTCTCTCAGTGGTGGGGGTTTGTCTGGCAACAATCTCAGCATCTCCCCAGCCCACGGCGCCCCTGCTGTGCTCAGCTGCTTTGTCCCAGGACCTGTTAGCTCGGGGCTCGCCGCACCAGCAGTGAGTGTGCCCGTGTGAATGTGTTTTCACAGTCGTTCAGTGGTGACTGATGTGGAGAGATGATGGAAACTTGTGTTTCTTCACAGGTGAGAGAGCCGAGTGCGGAACAACCAGGTGAGCAGCTCTACCACTCCATCTGCTCTGGGGAAGGGCTGGCGCTGGCGGGGTGGTGGGAAGGGCAGTTTGCTTCGCTGCTGGCACAGCTCAACCCGCTTCCACCTGCCCTGTGCTGGCAGGCTGGGGGGCAGGCAGTCCCAGGCACCCCACACACTGCCCTGCTTGGCTGTGCTGCCTGACATGGATCCATGGTGGTGATGAGAGGCTCTCATCTGCTGCTGTGTAACATGTGGCTGAGTGGCTCTGAGTGCCTGTGGTGCTGTGTCAGCACAGGGTGCTGCAGTGCCTTGTTGCACAGTTGGGGCTGGGTTGTGTTCAGACAGCACAATGGTGTCCACCAGCTCCCTACCACCCCTGTTCGTGTCAGGGCTTGGATGTGTCCCCAGAACCCTCTCCCAGCTCTGGCTTCTCTGCCTAGGAGTGCAGGGCATGCCTGTATTTGGCCTTTCATCCCTTGGCAGCAGGAGATGGTACTAGGGCGTGAATGTAGCTGGGAGGAGGCTTTGATCCATGTCCAGTCCATAGAGCATCTCTGCAGAGCCCTGGTGGCTCGTTACATGCATGATGCTGTGCTGGCAGTAAGCTGAGCTAGCAAAGCCCCAAACATCTCCCCAGAAGATGTACAGCTTCTGTGTTAGCTTTTTGCAGCCCTGTTTCAGTGTTTAATAAAATTGTCAGTACCAGCACACCCTCCCCATTCCCTGCTGGAAATGCTGGAGCAGATGGAGCCTGGGCTGCCTTTCCAGGCAGGGAAGAGGCTGTGGTAGCAGGGGGCAGCGGGGCGGCAGGCTGCCCGGCTCAGGCCTGCCAGTGGGATGGGCACTGTGCTGCCAGCACCGGGCTGAGCCACGTCAGCATGGGGACCCTGCTGGGGCTGTGGAGGTGCCGCCCGGACAGACAGACCTTCCCTGGCACAGGGAGCAGGGGCTGCACAGCCCTGGGCTGCGCCGATGTGCTCAAGGCCCTGCCTGTGACCCTGCCCCAGGAGCCCTTTGGGTCGGCCGCCCTGGCAGTGCCCTGCTGTGGGTCCTGGGAGGGCTGCACCTCGGCACCCGACCCCCGGGTGTGGGGGCACAGGGCTGGCAGGGCACAGGCAGCCTGCGGGGGGCTCCAGCCTGCCCGGCTGCCTGAGGAAAGCCCACCCAGAGGGCTTGGGAGGAGTTCCCCCAGTGCTTTGTGTGGCAGTGGGTGCCCTGGGGTGGGGGTGTCCAGGCCAAAGCGATCCAGGGAATGAGGAGCAGCTCCCCGAGGGGTGAGGGCACAGCTCCCCGCTGCTCCTGTTCGCCTCTGTCTCAGCCGGGCTCCTGCTTCCCAGAGGAAAACAAACAGAACAATCCCTCCTTGTGTGAGGCAGGGCAGGAGTGCAGGCAGAGCAGCCGTGTGGTGGCTCCGGCTGAGGCCCCGCTGCCTGCAGGGCATCACCGGAGGAGGGGAGAGAGGGGAGATGGGGAGGGGAGATGGCACGGCACTGGGACTGCACTGGGTCTGCCTGCAGCACAGGCTGCCCAGCTGAGGGTCAGTGGGCGCTTGGCAGGACAGCAGGCGTTGCTGCTCCTCGGGTACCAGCTGGAGGAGGGGTCTGAAGCTGGAGGAGGGTGGAGTCAAACTGTTTAATTAAAGCATCTGATTAAGGGACCAGCGCAACACAAGCACCACGTGTGCACTGTAGCTGTGTGAGTTGTACGTGCCCGTTGGACTGCTCTGGGAGGACGCTGGCTGGAGGCTCCCACCACCCGATTTTGTTTGCAGCCATGGCCTCCCCTCCACAGACATGAGCGTGGGCTGCGAGTGGAGGGCACTTGGAGCTTGTTTTCCCTCTATCAAGGGACCCGTTGAGCCCTTCAGATACTCTTGGGGTTTTCTCAGGCCGACAGAGTGCTGAACAGGGGGAGGTGGAAGTTAAAAGTCCTGCTGAGCACCAACTCCTTTGTTTTGCTTCTCCGATGTCACCCCTGGTACCAGCACAAAGGCTGAGCAGCAGTTTTGATGCGGTACCTGCAGCTCTGGGTACCAAGGGCAGTCGTGGCTGGCTGTGTTGAGCAGCTTGACTGCAACAAGCTCTGTGGAGAGCATTCCATCAGTCACTGTGGGTTGGGGCTGCGGCGGCTGGTGTAGGCACTGCTCTGCCACTGCCTGGCTCCGGAGGTGATGGGTTCTCACAGCCGGAACCAGGACCCTTGGGGAAGCAGCCGGGGAGGTGGCTGTTTGGGTTCTCACAGCCGGAACCAGGACCCTTGGGGAAGCAGCCGGGGAGGTGGCTGTTTGGGTTCTCACAGCAGGAACCAGGACCCTTGGGGAAGCAGCCGGGGAGGTGGCTGTTTGGGTTCTCACAGCAGGAGCCGGGACCCTTGGGGAAGCAGCCCAGGAGGTGGCTGTTTGGGTTCTCACAGCAAGAACCTGGACCCTTGGGGAAGCAGCCTGGGAGGTGGCTGTTTGTGGCTGCTGCTGAGGTTGGGGCCCATCTGATAGGGAAATACCGCAGGGCTGGAAAGTAACGAGCAGGTTGGCTATCGCTGTTAAATGTTCCTATTACCCAGGCTATTTTGAATGTATTATTTAAATAGAGGCTGCAGGCATGACCTGGGTGTGCAGTGCTGTGTGCAGCACGTAGGGGAGCGCTCAGAACCTGCTCAGGGCTGCCCGCCCCCAGCACCCAGCTCAGCCCGGCCCGGGGGGCCCGTGAAGCGAGACCTTGGCCGTGCCAGCTCTGGAGTGAGTTGGATGTTAGTGCTACAGTATCCAGCCCTGGGCTGCTGGAAGGGGGAAGCAGAGGGCACGTCCCCGGCGCTGTGGGCGCTGTGTGCCAGGCAGAGCTGTGGGGTGCCCACGGGGCAGGATGCAGCGGGGAGATGCTGAAGTGTGAGCGGCTGTGGAGTGTGTGGAGCTGCCTGTCGAGTCCTCACAGGGGGATTTTCTGTTTGGTTTATTTTTCTATTCTCAGTCATAACCTTTGAGATCTCACCCTGTCATTGCATTTATGTTGGTGTTTTGTTGATTTATTTTGTTCCATTTTCTCCCAGGCCCCCATGTCTTCCCCCTAAGCCACAGAAAATGAGGAGACCTAGGCCTCTCTCAGTCTATAATCATAAACTCTTTAACGGCAATATGGAAACCTTCATTAAGGTACTCACTGGTGACAGTAAGAGTTTATGAACACTGTGAATGTAATGGTGGCTTTCCTGTCCTCACTGCTGCCTGCTTTCTTCCTGCACGGGGTCTCTCCGGGCCGCCCTGCACCCAGCTGATGTGGCCAGCGTGCCCTTTGCCTCCGTGACGATTTCTCTCTGTAGCTCCCTCGCCCCTCGTGTGTTCCTCACCATCCCCAGCCCATGGCTGCCTGTGTGCCCTGGCACTGAGGACTGGTGGCCATCGGCTGCTCTGGCCAGCTGGGCGGCACAAGGGGCTCTTGGCTGAGTGTTGCCATCGTCCAGCGCAGCAGCTTCCACCCATACTGGGAAGGGAGGTCAGACAGCAGGGACAGCCCACCCGGCACCCCAAAGCATCGGCAGAGCCCCCCACCTTCCCTTGCTCCACACCTGTTTGGTGGTTGTCTTCCTCCTTGTCTTAGGAAGATAAAATGAATCCTCAGCTCCCAGCAAGTGTCTCCCAGCTGTAAGGACAGGCAGCCTTGGACTGAAATACCACGCGTGCGGGTGGCTGCGTGGGTGGGAAGACAGGCTGTCCTCAGCCTCTGGGAACAGAATTTCCTGGTGATAACCCATCTCCATGCCGGCTGCTGGGAGGTGGCTGATGCCCTCCCTGCGGCTCGGTGCTCGCTGGGGGTCTGGAGGCCTCTTCCCACAGCACGCTGCGGAGGGGTTATCTGTGGGGACAGCAGGCATGGGCCGTGTCAGTGTGGAGCCACGGGAGACCCGTACCTCTGAACGCTGCAGCTGGCACACTGGCTGTGGCCTGTGCCCGGCCAGGACCAGGGGCCCAGCCAGGACCAGGGGTCTGGCCTCCAGCACCAGGGCAGAGCGATTCCTAAGCGGCTGCTGGGTGCTCTCCTCCAGACCCTCACTGGTAACATGCACTGTGTGGCTGCCTAAGCGTTGGCTCACTGGAGCTGGGGTGACCTCAGATGAACTCAGTTGGTAGCAGTGCGGTCCTGGGGGCCCTGCTCATCCCAGGAAATCACCCAGAAGGAGGGATTTCAGAAGAAGGGAGATGTGGATGGGGGATTTGTCCCAAAGGACATCTCCAGCATCCTAGCTGCTGCTCCTCCGAGATCCAGCACTTTGCCCCTGCCTGGCAGCTGGAAGGATTTCCAGAGGGAGCGATGCTGTTCCGAGTGTGCAGAGTGTTTAATCCTGCCCTGGAGAAAGCTCCAGTGAGCATGCCATAGGAAGCACTCGTGGCAGGCTGTGGGATTACGGAACCCAGTAGGCATTGTCCAGCTCCAGCTCATTCTCTTGGGCTGAGGAGTTCATGAGCAGTGCACAGTCATGGGTCATCGACAGGCCTGGCTGGCAGAGCTTAAACACTGGTGATTATTCCTTGCTTAAACTGATGTTCACACAAGTAATGCTCGTTAAAGTCCAGCCTCTTAGAGCTCAGGAGGAGGAATTACCCACAGTGGGAGCCTGCCCGAGCAGAGGGCTGTCCTGTGCCTGCAGAGGCTCCTGGGGGCACGGTCCTTGGGGCTGGGGGCTCCCCTGGGAAGCGTAGGGCCTGGCAGGGCTCAGGGCTGCAGACTGCTCCCTGGTGCCCCCCGCGTCTCCCCTGGCGCCCCGGGCAGGGGCTGGCATTGGCCTTGGCTCCCGTGAGTGCCACAGATTCAGGGAGGGAAGAAATCCGAGAGGCTCTTTCTGCAGGTCCCAAGGCTCGGGTGCAGCGTGCGGACGGGGCTGGGGAGGGAGGGGGACAGCCTGAAGGCTTGGACCTCGCTAAGCTGCCATTGCATTTGAGCGTTCATGGCCTCCCAAAGAGATGCTTACCTCTAACTGAACTTACCCTTGCTTAATCTTCTCTTTTTTCCCTGCTCTGCTGCTTTTTTGTGTTCTCAGAGGAAGGAGGAATGCGCGGACGAGGAACCAGGTATTTACTGGAGTGCATCAGCCAGAGATGCAACTGTTCTGGAAAATCAACCAAAGGCCTGAGGAAAACAAATGCCCGTTTAGGCAGTCAGGCATGGCTTGCATCCCCTGTGAGCTCCTCTCCTGGAGAGAAGCTGCAGCAAAACAAAAGCCAGAGCTCATCACAGGTTCAGAAGAGGCAGTTAATTTAATACACTGTGGTGTTTGGGTTTTTTTTAAGTGTCTCTTGACAACAGCTCTTTCTTTAGGTGGAAATCTTGTTGTAAGCTCTCTTACTGGAAGCTTATTTCATCAGACAGGTATAGCACAAGGCCCAGCATTACCCCTAGGAAATGGAATAGCTGTGATCCCGCTGCATCAGTCCCTTCTCAGCTCTCAGCCAGTGAGCAGCAGTCTTTCACACACTCCAGCAAAAGCTGTTTTGTGCATCATTCTTGTGCACATAGTATCCTCAGCACTTGTTGCTGGCTTGACGTGTGTAACACTTCCTTTTCCTGCCTGTCCTCTTACTAATCTCCACGCCCTGATTTCCAGAGCTCTGGTTTTGCAACCTTTAGTGCATTGCCTGTGCTTTGCTACTGCTAAACCAGTGATTTTGAATTGTCTCTTTGCTTTTGTGAAGGATTCAGGCCAGGCTATTCCGCTGGTGGTGGAAAGCTGCATCCGGTACATCAATCTGTACGGTAAGTTGGTGACGGCAGCGCAGCCTCTGCAGAGGAGATGAGGTACGTGCAGGTAGCAGCGGGGTACAGCAGAGGTGCCCGTGGCCCTGCCTGGGTTATAGCACAGTCAGAGCCACTGTAACTGTCCCACTGCGCGACTGGCAGATGTTCAGGCCTCGTTAGCTCAGGTTAAGCGGTGTGCTCAGGCCCCAGGCTGAGGGGAGATGTTCAGAGCTTTGAGCTGGGGGGCCTTGGTTGGGGAACAGGAGCAGAAAGGCATCATGGCAGCTGACCCTTCGTGCTCCATGCCCTCCTGGGTGCATCCACTCCTAGTTGTGCTGTTCTGGGTCAGAGAGCACGGTGTAAGGGTGTTACAGGTCTTTTCTAAAGCCTCCTTCTTTTCCAGGCCTCCAGCAGCAGGGCATTTTCAGAGTCCCCGGCTCCCAGGTAGAAGTCAACGACATCAAGAACTCGTTTGAGAGAGGTGTGTTGCCTGGGTGTGCAGGAGCAGACAGGATGTGTGGCTGAGCAGGGAGCAGTGACAGGAGCTCGTGTGTGCTGGGTGCATCGGACATCGTGTATGGGGACGGGCCCAGGGGAACGGCCTTCAGCTGCAGGAGGGGGATGGAGAGGGGCTGGGAGGCAGAAATCCTTCCTGGGGAGGGGGAGGCCCTGGCACAGGGTGCCCAGAGAAGCTGGGGCTGCCCAGGGATCCCTGGCAGGGCTCAAGGCCGGGTTGGATGGGGCTTGGGGGGCAGTGGGCTGGGGGGGTCCCTGCCCGTGGCAGGGGGCACTGGGGACGCCCTGTAGCAGAACTGTGTGGGATCTCCCCTCGCTGCCCAGGTTCCAGAAACACACAGGGGTTTCAGAGCTGGGGGAGAGTTGGGTGCTGCCCCGAGTCAGGGAGAAAGACTTGCTTTGCTAGCCCCACTTGACACTAATGCTGGACACAAACACTCTGCCCTGGGCAGGTGAAGATCCCCTTGCTGATGACCAGAACGAACGTGACATCAATTCCGTGGCTGGAGTCTTGAAGCTGTATTTCCGAGGACTGGAAAACCCCCTCTTTCCTAAGGAAAGGTTTCAAGATTTGATATCTACTATAAGTAAGTAATGTGGCAGCTCTTCTCAGGGAATGGGGTGGGACAGGAGGAGCAGTAAAGGGGGGCAGGTACACCCGAGTTTTGCCAGCAGCAGCTCGGGCTGTAAGGGGGCTGCGGGGCTGCAATGGGCGCTGTTAGAGCAGTAAGAGTGTGTGCTGGCAGCGCTGGGAGGAGGGGAGAGGTGAGACCTCTTGCTGTGGCTCCTTTATCATCTTCCTGGCAGCATGAGGGGCAGCAGAAAGTCATCTCCAAGCCTGGGCCGGGGACCTGCACAGGCAGCAAGCCTGTACTCACACTTGGGGGCTACGGGGGGTGATGAGTTGCTTGAACAGGGTGGGCTGCTTCCTGCCCACGCAGACCTCTGTGCAGGTGAGGCCTGTCCTGTGCCTGCCCTCTGCCCCCCAGCCACAACTCCTAGGGCACAGCGGGGTTCTGCTGCTGTGGCTCGGTCTCCTCTGCTGCCACAGTGAAGGCCACCAACTCCTTGGAACACTAACTGCTTGGGAAGCTGCTCCGACCCTTGGGCCTGCAGACTGGGTGTCAGCCACACGCCATCAGCTGCCCTGGGGCTGCATCTCCTGCCCCAAAGCCAACCAGAAGGTGCTTTGGGATGTGAGCAGAGAGATGCTGAGGGGTTTTAATTGTGAGGAGCTGGGATTGATGGCAGAGAGAGCCTGTTTGCTTCTTGTTCTGTCCTGAACTCTTCCACCTCCACTTGTTCCTCCATAGCCAAAGAAACTGAGATCCCAGCTGGGGTTTATTTCTCCCAGTACCTTCCAGTGGAGACACTGATTTATTGGCAAGTTGTGGAAACAGCTCCCCTGGGGAAAGGCTGAAGGCAGAATGAATTCAGCCTTTTGGAGATGATGGAGGAGGGTGTTGCAGCTTTGGCTGCGGGATGACCTCCTTTCACAGGAGAGGCGTCAGGGTGGCTGGGGGTTCAGGTGTGTGTTCCTGGTGTGTGTGTAGCTTCAGGGGACACTGGTGAGCACGTGCAGCAGTCCTTCCTTTGGCTTCCACTGCTCAGGGCTCCTCCCCACTTAATGTGTGTGACTGCTGGAGGTTTAGCCATGTCAGGAAAGCCAGATGGTATCTGGAGGGGAATGATGCAGAGATGGGCTTGTTCCACAGGGGGAGGAACATGGTTTTATTTCTCAGGAGCAGTTGGTTTCTGCAGCAGCTGTAGGAGATTCACCGCTGCCTCTCAGTTCTGATGTGCAGGACAGTGCTGTACACCTGCAACACAGCAAACACTGGTGCAGTTTCTGCACTGGTTTTCTGCCTGAACAGGGGTTTTTAGCCTGGCTGGGGGCTTGCAGCCCACAGAGTGGGAAGCCTGGGCACACACAGCCCCCAGGGAAGGGGATGGGTCCCCTCGGTGCCAGGAAACGTGCCTGCTGCTTGGGGATGTGCTGTGTGCTGGCAGATAGGCTCGTGCTTTGGAGCCATCCCTAATTCATGCCAGTTTGCACAGTTTATGAAGCTTTTGGAGGCTTTTTGTTGCAAAGATCAGCTGTTCATTTTCTGGATGGTAGTTTCTTCACTATTTATTTCTGTCTCATTTAGCCAGAAACTTCCTTTTCCTCATCTTTCCTTCCTTCTCCTCATCTTTCCTTCCTTCTCCTCATCTTTCCTTCCTTCTCCTCATCTTTCCTTCCTTCTCCTCATCTTTCCTTCCTTCTCCTCATCTTTCCTTCCTTCTCCTCATCTTTCCTTCCTTCTCCTCATCTTTCCTTCCTTCTCCTCATCTTTCCTTCCTTCTCCTCATCTTTCCTTCCTTCTCCTCATCTTTCCTTCCTTTTCCTCATCTTTCCTTCCTTTTCCTCATCTTTCCTTCCTTTTCCTCATCTTTCCTTCCTTTTCCTCATCTTTCCTTCCTTTTCCTGCGGCTGTTGCTACCTGTCCCTCAAGGATGGATTTTAAATGCACTAAAACGCCCTGTTCCCATGAAAAGGCGACCTCAGGTGCACCCGACTGCCAGCCACACCTTTCAGTGCCTCTGGTGCCGTGCTGTGTGGTCTCAGAAGGTGTAAAGATCTGCTTTCTCTCCCTGTGCTCCAGAGATCGAGAACCACGCCGAGAGAGTGCACCAGATCCAGCAGATCATCATCACACTGCCTCGGGCTGTCATCGTTGTCATGCGATACCTGTTTGCTTTCCTCAATCAGTGAGTCTTCCTCTTGCACCAAGTTCCTCCCTGACCCCCTTTCTTCCCGGGCCTCCCCGTCTTTGTGGCACAGCCCTTTTTGGCATTGCCATGGAGAGTTGCACTGGGGTCCCTGCCCAGCCTTGCCGTGCTGTGGCTGTGTGTTGGGAAGGTGTGCAGCTCGGATGGGTGATCTTTTGGGTGGTGGGGCTTTGCTGGTGGGACACTCTAGTGAGTGGATGGGAGGAGCCAGCACTGCAGCTCCCAAACGCCTGTGCTTGCAGCTTGTCACAGTACAGCGACGAGAACATGATGGATCCCTACAACCTGGCCATCTGCTTCGGGCCCACTCTGATGCACATCCCAGACGGGCAGGATCCGGTGTCCTGCCAAGCCCATGTCAATGAGGTCATCAAAACCATCATCATTAACCACGAGGGCATCTTCCCCAGCCACAGAGAGCTGGAAGGACCCGTCTACGAGAAGTGCATGACTGGAGGGGAGGAGTACTGGTAAGGAGCAGGCACGGCACTGCAGCCACATCCCTCCTTGGGGCTGGCCCCTGGCACGGGGCAGAGCTTTGACCTGAGTCCAGGTAGGCAGAGAATTGCCGCCAGCTCCCACGAGTGCAGGGGGAGGGCTGTTGGGAGCAGATCCCTGAGGGGGGTGTGAGGAGGTTCAGGCTTAACATTCAGGGCCGCTGAGGCAGGCTGAGCACAGTGCCAGCCTGACTTTGCCCCTGTGCAGCAGGACGTGCCCTTGGCGTTACCCCTGCTGAGCTGTCTGCATTAGGTGTGCAGGGCTGTGTATCTGGTGTGCTCGTGCTCTTTTACACTGGGTAAGAGTCTTGCTCCACACCAGGCTGTCTGTGTGGCTCTGAGTTACAGTGCTGGGAGAGCAGAGGATTCTGCACACCTAAGCAGTTCATCTCCCCTTCCATCCCTCAGCTCTCCAGTGGATTTCAGCCTTGTCAGTCCCAGTATTCCCCAGTCAGCATTATGAGCCTCAGTAACAATTTCAGGAGAGACTTTCCCAGTAGGAATGTGAATGTCTGTGGAAATCCCTGTACCCACAGAGTGACAGGAGTGTGTCCAGAGCAAAACAGGACTTTAGGTCAATGCCAACCGAACTGCTCCTGGGCTGGAATGTTTGAGCATTCCTGTAGCACCATCATACCTTGCTAATTGGGTGACATCCATTAGCCTGAAGTTAACCAGAACCTTCCAGGGCTTTTGCTTGGCCAGTGCTAGAAGACAGATGAGCTTGCATTAGCCGTGGATGGGATCAGCCCTGTGAGCCTGCATCATGTCCCATTGTTCTGGTGCACAGTTTGTCCTCCTTGGTGTGCCCAGCACAGCAAAACCCCATAAACAAACCGTGGCACTGGAGTGTGAGTGATGTGACCTGTTTGTCTGGAGGATGCTGGAATTCTGAACCCACGTTCAGATCCGAGTTTTAACAAACCAGGCTTGATACAGACTTGAACCCATCTCTGTGCAGGGTTTACAGGTTCCTGAGACCCAGCCTTCCCTGCCCCCCACCCTTCCCCATGCAATCAGAGGGTAAATGCTGGAACTCCTGGTGAATGAGTGAATTTAGCTGGGTACCCCTTTGTATTGTTCTGGCAAACAGGAGTAAGATACAGGGGAACAGAAGTGGTGCTCTGGGCCTGAGACGGTGGTGTGATGTCTGCTGTTCTCAGAGCCAGCTCAGAGATCTGCTGTGATGTAAAGTGACCATCTCAGTCCTGTGAACACTAAGCCCATAACTCTGCCAAGTGCCCCTGGGGCCAGGGTTTCCCTCAACAACTTTCTTGGGCTCGGTGCCCTGGGAGCAGCACCCCTCTCTTAGCACGGTGTGTTTTGTTTCAGTGACAGCCCGCACAGCGAGCCGGGCACCATCGATGAAGCTGACCATGACAATGGCACGGAGCCGCACACCAGCGATGATGGTGAGTGCAGCCACGGGCAGCAGACCCTCGGGTCTCTGTTAGCTCTGGGCTCTGGGCTCCTCACCACCAGAAGGACATGGAGGTCCTGGAGCGAGTCCAGAGAAGGGCAGCCAGGCTGGGGAAGGGGCTGGAGGGCAAATCCTCTGAGGAGCAGCTGAGGGAGCTGGGGGTGTTGAGCCTGGAGAAGAGGAGGTTGAGGGGAGACCTTCTCCCCACCTACAACTACCTGAAGGGAGGGTGTAGAGAGGTGGGGATGGTCTCTTCAGCCAGGGGACAGGAGATGGGACAAGGGGCAATGGCATGAAGCTGTGCCAGGGCAGGGTCAGATTGGACGTTAGAAACAAACTTGTTACTGAAAGAGTTGTCAGGGCCTGGCACAGGCTGCCCAGGGAGGGGCTGAGTCACCTCCCTGGATGTGTTAAAAAAAAGGGTGGATGAGATACTTAGGGATCTGGTTTAGTTTAGGATGTGGGCAGGAACACAGCGTGCCAGGCGCTCCCCAGGCACAGGCTGGAGCCCTGCCTGGCACTCCAGTGGGAGACAAGGTTTTTCTGTGCTTAGCAGCCAGTGCACGTGCTGACACTGTTGTGTACAGGGTCTCACATAGGATGTGTGGGTCTGAACCACGGCAGGATACAGGGGTATCTGTGGGGCTGATAGCTGAGCCGTGGAGCTCTCCTGTGAGAGTCAGTTAGCCCCATACAGGATATTTCCAGTATCACCTGTGCTTACCTGAGGCTGTGTGATGGAGAGGACACACTCTGTGGAGTGGCTCAGGGGAACAGGAGGGAAGGGGGAACTTGCCTGGGGGCACCAGCTACTGCGAGCCCTGGGATGTGATGAGAGGAACACAGTGAACACCGGGGTCCTGTGCAGGAGGAGGGGTCTTCCAGCTCATTCCATTAGGCCACCGTCCAGCAGCCGCCTCCTTGGTGGGAACTACCTGTCCCTGTACTCCAGCCAGCTGCTGCCTGGTTTCCCCCATCTCCTGGGGTGATGGAGACCCCAGTACCCGCTCGTTCGGCTCCTGCCGGGCCTGTGGAGCTGCCTGGCTCCAGCGGGTGACACAGGCCGTGTTGTGAGCTGGGACTGGGTGTGAAGCCCTTGCACCAGGTGCCTCACCAGGGTTTGGGAGGCTGGGGAGGCGGCTCAGGCCCAGCAGTGCAGGCAGACAGGGGCTCGTGGAGCGCTGGGCTCAGTTTGGGGTCGGGCTCCTGTGGAAGCTTTGAGGCCCACAGAGGCGAACGTGGCAGTGGGGGTGCTGGTGGAGCTGGGCACGGGGCATGTTCACCCCAGGACACGGTACCCACACAGGAGGAAGCCCTGTGCTTCCCAGAGCCTGGAAGCACTGCCAGCCCAGCCTGGGATGGGTCCTGGAGACCTCACTGGCACTGCTGAGGGCCTGTGAACGTGGCACCCCACAATGCTGTTTAATGGCTGGGCGGGAGGGCACTGGGTAGCCAGAAGCCTCCTCAGCTTCCCTGGTGGCTGCCAATGCCTCAGCTGCATCCTGCCCTGACACAACACCACGGCCTCTGAGGAGGGAGGCAGGGAGGGAGGAGCACTGGCCCAGCTGGTGGGCCCAGCGGGGTGCAAGGGAGGGCGCAGCTGGGCCGGACAGCTCAGGGCCTGTGTTCAGCTACAGACAGGAGCCCACAGGACTAGGAGATGGAGGAGAGCAAGCTGCCATTTAGCTCATTTTATGCCTGGGTGGTCACATTAATAGCTCTGATTGGAGTTTCCGGGTGATTAACTGTGGTGCAAGTGCAAGAGCAGCTTTATTTTGTGAATTTACATATTCCTTATTCCCCTCCTGTCACCCTGTGCACCCTCCCTGCTGGGAAGCTCCATATTTCACCAGGGCTGTGAAACCCTCCTGGTTTCCCCTCAGCCTCCCACACTGGTCCCTCTGAGGCACTCCCAAGCACCCTGTCACCCTACTGGTGCAGACGTGGGGAACATCAGTTCTGCTGAAGTGACCTGTCCTGTCCTGTCCCATCCCTCATGGGGCTGGGCTCTGATTCAGCACCCCTCACACCTTCCTCTGGAGGGTTTTGTCCCTGAGCAGAGCGCTGGGTCGCATCCCGAGGGCTGCGGGTGCCTTTGGTCAGTGAGGAGGCAGTGGGAGCAGGGTTTCCATGGCTTCAGGAGAATGTGATGGAGCTGGAGGAACTGGTGGACTCGCCCTCGCAGTCGCTCTCCTGCCCATCCCCAGGCAGGTTTGAAATCATCACTGAGGTACGGCCAGTGCTGGCCCCCAGAGCGGATGGGGTACGTGGGTGGTGGCAGCCTGCCTGTAGCTGGGGGCTCAGAGGTTCCCGCTGCACTCCTGACCTCCCAAAGCGCTGCTCAGCCCTCTTGAATTCGGGCCCTGAGCTCCCAGTTTGTGAATCCCTGGCTTTGGTAGAGTTTAATTCAGGGAGAAGTGGAGAAGCAGTGGGTAGGGTGCAGGAACCCCCCCAGATGTGTTCCTGGGTGACTTACTCCAGGTGATCCTGCTCTGGCAGGGGTTGGACTGGGTGGGCTTTTGAGGACCCTTCCAACTCCTGACACTCTGTGAAGGTCTGCAGATGTGGGGGTGGTGAGGAGCAGTTGCCTGCCCAGAGCTGCTGTCACTGTTGCTGTGGGGATCCCCAAAGGGGGTTCGTTACTCATCAGTAATTCAGGCCAAACTGTCTCCAGGGTAAGGGCAGGAAGAGAAGGTAAGTGGGGCTTTGGTCACAGTATCTGACACAGCTCAGCAAGATCCCAGTCTGGAGGGTAATGGGGTTCTGTAACCACAGAAACCACTCCCTGGGTGGAAGAGGGGAGCATGGTGCTGGTGCCATATGCACACAGGGGAATCTCAGCTGCTCCCATCTGGTTTGTAGCTCTTGGTGATCGCTGGTGGTTTGTGAGTGTGAGAGATTCCAGGAAGGCTGGAAGAGCAAAAAGAATTGATCAGTCTGAAAATCAGCTGGTTTGTGCTCGGTGCAGGGTGCTCTGGGGAGCTGGGCAGCAGCACTGCTGCTCTGGTGCCTCCTGCCAGGACCTGCAGTGCCCTCGTTGAACCATGGTTCCTCTGTGCTTCTCTCCCTGGCAGAAGTGGAGCAGATTGAAGCCATAGCCAAGTTTGACTACATCGGGCGGTCCCCACGAGAGCTCTCCTTTAAGAAAGGGGCCTCGCTGCTCCTGTACCACCGGGCGTCGGAGGACTGGTGGGAAGGGAGACATAACGGTGTGGACGGCCTCATTCCCCACCAGTACATCGTGGTGCAGGACATGTGAGTAGTGCTTCGCTTTGATCCGGGAGGCTGAAGGCACAGAATGGTGTGAGGTTCATCTTTAGCACCTAGAATAGCTGGTCAGTGCTCCTGGTTCAATGCCTCTGGTGGGAAATCCAGAGCTGTTCCCACTCCAGGTGTGGCTCAGACCCTTCCTAGCTGATAAAGCTGGTGCTAAATACTGCGCCTGAGCCCCATCTGTCTCTGACCCCTCAAAGCAGCGTGGCCCAGGCTGAACACTGGCCTCATCCCTCTGCTCATTGGTGTGGTTTGGTGCCCCCTGGCCCAGAGGCAGGGCCCAGACCCTTGGCAGATGCTGCTTCTGGTACAAGTCCTGTGCTTTTGTTAAGGTGGCAACTGCAGCACAGGGGGTGTGGTGATACTTTTGCCAAGCTCTGGGTACCCTCTGATGCGGTGCCCTTGGTCCAGACCTTTGTTAACACTGTCTGGAGCTGCTGGGCTGTAGCCTCTCTGCTGGGGCAGAGCCCTGTTACTGACCCATCTCCTTCCCTAGGGATGATGCCTTCTCCGACAGCCTCAGCCAGAAGGCAGACAGCGAGGCGAGCAGTGGGCCGCTGCTGGACGATAAAGCCTCCTCCAAGAACGACATCCAGTCTCCAACGGATCACATTGTGGACTACGGCTTCGGGGGAGTGATGGGCAGGTAGGGCACCCCCCGTGAGCACAGGGGCGGTCGCGTGGGGAGTCTGTGGCGTAGGGCAGGACGGAAGGGAAGGTGCCAGCAAGCGCTGCAGTAACGTGAGCGTGGAGGGGGCTCTGTGTGCGTTGCTGACGTGTGAAGGGTCGATGCTGTCCTTTCCTTGGCGCTGGCTAAAATGTCTGTCTTCCCTCTTGCCTTAGTCCTGTGGAGCCGAGAGGCTGGAGCGGGCTCGGTCTGGCCGCTGAGCCCGCGCGTGCCGGGCAGCGCGCAGCCGGCCGCTCGGTGACCTGCTCTTGTGATGGATTCTTTGCAGAGTGAGATTGAGGTCTGACGGTGCAGCTATCCCTCGCCGTCGAAGCGGGGGGGACACCCACAGCCCACCCCGAGGGATGGGTCCTGGCATAGACACTCCTCCTCGAGCAGCAGCCTGCCCTAGCAGCCCCCACAAAATACCTCTTACCAGGGGCAGGATTGAGAGCCCCGAAAAGCGCAGAATGGCGACATTCGGCAGCGCAGGCAGCATCAATTTCCCAGACAGGAAGGCCTTGTCTGATGGGCACCCGCTGAGACCCACCTCTGGATCGACTAGACACAGTAGTCTTGGAGATCAGAAATCTCTAGAAGCAGAAGCGCTGGCTGAGGTAAGAGGGTTGTGAAGGGGCTCTCGGTCCCCGGAGATGGAGAGGCTGAAACTGAAGTCACTGGGGTAGCGCTGCAGAGCCCCGTCCCTGGCAGCACACGTCCCCAGTTACAGTGCTCTGGCTGCTGTGGCAGCTTAAAGAGAAAACCAGCAGCCAACAGCCTCCCGCTTCTCCAGTGCATCAGCCAGTCTGACAGGAGATGCTGCCTCCTGGCACAAACCTGCTGCCTTGAACCAGGGCAGAAACATTGGATCCAGCACCGAAATGTGCTTGCAGCGCTGGCTCCCACAGGGAGGGAGCACGGTACCATCCTCTGATGCTCTGTGAGGAGCTTAGCAGGAGAGAACAGGATTTACCAAATCAGAACCTGACTGATGCTCAGTGTTCGGAGAGAAGCACTTCAGGTTGTTCCTGGCTGTTGTAGGTAGGAGCTCCAGGGGTTAGAAGTCAGCCTGACCACAGCGTGACGCCGCCAGCCCTGCGATGTCACTGCACTAGGCCATCGGTTCCAGGTGCTGACAAATCCCTGTCCCCTCCAGCATGGCCGGCAGGTCTCTGCTCCCTGCCAGGCTCCAGTCAGGTTACAACAAACCTCTTAACACCCTGGAGAGTGGCCCTGCCAAGGAGCAAGCTGCAGAATTCTTCAGCCCCCCTAGTTGAGGCACAGTCCCCACAGACCTGCCAGGGAAGCCGCAGGTTGGGCTGTTCCCAGGCCTGGGGGCCGGGAGCGCTGCAGATGGGCTGTTCAGCATTCCTGTGACACTGTTCCATGCCACCCCTGTGGGAGCAGCAGCTGTGGGACAGTCAGTGACGCCCAGGCAGAGGGGAGCCCACTGCCCACCGCCTGGCAGCAGCTCGTGTCCCGCAGGGTCTGGCAGGCTGTTGTGTGTCCGATCCGCTGCTTTCGGGGGGATAATTAACGATGATTGCAGAGAGGCAGAATTCTCACTGTCCTGTTTGCTTTTCCACCAGCCACGCTCCTCGCTCCTTGCTCTGCAGCACGCTACCCAGCTTCTCTGTCCAGCCAGAGCTTGTGTCTGGGGTGATCAGGTCGCAGAGTTGCGGTCGTAGCGCAGCGCGGGCCCTGCACATGGCTCGAGCTGGGACCGCAGCACACAGCAAGTCCCGGGCTCGGCTGATGGGCAGCAGCGTGGCAGTTGCCACGGGGCCTGGGGCTGCGGTCCTGGGCTGCAGCGCAGGGCCCTGGGGAACTGGGGCCTCCAGGCAGACGGGTGAATGCTGAGCACAGGGCATGACATGCTCAGTTTTCTTGGCTTTTGGGCCTGGGGTTGTGTTTTTAAACCTTAGGGAAGGTTCTTGCTGAGCTGGTGCAAATACACACTCGCCCTGGCCTTGGGAGTCCCGGGGCTTAGCTCAGGGAGGGTATTTCCACTCACCATCTGAGCAGTTTAATAGCATTAATTGGAGCTGGCTCGATAATTAGTTCCCTTCTGCTGATCTCTGAACATGACCTGAGGCCCACCTAGCATTGTGTGGGCGTTAGTTACCGCGAGGACAGCGAGGAGGGGTAACTAGAGCTGCTGTTTGGGCTGGCTCAGTCTCTCTTCAGATGGGCTCCTTCCCAGCCAGTGGCCATAGCGCCGGTCAGGCGGGTTTAAGGCCCAAGCTTGGGCCTCTGTCTCTGAAGGGGATGGTGAGACTACGGCTGTGAGCAGGGCAGCTGCTTCCTCTCATGGGGCACTTCTGGGCTGGGCTCCTGTTCTGGAGGCTCTCCTGGATGGGCCCATGGAGGCCGTGCCCAGGAGACCAGAGCTGAGGCGGGTGGGCAGTGAGGGGCCGGGGCCGGGCCCAGCTCGGCTGCCTCCCTGGCTGCTGCCGTGCTGCTCCCCCCGAGTACGGCCCCGGCGTCAGCAGAGGCCCCGCACACCTGAGGGAGGCAGCAGGGCGGCTGCTGCTGGGGACACCAGGCTCAGCTGGGGCAGGATGTGAGGGTGCCCTGTCTCTCCAGGGCTGTGGGCACTCGGGGTGCCCAGCCTTTGCTCCCTTCGGAGCTGGTGACCGAGCTCCCCTTGACTTGGGAGGTGCAGGGTGCCCTTGCGTGGCCCAGGTTTGAGCTTTTCATCTCCTCGAGCTCCTGCTTCACCTCGAGGCCCCACCTTAGGTCAGAGACCCCCACACACCCATACCCATGCAGGGCAGGGGGCGTCTCCACAGGTGGGTACAGGGGAGAGGGGCGATGCTGTGGCGTGTTGCTGACGTCCCTTTGTCTGTGGCGTTCACAGGACATCGAGAAGACCATGAGCACGGCGCTGAACGAGCTGCGGGAGCTGGAGCGGCAGAACACGGCCAAGCAGGCCCCCGACGTGGTGCTGGACACGCTGGAGCCCATGAAGAACCCCCCGATGGGCGCCGCCAACTCGGAGCCCGCCAGCCCCCTCCACACCATCCTGATCCGGGACCCGGACGCTGCCATGCGCCGCAGCAGCAGCTCCACCTCGGAGATGCTGACCACCTTCAAGCCGGCGCTCTCGGCCCGGCTGGCCGGGGCTCAGCTGCGGCCCCCGCCCATGCGGCCGGTGCGGCCGGTGGTGCAGCACCGCTCCAGCAGCAGCAGCAGCTCGGGGGTGGGCAGCCCCGCCGTCACCCCCACCGAGAAGCTCTTCCCCAGTGGCTCGGCGGATAAATCGGGCACCATGTAGGCTGGGACCGTGGCGGGAGAGCCAGCGCCCGCGCGGCGGAGCGGGGCCGCGGCGCGGGGAGTCAGAGCCCTGCGGATCAGACGCTCTCCAGGAGGGGAACAGTGTGGGGCCTGGGCCTGGTGGTTGTACCGACGCCTGTGTGTACGTACGGCTGTGCACACGCACACCCCATCCATGTGGAAACCCTTCCCAAGCTCACAGCCCTGCGCAGGAGGCGGCAGCTCGGCTCTGGAGGGCACGTGCTCTGTGTAGAAGTGAACAGTCAAAAGAAGCGCACGCGGCTCAGTGACTTTCTCAGAAGTAGATTTACCTCAGAAACTGGCTCTGCAATGTCCTCCAGAGACGTGGGGGTGAGGTGGGGTTTCTCCAGGCTGTACCTCCCCAGGAGGTACGGAGCAGCTGTGTGCCAGCAATGCGGGGCCGATCCTGGAACTGATCATCTGCATCTCTGGGCACTGGTAACACACGGGGGGTGGGAGGGTTGGGGAGCACAGAGCAGGGGTGTTTGCCTTTGGAGAAGGGCTGGGATTCACTGCTGACAGCGTGTTGGGCTGGCTTTTGAAGCTGAACCCTGAGATGCCGTGGTGCCCTGATGTGCTGGTGGGACCAGGGATGGACGGTGAGGTGGCTCCATGGGCTTCGGGAAGGACGCCGGTGCTGCAGCAGGCACAGCCCTGCCCGCACCGTGAGGCCACAGCTCTGCCTCTCCCGAGGAGCTGGGAATGGACAAGGACCAAGGATGAGCCCGTGAGCACAGAGTAGCTGGCACAGTTATTGGAGATGCTTCATTTCCTTCTCCCCACACTTTTTCCTTCAAAAAACCCAAACCCTGGTGGTGCCTGGCCAGAGGGGACCAAGCAGGCGAGGAGCTGGTGGCGACGTCCCTGTGTGGGGAATTGCTCAGCAGAACACAGGGGGCTGGATTCAGATCACATCTTCCTGCATGAAAAGCATGAGCCATATTTGACCGTGTCAGATGCGGAGCCCGTCTGATGGGGTGACACTTTGCACTTTGTACTGTCCTGTGTGAGGCAGCGGCTGCAGTTCCTGCAGAGGGATCTGGGATTGTTTTGCCTCTGAACGTTTGACCCAGAGACTGAGATCCGCAGAACGAGCTGGGGCTGCACGGTACCTTGTCTGGCAGTCGGGTCTCTCCTGCAGCCGCTGAACTCAAGACACTCTCTGCTTCTCCTGCAGTTTCTCTCCTTCCTGTACAGATCTCCAGGCGCTGCCCCGCGCTTCCATTCAGCCCCTTCCACTCGATCACGTACAGCCCCAGCAGAAGGGGCTGCGCTGAGGCTGCACTGATGGTCCTACACGTTCATCCTTCCCTGCTGCACTCCGATTCCTGTCCTGTCTGTCCCGGGCAGAGACACTCGCAAGCCCCCCGCCTCCTCCCGCAGTCACCTGCCCCTGCACAGGGGTTTGGGTTTTCTCTTGTCCCCCTTCATCTTCCTCTTGCCTCTGGCACCGCCGCGGCCCCCAGCTCACCCCTGGCTGGAGCAGCCCGACTCCCAGAGGTGCCTGCTGGGGGGCTGAGCCCCCCGGTCCCACCGCAGCCCCCTGCCCCACGCGAGGCAGCGCGTAGCTCGGCGCTGGGCTCCAGCCCGGCGCTCGTTCCCGTGCCCAGCGCACAAGCATGTCCCCCCTGCACCCCGCTCCCGCGCCGCCCTCTGTAGATACTGTGTACTCGCTGAAACGCTGGGAGTAACTGTTACTGTGTAAACTGTACAGAAGTAGCCTGGGAGTAGATGGAAGCAAATGCCACTCACCAAATCTTTGCACTTAGTAGGTAGCTCAATGTAAAAATAAACCCCAATAATAATAACAACAATAAACAAGGAAATAACCAGCTGCCCGTCCGTGTCCAGTGGGGAGGAGTCGTGCCTGTGCTGACCCGGCCTCCTTCCTCCCTGCGGCGCCGTGAGGGAAGGGCTGTGTTCGTACCGTCTGTGAGCACTGCTGAGTGTGTAACTACCCCTCCTGGTTCCTACCGAGGCTTATTGTCCTGCGGGCTGTGTCCCTGTCCCCCCAGCCCCGGGATCCGTGTGTCCCTCTGCCTGTGGCAGCAGATGTTCTGGCAGTCTGTCTGTCTGGGTGCTGGGGGGCAGCAGCCCGTGGGGCACGGGGCCACCCACGCCATGCCAGGGATTCGGGGTTTCCATTTCGTTCCTGGAGAACATCAGCTTTGCTGCCCTCTGGGTTTTTCTGTGCTCTCAGAGATGACTCGAGGCTGAACCCACATCAGGCTGGGGGTTGCTTTCTCCCTCTCCCTTCGAAGATGCAGTACAAGACCCAGTGTCTTTCTATTAAATTATTGCCTTTTGGTTTCCTTTGGTTTGTTGTGAGTCTTTAATGCAATTCTTTGGGGTTTTTTTTAATCTTTAAGTGCCTTTTTGAGCACCAGAACAAACGCTTGGGAGTCCCTGTCCAAGGAGCTGTACACACTGGTTTCCTTTGCACAGTTGGTCGTGTGGGGGGGGGGTTGCTTTTCAAGTCCCTCTGTTTTTCTTCTTTTTTTTCTTTTTTTAAAGAAAAAGTTGCTTTGTTGAAGAATAAATTGCCCCTTGTCATATGGTACTCGAGCTGTAGTGACAACTACTGTCAGGTGAAGGGAAGAGATGTGTTTCTGTGAGGTGAGGCACAGGCCTGAGCCACGGGTGTCACAGGAGTGTTGGAACTGGAACCTGCCCGTGCTTCCCCAGCAGCTTTGCCCAGACCCTCGGTACCTCCCCAAGGAGTGAAGCCTGTGGGCTCCAGAGAACTCCTGGAGCCTTCAGCATCGAACGGGCCAAGGTGCTGGGTGAGTGGGTGGTGGGAGCTCTCTGCCCATGGGATGAGGGTCCTCAGGGCCCAACACAGCCAAGAGCATCTTCCTGGAGCAGCTCTGCTGTGCAGAGCGAGGGCCAACCTCCGGCTCGGCTCTCGCAGGCCCCGGTCCCCACAGTCCTGCCCTGTCCCCTCCCATCCCGCGGGGTCGTGGCTGCCTGGAGCAGGGGCAGCTTGGTGCTTGCACACCCTCCCAAGGCTCAGCATCACTCGGTGCCGGCCTGAAAGCGGCAGCACCCACGGCAGCCTCTTCCCTGTACAGCCCCTGTGTCATCCCTGGGGTGGGGGGACAGGGCACATCCTTCCCGGGGCCGCAGTTCCCCTGGTAGGTCGTTTCTGTACACCCTGGGCTGTGTCCTCTCACTGGCAGTGCTGTGGCTCTCGTGGGTGGCAGGAGGTGGGCTGAGCCCGCCCCGCTCCCGAGGGGCTGGGCTGTGCCTGGCAGGGATGGGGTCGGTTACGCCGGGGAAGCTGTGGGAACCTGCTGCTGCCCCTCGTAAGGGTCGTGCTCTGGTGGTGTCCCCGTACCGCACGGTGAGATGCCATCCAGCTAGAGGCCTGAGCGGGGCCTCTGTCCCGTGTGCTGGTGATGCTGGTGGATGAAGCCACTGGCTGAGTGTGGACTCCTCCTGTTGAATAAAACCCGCTTTTCTCAGAGGTGCCAGCTGTGCTTTCAGATGTGCTGCTGCCAGGAACCGTGCGGGATGGGGCCCAGCCTGTGCCCTGCCTGCAGCTCCCCTGTGCCCTGCCTGCACCCTGCCTGCACCCCAGCTTGGAGGAGGTGACACAGAGCTCGGCCAGAGCCCACACACCTTCCCCACCGAGCGCACAGATGGGCTCTTCCCCCTCAGCCCTGGGCATATGGTGGAGATACACAGGGAGAGGGATGGAGGCCTGTAAAACCCCCAAACCCCTCCAAGGGGGGGGTTCCCCATTTCCATCAGTGGGGGGGGACCTGCACTGACCTTCTCCAGACAAGATGTACCCCACGTTTCAGAGTGATAGGTCTTTAATGTAGAACCTATCCAGGTAAAGCCAGCAGGAATGTTTGGGTTTATTTCAAGCTTTGGAAGCTCACAGCACGGAAACCGCGGTGATGAAAGGCTGAGGAAGATGCTGCAGGAGAGCGTTCAGCTCCTCCTGGGTGAGGGCTGGTGGGGAAGGGATGCCCTGTGCTCCCTGGGACCTCATCCCACCTGAGGAGCATTAGATTTGTGTTGCTCTCCAAAAGCAGAGGGCAGCTTTGGTGCTTGATTCTCTTTTCAAAAGCTGATTACACAGATGTTAATTGTCACTGGTGGGGAGGGGGACCAGGACACATCTCCCATCCCTCCAGTCAGTCCCTGCATCAGCCCATTCACACCCACCGGCTCCCCAGAGACCCAGGTCTGCGATGGCTCCTCATTCTCATTCAAAGGGTGCTTTCCCTTGGGGTCACTCCTGTCCCCCTAAGCAGCTCTGCCCCACAGGGGTCTACCTGCTGCCCCCCTGGGCCGGGGGCTCTGTGCCCACTGCCCCTCCCCACAAACAGCCGCTGTCGGCCGCCCTCCACCTGCTCCGTGACAGACAACACATGTCCCCCGCTGTTGCCAGCCCCCGGTGTGGGGAACCCCCAGCCCTGCCTGTGGCACCTGGCACCAGGAAAGGCATCCCTAAAGGCAGCTCAGGAGGGAATCGGGCTGATAGGATACAGCTCTGCCTCGTTACCCCAGGGTGGCCACCTGAGCCTGGTTCTGGCAAAACCTTGGCCTGGAAAGGTTATAAACACGGGGTGGGGAGAGGTGATGCTGGGTGCTGGCAGCAGCATGTTGCCTCTCCAGTCTGAGGGGCTTCGTGCTCCCCTGTCCCTCTGGGAAGCTGCGGGAACCAGACTGAGCTCCTGGGGGGAGCTGCTGTCGCAGGGGGTGTCAGTTTAACGCCTGGGGGGCTGCAGCCCAGCGAGGAGCACCCACAGACCAGCGGCTGCTCCTTTGGGTGCGCCGGACCGGAGGCAGCCTGGGCCCGGCTGCCGCTATCCCGGGTGAGCTGGCGCTGCCATGGGCCCGTCCCGGGGAAGGGGGACGGGATGCCGAGTGCCAGGCCGTCCCGCGCTGGGGTGCGAAGGTCTGGGAGAGGGGAGGGAGGCGCTCTGTGAGCTGTGTGGGGTCTGCAGGGGCCGGGCGCTGCTGGCTGCGCCTCAGCCCGCTCCCACTGCCGTCACCGTGGGGCCGGGCGGCAGCTTGTACCCCGGGGGCGTCCCACGGCCGGGCTCGGGGAGCAGCGGGGCGGGGGCCGATGCTGCGCCCTGGGGACGGGGAGGGACCTGGGTCCCCGCCGCTTCCCGGGGCCTCCGGGCGCCCGGCCCGGCCCTGGGCGGCGGCGGCTCCGGCTGCGAGCGGGGCCGGGCCGCGTCCCGCCGCCAGGTGGCGCCAGACACCCACCCGCCATGGGGGATCCTGCGGGGGCGCAGCCGCCTCCCGGCGGGTCTGGGGTCTGGCAGCCGGGTGCCGCCCCCGGGCCCAGGTCCGCGGCCCCTTCAGCGGTGCCGGGCGCTGCCTGGGGGCCGGGCGCTGCGGCGGGGCCGCCGTGCCGGGGCCGTGTGCCTGGGGCTGCCCGGGGAGACCCCCGCGCCCCGTCCCGCACGCGTGGGGCGCCCCTCGCCCCCGCACCGGGCCCCCCGGCCGCCCCTCCCCGCGCGGCTGGAAGCGCAGCCGGGGCCGCTCCTCCCCGGCGGGTCCGGTCACCCGGCCGAAGCCCAGTACAACCATTAACTTGAGTCAGCGATACCCTGAGCGCGTTGCTCAGTCTCCGGGGCCGCCCGGCTGCCGGAGGTGCCGGTGGGTTCGGGGGGACACGGTGCGTGTTCCCCCGTCCCTCGTGTGGGTAACGCCAAGCAGCGCTCGGGGGGACCTGCCTTTCGTGTAGGTGGATCCAGTAACCCAAGGCAGAGGTGGATCCAAGAGCTGTTGGCTGGCTGTGCCTTGAAGATGCTCCTGGGGGCAGGCTGTCGCTCACCGTGCTCGGAGCTAATGAATGGAGAACGGGCATGGAAATGAAATGGCAGCAGAACTCGGAGTGATTAATGCTCCCAGCCTGGGCTCCAAGAGCGGCAAGTGCTTTCAGTCTTGCTGACTGAATTAAATAACCCAAATTAGGAATACTTTTAATTATTTTTTTTCCTGTGTAAAGACATTAAGGTGCTTTTAGCAAATGAGATCAAGAGTTTTCCATCCCTGCTTAAACCAGGCTGAGAACTGAGCAAACAGACTCCAAACCCCAAAGCTGGCTGAAGAATGAGCTGTTGGAGATGATGGAATAGAATGGAAAATATTACAGACCTACCAATGCCTCCAACTCTGCAGGGCTTATCAGCAAGACAGCTCTACACTGGAGTAGCTCAGAGCTGGTGAGAGTGCTGGTGATTTTCATGTTTATTGGATCAGCATCAGTGCCCAAACGGGAGGGGTGTGTGTGTGTGGGGTGTGTGTGCAGCACTGGGTCTCTGACATCAGTGAGCATCTGCTAAGGCTCATTCACTGCTGGCTTGCTGGAGCTCATGTCCCCATGTCAGGGCTGCGCTGGGCTCTCCTGCCTCCTCTCCCCAGCTGCCTGTCAAGCCCTCACTGGCATTTCAGGCTGCCCTGAGGTCAGGCCCAACTCGATCAGCATCGGTTTATTATGAAATGCCCAGAGTGATTTTACTCATTGTCTCTGTCCCAGAGCAGCTCAGGAGAAAGGTTAAATATTGTTCCTGGCTCCTTCAGTGGTGAGCTCCAACAGCTCTTCCAGGGAAGTTTCCATGCTGCTCTGTAAAGCTGCTGAGGTTTTTTCCACTGATTTACATTGGCCTAAACCCAGTGAAGGAGACCAAAAGGAAAGAAGAACGGATTTCAGCTGTGCTTTCCAGGCATGTCTGTGTGAGAGCCCGATGCTCCCAGACCTGTGGCACAGGCGAGCAGTGGCAGAAGGAGCTGACTGCAGTGTTACCTGCCAGCATCACCTCTGGGAGCAACACCCATGTTCCAGCACACAGGCTGGGAACACCTTACTAAGGAAAGGTGGTTAGTGCTTCCCTGCTGCCTTTTGTGCTTGGGAGGCAGCATCCCAAGCGCTGGGTACCACTGGCTGCTCTGATGCTGCTGTGCCAAGAAAACAGCAGTGGGGTGGTGGGACTGTGATTAGACTGGAGGCTTTTTGCCAACAGCTAAAGGCATGGGGGAAAATCTAGCCCCTCTGACCCAGCCTCTGCTGTCTGTTGTCTTTGAATCTCAATGCATGGTCAAAAAAATCAGAGATGCTGCAGGGGTGACCCAGCACCCCTCACGGATGCTCCCACCCTCTGGCAGATCCTCCCTGGCAGGAGTAGCTGGGACAAGAGCCACGGCCTCAGCTTGTCCATGGTCTGTCTCTCCCACCCGTGGGGCTGGAGCAGGGCCCTCTAGCGCTGGGCTCTGCCCCAGTCTCCTCCACGCCCCACTGCTGGGTATGCATGTGCCTTCCCTGCTGGCCAGTTGTGACTGGTGTAATTGCAGACATTAAGCCATGAACGTTAAGGCCAGGCTCTGAGCAGAAGGTGCTTTGAGCAGAAGGTGCTTTCAGCCTGGTGACTGCTCACTTGGGCTGGTGAGGGCTGTTTCTGTAATGGCTCTCTGAACAGTTCTGGTTCCCCTGTGCAGCAGGGGCAGCCTTCCCATCTCATGGGAGCGAAGGCTGCTAACGCCAGAGCCTAATTAGCAGTGTGTGTCCATCCCATCTGGTTACAGCCACGTGGCCTGGTGGGGCTCAGGGAGCTGTGGGGCTGTGCTGAGGTGAGCAGTGTGCCATCGCCAGCTCCAGGAGGAGCAGGAGCGTGCTGGGAGGTCGCTGAGATACTTGGAGAGCTGGGGGATGGCTGAGCAGGGAGGGAGGGAAAGCCCAGGGGGATCCCTGGACTGTTGGGGCACCTGGCTGCCATCACTCACGTTGGCAGAGCCAGGTCAGGAGGCAGCAGCGCTTCAGCTGTGCCCACTGGCTGTGCTGAGGGCGAGGGAATCCTGCCCTGGGGAGAGGGGGGGCAAGGACACGGTGGCTGCAGATGGCTGTGGCACTGCCAGGCTGGCTGGGTGAGGGCAGCTGGAGCGTGCTGCCTGCCCTGTGCCGCACAGGGGGATCTGCCCAAGGGCTCTGCAGAAACCCTGAGGGAGGGAAAGAGGCTGCAGAGGGCACGTGTGTCTCCAGGGCCCCCCAGCAGCTGGACATGCCCACCATCGATCTGTAAACTGCCACGAAAGAGGACTGGTGGTTTGAATTGGATGCTGTAAACGTGCCCATAAAACATCTGGCTGCACAGTGCCATCTCCTTCATGAAGCACCCACGGTGCAGAGCCCCTCGGGGCAGCCAGCTTCAGTCGGTGCTGTGGAGCCTGGATACCCACCCTGCAGTGCTCCAGCCTGCTGAGCACACAGCTCTCCAGGGGATGGGAACACCCAGCAGAACAGGGTTCCAGGGGCACCCAGCTCTGTCTGTGCTCCTCCCAGGCTGAAGGGCTGGCTGATGTTCGGTCAGGGCAGGACACAGACCCAAACAGCACAGAACCGTTTCCTGACAGCCCCTGCAAGGGAACAAATGAGGGGCATGCACAAAGGCTGATGTTCCCTTCTGCCCCATTAGTTCCAAGTGTAATTACACCCTGCAGAGGCTGTCGGATCGATGGCAGGAGCAGACAGCAGCGTTAGCTTACCCAGCAGAACAGCCCCTCTGTCTCTGCCACGCTAAGGAGCTCGTTCGGTCGATGCCCCCTCTGCCAAGCCGGGGGGGTGGGAAGAACTGAACTATTCAATCACAGGTTAGAGGCTGTAGCACTTACTGAAAAGGCTGGTGAAGGTTGGTCTAATATATTATCTCATTACACAGCTGCCTGTTAATTTCAGGAGGCATTTTGTACACTGCTGGTTTAAAAACCAGCATGTCCATCCACGTTTGAACAACAAATGTCTGCAGAGCCAGAGGCTGTTCTGTTTCATGTGGATCATTCCCTTGGTCTAAGCTGGGCTGTCAGAACTGCTGTTACTGGGGAACGTTCCTGTCTCACTCCTCTCCAGCACAACTGGCTCCTCTGAGATGAGCTCCCACCCACACAGGTCTGACTCCCCTGCTGGGTCCATCCTGGACCTGGCTGCTTGTGCCACCATCCCACTACAGTCCGGGGCTCCTTCCCAGGGGGAATGCACCACATGAGCTCACCTCCTAAGGACAGAGCACCTCAGATTCCCAGTCATGTAAATCCACCTCTGGTTTCCCTAGTTAGCTATTTCTTAGGGTTTGGGGTTTTTTTTGGTTGGGTTGGTTTGTTTGTTTGGGTTTGCCTTTGCTCTCTTTAAGTTACAAAGATTGAGCAGGGTCTCTTATTCTGTGCTGTTCACCACCAGGAGCTGCTCTCAGCTACAACACCTGACAATCAGAGGGCACACAGGCTGGACATTCAGCCCCACAGCCAGCCAGCACACAGGCTGGACGTTCAGCCCCACAGCCAGCCAGCACACAGGCTGGACATTCAGCCCCACAGCCAGCCCCACAGCCAGCCAGCACACAGGCTGGACATTCAGCCCCACAGCCAGCCAGCACACAGGCTGGACATTCAGCCCCACAGCCAGCCAGCACACAGGCTGGACATTCAGCCCCACAGCCAGCCAGCACACAGGCTGGACGTTCAGCCCCACAGCCAGCCAGCACACAGGCTGGACATTCAGCCCCACAGCCAGCCAGCACACAGGCTGGACATTCAGCCCCACAGCCAGCCAGCACACAGGCTGGACGTTCAGCCCCACAGCCAGCCAGCACACAGGCTGGACATTCAGCCCCACAGCCAGCCAGCACACAGGCTGGACATTCAGCCCCACAGCCAGCCAGCACACAGGCTGGACATTCAGCCCCACAGCCAGCCAGCACACAGGCTGGACGTTCAGCCCCACAGCCAGCCAGCACACAGGCTGGACGTTCAGCCCCACAGCCAGCCAGCACACAGGCTGGACAGCCAGCCCCACAGCCAGCCAGCACACAGGCTGGACGTTCAGCCCCACAGCCAGCCAGCACACAGGCTGGACATTCAGCCCCACAGCCAGCCAGCACACAGGCTGGACATTCAGCCCCACAGCCAGCCAGCACACAGGCTGGACATTCAGCCCCACAGCCAGCCAGCACACAGGCTGGACGTTCAGCCCCACAGCCAGCCAGCACACAGGCTGGACGTTCAGCCCCACAGCCAGCCAGCACACAGGCTGGACAGCCAGCCCCACAGCCAGCCAGCACACAGGCTGGACAGCCAGCCCCGTCCTGCCAGTGCCGGTGAGCTGAGCATGCAGTGATGCCCCGTTCAGCCAGGCTCTGGTCTCTGGTCCTGCCAGCTGCTGCGGTCTGAGCAGTGCTTAGCACTGCTGGGTGACTGACAAGGTCTGCTCCAAGTACTCAAACTGCATCCTGAAAAATCCTTGGAGCCAAAGGAACCAAACGTTCACTTTCTCAGCGCCTCCTGCCCCTGCAAAGGATCTCAGAGAAAGCGATTCTGCATAATCTCGTTAGGCTAATGCCCTTGTTTTTAATGAGCCATCTGAGATCGTGCCTTGAAGTAAGTAAGCAAGCTCTGTCTCGAGAGCTCTGGCACAGCCACTAGACACTTGCTAGGAGTTAGATGCTGACAGGGAGCATCGGAATGTCCTGGTTTTCCTGTCTGTGGACATGGAAAACGCTCCCTCTGCTGTAGGAATATTAAGAGGATAAATACAGGGATATTAGCTCAGTACTTCAAATGTTTACATCCTGGTCTTGCAAGGTGCTAGCACGCTGTGGTCTGCACCAGGCCCCAGGAAGGTCATGGAGAAGTGTCTGTGCCCCTTGGGGCCGGGTGAAGGAAGAGCCCAGCACGGCCACGCTTGTGGGAGCTGCATTCTGACCCCACTGCAGGCCACTCCTATCGCTGGGCACCCTGCTGTGCTGTGTGAGAGGACATTCAGCTTTGTAAAATAATACCCTGCTCACAGAGCGAGCGTTTCAGCAGGGTAATTGATACATCCCATTTAAAGGGCTCTCTTCAGCTTCGTGCCCAGCAGTCTGGCTGCACCGTCTGCTGCTAGTCGATGGAAGTTCTTAAAAGACAATCTGGGTAATAGTGACTATTATTAGAAGATTAAGGCAGCAAATGGAGTACACGCCAGAGAGACTTTTAATCCCAGCTTTACGTACTTCTTTCCACACAAAGCTCGAGCAGCAGACCTTTTAAGAAGCGGTGGTAGTGTGCTTCAGGAGAGGGGTCTGAAACCCCACTGCAGCTCTCAGCTGACTCCTCCTGCCGACTCCTCCTGCCTCCGATGCTGTAGATCAAATACCACCCAAAATGAGATGAGCAGCACGTCCCTCTCATGCTTGGTCACCCTGCACTTGCTCCTGGGAGCTTTCCTGCCTGTCCCACCGGGACAGGCTCGCTGAGACAGGCTGCACAGGGCATCTGATGGAGGGGGGAACAATGCAATTTCTTTCAGTTCTGCCATCCTCAAAGGTCTGAGTCAGAGGGAAACAGGCTGCAAACAGATTCCCAAAGGGAAGAAAAAGTGCTGAGTGCCCCCAGTCACTAATGTAATACAAGTCATGGCTAGGTGACGTTTTACTTGAAGCATAAAGCTGGGTAGAAATGTCTCACTGGGCACTGAAAATACACCCCTCTACCTCTGGCAGTGATGCTACTTAACCTCCCCACCATGTGTGAGCCCTTGGGACCTGCTAAATGACAATGGTGACATGTATTGATGTATGTATGGATCTGTATGTATGGATCTGCAGCTCATGACCTCAACTGCTCACAAAACCCTGCGAGTAGAAACGAGATGAAACATAAAGCGCTGGTGTGCTCAGGTTAGTTTTTAGTTAAAACTATGTACTACACAAAGCTGATGGCAGTGGGTGTGCTAGTGATGGCCTGAGTCACCTCTGACACCTAACACTGAGCTCACCCCGCAGCGCTAAGCCTTCCCACACACCGTGACCTACCCAAAGGCACTCCCAGGCTGTGGCTGCGGTCTTGCTCCAGGCTCCTGACTGATGCCATGGATTCGGCTCGGCCCAGGAAAGAGTGAGTGAAGCTCTTGGGAGCAGTGCTGGGCCGCAGCTCCAGCCCTGGGCCAAACCCAGTCGTGGTTAACGGGCGCTGGGCTCTGCACGGGCTGAGCTGCGCTGCTCCTGTTTGGGTTGGCACGGTGGGCACCGGGTTCAGGGCATTGACAGGGACTGTGCACAGCCCCATCTCAGAGTTAGGACTGCACGGTGGGAGGGGTTTTGTTCTAGATTTCCCAACATCAGCCTATATTTAGTGGTGCAGGAGTCAATCCGTGCCCGCCCGCTTTAGCGCAGGGGCAGTGCTGGGTCGCTGTGAGGTGCTTGTGAACAGTCTCACTCCTGCTGCCCGGGCTCTTCTCTTTAGTTGGGAGTGACATGCTGGGGAACTTTCCACTGCTCTAAATGCTAAGGAATCTCTGAAAATATTTAGTAAGAATTAATTCAAAATGTTGTGTGGTTTGGGTTTGGGTTTTCTGGGTGTTTTTCAGTACAGTGTGTTCCTCTGCAGCCTTTCATCCCGTCCACAGGCTGTGCCCCAGAGGTTTGTTTCCATGGTGCATCTGTATTTCTGTCACAAAGCATGTCCAGCGACACAGACACAGGAGAGGCAGATCTTGGTGGAGTATTCCTTCAAGGAGCAGCCTGCTAAGGGCAGCTGAAGACCAGCTGTCTGTCTGTTGGAGCAGAGAAACAGCCCTTGTGTTGTGTGAGCAGCGCTGCAGCTGGAGCAGCATTTGGGAACGAGCACTTTTTACACTACCAAGTTGTGCACAACCAGCTGGGAACTGTGTAAATCTTTTTCTCTTTTCTTCTCTTTTATTTTCTTTTTTCTCTTTTATTTCCTTTTATTTTCTTTATTTCTTTTTCCTCCTCTCCTCTCCTCTCCTCTCCTCTCCTCTCCTCTCCTCTCCTCTCCTCTCCTCTCCTCTCCTCTCCTCTCCTCTCCTCTCCTCTCCTCTCCTCTCCTCTCCTCTCCTCTCCCCTCCTCTCCTCTCCCCTTCCCCCTTCCCTTCCCTCTTCCCTTTTTCCTTTCCTTTTTCCCTCCCCTTTTCCTTTTCCTTTCCTTTTCCTTTCTTTGTCTCACCAGAACATATGAAAACCAGTACCTTCTGGAGATCACTTTGTGTCAGGCTGCTCCCCCAGCACTGAGCTTTGCCACACGTTTCTCCTGCAAGCAGAGCAGGGCAATAAGCTCTCAGAACCACAGGCTGGTGCCCACATTACATTTTAATATCAATGAATATTTTAGGGGGTTGGGAGGAAGATGTATGTTCCCTCTTCTGGTGTGCTGTGTAAATGACAAGTTGTAACTTGGCAGTTGAGCAGAACAAAGCAGTTTAGTGCTGCTACACCAAAGCCCAGAGTGCCAGCAGACAGTGGGAAGCATTCCTACAGTGAACTGTCCTTGCTCTGCAGGAGCCCCTGGTCCCCAGCTGCTCCCTGGCACCCCTCATGCTCCAGCTGAGCAGGGGGCAGCGCTTTGCCTGGCCACAGTCTCCCAGCAGCCTGGTGTGGGAGAGATCTGCAGGGAGCAGGAAAATCATAGAATCCCAGACTGGGCTGGGTTGGAAGGGACCCCAAGGGTCACAGAGCTCCAACCCCCTGCCACAGGCAGGGCCACCAACCTCAGGCCTGGAGCTACACAAGGTTGCCCAGGGCCCCATCCAACCTGGCCTTGAACACCCCCAGACACGGGGCACCCACCCCCTCTCTGGGCAGCCTGTTCCAGCCCCTCACCACTCTTTCTGGAAAGAACTTCCCCCTAATATCCAATTTAACCCTTCCCTCCTTCAGCTTCACTCCATCCCCCTTGTTCTGCCATTCTCTACCCTTTTAAAAAGCTGATTCCCCTCCTGTTTATATGCTCCCAAATAACTTGTGCTCCTCCAGGCACCCAGGCTGGGTGGGCACCCACAGCTCCACGGGACAGAGCTCCGACTGAAATGTCCTTTGCTGCTTCTTTGTGACCACCCCCCCAGCCCAGTCCCTTAGCAGGATGGCTCTGCTGAACGCTGCCCATCAGCAGAGCAACCCCCCGCCCTGAGCTCCCCCTCACTGGCTACGGGGTAATTTGGGGAAGGTGGATGCTCTCCAGCTTCTGGGTCGACAGGGTTCAGGTGGAAGCACAGGTTTCCAGACATTTCTGGTGCAGTGCTTTACTGAGGAGACAGTGTGCACCGGGTTTTACTCCGCAGCAGCCTGTGTGGAAGGTGCTTGGCCATGAACCCCTGCCCTTTGCTACTCCTCAGCCGACCGACGTGCACGAGAAGCACGCTGCTGTAGTAATGAAACCCTCGTGCCCGCTCCTGGGATGGGGCAACTGCCAACCAGAAGCTCCTGTGGGGAAGTGTGTGAACCTGGAGCGAGCTCTGCAGAGTGTGTGAGGGGATGGGGAGGGCAGAACATGGGGAAAGGGCTGTAAGAGGTCGATACAGTGATTTGTCACGGCTCGCAGAGAAAGCAGGAGAAATGGATTCCTTAGGGTGAAAAGAATGGGCACGGGAGCCAGGGAATGATTCTGTAAATTCTGGCCCTGATGGCAACTGTTGGAGAGCAATGAGACCATTCAAATATAGAGACCATGCCAGGCCAGCAGGGACCGTTATGAGGGCTTGTGCTGGGCTCCGTCACGGGGTCGTGGAGCACCTTTTGTACCTGTAAGAATTACTGAGTGCTGCTCCATGGAGCTTGGCTTCATTTTACCTGATTCGAAAACCAGAGCAGCACAGATCAGGGGTAAGTCGGTGGAAATGACACTGCTGCAAAAGCTCATCTGGCAGGAAGGATCAGGCCTGTGCACATGGCTCTCACCAACAGCACGTTCGGCTCACCAGCAGCTACACCTGTGGTGTGTGTCAAATCCTTGGCTACAAGTTCAATCCACAGGAAAATTCCTAACAGGGTGCAGTGCTGAGTGGAGTCAGAAGCAAGCCTTCTTCCTGGGGAGGGGGAGGCCCTGGCACAGGGTGCCCAGGGAAGCTGGAGCTGCCCCGGGATCCCTGGCAGGGCTCAAGGCCGGGTTGGATGGGGCTGGGGGGGCACTGGGCTGGGGGGTGTCCCTGCCCGTGGCAGGGGGGCACTGGGGGGACTGAGGGCGCTTCCCACCCAAACCAGCCAGGGGTTCTGTGACTGATGAGTGGGCACCACGTGTGCTGGGCACAGGAGCAGCACTGCATAGCTGGCCTCAGACACCACTGGCTTCCGAAATGTGAACTGCACCCAGTGCAATTTGTTTGGCCATTTCCCCTACGTGACCCTGGCAGTGTGCTGCGTGCCCCCAGACCCCAGGCAATGACTAAACCTGCTGGAACCACACTGGCAGTACCCAGCCACGGTCACCGCCACCTGCCTTTTTGTTTTTCACTCCTAAGGCCATGTATTTATAGCCTGGGTTCTGCCATGTCCCCTCTGTGGAAACCAAAGAGCCAGATCTGGCCATGCCTGGGCCGGAGGTGATGGCGATGATGCCCATTGCCATGGCAACCCAGCGCAGTCTGTGCAGAAGGTCGTTCCCATAGCAAAGGGCTGACGTGCACCTGTGTGGGGAAATGTCAGCAGAGAGGGAGGGCTGGGAGGTGGCAGTGCAGGGCAGCTGCGGGAGGGAAGTTAGGGACAGGGTCTGTCTTTCCAAGTCTTTGATGATTTTTAAACAAACATCTGGAAGACAGAGGTGACGACTCTCACACCTTGCTCACGGTGTCCCTCAGTGCCACATATCATTTCTCACCCGAGTAAACAGCCTGTCACAGCGGGTGACAGCTGTGTCCCGTCCCTGTGGCGTCCACACTGACCACCACAGGTGTGTGGAAACCAGTGCTCCTTTGGGGATGTCTGTGTTACCAGGGGACTTCTGCAGGGGCCTGACGGGGTCAGAGGAAGGTACGACCCAGCACATGATGCATTGGGCCCTGAAGAATTCCCCCGTTAACAGCTGTTCACGGGATTTCACACCTCCCACGCTGGAGTTTAATCAAGCGCCATTACAAAGTGAACCCGGCCTCCCCTGTGGTGGGCAGGTCTGTGGGGCTGCTCCGGGGGGCTCCTGTTCTGCCGGGGCTGCAGGACGCGGCTCCGGGCACCGGCGGGTCCTGCTGGCCCCGGGGCTCGGCCGTGAGCCGCCAGGCCGCGCAGGGCCCGCCCGCACACCTGGGCAGGCGCAGCCGGCGGGCGGCCGTGGGGCGGGGGCTGACCGCGAGTGGCGGCCGTGGCCGGGCCGGGCCGCGCCTCAGCTCCGGCTCCTTCCCGGGCGCGGCCCCGGGCGGGGCGGAGGGAGAGCGGCGCTGGGTCCGCGGCCGGACTACAGCTCCCGGCAGCCGCGGCGCCGCCGGAAGCGCGGCCCGGTGGCGGCGCGCAGGGCTGAGCGCGGGGGATTTGGACTCGCTGCCGGCCGGGCCGGGGAGGGCGTGAGGCGAGGCGGGGGTCGGGCCGCCATGGCCCTGGCGGTGCCGGCGCTCGAGCCGTCGTGGCCGCCGAGCCTGTCCCTGCTGAAGGTGCGTGAGGCGCGGCGGGAGGGCGAGATGGCGGCCGGGGGCGCTGCGAGGCGGGCAGGCCGGGCGCCGCGATCCCGGCGGCGGGATGAGGGCCCGGGCCGCCCCGCTCCTCCGGGCCCCGGCGAGCCCCGCGCTCCGTGGCTGCCGGCCGCGGGCGGTTCTCCCGGAGCCGGTGGCCGCGGGCGGCAGCGTGCTCGGCGCCAGCCCCGCGGTGAGCCCGCGCTTTCCTTGCAGGCGGTGGATGACTCGCTGCGCTGCGGGATATGCTTCGATTACTTCAGCGTCGCCATGATCATCCCGCAGTGTTCGCACAACTGTGAGTAGCGCGGCGGGCCGCCCGGCGCCGGGCCCTGCTCGGCGGGGCTGTGCCTTCCCCGCCCGGTCTGTCTGCCCGCCCGGCACCGGCCTTGGGCGGGGGGCGAAGGCAGCGCTGGGGACTTGGTGCTTGCGGCTTCGATTTACTTGGCTTTTAATCGCGTGCAAGCAGCGGGTTTAGTTCCTCCTCGCTCAGGCAGGTGGTGGTGGTGGCGGCAGGTCCGTAAAGGGCTGCGAGCTGGTTCTTCCCTCTGGCCTGCGGCTTTGCGGAGGTTAAAACCGACTGGTTCCATGTCAGAGCCCCTTGCTGCACACGGGAGGGAGCACAGGCTGGCTGGACCGGGCCGTGTCTTGGCCCCGTGACCGACAACAAGCAGAGGAGGAATTTCAAGTGGATATAGGTGTGTCCTGGGTTTGGCCCACTAAAAATTCCTCCTCTCCTTGGTCTGGGATGACAGAGAGCATTCAGTAGCTCTCTCTTGGCAGTTGTTGATTTAGCTTCTGCAGCGCCTTGGACTGCATCTTCAGTGAAGGACTAGGAGTGCCATTCGTATTTCTTTCACATAGCAAAAGCATCTAAAGATGGACATCTTCTGTGCATCTCACCAGGCAGAGTGAATCACAGCCCTGACATGCCTTATGCTCTCAGCCCGAGAGGGACAACTCAGTCCATGCAAGCTGAGGTGGTGTAACTAAGCTGCTGCTTGCTGCCCGCTGGGCACGAGTGCTGGCACCCGGTGTCAGAATGTGCTGCTCTCCCAGGGAGCCTGGGCAGCTGGAACCAGCCAGGGGCTGGGGGAGGTTGATAGTGGAGGGTCTCTCAGCTCTGTGTTGTGCTGCCTGAGCCCTCAGGGCGCTGCCCTCCAGAAGGGATGGAGCTGGTGCTGGGACCAGCTGCTGGCCCCAGTGAGTTGGCAGCGTGCTGAAGTTGGAGCCTTTCTCCCAAGCAGAGCTCAGCACCAGTGTGGCTGTGCAGGCCTGGCCTGGGGCCAGCACAGTTTGGAGGGTGGGCTGGGGAACCCAGGTCTGACTCCTTGGTATAGACGTGGCTATATAGCAGTTGGAGGGAGCTCTTCATCACCCAGGATTTTCCTTTCTTTAAATCTGTAGTGAAGTTACTACTGTGCTTCCAGTTAAACAGGTTTCAGAACTGCTTGCTCACTTAAAAAACCACCTGTGGTCTTTGATGTGTGGTGTGTAAATTGTGGCATTACTGACATTTCTCCTGCCAGACTTGTTTTGCTCCTCTTTCTTCTCAAAAGATTGCTACTCCCAGTTTAAACTCAACAGAGATGGTTATTTCCTGGCAGTGACTCCTGTACTTCCACTCTGGTGCTGACATTAAGCATCCAGTGACGGCTGTCAGCTTAAACTCATGCTTTGGGATTCTCTCTGAAATACAGTGCTGCTTGCAATGTGTTTGGTAGATGTGGTTTTACAGTGGGTTTGGTCTGTCAGTGAGGATGGAAGTGACCTTTGTGGCACCATTTAATTCTTGGTGTTTGTGCTGTCTACACATGGCTGTGGAAGCTCATAGATAAGTAGAGAAAGTAGAATAATTTCAGGAATTTACTGCAACAAAACGAAGCTTATGCTGCATTTCACCAGAGAGCCTGTTGAAGCATCCTGTGATGATGATGTGACTTGCTTTTCTTGGGAATAGTGTGAGCTGTCTCTCAGTTAGCATCCCGGTGTTGCTTCCCATCCTTTTTAGCCTTTCCCCTCAACAGCAGATTAGTAGTGTTTTGGAAAGGAGAACAAACACATGGGGAAAAAAGGGGAGGGAGAGTTTGTGGCTCTGCAGGAAGATGAACATGATCCATCATTAGTCTTGTTAAAAACAAAGTGGTGGTAGAGGTGTGAGCAGTGCAAGTGCCCTACTTTGAGTGGTGGTACCAGGCTGAGGTTTCCTTGTCTTGCCTTAATGAAATGAAAGTTAACATCTGCTTTGGACAGGAGGACAGGTAAGTTGAGAGATGCTTACATCAAATTTGGGTTATTTTTTTTGCTATGGTGATAACCTTAATTCCACAGCAACATGGTGTTTTTTCAGTATTGCTGTATCATGGAACAGTCTGCAAATGTTGTACAGAAAAGAAAGACACTAGTAAGGCTGTTGGGGTGTGCGTGGGGGAATGCCTGTTCACAAACCTGGCTTTCCTTTTCCAGACTGTTCCCTTTGTATTCGCAAGTTTCTGTCCTACAAAACCCAGTGCCCAGCATGCTGCGTGGTAAGTGTTTTCCTCAGCTTGCTTTTTGGTTGTTTTCTGGCAAATCTTGGGAGCTTCTGCCTCTGGACTGTGCTAATAATGATGGGCAGGCATTGCCACCCTTCCTTCGGGTGGGCAGCGCTGTGGGCTAAGCGTGGTGCTTTCCCATCCCGAGCTCTCCTGTGTCAGATCTACTCTGCTGCCAGCGTAGGCAGCAGGGGATGGAGCATCACACCTGGAGCTGGCTCCTGTCTGTGTGTGTGACAGGAAACATCTGACATCACCTCCTGGTTTGTTAAGATGCATCATCATTGGACACGAGTGCTGAAACTGAAGCACTTAAACTTTCCACAACTGAGCAGCCTCATTTCGTCTTTTGAGGACACTTGTAAAGAGTCCTCAGGCCCCCTAAAAATCACAGTCCTGGCTGGGGGGCCTTTAGCCTTTTTGGGGACAGGAGGACTGTGTTACACACCAGGGCTCAATGGGAAGAGCACTAGAGGTAGGTTCAGCCTGCTCTGCAGGGGGGTGGTTACTGCCATCTGACTCGAAGGCCTATTTGGATTAAACACCCCAGAATGCAATTTATTCTAGCCTTTAATCTAACGTGTCATCTGAAGCCAATTGCACTTTATTGAACTCCCCCAAATGGTAGGCTGCCTAAAAACAATGAATGGTGCTTCAGGAATACTGGCAAAATGGAAGTAATTTTCTTCTGTGTTTCTAAAGCGTGAACCAGAGTTGACTTCAGGACTGGAAAACAGATCTATTTGTAGCTCTGCCAGTTTTTAAACATTCAAACAAGTGCAGACCGCTTGATGGAGAGCGCTTTACTACCACCTAAAAATCACAGGTACTGGTGTCAGCAGGATTACTAAGGGCTTTGTAAAAAACAGCAGAGACAGCCAGAGAGATAGAATCAGGGATTGTTCAAAAAGAATGAATTGTGTGTACAAAGCCATCTCATAATTTGTATTTTTCACTTAATGGAAAAAGAGACTGGCATCTGCATGAGCTTTCAAGCCTGGTTGTGTAAGGTTCTTACCACATTCAGGGGATCCTTGCTTTTCAAAATAATTAGAACTGGGCTACAGTAAAGCTGTGTTGGAGGCTGGGTGTGCTGGATTTTGTTGCTTTAGCTTTATGTTTCATTTTTATCTGTTACCCATCGCTTCCCAGTCTTGCAGTCAGGGGTTATTTTTGCTTTGAGACATTTTTCAGGGAACAAGTGTCAACACTTAAACACATTGTCACTCACAGAGCGTCTGGTGGGGGGCAGCTGAGGTACTGATCCCAGGAACAAATGATTGATTGCCTGAACATTTTCTGGGTACTTGTTTCCACTGCATTTGAATGTTTGCTTGGGCTTTTTCCTTCCTCTTCTTCCTTTTCTTTCTGTGTTTTAACAGGCAGTCTCGGAATCTGACCTGAGAAATAACCGGATACTGGATGAACTAGTGAAGAGCTTTAATTCTGCAAGGTAACCTGTCCCTTCCTGCCCACACTCTGCTCTGGCAGCTGGGAAGGGGGTGTGAGTGGACTAGGGATCCTTGTCGAGGAGCAGAGCAGGAGCAGTGTGAGCACTGAGTGGAAAAACTGTGGTGTCACACACATGTTGACAAAGATGAATGTTCTGTTTTTGGAAAAATCCTCCAATGTTCTGGCTGAAAGGCGCTGACTGCTCGGGCCATGCGTGGGGGTTGTGTGAGTGTTCTTTGGGGTTGGGTCTGGGTGGCTGCCTTGCAGGTTACTGTCTCTTCCAACATGTAGGAAGATAAGCAGATGTGTCAGGATTCTACAGGGGAAATAATGATATAAGAGATTTTCTTCTAAGGCCCTTCCTATGTGTGCAGGGGAGATTCTGGACAGAAAGACTTTGTGCAGTGCTAATAGTCAACTTGCAGGAGAACTCTCTTGGTGAAGTCACTGCGGGGGGAAATGTAGGTATGGAGGGGCTGGGAATGTGAGTTTTCCTGGGTAAGAGGAGTACCATAGCAGTGTGCTTTCACCTGGAGTTACCACCTACCTTTCCCTTAGTTTTTAATCTGTTTTTCTCTGATCTCCTCATCTCTTTAAAAGATAGGAACAGCAGAATAAGAATGGCTTGGTAAACACTTGCCACAGTAGAGATGAGACTTCTTGTATTATCTCTGTTTTCTTTTGATTTGGAGCAGCTCAGTATTTGCTAGGTATTTTGTGGATGATCCCATGTCTGTGTGAGACAAATAACCATCATCTTTCTCCAAAATGAACTTGGAGCTCAAAGTCAAGGAGATTCTTTGCTTCACAAGTGATAGGAAGCACAGTTCAGTTTACAGCTCTGATTCTTGAGAGAGTTCCTCTGTGATGAAGATCTAATCTTCTGTATGACTGCTATTAGATTGAATTGATTATTTGAAGAACTGGAATTCCACAGTTCCATTCTTTTAGCTTGAACTGTGTCTTTGGTGTTTCCTGGTGATAAATGGATTACTTTTTTTTCTGGTAATGCCCAATTTTGTAGGGAATGAGTAGTGCTGACTTGGGCCCATTATGAGATTGGATCTGAAACATTAATTTTTTTAGGCTGCTTTAATGGATCAGTATAAATCTCACCAGTCAGAGTAGTTTAATAATACTAATAATCTTTCCTTTTGTGACTTGGAGTTCAATCAATTTCTCAACATAAAGTTAGATCAATAAGGGAAAAGCTGTTGTGCCCTGTTCTGCACCAGTGGGGGGGTGAGGTGGGAGGGAGCCAGTGCAGGCTGCTTTCTGGGTCTGGTGAGCGGCCCAACAAGAACTGGCTTGCTAAGGTAACTGCTTTACTAAGACAGACTCATAAGAGGAACACAAATGGCAAATAAACCTCATGTCGCCTCAGATGCTGGGCACCCTGTGTCTGTCTCTCTGAGCCTGGGGCTGTGTTGGCTCTGAGATGGCCCCGAGCTCGAGGGGGTGCTGCTTGCCTGGGGAAGGTTATCTGAAATGAGTGTCATGAATCCAGGAGAGCATTGTTGGTTTCTGCCCTGGGGATGTTGGTACAGGACAAATCTTCTGTCTCCCCCTCCCCATCTGCTTTGTTTCCTTTTGGCTTTCCCCACACCAAGCCCTGAGTCCAGGGGCTGATTTTTGAGCTATTCAGATCCATCCTGACTTGACTTTGAGCCTCAGGTAGTTTAGTGCTTGTGAAAATGAGGCCTTAAATCTTGTCAGTGTTTCATGAAATGCAAGCACACTTCTTCAGCCAGGCCTGCAGGGAAGGGCCTGGCTGATGGATGCTGGTTGATGCTGGTGGTGCTTTGCAGAGTAGAAGCGGCGCTGCGGGGTCGGGTGTGTGTGGAATGGAGATGGTGCTGAGCAGAGCCAGGTGTGCATGCAGGGCTCAGCTCCTACAGAAGTAGAATCACAAGGTTGGAAAAGACCTTGGAAGATCATCAAGTCCAACCATTCCCATCCTCAGCTAAACCAGATCCCTGAGCACCTCATCTCCCCGTCTGTTAAACACCCCCAGGGGTGGGGACTCAGCCCCTCCCTGGGCAGCCTGTGCCACAGCCCCACAACTCTGCCAGGGAAGAACTTTGCCCTCCCAGCTGAGCTGACCCTGCCCTGGGGCAGCTTGAGCCCATTGCCCCTTGTCCCATCTCCTGGCCCCTGACTGAAGAGACCATCGCCCACCTCTCTGCACCCTCCTGGCAGGGCAGTGGAGGTGGGCTTCAGGGAGTTGTAGGTGGAGTAGAGCTTCCTGGTGGTGGGCTCTGACCTTTCCCAGTGAAAGGGAGGGTGTTGTGTTGTTCATTGTGACCCATTTTGGGTGAAAGGGTAGAGGAGGCTTCAGTAGGTCTGAATCCACATGGCCCTGCTTGGTGTTGGGGGGCACACAAAGACCCTGAGCAGTGGAGGAGTAGGGGGGTGCGTTGCTCATCCCTCATGCCACAGGCGCCTGTCAGGGCACGAGCAGCCCCCTTGCTCAGGTCGCTCTCTGCAGCTCGTGCTGTCCTTGGCAGGTGGTTTATGGCTCACCAGGCCCGGAGAGCTGTGGGTGCCATCTTTCCTCTATGGACAATATTCTTGCCAGTTGCAGTGAGGGCAGTGTAAAGTGCTGGGGTTCAGTTCCAATCCCAGACTGGTTTGGGTGGAAAAGGACCTCAGAGCACCCCAGTGCCACCCCTGCCATGGGCAGGGACACCTGCTAGCTCAGGTTGCCCAAAGCCCCATCCAACCTGGCTTTGTTTTTATTCGGGGACAATGAAATTAATTTTAAGAGATTATTTTGATGAAAATGGTCAGTTTCTGCTTCACCTAGTTAGAAAGTTCAGCAGTAGAAATTGGAATTATACTTGCAGAAGTAGAAAAGCAGTCCTTTATGAAAAAAGCATGCATCATTTTCAGCCACAGGGAAGAAAAATATGTTTTTGCTTTCAAGTTTCTATCTTTGTTTCCTAATCAGGGCTACTTGACAGCTAGTGAGTCAGAGGAATAAACACATCCACTCTGAGTGCCGGAGAGAGCAGGTACTGTCGCTTCCAATACACTGATTAAACTTCCAGGAGGTGTGCAGAAGGGATTTCAAGGACAGGAATTGTCCTCAGTTCAGTTTGGGCTGTCCTGGGTGAGCTGTTCCTAGGCAGCTTCACAGCCCCATCTCTTCCCTGGAATTTATTTCTCTGCAAGCACTAGATTCCCACTGACTTCTTTCAGCAAGGGAGAAGTAAATGGGCCATAAAATGGGAACCAGGATCTTGATGGAGGACAACACTGGGGATTTTGGGGTTTTTTTGCAGTCTCACAGATCTGAAGAAAACAAATTTTGCAAGAGGCTTCTGCTGCTGTTGAAGTGTCCCTGGCAGAGAGAGCGTGATGTGTACAGCGTGTTAACATGACTGTCCATCTCAGTGAAACTAAGAGGTGTAACTCCCCATCCTAACCCAAGCCAGCACATAAAGAGGATGGGTCTCAGGGGAGGATTTGGGTGGTGGCTAGAATGGTGCTTGTCAGGACTCAGTAACATCTTGTTGATTGAGCTTTCAGCTTTCAAGGGTTGTGCTCCTCACTGTGGGTTGTCAGCTGTGCCGTGCTCAGAGCCAGGAAGGTGAGCTCAGATCTGCTGGAACCTTTCAGCCCTGATCAGTCTGAGCTCAGTTCTTCAGGGGATCAGAGATAATGCTGAGAACCATGAGCAAGCACAGAGCTTTTTGAAAAGGGTGCTGTGAGGGGCTTTACCCAGCCAATGTTTCTAGGTGAGCTGGGCAGCCTGTGATGGTGGGGGTGGGCTTCTCCTCTAGCTGCATGCCTCCTCTTGACTCCAGTCTGAATGAGGGATGAATCTTCCAGTCTAGCCAAGCCCATCCGAATCGCTCCAGTAACAACTGTCAGGATTTCTGGGAGTAATGAGAGATGTGAGTGATTTGCTGGGTGTAGAGGGAAGGGAGAGGTAGCTGGTGAGGTGCTGTCAGAGAGCTGGGGGGAGTGTGCAAGGAGTGCCTGTGGTGCTCCTGCTCTTCCATCCCCAGGGTGCTGGGGTTTGGGGTGCTGGGGTGCAGGTGCCAGTCTGGCAGGACCACTAGATGTCATTGCACAGCCAGAGCTGGGTCAGTGGGACCAAAACCTGTGCCTGGGAAAAACCAGGCTGGGACTTGGCTCTCCTTTTCTGAAACTTCTACCAGCATCTGCTGTATTTTTCCCCCAATGAAAAGCATACAGAGATTTCATGTGTGTTGTGGCAAACAAGTTTGATACTCTCACCCCTGTCATCTTTCCACTGATTCTTTGCAGAAATCAGATCCCTTTGGGAAGCCTTTTCCTAAGGCTTTTATCTGTGAGGAAAAGCTGTGGTTATTTGTAGACCAGTGGTGTAATTAAAGCAGCCTTTATTATTAAATTATTGTTAGGATAGGTTTTGGATTTTGTTTGGTTTCTCACTCTTGGTTTATACCAGATCATGTTTTATTGAGATCAGAAGCTTATCCTTTCATGCAGCAGACTCTGCAGAAATGCCATGTGTTGCCCTCTGAGCCTCCTGCAGGGTGTCAGGGAGCTGCCCACCCCCCTCCAGCCTTCATCCCAACAGCTCAGCTGCCCCTTGCAGGGTGTGCAGCCCGTCTTGGGTCCAGGACCACCTCCAGCCAGGAGCTGTGGCCTTGCTGAGGGATGGGTCAGGCTGCTGCAGTCTCTGCTTTGCAGAGTTGGAGGTACTGCAAGCTGTGCTGTTGTCCTGTTTCCAGAGGAGGGAATGTTGAGAGAAAGATCTGTGGATCAGTCTGGAGTCTGGTGAGAAGATGAACTGATGGGGCATGTGGATTTTAGGAGGGTTGTCAACTAGCATGAATAGGTTGGGAAGTGTATTTTGAAATCATTTTAGCTGGTGAGTACATGTTAGGAACAATAAACAGACAAGGGGTAGGACAGGTTACTTTGACAAGAGGAGTGCTTGGAAGGAATAGAAAATACACAGGAAAGATGAGGGGGGTCAGTTGTGCTCTAGATGAGGGCAGTGAGTAGAGGCAGCTGGCTGATTGCTCAGGTGGTTTTGCCCTTTGGGGCTGCATCTTTTTTATGTTTTATGGAAAGACTAAACTGAGACACGATGCCAGAGACCCACATTTACAGCTCTGTCTTTATCTGACCCATGCAGAATTCAGCTGGCTGGGCACAGGGTGCTGGGCTTCTGTGTAAAACCAGGTGCTCAGCAGCCAGGAGGAAATGATGCTAGGGCATGTGTTGGCTTTATTTACTGCTAGGCTGCCTGCATGAAAACCTGGGGGAGTCTGAAGAAAGAAACACTGTTTGTGTAACCAGGAGATAAATGCCTTGTTTGAAAAGGGGAGGAAAAAAACCTGTTAAAGCACATCTTTGGTAGACCCCCAGCTGCATCCCTTTGGGGATTGAACTTTTCCTGAGTGTGTTAGGAATAAAAGGCAACTAACTTGTTTGCTTGGGACCTTATTGTAGAATAGAAGCATTGGTGATGTGATAGGTCTGCTGAGGCATTTGTTACCTTGGAGTTGAAGAGTACTGTGTGTTTGTCTGCAGTGCTTTGAGATGCTGGTGGGGTGCTGAGAGTGTGCTGGTACTTCTGGGTGCAGAATACCTGTGTAACCAGCCAGGGGGAGCAGCAGTGGGACAGGGCTGTGTGAGGACACTCTGTGTTCCCCTGAAGTAGCTCCCGAGCTCCCCATGGAGCTGATCCTGTGCCAGCAGTAGCTAGACCACTCTGTGCCTGTATCAGCCAGGGAATTAACCTCCTTCAAAACTTCCAGTCCTTATCTAGGCATGAGCAGACAGGAAAACATAGTTCTGCTGCCACGCTTAATTGCACTTGTTTGCACTGCAAGGGGTCAGGCAGAGTTTCTCAGGCCAGATGTGAATTGCCACTGACAGATGTGCTCAGTGCACCCAGTAATCCAGGAAACTGGAACTCCAGACTGGGCTCTGAATGCTGTGGGGTGTTGGGTGTGCTGAGCTGGCTGGTGCTTCACCAGGAGCTTCTCCTCAACTAGTGTAGCTGTGGGGTACCTGTAACTTACACGAGCTTGTTTGATGTATGTACAGACAGTTTGTTCATTACTAGATGTGAAATATCTTTACCTTAAGACTGAAATGTTTTCTAAGTAGCACTGAGATGTCTTTGAGTCTAAGAGCTGAGAGCACAGCTGCCCTGCAGACCTGTGAAGGGCCTCATGTCTTCATGACAGGGCTGTAAGGAGCAGTTTGGTGGCAGTGTGCATCCTGTAGGTGCATCACCTGCAGTCCCTCTGTAGGTGCATCCCCCCTTTCCTTTTTATTTTTAACAGAAAAGGAATTGTAACCTAGATTATTTCAACTGTTATTTATTCTTCCTGAGTTAAAAACTTGGCCCGTTGAGGACCCTCAGCTTTCAGAGGCTTTGTCATCTTGGGTGCAGTGAGCGGTGTGGTAATCCAAGCTGTAAAGCCATGGTGAGTCAGTAAGGAGGGTGCACTTGCTGAGCAGTGGCAGTAGTAAAAATCCTACTGCTTGAAAAAGTCAATGTGTTGCAGGTGGGAAGGAGAAGTACTCTGGTGCTACAGATTTGTCTGGGGTCTTTTGGGACCACATCTCCACATCTGAGGGGTACCAGGCGCCTCGTGCAGCTGTGATTAGTGCACAGGGCCTGTCTCTTGGAAGGAGGTGAGGCCAGCCTTGTTACCCCAAGCTTCTGAGCAGGGGCTCTTGGACTCCTCAGCATCCTCAAAGGCTTCCCCATTCCTGTCCCTCCCACTTGTGTTATCCTGCCATGAAGAGGAGTGAGGGGAGAGTCCTCCCTCCCCCATTCAGCAAGAGGGGACTCCTATCTCTTGGAGGTGAACCAGTCTCCTCCATGTTGGATGGATGCTGCCTTTCCTGCAAGACTTTCTGGGCTTTGTCCCAGTTTCTCAGAGCTTGTAGATGGTCAGAAATCTTTTGCAACTGTTTTTTTGGGGGATTGGGGTTTTTTGGGGGATTTGCGTAGGTTTTTTTCGAGGTAGGGCTTGTGAGGATGCAGCTGGCTGGGGCTTGGCAGGTGGGGAATGGCAGCGAGTCAGGGGCTGGACCTGATGATCTCTTGAGGTCCCTTCCAAGCCCTATGATCCTGTGATGCTGTGACAGCCATCCAGCCCGGGCAGCCACACTGGCTTGGTGCTGTGGGAGCGCTGGGCAGTGAGTGGCGTGCGGGTTGCCAGGGGATGACGGAGGAGCAGGGAATGACAGGGTTTAAGGGTTGTGTGGGTACTTCTGCTGGCTGCCTTTGGGAGGGTGTTAGGAACTTCGCTGTGGCACTCAGGATGTGGAGGACCAAGTCCAAGTAGCAGTGGCCAAGAGTGACACGTGTGGCTTGTCCATCACTGATGTGAGCTGGGAAAGCCTTCCCTCTGCTGACACCGGAGTGAGCCGTGGGGCGTGTGGGCAGGCCAGGCAGCCACAAGGACACACTCCCTGCCTTAACTTATTTTAGATTGATCTGTGTAAAATAAACAGTATTCTGCAACCCCCCCAGGGCAAGGTAGGAATAGAACATGTCTGCAAGATCTTATGCAATTGCTGAGTAGAACAACTGTGACTTTATAATGCTTCATATTTGCTCAAAGCTAAAGTACTAATGAGACAGACAGGAGAATGAGCCTTCTGCTGCTGCCATGTTCCTGCTGCTAAAACACGAGCTTATTTCTTTGCAGGGAGACTTCGGTTTCACTCATGTCTTGACATTTGCTAGCCCTGAGCAGGGGGGAGTGCAAGTGGGGAGCAGAGCATGCGTAGATGGGTGGTGTGTGTTCTGGTAGGGGCTGAAGTGGGGTGTTCTTGAGCGTGGTTATGTCTTCACCTTATTTTATGCAAGAGAAAACCAGAGGGCTTGTGCTCTGTGGCTGATTGTTGATGAAAGGTGACTGAGCTAGTTTGGGTTACCTGACAGTAACTCCCAGGAGCTGACACGTGTGCTGTTACCTCTTGGTGGGGTTCTGCTCAGCTGGGCTAGCAGAGCTAAGGAGACCCCCAGTATGGAGGGACAGAAGGAATATGGGAACTCTTGGCTAAGCCCCTTGGTGTCCTCTGTCACACCTGTGTGACACAGTGCTGGGCTGTGGTAATGTGTGATGAGGCTCAGCCAGCGTGCTCTTGCCTGGCTCGCATGGGCTAGCCAATTCAAGTGCTGCGTGTGAGCAGGGGTGAGAGGGGGGAAGGAGCAGAGGAGAGGCTCCATCTGTTTTCCTTCTGGTTCCTTCTCAAAGAAAAAGCTAGTACCGTCCAGTGCAGCTATCTGCATGTTCTTTTCTGGATGCTTCTAGACAGCAGCTGTTCCAGTTGGTCTTGGATGCTCCGCTGATTTCATCGCCGTTGGCCTGTAGCAAGCGTTCAGCTGGCAAGAGCCACGTCAGGAGTCCTGTTCCCTGGCCAAAAGAAGAGGTGCCAGTGATCGACAGCTTCTTGACAAAGGGAAACGTTTGCACCTCGACAGAGGCAGATGGCCTGGCAGGGGCAGATCAGAAGATTCTCAGAACTGAGAAGGAAGACCATAACCTTTGCAGCAGGTCTGCAGATGCTGATGGTGAAGACAGTGAAGGGGGGTCACAGCAGAGTCCTGAGTGCACCAAAAGCAATGAAGAGCCTTCTACGTCTGTGGCAAAAGCAGTCAAGAAAGGTGAGGTACTTAATTCTTGCTTTTGTCTTGTTCTCTTCCCCAAACCTGTGGTAGCAGCTGGCTGCATTAGAGTACCTTCTGTAGGTGGCATCCATCTCCCCTCTCTGCGCTGGCACGTTGAGATGCTTCCGTTCAGCTGGACTGTGCTTCGTGCTGCTTGTGTGAGACAGCTCTGCTGCAGGCATGTGCTTGATGGGGAAATCTGGGCTGGTGCCAAGTAATTAAACAGAATTCAGTGCTCACAGATTCCTCTGCCTTGAGTAACAACTCTAAAAAACAGTAGTTGCGCAACAGACTTACTCAGTAAAACATGAAGTACCTTTCTCCTTCCCCTGATGACTAGACAGACACCAGTAACGCTCATCCCGCTCCCGTATCCTTACATAGCTGAAGCCAGGTATTTTATCACCTGTTCCTATTTGAGGGCTGCACCTGTGATCAAAAGGACCCTGGTTTCAGGTCTGTTAATGTTCCTGTTTGTGCACTCTGCCAAATAATCTGGGTTATTTTTCTGTAACTCTGCAGCCTTAAGGTTATTTTATTTGGAAGCAGGAAAATGCCCATTGCTGCTCATCAGCTACAGCGAGGGAACAACCCTCTGGGTTCTGACATAACAGCCATCCTGTTGGCAGGACTGAAACCCTGAAGTGAAACAAAGGACCAAGCAGGAGCAAAGCACTGGTTCTTACTAGTTCTTATTTATCTTATTCTCTTCTGTCTAAGAATTCGTTCTGCTGGAACTCTGAAGATGATACTTATTCATTAGCTGGGTACATACTGCTTACAGATGGTGTGCACCCAGAAGGGAGCCTTCTGAAATGGCATCCATGTAGCTAGAGCTTATGTCTCCTGGTGCTGTGCATCAAACTTGCCTGTGTTAGTAACGTACATTTCACCTCTCATTTATTTGAGAGCGATTGAAGTTTCCCCTTGCTGACCATTTCATGACCCTGCTACATCCACGAGCATGCATTAACTGAAATGATTTCCACCAATGCAAAGGAACTGGTCAGGCAGGATAAATGAGAGGCCTGAACGAGGTGATGCTGAGGTGGTTTCAGTGAGTATTCTGTTCCCATGGTCTGATTGAAACGTTACCTGCCAGTGGGCTGGCAGGCTGCTCAGAGCTACTGTGGCAACGGGACTGTCCCAGCTCTTGTATTTTATCCTTTGGCTGGAGTGTGATGTCCTGGGAGTCAGGGTTGCAAGGCAGCGCTCCTAGGTAGCTCAGGGTCACAAGGCAGCGCTCCCAGATGGCTCACTCAGTTCCTGCAACGTCTCAGAACCTCTTCTGCTTTTTGCTTTGTCTTTGGAATGGAACCCACCTTCCCTCAGGCTGCAGCAGGGGGTGTCAGGCAGAGGGTCTCGCTCTGTGCGCTGGGGTTTCCCTCTCGTGCCTGACAGAATGTGCTTGCCAAGGACAAGTATTTCATGTCTGTGCTTTCTGACTGTCTGTACAGGTAATGTTTATAGGTGCTCCCTGAAAATAGTGTGCAGGAGGAATTCTGAGTTGGGTGGGCCTGAGCTGTAGGGCTTTTGTGAGCTGCTGAGCCTGAGTCACAAAGTCTCCCTGTCTGTCTTGAGTACAAGGCACAGATGGATGGTGGGATTCCTGTGAACTCCTGTGCTGACAGCCCTGGTGAGATCCATGGGCTGGGAGCATCAGGTTAGTAGGAATCAGGTTTGTGCTACAGGGTTTTACCAAAGCAAAGCAGCTTCCTGAGGAGGGGAGTACTGCACAAGTGGAAGGTGTTTGTGTGGAACTATGCTTATATTCATATTACCCCAGGTTTCTGTGTGGAACGCGTGCTGCTCTGGATGTTTGTTAGAGCTTTCATTCTGCCTGGCTGCAGGGAAGAGGAGAGCCTCTCAGCTAGCCCTAGAGAGGGAGGGAAGTGTTCTGGCCAGGGTTGAGGGGAGCAATGGAGATTCTGGATACATGTCCCACATCTTTAAAAAAACCCCAAAGAATCTCGAGTTCTGGATTTTCATTTCTTCAGTCAACAGTTTTTCAAATGAAAATGTTTGCTCTTTGCTGTAACACACATGTGAGTAAACTCCTTCTCCCTCACTTTCAGTGGAATGTCCTGTGTGTGAGGTTACTATTCCAGAGCAATATATAAACAAACATCTGGACAGCTGCTTGACACGAGAGGAGAAGAAGGACATCCTCAGGAGGTAAGAAACAACTTCAAGAACTCCTATATGCATGTGGCCATGTTTCTGCAGTGCTGAAATATTAGTTGATGGGTTATAATACAGCTGATTGTGTTTGTTTCTTGGTTACCTGCTGTACAGATCACTCAAAAATCACTGCATACCTCTGACAGTGGTGACTTTCCCCTCTCCAGAAAGCACGTGGATTGCCAGCAGAATTGCTTTTTGGCTTTTAGTGGCAGGAAAACACTGGGCAGTGTTTTAAAGAATTTAACAAGCTTAGTGTGTACATTATTCTCATCACACTTCTGCTCACCTGCATTAAAATTCTCTTCAGAAAACACTTGGTCCCATTTGTCACTTGGTGAATGAATTGCTTCCTCAGTTCAGATGGGCACAGAGACAGATGCTTCGCTGGCTGTCAAGCTAGAAATAAAAATGGGACCTCTCTGCTCACTCTCGTGCTTCTCATGCTGCACCAGCCAAGGTTGTTTCTTTAACATCTCCATTTCCCTCAGATTAATGTGTGCCTTTAGCTTTATGCCTCTGCCCTACAATTTGTCTGGGTCACCATGTTCACATCAGAGTGGGGGTTTCAGTTTGTTTGACTTACCAGCATAAATTCAGGCTGTTGTTATTCCTCAGTGATCAGAGTGAAGAGCTGTGAGGGACTCTTTCTGCATGCTTGCATTTCCAGTCCCTCTGAGCTGTGAATTAGAAAGCACTTGAATGTTAAAGCTCTTGCTTTGCCCAGTGGTGCTTAGAAAGCAGCCTGAAGCTGTCGGGCTTTGAAGGTGAATAAATTGATACTGAAACCTGATCTTGTGCTTAAATTATCACTGGGGATGTTGTTAGTGTTTCCTCTGTTCTGAATGAATGAAAGGCCAGATCTTCCTTTGGTGTCAGGCCCACATCTCTAACAGGATTTTAAAGCTTGCTTGTTTCCCTAGACTGGTTGGATCCCACAGGACCAGGCAGGATGCTTCTCCCTGGGGCCTGGCTGTGTGTACCACTTGTTTCCTGTCCGTGGTGTTTGGCTTTCAGTGACAGCACATCCCTAGCTCTTCAGATCAGGAGCAGGTGGGATGCTGTGGTAGCAGCTGAGCAGTGTTTCTGTGCAACTGATAGTTTAGAGCCCCAAGTGTGTGCAGGGGTAACTCCCACAGATAGGTGCACGCTCACACTGCCTTTCTCAAGGATGGGAAAACCCACCAACATTGAGACTCAGAACTGTTGTGAGCTCTTTTATGTGGTGGCTGCTCACAAAGCTGTAATCTCTTCTCTAGGTCATGCTCTGTGTGAATTATAGTACAGGCAGAGCTTTTTCAGGGCTTTCCAAAGATGTAATTATTCAATGGTTTTTTGGGGTGTTTTGTTTTTCCCAAAAGATTCTGCAAAGTCTTCTGAAGAGCATGTTGTGGTAATGCATCTTCCTGGGGGCAGCTCTGCTCGGGGCTGTATGAGAATAAATGAATCAATGACAGTTTTTGTGCAATCCTTCTTTTTCTTTTTTCTCTTTGAATGTTATTTTCAACATAAGTTGAAGTGCTGGATTCAGTTTTCAAGCCAGTCTCTTGCTTTTGCAGTGGAAAACTGTTGACTCCTCTATGTCTCAGAGAGGTGTAACTGAGCTGTAATTTCTTCCTGCAGCAAAAGCTTCTGACTAAATGCTGTTGTTCTGGAAGTAATAAATGAAGTTGAGGATGATCAAGGCAGTAGGTGGATTTTGGTGCTGTTAAAGGGTGGGGAGTTTGAGTGTGTCTCACCAGGAGGTGTAGGGGAGACTGAGCTAGGACCTGAGTTTCTACAGCAGTTTCCTGTAGCTAAGATGTTTTCCCTGGCCAGGCCAGGACGTGTAGCTCCTCTGACACAGGGTGGGGTGGAAGGTAAATTCTGGGTTGAGGGGATGTGTGTGGGAGCACTGTTCTTTCATGCCACGCTCTGTGTTACCAAACCACCTCCTCTTCAGGGGAGCCACAGGTTGCTTTCAGGTACACAACTACCTTTCTCAGAGTAATTTCCCAGAAAGCTGAAAAGCCTCCCTCAAGCTTTGGCTTGCAGTGTTAGTGCTTTTAAAGCCTCAGCAGGTCAGACACGGCCAGTGAGGGGTGGGAAACCCGTGTTCCTGCAACCTGAATTCCTGGCGCTTCCTTCTGGACTCAGAGCCAGTGTGAGTCCCCATGCTGCTGAAGATGAACCATGCTGTGTTTGCTGATTGGGTTCTGCAGCCTGTGCTGTGGATTCTAAAACCTGAGCTGCAGTACTTTGTTACATGAGTAGTGTGTGCATCACCTCCTGAAGAAAATCAGCCTGAGACCTCTGGCTTTCTGCACGGTTGGGGTTTTCCTTGAGGCAGCTGGAAGAAGCGCTCTGGCTTCCTTGAGCTGTTGTGTCTGTGATACACTGTGTAGCTGGTTCTGAGTCTCATGGCTGAGATGACTCTTTCAGGTGTTTCTTACCCAGAGTGGGTGAAATCCCCAAGTCAGCATTTTGATTCTTACAGGAGTAGTAATTTTAAAAGTTTGTTTCCTTTTCCTCCTGCAGTTCTGCTCACAAAAGGAAGCCAATGTCTAAAGTTGTTTACAACCTGCTGTCTGAACGAGACTTGAAGAAGAAGCTGAAGGAACACGGTCTGTCTACCCGCGGGACCCGGCAGCAGCTCGTTAAAAGACACCAGGAGTTTGTGCACATGTATAATGCTCAGTGTGATTCTCTGAATCCCAAACCAGGCAAGTTAGGAGTCCTAGGAAATTTGTTACCATTGTCAACTATTCACTTGCATTTCTCTGTTCTCAGGGTAGGAATAGGGCTGGTTGGTTGAAAAATGGAGCTGGAAGAATTTCTTTTGTATACGTCAAGATTAATGCAAAGAAAGGTAACATAATAAAACCCAGAAATGTGTGGCTATATTCTGGAAGTATCCAGTGAGGATGTAAATCTGTGTTGAAATCCTTCGATGCTCCTGGTTTACTAGCACTGTTCTGAAATGCCCTCTGTGTGTTTATTGACTGTACATGTTAACGGGTGCCTCCAAAGCAGTGGAAAAATCAGAAATACCTGAGGTCCTCAGGAGCAAATGGATTATTCATTTCTCTCTGGTCTGAATTTGTTCTCTTCCTCTTGTATGCCAAGGCTACCGTATTTCTGTTGGAGGTAATTTCAAAATGAGATGCCTTTTTGGAGATGGTAGGTCAGGCTAGAATGAATTAATAGGAACATGCTGGTGTTGCTGCAGTTTGTATCCATTGAGGTGTTTGGCAGCAATTTTATACAATTAAGCTCAGACTACATTTAGCATTCAACAGCTGTATGGGATGAGGAGAACGTGTTTTAGTCCCTAATGTGAGTGCAATATAAACTTCCTTGCAGCAGCAGTCTGCTGTTTGTGTGTGCTCTGGCTCAGTGCTGGGAACTGCCGGCGCTGGAACAGGGAGGGTGAGATCTGAGGGTGCTGGTGCTGCTGGTGTTGGAGGCAGCCTGGCCGTGTCTTACATTTCCGACAGCATGTAGGAGCCAGAGGGAGAATTGTCCCAGCTCATCTTCTAACGTCCTGATCTCTGCAAGATGGAAATGCACTCCTCTTTGAAAGATGCCGTTTGTCATGGCTCAGCTCAGTCCTGCGAGTGATGGAGCTAACAGCACGGGCACACCGGCCTGCGGGGCTGAGACACACCAGATTTATGGCTGTATTTTTATTTGCTTAGAAGCTCACAGCAAACAGTCCTTTTAGAGGCATTTTGAACAGGATCGTGTTCTGATACAGCTCTCCTGGGAGCCACGCAGCCCTTGGTGTCCTGGAAATTCTCATATAGCTGGTATTTCACTTGCTGCAGGGTTTCAGCACTGCTAGGTCTATAGCACAGCCCCGTTGCTGCTGGCAAGACCTGGCCCCTCTTACCTCAGAGGTGGAGAGATGAGAAATACTGTTCCCACCCTCAGTTTGATCTCCTTAATGTTCATGTTTACAGAGGAACTTGAATCCTGGAGCTCAAGTTCACTGTTTCTTCCAGGCGTTGTTAACAGTTCTGATCCGTGCTGGGTGTGTTGAAGGGCTGAGAACTGTTTGGACCAGATAAAGCTGTGGTCTGGCTGGCAGTGGGGCTGGTGGGAACCACACTGGTGGGCAGGGCAGCGAGCAGGGTGCTGGGGAGCTGCTGGTGCAGAGCTGGGCCCTGCATCGCTGTGGTCACACAGTGGGCATGGGGTAGACTTTGTATTTGCTGTTTGCTGCTTGTTTGTAGCAAGAATAACTTGGGGCCCAGGGTGAGAGGAACCCTGTGAGGAGGCTGCCACATTTAGGCACAGTAAAACCCACTTCACTTCTCAGGTGGCAGGGAACACATTTGATAGTTCAGGGGAGTTCTTATTTCAAGTGAATATGAAAATCTCATATTAACTCTGTGCATGTTTGGTCTTAAACATGATCAGGTAGGTGGAAATGCTGAGTATCCACCACTGCTGCTGCAGCACTGCAAACATAAAGTATGTTTTTGGTGTTCAGCTTGTGTATTGAGTGGCAGCACACCCATACGCTGTGCTCTGAAAGCTGAAGGTGGTCAGTGAGGACTGTAAGTATGAATTTAGCAGCCAAACTTTAGGCTCTGCTCTTTGAAATCTTGATTTCACTTGCCAGCTCTGCTTGGATTGTGGGAGCAAGTGTGTGAGAAGCGCATTTGCAATCAACACTGGCTGGTTTTCATTTTGTCCTGTTAACCCTCTCAGTCAAGCTCTTAAAGGTTAAGTGCTGAAGTGATCTGGGTGCCAGGTGGCACTGCTAAGTTGGTGCCTGAGCACTTCAGAAAATAAACATCCATGCTTTCAAACCGTTTACTAGGACTTGAAGGCTCTGGGATGAGAACCAGCACACAGAGTTAGGATTGTGTTTGACTTCAATGGCAGTGGAAGTTTAGGAAGGTCGTTGTTTAAGGCTGCAGGAACAGCAGCACTTTGTTAGAGTTTCAATGATTTATGTTAAATTAGGAAATTAATTGAGCACTCAACACCCCTCTCAGTGTCCCCAGCTGCAGGAGTAGCTGTACAGCTGCTGTAGGTCGCAGTGGCACGCTCTTGTGCCATGGCGAAACGGGAACAGAGCAGCCCTGAAGCAACGTGCAGAGTGGGCTGGCTGGGAGCTGGGACAGTGTGAAGAGAGGGAAAAGGCAGGCTGAGGGGGCTGTGTTGCTGCAGGTCAGCATCAGAAGGAGAGGCTGGCTCTGCTGGAGCAGCTCAAGGCGTGAGAGCTGATGGGGCGCAGAGCAGGCAGTTCTCTGCTGGCCTGGGCTGTGCTGGAGGGACACAACTCTTGAGGCAATTCTCTGCTTGATGCTAGTGAGGCAGTTGTGCCAGGGCTGGGTCTGTGTCCCTCACCCTGCCTAGCTCAGTGAAGAGCCTCAGGGGTGTTACAGTGTCCTTTGGCTGGTCTGCCCCAAGCAGTGCTGGTCATACTGACTTGGGGTGCAGCACCCCTTTAGAGAGGGAGAAGGTGCAGGTGTGCAAATCCAGCGTGACAGGAGCCCCAGCTCACTGTGTGATGCAGGTAGCTCAGCTTCCCAGGCAGCACAGGCACCACATTCCTGCATTCTGCTTAACCCAGATTTGAACAGGTTTATTCCTTCACAGCTTAATAATCTTTCGTCCTCTGGCTACTGCACTGCCTAGTGAAAGGTTTGTTTGAATAACTGCCTGCAGCTACCTAGTAGCGCTGTGAAAATGATTAAGTGCAGAAACAGATCTGTAAAAGTCAACGTCAAAATAAACTGTGCAGGGTCCTGCACAGCTCTGGGTTTAGTTAAAATGTAAGCAGCCCCAGGGATGTCTGTTTATAGGCCGTTGAGGCGGATGGCTTAATCGTTCAAGTAGGTTGTAATTCATTTCAGGAGTATGGGTTTTGGACACAAGCCTGCAGACAGCTCTGTGTTGCCTTGTCAGGTAGTCCTTGGAGGTAAAAGTAAGGTAAACAGTAGATGTCCTTATTTTATCTTCCGCTGAAGGAGGCTTATGGAGTGGAAAGTTTCTACCAAACGCATGCCTGTGTGCCACAGAAACGTTACAGCAAGATTCAGGCACCATTGGCAGAGACTCTTTTCCCATTAATTTATACACTGAGTGAAAGGCACAGCCAGGTGCTGGCTGCTGGCAAGTGCCAGGGGGCTTGCTGCAAGGGCCTGGGGGCCAGGGCCACGCTCCCAGCCTCACCTCTGAGTCCTGGGTCCAGGCACTGCCCTGCTGCTGGGGGCAGTTGAGTGGGAGCTGTGCTTCTGCATGAGCAGACGCCCCCCTGCAGCATGGGCACCCACAGTGTTATGGTCTGCTTGTCACCAGGGTCTGAGTTTTCACTGTGGGAGATGTAATCCTGCCTCATCTCCTCGTGGTTTAAGTTTATAGTGGTTCTGTCACTGCTCTTACATGTCTTTGTTTAACAGGTCCTGGTTTAGTCATCCCTTTCTTGTGTTTTCAAACAGTTGCAGAGCTTGTTAAAGAGCTGGAGAAGAATGAGAAGATTCGGGTTCAGCTTGAATTTAATAAACCTGGTGAAAATGTAAGCTAATTGTCCTTGTTCTCAGAAAGGGGGAATAGCAGAGTGGGTGCTGAAAGTGTTTGTCTATCACTTTATTATGGGAATTCCCAGATTCCTGGGTCCTGTGTTGGAGTTCACATATTGTCTTAGGATCAATGTGATTTTCTTGTACAGCTCGTTTGTCATGGGCAGTTCTGTGTGCTGCTGATGTTTCTGTGCCCAAGCCATTTAAGTATGAGCATTGTTTTGATAGCAATAAAAGCTCTTGAGAAATGTTCCCTGTGGTCATATTGGGAGGATTTTGACCCTCCATAGCAGCGTGGGGAGTATTTTGCTTCCTAGAATTCTCTAGGATTTAGCTAGCAAATTCCTTGCTTCCGTATCAGCAGCAGCGCCTGTTCCTTTCCCATGACATATGATACTGCTGTGACTTGTGGAGCGTGTTTTTTGCACACTATTGGGAAATATTTTATGGTCACAGGTTCTGGGTGTGAGATGGGACAGCTTGGCTTAGTCCTGTTGACTTTGTGAAGCAAAGCGAGACAGCATGTGTGTGAGCTTTAAATGCATGCTGTCTGTGGTGAGAGGTAAGGGCTGGTGGGGGAAAGCAGACACCTGATCCCTCTTCCAGTTCTGAGTCTCTGGCTTTGAAGTGTGCAGCTTTAGCATCTCTTTGTTTCTGTAAATAAGCATTTGTTTGATTTCTGTAGAGCCTGACCTTCACAAAGGACCAGACAGAGGAAGAAATAGATGAGATCCATGCTGATTACCGTAAGTTACATACGAGTTTAACTTCAGTTTGCTTTAAATTCATGTTTAATAAATCAAAGCAGGAAGTTCTCTGTTTGGGCTGAAACTTCCTCTTTGAGACTTGGCCTCTGTTAAGTACTGATGTTTGACAGAACTTGCTGTCAGGGCTGGATGATGTTGGCATGGAAGCTGATTGTCTCCTCAGCGCCTCTCCATGTATTTCTGCTTACCTTCTTCATGGTCCTGCTACCTTGCTGGACGTGAGGAGCAGCGAGGTGGAGATGTTCTGTCCCGCAGTGGATGTGTGATGCAAGGCTGAACGGTTTCACTGGGAGCACTCGGGCAGAGACACGGAGCAGAACGTTGTGAGAGGACTGAGACCTGGCAGCGTGTGCCAGCCAGGTCCCATCGAGCAGCCTGGGCTGCTGCCTGTCACCTGGAGGGGAGCTCTGCTGTGGTATCCCACTGTGCACAACAGACTGTGCAGATCTGGTGGTGCTGGTTTTGAGGAACAGAAGAGCTGTTGTGACTGCAGGGGAAGCTGATCGTGCTTTGTGTGTGAGGTTTCACCCTTCCTTGCCCCAGGTTTTTTGGCACATACCCAGAGGCTCATGTAAATTGGTTCATTATTTTGCCAGTTCTTGCAAGTTTCTTTGCCAGTTCTTGGTTAATTATTTTGCCAGAACTTGGGCTTGCAGCATACGAACCTGCAGGTATTAAGTTACTTGCTGGTTGTTTAAAAACAAATCCACCCCAAAACCCAAACAAAAACCCTCCAAAAACACAACAAAACAAAAGCCCCAAAGCAAAAAGCTCATTCCCTGCAGCAGGGTCCCTGGGAGCAATGGATGTGCTCCTCAGGGCTGTCATATGAGCAGCACTCTGCACTAGTCCTGGCATAAACTGACTGTTACAGCTGGTTTCCTGACCCCTTGTGTGGTTGTATGGAGAAGCCTCACTCTGTACCTAGGTTTTACTATCCGCAAACTCTTCCCTGTTGTTCCCACTCATGTTGCTTCACCGTGTGCTGTGTGCACCCTCAGACGTGGCAGTTAGCTGCGGTGTGCTCGAGCGATGCTCAGCCAACATTAACCTTCTCCTCATGCAGCCACGGAGGGCCGACTCGCCCTGAGGTACCTGAGGGTGTGTTTAAATCTGCAATACAGTCGTATTTCCTGTGCTTCCTTGTGCTGCTTCAGGCATATAAATTATTCCATAACACAGCTAGATTTAGCCTTGTTGATTTTAGTTGGGTTTCTCTGCAGGCTAAATAAGGGCCTAAATCTTTACCAATTTTTTCCCTTGCTTCTTGTTGCTCTTCTGAGAACGTATCTTTTTCAGTGCACATGCACAGCTTGTGGTTTGGAATCGCAAGAGTTCTCCCCTCATTCCAAGTAGCCAGTTAATAATTGCTCCCTGGCCACGCAGAAATCTCTAGCAACAAAATAAGAAAAACCAACAAACAACCCAAAAAGTAAAGTGACTTAAACTGGATTAATTCTCAAATTGGGTAACTGTCCCCCTGAGGCTTGTAAAGACAAATCCCAAAGCTCCGTCACTGTGGAAGGCTGGAACAGAGCAGAGCTCCTGCCTGGCCATCAGTCCTTAGTGCTGCACTGTGAGCCCGTCAGCCTGTCCTGCACAGGGACATTGCTGGGTCACCAGTCTGTCCTTGTATTGTCTTGATCTGCTGTGCATGTTTTAGAACATCAGGTATATAAATGCCATCCTAATTGCCCAAAACTAGGGATTTAATTGAGTTTATACCGTTCAAAGGATGTCCAAATGAATTAGTGAGTCTCAGGCAGCCAGAGTGTAAAAGTCCAAATGTAAAAATAGGAAAAAGGAGAAGATAGGAAAATATTTTAATGGGAACACATGGCTTTAAAATTAAGAAAAAGCGTTGACCAGAGAGGTCAATGTTAACTTCTGCCAGCAAATTATTCCTCATAAAAGCGGTAGGGAAGAAATTGTAAGCATCAAAAAGAATTGTAGGGGACAGATTAAAAGAACTTTTATCAAAAGCCTTTTCTCACTGTGGCACAGGTGGACTCTAAAAAGCTTTATTATACAATGAAGGTGGGTTTTTTCCTTTTAACTTACACCACTTGCTCCCTAGGTCCCTAATTCAGAGCTGAATTACTGAATCGGTTATCTCTGGTGTAAGCTGTGAATAACCCCCCCACCATGTACTTTCTGCTCTGTGTTTCCCTGTGACACGTGCTGCCAGCAGAGCCATGGGTCACCACACTGCCCAGTGAGACCAACCAGCTGGGATCAGCCCCTTTATGTGTTCCTGGGATTTCCCAGGCTCTCTGCAAACTGCATGCTGCTCCTTGGCCTTGGGTGGGTGGGTTCTCTGCATTTTGGGCGTGCTTTGGAAATGCCAGTGGATATTCTGGCTGGGTGAACCTGGGGGTGGTTTGTATGGGAGCTGGAAGCTCTGCCTGAGCAGCTGCTGGGGTCTGTGCCTGGAAGGTGCAGTGAACACTCTGTGGCTGCTCCTCGGGAGCCCCGAGACACCCTCGTCCTGCATGTGTCCTGCTAAGGCCTCTCCTGAAAGGGTTAAACAGATCTGGGGGGAAAAAATGCATGTGCTCAGAAAAAATGATATTCTTTTTATAACTCTCTTAATTTGCAGTGTTGTGCAGGGGCGTTCTGATTGATGTTTTGTGTTTTAAATGTTGGGGCTGGTTTATTATTGAGATGCCGGTCGTTCTGTGCAGCGTGCGTGGTACGTGGCTCCAGCCAGCCGTGATTTACAGCATCTCTGAATAGCGCCTTGCTCTGCCAGGACATTTCTTCTTCACTTAAAGCTTTGTAGTTACACCATGAAACAAAACAACAAGAAATAGTAATGCTGGAGAAACTGAAGCGCCAGAGGAATTACGTAAGGAGCGTGCGGCGGCTCGAGCGCAGGCGCCTGGGCAAGAGCTGCCTCTAGCAGGGGGGTTGTTGACCTTATGTGGCATTTTCAGCTACATGGGGAGAGGGACTCGGGTTGGAATCTGTGATAGGATTTGATCTTGGCTTTCCCCCTCCTATCACTGCAGCAGGATGTGGATCTGGGAGAGGTGCAGTGATCATTTAAACATGCCATACCCTGTGCAGCGGGCAGCAGTTGGCTCCTCGGGGCACTGGACCACCCCATCTCCAGTGCCAGGTGCCCTGGCTGTGCTGAGCAGGACGCTGAGGCCAGGTGATGCTGTGAGAAGGTGTTGCAGTCAAGGAGGTCAGGGCTGTTCGTGGGGGAAGCCAGACCCTGCCAGGAGGCATGGGGCAGTGTGGGGAGCAGGAGGGGAAAAGGTGGAGACCTGCTCCCCCCAAGGAGCCGGGTGAGGGGAGATGTGGGTTGGAAGCCTGATGGTGCCTGTGCTGCAGCTGTGGGGAAGGTCGGCGTTGATCCTGCCTCTCCCTGCACCACTTTGGAAATCAGTCTTGATTTCCAGGGACCCGATTCACTGGGATGTTTGCTGAGAGGCTTCGGTGCTGTACTAGCTGTGGGTAGCTACACCCACACACACACAGGTTCAGCAGGCGTTGGTGTGCTCGGTGGGGAAAAGGACGTGTCCCCTGCCTGCGTGGTGGGGGTTAGGCAATCCGCAGCCTCTGCCTGAGGAACCTGGGTATTTTCCCAGCCAGAACTTCCCAGTGAAGAATTTAAAGTATCTAGATTAAAAAACAACACCATGACTGAGTACCAGCGGATCGCTTCAGGCACACTGAGTGGCTGGGAGTGCGAGAAGCTCGCCAGGGAAGGATTAGCTGTGATGGAGGGGATGTGGATCAAAGCAGCCTGTGGGATGGTGCTGTGCTGCAGCAGTGGGGAAAGACCCGAGGCTGCTCTGAAGCCCTGAGCTGTTCCTCCTCCTCTAGCAGAGTGCTCCTCACAGGGCTGCTCAGAACTCCACCACGCGCCTGAGGGCATCGTGGAGACGCTCCTGGCCTCCAGCCTGCCCAGTGCCTGCACTGTTAAATGCTGTCACGAGGGTGGCTGCAATAGTTAACAGGTTTTGGGAAAAAAAAGGCAGATAATAGAAGAAATGAACAACAGTTGTTCTGTGCAGAAATGAAGTTTTCATCTGTGCAGGTGTCCTGACTGCTGGGTGGCTGTAGAAGCACAGACACAGGATGGGGCCATTAATACAATACATAGTGCAGGGATGTGTCGGGTTGCACTTGCTGTAACAAAAACTTTTGGAATTCAGTGTTCATTCTGTTCACATCCCTTTTCCTTTCTGTGGTGTACCCCAAGGTCCTGGGAAGCCGTCAGTAATGCACTGTTGTGTTTCAGGAAACAAGCACAGAAGTGAATTTAAATTTTTGGTGGATCAAATAAATACTCGGTGGAAGAAAAATGGGAAGAGGAAAGCAGAAGGTGCTGAAAGCAAGGAAGACATCACTGCCAAAGAACTGCCAGTGGCCACAGGTAAGTGATGCTGTTCAATACAGTGTCCTTCTTCAATCCGCACTGCGAAGGGGGTTTCCCAGAGAAATGCTCTTTCCTCCTATGGCTGTTCCCCTCAGGTGGGGGAGCATAAAAATGAGAGAGACCCTAAAAAGATTGACTTTATTGCTTCAACCTCAGGACAAATAAATACTTGTCATTGATCTTAGTGTGCTACATAAGCACAGCCCATAATAAACATATGGTTTGTTTGAGTTTAGTGGGATTGTTAAACATGTGCTTCATTTGGGTGCATATTTTAATTAGCTTTTTGAAATGGGATCTGGGGTCCAATCCAGATCTGCTGAGGCTGCTGGGAGCAGGCACATGGTGCTCTGCAGTGAAGGCGATCGTGGGTGTTGTGTGCTGGGTTTCAGCTTCTCCGCACTGTCAGTGCGACAGGAGGGCTGAGGCTGGAGCTGCAAAGAGGTTTGTGTGGGTTGGGACAGGGATTGATTCATCCTGAGGTCAAAGCAATAAAATACTTTGGCTTCTTCCAGACTGTTTACAGAGTTTGTTGCCTCTGAGTTTGTAACTGCCTTCATTTCGTGTTGATACACAGCGAGAAGTGGGAATGCACAGCTGCAGTTACCCAGCCCTGAATGAGTACACCCAGAGTACACCCCAGAGTAAATCCAGAGTACACCCAGTGTCCGTGTGTTACCCTCACACCCCACAGTGCCAGGTTAAAGCACACCAGGCATTCCCTTGCTGCCTGTAGGCTGGGTCACTCCCCTTGGGTGTATGCTCCCAGCTGCTTCAGCAGTGCAGGTTTATCATGGAGTGTTCCTCCACTGAATGCAGCCTGTGGGGTTACCACCCGTTTGGGCTCCTGGGTTTTGGAGAGCATTCAGCTGACCAGAGCTGGATGTGCTGTTGTCTGTATCCTTGGGAAAATAGAGCAGCTCAGCTGGCATCGGCTCTCACACATCCCTGCTCTTCCTCAGTTGACTGGAATGAATCTTGGCTGTCTCCTCTAGCAGAGCTCTCAAGAATGAGAGCTGGTGTAACAGGACGATTTTTATCCTTATCTCCTGCAGACCTTGACACAATGCATGATCCTTGCCATGGGAAGGGCAAAAATTAAGGAATCTCAAGGAATAACTTTGTCATGTTTGACAGTTTGCAGCGACGTTCCCCTTCTGCAGCAGAGACAGCAGCAGTGTGTTAGGAGTTAATGGTCACAGACTGGGAAACAGTGATTCTAGCTGTGCTCTGGGGCGAGTCCGGCTCTGTGATTGCTGGGTTCCTGTTCCTGCATAAGCTTTTCCTTTGTGCACTGAACTGCGGACCCTGAGAAGCCCAGCTGAAGCAGAATCACTTCTCCAAAGAAGGGATTTTCTACCTGATCACTAAGTGAGGTGTCCTGACCTGTGTGGTGTCAGCTTGAGGACACGGTGCCAGCTCTGGTCCTGGCCAGCCTGCAAGCAGGGATTATTACACTCCTTGTGTGCTGAGCGTTCAGTTGTCTTTGAAATTCCAGCTTCTAGTGTTAGGCCAAACATCTGTGGCTGGTTAACTGTTTGAAAGCACTTCAGCAGCCAGAGCAAACCAAAAAGCAGACTTACGGGTGCAGGAAGAAATGCCTGAAGCCCTTTTCCCCAGTGACTGCCTCTGTATTAAACTGGTAATAAAGCAGAGGCCCAATGACTTGTCTGAAGGCATGGGTGCTGAGGAGAGCACAGCCTTGCATTCCAAACCTGCTTTATTTAGGTTCTCCTGGAGGCAGCGGAACTGTTAAGAGTCAAAACCTACTTTTCTTTTTCCTTTTTTCCCCTGTTTTTTTTATTAACACACTCTGTGTATCTCCCTTTGCCCTCCTCTGTACTGGCTGATGTTCACAAGCCTCTCTGGCAATCTCACTCTGGTTTGGGAGATGCTTTACTCATCCCTTCCTGATTTACCTCGCCTTGTTTTACATCCCTGAACTTAGTGTTTGATTTCCAGTCTTTGTTTTATGACATTTAAGTGTAGGTATTTGCTTTGTCCACGGGGAGCACAATCAGAATTGGACAAGGACCTGACAGATCTCTTTGGGATGGTTACTGCCTGGGGCTTTGCTATTTTTAACCTGTTCATGTCAGGGTTCGGTTTCATTAGTGGGCCCAGTGACTCACTGCAGCCTGCCAGCTGCTTGCCACAGCTGAAAACACACTCCCAGTGTTTCATTATACATTTAGCAGAAGGGAAAGGGCAAACCATAGCCACAATGAAGGGCCACACGGCTCCTCCCCGCTGCAGTGACAGCTCTGTTTGGCTGTTCCTGTCAAACAGGAGGGGGTAGAGGGGTCTGCAGAGGTAGAAGAGTCCCCGTGGCGTGAGCAGGAATGGAGCTTGGCTCACACGGGTGGCAGGCTGGGCCTGTGAGAAGGGTTATTAACGAGCTGAGTATCGTTAAAATGCCCCATTGCCAATTAACTAACTCATCTGAAAGTGTGTGTGGGGTGGCATGAGCATGGTTTTCCTTTGTGCCATATATTCTAGTTTGCAGTTGCTCTGTCTGTAGAGAGTTGGAAGGTATCACTTGAGGGACTGTTCAGCTTCTTGGAGATAGAAACACTTGGCATAGGTAGAAAAATGGGAAGAGTTTATAATCTGTCTAACATGTAGTCTAGAAAATATTTTTATCTATAAAAAAAATAGAGATGTCAATTATCTGGATTGACATTGTCTTTCTAATGCTTCTCTTCCTGAAAACAAACCTGTTAACTTATACTTGGACAGTGGGGTTTTATCTTTTACAGTGCAGGAGAAGTAGTGAAGCCTTTGAAACTGAGAGTTTGGGGAAGCACAGAAGTGAGAATGAAGCATTAGTATTGAACTATTTTAAACCTGGATTTTTTTTTTTTTCCCTTAAAATCTATCCCCAAGCTGCAGAGTTTGAAGCAGTAGTATTTTGCCTTGATGATCTTGGTAATCTGCTGTTCTTCTTGGTAGAACATACAGAAGAGAATCCAGCAGCTCTCGTCCTTGGAAGAGAACAGACAGTCAAAGCAGAAACTCCGGATGGCCAAAGAAGTGAGTCTCCTGCCTTGGTGGAAGGCCAGAGATCGGTCTCTCCTGAGTTATCCCTGTCCTCTGGATCGACGAGCAGGTCAGTGACAGTCTGGTCTCCTTGCTTTGTATCAAATATTCCCCAAAAAACCCACCCCCAAACTTTGCCCGTCACCCCCAGCAGTGTGTGTACCGAACTCCCTGTGACTAGGTCTGGGTCCCCTTGTCCCCAGCATCACAGGGTGGGTTCTGATGGGGTGAATCATTCTCCTCCACGTTTCTGGCTGTTCAGCTGCCGGAGGGATGGAGCTGAAATACATTGGGAATTCACTCTCTGGCTCTGTAAAGACTGGATAGAGCAGTGATGGTGTAAGAGCTCCTCTTGACACAGGGACCATGAGTGTCTGTGAACGAGAGACCATCCGTGTCTGTCTGGTGTTTCTCTGCCACTGCATCACCTTCCCTTCTGTGGGGGGTTTCTTTGGAGAGGTCCAGAACTTGATACAGCCAAAGTCTTTAATAGCTCTTTGAGCATTGCTGTAAGAATGGAGTTTAAAGGACCATTTGGCAGCCGCTGAACCTTGAAGTCCTCAGAGCTGCTGACTTTTCTTTATGCATTTAGTTTTGCTTCTGACATTGCCTTCCTTGGTTTCAGAGAATGGCAGGCCAGGGAAGGCTCTTTGAATCGTGTCAGGTTTTATACTTCTGATAGTTCAGAGATGATTTCATTGGAAGGAGGCTTGGCTGTTGTTGGAAAGATTGACCTAGTTTTTGCAGGTAGTGTTTGTATTGTTTGATGTATTTACTTCATGGGTCATAACTTTCTATCTACTAATGACTGATTGTCAAAGATGATGATGGTGAATGCTTAGATAATATCCTATTGAATGTGAATTGCTGTGGCCCCAGGTTCTGGGGGAAAGGTGAAGAAGTCCTTTGAAAACAAATACAGAATAGCTGGGTTTTGATATGTGTCTAAAAGCAGGAGAGCTAATCTTGATAATAATCTCATTATCTTGGGGATAACAGAAATGAGAGGAGAAGGCACCCTTTGCAGGTCTGCAGTACTGGGAAGAGAAAGGCTTCCTGTGTTTGGAAGTGGGAGATAATCAGAGGAAGTAGCTGAAGGTCGGGCAGCAGCTCAGCTAGGAGCACCCCAGGAGTTCCCACCCGTTACACCTACAGTGTGTGCCCTTCCTCCCTGTTCTGCAAGCCTAAGAATACTGTAGTGCTTGGCTTCCTCATTGTTTATTAAAAGAACAATTCAGTTGTTGAAGAGTTTAACAGAAACAGTTTTTGTCTAAATTAATTTTGGCTCCCAGAGTTTTTAACAGTCAGATGGGCATTGAAGAGGTTGCCTTTCACAGAGGTAAATATTAAACAGTGAATCAAAGCCTGGGAAGGCACAGTAAAGAGGAGATCACCCATGGGATTAGAGGGCATCAGATGTTAAATGTCTCTGGTTTTACATGATCAGGTGTTGCTGCCTGTTTCTATTTCCTTGATCTACCTGGGAGCTTAGAGTAACTGTTTGTCTGTAAACAGCAACAGGCTGGCTGGGCAGTCGCTTATGTGGAGGCAGAAAAGGTCTTTGTTGTTGTGTCAGACTGTCATTGCACTTCTGTTTGGCTTCAGGCTTGCATTATGTACCAATAAAGTCATTCCCCTGCCATTCCCCTCCTCAGTGCAGGTCTCTCTCTGCCTGAACTGGTGCTGTGAATCGACAGACAATGGCTGTTTACTGTGTACCACAGCTGTTGGGATTACCCAGAGAACTTGCTGTGTGAGATCCTCAGGGTGCCTTGCAAGTGATGATGATGGATTTTCCTTCCCTGTGAGGCAGGCAGAACAATGAGTTGAAGCATGAAGGGTGTCAGCATCAGCTTTTTGTGAAGGCTGCCCAGAGAAGCTGGGGCTGCCCTGGGATCCCTGGCTCAAGGTCAGGTTGGATGGGGCTTGGGGCATCCTGGGCTGGGGGGTGTCCCTGCCCATGGCAGGGGGCACTGGGGGTGGCTGAGGGCCCTGCCCACCCACACCAGTCTGGGACATTCTGTGATTCTAAGCCGTGGTGCATGGTAAGGGCTTAGGTGGGCACCACAGCTCAGTGTCCCTGAAGCTCGCCCTTGGCAGCAGGCAGGTGCCTGGCTCAGCAGTGTTGCCTTGTGACTTGCAGCTGATTTTAAGTGCTGAAGCATTTTGGAAATGGCTGAGAACTAAGCCCTCAACTGGAAGGGATGCTCCTCCTGGAAGGCTCTTGTAGGCTTGTGCTCCTCTGGCCTGTGACTGTTCCTTCCTGAAGCTGCTCTGCCTGGGATCGGTACCGAAAGCTGAAATGGGCCGGGCAGAACAGCTCCAACGCTCGCTTCAAAGGGAAGGACCTGGCCTGGTGGCTTTGCTCCAGAGCTGGGCTTCGTGTGCCTGAAGCCTCAACTTACCCCTGTGCAGCTTGGGCTGTGCCTGGCAGGCAGCTCTGGGCAGTGTGGGCAGCAGAACCTGGTGTCTGCTTCGTGTGGGGCGCTGGCAGGATGCGGCAGCAGCTCTGCCCAGCACTGAGCCAAGGCCAGCTCTGATCGGTACCCGATGTCACGTCTGCCAGGTGCGGGGATGATGGATGGAGCTGCTGCATCCTCACCTGGCCCGCTGCTGCTGCGGTTGCCCTGCAGCTCTGGTGGTTGTTTTAGTTCCGCAGAATAAGTGCCTTCAGCTTGGCTCCTCGTCCAGAATCTCATTGAGGTGTTCCTGTTCTCCCCTTTTACTTAATTTACTTTTTGTGATTGCAAATTAACCTTCTGGCATTAAGGACCTTGGAAAATCCGGGATTTTAATCTTACAGAGTGAGTTCTTGGGAGGTAGAAAGGGCTTGTGCTAGCTCATCCAAGGTATCCTTAAATCTCTGTGTTACTGCCAGTTTGCTGTGTGAATGTCATTCTGAATGATCCTCCCTTGGCCTTTAACATCCAAGTTAAATGTTTAGTCTTTACCCCTCTGTCGGCAGCTTGTGTATATGAACTTGAAGCCTGGATGGAAGCGTGTCTGGGAGGCTGTGAGAGTTTGCTGAAGGATGTTTGCCTGTGATGGTTACTCATGATCTGAAATCCCTCGGGGATTTCTTCCTTGCCTTCGTGCTTTGTGCACAGCGCCTGGTTGGTGTGTGTGCTGGGGTCTTTACTGAGTTTTATTTAAATACAGGGCAGTTTGTGTAACCCTAAAATCAACCTTGAGCAGTATACAGGTGAGCAGTGGTGGTGGTTTGGGGCTTTTGTTGGTTATATTGCGCATTGAACTGGAGTGATGAGCACTGGGCTCTGCAGCGTGCCCGAGGGCATTGCACACTGGACTCTCATCCTTTACATCCAAACCCCTGGTTTATGCTCTGCCCAGAGAGGTGAAAGCAGCAGTAATGATGAAGTGATGTGGTGCCTTGTGATACAGGGAAGGGCCCTCTCGCTAGACGCTGCGCTCCTCGTGCCAAGCCGTGCCTCCCTGCACGCACTTCTCTGCCTTTGCTGGGAAACAAGGAAAGGTAACAGGGATCAATCGCTCCCCTCCAAATCCTGATGAGGGGAATGCTTCTGAAAAAGAATTAAAGGCACTTTTTGTCCTGGCTGGTTCTGCTCCTGATAGGTGCTCAGTGGGACCGGCCGGTCTGCTGTGCCTGGCCACGTCTGCGGAGCAGCCGGAGACCGCAGAGCTCCCTCTGCCCGTGTGAAGCTCCTGCCCCCCGTGTGCTGCTCATGTGTTGGGGTGTCATCAGAGCAGACCTGAGTTACAGCAAGGTTGCAGGGACTGTAAAAAGTGGGTGTACTCATAACCTGCACCAGAGTAAGTGGTGTGTTTGGCCAGGCTCTGGTTACCACGGAGTTAATGCTCCCGGTGCCACAGGGAACAAATACAGCACAGGGCACTGCAGGTCTGGGTTTGGAGGGTTCAAGTGGCATTGTGCTATTGTACCAACTAATGGTTTTCTGTGGTGTGCATTTTGTTCCTGATAATCAGAGGATATCCTCTGAGGAGGGTCAGTGTTTTTCACATTGAAATGTCAAAATGTGAAATATCTCTGTAAATCCAAACCTGCATGCCCTGGCTTTCTGAGGAGAGCGCTGCTGTGTGGAGGGCTGATGTTGGGGTGGAGTAAAAGCACGTTGGGATCTGGAGCAGCATGTGGAATAGAGCAAAACAGTCATGAAAGCAGGAAGTTGAAATGTTTGCTGCATGAAAAGATGCTGCAAGTAAATGAATGGTTCTTACATGTTCTCCTTCCTAAGACCTTCCACCCTTTACCAGTCTCAGTATTTGCAAGGGAGCAGTTGGTCAATATTGGCAGCTCCTGTAGTGCCCCTGATGTACTGACACTATCCAAGGGATGGTTCTCCAAGAGAACAAAAATTGTACACCCTCTGGAAGACAGGCCCAGGGCACGCGGGGAGGTCATACACTGCCCCAAACGTGTTTGGTCTCCTCAGAAATGGATGATCCCAGCGAGGGAGCACGATGTATGTAACAGACAGACACCAAAGAAAGCTGTGACTTTTAAAGGGCATTATTTCCAAGCTATGAAGTCACACATAAAGCTTTCAGAGAACTTTAGGGCTCCATATAAATAGTCCCATTGCGATCTTTGACTTTCTGGGACTGAAGCCAAATTTTATGGAGCTACTTAAACAATAGGAAAATGAGAAAAGAAACTAGGTGGGACAGCAGCAAGCCAGTTAATGAACTATGTGCAGGACATTTTCCATTAAATGTGAGTTATATAACAGGGCTAATACTCAGGTTTTTAAACAATTATTTCTCTAAAACTGTGTGTTAGAAGGAAATGTCAGCGCTTGATGGCTAGAAAAAGACTCGCAGCAGCAGACAATATATATTGTTGGCTTTGCCTGAGGCATTAAGGCATACACTGAAACATGGGGACTAAATTCTGTGAAGCTGGTGGAAAAGCTCTGTGTCCAGGCTGTGTAAATCTCCCTGGTGCTGGAATACTGGGGGCACTGGAATACTGGGAGTGCCTGCACAGGGACCCCTGCCCAAGCCAGGGGACCCCTGCCCAAGCCAGGGCCCCGTTCCAGTAAGTGGGGCTTTTGGTGTTCTGCTTAGCTCTTCATCAGGATCAAGGACCTGGGTTTAGTCACTCCTCCTGGGATTTATGTGCTTTGTTGAATTGGGGCTTTAGTTCATTAGTGGAAGGAGAGTTAGAAACAGGGATGGTCTGGAGTTCACTGATGGCAGCCGTCCTCTGGAGGCCCCAGCAGACATCCCTGTGTCATCAACAGGATGGAGTGGCTGATAAAGCTGCGTAAGCTCTGCCCTGGCCCTGGCTTCAGGCAGAGTTGGGGAAGGTGATGTCCTGATGCCCCACTGGCTGCACTGTCACTTGAGAGAAGCACATGAAAACGTGGTGTTCAGGGAATAGCTGTCTGTCTCAGTTCCTTAGTGCCTTTTTGAGTTAATAAATCTCAGCCTGCTTTGGCTTAGAGATGGCGTCTGTCACAGTGATACAGGAGCGTTTTGCCTTTGATTTCTGGCCTCAGATGTGGATTCATTGTGGAAGGATGATGATCCTTCTCTGCTGTGCTGTTCATTCATACCCTTCTTCCAAAACCTGTGAGCTGTAGCAGATGTGAGGCATGGTGGACAGTCCTGGAGAAGTCATTTGAAACAGCAACAGCTGGTGACCTCAGGATGTGTTTGGGGGAAGCGATGATGGGCAGCACGTATCCAGAAAGACATCGGTCCCTAGTCACCCTGGGGTTGGGATGTTTGTGACCCTGAAGAAGCGATGGTACACCAGTGCTCCCCAGTGTCTTAGCCTGGCTGTCCCAACACTTGCCAGACTCCTACAGTCTCATCCTTTCCGGAAGGCAGAGCCTCAAGGACATGCTCTTGTGCTGCAGAGGAGGCCATGGAAAGCCAAGGAAGCCTGGAAATGTCAACAAAAACAGAGGACCAGGGGAAGCTGTGTAAGGTGTCGTGTGGGTGAGAGCCCTCCCTGGGCAGGGTCAAGGCTGCAGGCCTGCTCTCCTCCAAAGGCAGGGTGATGAAGCTGTGCTCTGGGTGCTGGGGGTGTGTGGTTTGAAGTGGGGGCACTGTGAAGCTGAGGAAGACTTTGTTGTAACCGCTTCACCTTGGGTGTCACATGAAGTTGTGGCCACTCCAGCAGCAAGCCTGTGCTGTTACCATGGGCAGGTTAAAGGGAAGCAGGGTCACAGGGTGGAGAAAACTCTTCTCCCTCACTTCTTGCAACCAGGCACTCACCTTCAAACGCCCTTGGGAGCATGAGCCAGCCTGCAGCTCGCTTCTGCCAGCGCTGGGGGAAGAGAGGCACAGTGCACGTGCCAGAGCGCAGTACATGGTGCTCAGCAAGAAGGGCTGGCTGAAGGACACTGGCTCCTCACTGGCAAGCCAAGGAGAAGCCTAATCTGCCTTAACATAAACACATTCAGAGACGTTTGCTGCTCTCACTTCGGAACGAGACATGTTATTCACACTTGCCTCAGCTCTCTGCTCACTGTTTTTGAGGTGGTGTGTTTATCTCCAATAAGAAACAGGCTGGGGGAGTCAGCTCCAGATGATGGTCAAGAAAGGAATAGTTTGCTCTTGGTTAAAGGAATAGTTTACTGTCAGTCCATTATCTCTAAGGAACTTACCCTGCAGAGGAGGCACTGCCTGGGTCACTGCGCCCCTCGACCTGGAGACATTGGGGGGTCTGGGGAATGGACCCTTTTCACACCCTGTCACCTTGCTATCGGCCTTGGGCAGAGGTTGGGAACGTTAATGGTTGTGCTGTAAGAATATGTGGAATCTTAGGAGTGAAGAAACAGGCAGAGCACCTCTTGTGGGAAGTTGCCTTGGATCTGGGGTCTGAATAAAGCCTGAAGATGCATTTCCCTTCAGCCCCTGGGCAGGTGAATGTCTGGGGGGTGTTGAAAAGGCAGAAAATACCCATGCACCAAACTGTTCTAAATTCTGGGATCCTTTTGGGTGCCCTAGGCTAGAATACATACATAATGAGTAACTTTCTTTTGTATTTAGTTAACTTGCTCCAGTCTAGGTGAGTTTATTCAGTGATAAGAAGACCTTAGGAGTTTTTATTCATGAGGAAACAAAATAATTTTAAATAAGAATTCCAGTGGTGATCAAAACGTCTTTTGCTTGGCTGGAAATGGTTTTTGATAGTAGCTTTTCAACTTTCTGGCATTTTTAAGGAGGTTTATAGGTTTTTTTAAATTTACAGATAATTTTCTTCCCCCCACTTCAGCTCAGAGCTGGGTCTCTGGGGTCTGTGATGCTGGATGGAGCTGTTTCAGGAGCAGCTGGCTCAGAGCAGCAGGTCACTGAGCAAAGTCTGAAACAAGAGGCTTTTCACCTACAGCTGGGAGGTCTGTGACCCTGCAGTGTGGCTGTGTGTCCATCCCCACAGGCAGGCTCAGCGTGGGGGGGATGTGGGTGGCTGGAGGGCTCGGCTCAGGTGATGCTGGCCTGGCTGCGGTGCCCACACGCTCCGGGACACTTGGTGCTCAGCTGGGCAACACTTGGGTAGGGACAGGCTGGATCGTGGATGCAAATGATGAACTTGCATCATTGCTGGGAGCGTTGGCCAAGTGTTCTCACTTTTATAGTCCTGCTTGTGACACACACAGTGGGTGATAAATGATAACAACGCCACGCTTTTCAGGGCAGGGGAGTACATCATGTTCTGGCATCAAACCTGTCTTCCTCTATTTTAGGGGACTAAAAGCACACAAATAGCCCCTTGTCATCCTCCCCCCACCTTTTTTTAATGGAACTGGAACATTGGGGTAAGATTTAGAAGTATGACAACAGTAACTCATTCCTTGGGCATCCAGGCTGCGTACCAAAGATGGGCTTTGACACACTTACGATTTTGAGAGTAAAACCAAAATGCTGAACTTCAGAACTTTCCCCACCCGCTGTCCTTTCTACAGCTGTTCTGCCAGGGGCTTTGTGGGAACATCTGTTACCTTTGGTGCTGGGACAAGAACTGGGAACGGGTGCCTGAGTCCAGGCTGTGGGGAGAGGCAAGCTCGGCCGCGCAGGCGTGTGGGTGACTCCTGGGGGTCCAGCTGGCTGTTGCATTACAGGACGTACCCCTGTCCAGCTCACGCTTTGAGGAGTGGTTGGGAAGATACAGTGACCCTCTTCCTTCAGCTTCCTCACCTCCACCCCAGCCCCATGCATGGGCCAGGCTCGGGGCTGTCCCTGCTCCTCTTCCAGTTACTGTTAGCAGTGGTGATGGTAACTTCTTCAGGGATAAAACAGCCTTCCCTATAAATGCAGTCACTGCTTTTAATTTTGGGCAGCTTTGTTTTCATATTAAAGCTGCTCTGTTGGGTAATGTTTGTAATTCAGCAGACTGATTCAGCAGTTCCTGTGCGTTCCTGAGGAACCACTAAGGAATTTCTTACACTGCATGCAAGGCTTCTAACTCCACTTTGTTTCCAGATAACTCTTTCCATGTGGCACCAGCACTTTGTGCATGTTTTTGGCGTCTCTCTGCTCTTTATGACTGTATGTGCATGTGTTCAAGGTTTCTCTGGTTTAGTCTGGTGGTGGCTTTCTCCCTGGGAATCCTGTGTGGTTCTATAGCTGTAACCCCTGTAAGCGAGCAGGAGAGCTCCTGGCTGCTGGACGGGTGTTACGAGTGTGGTTGTGTTTTATATGGCCCAAAGTGTTAAACGAATGAACTGTGCAGAGTTCACAACTTCACCCAACTGCTGGCTGTTCCAGAAGCAGCCTGGGTGATGGTTCGGGCTCTCCCTGGCTCTCCAAGGCTTCTGGGCGCTGGCAGGAGCTGCCCAATCCCCTCCTTAGCCAGGTTAGTGAAGTTATTGCCAGAACACTCGTGGCTTTTCCACTTGCTCTTTTTATCAGAGTCTTCAATCTTTTACTTCCAAGCTTCTGCCTTGCCCAGCTGGTTAAGGTGTTGTCTTTGATGTTGGTTCCTCCTCTTTGTTCTGGTCAGAATGTAAATGTCACCTGAGCCTGGAGCTGTGAGGGCCAAAGTGCCTCTGCTCTGCAGTGCCACACATCACCCACCAAAGTGTCCTGCAGATCCTCTGCTGAGAAATGGCCTGGGGGCTGTGGGTGTCAAGGTGTTGGAGCTACCAGCTAGCTGATGTGGACAGAGAGAATTGTCTTGTGTGTTAAATCATGAAAACGAGACCCAGTGATAACTGAGAACTGTGTGATGTGGGGACAGAACTTTCTGGGCTGTCCTGAGTTGTTTCTCATGGGTTGAGATTGCTGGTACTACACGGAGGGATCCGTGTCACCCAGATTCTGCTGCCTTTGCTGAGCAGAGCCCGACTTTGCTGTAGGTCATGCTAAAATAATTTACTCCTCTCTTGATTTCCCCTCCAGCTCCAGTTCAGACATCCTGAGAGATCTGCAGGGGCCCGAGCCGTGTTCACAGTCCTCTGACAAGTAAGTGGGGTCTCCGGGTGGGAGAGTCCCTGCAGCTGATGTGGGTTGGCAGTTTCCCCTCTGTGGAGTCCTGGGTGCTTCCCACAGCAGAGGCAGATGTCTAAGCAGTCGGGTTTGGGGTGAATCCCTGTGGCTGTGGGGCACACGGTTTGGTTGGTGCAGTTGGATCCTCAGAAGGTAACCCCTGGGAGCTCCAGGGGTCTGTAGATGACTGGCTGAAAACTGCTGCTCTCAGATGCCTTAGAGCATGGATGTGTATTTTTAAAAAGAGAAAGAAAAAATAATGGAGGGTCTAATTTTTATGGAAAACTAAGAGAATCTGATCCCCTGTTGCATTTAAAGTTACACTGTTGTAAGTCTCACCTACACCTCTGCCAAGCTGAACATGCTGGAATTGCAGCATCTTTTTGACTGATTTCTGTCTGGGGAGAGAAGAGCCCTCTCTTGTTTCTTAACATGTTATTCTGTAAAGCAAAAAATCCCCTTCTGTTACGTGTGGGTAATACTTGAAATTTGGGTCTGTCTGTGTGAGAGATTCTACAAAGAAACACTGAGGAACTGTCCAGGGGTTCCTGAAGTGACCCCATGAAATGCAGGGGTAGATGGGGCATTGAAGGTGTGTGGTTACAGTGTCCAAGAGGTGTTAATCAGCAGAAAAGCTTCATAATTAGTATACAGAGAAGTGGGAATGAAGAGCAGAGGGGTCTGTGGGGTAGTACAGGCTGCCCTTGCTGCTGAAGCCAGCTGGATCTGGGATCTCTCGTTGGATACTACGTCCACTTTGGTACTCGATCTTAGGGGCGTGATGAGAACCATATTGTGACAATTCTCTGCCTGCTTTAAATACTCTTTGGTATTTATGGCACAGTTTTCTCTTATCCATTGCAAACATATGTGGTCAACAGATTGTGACAGCTCTTAAAATCCATGATTAATGACAGAAGTAACATCTGCAGCTTTCTTAAAGTGTGTGTTCAGATAATCTCATGGATTTTGAGGAGCTGCACTGGGAGTACAGCTCAGGCCTTGATTACAGTGGGGCCAGAGGTCAGTGTCAGAGTACAGCACTGGAAAAGCAGCGAGTGAGCATCAAGCCCCTCCTGTGGGGAGAGGCTTCGCCCTGGGTGGGCGAGCAGGGCATGCGGGGGGACACTCACAATGCACTTTGGGTTGTAGCACCTGCAAGTGACCCATTGGGACACACACTGTGGTGTAACACACGTGGTGGCACAGGCTGCAGGTGCTGGTCTCCAGTCCCCAGGGGATGATGTGGTGGTGCTGCCACAGCAGTCTCCAGGGGTGGTTTTAGATCTGCTGCAAGATTTACATTTGACCCTGATAAACAGGGGTCTGGGACCATCTGCAGTCCGTGATGCCCACCTCACAGCATAGTAACCTGTGAGGTATTGTAGCTCAGCTGCTGTTTCTCAGGGAGTTGGCTTGCTAGGAGCTGAGGTGCTGAATAAGAGCCTGAGGAAGGGTTTGTGGCTGACACTGACCGTTCTGAAGCGTTGCTGTGTGCTGCTCTGTCTGTCAGCACCCTGGCTGTGACGCTGGCTGCTCTGTTGAGATCCAGGAGTGATGGGGAGAGCACTTTTTGTTCTCCTTCCTTAGTATTTTAGATGCAAGTCCTTATTATCTCTCATACTTTCACATACTGAAGGACAAGCTGGTATTGCTCAGAGCATGATCCTTCAAAGCAGGGTCGCTTGGTTAACTGCAATGGAGAGAACTGGTTTGCTGTCTGAAATGACTCAGTTTGTCAGATGGGATTCGTAAGTCCTAAAACTCCTCTTCCATTTTATGCTTTTCCACTCTGGATTTGGGGTTTCTTGTGTCTCTGGAAGGGTTAAGCTCAAGTTAAAGCTCCAGTTGAAGAGATAGGGATAGGCTGCTCCTCACTCAGCAGCGGCCGTGTGGCTCGGTAACTAATTTCCTTCATTCTGAACGTGCATTCCTGGGAGTGGGGAGGACACTCAGGGCCTGTTAACTCCCCTCTCTGCAGCGTGGCTGGATGGTGTGTGTGTGCCTGGGATGCAGCAGGGCACTGTCAGGGGGAAAGCTCAGCCCAGCATTCCCATCCGTAACTCCGGACAGTCTCTGTGGTGCGGTGCAGCCCCACGAGCAGGACTGGATCAGCCCACCGCCTGCTCTACCACTGCTTTCCATGTAGGCCCTGTAAAGCAAGTGGCAAACCCCTGCTGGCACTTTATCCTCCCTTAAGCAGATGAACAGATGGCAGAAGGGAGAGGGAGAGGTTGGGGTGCAACTGACATCTGCAGCTCTGGTTCCGAATGAAGCTGTTCAGGTGTGCGCTGTTCAGGTGTTTGCTGGCCTGGGTCTGGCCAGAACAGCTCCTCTCACCACTGTTAGTCTTGGCAGACGGCGAGAGGCTGTGAAGAGATGAGGGGCTGAGCTGGGCTGTGCCTCTCAGTGGCACCCGTGCTTTGTGGAGCACTTTAATTTACATGAGGGATCTAATAAAGGAGCAATACACATTCATTTTCTGCATTCAGAATAAATTGCCTATTTTTTCAAGCTTTTAATGTAAATTGAGACATTACATACATTCCCTGGAGTCATCTTTCATTTCTGCTGTTTCATTTTGACACAGAGAGATCAGACATTCCTGCTCAGGTATCAGCCCAAGCGTTTGTAGATGATGTCCTGGCTGTTTGTTTGTAGAGATGCATGAGTGGAGCAGCATAGGGACCTTTCAGGGGCTACCAAAACATCATTCCTTACCTGACACTTGCTTAAGTGTAACTTCAGCATTCTCTGACCTTTCAAAAGGGTTTTTTTTTCCTTTCCCCATCTTCTGGTAAGTAAGCAATCCCCTTGCTGTGGGGTGATGTGATTGAGTGACGTGTGTTCGGGTTCCTCCATGTCTGGTGACATTGAGGCTCTGGGTAACTGCCTGGTGAGCATGTGTGGGAAGCCTCACAGCTCTCTGAGGACATCAGGCAGGTCAGTGATGATACCAACTTACTCAAGTTTGGGCCAGGTCCTTGGGCACTGTCTGACCTGACGTGGGGTTTGGTGAAAGGCTTTTCTGGTGACTTCACTGCTCAGTCACTGCTCAGCTTCACTCCTGTACAGGTGTGTGAAGAAAATAACACCAGTTTAAACCAGGACAGGCAGTTGTTCACCAAGCAGCTCTAAATTCAGGATCCCTGCCTACCTCAGTGTACCTTGGTGTTGTGAGAACTGAGTTCACCTCATCCCTCAGGTGCAGTGGGTGCTGGAAGTGTCCCTGCAGCGTGCTGGTACCTGCCTGGGCCAGAGGTGTGTGACCCCACGTATGATGGAGTCAGGACCTTCCTGTCCCTGGACAAGCAAAGCCACTGCCAGAGATGGGGAGGGATCTGGCTTCCCAGAGCACTGGCATTTGCACACTGCTCTGGGAGGTCAGGTACATTTGCTTTGCTGTTTTAATACTGGTGGCACTAAGCTGTGGGACCAGTGAGTACAGAAATACTCTTACCCTAATTAAGATGCACGTAAGCAGAAGCTGAACCTCCTGTAAAAGCCCTGCAGCAGTCAGACTTGCAGCACCACTGCACAGGATGTGTGTGGAGAGGCTGGGGGCTCCCAGGCCCTTCCCCCTCACTGCAGGGACCTTCCCCTGCCCACTGCGTCCCAGTGCCCGGCTCAGCAGCAGTACAAGGACCACCCAGCATCTTCCTCTGCTTGTAGAAGTGCCCAGCTGCTGTGCAGAGCTTGGAGGGCTTCCTGATCCCACCCCAGCCCTCCAAACAAAAGCTCTCACAGGTGGGAGGCATTGCAGAGGCCAGAGCTGGGTGCTGTCCTGGCTCTGGGTGCATGTTCAGTGGGCACTGGAGAGGTGGTTTCTCCCCATGACTTTAAAATACTCCAGTGTGAGACAGTCTGGAGTTAAATGCTCCTTTGCTGTCCCAGAGTTAGTTATTAACAGAGCTGACTGCCTTGTTCTTTGGGTGAGGAACATGCCTAACTCCCTGAAAGTCCCGTCCCACCCAGGTGTCTGAGCCTGTTGGAGCAGCAGCCCCGCAGCACGGGGTGCTGTGTGTTACCCTGGTTGGGTTTGGGGTGCTGAGCTGGGGCAGCTGGCTCAGCTCTTTAGGGGGATGAATGCCTTTGCTGAGCCCTCACTGAGTGGCTGTTGTGCTCGTTCTGTATCGGCATCTGAGGTGCAGTCTGGGTTCTGGACCCCTTTGGAGTCACCGGTGCTGGGACTGGGCTCAGACTCTGTCTCTTGGCTGTCTCCAGGTCTTACTGCCCAAGAATGAGTTCCTTGCTCATTAGAGAGGCTCGATAAGTGTGATAGGTGGTGACAGGGACCCAGCTCCAGTGCTGTGGCTCTTGGCACCCTGCAGCTGTCTCCAGCTCTGCTGTGGCACCAGCAGCTTCCTGAAGCGCTGGGGAGCTGTAAATCATGTGGGCAGCCCCAGCTAGACAGAGGGCAGAGGATTTCCAGAGTGAGTCTTCAGTTATTTCTTGGAGATTTCTGAGACTTGTTGTCTTCTCTGCCTTGGTGGTACTTGCAGAGCTTTAGATGACAAGAAACTGTCATTATTTTCCCTGTTTCCTCAGTGTCCTTTTTTAAAATTATTTTTTTATACTTGCATAGGAAATAATTGATTAATCCCTCATTTCATTCATTGGGGTTTTTTCTGATGTTTGCATCCTATTGCAAATTCAGCAAAACAGGTAGAAAATGTGATAGTTACAGGACAAGATCTGCCTGTAATGAAAGGACAGGAGAGAGTGCTCTCTGTAAGGTCGTCCATGAAACACTTATAAATAGAGGCAGGATTGGCAAAGTATTTATGGAAGTAAAAATAAAAATCAGTTGTCATCAAGCACTTTAAACTCAAATAAATGTAATTATTCTGTCAGTGGGTTATGTGGTATGAGATGAAGGCTGCTGCAGAGTTTACTTTGCCATCAGAAGCTGCAAGGACATGGGGAGGGACTGCTCTGTGTTGGGTAGGTTTAGGGGTTTATTTGCTGGTGGAGGGGGAAGCCTGGTCTGGGGCAGAGCACAGGGTGGTGCCAAAGCAAGCACAGGGCCAGGATGGATGAATGGACTCTGCCTTTGGTTGTGCAGCCCCAGAACATGCCCCACACACCCATCTGGGTCAGAGACTTGGCTGAGAGAGGCTGGGAGGGCAGCAGTGAATCGGGGGTGGTGTCCTGAGCTCTGCCATACACCAGCAGAGTTGGATGGAGAGAGGCAAATTCTCCTTCACCCAGACCAGAAGATCCAGCCCATGTACAAGAACTGGGTGTGTTGGGTACCAGGAGCAACAGCTGCCTTGGCTCTGGCTGAAGGTAGCTGCTTTAGAGCTTAATTTAAAGGATTCTGTATCACAGCCCTCAAGGCATCTGTGTGTCCATCACTGGACGCCCCTGGCACGCTGTGCTGTGCTGAGGGGTCTCTCAGAACCCAGCCTTACATTGCATTGGCTTCAAGTCGTGCAACACTGACCTGCAGCTGAGAAGGCAGCATGTATGAGGGGGGTTGTTCCTGCCTCACTCGTTCACTTTAAAGCCATGGCTGCTTCCAGGGTAACGTGATCCTCTCCCCTCAATGTGTGGGATAGAGTGAGCTGGGAGGGAAAGGCTGTGGCCTTGGCTCTTCATGCACGATGGATCCTGTGCTCGTAGGGTGTGTAGGGCTGAGGATTGGGAAGGGCAGGATGGGGTTGGCATCTGCACCATCCCATCCTTCCACACGCTGCTGCCTCCAGCAGCACGGCCTGGACCTCGTGTTGGGATCCCCCTGATCCTCCTGGGTGTGGGTAATGGGCACCATGTGGGAGCTCTGTTCCCATCCTGGTGCTGGACATACGGGCTGGTCCTGCTGAGCTCTTGCAGTGGATCTCCCCACAGTGGGCAGAGCCACAGCCTTTGGCACCTGAGTTCTCCATGGTTTTCAGCTGTGAGTTCCCAGCTGAAGCCAAATGAACAGTCCCTGTGGGCTGGGCTCATCCTGGTGAGTGCTCAAGGAGTGTGTGTGGAAGGAATGTTTAATTGGCAGTGCCCATTGATGGATGAGTGATCTCTTTCATGTCAGCACCATGTGGAATTTAAGCTTCGAGGCTGAATGATGGAAATTAGTGACTTAATTAAATATGGCCAGTTTAACGTTTCTTTTCTTTCAAATTAACTCTGTGACTAAAAAGGAAACACTTCCTGGAGTTTCCAGTGGAAAATTCCTTGTCCATAAATGAGGATTGTCTGGCAAAGGGAGCCTGTTTAATGATGGGACTGCCACGTCCTCAACACCTCTGGTTCAAGTTGCCCTTTGTCATGTAATCACGACTCTGGGCACCAGGGGCATTCCTCATCTACTCATTTGAAGGGTCCCTGCAGCTCCTTCCTGTCCCACACTGGTCCCTGGTGACAGGAGGGACTGTGACTCCCCTGTCCTCATGGCTCAGGCTGAATGGGATGGTTCCTGGGTGCTGGCACCTTCTTCAAACAGGGTGACAGAGCAGCATCTCCCTCACCACCACCAGTAACACACCCCTGTGTGCCCACACACCACTTTCCACTCTTCATTACAGCCCTCAGTGTTTGCCAAGCACCTTCAAAACTCAATTCTCATTTCTGTTTTCCAGCAGGAGTGTTCTGGGTCTGCAGGCTGCCAAGAGAAAGCTGCATGGGTCCCAAGAACCAGAAGATGATCCACTGCTTCCCCAGAACAAGCGGAAGAAGAGCTAGTGCAGCAGCGGTGTGATGCTCGACCCGTGCAGAAGGCTTCATGCTGAGAGCTCCTCCTGAGCTTCTGCCACTCTTCAGTGTATCCCAGTACTTACCAAAAAGCTGAATTTTTGCTTAACTGTCATCCAGACTGCCTGGGGATGGCCAGACTGGTGTGCAGGGGTTTGCTCCCAGCACCATCCAGACTGCCTGGGGATGGCCAGACTGGTGTGCAGGGGTTTGGCCCCAGCACCATCCAGACTGCCTGGGGATGGCCAGACTGGTGTGCAGGGGTTTGCCCCCAGCACCATCCAGACTGCCTGGGGATGGCCAGACTGGTGTGCAGGGGTTTGGCCCCAGCACCATCCAGACTGCCTGGGGATGGCCAGACTGGTGTGCAGGGGTTTGCCCCCAGCACCATCCAAACTGCCTGGGGATGGCCAGACTGGTGTGCAGGGGTTTGCTCCCAGCACCATCCAGACTGCCTGGGGATGGCCAGACTGGTGTGCAGGGGTTTGCCCCCAGCACCATCCAGACTGCCTGGGGATGGCCAGACTGGTGTGCAGGGGTTTGGCCCCAGCACCATCCAGCCTGCCTTGGGATGGCCAGACTGGTGTGCAGGGCTTTGCCCCCAGCACCACGGGCTGCTGGACGCTGAGATGGGGCACAAAGCACCCGAATCCCGCTGGAGCCTCGAGCTGGCCTCTCCTCTGCGTGTCCCTGTCCCTGCTCCCCACCACAGCAGCTTGCCCTGCCCTCCAGCACTCAGCAGGGACGCTGCTGCTCCACCAGCCCGAGCTGTCGGGGAGGCGTGTGGGACCGAGGGACCAGGCAGAGCTGTGCTGAACGTGTCTGTATAGACACACTCAGGGGTGTTTGTCACTATTCTAGCTTAAAGGCACTAAATTTGAGAGAAAGGGCGAGGCTGCTAGGCACAGAGTGCTCTGGCTTTACAGTGAATGCCAGCAGGAAGCTGCTGGCGCCCTGCAGAGGGGATGGAGCTGTGTGGTGAAACAGGAGAGGAACCGGGGTGGCACGCCAGGTGCTCAGGAGCTGTTCAACCCGTGCTTACCCTGAAGCTCTGGCCACAGCCGTGCCTCAGGGTCCCTGCAGACAGAGCTGAACTCCTGCCTCGAGGCTGTAGCTGTGATGGGACTGGATGTTTTGCTCCCAAGATCTCCCTCCTCACTCCATGCAGCAGGCACCGGTTTTGTTTAAACAGACTAACTCTGGGGTGAACACAGCCTGTAGTGAATCAGGTGGGTGAGCACATCTGCCAGCCCCCACAGCACCCACACGTGGGTCCCATCCGTCCTGGGGACTTGGGTGATGATTTGTACAAGGTGTCAAATCTTGTGTGGGGGTGTGATGGTCAGTGTGTCAGACGCTCGGGCCACGTGGCTCAGTCTGTCTCAGCATCCCATAGAGGTTCTCATCATGTTTTGCTTGCACAGAACTCCATTTTCTGTAAGGACACACATTGTCACTGGGGAGAGAGCTGCCAGGGCTGGCTGAGGGGAGGGGAGGGAAGGGGTCATTCCCAAAGCTTACGCGTTTTTATACATTAAAGAGTGCATCTTCACAGGCAACACCTCTTGTGTTCTGTGGGGGTCAGGGCCAGCCTGAGCTGCCATGGCTGCTGCCTGAGACCTGACAGCTCCAGCAGCAGGTCCAGGTCCTGCTCCGTGGGTTGTGTTGGCTTCAGCACGGGCAGAGGCAGTGGCCGAGCCGGGCAGCCCTCCCAGCACCCACTGCTGGGCCAGGAACAGGCACACGGAGGTCGGGGACTGGGGGTCTCTGGGAATCAGTCTCAGGGCTGTGTGGCAGTGTGGTTCTTGGTGCCTGGTTTTGCGTGTGTTACTGTGGCATTAGGAGTAGTGGTCCCGCTGTGCCCCACCCCTCCTTCAAGGACGGGGTTTAACAGCTCTCTGGAGATGGGGAACACAAGGTGAGTGTGTGATGTGGCTGAGCACTCCATGTCACCGCTCTGTGCAGCTCAGGTGCACCAGGAGCATCGCAGAGCGTGAGGCAGCTGCTCCCTGTCTGTGCTCCAGGTGAAGACTGGTGCCTGGGGCTGGTTGTTTGCAGGGCCAGAGCGAGTGTTGCACTGTCAGACATTCCTCAGTGCCTGCTGCTCCAGCACTGCTGAGGGGTGCAGAAACCAGTCCCCCAGGGCTTGGGCAGGGTGCCCAGCATCTCCCCCTGAGGGTGGCTGTGGATGGCAGCGATGGCTGCAGCAGCTCTGTCCTGCCCAGAGGGCCCTGGGACCTTCCAGCTGCCCGTCCCAGGCCCAGGGGAGCATCCTGCTCTCACAGGTGACCTGCAGTCGCTGCTGCAGTTGTGGGCACTTGGCAAGTTGTTGTGTTGCTTCCAAATCAACCAAAACGTTTCCCTGTCCAGGGGTCTGATGGCTGGGACGGGCTGGGGGGAACCTGGGCTCCTGCAGCAACAGGAGCTCAGAGAGCAGCTCCCCTGAAAGTGGTGTTACCTGCAGCCAGTGCAGCTGTGCCTGGCCCCCCTCCTGCCTGGGTGCTGGATCCCTGCTCACAGAAGCCTTCCTAAGTATCTCCCACACAAACCTGTTGTGAGGTACCTAGTGCACCCCCTGACTGTGGCTGAGCAAATACTTCACGGTGGTTATTCAGGGAGGATCTCTGGTGAGGTTTAACTGTGGGGTTTCTGGCAGTTATTCCCCCTTACTGTTGGGTCACTGGAGTTTTGGATGTTGTGTTAACTTCTGAGTGATGGTCAGTCCTGAAACTGTGGTACTGGGCTGCAAGCTCTGCTGCTGCTGCGTGCCATGAGAGGCCCTTCTGCCCACGAGCATCAGCACCCAGGCTGCAGTTCATCTGCTGGGATGCTGGGTTGCTCCCCATGACCAGTACCTGCTGCCTTCCTCGTGAGCTCTCCAGAAGTGAAAGACCCTGACTGCAGCTGAGGGGATCCAGCGGAGCCTGAAATGCTCAGAGGGACTCACGGGGTTTCCATCTCCTCTGCTCCAGGTGAGTGGTGCTGGGGGAGCAGCAGGGACGGGTGCTGGGGCTTCTCCTGGCCCTGGGCAGCAGCACCCGCTCAGCAGGAGGGAGAAAACACACCCCAGCATTTCCAAGGGTGTGTGTTTTGGGGGCTGGCAGGACCCGGTGTGGACAGCAGTAATTACACATCCTCCCAGGCTCCAGAGGAGCTGCACGGGGCTTCTGCTGCCCAGACAGCACAGTCTGTAATACAAATTACTGAAAATTGCAGAAAAGGGGCAATTTACAGTAGCTGGGCATGAGCTGGAGCTGGAGCTGGAGCGGGTTGTTTTTACCACAGGTGATTTAAACCCTTCAAAGCTGCTGGGTGTCACTGTGGTGGGCGCTGCCCTCGGGGCACCCAGGTGCTGCAGGACCCCCCGGAGCGGCTCCTTCCAGCCTTCGGTGCTCATGTGAGGGGCTCACAGCCCTGGGGATGCCATCTGCTAGTGGGGGGTGTTCACTGCTCCCCCAACCCACATCCTGCCAAAATCGGGTGTGTTGGTGCCTGTGGGGAAGGCGGGAGGATGCTGCTCCAGACATCGGCATCCCTCCCCGTTCCCTCGCCCGCTGCTCACCCAGCTCTGCTGCTCAGCTCCAGGGTTTCAGCAGCAGCTTCACCCTCTGGCTTTGGGGTCTGGAGCTGTGGTGGGGTTTGTTTTTCCAGTGCTGCTGGAAGAAATGCCTGGCTGCTTCATTCGGTGCCGTTCACAGCAGCCGCTGAATGAGGGTGTTTATTTCTGTGCTGCTCTTAATGGCTGCAGAGGAAATGACTGGCAAGTGATTAAAATAGCTGGAAAGCTACAGCCCTTTCAGGGATTCACTCACGGCTCAGACATCAGAGCTTTCCTCCTGAAAATGTCACCACGCCCTTCAGAAAGGTTCCTTAAAGTCCTCACTGCTGTGGGAGCCAGTCCCAAGGAGCCCCAGAGATGGTCCAAGGGCTGGAGACCCTCTGGCTGGAGCCAGGCTGGGAGAGCTGGGCTGGCTCAGCCCAGGGAAGAGAAGAGAAGGCTGCTGCTGGGGAGAGCTCCGAGCCCCTTCCCGTCCCCCGAGGGGCTCCAGGAGAGCTGGAGAGGGGCTGGTGCCCAGGGCAGGGGGGGCCAGGCCCACGGGAACAGCCTTCAGCTGTAGGAGGGGGATGGAGAGGGGCTGGGAGGCAGAAATCCTTCCTGGGGAGGGGGAGGCCCAGGGTGCCAGAGAAGCTGGGGCTGCCCCGGGATCCCTGGTAGGGCTCAAGGCTGGGATGGATGGGGCTGGGGGGCTGTCCCTGGTAGGGGGAGCCGGGCCCTGGGCACTCATGGGGATGGCTGCTGTACCCCGTTAGCAGATGTGCTCGTCCAGAGGCCCTGTTGCCCAACCAGACAAGTCTCAGCTGAGGAGCAGCCGTGTGGCAGTGACTCACCAGCCCTGTGTGGTAGGTACCATGGCAGCTCATAAAGCCATCACCCAGCGGTTTAACAGCATCACATCTCACCTCCCGGGGCTGCTGGGGCAGCTGTACCCCTGCCAGGGCTGCCTGGAGCTGCCAGCAGAGCTGGGACCAGGAAAACAGCCCCTCGTGCTGCCCAGGCCAGGCCTGACATGGGAGATGCTGCTGCAGTGAGGAGCAGGTTTAGCCCTCCCTGCAGCGCCCCGGCTGGTTTTGGGCAGGGAACCACCACTGGCCTGGCAGACGGGTGAACCCCAGCGTTTGGTGGTGTTTCTGTGGACACCCAGGATCCGGCGCTGCGGGCTCAGGCATCGGCCGTTGCTGCCCCACAGCCGCTTTGGGTGTCAAACCCGGCAGTGAGAAGGTCTCTGTGCCTCCTGATGGCCCCTCGACCCACGCAGGGGTCCCCAAACGTGAGCACATCTCACTCGGTGCCTCAGCCAGTGGCCTCCTCAGGCAGGTGAAGAAGCCTGCGAACAGAGATGCAAACGCCCCTCACTGCAGGGTGGGATCAGGGTCAGGATGGTTATTGCAGCTCGCCTGAAGTCTGGGGGGTGTTGGTGAGCCTGAGTGACACCCCCCCATCTGGGACATCCCCGGGATCATGGCTCCTTGCCAGCATCACTGGGCGACCTGTCAGATCCTGTGTGTTCCGTGTTCCAGCACCACAAAGGGCTTCGGGCAGGGGTAAGTGGAACGTGGTGACGGGGCCGGAGGTGGGGTGGGACTGACTGGACCCGGGTGTCTGGAGGTGTAGAGCGGCTGTGGAGGTGGGGAGGAGGCTGCACGGAGCAGCTGCCCCTGGAAATACGGAGCAACATGTGGATGTGCTGGCTGGTGCCTCTCCATCCCGTGGCAGCCCTGCCTGGGCGCTGCCGGACACGGCGCCGGGGCCGCTCCGGCTCCAGGGACCGCTGCCCGGCACAGCCTGTGCCGTGGGTGTCTGCCGGTCCCCAGGGTGTCATAACTGGCTCCTCAGGGCAGTTGCTGCTCTTCTCTTACCAGCCCCGACCTCCCAGGGACGGGAGCGTGTCCTCACCCCCCAGCCCGTCCCTGGGGCAGCTCCGCTCCTTCGTCACCGAGTCAAGGAGCACCTGGGGAGCAGGCAGGGACTTGTGAGCAACCGGGCTGGGGACAAAAGCCACAGCAAAGAGGAGCAAAGGCAGCTTTAGAGGTGGGGACGTGCAGCCCGATGTCGATAGGTGTCCTCCTGCCCCAGCAGTGCTTGCTGAGCATCCCCTGGGGCCAGTTGTGTCCCAGCCCTCGGCCTGAACCAGTGGTGAAGGCAGAGACCCCACGGGCACGGGGCTTCTGCAGTGAGTAACCCTGAAGGGAGTTGCTTCCCTCTCTTTTCACCCTCTCATGGGCTGATTTTGGGCTGTGTTGGTCACATCGTGCAGTCAGCTGCTGCCTCAGGCTGGGCTTGGTAGCACAGGGGTCGCGGGGGCCTGGGGACCCCCTGCTTCCTGCCCCACATTGCTGCAGGTCCAGACCCTCTTTGGCCAGCTGTGGGGCAGGGGATGCCGAGCTGGACCCCCTGCTGCTCGCTGGGGTGACAGGGGATTGCAGCGGGGCAGAACCTCCCAGTGAGTCTGTACTGCTGCTGGCAGCCGGGGCTGGGGAGATGCTGGGCTGGGGTGGGGGGCAGGTCCATGACCAGAGAGCTTTGGGAACAGCAGCTTTAGGCAGCAGATCTCTTGAGGAGGAAATTAATTTAGTCACAGAGCTGTCCCGCAGGGCAGGGCAGGAGGGAAAACTTGAAAGAAAATAATCACAGGCCCATAGAAATGTGTGTGTGTCCAGATCATCCCTGGGAGGCGTGTGAAGAGGCAGCCCCGGGGTCTGAACCCAAGCATCAGCCTTGTGCCCAGCCCAGCCCGGCGCTGGGTGAGTCCCTGTGGCTGCAGGCACCAGGCAGCTCCTTTCACTCGTCCCAGGTGGCTCAGTGACATCCCAGTGACTCACCTTCCCCAGCAGGGGCTTTTCCTTTGAAACTATCACAAGAAGAGCCCTTTCCCGATTCCCTCTGAGCCGTGGGGCAGGCGGGGTGTGGGTGCATCCTTCCTGTGCCGCGGAGGCTGAGGTGCAGCACGGGGTCGGTGCCAGTCAGCACACAGGAGCGGGGTCCCACAATGGCTGTGATCTGGGTTGATCCTGGGTGCACCAGGACCACCGGCCAGGGGCTGTTGGTGTCCCCAGGGCTCTGTGCCCTGGCTGGGGTTTGGCTGCTCATGAGCCCGGGGTCTGGCTGGTGGGTCAGGCACATGCCCTGGGGATCCAGAAGTACTCTGGTAGCGCTGGGAGCTGAGTCAGGGACTCGTGTCTGGCTGCAGTTAGAAAGAAGCTTTTCCTTCTCCAGGTTTCTATCCCAGTCGAGTCTGTTTATAGCCAGGCAGCCACAGAGCTGCGACTGCAGCTCCCAGCCCGGCGCCTGCTCGGGTTAACGACCATCGTCACGCAGGGCACAGGAGAACATACTTTGCTTGCTTCCCAGAAAAGAGAGTCCCTCTCTGGGGATGCTCTGCGCTGGCCCCGCTCTCCCAGCAGGGTCCTGTGAGCAGCCCTGGCCCCGGCTGGGGACCGGCCCCGGCTGGGGACCGGCCCCGCTCACAGGGCTGGGCTGGCCGGGCTGCAGCCTGTGCTGCAGCTGCACCGTGCTGTGCCCACGCCGGGGGCAGCAACTTCCACTGCTGCTGCCCGAGAAGAGGCAGCAAGGACGATGCATTGCATGGCCGCATCCCCTGGGATGCTGCGTCCCCTGGGATGCTGCGTCCCCTGGGATGCTGTGTCCCCTGGGATGCTGCATCTCCTAGGATGCTGTGTCCCCTGGGATGCTGTGTCCCCCCACTTCGATGGCTTCTGAAGATGCTTGGGGAGTCAGCCCGGGGCGGTGGCTGAAGGCCTGCCCCCCCCCCATGGTTTCTGTGGTTGGGTCTGCGTGGGAAACCCACGTGTGGCTCTCCCCAGGGCCTGTCAGTGCTGGTCAGGCTCCCAGTTTCCATGTTTCGTGGTGGATCGGCCATTCCTCACCCCCGTGCTCTGGGAAGCCTGGGGCAGGGGGCTGAAGGTGTCACACTCCTGTGTGCACTTTGTGACAACGAGTGAGGAGGGAGCTGGGCTCCCCCTGCCCTGGTCATGGAGCTGGGGGTCTGGGGTCCTGGTTAATTCCTCTGTTTGTTGGGGTTTGGTCCTGCCTGTTGCGGCATCTTTGGCTCCTTCAGCCAGCTGTGGGCTGGATTCACGTCAGACAAGCCCATCCCTGACCCTGAGGAGAGGGATGTGTCCGGAGCACAGGGACTGATGAGCATCACAGCCGCGTCAGCCAGACTGGGTTTGCGTGAGTGGGAGTTGCTGCCGAGCGCCCGCTCCTCTGCACGGGGTCTCACGGGGTCGCTGCTGGTCTCTGCACCCTTGTGCTGACCTCCGTGAGGTGAAGAGAAAACCCCAGACCAGCAGATGAAGCGCTGGAAAGGCAGGCCTGCCCAGCTGGGTGTGTGGGCAGGACCATCGTGGCTGGGCCCCTGGGGTCGCCCGGGCTGCCGTGGCTCTGTGGGTGCCCGTGTGAGGGGTCCCTCTCACCACAGGCTGGGGCACGGTGCCCCAGTGGGCAGCCCCTGCCCCCAGCACGGGTCTGAAGCGGGAAGGTGTGATCAGCAGAGGTGCTCACTGTGATGGGGAGCTTTCCACTCAAAGCTGCTCTCTGTGGCACAGCTCCTGAACTTGTGATGTTAAAGAAGCGCCTGGGCAGGAGCAGTCCTGGCTGGAAGGTGCTTCAGCTGGAGCTTTCTGCTTTGCCACCCGGTGCTCAAGTGGAGCATCTGGGGCAACAGAAAGAAACAGCATTGAGTTCCACAGGAGTGAAACCAGGCAGGAGATGTGGTGAAAACCCTCTGTAATCCTGGCAGGAGCTGGGAGCTGAAGTCTCATCGTGAAACCCCTCTGTATGTACACCCCCCCAGGGGCAGCTGTGCAGCCCAGCTGCCTGTCCCGGGCTCTCTGTGGGCTCTGATGGCTTCATGGGCTTTGGGGCTGTGGTGGGACGATGTGAGGAAGGTTTTAGCACAGCAGCATCCAAGTTGTTCCTCCTGTCTGTCTGTGTGCAGGGCAGCTTGTCCAGCCCCCGCTTCCCTCCCTGGGATGCTCTGGGATGCAGTTTCCTGCACACAGCACAGCCCCATGCTGCGTGGAGCAGGACCCCTTGCAGGGACCCCCAGTTCCAGGTTTATTTCCTGAGCTGGAGTCTGGGTTTGGCTTTTGGTTTGTAACTGATGAAAACACCAAGCCAGGAGCATGGTTAAGGTGGGCAGATGGTGTAACTGGTACTATAACATCCCCTAGGAGTGTAAGGCTATTTACCTGCACCTTAAAGACGATGTGTGGCACCACAGTGTGTTATCACTTACCAGCAACCTCATTAGTACAAGGGGTTTCGGATGGGTGCTGGGCACCAAGTGATATTGGGCACCCCTTGTGCCTCCATGGTTTGTCTCTGAGGACTTGTGGACATGTAGCACGTGTGGTGCTGTGCTGTCATTTTGTGCTCCTCTGAAGGGCTGTATGCTGAGTGCATGGCTGTGGGGGAGTTTGTGTCTTACCTGGGGGTTACTCCTACTTGGGGGTTACTCGTACATGGGGGTCACTCGTGTGCACACTTAAGGCACATGGGGAAGCATCACCTGGCTCCTTTACTATGCCCCCAAGCCCGCAGCATCCAGCAGCGTTCCCTTGGCATGCCCAGGGCTGCACGTCCCTATTTCTCATGAGCGCTCTGAGGCTGTGTGCAGGGGTGAGGACTAGGAAAAAACTCCAGGATGAGGACAATTTCCCATGCAAAGGCAGCCAGATAAAATAGCCAGGCTCCCCAGCCTGCACTGCCTGCTGCAGGCCACAGCCATAGCCCAGAGTTCACCAGCGGCCGCATCTCCCTCTGTAAAACGGGGGCCTGGACTTGATGTGTTGCCAGAGCCCTTGTGCCATGGGGACTGTAAAGTTGGGATTCAAGATAGCTCTTGGAAAAACAGCTATTTCAGATGCAGCAGTAAACTAACTGGAGGCAATTAAATTTAGCTTTTGTGCTTTTGATTAGTCCACAGCAAGGATTTCTAAAATAAAACCGTTTCCAGCTCCGTGGCATCATCACATTTTTAGGGCTGGAGGGGGCTGGGGTGACTCAGAAAACCCTGTCGTTCTCACAAGATGCTGGGCTCTGCAGTCAGGGGAGGGAGTTTGTTAGTTGTGAAGCAGCTTTGCCTGAACAAGGGCCGAGGGGCTGTGAGGGGCTGAGAGCATCTCCTGCTGCTGCAGGGCTGGCTCAGGGAGCAGCACCAGGGGCTGGCTGCTGGCCCGAGCCCCCAGCAGCCCACTTGGGGAAGGTGGGGTGCTTTGCTACAGCAGTTCCCTTCGCTCTCCTCCTGCTACAGACAAAACCATGGCAGTTGAACCCCGACACTGGGTCCCTCAGCCCGAGCAGAGCCCGTGGGGAAGGTCCCTGGGGGGCTGCCTCCTCACAGCTGCTGTGCCCAGGGGCTGCCAGCGCTGCAGTGACTGTGCTTCATCCTGTGCCTGTGCTGAGCCCCTCCTGGGGCCTGTGCCTGGGCACCTGTGTGAGAGCTGACGGAGGAGGCGAGTGATGGAGGCTGTGCTGGAGCCACCAGCCCAGCCATGGGAAGCCCCCACAGGGCATCTGCCCCTAACCCAGCTTCCATCTGCCAACCCAAACCTGCTCCACCTTGTTAATTTGCCCAGATTAATGTTTATAGGTGTCGTGAAGCGAGCTCGTGAGGCAGTTGGTAGTCGCAGGGTGAGTTTGTTTTAACTGGACTTAGTGGGTTTGAGAACTGGTTGGAAACTTCCCCCTAACAGGGAATAGGCAAGGGAAGGAACCCCGAGTCTTCTGCTCATCACATCTTCTGCTCTCTGCCCCAAGCACAACTCAGATCAGCCTCAGCAGCTCCTCTCACCACCCCACGTGGGGCTGGGGCACTGGGCCAGGGGCACTGGGGAGCTCTGGGAAGGTCAGGGAGGGGGAAGGTCTCCTTGGTGGGATCCCAGACAAGCTCTGAGCCCCCTGTGCCAGGCTGGGCTGGGAAGGAAGGGTCAAAGTCAGTAGTTTGCACGCTGGGCATGGAAGTGCAGCTCCATCGAGCTCTGGTGCTGGCTGGAGCCCTGTCTGTGGGCAGTGGGGGCAGCCTGGACCTGTGCTCCTGGAGCTGCTGGGAGCTCCTGTGCTGGTCCAGTGAAGCAGAGGTGTCTCAGGAGAGCCTGACCCACACACTGGCACTGGCCAGCCCATGCTGGGACGCTGTCAGAGGCTGATGGCCAAGGCCAGAGCCACACAGCAGCGGAGGTGACGCTGCCAGCACAGGCTGCCCGTGGCAGGGAGCAGGCACCCAACTCCTGCTGGTCTGGGGCTTTTCCCTCCTCATCCAAGAGCTGGTGCTGTGTCAGCCCCAACGGGCCCAGGCACACACAGCTCCCAGCGCTGGCTCCAGCCACGCAGCAGGTCTGTGCCCTGGGATGACACAGGCTGGGCAGAGACACGGGGAGCTGGGCTGGGAGCGCTGTGGGAGGGGGGTTTCTGGGACCACTCGCTGCTCACAGCCGGCTCTGCCCATCCCCAGGGTGCAGGCACTGAGGTGAGAGGCACTGCCCCGCACCCAGAGCTGGTCACTCGGGTGCAGACCCAACCGAATCCTGTGGGACCAGGTGGCTTTACCCCCGCAGGGTCCCTGTGTGGCGAGGGGAGGGCAGCTGGGGGTCTTTGGGCTGACGGGCATGCCCCCGCCCATCACCGTGGCACCCGGCGGCAGCCTCCGGTCTGCCGCTCCCTCTCGCGGCGGCCGCTCCGAGCGCAACCGGGCTCCGGCCCCGGGGTCCCCCCGCTCCGCTCACCGTGTCCCCCCCCTTCTCCATCCCGCCGGGGCTTGGGGGGGCTGCTGCCGGTCCCCGAGGTGGGAGCGGGACCCTCAGCGATGCTCCGGGGACCTGCGGCGCCGGGGGCTGTGGGGGCTGCGGGGTGGGAGCTGGGAGGAAGGGATGCCCGGGGGGAAGGGGGAGGAGGAGAGGGGGGGTCTGGCCGCTCCCCCGAGCTGGGCAGGGCTCGGCGAGCAGCTGCAGGAGCGGGGTTGGGATGCGGGACGCGGACACCGCGTCTTTCTGTCTCTCTGCCGGGCTCTGCCCTACGGCTCTGGTTTTGTCGGGGGAAGAGGGGGGGAAGGAGCCCGTCGGGAGCCCGGGGAGGGGTCAGGGTGGAGCTGCCGGAGCTCCGCGCCGGGCTGGGCTGCTCCTCGGTGCGGGGAGCGGGGGAACGGCCGGACACGGAGCCGCGCAGCCCGGGGAGGTGAGGGCAGAGCCGCGGCGGGGCCGGGGCTGCGGCCGGCGCCCGGGCAGGATCCGCCGCGCAGCCCATCCTCTGCCCCCGGGCTCTATGCGGGACGCAGCCGGCCATGGAGAAGTTGTACTTGGCCGGGAGCAGCGCCTGGACCCTCAACAGCTCCGTGGGGAACGGCAGCCTCCGCCTGGAGAACCAGAGCTCCGGGAGGAACAGCAGCACCGCCGACCCCCTGAAACGGAACGAGGACATGGCCAAGGTGGAGGTGACGGTGCTCTGCCTCATCCTCTTCCTCGCCCTGACCGGCAACCTGTGCGTGCTGCTGGCCATCCACACCACCCGGCAGAAGCACTCCCGCATGTACTTCTTCATGAAGCACCTGAGCATCGCTGACCTGGTCGTGGCCATCTTCCAGGTGCTGCCCCAGCTCATCTGGGACATCACCTTCAGGTTTTACGGGCCGGATTTCCTCTGCCGGTTGATCAAGTACTTGCAGGTAGTGGGGATGTTTGCTTCCACCTACATGCTCTTGCTGATGTCCCTGGACCGGTGCTTGGCCATCTGTCAGCCGCTGAGGTCTCTGCACAGGCGAGCGGACCGGCTGTCTGTCCTCCTCACCTGGCTGCTGTGCCTGCTGGTCAGCATCCCCCAGATCCACATCTTTTCTCTGAGGGATGTGGGGAACGGAGTGTATGACTGTTGGGCAGATTTCATCCAGCCCTGGGGACCTAAAGCCTATGTCACCTGGATAACCCTCATGGTCTACATCATCCCCGTGCTGATGCTGAGCATCTGCTATGGCTTAATCAGCTTCAAAATCTGGCAGAACGTGAAGCTGAAGACGGCTCACGGGCCCAACGTGGGTCTGAGCTCCAGCTCCCGCAGCGGGACGGTGTTTGCCAGGGTCAGCAGCACCAGGCTCATCTCCAAAGCCAAGATCCGGACAGTCAAAATGACCTTCATCATAGTGCTAGCCTTCATCGTGTGCTGGACGCCCTTCTTCTTCGTGCAGATGTGGTCGGTGTGGGACACGAACGCTCCTCAGGAAGGTACGTCCTCTCCCTTCCCATGCCCTACTTTTGCATGGACTGAGCTCTGCTGCAGCCAGAGGCTGTGCTCTGGGCTGGGCTGGGGGCTGGGGGCTGGCAGGGAGGCATGCAGACATCCTGGCCGTGGAGAGCCCCCCCACAGGCAGCAGTGGCAGTGCCCGGGCTTTCCGGAGCAGGTGAGGGCTAACCTCGCCCCCGGCAAATCCGGGGCCACTGCAATTCAGGGGTCGGGCTGTGGGCACTGGGGCTCCAAGGTTTCTGCTGTCCCTGGGTGCTCCTGGGAGCTCAGCCCTCCCGGGGCTGCTCTGGGGTCCCCCGTGGTTTGGTGGGTTGCCCCGGGGGCTGCGTGGGAGCTCAGCCCCCGCCGGTGCCCAGGGCTGGGAAGCAGGACGCTGCGCAGCGTGAGAGCCTGGCTGCTTTGCTTTCACCAGATCGTTTTGTCCTCGCTGACTTCTCTGCTTCCTACTCTTCTGCCCTCCTTTCCCTCTCCTGTTCTGCCATTCCCATCACCCCGGGCCGTGCTGCTGTTGTTTTATCTCTGGCTGGAGCGGGGTTCCTGCGGAAAGCCCCTGATTTACGAGCGGAGGCTTTTCCTACAGGACGTGGTGTCGCTGCTTTGCTGTTTTTCATGCTCCGTTCCTGTCAGCACTAAGGTTGCAGACACAGTAAATATATTGCCCTCCGTGGTCTGATGCTCTCTGGCTGTGTGTGTCTGTGCTGTGCCTATGGTCCCTCCGCACCCACAGGGAGAACCGTCCAGGAAAGCTGGAAAGAAAAACTCTGCTCAAGTTTGTGAGGTGGTAGGAAGGGGAAAAAAGTCCTTCCAGGGACAGCTCTTCCTTGGACAGACTGACCTGACCAGGCAGGAACCCCGAGTCCGGGGACGCTGGAGACCGGTGAGGAGCTGTGACCCCCCCGCTGCCCCGCAGCCCTGCTCAGACAGGGGTTCAGAGTTGGGAGGGTTGGGAAGCCTGATGTGTCCTGCAGCCTGTGCATGTCTCTCCTCCAGCAGCCCAAAGCTGACAGCCTGGCTCCAGCTCCCCTCACTTCCCTTGCTGCTTCCTGGTGCTGCTTTCATTTCGGGGGGAAGCAAGGCATGGTGCTTTGAACCCCCCGGGGCTCCAGGCCCCCGGGCTGCTACCTGATCCAGGCTGGTGGAAACTTCTAGCTTGTTGATCCTCCCTGGGATGGAGCAGTGTCTCTCCCCTCCACCGTGTTTCAGAGCCGCAATCTCCAGGGCTTCCACCTGACTCATCAACAAACAAACCTCTGCTGCTCTGCTGATTCCCACAGCGAGGGGGGGATGGCTGGAGGGGGGATGTTCATGGATCACATCCTGCTCCGGGACAGTTTCCCTCACCCACTGTGTGCAGTCGGCTCTGCAACCCCTTCCCTTCCCTTCCCTTCCCTTCCCTTCCCTTCCCTTCCCTTCCCTTCCCTTCCCTTCCCTTCCCTTCCCTTCCCTTCCCTTCCCTTCCCTTCCCAGCTCAGGCGCTGCAGAGTCCTAACAAACTCCCCTCCCCTTCACGCCTGGGGCCGGTGTCGGCACTGACGGGTGGGAGCTTTGCCAGGCTCTCACAGCACAGGGAGGAAAAGCCTTGGGTGGGTTATTGGGGGTAGCAAACACAGGGAGCCCCCAGCCCTCCCTCCTCGCTGCCTGCCCGGGGCACAGGGGGCTGGAGGGAAGAGCTGGGCTTTGCCTGTGGGTGCTGCCTTGCATCCCACATCTCTGTCCCTCTGCACTGAGTGCTGGGCTGCCTTGGCCAGGCAGCATCATGGGGTGCTGGGCAGCATCATGGGGTGCTGGGCAGGGGCGTCCCCTGCAGCAGAAAGTGAATTTGGCTGCTTCTCAGCTTGCAGGCTTTGCAGCCTGTGTGGGCGTAAGGTCAGGGGAGGAGGAGAGGCAGCGGCAGGGTGCTGGCAGGGTGCTGGCTGTGCAGCCCGGCAGCCGCACGGCCCTGGCACACGGGTGGGCTGCACCCTGCAGAGGCTGTGCAGTGGAGGGACGCCTGCCTAGAACACGTCTCGTTTTCTCCATAGAGGGTGTCACAGTGTCCCTGGCAAGGGAACGTCTCTTCCCACCGGACTGAGTCCTGGTTAATGCTGAGCAGGCGCCCTGCAGCTTTCTGCCTGTGCTCCCCATCCCAGGGCACAGTGTGATGCACATTCTGGGTGCTGCTGCGTCCCCCACTTGGTCTGGGCAGGCTGGGGCATCATTTGGTGTTGTGAATGCAGACATCCCTGCCTTGCCATGGGGTGTCCCTTGGCCAGCCAGGCTGTGCCGTGCCCACCTTCACTGGCCATGTGAACCCACAGCCTCGTGAGCAGGGCTGGAGGCACAGGCTGTCATCCCGGTGTCAGCTGAAGCACCGGGCCCTTCACCGAGCAGTCGTTAGCCAGGTTCCTGCTCCGCGCCTCACGTAACGCGTGTGGCACTCTGGGCCTTGAGTCAAAGCCGGCCCGAAGCGTGAGGCAGCGCCACAGCTCCCTCTGTCTCGGAGGCGATGCCCTGAGGCGGGCTGTGAGCGATGGCATCTGTCTGTGTGGGGATCCCTGAGTGGTTCTCACTTCACTTCTGCTGAGCAAAGGTCCCACGGCCCTTCCCTGCCTCTGCTGAGCAAGCCTGGCCCTCCCCGGACCATCCTCCTCCCCAGGCCTCACCTGAGTGGGACAGTCCGCGAAGGGCCTCGCTTGAGGCCTGGGGAGGGGACAGTCTGTGAAGGGCCGGGCTTGCTCCTTGCAGCCCCCCTTGGGGATCTCAGCTGGCCTGCCAGAGGGGACCCAGCCCGGCTGAGGGCCTGCCCTGCACTGAGCACCATGGAACAAAATTTATCTCCCGCAGAGAGAGGAGCTGAGTCAGCCAGGGCGGGTGGGGTTGTGTTTCTGAAGTGGGTAGAAAGGCTGTGATGTACCTCAGGCCTTGCCGCTGGGATTTGTGAGCCATTCCCCATGGGCTGCTTTCATCCTACGCTTGAAATTAAAAGTGGTTGGACCAGGCAGCACTGGAGCAGGAATTATGCATGAGCTGGTTGGAGGTGAATGTGGAAACCAGTATTCATTCCCCACACTTCTTCTCTAGTTTACAAACTGCAAGTGGATGCTTGCAGAGGCAGGAAGGGATCAGAAGCAGCCAAACCCAGGAACAGATCCTCACTGCTGGCATGTCCCCCAGAGCACAGGGAGATGAGAAGATGGGCTGAAATCGTGGGGCACAGGCGCTGTCCCTGCCCACTGCTGCCTCACGGAGGGGCTGCCTGGGGGGCTGGGGCTGCCCCTCCTTGTCCCCGCTGCCGTGGTGGGTGTGAGTCCCACTGTCCCCTTTCTCTGCAGAAGGTACCTGACCTCTCGGCGGGGACAGTCAGGTACTCGATGCTGCGGGACTGGAGCACAGCAGACCTGGTGTCCCGGCACCAGGCCACCACCGTCCCCTCCCGCCCCGGCACCGTGTCTGCAGCCAGCAGCCACTGCCAGGCTCCCAGCCTTCATTACCGAAATGGGAATGGCTGTCGCTTCCCCTGGCAGACTGTTCCCTGCCAAAATTGATCTGGGGGGGAGGAAAATGCCACTGCTCCCCAGGGCTGGGAGAGCACCGGGCAGAGGCACAGATGGGGCCGGGCTGGTGGGCACTGTCAGCCGTCTGTTGGTGGTGGGGCTGGCTGGGAGCAGGGGACACCCTGGGGCAGCATGCTGTCCCAGCAGTCTGAGTGGCTGGGAGCCACCAGACACCCCAAACTGGCTGCTGGTGGGGAACACCAGACTGAGACACCCGGCTCTTCCTGTTCCCTGCCCTGCTCTTTGCCATGGCAGCACAAAGGGGCCACGCTCCCCCCTCCCCATGTTGGGCACAGGGAAGGGATGTCATGCAGGTGATGCTGGGGACAGCTCTGCCTCTTCCCAGGGCACTTCTAGGGCACCACCGAGCAGGTGGGATGCGTGGGGGCTGGTGGGCAGTGTGGTTCTCCCAGGGAAGAGAACAAGAGGATGGGTTGTGTATCCCCATCCTCCCTCCCCGTTGGCATCCACTGGCTCTTCACTGATGCACCGACCGGGGTGTTTCTGCCGGTGGGGGCTGCCGTCCCGGGCACGGGATGAGGTGTCGGGCTGGGGACAGAGCTCGGGGCTGGGGGCAGAGCCCACCACCCGCCCCTGCATCCCTGGGGGGCTGGTTCTCCCTGCCCACACCGTGCCCTGACGCTGCTTTCTGCCTCGCAGCCTCGCCCTTCATCATCGCCATGCTCCTGGCCAGCCTCAACAGCTGCTGCAACCCCTGGATCTACATGCTCTACACCGGGCACCTCTTCCACGACCTGGTGCGGCGCTTCCTCTGCTGCTCCACGCGCTACCTCAAGTCGCGCCCGGCCTGCGACCTGAGCGGCAGCAAGAAGAGCAACTCCTCCTCCTTCGTCCTCAGCTGCAAGAGCACCAGCCAGAGGAGCTTGGCGCAGCCGCCCCTGACGTGAGGGCACCGCCGGCCGGGACCCTGCGCCGCCGCCGTGCCGCCTCCAGCGCTTCCCCGTGAGGCCGGGTTTGGACAGGCGGGGACTCCGCTGGGGCTCCGTGCCGGCGGGTGCGGATACATCTGTGTGTGTAGGCATGGACAGCGGGTGTGGCTTAACCCAGGGGAGGACTTCTGTGGCCCGAGGTTCAGCTCCACCTGGGACTGGACACCAAGAACTCGCTGCTGAGCCCCCGGACCACTGATGTTGGTGGCTTTTAGATACTGCTGGAGGGGCAGGTTTTGCCCCAGCGCTGTGGCACATGTGCAGCATCCCTGTCAGAGGCAAGGGGCCGCAGCCTGGCACGCTGGGTGTCACCCCAGGAACGCCTGCATGGGGCAGCCGGCCCCATCTCTGCCTGCAGCAGGAATCCCACGGGATGGCAGCGCCTGGCTGGGCAGAGGCATGAGCTCTGCTCACAACATGGGTTCACTTTCTTCACTTGAAGCGCTGTGGGGCAGAGGCGGCCCCATCCCTCAGTCCCTGCATCCCTGTGTCCCTGCATCCCTGCATCCCTGTGTCCCCGCATCCCTGTATCCCTGCCTCCCTGTGTCCCCGCATCCCTGTATCCCTGCCTCCCTGTGGCCCTGCATCCCTGTGGCCCTGCATCCCTGCACAGTGCCAGCCCTTTTTCCCCCAGCCTGGACAGTGGGGACAGGGCTGGGGATGAGACGCCCAGGGGGGCAGCACTGGCACCCAGGTGTCCCTGCCTGCCCTGCTCTGCTCCGTGGGCAGTGTGGGGCTGCACACAGGGGTCAGTGGGAGACAGGAGCGGGCATGGCTGCGGGCGCAGGGGATCTGTGCAATAGCACGCTTGCTGAGAGGGCTCAGCAGCTCTCCAAAGGCTGGTGGGCAGTGGGGTTACGGGGGGCTCTGTGGGGTTTAGCAGGGAGCCTCCTGCCGAGTCCCCCCAGCCAAGCTTTAGCTTTGGGTCGCTGCAGCCCCCAGTCAGTCCTGCTCAGCAGTGCTGTTTCCCTGCTCTGTAACACACCAGGTCATGCTTACAGCATGGGGGTTTATTGTTAGGAAACTCCAGTAAATAAAGTTTTCTGACTGTGTCTGGATGGAGAGTGGGGGGAAACGTGTGTGTGGGGGGATGACACTGAGAAGAGGAAGGAAAGTGGTGTGAAGCAATGTTTTAAACACAAGGCCCGAGGATGCTCAGCATGAGGGTGCTCTTGCTTTGGAGGTACCGTGCTGAGCAGCGGGGGACCAGGCACCCCTTTGATCCACAGCGTGCTGGGAGCTGTGACAGCCTTTGGTGGGTGGGATGGGGGTGAAGGCAGCTCTGGCTGAGGGCAGCAGGAGCTTTCCCTGGAGTGGGGAGCAGCAGGGCCCCTCGACTGCTGCTGGAAGGACCCCTGTGTTGCCTTGCAGCCCTGGTTCCAGTTATGGGGTGCAGCAAGCGGGACCGTGCCCCACACGTGGGGACACTGCGATGTCCAGCCTGGACATGCTGGGCTCCAGAGGGGCTCCAGAGGGGCTCCAGGTTTGGATATCAAAGGATGCCAACCAGTCTGCTCCAGGGTGGAAAGCAAAGCAGAGCCGCTGATGCCGGAGCAGTGTGTGCTCTGCTCCATGTACAGGGAACCCAGGTCCCGCTGCGTGGGCGGATCAGAGCTTCAGAGACCACAAACCCATCCAACACAGTATCATCCCAGGGGTTTTTAAGGATTATTTTTATTTCCACAAAAAAAAAAAAAGCTTTATAAAATGCTCATGATAAAATGTGTTTAGAACCTTTTTTTCCCCTACAAATACCTAAATATCCTTTTTTGGTACCACTCCACCCTTCTGGAGGCCCAGTGCTGCTGGAGCACGGGCACTATACTGCTCTGGAAGGCGTCTGCAAGCCCGAGCCCCTGGAAGAGCACCAACAGAAAACCTGGCTCTTCCTTGTCCTTGGCATGGCACTAGGAGAGACTTTGGCTCCGAGTCTCTGTTGGAAGCCAGGGAAGAAAAGCACATGAATACAATTGAGAATAACCAGGGAACACGAGCCCCCAGCCCTGATTCAGCAGAGCACTTCAGGCTGGAGCCAGGACCCAAGTGTCCCCGAGCCAGCGCTCGGCTCCGTGGGAGGGGACTGAGCAGATCAATGGGCAGTGCAGGGGAGGAAGCAGCTCCCCACGGGGCTTTGTCCCTCATCCCTGTGTTTCTTTGGAGTGGCTGGCAACGGGCAGTGTCCCGGGGGGGTGGGGATCCTTCCTCCACTCCCCCCACATGTCTGGGTGAGCCCTGGATGCTGTGGCAGGGGGGCTGCCCGTGGGGAAGGGTGCAGAGCAGTACATCAAATGCATGGGGGTGCCCCCTTGGGGCAGAGCCCAAGGGGTTGGGGTGGTCCTCCCCCCACCAGCGCTGGGGCAGCAGAAGCAGGGCAGGGGCAGGGGGATGCGTGATACCCACGCTGCTGCAGGCTCGAGCCTGCCCAGCACCAAGCAGGCAGCCACTTGGGAAGGTCTGTCCCTGAGGAACAAGCCGCTTGCCCCTGCTGCTCCCCACGCGCTGCCTGCTGCCTCCTGGCATCCCGAGGTGCTGTGGGTGCTGCACAGGATCGGGACAGCTGCTCACTGTGCTGTGCTGCCCCTTGGAGCCTGACCCCGGAGCATCACCTTGCCCATAATTAAAGGGAGTCCCTCTGCCACCAGCGGCTCTGCTCTGCGGCGGCCCCGGCCCAGCACACGCTCCCGGGAGGCACACACAGATTCCGCACGCTGATTACTGGGCTCTCAAAGCCCTGCTGATCACAAACACCCACGACAAAAGGGGAGCTGGCTTTCCCTATTCTATCCAGAAGAGTTTTGTGCAGTGTGACGTAAAGCAGAAGCTGCCATGACAAGGATTTGCAGCAGATTAATAACAATTCAAATGCAGGTGTTTTTCATAGTGTCGTGCTGGACTGAAGGATGGAGAAGCAGGGCTTGGTCTGTTGCCCAGCAGCATCTCTGCACCCTCGCTTCTCACTCTGCAGCTGCAGGTTGTGGCCCAGGGCTGTGGTCCAGGAGATGCTGCGGTCCCTTTGCCAGTGAGGCTTTGGAGAGCAGAGGGCTCTCCTGGGCTGCTTGCTGGACCTTAAAGCTTCTGGCTTCAGGACGGAGTAGGGAGCAGCCCATCATGCCTCCATCCATGAGGAGCATCTCCAACATCCAGCTCTGCCACGGGGCCCCGCCGTGCTGCAGGTCCCTGGGCAGGGCTGTCCGTGTACCCGAGGGCTGGGCACACTGTGGGAGCCAGGGAACCCTGTGCCAGGGGTGTCGGTGCCAGGCTGGTGCTGGGGGCTGCAGGGACCTAGACCTCCTTCCGCAGAGCGACTCGGACGTTGGTGCAGATCTTGGAGAGCGCCTCGAAGAGCGGGTCGCAGAAGGTGTGGATGCAGAGGGAGTAGATGCGGCTGACGCACTGGATCTCTATCAGGTAGCTCTTGATGCAGGGCACCACTGCCCAGATGTGGCAGAAGGAGATGAGGGCGAAGAGGAACCCCCAGATGACTGCCAGGGGGATGCCCAGGATGGCAGAGAGCAGCCGGTAGCACCAGTACTTGCTGACGGTGAAGGTGGTGTAGCTGGTTTTCCAGACGCCGTCGAAGCTGTATGTCCCCACAGGCTCAGCGATCACATCCTCAAAATCCACCTGGGAGGAGACGAGGGGGGTGAGGGTGGTTTGGGGTTACTGGGGGCTGTGGGAGCCGCCCCCGTGCCAGCGGAGAGCCCAAATGGAGGGGCATGGGGGAACGGCAGACCCCCAGCATCCCCCCAGCCAGGACAAGCCCCGTGCAGCAGGAGCACCACAGCCTTGCTGGTGCCAGTGGGAGGTGATACAGATGCTGTGGGCAGCCCGCTGCCCCAGCCAGCATGCAGCGTGGCACACGAGACTGGGCACAGGAGCCCAGGTTTGGCTGCTGCAGGACACAGTCCCTGGTGCCAACCTGGAGCTGTGGATGGAGCTGCAAGGCCAGGGCCAGGCACGAGCCCCTGTGAAGGGAGCTGTGTGTCGCTGTGTTTGCTCCCAGGCGGCCAGAGCCCGTTCCTACCCTTTTTTAGCATTCGGAGACGCGGGCTGCCTGCTCGGCCAGAGGGTGCTTGGTGCTAATGAAAACCCCACAGCCTCTTGATTTATGGTTTATTTATTTCTGTGTGCAGGGTGAGGTGCTCAGCTCTGTCTGTGCCCTGCCTGAAGGGGCAGAGAGACGGGCCTGGCTGTGCCCTTCAGGGACGCTGCTGTTCTGTGGGGCCAGCACCGGCTCCCAATCACAAATGCTCTTAAAAGCCCCTGGACTGAGAGCAGAGGTCTTGGTGTGGTGTGACTTGGGCAGCTGATGTGTGTGTGTGTTACGCTGCTACATCCATCCTGCTTTGACCATAAAATCATTCTGCATCCTTAATGATGCACCAGGAGAGATACAGCTGGGCTGGCCGGTCCCCAAGCAACCACTGGCACCTCTCGGAACGCCCTACTGCCCAGGTGGGCTGGGACCCCACGGGTTCAGCACCGGCCTGACCACCTGATGAGCTAATCAGGGCAGCAATTAAGGAAGGGAGCAGCAGCCTGTAAGAGAAGAGCCTCAGGGGTGGTGCTGCCTTTGTCAGCAGTGCATGGGAAGAGAGCCTGGAGGAGTGATGGAGATGGGAGCCAAAGCCTGCACTGAGCCTGGGGACAGCCGTGGCACTCTCAGGGACCCACGTGTGCAGGTACTGCTCCGTGCTTTGCCTGGGATGAGGCTTTGCCAGCTCTGTGGAGCTGCTGAGCTGGTGTTGCTGTGTGCTGGTGTGGTGTCTCTCAGGCTGTGGCACTGTAAGGCTCGGGTTGGACTCCTTGTGGCCACATGAGCCCACCAACCCCCGTGCTGCCTGGCTTTGCTGCTGTGAGCCCAGGGCTTTGCCTGGGTAACCCAGGGAGCCTTTGGGTGGGCTGCTCCCCAGGGAGAATGAGGGTGCTTTGGCTTCCCCCTTGGGTCACTGGTGCAGGGGATTGTGTGCCTGCCCTGGGCTGGCTCTGCCCTCCTTATCTGCCAGGCTATTTTGAGGCAGGAGGCATGCTAGGGAGCTTCAGCAAGTGCTGGCATGCTGCTGAGGTGTGGCCATGTCACTGGGTGAGCCTGGAAATCCTCTTGGAGGCTTTTGGGGATCCCTGAGTGGGAAAAGATGGGTGGGGGGTGGGGAATGGGACTGGGGTGGCCAGGAAGGTGCTGGCATTAGACTACAGTGGTACATGGCAGCACCCCAGTGCTGGGGAGTGGGTCAGTGTCCCCCAGAGCACTGGGGGCACACGGGGGTGAGCTGTGCTGAAGGCTGTCCCTGTCCTTGCTGTGCTGGCAGCATGGCTGATGGCAGGGTGCAGCTGCTGCAGCCCAACACGCCGCTCAGACACGTGGCACGGTGTGGCACAGATGCTGGGCACACGCTCGAGACACCAAGGTGCTGGGCAGCTGCTGCTGGCACATGCTGCTGGCACATCCCGCTGTGCCGGGCCGGCGCCTGTCTGGGCTGGCACTGCCACACTCATCCCACTGTGCCCACGGGCTCAGCTGTAGCAGAGCTTTAATGCACCACTGTGAGCTTGTGCCTCAGCAGCGGGATCTGGGCCACGGCCCCTTCCAGAGCCTTTGAGAGCCGGCTTTGTCCCCTCTAACATGCCATCCTCTTCAGTTAGCACAGCCCTTCCACCGCCTCCTGTTCCCCGTGGGGCCACAGCTGTCTGGCATAGTGCTGACAGAGCCTCAGGCACCCCAGCCCCACAGGCAGCGCTGGGAGAGGCCCCTCTGTTCAGCTGCGCAGAGAGTGGTGTCTGATCAGAAATAGTCAGAGGAGGCTCGTGGCACCTTCCTGCTGCCAGGAGCAGGGCCAGCAGGTACCCGAGCGCTCGCGCTGCCGGGTCTCCAAGGGGCACAGTCTTTTCACAGTTCTTTTCAGTCAGTGGTCCGGGCTGGCCCGGGTTTATTTTTGGCTCCTGGCTTACAAAGCAGGCTGTCTCCGTGAGTTCTCAGGCTGCAGGGCGTGAAGTCGGGGAGTGTGCTCAGGGAATGGGGGATATTGTGCTGGCCAGAGCCCAGCACAGCTCACGGCCACCCAGCCCCGGCAGGGGGGCTGCGGCTTGTGGCAGGCGATGCCCCCCACCCCAGGGATGGACGCCTCTTGCACAGACTTACAGCCCGGGCTGGGGTCGAGCTGCAAAGGGAAGGACAGGCCGGGCTTGGTGCTGGCTGTGAGGAGGCAGCGCTGCTGCTGGGCCAGCGCTGGGGGGAACCTACCTTGACCACGTCCTCGTTGATACGCTTCGGGTCTCTGTTCACCAGGTCGATCTCCTTGGTGTGCTGGTCCTTGATGATGATCCTCTCCTCCAGCTCTGTCTGCTCCTCGGCCATGGCCGCTCTGCTCCAGCGGGGCTGCGGGCGCTCACAGAGCCGGGGACTGGGGGAGGACTGGGGGAGGGCAGGGTGCGAAGCCCCGGCCCCCCCGCCCGCAGCAGCTGCCCGGCAGCCCTGCGCCCCTGGCAGAGCTCCAGGCTAAAATTAATGTCTGTCCTCCTGCAGCCATCCCAAGGCCCTTAAAGGGGCTTTGCTGGGGACAGCCCCCACGGTGTCACCTTGGGGGGGATGTGTGTGTGGGTGGCTGGTGGCCCTTGGCCTGGCAGAGGGTGGCACAGCGGGTGTGTGCAGCCTCCCAGCAGTGCTGGTGGGACTTCGCCTTGTGCAGGGAGATGGTGCGGGCCAAACAGTGCCGAAAGTGGGGCAAAAGTCCTCCAAAGCCTGAGACAAGTTGGTGTTAATGAGGGGAATGGTTGGTCATGAACCTGTAAGCAAAGTGGCTCAGGGGAGATGGGAATCAGGTGTAAATAATGCCCGGAGAAGCCACCCTGTCCTGGGATGGCCCGTGAGCCCAGCATCCCTCCAACCCTGTCCTGGGATGGCCCGTGAGCCCAGCATCCCTCCAACCCTGTCCTGGGATGGCCCGTGAGCCCAGCATCCCTCCAACCCTGTCCTGGGATGGCCCGTGAGCCCAGCATCCCTCCAACCCTGTCCTGGGATGGCCCGTGAGCCCAGCATCCCCCCAGGAGCCTGGCACATGGCTCACAGTATCAGCCTGAATTCCTTTGACTCCTGCTTTTTCCCTGGGAGACAGTTGAGGAAATCCAGAGCCCGTTCCTCGGATCTAGAACAGTCTGGGTATCTCCTCCATGAACACGGTGACATTTAGTGTATTAACGAAGATGTATGTAGCTCCTGCTGCATTCTGATGCCCCTCATCAATCAATCACTCCAGTGCTGCCTCGGGTTTTGTGGGCTGAAGGTTTGTTTAAAGGTAATAGTTTTGTGGGGGGTAAAACCAAACCGCAGCACAGAACATCCACCCTCTCACTGGCTTCAAGCTGCTCTTAAATCAGTCTAGAGGCACTTTAATTTGAACTAGTACTGGAAAGCCAGCCTCTGTTCTCCCCCTGTGCATCCCTTGGGTAAAGGCTGCCTTGCAGCTCTCTTCAGTCTCTGCTCGGTGCCAGGGATGCCTTGGTGCCAGCCCGCTGTGCTGTGAGGGTGACGGTCACCCCTGTGTGTCGGTGGCAGTGTTTGGAGGCAAAGCCTCTCTGGGGGTGATGGCACATTAACCCTCACTAACACTGAGTCTCCCCAGGGCTGGAGCTGGTCTCTTGAGCCCCGTGCCTGTCAGGCAGCACTGCTTGTGGGGACGTGCTGTGGGGTCACTGCTGAGAGGCACAAGGGTGGGCGGTGACACCCGTGAGACTCTGCAGAGGGGGGGGATGCTCCCCTCTGTAGGGAGAGGAGTGGGGGATGCTCCTGAGTGACCCTTGCTGGTGCCCCCTGGCACGTGGGTGCTGCTTTCCCCTTCCTTGGCGCAGGCAGCCTGCTCACACCCCTTTCCTGCTGACACAAGGCAGAGGAGGTGGGAAGGATGTGTGGCCCCTTGGGAAGGGGGAGCAGTGCCCAGAGCCTGGCATGGACATTCAGGCCTTGGAGGTGCAGTGCTCAGCTGGCTGGGGGATGAGGGGGGTACCCCAGCTGCAGGCTGCTGCCTTCCAGAGCCATCAGTGCCTGTGCAGTGTCTGCACTGAGCCCTGTGGCTGGGTGCCTGGCCTTTCCAGCGTGTGCTGGTTGTGTTCCAGCCCTTGGAGCTGATATAATGCAAAAATGGGGTTGTGCTCTTTGGTTTGGCTGAGGCTTTGCAGGTCTCTTGGGCACATTCATTTTTCCTGAGAGCTCGTGATGACGAGGGCCTGGCTGAGCATCGCTGCAGGTCAAAGACTGATGGGCTCCTGCTGCTCGCCCTGTGTTTTAGTGATGCTCCTGTGGTTGGGTGCTACTGTGGTCTGGAAACTTTTTCTTGGGGTTTCTGCTTGAGTGAGAGCAGATGTGGTGATGTCCTGGGGTGTGACACATCCACAGCTAAAACTGTGGTGACAGCAGCCTGTCAGAGACTCCCAGCTCCTTCTGTAGGGAGGGAAAGGTCAGGGCTGGGGGTCTGAAAGTAGCCACACAAACCCACAGGGTATTGCACAGGTAAAGGGGGCACCTATGGAGAAGGGACAAATCGCATGAAGGTTGATGAGTGTGAGGTAGTGGGCTTAAATCTGGGCAGGTTTCTCCCAGGGAGGAGTGCCTATGGGTGACCCCATCCTGGCTGTGATCCTCAGGGTGATGGGGGGCTGCAACCCCTTTGGCAGCACCCTTTCCTGTCCCTGGGTTGCTCGCTGTGCCCCTGTTCCTTTGCCATCCCACGGGGTGAGGGGAGCAGCATGGCAGGGCTGGGGCGTTACAGCCCTCCCGGGACGCAGGGTAAAACCTGCTCGGTGTGGGGCACCCAGAGCCCGACTCCAGATGAGCTGCCTGGGGGTCTCTGCCCCTCTGTGGGGTTTCGGACCCGTGCAGGGTTGGTGCCCCAGCCCCGTGCCCGCTGTGCCAGCCCCAGCCCCTTCATGAGCAGCTGTAGGAGCCCGAGCCCAGCACGGGCTGGTGCTGCTGCTGACAGGTCCTTGTGCTCCAGCGCTACAGCCAGACCCAGCCCTGCACGGCCCAGGGACGGAGCCCTGTGGCACTGGCTGTGAGGGCTGAGCGCTGCAGGCCACCTTGGAGAGTGGTGTTGCTCTGTAAGCTGCTCTCCCCTTGCCCCACCGAGGGAGCATCGCTGGGGCAGCAGCACTGAGCAGGGAGGTGTGTGCGGGGCTGCTGCCCGCCGGAGGGGCGATGCTCCCCTGGCCCCGGACCGGCGCCCAATTTAGGAGGCACAGCTGCTCCCAGCCCCTGACAGACAGACAGACAAGTGGCACACGAGGTATTTTCTCTGCTGCATTCTCAGCTCGTCCCACACAGAAGGCTTTCCCCCAGGAGAGGGCTGGTGGCTTGGGACCTGCCCTCCCTGTGCTCCGGCGCTGGGATGGCTGTCCTGAGCCCCAGGGCTGTGCGGGGGGATGGCAGCACATGTGTGTCCCCACTTCAGGGGGCCCTGCCCCACCTCTTGCATGTCATTTCTGATGGTGTGAGTCACTTGCTGTCTTTAACCTGGGCTGGGCTGCTCCTCACTGCCTGCCCCAGGCACATGGCTCTGGTGTCCCAGGCGTGGGAGTAGGAGAATGTGGACCTGCCCGGTGGTTAACAGCAGCTCGAAGCCTCTCGAGTGGCAGAGAGAGGAGTACTCTGTCAATGCTATAAATAACTCCGTTGCTGAGCACTTTAAGGCTGTGAATGGGACACCCCATGAAAGCTGCTGGTGAGCAGAAGCTGCAGTGCACCAACACCGATATTAGCTTGTTAGTAACTAACAACAGCCAGAAGTTTGGTTGCTAAGGGTAGAGGATAAAGCAGTAGTGGTTTTAGGAAATATTAATGCCATCCCAGGGTGGGTATGGGTGAGGGATGCACTGAGAGAATTTGCTGCCGTGGCTGGTCTGGTGGAGCCCCTGTCCCATCCTGGCTGTGCTGGTGGGATGGAGCAGCCCAGTTTTGGTGGTGTCAGAGCCTTTGGATGAAAGGACTGTCCCAGAGACAGTCTGTGCCTGGCATGGGCCTCTCACCTTGCTCTTGGTTCTCAGGTGCTAATGAGTGCAGGGTGCAGAGGGCATTTAATGGCATTGCTGTTCCAGCAGCAAGTGGCTGGCAGCACGAGCTTGAGCAGGAGCTCTGTCATGTTTAGTATCAATTAAAATGAGATTTCACTGAAGAACAGTAGGAAAACATTCATTTATCATTCAAGTTGTCTCCTTAGCTTGCCTCAGCTCCAAGTGTTTTGCCCTTTAAAGAGAGGAATCTATGAATATCCAATCCGTGCCCCCACGGACACGCAGCCACCTCCTCTTTCTGCCTTGTCCCCATTGGGGAAGCTGGGACAGGAGCTTGAGACACCCCTCCTGGCAGGACAGGGTGGGCTGTGGGGGCTCTGTGGGACCAGAGAGCGAGTGCTGGGGACAGGCAGGTGCTGCTGCTGCTGTGGGGTGGGCTGGCATGGAGCAGGAGCTGGGTGTCCCTTTACTCATGGCACAGCCCCATGTAGCACAGCTGAGGGGTGTGAAGCCATTCCATCCTGGGGTCTGCAATCCCAACTCTCCCTTTGCTTTGGACCCTCTGGGATGCCCCAGCTGGGGTCAGAGCCAGGTCTGGGCTGCTGGTGGTGTGATGTGGGGGGAGACAGAGCCACCCTGTGCTGGGATATAGTGGGTGGGTGGGAGACCTGAGGAGATGGTCCTGCTTTGGGGACTCTGGGCACTGAGGGGTCTGCTTTTAATGCTGTGATTAGTGATGCTGGTGCACTGGGTATCACATGAAACATCTACAGCTGCTGCTCTTGCTACGCAGCTCATCAGGCACTAATTGAGCCTGTAAGTAACCAGTAGCTATCTCCCAATTCCCTCTTAATCACATTTCTATGGCTGTGGGCACAGCTACGTGTAAAACACTGACCAAATGCAGTGTCCTGTGTTGGGTTAGGGGGCAGATGTGTGTTGGGTGCTGGGGAAGCTGGGATGCTGCAGCAGAGCTGTCACCCTTCTGCAAGGGCTCTGCATGCTGCCTGCAGCCCACATCACTGGGCTGGGGCCTGTCTCAGGGACATGGCACAGCGAGCCCTGGTTGATGGATCAGTGGTGTCACCAGGGCTGGCCAGGGACTCTCACGGCCCTGGAAGCTGCAGCCAAAGGGTCTCACCAGCCCCTGTGTTGCTGGGCCCTTTGTGGTGCCAACCTCTGCTGAGAGAAACTGGCTGTGAGGGACTCATGGGATGTCGTTGCTCCTCCACTGAAGGCATTGGGGGGGGGGATGGCTTTGGAGGGGCCTTCCAGCCTGTGTTTATATCTATGCTTAATCTCAGCTCTTTCCTCTCACACCAGCACTCTAAATTCCTTTGCCTTTTCACTCTAAAATAGCCATGCTTGGCTTCTCCTTATCAAGCAAGAGGCTTTTCTTGATTTATCACTTGTGACAGCCACTTGGGCAGCCTGGTCATCAGATTTAACCAGTTGCTCCGCTGCTGGTTAGAGCCAGGGTCCAGCCTTGCCTTGCCTGTTTATCCTGATGTCTTTAGGTTTTCCTTTAATCAAAACCTGTGCAGCAGAAGGATAGAGCTTTCCCTTCCAGCAGAGGAGTGCTGCTCCAAGCTGCAGGAGCAGGCACTGGGTTCTGTGGGGAAGCAGAGCTGGACTGGTGGACGTGGGCTCTGTGGGAGAGGCTGGGACATCAGGACAGCAGCATGTTGTGTGTAGCCTGCCCCAAGGAGCAGCAAACCTGCTGCTGGTAAAAGGAAGGTGTCTCTGATGGTGTCAGGGCTCCACTCCCATCCTCCAGCCCAGCGTGGCTTTGCCAGCACTGAACAGCAGAGCAAGTGTTTACCCTCCTTGAGGCCCAAGAGAGACGAGGGGAAGAGTCACCCTGGTGCAGGGCATGTGGGCTGGGGCTGCTGGATGTCTGCCCTGGACATCTTGGGGATGCTTGTGTGCCTGGAGAGCCCTTTGCTTCCCCACATGCTGAGCACTTCCCCTTTCCCAGTGCTCTCTCACTATGGGCTTCAGTGAGGTAACATGGCTTGAAGCCTGATGCTCAGAAGCTGGGTCCTCCTTTGAAAGAATCTAGGCTAAGTTGGGCTTTGTCTGAGTAAAGCCCTGCATGAAGGGTGAGTGTGAGGCTGCCAGAGCTGGAGTGCAGAAAGCAGAGCCCGTGGCCACTCATAAATAAGCCAGGATGCTGCTCTCAGGTGATGTCATGGCAAAGATGTGCAGAGGGATTTTTGCAGTGCCAATCGATACTGCTCGGCTGGGGCATGTCCAGGACACTCCTAATGCCTGCAAATAAAGCCCCCTCAAGCCCTGGAAGGGGGGGTTAGTCTCTTAATAACCCAGCACAGAACATAGGTACCTATTTCTAGCGCTGGGAGCTTTGCATGTGAAAGGCTTCAGCTGCTCTTCCCCGTCGTGTTCTTGCTCTGACCTATTGTGGTCCTGCTCTGCCTGGCAGCGCCTGTCTCTCAGCTTAATACTGGGGTGGGCTCAGGCTCCATGTCACTGATGACCATTTCCCCCAAAATAGCTGGTTGAGAGCTGAGGTTGACAAGCCAGCAGTGTTCCCATGGCACTGGGGGTCGTGGCAGTGGGTTATGTTCCTCCAGAGGAGATGATGAGCTTGTGGGCAGCTGTGAGCAGGTAGTGCTAGAGATGAGCAGATGTGGTAACATGAAGGGTTCCCATCTCCCTCTTGGGGATGTGCTTCACCTCCAGCATGGCATCCCCTCTGCTCAGGCAGGTCCTGTATATAACCCACAGCTCTGGCTCTGGAGTGATCTCCCAGCCCTTAAAGTCTTTGTTAAACACAGCAAAGACTTTCTGTTCCCTGAGGATGAGACTGTGGGGAGTGGATTGCTGTGATTGTGCTTGGGTCTGAGTTGCCTTACTGCTCCTCCCAGACTTTAGCAGGGTCCTAGAGAGATGCTGGGCTGCCTCCAGTGCAGCTGCCTCTCGTGGGGGTCCTGCCTCCGTGGCTGCTCTCTGGGGGGCCCTGACCAAGGGCTGCAGCCACCAGCACAAGTACTGCTGCCAAAAGCAGCTTGCCCAGCACCGAGCTGTCTGGCTGCTCCTCGTGTTTTAAACCTGAGCATCTCCTGCAGTGCTGTGAAAGCAGGGGCACGGCGGTGACACCCCAGCATAGACCTCAGCCTGCCAAGAGATGGAGCTGGCAGAGCTTCAGTGTGGTTCATGGCTTCCAGCCTGATTTGCAGCCTGGGGAGATGGGCTCCCGAGCTGGGTGCTTATTGCTGCAGCTCCGTGCTGGTCCTGCTCATGTTCTGCCCTTGATGAATGGCAGCATCACAGGTGTTTTGCTCTGGATCTGCTGTTTCACCCATCAGTCAGTGTGGTGTGTGTCCTTCCACCTGTCCGGGCTGCAGCCTGAGCCCTCTCGAGGCTGAGGTGGTGGGTGCAGAGAGCAGAGGGGGTAGGGCCTCCCGGGCCACGGGGGCAGTGGGTCTGTGTTGGCAGCTGCCCTGGGCTGTGCCAGTGGCTGTTCCCCCTGCCCCAGCTGTGCCCCAGCGTGGGGGCTGTGTGGGGCAGCTGCTCCGAGGGGCCTGTCAGCCAGAAGCAGTGCTGGCCCCGGGGTGGGAGATCCCTGGAGCTGGGCTTTGTGGGGTGCTGCCAGGCAAGCAGGCAGAGCCTCCATGGGCAAGCACCTCGTGATGGGCTGTTACCAATGGGGAAAGCAGGGCTGTTCCTGGTGCTACCCCCTCCAGCTTTGTGGGCTGGCTAAATCCACCAGCACCCCTCTCTTTCCCCTTGGCAGGGTCCTGCCTCAGGAGGTGCAGCAGAGATGTCCACGGAGATGGAGAACGGGGCCTGGGCTCCAGGAGTCCTGCAGTACCTCCTGGGGCTGCCCCTGAAGCGTGAGCCCTGGTTCTGGCTGATGAGAGCCATGGGCTCCTCGGAGGGTCAGAGCACAGGCTGCTGCTCCCAAAGCTGTCCTGAGGCTTCGCCTGGATTTGCAGCATCACCGGGAGGAGCAGAGGGTGGAGCTCTGAGCACCGAGGGGGGATGCTCGGAGGGCGCAGCACCGAGGGGGGATGCTCGGAGGGCGCAGCACCGAGGGGGGATGCTCGGAGGGCGCAGTGCTAGGTGCCTTCCCTCTCTGCAGCCCCCACCTCAGCAAGCTCCGTCCCCACCAGCAGACACCAAATAACTCCAAGAGGAAGCATTTCCTCCTCTTTTTTCAATTTTCCCTCTAGCCCTAATTTATTGAAAGCAAAATAAACCATGTGTCTTGGACAAATATTCTGGCATGTCATCATTCCCACTAAGCATGGTAAGTGAGCTGTTTTGGGGACCCTGGTACATGATTTATTTAGCTTGGGGGTGGGTATAAATCCAGTCTTTGGAGGAAGCATTGTAACTCTGTAGGAATGTGGATGCTCTCACATCCCCTGGAGCACAGCCAGTACCCAGTGCCTAATTTGTGGTGGTTTAAGGGTAGCAGGGCACCCAGGACCATTCATAACAGGTTGTGTGGACCAGGTGGTTTCAGCAGTGTCTGAGAGGAGCTGGAAAGTGGAAGGTGTGTATCAGACTCCTAAATGGAGAAGGGAAGTTAGACCCAAGACAAAGATTTCTTCATTAATAAGATTATGGATTACTGTGCTTGGGATAGAAGGGAGACATGGAAGAAATGATCTGTTTTGTTCCATTGCCTTGACCCTCCAGCAGCCTTTGGGGAGTTCAGCCTGGACTGTGCAACCCATGGAACAAAACCCATGGAGAAGTGTGTGCTGGTGAGAGGTGGCTGCAGCATCGTCCCTGCCAGTGTGCTGACTGCAGATCAGGGCACTCTCCCCTCATCCCACTGGTTTCCATAGGACTATCCTGGTTTTATGTGGCACAGCTCTCCAGGAAGCCCCTCCTGCCCTGGTGGGATGGCACAGAGCAGTTGGTGCCCCCAGGCCTGATGTAGCTGCTCCTGTGACTTGTTTTTCTGTGTGCTCTACTCTTGCTTCAGAGCACGGGATGCTCCTTCCCTGGGGCTCGAGGGGGACAGCTGCTCTGTGCAGCAAGCTGTGCTCTGTCAAAGAAGCTCAGCTGTGAGGCAAGAGGGTGAAGGCTGCAAAAGTAGGGTTTTTTTCCTTTTAGTGTGCAAGAGCCAAGTGCTGTGAGGTGCTGGTGTCTCTGCTATAGTATGTCAGTAACCCTCACTGGGGCAGGGCCTGTGCTGGTGACCTCTGAGCCTCTTCCAGATTGACACTGGGGTTTTCCAAGAGTTAACACTGGGCTACTGGTACCTGTATGGGTGCTGGCTGAGCAGGGCTGGATTTGACAGCACTAAATGAATTGGTATTCATGGGCTTCCCCTGCCTATACAGTCTAAATCAGGAGTGCACCCTCGTTCAGCCCTGGCACAGCCTGTGTGTGCAGTGTGGAGCCCCTGGCACGGCCTGTGTGTGGCTGGGCAGTGTGGAGCCCCTGGCACGGCCCGTGTGTGGCTGGGCAGTGTGGAGCCCCTGGCACGGCCCGTGTATGGCTGGGCAGTGTGGAGCCCCTGGCACGGCCTGTGTGCAGTGTGGAGCCCCTGGCACAGCCCGTGTGTGGCTGGGCAGTGTGGAGCCCCTGGCACGGCCTGTGTGCAGTGTGGAGCCCCTGGCACGGCCCGTGTGTGGCTGGGCAGTGTGGAGCCCCTGGCACGGCCCGTGTGTGGCTGGGCAGTGTGGAGCCCCTGGCACGGCCTGTGTGCAGTGTGGAGCCCCTGGCACGGCCTGTGTGCAGTGTGGAGCCCCTGGCACAGCCTGTGTGTGGCTGGGCAGTGTGGAGCCCCTGGCACGGCCCGTGTGTGGCTGGGCAGTGTGGAGCCCCTGGCACGGCCCGTGTGTGGCTGGGCAGTGTGGAGCCCCTGGCACGGCCTGTGTGCAGTGTGGAGCCCCTGGCACGGCCTGTGTGTGGCTGGGCAGTGTGGAGCCCCTGGCACAGCCTGTGTGTGGCTGGGCAGTGTGGAGCCCCTGGCACGGCCCGTGTGCAGTGTGGAGCCCCTGGCACGGCCCGTGTGTGGCTGGGCAGTGTGGAGCCCCTGGCACGGCCCGTGTGTGGCTGGGCAGTGTGGAGCCCCTGGCACGGCCCGTGTGTGGCTGGGCAGTGTGGAGCCCCTGGCACAGCCCGTGTGTGGCTGGGCAGTGTGGAGCCCTGGTTCAAGCTTTCTGGGGAGAGCTCTGCCATGGCAAGAGCAGGCCCGTGCTGGCCATGGGGGTGCAGCCCTCTGTGCACACCCCAGTGGGCCTCACCCCTTGGGCTGTGGGGATGTGCCTGGGCTGTCAAATCCAGGCCCGGACCAGAGCGGCTTCCCAGGCATCATGAAGTGGCTTTAGGGGCTGGTTTCAGCTCTGGAGGACGCTGTGGGCAGTGGCATGAGCATACATGTTGGGAAGCTGTGCCAGCGTGGGCAGCCAGCCCCGCGTGCTCTGTGTCCCTGTGAGTGCAGTGGGGCTGGGAGCAAGGGCCCCTGGGACCTGAGCTGTGGCAGGGCTGCCCATCCCTGGGGGACAAAGGGCTGGAGGAGAAGGCTGGTGGCACTGAAAGCAGAGGAAGGTCTCGTTGCCTTTCCTGTAGTGCTCAGGCAGGGGTAAGCAGGGCAGGAGTCTGGCGGGTCCGAGCCCAAGGCAGGAGAGCTGTGGCTTTGCAGGGATGTGCAGGAGGAGCTGTGACACCTGGATGTGGCTGCAGGGATGCTGGGGTGTCCCCACCTCTTCTGGGGAGGCAGTGCCTGATGCATCTGCACCAGGTGAGGAAGGAGTGGCTGGGGGTGCTTGTGGGGGCTGAAGTTGGAGCTGTGACTGAGCACACTGAAGATGGGGCTGAAGCTGGCCAAAAATACAGAGTACAAGAAAAGGAATTGACAGTGATGTAATCAATGGAAGGGAAAAGTAGACCAGAGTCCAACAAGGTCCTGGCTGTGTTGGTATCAACACGGATGATGTGTGTGTGAATCCCTTGCTGGATCCAGTGTCCATGTGTGGAAGGAGGCAGTGCTGCTCTGCTCCTTCCACACACTTTCTGCTGCTCTCTAAAGTCATGCCCAAGACTTGCTGGTATTTCATGAAGAAAATGCTCAGCCTTTTGGGCAAGAAGGGCCAGAGTCCAGAAAAACAGATACTTTCACAGCCATGTGATTGAACAAATGTTATTCTTTCCCTTGTTTTTATAAGAAGAAAAAGAATCTGGTGAGAAAGCTTTATCACTCCAGAGACTGACAGCTTCTGTCATCTGAGCCTACTGCTTAGATAAGGGAAGGGGAAGCTGAAGAATCGAGCACAACTTGCTGGGGGGTCTGGATTGGCATGGTGAGGCTGGTGGAGACCCTGTGAAGGCAGCTCTGAGCCCCTGAGCCAGGGCTCCTACACCTCACCTGCACCGTGGGGAGGTGATGCTGTGTCTCCTCATGGAGAGGGCAGGTGGGTCCCTGTTCTGGCAGGTGGGTTGGGATTCAACAATTCATCTTGGCCTTGGAGGTGGGGAGCTGGGGAGTCCTGGGGTGCCACCCCTGGCTGACCTGCCCTTCCTGAAGATGTGTCAGCAGGGGTAAATGGCAAAATCAAGCAGCCCTGTCCCTTGGTGATGCGAAGCAGCCCGAAGCCCTGCTGTCCCTGTTGATTTGGGGCCCTTTCTTGGAAAAAGCCAAAGCTATTTCTCCTTAGGACACAGTGGCTGGAAGCAGAAGGGCAGTGTTTTCCAATAGCTGTTTCCCAGACGAATATAAATACCCGTGTGAGTGCTGTGTGCCCATGCCTGCCTGGCCATGGCCTGGGCTGCAGACACCCTCCCCTGCCCCAGCAGAGACTCAGAAATCCCACTCTGGCCTTTCCAGCTCCATTCTCCCAGTGATGCTGTGCCAGTGCCTGGGACTGAGGGGTGGGGAAGGGGATTGTGTTGTCTGTTCTGAGCAGGGCAGAGTGTAATGGGTGTGTGCTGGGGGGAGCTGGGTGTTGGGAGGATGGGGGTGGTGATGGGGTGGCTGAAGGGCTGTGGGGCACTTGTACAACTCCACTGAGCCTTCTCCAGGGGTGAGTGAGCTGGAAGGCAAGTGTGAAATGCACATCTGAGGCTTCCTTGCTGTGCCCTGAAGTGGTTTTTCTTTGACACCAGTCACAGCTCCTGGTTTGGGCAGGGGAGCAGTGTCTGCTCCATGATGTGGGTGGCTGCTGAGCTGCACCGACCAAGGCAAAGCTAGGAACAGCCCTTGAACAGCTGTTAAATCACAGGTGGGTCTTACAGGGGCAGCAAATCCTTCCTTTGAGGTAAATAGGCTGTCAAACACGCTGGCAAGTGAAAGCAGGAGGTGTTGGTGCCCCCTAAGGCACGGTGTGCAAGGGTTTTGCAAGGGGCTGTAGGGGTGCCCAGATGTGATGGGAGGTCACGCTTCCCAGCTCAAGGGGAGCTCTGTGCCAGGGCTGCTGTGTGCTTCCACCTGCCCTCCTGTTTCTGTTACTGTAGTGAGGATATTTGCTCCTCCTGCCCTTAGAGAGGGTGTCAGACAACCCCTGCAGCTCCAGGTCCCTGGCTGGAGACTTTGGCTCCAGTCTCCAGCTTGTGAAGTAGCTGGAGCAGGGGCAGAGCTCCCGGACTGCTCTGTGCTCACAGCTGTCCTCCTTTTACTGGCAGTCCTTTTGAGGTGTATTTTTTTTAATCATTTGGTGTTCTTTGTAAAATGGCTGTAAAGTGAAGATGACAGTGACCCTCTGAGGCGTTGAGCCCAACACCTGCTGGAAGCAGAGCTGGAACCTGCTGCAGGAGCTCCTGGTTTGCTCTCCAGCCCTGCCTGTGTCTGGGCTGTCTCCAGGAAGCAGAAACCTGTGATGGCAAAGTGTCTACTCTGGGAAATCTAGGAGAGGAGGAGGAGGAGGGTGCTGACCAGGGCTGTTGGCAGTGTGCTTGCAGCATGACAGCGGTGAAGGAAAGGAAATCCTCAGTCAGACCCAACTGGGTTCCTTCCCAAACCCAGGGGGCCCCAAGTCTGGCTTTGATCCTTGAGGAAGAGCAGTGGCTTTGAGTGTGTGGAAGACCAAAGGGCTGGGATTGCTGGGAAGCTCTTTGAGGAGGTGGTTGGATGGGGATGCTCTGAAATGAGCGGTGTCTGGTGGTGAGACTGAGCTTGGTAGTGCTTAAAACAGCTGAGCTGTGGGTCTGGAGCCTGAGGTGAGGCTCAGAAAGAAACTGAACTGTCAAAAGCAGGAATGAGCACTTGAAAACAGGGCACTCAGCTTTCCCAGTCACTTGTGTAACCAAATCAGCCAACCCATGTGTCATCCACAGTCCAATTCTCCTTTTATAGTAAAACAAATATTGGAGGGACTCGGGGCCAAACGTGGCTTTTTTTGCCAATCTGAGCTGCTGGCTTGGCTTCCAGAGCTGCTGAGCAGCACATCTTGACCAGAGGGGAGATGTGACGATGGCTTGCACCTTCCAGAGCTGGGCTGTGTCACTGCTGCCTCCCAGGGAAGGCCTGGAGCATCCTCACATCCCTGGGCCCCAGTGTTTGGAGCACGTTTCAGCTTCCTCATGGCATGTTCCTGCAGACATGGCTCCATCTCTCCTTTAACATGTCATTAATGACATGTCACACATGAACTCTTGCTGACCACAGTGCTGCATCCCTCCCAAAACAAATGACTGGGCACTTTCTACTTAGTGCAGAAAACATGAGTGGGGGGACAACCCCCCAGAGGTGAGTGCTCCTGACCTGATTTTGGATGGTTGGAACGCAGCAGCAGTTGGTGCAGGACCCCCAGAAGGTCTCTTTGAGGCTGTGCAGAGTAAGGACAGAGAGCTTAAGCTTTCTGCTGTGGAGAGCTCTTATGAAATGGTCTTTATTTTTAAAAAGCCTGTGTATTGACTCTTTAAAGTAGATGAAAGGAATATTTCACGAGGGGGACTGAAGAGTAGATGTGCTCCACGGAGCTCTGAATACAAAGTAGGTGTTTGGGAGTAGATCTGCCAGCCTTAAATATTTTATCAACCTGGAATTGTTCACCCAGAGTCTTGGTTTGGATCAGTGTGGTAGGGGACACACGGGGTGTTTCGATGCTATCAAAAGATTTCAAACTTGGGGAATGATTTTCTGCTTCCAAGCAGAGGGTTCTGTGCTTTATGTAACGAATAACAGCAGAAATGCCTAAATAATCCCCTGACCTCTTTCCCTGGTATCCAGGGGGCTGGTTTGTTCAGGAAGATGATGAACTTTCCTGATCTTCCCTCACCTTTCCCAAAACAGACACGAGGACCCCGAGGGCGGGAGGGCTCGGTGACCCCCCCCCCCCCCCCCCGAGGGCGGGAGGGCTCGGTGACCCCCCCCCCCCCGAGGGCGGGAGGGCTCGGTGACCCCCCCCCCCCCCCCCCCGAGGGCGGGAGGGCTCGGTGACCCCCCCCCCCCCGAGGGCGGGAGGGCTCCGCATCCCCCGGCGCATCCCCCGCTCCGGCGCCGCGGTCCCGGCAGCGCTCCCTGGGGCGCGGAGCCGAGTGATGCTCCCGGGACCGTTCCCCAGGGCGCTGCCACGGACACGAACCTGGCCGGGCACCTGCGAGGGGCGGGAGGAGAAGGAAGAGCCGGGGAGGTGCGTTGGCCAGAGCCGGGGAGCGCCGGGTGCCCGTTCCCGGCCCGGCAGCCCCACCTAGTGACGGGAGCCGCCTCCCCGGGCCCGTCCCTGGCTCCATCCCCCGGGCGCGGCCGCTCCCCGGGCTGGCGCTGGGCTCCAGCGGGGATGGGAATCCCGGAACGTCAGGGGCTGGAAGGTTGTCTAGTCCCAGCCCGGCCAGAGCAGGGGTCCCACAGGAACGCATCCGGGGGGTTTGGATGTCTCCAGAGCAGGAGAGTCCCCAGCCTCTCTGGGCAGCCTGGCCCAGGGCTCTGTCACCCTCACAGTGACAGAGTCCATCCTGACATTCCCATGGAGCTTCCTCTGCTCCAGCTGCCCCGTGTCCTGTCGCTGCCACCCCTGAGCAGAGCCTGGCTCCATCCCCCTGACTCTCACCCTTTATGTATTTACAGACATTGATGAGGTCACCCCTCAGTCTCCTCTTCTCCAGGCTAAAGAGGCCCAGCTCCCTCAGCCTCTCCTCATAAGGAAGGGGTTCCACTCCCTCCATCACCTCGGTGTCCCTGTGCTGGGCTCTTCCAAGGAGTTCTGTGTCCTGGAACTGAGGGGCCCAGAGCTGGACCCAACATTCCAGGTGCATCTCACCAGGGCAGAGCAGGAGAAGGACCTCTCCTGACCTGCTAACACACCCCAGGATGCCACTGAAGAAAAGTTCATTGGGTGAGACTTTGAGATGGAAAAATTGATCATTTGGGAAAAGGTGTGTGGCTGAAAATACCAGGGAGAGAGTGTGCACCAGAACTGGGGTGTGCATGGTATTCCAGAGGGTCAGGGGGGAGAGCTGCCTCACAGCAGCCTGTTTTCTGAGTGAGTTTGAAATCGGTGAGGAGGTTGCTCACCACCACAATAACCCAGTTTGATCACTGACTGTGATGGAGGAGAACTGAGCTGGACAAATCTGCCCCAAGAAATTCCCCTGCAGATAATTTTCAGATCCATTTCTCTTTCACACAGGTATCACCCTGGTTCCCCATCCTGGTGTTGGGCACTCCAGCCCCCCAGGAACTGGTGCTGCTGCTGACAGCTGCATCCCATGGCCACGCTGGCCCCTGCCCTCCCCATGGGACCAGAGTCCAGCAGCATCCTGGTGTTCCAGCTGCAAATGCCAGGATACACACTGATTCTGAAACTGCTGGATGGTTATGTTCAGTTCTGTATTTTTGGGTAGGGATCTGCTCCATGTACCTATTTTCAGAGTTATTTTTACTCATTAGAACATCTGTTTTTGGTGCACTGATGTATTTATTGCTTCTTCCCTCCGTGACTTAATGATAAGAGAAGATAACTCTGGTTCTGGCAGGAAGGTTGTTTTTCTGCTGGAATTAATGGGGGTGTTTTAATAGCCTCAGATAAAGGATTAGCACTCAGGTTTGGCACAGGACTGCCCTTGCTGCTTGAAATAGTCTGGGTGTGTGTTTTGCATGGGCGAGTTGCCATCAAAAATTATTCACACCCACCCAAAAGAACAAAGCCCAACTATTTTTACTCCTGGGCTCAAGAAAAGCAAGGCAGGCAGAAAAGCCTGTCCTAACTGGGGTGTGGGTCAGCACAGCTCTCTGGAGGGCACGCCTGGCCAGCTCCCCTGTGCTCATTCAGCGCTGGTTTGCCATGAGCATCCCTGGGTGGGCATCTCAGCAGGTACCTGTATGTGGGAGGTTCTTCCAGCCAGGTGGAGTCCTGCTCCTTCCAGCACCAGCTCTGGGCATGCACGGGGTGTGTGGGTCACACAGCAGCTGCCTGCCCTCTCTGCTGGCTGGTTTGAGCCTCCTGCTGCTCTCCATTGGGAAGGCCTGTGGAGCGAGGGTACGATGAGCTGGGTGAAGGGTGGTCACCAGAGAGCCATGGCAGGGGGGGTCCTGTGTGTCTCCTGGGATCACGTGGTGCTCTGTGCTGGGTGAGTGACTGTCCTGCTCCTGCTGCTTGGCTTCCAGGGATGTCCCTGCTGCTCTGGAGCTGGTTGTGCCCTGTATGGGAGGTGCAGAGGACCTGGCATGGTGCACTGGCCTGGGATCCTGGGGGCTTGCTCAGGATGTCATCTCCACTGTGAGAGAGAATGCCAACCTGGGACTTTACTGTGGGATGATGGAACGAGTCTCCTCTGCTTCTTGAGAGAAGCAGCTACTGTGCACCTCTGGTGGGTTTCTCGGACCAGAGGGAAGCTGAGGGAAGGCAGAGCAATCCTTGTGCAGCAGTTCAGGACCTGAACTGCTCCAGATTATGGCATCTGGAAAACTTTGTCAGCTGGAGTAAAACCAGGCCCATCTTTCAGAGAAACAAGGCCAAATCTGTGTTGAATTGGGTCGAAACCACTGAATGGAAAGCCTGCCTGAGGAGTAAAACTTTTCCCTCTGGCGACTCAGGAAGCAAAGAGTGTTAGGAGGCATCAAACACGGGCACCTCGGTGCAGGTAGAGATGCAGACATGCTGTCCAGGGGCGCACAGGCAGGTTGCCATGCTGTCCCTTCACACAGGTTTCACCCAGATGGACACACAAAGCAGCAAGGTCAGGAGCTGGGCTGGAGCAGTGGCAGGACGTGCCTGAAGGGCCATTGCTTGAGCGTGATGCTGACGCAGTTGATAAGGTGAGGTGTTGATAAGGTGTTGATAAGCACTCATAGGAGCCACTTTCTGCTAAAAGTGCTTCTCTTCTATCTGTAAATATTGTTTTAGTGAACTGCCCATCTGCAGCCAGCTCAGGCTTTAGGGGGTTGTAGCGTAAACAAGCACCTGGAGAGGTCAGCTCAGGGTGTTTCAGTGCTGGGTTTAGGTGAGAAGTTGTTTCTCAGCTCTTTGGGGGGTGGGTGTCAGTGTGAGTGAGGAGGTGATGTCTGGTGTGTGTGTGTCTGCTGGTTTGCTCGTGGGCTCAGGCTGGAGCTGCTGCTTGCTTTCTGGGCCACTGACTCCCCCTGAGCTTCAGCAGCTCATTTTAAAGTTCACTGTAAGCTCCTGCAAGCCATTCTGCTCACCTGTCTTCCAGAAATGCACTGGCACCTTGTGCTGTAAGCGCTGGGAGGGATGGCAGCGTGTTCAGAGGCAGCTACAGCTGTGCCACGCTTCTAATTGCAAGCTCTAATCCCCAGATCCTGTTGTTCAATGCTGTTAAGCATTAACCCATTAGCCCAGACCTCAGGAGGAAGATTTTCCTTAGCTGGTGGCTATTTCCCTGTGGCTTGTTGTTCCCCCAGTGGAAGGGGACACTTGAACAATGTTACTGTGATGCAGCAGGACCCTTGGCACAGCTCTGTTTTCCTTTGCATCACACCCATGTGCAGTTTCTGTGACTCCTGATCATCTTTCCCCTCAGCAGAGCTCCCTTTGGGAACCAGCCTGGTGCACACGGGCTGCCTGGCAAGCTGCTGCGTTGCCCTGCTCATCCCCAGTACACACACTGCTGGGCAGAGGGGGGTGGCTCAGGGGGGCTGGTTTTGTTGCCTGAGCATGGAGTTTGCAGGAAGCACTGTGTTCCAGAGGGGGCTGCTGGGATGGGATCATCCCTGTGCCTCAGCTCTGGAAACAGGATGACAGCAGCCAGTGAGTCCTCTGAAAGAAACCGTGTGCCATGCTGCCGGGTCACACTGCTGGTTTGATGCAGTTGTGCTTCTTAAGATGCTCATAAACTCTGCTACAGTTAATGGTTTCCAGAGCTGAACCCATCTTCCACCCAGTGTCAGCACCTGTGCCCACCCGGTGGGTGTTTGTGGGAGGAGTGGGAAGGGGCAGCGTGTCGACTGTGCCACGTCCCTGACCTAATGGTGCTGCTTTGGGCACAACACGGGGTTCACAGAGCCAGGTGGAGCTGGGGTTGGACCCTCAGGGCTGTGGATGTGGTCCCTGAATCTCTGCTCTGGGGATGCTTCCTGGTTTCACCTTTAAGGGGGGGGGATTCTCAGAGTCTGCTGCAAGCTGCCTGACGTGGGTCAGAGATTAAACTGGGGTTTGTTATCTTTTAACAAAATGCTGCTTAATCAAGATATCTGTCACGGTGGAGCTTTCATCTAATGCCCCTGACTTTATCTGTTTCATTAGATGTTAATACAGTGCCTGAAGAAACTCTAATTACGTGGGGTCCCAGTGAAATATCGCTGTCACTGATGCTGCTGAGAAGTAATTGAGTTCTGAGATGCCTTAATTTATGAATGAGAGAAACTTTGATTAGCTTAAGAAGAAATATTGATGCTACAGGAAGTTTCTGTTAATTAGATGGGGGGGAAAAGTAGTTTGTGGTCCTGGAGGTGCCAACTTCCAGCTCGACCAGCCAGGTGGTGAATCAGCAGGGGAAGGGACTGAGGGGAATGACAACTCCAGGTTACCTGCTCAGGACTGCCAAACGCTCCCCCAGGCTTTTGGAAATGGGGATCTTCCTGCTGCCCTTGGTGGGGATACAGAACAGAACCTGAGGTACCGGATGAGTAACAGCTCGAGTTCTGATCTGAGCTTAGGTCAGGGTCTCTCAGACTAAGCGTGGTGTCAGGACAGAGCTCTGTGTGTGTTTTTAGACTCCTGTGATTTCCAACAATGTTGCTGCAGCAACAACCATCCAGCTGATTTATTTGTTCCAATCTGGGTTATTTTTAACATGGTCATTTAAGCCATTTCTGTTGGACTGGAATTTGGTACTTACACTCTTATCTCCATCTCCTGTTCAAACGGGTTTTTGTTTAACGTTGGTACCTGTGTGTCTCTTGGTGATGTGCACAGAAATCCATTAGGCTTCGAATGAAGATACCCCCCTGGGGCAGGGCAGAGGAAGCTGGAGCTTTGGTGTGACTGGAGCCCCAGCAGACTCATGTTGTCTGTGAACTAACTGGCCAGTGGATCCAACATCGTTTGAGATGCTTTACCCACCACTTGAGGTTTCTGTTGGGTCTGGACGTGACTGAGTGGGTCACACTGAAGTCACCGTACTGATTCATCTTTCACGAGGAAGTGCTCTGCAGTGCTTGTCGCCCACCAGTAGTGGGAAGCCTGTGCTGCTCCAGCTCCAGGACAGCCTTGTGCCGCGGGCTGCCGCGGGCTGCCTCTTATTTGGATAGGAAGAAGTAACGGAGGGACTAGTTGTGCTTCCTGGAAGGAAGGCGCACGCTCTCGGAGGAAAAGCTTTGTAGGTCAAGGTGATGGATGAGTGGCCTCAGTGTCCCGGTGCGGGACAGCCCGCCCCTGGGTGCGGGACAGCCCGCCCCTGGGTGCGGGACAGCCCGCCCCTGGGTACCAGCGCATCGCCGGGCCCGGAGGCGCCGCTCCCGCGGACACGGGCGTGCGGCGGGTCTGAGCTCCAGCGCCTCGCCGGCTTACGGGGTCCGGTGCTGCCCGGGGGCTGCCGGCCCGGCCCGGCCCGTCGCGGGCCCTGCAGCGCCCGGTGCCCGGCGCAGGGTGTCAGTGTTGCTCCGCTCCGCGCAGGGACGGAGCCGCTGCCGGGGACCGGGCGGCGCTGGGCCCCTCCCGGCCCCGAGGCGACCCCCGCCGCCCCCCGAGCACCCGCGGCAGCTGCTGCCCCTGCGCCGGGCGCCCTGCGGGCCCATCCCTCGGCAGCAAATGCGGGTGTTGGATGGGTCCAGCGGTGCGGAGAAGCAGCAGCGTGCGGGAGAGCATCGGGCAGGGGTAAAACCGGACTTGCGGCTGTGGGGCCGGCATCCCCACAGCCCGGCATCCCCACCAGCGAGTCAGTTAAAGCTTCCCCTGTCCGGGTGTGAGCAGAGCAACTCCTCGGTGCCAGGGCCCGAACTCTGGATGCTTTCTTTGGAATACAAATTGCACGGGGACTTTGTGCTGGTCCATCTCTGGGAGCAAGTTAGTCTGTCTTTTATGTGCTGCTTATTCTGTTTCTCTCCTGATTTTCATCCTGAGTCCAAAAAGAAAAGCTGAAAACCAAAACTCTTTTAAATTTGCACGTGGGGAAGGAGAAACAAGCAGCACAGCTCAGAAAGCAGCCCCTGACCCCAAGCACACGGGGTGCTGCAGTCTGTCCCTGCTTGCTTGCTTCATTTGCACCTGGTTCAGAGGGGCAGCTGGTGGAATGGCACTTCTCAGCCCTGATGAGAGGGGAGAGGCTGACTGCAGGACAGTGATCTGCCCGAGCATCTCCTACACCCGGGCGTGAAAGAACAGGAGAGGGAATAAACAGGCATAGGAGCTCTGACTCTGATCAACGCTGGTTTGTTAGAGAAACAGCTGGCAAGAAAAGGAAAAGGGGTGTGAAGTTTCAGGAACACTTGTTAGGAGCAGGTTGTTTGATTTCCTCTGGCTAGCAGGGAGCAGGGCTGAGTGTGGGGTGCCCAGCCAGTGCCGGGGTGCTGGAGCAGGGCGAGTGCTGGCTGCTGCCTGGCCACACCACCCTCCTTCCCTGCACCAGCATCCCTGCAAACCCCAAGGGACGCAGAGCCATGAGATCCCCTCCTGCTCGTTACCAGAGAGGGTGGTCTTGTCCCAGCTGTCACCTCTGGACGGGGCAGGGTCTCCACGACTCTCCTGGCTCCGAGGAGCGCAGCCGTTGCTGAGTAATTCCCACAGAGCAGATGCTGACGTTGCCTCCTCTGTTACCAGTTACCTCAGGGTACTTTAATTTGCTTTCCAAGAGTGTTTTGGAACAGGGATTAAAAGATAACGTGTGTCACAGCGAGGACAGATGGACCTGTCCAGGCTGGGCAGTTGCTGGGGGTTTGTGTCTCTGATGACAGATGACTGATGAGGATTTTGGAGGAACCAGCCCTGAGAACCAGCAATGTCAGACTTGGGTTTTTTCCTTTTCTCATTGCTTTTCTTGATCCCTGTTGGCAGGGGAGGCAGGAGCACCCTGCACTGCCCGTGGTGTCTCTGGGGACTGTCCATGCTCAGGCAGAGCTGCTGTGGGGGGGCTCAGGGTGTGCTCTGTGCACAGCTCAGCCTTCCTGCTGTCCTGTCAGTGAACTGAGGGCAGAAACAGCTCGGCCCTGGGTAACAGGCCCTGGAGTCTGGAAACGAGGTGCAGCTTCAGACCTGGCCTCCTGTCTGTATTCTGCACAGGTATTCCCAAAGGCAGCTGAAAGGTGTGCTCTTGTTGCACTAAAATTGCTGCTTAATTAAGTTTGATCTGATTAAATAAATGCAAAGAGCTGGACAAAAGCCTGCCACTAACAATGTCACTGAGTAACAGTGGAAAATCACTGTGGGAGAACAGACACTTCAGCTGGGATGGTGTGTCCAGTTTGCATCGCTGGTGAGTTTGACTGGGACACTAATTAATCCAGAGCCAGGATTTATGAGCTATTTCCTACATTCCTTGGAGTTGCTGTGTACACACTTGGCACATACCTTTCCCTCCAAGTCTGAGTGAGCAGTTATTCTGGTAATGTGCATAAAAGTGTTTGATTTATAAGCCTGGCATGTTTTTGTTCTGGCAGCCACCACCTATTTTAATTCCTTGCTGTATTTGTAGATGATGTATGTGACACACAAGGGCTCCCAACGGAGCCTGGGGCAGCAGAAGAGATGCTGTCTTTGCTCAGGTACAGGTCACAAAAGGTGCAGTGGGCTCTGGTGCATGGCTTTGCTTGTGCCTGCTCACACAGACCACATTGCCCATCCTGTGTCTCAGTGGGCTCAGCTCGCTCTGAGCCCGGGCAGTGGGCTGGAAGGAGCCAGGACATCAGCAGCAGAGTGCAGAGCTGCTCTCAGGTCTGGTTCCCCTCACGCCCCGTTGGGGTTTGGCTGGCTTTGTGGTCACCACAGCCTGGAGAAGTATTCCCCCCTCTGTGTTTCCCAAACATGAAACTTATCAGGCCTGAAACGGGTCTGTGGGTGATGAGAAGAGCAGGCACTGCTCTGGAGAGGGTCTGTTTACGTGGCTCCGTTAAGTTTAAAATAACAGAGATGGCATTGTGCATAATCATGTGAAGCCTGAATCCACCGGGGCTAATGAGGGCTTGAAGAGCCTTAATGAATCAGTCGTTAACTGCTGCTGATCTGCATGGCTGGGATGGAATGGCAGTGCTCAGTGTGCGCGCACACACACACACACACACGCACCTCCTGCATCTGCCAGAAGCATGGGCTGCAACGGGGGGGCTGCTTCCCCACCCCTGTGTGGGGAGATCACCCTTAACTGCATGGGCAAACACATTCTTGGACTAATTCCACATTACACATGGATTTGGGGCTGGCATCAGTCATTTGTTTTCCCCAGCGAACCCGCTGCATCCCTTGTGTCCCAGGCCTGTGTGGTGGCTGCTGACCCGGCTGTGATGGGCTGAAATGAGTCCCCTCCAGGTCCCTGGGCCTCTGAAGGCCGGTGGTGGTTGAAGCCCTGCTCGGATCCCCACTGTGGCATCCCAAGGTGTGGTACTGCTCTGGCTGGGACAGCAGGACCTGTGCAGTGCGCTGGGGAGAGGAGCAGCTCTGACATTCCAAGCAGCTGGTGATAACCTGGTAAGCAGCGTGGGGAGATCAGAGTGGGACTGTTTGTTGCTTGCTTTATGGCCCAGCCTGAGGGCTCAGCTCGGCTCCCCAAGGGGAGATGGCAGTTTTGTGGCCTCTGGTCAGGCAGAGACAGGGACTTGGAGGGGCAGCTTCCAGCCCCCGTGCCCCAGGCTGGCCCGTGGGGTGTGGTGGGGCTGAAGTGGGTTTGCAGGGTGAGGGATTGTCCAAGGTCATGTGAAAAAGGGCAGAAAGGCGGAGATGGAGATGGAGCAGCTGAGCTGCTGCTGGCTGGGGGTCTATGGGTGCAGGGCCCCAACCAAGGCATCCCCAGCTCCGGTGGCACCCGGCTCCCAGCACAGGGAGCCAGGCAGCATCCGAGCACTGATCAGCTCTCCCCCAGAGCTGCTGCTCCATGTCCTGTGTGCTGAGGGAGCTGGTGGAAGTGATTGCAGAGCCGCTTGCTATCATCTTCCACAGCTCTTGGAGAACAGGAGAAGTGCCTGAGGGTTGGAGGATAGCCAATATCACTCCAGTCTTCAAAAAGGGCAAGAAGGAGGACCCTAACAATTATAGGCCAGTCAGCCTCACTTCTGTCCCTGGAAAGGTGATGGAACAGCTTGTTCTGGATGCCTTTACCAAGCAACTGGAAGAGAAGAAGGTCACGAGGAGTAGTCAGCATGGATTCACCAAGGGGAAATCGTGCTCGACCAATCTCATAGCCTTCTGTGATCTCATCACCTGCTGGGTGGATGGAGGGAGAGCAGTGGATGTCATCTACCTTGACTTCAGCAAGGCTTTCGATACTGTCTCCCATGACATCCTGATAGAAAAGCTAAGAGATCATGGGATAGATGAGAGGACAGTGAGGTGGGTTGAGAACTGGCTGTCGGACCGGGCTCAGAGGGTCGTGATCAGTGGAACAAAATCTGACTGGAGGCCTGTGACTAGTGGTGTTCCCCAGGGCTCGGTGTTGGGTCCAGTCCTGTTTAATATCTTCATCGACAACCTTGATGAGGGAATAGCATCCACCCTCAGCAAGTGCCTGATGATACAAAGCTGGGAGGGGTGGCTGACAGGCAGGACACTGTGCTGCCATCCAGAGAGACCTGGACAGGCTGGAGAGCTGGGCAGGGAGAAACCAGATGAGGTTTAATAAAAGCAAGTGGAGAGTCTGGCACCTGGGGAGGAATAACTGTCAGTATCAGTACAGGCTGGGGGATGACCTGCTGGAGAAGAGCTCTGTGGAGAAGGACCTGGGGGTCCTGGTTGATGACAGGTTGGCTATGAGCCAGCAGTGAGCCCTGGTGGCTGAGAGAGCCAATGGGATCCTGGGGGCATCAGGAAGAGTGTGGCCAGCAGGTCACAGGAGGTGATCCTCCCCCTCTGCTCTGCCCTGGTCAGGCCCCACCTGGAGTGTTGTGTCCAGTTCTGGGCTCCCTGGGATCAAACAGCCAGGGATCTCCTGGAGAGAGTCCAGAGGAGGCTCTGGAGATGCTGAAGGGCCTGGAGCATCTCCCCTGTGAGGAAAGGCTGAGTGAGCTGGGGCTGTTCAGCCTGGAGAAAAGAGACTGAGGGGGGATCTAATTAATGTTTATAAATATCTTAAGTATGGGATGCAGGGGGAATTGGCCAGCCCCTTTTCATTGTCTGTGGAGACAGGACAAGGGGCAATGGCTGTAAACTGGAGCAGAGGAAGTTCCACACCAACATGGGGAAGAACTTTTAACAGTGAGTGTGACGGAGCCCTGGGACAGGCTGCCCAGGGAGGTGGTGGAGTCTCCTTCTCTGGAGATATTCAAGACTCGTCTGGACGCCGACCTGTGCAATATGAGCTGGGGAGCTGCTTTGGCAGGGGGGTTGGACCCGATGATCTCTCGAGGTCCCTTCCAACCCCTGTGATTCTGTGCCTGCAGTGAGGACTTGGCACCCGAGTCACTCTCCAAGACTGCATTAGGTCTGCAGCCCTGTGAGCACTGAGCCCCACGTAAAGGGCTGCTGCTCCTCCCATGAGACGGGGCCACTTTGAGGCTCCTTCTGCCCTGCCCACAAGCCTGGCATTTCTTCTGTAAATTGTCCACGTGCTGGGGACAGGCTTTAAGAACCCTCTTGAGTGTATCTATCTGTGTAGCTGGGAGAAGGTGGGACTGAGTGCTGCTGGGGCACAGAGTCAGGGCTGCCCAGTGCCAGTGTTCAGCTGCTGGGGCACAGAGTCAGGGCTGCCCAGTGCCAGTGTTCAGCTGCTGGGGCACAGAGTCAGGGCTGCCCTGTGCCGGGGTTCAGCTGCTGGGGCACAGAGTCAGGGCTGCCCTGTGCCGGGGTTCAGCTGCTGGGGCACAGAGTCAGGGCTGCCCAGTGCCAGTGTTCAGCTGCTGGGGCACAGAGTCAGGGCTGCCCAGTGCCAGTGTTCAGCTGCTGGGGCACAGAGTCAGGGCTGCCCTGTGCCAGTGTTCAGCCCCACCAGGCAGCTTGGGAAGGGCAGCAGCCTCTCCCTGTGGCTCAGCCCCACCAGCAGCACTCAGGCAGAGGCACAGCCCCAGCTTTGGACGCCTGCACGCTGTGCTGCCTGATGGACAGGCTGTTGGGACTCTGTGCTCAGCACTTCCCTACATCTCTGCCACATCCCAGGCCTGTGCTAGGACTGAATGTAAGGAACATGTGCATGGACAGTTGGGTCCATCTCTTGCAGGTGTCGCCCATCACCACCCTTCCTGATCTCGAGGTCGCCCTGGCCTCACCACGAGCCATCCCAGAGCCCAGCGCAGCCTCTGCCGCCTCCTCCAGCATCCTCCAGCAGGTAAGGGGGGAGCTCGGTGCTGAGCTTGGTCAGACACAGCAGGCTGTTGAGAATAGTCACCAGTTTCATTTTTTATTTAGAGGTGATCTTTAGCAAGTGGGAAATTCTAATTATCACAGAAATCTTACAGACCAAGTGAAATAACTTTTTAGGAAGGCATCGAAAGGTGAAGGCGACTGGTTATTACTGTTCCTTTACCTTTCCAGAGCCCTGGCAAGTGTTATTTACTACCACTATTTTTATCTTTGAGGCTAATTTTGAGTAAGCATTAGGATTCCACTCCCTCTGACTCTCACTAGTGTTGCAATCTCTCTTGTTGCTGTTATAAATGTGATTGCAAATGCAAAAGTTCAGCTAGAATGTGCTGCCTGCTCACCCACAGGAAAGAGAAGGCTTCACATGGAAAACAAGTAATCAGAACGACCAGAATAAACTGAGATGGTTTGATTTTCCATGTGGTCTGTCACACCCAGCTCTCTGCTGTATTTCTGCCTTCCCACCCAATCCCAGCCTGTAATTTCCACTGCATCAAAGGCAGTTTGTTCACCAGATTGCTGCCCAGCAGCTGAAGCATCCCCTGGCTGTACAGGGATGCAGGTGCTGGCAGCCTCCTGCCCTGTCAGCATCCAGCACCACACAGTGTTTATGCCCATCTGGGTTCCCTTCTGCTGGCCCTTTTCCCACCGGTGAGTTCTTCACCCCTTTGGTTTGTCACTGGCTGAAGTTCTGCTCAATGATCAGCATCTTTTGGAAGAAGCCAGAGGGGGGCAGGAACTCTCCTCCTCTTTGCCTGGCTGACTCTTTCTGCCTCTTGGGATGCTGGGGGTGTGCTGGAGGTAAACACCGGGACCGCAGATACCCTCTGGGCTTAGTAGGGCCGGGGCTCTGGGGCTCGCAGGCTTTGCTGGGCTCGAGGGGCTTTATTTACACCAGAGATTGGTGTGTCATTGCAGCGGGAGGCAGAGCTGGGGTGAGCTCCTGCTCCTCAGCACGGGGCCGGTGCTGCTCAGCGGTGCTGTGGGTCCTCCAGGCAGCCGGGCTGCGGGGCACCGCTCTGCTCCCTTCCCTCTCCCACTCCCGAGCACCCCGGGGTGGGGGGTTCCGCTGCTCTCCAGCACCCTCGAGAGGACCGAAAGCAGGGTGTTTCTCTTCTGAGCCATCACCAGAGCTGCACCAGACAGTCTGGGTCAGCTTCAGAGGCAATCCAAACAGCCTGAACGGTCCTCGGGCCAGATTCCTTCGGGGCTCAGCAGTTGCTAGTGGTTCCGAAACAAACACAAACGCAGCTTCCCTGGAGAGAAACCCAGCTTCCCTTGATAAACTCATCTTCCCTGCGGCTGCTGCTGGGGGGAGAAGGCCAGTCAGTCTGGGCACAGAGCGCCCGGTCCCTGTGTGGCAGCCGATGGCAGCGGGGCGGCTGCTGGGACATCCTCCGTGTGCTGCAGCCCTGCTCCTCCAGCCCCACACCGCCCCTGTCCCACGGGACTCGCTGCAGGGGTGCTCACAGGGCCTTTAGCTCGCTGCTCTCTGCGTCAGGCTCGAACCTGCTGGGGTTCTGTGCTCGGGGTGATGCTGCAGCCGCCCCGGGCATGGGATGGGGGCAGTGGGGTGGCCAGAGGGACGTCAGCCCTTCCTGTGCGCTGGGTTTGGGTCCCTCTGTTAAACCCTTACCCAGCTGAGGTGGGATGAGCACCCCTGGGTGAAGGCACACTTGGGAATGAGGGACTGACACCCCATGCTGGGTGCTGCCTGCCCTGTGACTGCCTCAGGGTGGGAGTCCTGCCATTCCCAGCATTTTTTTAATAGGACTTCCCCTATATTTAGATCAAAACCAAATACATTCTTGGCTCGAGCACATGTTTCAATGCCTGATGAATGAGCAGGACCTCTTCCACAGGAAACTGTGAAGTTCCCGGGGTGATGGCTTGTGTCTGGCAGGGCGAAGGGAAGCTGAGCTGCTCCCTGCCCACCCGCCCTGCCCGTGCTCCATGTCCTCACTACCAGAGGACTGGTCACTACTGCAATGAATAACTGCACTCCTGTGTTTATTATTAATGCTGTGTGGGAATGAGGACAGAACTGTGATGATGCTGAAACCCTTATGGGGCGTTTTAAAGGAAGCACAGCTTGGCAAGGCCCTGGACTGGTGGAGATGGGGATGGCACCTACACATGGCCCTTTGCAGCCACCTCTTCCACTTGGGGCAGTTTGGGGGGCCTCATCCAGCCCCTCAACATCTCCTCAGGGACTTGCTGCCCTGTGCCACCCACCCTGTGTGCCCACACAGCTGCTGGTGTAACCGGGGCTGTGCAGGTTTCCTTCAGTAGAGCCAGTTATTTCAGCTGCTGTGGCAGGTGTCACAGGGACCCCTTCGTGAGGACCCCGTCTGCAGTGAAGGAGAAAACTCTGCTGGGCGAGTCCAAAGTTTCCCACCCCCCCAAGTCTTTAGGGGTTCATAAAACCAGTTCAATCCTCTGCAGTTTCACCCAGTTGATGTGTAAATTGGTCACAGTGGTCATGCTCACAGCTTCTCTTCTCTGTGATGGGGGGAGTGTGGCAGAGGACACGAGCTGATGGATTCCCGGTGGGTTTGGCTGCCCCCCTCCCGTTACCCTCTCTGTGTGTCTGTGCTTCTAGCACCTTTAAAATAACATTTCATCTGTCTGCTGGAGCAGGTTCATTGCTCTGTGTTACAAAGCCAGGAGCATGCTGAAGAAACCAATATCTTGTTGGGAAAAAGCCCTCTCACAGCATCGATCTGCCCGTCTGCCTTCGCAGCGAGGGTCTCGATGCGCTGACCGCCTGGCACGGCCTCTGGTCTGAGGGATGCTGCTCTGCGCTCTCACCATGGTAATATCATATCTGTGTCTTGCTAATCATCAGTCAAACTCCCATTTTAGGACATATTTTCACTAAAATGCTGCCTTATTTGGCTTTTTCCTCCCTGTGGTTCCGGTGACATCACCCCCCAAGCAGGCGGTGGAGCAGCGATGGCCCCGCGAGTCCCTGCGCGGCAGGACAAGGGGCCACTGTGCAGGGGTTGGGGGGCACAGGGCAGTGTCCCCTCCCGGCAGGGCCCTGGGGGGAGGCACAGGGCAGTGTCCCCTCCCGGCAGGGCCCTGGGGCAACAGGGTTGCCAGAAGGGCAACCAGGCTGGGGAAGGGGCTGGAGGGCAAATCCTCTGAGGAGTGGCTGAGGGAGCTGGGGGTGTTCAGCCTGGAGAAGAGGAGGCTGAGGGGAGACCTTAGCACTGCCTACAACTACCTGAAGGGAGGTTATAGAGAGATAGGTGATGGTCTCTTCAGCCAGGGGACAGGAGATGGGACAAGGGGGAATGGCATGAAGCAGTGCCAGGGCAGGGTCAGATTGGACATTAGAAAAACATTTGTTACTGAAAGAGTTGTCAGGGCTGGCACAGGCTGCCCAGGGAGGGGCTGAGTCACCTTCCCTGGGTGTGTTCAAAAAAAGGGTAGATGAGGTACTTAGGGATCTGGTTTAGTTTAGGATAAGAATGGTTGGACTTGATGATCTTAAAGGTCTTTTCCAACCTTGTGATTCTGTGACTCTGTGACATCAGCCCAAAGCTCATCCTGAGTGGTGCTGGGGTCTGTGTCTGAAGGGGGCTTCCTCCACAGCGCAGACTGGGATGCACTGGGGCTCCGCTGCTGGCACAGGGTGAGTGTGCAGAATCCTGTCTGGGCCATGGCGTGGGCTGAAAGGACAAATGACCAAATGTCCTGCTGAGCTCCCACGTGCCCATCACCATCAGGCCTGGCGAGTTACAGAGCCTTGGGTGCCATGCAAGTGCTGCTTGCTGGCCGCTCGGCTGGGTACCGCAGTGCCCAGCGATGGAGGGGTGGCTCCAGCTCTGCGGGATGCAGCATGATGGGCTTGTTCCCTGGCAGCAGTTTTCCAGCCCTCCCTGGCTGACTGGGAGCAATCACTGCTAATTACTGGTGATGAGACCAAGTGAAACAGTGGCAGCTCTGCAGTAAAGTAGAGGTGCTGTTTCCTCTAGTGCAAGCCGGGCATCTTTTGCCCTTGGAATAAGAATAATCCAGGTTCACAGCTTAGGTGCAGGTTTCTGTCCCACATCCTGCTCCCCTAGACTCTGCTATCCACTGAGTAACCTGTATGTACAGCAGAGCACTTCCAGCCTGGCCAGAGGATCACCTGTGTGGTTTTCCTTCCCTTCCCACTCCCTGAGCACCGTGGCTGGTGACTGCTCAGCTGGTTGCCCTTGCCTGGCTGGAAGGGGAACACCAGTCCTGACAAACATAGCACAGTGAGACCAGCATCTTCACTGCCAGGTCTTCATCCCAGGAATGAGGTGTTCTCCCCCAGGGATGGGCGGAGAGGCTGCTGTGGTGTGTGTGCAGGCAATGGGGCTGTGCTCTGTACCAGTGCTCCCAGACCTGATGCTCTGCTGGGCTGGCACCCCGAGGCTCCTTCCCTGGTCTGGCACCCCGAGGCTCCTTCCCTGGGCTGGCACCCCAAGGCTCCTTCCCTGGGCTGGCATGGGACAGATGGCTTTATTTCCCTACTCCAGAACTTTCCTCTTGCCATGACTCTATAACTCCCCTTTTGGCTGAAACCCCACTATAAAAAATCCTGTGCCAAGAGCTAATTAGACATAAAAAGAAGATTAAATTTGCAAAAATCAGATTAACTGGGATATTTCTGGGTTAGGGATATTTCCCTATTGCATAAACCCAACCAAAACAAACCTGCATATTAACGACTCTTAAAAGATAAACCCATTTATTTTGCTACATTTAAGAATTAATCTGAGTCATTTTATGACACGAAGGGGTTTGCCAGCTCGTGCTGCTGGTATTTCCTGCAATAAATTGGCTGAGGACTGTTTAGTTTGGGATGTCCATCGCCACCAGCTGGGACCATCTGGCACCGTGCCCATCCCTCTCGGATGCTCCTTGTCTCCTGCCTCAGGGACCCCTGTTTTTTGGTGTCATGTACCTCTGGAGTGGTGGAATGGCTTGGGGAGGGGGACTGAGGGAAAAGGGAGCAGGAAGCCTTGGGGGAGCTTCTGCATGTGCCACTGGAGCCCAGTGAGGACCCTGCCAGGGATGTGATGGAGAAGATAAAGCACATCTCCTAGTGCAACTGCTCTGTTTATAACAGGAACCCGGAGAGCAGAAAAATGTTCTAAAAATCCCTGTTTGAGGCGATGTTCATGAGGCAGCAGCGACACTGCAGCGATCCTTTGGTAGCGCCCTGGCTGCTGGGGTCCCCTGGACTTGTTGGCCGTGTTGCCCCGTTTCCCTGGCCATGACGTGTTGCTTTGCCATAGCTGGGAGGTTGTACAGTCTTATCACTGTCAGAGCACAGCCCAGCAGAGAAGTGATGTTATCATCTGCTCTCTGCTATTCCTGCAGCTTCAGGGCTGCCCTGGCAATAGCAGAGTAATTGGGCAGCAGCTCAAAAGAGGGTGTGTGACCATCAGATGGTGTGTGACCATCAGTGGACCTCAGATGAGCCAGTGCTTCTGTTCTGTGCAGTTCTTGGGCTGGAGATCGCTACGAGTCAGTCACAGGGCTTGCTGTCACAGAGGAGGGTGTTTTAAGGACAAGGAAACACACTAATTGGTTTAGGCACTAAGAACATATGAAATAAATTGGATTTCGTTTTGGGATTAAGGAGGAGGATTGAGGGAGGCTCCAAGGCCCATTGGAGAAAGCATGATAGCTGCAGCTCATTGAGGTGTTTCAGCTGTGTTTTAACTGCCTGGAATGAGTTTCCCCGAATCAGGATCCCTCGTGGAGTGCTGTGGCTCAGGCTCACCCCGTCCCTCTGGGTGTGGGGTGCTGGGTGTGGGGTGCTGCGTGTGGCTGCAGCTCAGCGCAGGGCCAGGATACACAGACTGCTGTCAGCACTGGGGGTTCTGCATTGCCTCTTCCTTCCCAGCTCTCTGCTGGCTTTTTCCCAGCTGAAATACCTGGCACAGGGACACAGACCCAAGTCCTGGGGCTGGGGGAGGGCCTGGAGCAACCAGGGCACCGTGAGCACCCCGAGTGCTGCTCCCACAGCACCCAGCAGCACCCACCCCGCAGTGGGTGCCAGGACTGGTTCCGTAGCCTTGTGTGGTACTGGGTGGGCTGGACCTGAAGCCCCACAGGGCTGCAAACCCTGGGATGCCCTGCAGTGGGCTGGTCCTCGCTCCTCTGCTGCTCACAGGGAGAGGTGTGACTCCAGTAACGCTTCACCACCGCTCAGAGAGCGGTTACTGGAGTCACACCACCCTCAGATGTGGCTTGTGCCCTGGCTGACGGTACTGGGGAAAGATTGATGAGCTCTACAAAGGAATAATAAAACTGTCTATTTTATTCTAGAGCCCTCAAAGGAAAAGGCTCCTTTCCATGCTAGAGCCAGCAGCACAAAGGAACCACTGGGATGGTGCTCATCCACAGAGGCACCCGGCGTAGAGTGAGTGCAGAGGGGGGACCGGCCTCTGGAGCCCCCTGGGATGCTGCAAGTCCTGGTTTGGGTGGTAAGCTGTGAAAAAGTTCCTTTCATCACGACTGCTGATGTTTGCTCAGCTGACAGCAGGAATTGGAGTGAAACTTGAGAAAGGTGAAATCTGGCTGCTGGTTACTGGGAGCCCTGGAGCTGCTGCGAAGGGCTGTGGGCTCCCAGGGACGCTGATTATGGGAAGTGTGAGAATCCACAGTACTGAATTCAGAACTGGCTTTGCCCACAAATATGGATGTGGGTTCTGAGGCAGGAGAAAGGCTTAAATTAATCAGTGTTTCAGCAGAGGAAAGCAGAAGTGTGGCTGCACTGGTGTCGACGAGCCAACACCGAGCACAAGCCCAGAGCTCCGGTGAAGGGCAGAAGGAGGTGATGGGACACAGGTGAGCTCCTGTGATGTGGAGGTGGGGGTGAAAGGCAGCCCGGTCCCTCGGGTGCTTCCCACAGACCTGCAGGGATCTCCATGGTTGGGAAGCCTACCTGCTGTGCCCATGGGCAGCCAGGGACACTGAGGGAGCTGGCAGAGCTGGAGGTTTCTGGGCTGTGGGAAGAAGCCCCAGGGAAAGCTACCATCTGCAGCTGTCTCCTGTGGGGTTTTGCTGGAAGCAGTCACAACAGGAAGGCGGCAAAAAATCTGGTACTCTGAGTGAGGGGCTGGTGTTCTGCACAGATGTTGCACACTCTGTGTTCTGCCAGCCAGGAGCGGGCTGGGGAGGGGGCTGGGGCTCTCTGGAGGGTCTGTGGTTAGCAGCTCATACAGAAAGGCTCCCTGCCTGAGGCTGCAGTCAGCCCTCTGAAGATACATGTTACTGGGGGCCCAAAGCGATGGGATGGCTTCCTGTTACAACCCAACGCATCTGGTTTGGGTTTTCAGAGTTATCCCTTGATCCCTGCCACGAGGGGCTGGGGCTCTGCCAGCCCATTGTTTCTCAGCTGGAAACAGATGGTATGGGCTAAAAACTTGGCTGTGCCCAAGCCCAAGTGTTCGATGTCAACCTGCTGCCCAGATGTGTTGTTAGAGCTCAGCCCCTGCGTGCCCCGTCCATGGGGTGGTGGCCACACCATGGGCCTGGGGACAAGCTGGTGCTCCCAGGGCTGGCAGGTCCCGTGTTAGAAATCCATGAACCCATCTGTTTCCATGCTGGAACTAATTCCCCAGCCCTTGATTTACCTCTCTGCTTGGAGATTTTTCTTCAAACGAAGGGAAATCAAGAACCAAAGGTGGTCTGAGCACTTGTCTGGTGGAAAGCTTGCTCCTCCTTGGAAGAGTGTGAGTAGTGCTTGCTTCCATGCAGCCTTTCTAAGCCCCTTCACTGGGGACTAAGAGAAGAGCTACTGCAGGGAGGACACCTTTATTCTGTGGCTGGACCTTGGCTTTAGAGCTTTGCAGGAGCTATGGCTATTTCAAAATTGGGCCTGAATATTAAAAAAACCCAAAACATGCTTTTCCCCCTTGAATAACCCTGGTTTGCTCTTGGTGAAAGCCTGGGGGAAATTTTCTGGTGCTGTAAATAGAGATTCTGCCCTGGCTCCTGTGTGCTTGGCCATGGAGTGTGGATTGCAGTCCCTGTCTCTGCAGCACTTGTACTTCAGCTGCCCAGACTCTTTCCCCAGGCTGTTCCTCAGCCTCCAAAACCAGGATCCCTTGCTCCAGGCAGAGCAGGTCAGGTTTTCCTGCCACAAGTTTCCAGCAGGCAGGGCAACCCAGGGGCTCCAATCAAAGGTCCTTTCATGCTCCTGCAGAGCACGGGCGTCAGTCACACGAGGGATGATCGACCAGGTCGTGACCACCAGAAATCGGAGGCAAAATCTAAATGCTGTGCCTTGCTGGAGGGTTTCAAGCCAGACTGGGGGTAAAAAAAGGCTTATAAAAGGAAAGAAAGGCTTGGTCCTGAAGATTTAAGAGCAGACCCCTGCTGCAGGTACCTCAGTGACATTCAAACTGCCCCACGTGAGAGCTAAAAGGCTGAGGTTTCTGGAAGGAGGAAAGCAAAATCAGGCTGCTGAGGGCTCAGCCCAATTCTGTGGTGGGAAAAGGCGCTGCCTCCATTCCTGGGCACCTCCAGGAGTTTCCTCTTTAAGCAGCTTTGCTTCCCACCCTAAACAAGTATCTCTGTCAGGCTGTTATGGGCTGGGCATTTCAGACAGGGAGCTGGGAAGGGCAGAGTCAGCACTGGTAGGGGAAATGGCTGTAGGGGCCCAGCCTCACGCTGTACCACCCCCAACAGAACTGCTGCTCTGCTGAAGGCTAACGTGGCCGGGAGCACAGCAGGAGCAGTGGGGAGTGGTGTAGCAGGAGCAGTGGGGAGTGGTGTTAGTGTGGCTGCAGAGAAGAATTATGGGGGAAGCCAGTGCAAGGACAAAGCTGAGTGCTGCAGGTTGGCACGGCTCTGCTGTGACCCTGGGGACAAGCTCACCCACACCCGAAGCCAGAGGAACCGGTGCAGCAGTGGGCTGCCCAAGGTGGTGGGTGCTGCCTTGTGTAGGGCTTCCTGCTCGGTCAGCAGCTTCTTAATACTTGGGTGTGGGCTTCTTGACTCTAATCCACGCTTAAAGGTTATGAGCATTCGGATAGATTCAGGCACATAACCCCCCAAGAGGAGTGCATCACCAGCCGATACTCCATCCCCCTTTGACAGGACTCCCCCCCAGCCCAAGTGCCGATGGCAAAGCCCAGTCTGTGGCTGCTGTGAGCCCAGGGGCTGGACACTGCTGAGCCTGGCTGTGTCTGTGTGTCCATCTTCATCCCTGAAGGAGCTCCTGGCCACACGCAGGATTATTTCACACCACCCCAGGCTTAGTGTTCTGTATCTGGGGGATTCATCATGCGGTTGAAGAGGTCACCAGATGCTGTCCTTCGTCAGACAGAAAAGCAGCTCTTGTTGGTCAGCAAAGAAGATGGTGAGTAATAAATGGACCTTGTTAAAGTTAGCGGGGGCCCTGCCTTCCTCAGCAGAGTCCTCCAGCCTGCAGGCAGTTCCATGGATCTCAGTAAGATGCAGTTTGCATCTGAGCATCAGTCCAGCTTCTGTTTTCCCAAGTCTGGTAGGAAAGCTGCACCTGTGAAAGGCTGAGCAAAGCACATAAATGGCCCTTACCAGCCTCGTGTCCAGAGGGCAGGAGGCATTGCCACGGTTTGCTGAAAAGCCTGCTTTTGGGATGAGCTCAGCAGTGTTACTGGGGCGTGAATGAATGGTGGGTACACCAGGGCTGCACCCATGGACTTAGAGTCAATGCCTCAGGTGATGGAGCAGCACAGGGACATGTGTAGCGGTGCTGGGACATCTTCTGCATCAGCTGTCTGGATATTTTACTGAGGACTATCTCTTTGTGCTGTCTCCTGTCATACAGCATCACACAGACATATCTGTGACCTTCACAGATGTCACATCAGTAGAGAATAAGGTTCAGTTAAAAATGAATGTAGAGGTTTCTGATCTGGAGTAAATCAGTGTGGCTTCAGGAGAGTCAGCAGAGATGCTGATTTACAGACACTGAGGAGCTTGCCCTATGGTTACAGATAGTTTAAGTGAATTGTCACCTCTGTGCCAGTTGGGGAGCTGATGATTGTACAAGAAAAAGTGGGTGGTTCATGGGAGGGTGGGAACTTTCCCAGCACCCAAAGGGCACTGCCTGGAAAGGGGCATTTTTCAGGGTTTTACAGCTGGTGCACTTGGTGCTGCCCAACTAGACACACACAGGGCACGGTAACGAACGGGTCACAGAACCACAGGACCCCAGATGGGTTTGGGTGGGAAGGACCTTGGCCCCTGCCGTGCCACCCCAGCCAGCCTTCCTGCAGGGCTCGGCTTGAAATCCCAAGCATGCTCTGCAGAGGCTTTGGGAACACACCGAGCTGGGCTCATCCCATGGGACAAGCGCCGGGCAGGGCTGGGGTCTGGCTGAGGCACTGCTGCCAGACTGGGGGCTGAGAGGGCTGTCTGCTGGGGTACACTGGAGAGCAGGGGACACCAGCACCAGCAATCAGACCACAGGGACAGCTGAAGTGATCGAGGATGTTGGGTTTTCCAACCTTTACACTTCCCCCCCCCCCCCCCCAAAAAAAAAGTCTCTCAGCCTGTGCTTTTCTGATGGCAAATATAAATCAGGGTTTGTGAGTGGGCAAATCTCCTCCAGACCTCAGCTCCCATCACCCTGAGCACAGCCCTGCCTCAGCTCCCATCTCCCTGAGTACAGCCCTGCCCCAGCTCCCATCACCCTGAGCACAGCCCTGCCCCAGCTCCCATCACCCTGAGCACAGCCCTGCCCCAGCTCCCATCACCCTGAGCACAGCCCTGCCCCAGCTCCCATCACCCTGAGCACAGCCCTGCCCTGGCTCCCTTTGAGGGATTCATGGCTGGGAGCAGCTCCTGCTCCCTCTTAGCCTGTGAAACACTCAGAAAACCATCATTTAATATGGAGTTTAAGATCATGGACTCTCTTTGCATTTCTTATCTCTGAGTTTACTTAGCACTAAGACTACTGAGATAAAATCATCCATTATGCCTGAGATGTTTATTGGCTCCTAATCTAACGCTGACAGAAGAAATGGGAGATGACTCCAAGCAGTGGGACCCGAGGTGTGCCAGCAGCCCCAGGAGTGGCTTGGTGCCCGTGTGTCACTGTGCTCAGGGTGCTTTCCCTGCCTGCAGCGGGTGCACTTCTCCTTTGGGCTTTGGAATAAACAGACAGAAGGCCTATTTTTAGGGTTTGGGATAAACCAGACAGGTGATAGCTGGAGAAAAGGGAAACACTGGTAAGCCAGGAGCCCCTTTGCATAGAGCTGGTCAGAGGTCCCTCAGCACAGCAGCACGTGTGTTCCCGCAGGGAGCCCAGGGGCTCTGCACCCCGGGGACACCACAGCAATCCCCCCACCCCACACAGGACGAGCTAACGCCCCCCACAACATCACCCTCCAAATACCCATCCCTGAGACCATGGGCCATGCTTCACCCCAGGCCTGATTTCAGCTCTGAGCTGTTAAATCCCCGCCAGAAGCGATGCAGGACCAGCAGCATTGATGCAATTGCCCTGGAACAGGCAGGGAAGCTCTATAAAGCATGTTCCCTGCTGTGGCAACGTCTGCTATTCTCAGGGGAGTTGAAAGTCGCAGCCAGCTCAACACATCAGCCAGCAGATCATCCCTGGAGACGCCACCAGCACAGCTCCAGGCTTTGGCCTTATGGCCCCGTGCTCAGGTCAGAGCGGAGCTGGGCGTTGGGGACACAGTGGAGCTCAGGAGTCCCCAGCAGGTTGCTGGGCTGGTGACCTCTGTGCTTCCAGCTTTCTTGGGCTCTTGTTCTTTTTTTCTTTGTTTTCCTTGCCCTGATCAAGGCTCTTGAACCGTGTGTGACCCTACACACAATCCATTTAATTAAGACCAGCGGCTCACTTTGGCATCTGTGGATTAAAGGCAGCCTGTAAGTGCAACAAACTGAATCTCCCAGAGGAGTTAGGCAGGGCAAGAAAAGTTCCAATCCCCATATTTGCATTTCAAGGGAATGTGAAGAATCTGGGCCCCAGGTACAGGAATGGGTTCAGGTATCAGCGTTTCACTTCTTTATTCAGGTCAGATCGACACTCGAGGTGCCCTTCACCTTGGAGGCATTCTGCCTCTGGTTTTGGCCTCAGTCCTACAAGCCTGTCTTTAGCCCTTAGGTGGAGAGTTTGGAGGTGTTTGGGTACGTACACACACGGGTTGATGTCTCATGCAGTTACAGAGACAGAGTTTCTGATGCTGCAAACCCTTCCGCATTCCCTTGAACACACGTAGTTAATGCCCTGGGGATTTCGGAAGGAAAACAAAGTGCATTCCTGAGGAGGACGGGGACCATTCACGTCCATCCCCAAAGCAGGATTAAATAGAGCTGCTTGTCGTGTCAGTGGGCAGCCAAGTGAGTAAACTCAGAGTAAAACTTGCTGTTCTTCCCAGTGTCCATTTTGCTTCCGGTACCAGTTTGTTTATGGGACCCTTTGGAGGCACTGGGGATGGGGTACATTGAATGGAATGAACTCAACACAGGTCCCTGCGATTCTTCTGTCAAAGCCCATTTTGTGTGGAACTCTGTGAGCCTGGGAAGTCCGACCAGACCCACACACCAAGGTCCTTCCAGCAGCTGCCCTACCCGTGTGCTGCTCGTTGTCTGCAGTGAGCACAGTCATATCGCCGTGATTTATCTGCTGGAGAAGTGAGGTTCTCCACGGGTTGCAGAATGCATCTGGACCAGCCTAACGAGCACATTCTTCACCATCAGAGAGGATGTGGAGGGCCTGCAAATATTTTAGACATGATTCACAGAGCCAAAAGGTCTTGTTTACTGATATGCTATTTATACCTAGCTCAATTAAACCTCGTCAGGAGGAAAAAAAATAAGGATGCCGACACAGGCAGTGCTGCTGGAAGTGTGTGTCTCCTCATTAACAAGGTTAGAAAAACACCATTAATAATTTTGATATATTCTTTTGGTGATATTTGTACCCTGCTCTGTGTCCCACTGCATCAAGTATTCTTGGTGGTGTGATTCTGGAGCGGATGAGCTTAGTCTGAGTTTCACCATGTCCCGGTGCAGTCAGTCTCAGGCACCATGTCCTCAGGGATGAGCATGGTCCCCTCTGAGCCCAACCCTCACCCTGCCAGAGGTTTGGTGCCAGCAGCGCCTGCTCTGCAGTGCACCAGCCCCCTGGGTGAGTGTGGGGGCTCTGGGCAACCCAAGGTAGGGACAGATCTGGACAAGCTCCTGCAAATGGAGCCCTGCAGCTCCCTCCTGGCAGCAAAGCAGGAGTGTTTTGGTGTGGTCTGGTGCCTTATTAGCACCCAGTAGAATAATAACTGCTAATTCTCAGCACTCAGTAGTGGCAAAGCCGTCAGGGATGGAGACGGTGGCATGAGCTGCGAGGTGCATGGCAAAGGCACGAGAAGAGAGACAGGGATGCTGAGGCAGCAAGCGGCTCTGCTGGGGCCCAGCTGCTCCCGTGGGTCCCAACTCCATGAGTAGGAAGGAGGGAGGTCCTGTTCCTTGTGCCAGTCACAGGGTGGAGAGAGCGCTGCCTGTGTCAAGGAGGAGGCTGAGAACAATTCATACCTTTGCACCTTGGTTTCTTGGGAATCCAACTATCAAACCCGATGGCTGAACGAACCGAAGCTGCACACACAAAGCTCCGTGTGCGGGACGTGCTGCTTCCCGCCCGCAGGGACACCGTGGCTGGGAATGCTCCTCCATGCACCCCGGCCTTCCCTATGGGAACCAGCCCGAGCTGCCAAGGGGCCGTGTGTGTGTGTGTGTGTGTGTGTGTGTGTGTGTGTGAGGAGACCCGGCCTCTCTGGAATGGAAGGAAGACCAGGCCTCTCTGGAGGGTAAGGGAGACACAGACACAGCCTCTCTGGAGGGTAAGGGAGACGTGGCCCCTCTGGAGTGGAAGGAGACGCAGCCCCTCCTAGCGGAAGGGCAGCCAGACCTTACTCGACCCCTCAGCGGGCGATGGAGCAGGGGAGGTGAGCGTGAGGCCTGCAGCATTGACATAAAATATTGAGGCGTAAATCAGTGGTGGAAATAAGCACAACAACCGTTCCCTAACACTTTAAAGTGATGTACCCATTAAATAATAAAGGGTTTTTTCCCTTAACACACTATTAATAAATTTCAAACCATCATATCTTTAAAAAAATGCACTCCAGTCAAGTGGAAAGCAGACTGATGTGGGTTTAGAAGAGGTTGGGAGTGCCACAAATTATAAATCCTTTCTACTTTATCAGCATTACAGAGTACTATTAATTTTAAAAATAGCTTTTGAAAACATACATGGCATACCATAATGGAGATGGCTGTGCTTCAATACATCATCCTGATGACTCTTTCCACAGCAATGAGCTCTGCGGACGCGCCAAGCTCCGGTTTGCAAATATGGTGTGTACCACGCTCCAGCTGGAAGTTAAAAAAGCAGTTTGGGCTTTTGATTGGGGATCATGAGCTCCTGGGACTTCTGAGTGCCCTGCGTGTGCTGGGTGCTCCCTCCCCCTGCACACCTCCCAAGGGAGCTCCATCCCACCCACACAACCTTTCCAGTGCCTGTTATCCCCGTGGGGAGCTGGAGCCACGCTGCTCTCACAGGGTTTGAATGATGAAAAATGCCCATGTCAATGGAGATGCTAATGGAACAGAGCGGCTCATCTGTCTATAAAAGTTTTCAGTGCTAATTGGTGTGCGTGCCCCTAGCACGGTGCGCTGTGTCTGAGTGATGGAGGAGGTAGTTGCCATAGCAAGGACTGCTTTTATTGACTGCTTAAAGGAAGGAGACACATAAAACCCTAACTGAGGCCAGAAAATGGATCAGAAGAGTCCCTGGGTGGCTCTAATGCAGGCTCGAGCTTGCTTGCCAGTTTTTTTTGCCTTTTTTTTCCCTTTTCCTCAGTCTGCTCCTCCTGAACCAGCGGTTACACATCTGAGAGCTGTCAGCGACCCGTTACGGCAGCGCCCACAGCTCGGCTGTATCAATAACATTAACAACATCATTCATTTTACTATTGAACCCTTATAAAAATAAATGTTTCCACCCAGAAATGGCAAACTCCATCCCCCAGCATTCGGGCCATGCAGCATCCTCCCTTGGGCTTTCCCCTCGAGCAGACAGGGCCCTGCTGCCTGACAGGGACTGTGGCAATAGAACCTCTTTCTGCTCCCTACGCCCGTGTCCAGCTGCACGGCTTGGGAGCTGCATTATCATATTCCTAAGCCAAATGAGGATCAGATCCAAAGCATCTCTCTTCCTAACACTTGTGTTGCACTCTGTTTCCTCTGCTGCTGATGTGATTCCACAGATAAACAGTTCTGCTGGAGCCATGCTGTATGAAACCTTCTAATGACAGGTACAAGGGAATTCCTCTGCCCAGATTTACTTCCACAGGGTGCTGTGCAGCCAGGAGCCACAAATCTGGCGTCGCCTGCAGCCGATGGCCATTGCCAGCTCAGGCTGTGAATGTGTGTGTCGGGAGGGAGGGAGGGAGGGAGGGAGGGAGGGAAGGATGGATGGATGGATGGATACACACACAATGGTCACAATCAACCACTGCCAGCAAATAAAGTAAATCCCTCCCTTCCCTGATATCTCCCAGTATTTCCTGTATGGATTTCATACCCAACAGGACCTTCTCCAGATGATACCTCAGGCCACTGTGTGCCACTTCCCTGAAGCCAGCCTTAAGAGTTCCTCATCCCTGACACAAGCACCAAGGACCCAGTGTGCTCCTTGTTATGAACGTGTTCAGCAGATTGAGATTCACGGTGAGGGTTTGTGCCAGGCCCTGCATCGTGCCCAGGCACCACCGGCTTTACACCAGAGCAGACACCATCGTTACCTCACACCCCGGAGAAGTGAGAGCTGGCACCAGCACTGCTCACCGGCTGGAGCTGGGTGTTTGCTCATCCCTACAGCACTGGACCCAACTTAATAAAACCACAAGGAGTCTCACAGGGAGGTGCCACGTTCAGATGTGCTTCTCCCCCACCCCGACCCTTCGGGCTGGGATGTGTTCTGATGCCAACCAGGAGCCCCTCGAGCTGCCCAAGGAAAGCATCTTCCCCAGTGACACCTTGAGAGAGTTACAGCCCTTTAAATCACACCCACAGACAGCATCTGAGTGGGAGCCTCTGTGAGATGAACGAGCTGGCAGTTCTTAAGGAGTAACAGCGAGGTAATAAACCAGATTAACACAGAACTAATGGAGGGATGGAGATAAATACAGGGAATGGCCACGTCGTGTCAGAGGGGGCTGCGTGCCAGGCTCCTGGCAACGCGCTGGAGACAGGAGTAGGTAAGTGGTACCTCCTAAATCACAGCCATAAATCCCCCACTGTGCTAACAGAACATGAATGATCTGCTCTGAAATGGACGGGGCAGAGAGAGGGAACTCTCTGCTCACGATGAGAGAGCTGCTAGCCTCAGCTGCTCCCCGTTGGCCGGGCCAGCCTTGGCAGGCTCTGCAGCTGCCGGGAGATGTGGTGGGTGGGCACATGGCAGTGAGACCCCAGCTTCATCAACCCACCCCCGAAGAGGTCTGTGTGTTCAAGTGCTGCTTAAAGTGGCTCCCACAGCTGTTTTGTGGGAATAAAAGGGACATTTCTACTGACAAGTCAACTCTGACTTACATAGCAGGACCCAAAGGAGGTGAAGGCAGCCTGTGCCTTCCTGCTGCCAGAGCAGATCCCGCTCAAAGCCCAGGCAGCCCTCACCACCCCAAACCCTGCATCACATCGTGGCTTTATGAAGGGGCTTCACTGTGCCACATCTCCAGGTGTGGGCTGAAGTCTCAGCCATTTCTGGCTGAACATTAATTAAAGGGAGGAGTTTATTGATTAATAGGCAGACTTAGTACCACCAGAAGTACAGAAGCCTCTCTCACCAAAGGAACAGAGGCATCTGTGGCTCCAGCACAAATCTGGAGCTCTGCTGCGTGGATGCAGGATTCCCTGTCACCGTGGGCAGGTCTGGTGCTGTCCCTGCTCCTCCACATCCCGTGTGAGTTCTACTCTGTTAACGTTCCATTTTTTAACCACAGTGATCTGCAGAATCACCTCTGTTGCTGTGGCTTCCTCACACCTCGCAGGCTGCTCACTCGGGCTGTGAAGGTCTGTGTCTCAGTGCTCGTGGAAAGGTGGCTCAAAGGGCCGGACACAGATGGAGAGGGTGACACAGACACTGGATGCAGGAGGAACAGAAGACCACTGCTTCATTCACAGGTACCTGCCATGCACAGGAAGGAGCTGGACCCATAGGTGTCTGCCATTCCTGGGCTAAAAGATGTACAGCCCTGTGCCAAACCCCTCCTGCTCCGGGGCGGCTTGGCACACGACTGGCTCCATGGGCACGATGTCTAACGGGTGGGCTTTGTCCACCCCACCACCCTCATCCTCCCCACGGCCTCCAGACCCACCACTGACCCTCCACAGCCACACACATGAGCTGAAAACAGCTCGTCTCCCTGGAGCATCCTTTCTGGGCTGTCTCTCTGTTTCTTTCTGTAAGCCCACAGCTTTCTCAGGAGCTTTCACTCATCCAGATTCACCTTCCTCCCTCCCTCCCCGGATCTGCCTTCCTACCAGGAGGGACACAGCCACTCCATCCACAAAGGATGCAGCTGGGCAGGCAGTGGGGTACCTGGGGCATTTCCACATCAGGCTGGCTCAGATAAGCCACCCCACTCCTCACTGGGCGCTGGGCAGCGTGGCCAAGGCAAAAGGAAAGAAGGTCCTTGATTCAAAAGGAAAGGGAAAAGGGATGATTCATGTTCCTCACCAACGCTCCATGTCATTTCTTACCTTGTGGGCAGGCTCACAGCACTCACAGCCTCGGACTGACAGACGATTTTAAGAGCTTTACTCACTACAAATGATCTTTTGATGATGGAACTAGCTGTGTAAAGCTTTGGAAGAAAGACCTTGCATGAATATGGCCAAATTAGGAAGCCCACATCCTCACAGCTGCGCTCACAGCCACACGTATTGCTGCTTTATTTTTTAATCTACATCACTGGATCTATTTTTGACTACAAACTAGATGACTCATCTGATCACAACCAGTGAAAAAAAACATAGTATATTGCCACAAAATAGTTCTGAGGGTTGATGGAGTTTTGTTTTTTCTCTCCACTGCAATGATGTATCTTGTACAACCCACCCCGGGCTAAACCAGCACATAGAGGAACCTGGCTTCTTTTATTCAATGGACCATGGAAAAGGAGCTGCCTGGATCTGACTGTCATTTCTTTGCCTTTTCAATTAGTTCCTTCCATTCCTTTTCCTGCCTGTCTCCTTGGGGTCACTCCAATGAGAATTTCTTTGGTTCTTTGACCCAAATCTGCAGCTTTACTGCATGGCAGAGGGGTGAAAGCTTCACCAGGAGCAGCTGCCGAGCAGTATTTCCTACTTCATTTATCCCTTTTTGTTCATACAAAAGAGAGAAATTGAGAGATGGCCAAGAATGCCATACCACAGTCTGCAGCAACCCTGTTACCCAAGCGTCAGCGTCGCCATCCGCAGCGTGACCTCTGCTCACAGAGAGGTGATGACTTCCCCAGCTCACATGGGCACCCTCATCCCTGTGCTGCTGGGGTCCTCCCCAGCCCCACGGGTGCTGCCTGGGACCCCGGCTGGCCTGTGGCATCATGAATACTCCCAGTTCTTGGCCATTTCCCACGTCTCTGGGCCAAACGTTCCCTCGCATCGCTGCAGGAGGAGGTCACGCCAGCGTGGGTCTGCCCAGGGCAGAGCAGCTCACGGCTCTGTGAGGCTCAGGTCGGCTCTCAGCTGCTCCACATCAGCCTTCTGCTCAACCCCAAACTCCATGGCCAGCTCTGAGGTCACACTCCCCACAAACACCGTGCCAGCTCTGAGGTCTCATTCCCCCTTCCACACTGACACCTTTCAGTTCTTCCCAGCAGCACCAGTTCAGGCAGCACCACAGCCCCTTTCCCCTGCCTGGGGCTGCTGGAGAAATCAAGAAAATCATAGGAAGATCACTCTGCTCTCCAGTGCTTCTGCCTGGCCAGCCCGCTCCTGGCATGGGCAGACCCGGGGGTCTCCGAAGCCCCCTCACCACAGCCCAGCCCCAATCCCCAGCCAGGCTGCTTGGAGCCGACCTCGCTCCATGTCACCTCTGCTGCTCCCTCAGGACTCATCCCCGTCCCTTTCCCCTGCGACACGGGCACGGGGTGAGGGGCTGGCTGGGAGCAGGGTGCTGCGCTCACCCCCACACACAGGTCAGGGCGGTGAGAAGGGTGCTGGGGCTCAGGGACCGGTCTCCCTGCAGCCCCTACAGCTCCCTGTAGGCGATGCTGGCTCTGTGGGTCCCACTCCCACAGGCAACAGGCAGGAGCAGGAGGGATTTGCCCACCCGGTGCCAGGCTGGCACTGAGCACTGCGCCCAGCACGCTGTAATCCAGCTCAGCCACAGCCTGTGCTGCCTGTCCCTGCACAGCCGGGGGGAGTGAGTGCCACAGCCAGGGCTGGCACACGGGCAGTGGGGAAGGAGGGGACAGGGATCCCCTAAATCATCATCCAGCTGCAGCAACCCTGCGAGTTTGTCTTAATTCAGACAGCACCTGGCCGTGCCCCAGCACCTGACAGGCTCCACTCCCTCTTCATCCTCCTCTTCCCCCCTTGGTGGGTCTCAGCTGCACGACAATAAAGCCTGGAGCCAAGCAGCTCCCTCTGTGCCAAGGGGAGTGTCTGGAGAGCGTGTGGGGTTTGGGAAGGGGCACAGAGGCCGCAGCCTTCGTTCTCTGCTTGCAAAGGCAGAAGGGCTGGGAAGGGCTGGTCTGTTCCACAAGCCACAGCTGAAACAGTGTGAGTGGCAGGAATATAAACGGGGATTAAAGCTGCAAATGCAACTGAGTTCGACCTTGCAAAATCCAGCTTAGAAAGTACAGACAGACCTGGGAAAGGGACGTTGCTCAAGATGTTTTAAATCAGGGTGAAAGATGCACTGGGAGAGACAGCCCCCCACGGGTGACCTGACACATCGTTTCCTCCCCTGTCCTCCGTGACTCCAATAAACTCCCGACCTTGCAGACCAATAAAGGCCAGCTCAAAGGAGCCGGGAAGTCTGGCCTCACCATCAGCATCTTCTCAGAAGCAGCGCAGAGCTCTGCTTGGTTGAGGCACGATTACTAATGCCAACCTCTTGCAGCCATTGTATCAGCTAGTGACTGGCTTTCTGTCTGTGGTACAGGCTTCAGTCTCACCAGTGACACCCCTCTGGGGACAGTTCTGTCCCGATAAAAGCTGCTGGTGAATCGACAGGAAGCTGAAATCTCAGCTTCTCATAAACGAGCATCTTCCCCATTTGTCTGCAGTTTCTGGGGCATGACTCCTGTCCAGACTGAGCTGTGTTTAGTCATGGGGTGATTTTGTCCCTTCCAGCACAGGGCTAAGTATAGCCAGACTCATTCTTCAGAGGCCGTCAGTGATAACTGGGGTGCTGGCATCCTTCCCCAGGCACAGTGTGAGCGGCCAGGTCCTCCCCGGAGCCACCTCCAGCCTCCCTTCACCTTGCCCTGCCTGTGTCCCGCTGCGGCGGTGCCGGAGCAGATCCCAGCCCCAAGGCAACGCTGATCATTCCTGCTGAGGGCACGAGTCATTCAGAACCCTGAAACGAACCCAGCCACCATCCAGCAGCACCGGGTCCCGCTCTGAGAGCAGCTGCTGTGGGATGCAGCTTCTCCTGGCTTCAGGAATAATCCGCCCTCGAGCTGGCTTCTCACCCCGGCCACACAGAGCTGTCGTGTGTCACGACTTACTTGCGTTGTCATCAATTACAGCAGTTCCATATACTGTACATAAAAGCACCTGGGGGCTTTTAAAATCGTACTCCAGTCTCGGTTTTATTGACTCCCACTACCCAGAGCTGACAGAGCCCGATCCCCCGCCGGGGCAGCATTGTTTCCGTGCTGATGAAAAGCCTCCGCTGCCCCGGCGCCCGCTGCCACATACCTTTACAGCTGCTATTTAAAGCTAAAACCAAGAAACAAAATAAAACAAAACCAAACGAGCCCTTTCACGTGTCACGTCTCCCTGCGACACGGGTTTGCCACCCACAAACAGATGGTGAGTGGGGGGGATGGCAGGGGGACCGGCTGCAGCTGTCCCTGGGGCCGGGCAGCAGTGGGACGATGCCACCGCTCCCCGCCGGGTCCTGGCCCGTCACCCCATGCCTCGTGGCTCCCCGAAATCCCTTTTCTAAGTTCTTTCCTACTTCCCAGGTTGCCAGGTGCGTGTGTGCCTTGGGAAAGTGAGATAATGTCACCCCACTGCCATTCCAAACACTCCCTGTGGCTGCCAAGCCCGTCACAGCACGGGTTTGAAAAACAATACCCCTGCCTGGTCCCCTGTTCGCTCCCAAAATGCCCCTGGAAGGTCAGGCTCGAACGCCCTCCCCAGAGGGGCTTCATGTCTCTACAATTTCTCTTCCGTGGTTGCTTTGTAACCCAGATTTTTGGAGGATGTTTAAATACCTCTTCTAAAAGAAGCCACCGTCAGCTCTGTGTGCACACACCCACCCGTGCTCGGGGGGCCACCAGCCCCCAAAGCCTCGTCCCGTTTGCTGGACCCGGCCAGCATCACCGGTGCAGCTCCATCCCGATACTCCCCTTGAGCAGGGAGGGATCCGGGGAGGAATTGGCTGCTCTGTCCCACTCCGTGGAGGGGGGCACCCAGCATTGCCCAGGGCTGCAGAGGGGAGCCTGGCATTGGCCACACAAAGCCCTCACCCTCCTCCACAGCCTGAGGAACCGGGCGAAAGCCGACCAGGGAGCTGGTGGAGCAGGAGGTGGGAAACACAAGCGCCTGCATCGTGCTCCCAGTCTCTTCCCAGCAAGGCACCAGCCTTTGCCACCATTCACTGGTTTGCCTTCCCATGGGACTGGTGCAAATGGTACCCCTTCATTTCGGGAAGGGACACCCAGGGGCTGGGGGCAAAACACAGCGTGAGCACCGGGTCACCTGCCAGGCTCACACGTGGGAGCGATGAGCAAAAGGGGCAGAATTAATCCCAGAGCACCCTCAGAAACTGAGCACAGGTAAACATGAGGGGGGCAGTTGCCTCCCTTCTCCACGGGAACGTATGCAGGAGACGTGTGGGGTGCTGGGTCGAGACGAGAGCTCAGGCCTGGGTTATCTTTGTGTTCCCAGCGGAGCTGCAGAGGGGCCGCTCGGTGCGACCGGGGCCCCCGCCGGCTCTGCCCTGGCCACACAAAGTCAGGGCACCATCGCGGCCCGGTTCGGGTATCTCAGGACACGGCAGGAGGGACAGTGGTGGGGGCAGCGGGGAGGGGGAGCGGGGCAGGGGCAGGGGCAGGCGGAGCCCCTCACCCCGGGGCGTCGCGCTGGGTCCCGGCCGGGGCAGGGAGGGGCGGGAGGCTGCGCAGCGAACTTGGCTGGCCAGGTAAAACCGGGACACGCGGCTGCCGCCTGTCGCCACAAGCGGCCCCAGCACAGAGTCCCGGAGCGTTAGGGGATGGAGGGGACCCCGGAGGCTCATCCGGTCCCAACCCCCGGCATCACCCAGGCTAAACCGCCCAGGCGGGTTTGAATGGCTCCGGAGGAGACCCCAGGCTCTCCGGGCAGCCCGTCCCGCCGCTCCGTCCCCCCACGGTGACACAGTTCCCCACGATGGTCCCGGGGGGCTCCTGTCACCAGCCCGCATCCACCGGCTCCGCAGCCCGCAGCCAGGTCCTGCATCCCGCTGCCCCAGCCCCGCATCCCCGGCCCCTCCCGCCCGCATCCCCCGGCCCCCCCCCGCCCCGCATCCCCCGGCCCCGCCCCGCCCCGCATCCCCCGGCCTCTCATCCCCGGTCCCGGCCTCGAAGTCCCCGGCCCGCATCCCCAGCCCCGCCCCAGCCCCGCATCCCGCAGCCCCGCCGCCCTGCATCCCCGGCCCCTCCTTCCCGCCCCGCATCCTCGGCCCCTCATCCCCGGCCCAGCCCCGCAGCCCCGGCCCCTCCCGCCCGCAGCCCCGGCCCCTCATCCCCGGCCCAGCCCCGCAGCCCCGGCCGCTCCCTCCCGCCCCGCATTCCCGGCCCCTCATCCCCGTCCCGGCCCCTCATCCTCGGCCCAGCCCCTCATCCCCGGCCCAGCCCCGCAGCCCCGGCCCAGCCCCTCATCCCCGGCCCAGCCCCGCAGCCCCGGCCCAGCCCCTCATCCCCGGCCCAGCCCCGCAGCCCCGGCCCAGCCCCGCAGCCCCGGCCCAGCCCCTCATCCCCGGCCCAGCCCCGCAGCCCCGGCCCAGCCCCTCAGCCCCGGCCCAGCCCCGCAGCCCCGGCCCAGCCCCTCATCCCCGGCCCAGCCCCGCAGCCCCGGCCCAGCCCCTCATCCCCGGCCCAGCCCCGCAGCCCCGGCCCAGCCCCGCAGCCCCGGCCCGGCCCCGCAGCCCCGGCCCAGCCCCTCATCCCCGGCCGCTCCGTCCCGTCCCGCCCCAGCCGCTTTGTGCCGCCTTTGGGTTTTTCCTCCTGTTGGGGGTTTTCGCCGCGGCGCGCGCTGCCCCGCCCCGCCTCTCGCCATTGGGCAGGAAAGTTCGCGGCCGGCGGCCGATTGGCTGAGGGCGGCGGCGATCGCCAATGAAAGGCGCCGGCCGGGCGGCGCGTCCTGAGCCGGCGGCGGCTGCGGAGCGGGATGGAGCCGGGAGCGCAGGAGGTGCGGGGCCGGGGCCGGGGCCGGGGCCGGGGGCCGGGGGCCGGGGGCTGGGCTGGGCTGGGCTGGAGCCGGAGCCGGGCTGGAGCCGGGAGCGCAGGAGGTGCGGGGCCGGGGCCGGGGCCGGGGCCGGGGGCTGGGCTGGGCTGGGCTGGAGCCGGAGCCGGGCTGGAGCCGGGAGCGCAGGAGGTGCGGGGACGGGGCCGGGAGGTGCTGGGACGGGGCCGGCTGGGATGGAGCCGGGAGCGCAGGAGGTGCGGGACCGGCGCGGGACGGGGCCGGCCTGGGATGGGACAGGACAGAGCCAGGAGTGTAGGAGTTGCGGGGCCGGTGCGGAGCGGGACGGAGCAGGGCAGGGACAGGACAGGACAGAGCCAGGAGTGTAGGCGGTGCGGGGCCGGGAGTGCAGGAGGTGCGGGGACGGGCGGGGAGGGACCGAGCCGGGAGAGGCAAGGGGTGCGGGATGGGGAGGGACCGGACAGGAAAGGACAGGAGGTGCGGGGCCGGGCGGGGAGGGACGGAGCCAGGCGATGCGGGGCCGGAACGGAACCGGGCGGGGAGGGACCGAGCCGGTTAGGGCAGGAGGTGCGGGATGGAGTGGGGCGGGACCGGACCGGGAGGGATGCAGCCGGGCGGTGCGGGGCAGGAGGTGCGCGGTGGAAGGTGCGGGACAGAGTGGGGCGGGATGCAGTGGGGTAGGGTGGGGCAGGAGGTGCGGGAAGGAGCCGGGCGGTGCGGGCGAGCCGATAGACCAGGGTTTCTACCCCCTCCCGCTCGGGGCTCCGGGAGCCCGGCTGCGTGCGGAGCGGGGAGGCGCGACGCGGAGGCTGTGAGTGTCCCGGTCCTGCCGTTGCCCCGCATCCCCCCGCCCCGCGGCAGCCTTTGCCCTGCGGGTGGCGGTGCGGGGAGCTGCCCGGCGCAGCCCCCGCTCCGGTGAGTCGGGGCGGTGCCGAGCCCCGCCGGGCCCGGGGAGGGATGCCCGCCCGACCCCGGGCGTCCATGTGGCCTCGCCCGGCGCTCGCTGGGCTCTGCCGCCGCAAAGCTCGGCTGCTGCCGCGGCGCGGGGCTCAGCGGGGGGGTGCGGGAGTGCCGCGGTTGGTCACCCCGGGCGGGGAGCGGGCGGCAGCTGTCGCTGCGGTGCCGGGCCGAGCCCTCCCCGCGTCCCGCCGGGGCAGATCTCGCTGTCTGCCCGCGCAGGCGTGAGCTGGCTCTGCCCAGCGCCGGTGTCCGGTGATGCTCCTGGGCTTATTCCTGGTCCTGGGCACGAAACCAACACGGCTTTTGCTGGAGAATCGGCTCTCTGTTGTCTAAGTGAACTCGTGTAAGGCTCTGCCCTCCAGCGTGTGCCCTTGGGGGGCTGCCTGTGCCTTTGCAGACCCCCTGCAAAGGGCTGGCTCTGTGTGCTCAGGCTGTCCCAGGCTCGCTTCCCCCAGGAAACCCTGGAGTGAAGGAACCAGAAGAACTGAAGGGCCCTCCTGGCATGGCATGGGCCCAATGGAAGGGATTTTAATTGTGAAATAAGAAACGTGTGGGATGGGCTGCCAGGAGCAGCTGCTCGCATGACCTTACTTGCTGTACCTTTGTCACCACATAACTGGGGGATGAGTTAAACGCTTCCCATCAGTGCTGCTCAGTTTGCACATTGCTGTAATGCTGTCCCCTGACCAGGCAGTGCCCTGGCACTGATCCCCATGGGTCTGCTGGGGTACAGAGGCACCTCTGGGCCCTCCTGGGGAGTACACAGTGCCTTTGTCCGTGAGCAGCTTCTTGCCCATGCTGTCCTTGGCAAGCCCCCCCTGGCTCTCAGGTGGGAAGGGTCAGCCCATCTCTCTTTGACGTGGAGATCTCCTGGTGTCCTCAGAGCAAGGTGTCTGCTAGTGCATCCCTGTTGCTGATAACCCTTGAGCACAGCCATAGGGTCCTGGTGAGTAGCTTCTGTGGGGAGAGCACCTCTCAGGTACTGGCTCAAGGCCCTTGGGAAGCTCTCACCAGGCCCCAAGTGAAGATGGGTCCCACAGGAATGAAAACTGCCCCTCTCGTGGACCGCTCCAGCTGTGGGCTGTGTGGCTGTCTGCACGCTGGGCACTCTGCTTTGCAGACAGAAGCTCAATTCCTGCCCTGCCCAGAGCACTGCTCACAGGGCTTGCTGGGGGGAGCAGGGTGAGGGCCCCTGGGATGGGGTCCCTTGTGGGATGGAGTAGAGAAGCAGAGCTGGATGTGGGCAGCAAGGAGGGCAGAGCGAGTCTGTGCTGTGGTGCAGAAACACACCCCAGCAAAGCCATCTCTGCATCATGCACAGGAGGTGGAGCAGTGAGGCTGTGTGGCTGTGCATCTGGGGCTCACGAGGTGCCCTCAGGCAGGAGCCATCAGTGCCTCTCTGTAGTGTGGCTGCATCCCTAGCTGCTGTTGGTGGAAGGGCAAAGGACAGGAGGTCTCTTTAATGTCACTTAAATTGGAGTGGAATAGAAACGGTCTGGGGTGGGAGGGTGTAGTTTTGCTGTGAGATGTGCCCTGCCAGGCAATGCTGTGCTACCCCCCCCTTCCCCAGCGTGCTGAGGGAGGTGTGATGCTGTGTCTGTCGTGCTGTGAAGCTGCCTGTCACCTGGAGCTGGTGACAGAGGAAAAGGAAGAGGAAAAGCCCCAGCTGGTCTGCATGTCACAAGGGATGTGAAATGACATGATAGAGACAAGGAAAAAATACTACAGGCCTTGGATCAGTGTCTGAACACTCAGTGCACAGAGACAAACGGGCGTCTCCGGGGTAGCTGGCTGCTTAATCTCTTGGTGCAGGGGAAGGGCACTCCTTGGGCACGGGCTGGGATGCTGTCAGGCTCGAGTTTGGCTTGGCAGGGCTGCACAGCCAGTCTGAGCAAGTCGGGGAAGGCAAGTCTGGAACTCATTAGTGCTCGTTGCAGGGCCCTGCAAGTTGGATTTCCAATCACTGCTGGGTTTAATTACTGTTGATGCCTTGCCTGGTGTATTATGGGATTCTTTCTGAGGAAATTAAAACAGCGTGAGGGGGATGGCATTCTCTTTGGCAAATGGGCTGTTTAGATTAAATTCTAAATGGAGAGTTAAAACTCCAAACAAGATAAAGCCTGATGGCTGGCAGTCCCTGTGTTGCTGGAGCTGGTTCAGCTGGATGCTGTGGGCAGCAGTTGTGTACTGTTCTCACTAAATTCAGCCCATTTTTGTCAGGAGGAGAAAATAACCCACAAAGCTGAAAGCACTGCTCAAAGCCAAGGTAAAGCTTGCTCAGTTAATGCAGATTTTGGATCTTGACTTTTCCTTTGGTTGTTTAGCAGGGCTCTTTGCAAACACCCAGAGCAGGCAGGAGAAGCAGCTCTGCTGCTGGGAGAAACGAGCCCCAGCGTGTGTCTGGGGCTGGGTGATGGGGGGCTGAAACCTCCCTTCTCCACCACCCAATGCACCCACAGGACTCCTGTGGTGCTGAGATGGTGATGCTGATGAGCACAGGACTGCTATCTGTTAAGGGATGGGAATGCTGTTTATCAGGGGTTGGGAGCTTGCCCTCTGTGGGGTCTGAAAGTGTTGAGCTGCTTAAAGAACGTGAGGGATATATTGGGGGTTCAGCTCCTTCCTTCCTTCAGCTGGGTGGCTTTGCAGGCAAAGCTGCTCAGCTCCCAGATAACAGGATTATGCCCAGAGGAGTCTTCCCCAGGACACCTCTGTGAGGTTCATACTCTGTCCAAAGCCTCTCTTGGGCCATTCGGGCAGGGGGTGCTGGGGGGTGGGCTTACTGAGCCCAGTGAGCGTGCTGGTGATGCCCTTCCAGGCACCACTTCAATGCTCTGCTGCTCATCTGTAAGTGCTGCTGGAAACTGCACAGGCAGTTCCACCTCTGCCAGTGAAAGCTGCCCCCCTGCTGCTTAATTAGACCACCAAAAGTCACTTAGCCCTTGCAGGCTCCTCCTGTGCTGGCTGTTTCTGGCTCCAGGCTCTGCTAGCAGGGGCTCCGAGGTGCATGAGGAAAGGTTGGTACCTTCCCTGTGAAGCCTCCTCCCGTCCCTGGGCTGGGGATGGCGTGTGTGGCCCTGGGGAGGTGCCTGTCGCCCTGTGTGACCTGTTTGGAGGGTGCTGTGTCCTCAGGGGACTGAAAGCCCTGCTCCAGGAACAGCATCCTTGTCTTGGAGCCCGTGGGGGAAGCGCTGCTGCAGCTGTGCTGGGGAAACAGATGTTGCTCTTGATGCAGGAACCTGCTCTGGGCCACTATTTATAGATGGGAAATCAGGAAGCTGCACAGGGTGAAGGAGCTGGTTTGGGGACTTGGATGCAGAGCTAAACAGAGTCCCATAAAACACAAGTCACAAGTGACAGGCTCCCTCTGGCCCCACAGCCTGGAGGGTTTGTTTAGGCTGAGGGGCTCTGCCTTTTAAACAAGGAAATCTTGTGTGTCAGCCCTTCAGGGGGAGAGGCTCTGGGATGTCCTCTGCTCCAGGATGGGGCTCAGGGAAAGGGGAGGATTTCAGGGCCACCATTTCTGAGCCCTTGGACACATCAGTTATGGGATGTTCTGGAGCAGCAGCTGCCCTCCAGAAAGGGGGCTCCCCCCTCCTGCTGGGTGCGCTCCCTGGCTGGGTGCTGGCCCTGCTTTAGGGTTAAAAGCAGTTGACACAAGTGAAACTAAAGCAGCTTTCCCTTACCCATGGCAGATAAGGCATGGTGAGCTGTTAATGTTTAGCTGATGGGGTGTGGTAACTCCAACCTGCCCAGGAACAGCTCTGCTGAGTGGGAGCGAAGGGCAGGGATGGAGGGGCTGCCCAGTTACAGGTCCTGGTGAGCAGGCTGTGTGCTGGCTGCTCTCCTGGGAGTCACACTGCACAGAGGAAATCACCAGGGAATAAGGAAAATAAAGGGTGTTTCTCCCACTCCTGAGCTGTGGGTGCTGTTAGCTGGTCAAGCACAGGCTTCCAGGAAAGCAGCTTTGCTGGGATGCCAGAGCCTGGGCTCGGAGGCAGCTGGGTGCCTGTGGCACACAAACTGCTGGGCAAACACGGTTATCCATGTCCAGCACAGTTTAAGTGCTGGGGGTATTGCCTGCCCACTCAGACAAGGGGCTGAGCTCTGTCAGCACCAGCTTCTACATGGGCAAATCCTTCCAGGCAGCATTTCCCTGGGAAGGGACCTGGTTTAGAAGGAGAGCTCTGCTGCCTCACTAGGGGAGCAGAGGAAAGCAGCCTTACCCAACGTGTGGCTGCCTGCCCAGGCTTTGAGCTGTGTGCTGCAGCCTTGGGTTCAGGGCATCACTGGCCACAAACCCAACCTGGGCCTCTTCCTTTGCTCTAGCTGATGACCTGCAAATGTGTCACTCATCCCACCTCAGCTCTCTCTTCTCCCTACATTAGAGGGCACCTCTGGGCAAGGTTATGAAACCCCAGGCAAAAAAAGACATCAAAATCCCCAGAGTTCCTACCCCAGGTGCTGCCAGCTGCTGGGATGGCTGAGTGTGCACCAGTGCCAGCTACAGCCAGCTCCTGTCAGCCCTGCCTCAACCCAGAGCACCGGGATGCAGGAACTGAGCAGGGCTTCTCCTGCCCCAGGGCTGGACATCTGGGTGGGAGCACAGCCTGCAGCCCCAGAGGCTGGTGGGCAGCCCCCCAGTCACTGTGCTGGGGGGCTGATGGCTCGGTGAACCTTTCCTCTTGACCACCACAGACCTGAGCTGTGTTTCCTGCACAGCTGGATGGGCCTTGAGGCCTTGGAGGGGACTGGCAGTGGCCAGATGCTGTGGAGAACCTGGAGCTGATACAGGGTGCAGCATGGGGAGGAGGGGTGAGGGATGGGTGGCATGGGCACACCTCTGCCCTTTGCTGTGCTGGGAGATGCCTTCGTGCTGGCCAGCACATCCCTGGCTTGCCTGTGCCTGCTGCCTCAGCAGGGGAACGTGATGAGTGGAGCTGAGAAGATACTTGGGAGGGCAGCCCAGGGTGGTGTACAGGAGCCTGGGGGAAGCAGCTCCTGGGGTGCAGTGTGTCTGTGCACCAAGGGACCCCCACTCCTGAGGGTACCTGAGCACCTGCTCGTGCAGGAGGTGGGAAGGATGAAGCTGGATCCACGAAGGCAACTGATGGCCACAAGACACCAGAGCCCTCCAGATCTCAGTACAGCTCCTGTTCAGTCAAGTTTGGGTGGGTTCTTCCCATCCCATGCACCTGCTCACAGCTTGGGTCGTTTGTAATGAGGACCAAGTGTCTGAAGTGCTGTCTTGCTTGTGCAAACATCTATTCCTCTCCCTTTCCAGAGTTTGCCCTTCTCTTATCCTTCTGGGGAAGGAATGCTGCCAGCTCTGCACTCTTGGGAGAGCCAGATCCTTGCAGGGCTCCAGCCCCTGTGTCTGCCACCCTGTAGGCTGGGACCTGGCAGCTCCCCTGGAACAGGTCTCTCTGATTCCAGTGCCCTTCCCTGGTCTTTGGCTGAAGTAAAAGGCACCAAACTTCCCACAGAGTGCAGAGTCAGTTGGTGTCTCCAGCATTCCCACTGATCCCAGCTCATTCCCTCGTGGCTTAAACAAATCCTACAGGGAGAATGGGGGATGAAAGAGCATCTTTTGTCAGTTGTTTGGCTCTTTCTTCCCATGAGTGTGGCAATTTGGGGAGCTGCTTGCTCAGGATCTGGCAGGGCAACGAATTGTTCTCAGGTCATGACTACAATAGATGTTTTCTGCCTGTGAAAACGAGGAGAAAACAAACCCAAACAATCCTCTGCTGTTCCCAGTCACAGCTCCAGTAGTGAGTGGCTGTCAGTGGGTGCCTAGGAGCAGCTGCTTGCCCTTGGAGAAGTGTGTTCCATGTGCAAACACCCAAGGAGCCCCTCCTGGCTGAACCCTGGGGGTTTCAGCCCAGCCCTGAGCCCCAGTCTGGAGAAAGTCCCCTTGCCTGGCCTTGCTGGCTTGGGCAGGTCTTTGGTGCCAGTGCTGTGAGGTGACTCTGAGCACGGCTGCAGCTGGACCTCACTGGATGTCAGGTGTTGCCTGGGATGCTGGCTGGCCTTGGCAGGAAAGCAAGCCCAGTGTGATGCCCATATGGAAAACTGCTGGAGCAGGTCGGTGTCTCAGGTGATCCCTCTTCCTTGAGGAATTTATTAAGAGGTTTCCTGAGATGGTAGAACTCAGGAGAGTGCTGAGGAAGTCAGATGGCCCATCTGAACCATCAGCTGAGGTGCTTGAGGCCAGGCTCTTGAAGAGGTGCTGCCAGTCAGGAGAGGGTTGGTTTGGGCTCTTCTCTATAGTACAGGCCCTTAACTCAGTACTTTAGGATTAAAAGAAACTACTTGCTTCAATATCTAAACTGTACCCTTTAAGGCACAGACAGCCTTTAGTCCAGCTTTCAGATCTGGGCCAGCAGGGAGGCTACACCAGCTGTGAGGTGTGAGATGGGATGCTCTGTGGGATGCTTGGGATGCAGGCAGGGCAGTGCCTGGCTCAGGCTCTCCATGGGGCTGGAGGCTGTGTTGGACAACCAGCCCCAGGTCATCTAGCAGCAGGAGGGCTTCCCAGTGCTCTGTGGTGCTGAGGCTTGTGCCACTGTGTCCCTGGACGTGCCAGAAGGTTTCTCTGGCCAGTAGGTAGTATTGTAGATGCTGTTGGTTCCTTCCAGGAGGAAGCAGCTGAGCAGCCCCTAGCTCTGTTCAGCCAGGCTGGGCAGCCCACCCCTCCTGCAGAGAGGCTGCCCCACGGCTGCTGGGAAGGGGCTGGGGGTGCCTGTCCAGCAGTGAGCCTGCCCTGCTGAGGGAACAGAAAGCAAAGTGCTACCAGAGAGGCTTTTCTGTGTGTCCTGAGCCTGGCTTTATTCCTGCTCTAACTCACACACAGACCCTTGGATGTGCTGGTGTTTTGCTGCTGGGCTTGGCTGGCTCTGCCCTGCAGCCCATGGAAACACCCCCTGGCTTACCTTGCGCCCTGGACTTTTCCAGAGCTTGCAGCATTCCCTCCCCAGTGGATACCTCTCCTGTTAGAGGTACACACTTACACCCTCTGGCTATTGGAAATCCCTCAGGAAGTTTGAGCTAGCTCCCTACTATGCAAGTTTAGCTCTATTCTAGTCAAATAATGATGACATTAATTCCCATCCATCAGCATCCCAAAGAGTGCACTGAGCGAGCTGGTCCCACCCATGTGAGTATCATATGGCTTTCCCCTTAGTCTCTGTTCAAGGGCCTTTCTCAAAGTCAGAGTTGTTAATCTCCAGCCCATTGCAGCTAGAGGAACCCCACCCAGAGCATTCATGTGGCCCCACAGCTTCCCTGCCCTGGCTGTGGTTTATTGGGGTGGGGTATCAGACCCCCAGGCTGCACAGGAGGGGTTATACTGAGCTTGCTGTGGGTGCTGGGGAGTGGTGTGATGCTGAGGAGAGGTGAAACGAGGACCTCTGCTCTGAAGGGCCGTCCTGAATTTGTAGTAGCTTTTTTGGAAACCAGCTTTTCCTTTTCCCTTCCTAAAAAGGAGCAGAAAACATACTTGAGGCAATTACGTGTCTCCATCGCCGGGTTCGGGCTCCAAATAAGGTGTTGTGCAATAAGTGCTTTGAGGATCCAGAAGCCTCTCTGCAGAAGCAGGAGGGCTCTGCCCCAACAGAGCCTTCTGGAGCTGCGGCCCCAAAACCCCCTTGGGAGCTGGGGACTGGTGGGTGTCCAGCATGGTGATGCTGTCATGGGGTCACCCCTGCTCCTGGGTCTGCCCCGTGGGTACCCAAGCTCGGTGCTGGTGGTGTGAGGCCTCGTGCCCCAGGAGCAGGAGGGGGTGATCTCTGGGAGCTTTACAAGCCTTCAGCAGCCTTTGATTAACAACCACATTGGCCAAACTTGCCCGAGCTCTGAGCCTTGTTTCAGGCCGTGGTCCCTCTGAGGATGCAGCTCCAGGTTAACCTGCAGCAGGGCCCGTGAGCCTGCAGGCCCCTTGCCCAGTGTGGTGGCCAGTGCCACTGGCCAAGGGGCTGTGCTGGGAGTTCTGGTGTGTCTGTACTGCCAGTGCTGAAACTGGCCTGCCAGAGGTACCTGGGCTCCCGGGGCGCTTGTTTCCCATCAGTGGGACTGTTGGAGCTCTGTGATTAGATCAGGGTCCCTGTGGATACACAGGAGAAAAGAACTAAAGGTTCTTCCCAGGGAGTGTGGTCCCAGCATCCCCAGCAGATAAGCATCTCCTCTGGTTGCCATCCTTTTGTTACTGTGACTGATTGAGCAGCTGGAGCTGGCTCTGCTTTCCTGTTTCCACCTTGTCTGTCCCTGAGCCACATCCTGGGTCGGTGCCTGGTCTCATGATGAGTGTGCTGCTGGAGCTCAGAACTCTTTTACCTGGCCTGTCTTGACCCCGTGCCTTGTGCATGGCTGAAGAGAGATGGTGTAAGAAAACCCCCTGAAGCATCCCCAAAGCACGAGTGCCAGGCTCAGGGCTGCATGTCCCTTACACAGTGTGGGTGCCTCCAGCCAGGGCTGGGCTGCAGGAACCAAGCTGCCCAAGGCATGGCTCAGCTGCCTTCGATGCTGGTCTGCTGCTCCATGCTCTGCTCCCCCCATATTGAGCTCCCCCTGCTTTCCTTTAAGGACTTGAACGTTGCTGTGGGGTCCCATGGCACTTGGATTAGTTGCTGATGTTCAGTGGGACTTCCCTGTTCTGCAGTGGCCAGAGATAAACCACCCTCTCTGCCAATCTTAGCAGAGGATGTTAGGGTGCTGGCTGCCCCAGGCTGCCCTTCTCGGGAGCTCCATGAAAGCTTTGTTAACATCACCCCCTCACCGCTCCATAAACAATTGGGTCTTATGGACAGGGTGTCTGAGCAGGGTGCTGGAGCCACCCATCCTTCTGTGGCTGTCCAAAGAGGAGGTGTAAATCCATCCCCAGGCACTCTGTCCTTCCAGCCTGCTCATCACTGTCTGCAGAGGGTCTCAGCAGGGAGCTGCTCGTGGCCACAGCTGCAGGCTGTCTGTGGGGAGACCAGGCTGGGACAGGGAACGGGGCTCTGTCTGTATACACAACAGGAAAGTACTTGTGTAAATGTGACTCCAGAAGGCAGGAGACATCTCTGAGGGCCTGTGGGTACGATAGCTGGTGTCTGAGCACTGGCAGGTCTGTGGTCTAGGAGTCTGGCCCATGTGGCTGCAGCATTACCCTGGCTGCGTCCCCGCAGAGGCTCCTCTAGAAGCTCTTACCCATCCTTGGTCTGGGATGTGCTGAATCTTTGGCACTGGGCTGGTTGGAGAGGGTGGAAAGAACCTTCCACTTCTTGGAAGGGTTTAAGCACGTGGCTGTGCAAGCAGTGCTGTGTCTGTGCTCTGGTCAGGGGTGGTGGTACACAGGAGGGGCTTCCTGGGGTCCCAGCCGAGCTGGGGATGGAGCAGGCTGGTGGAGCTGCACTCTGACCCATTCATCCCACCCAGCTCGGGGTTTGTCCAGCCAGACTGGCCATGAGTGCTCAGGCTCCAGCCCAAGGTGGAGCCGTGGGTGGGTTCCTCCCTGTCACTTGTCACTGTGAGCACGCTCTGCCAGCCCTTGGGTGAAGGTACCAGTTGCCAGACAGCCCTGACTGGCCAGCAGTGAACCCTGGTGTTACCAGTGTGTCTGTCAGACTGCTCAGAGATGTTTTTGTGGGTAGAGTGGCCTCAGTTTCCAACCATTTCACTACCGAAGAATTTCCTCTGCGCTGACTGGCTTTCTGTCTTTCAGAGCAAGAATGCTGTGAGGCACAACCAGCCAAAGCAGCGCTCTGAAACGCGGCCTATAGCCAGTCATGGAGAGCTGACCTGGCTTTTCTTCCAAGCAGTTTGTTGACACAGGCGTTTGTAAAGGCATTACAAACGTCTTCAGACTCTTTATCGTAAACTTCAGTGTTACCTCGTTCAACACTCTGATCCCAAATGGACTTGGGCATAGGTGGAGTCCAAGATAGGCAGGGAGCATTTGTTTCACATTATCCTCCTGGGTTGGGTTTCTTTGCAGTGTCTTGTGTGGCTTTTTTTTTTTTTTTGAAGAAATCTCCTTTTATGCATATTTGAGGAGCTGGAGCGGAGCTGTCAGGAGAAGCTCCCTATCTGGGCAGGAAGTCCTGCTGACCAGGCAGCCCAAACACCAGGCAGTGGTTCCTGTTGTGTTTGGCCACTGCAGAGATGGAAATGAGTGTCTGAAACCTCTCCCTGGTCCTGAGGGAGCCAGGCATGCTGCTGTCCTCCAAAGAGATGTGGCTGTGCTTCCAGCTGACACCAGGAGATGCTGCCCCAGGGGCCTGAGCGTGCCGGGCAGCAGTGGGTGTGTGAGCGCCCCGTTCCCATGGGAAGGGGCTCTGGCTGCTCCCGCTGCCCTGGTGCAGCCTGCCTGTGCCCCAGGGACATCTCTGAAAGCTCACAGGGCCGCCTGAGCTGCCCGCAGGTGGTGATTGAGGTGAGCTGCCATCTCAGCACCTTCCCCTGCGAGGGACCTACTCCTCCAAGGGCAGAGATGTCTGAGCCATCTTGGAGCCATATGCTCCTTGAAGAGCTGCTTGATCTTCACATTGCTTCCCCATGTGTCTTCCTGTAGCTCCAGGCCTGCAGCTGGCTTGTGTGGTGAGGAGCCGCCTGCCAAGAGGACTTCCCAAGGGGACCTGGAGCTCCTGGTCACAAGGGCAGGTGCTCCAGTCTGGCACAAGCAGGAGGGCTGCTGACTTGCGTTTCAGCACGTGCCTGGACCTGAGTGTGGCCAGAAGCAACATCTGGGGCTCCCTTAGCTTTGTCTTCAGGACATGGTTCCTCAGGCCCTGTGCAGCGCCAAGGCAAGGGTCACCCCTTGAGGCCTTGGCTGAGCAAAGCGGTACCAGCACGTCAGGGCAGAGCTGGGACTTTGCTCTGTTAAATGAGATGTTTGTGTGGCCCAGTGATGGTGTGGTGGCAGGGCGGTGGTGGAAGCTCAGAGCAGGCCCCGGGTGCGGGCAGAGGCAGGGTGGCGGTGGTGGAAGCTCAGAGCAGGCCCCGGGTGCGGGCAGAGGCAGGGTGGCGGTGGTGGAAGCTCAGAGCAGGCCCCGGGTGCGGGCAGAGGCAGGGTGGCGGTGGTGGAAGCTCAGAGCAGGCCCCGGGTGCGGGCAGAGGCAGGGTGGCGGTGGTGGAAGCTCAGAGCAGGCCCCGGGTGCGGGCAGAGGCAGGGTGGCGGTGGTGGAAGCTCAGAGCAGGCCCCGGGTGCAGGCGGAGGTGCCGTCTGTCAGGTCAGCACAGGGAAGCAGCTGCCTGTCTCACTTCCACTGATCAGGACTCCTCCCAGGGATGGTCTGGAGCAGGGTGCCCCTCAGGTTGGAAGCACCTGTCAGATTGTCCATCCAAGCCAGCCGTTCAGCCCAGGACACTCAACCCTCATCCTAGTCCCTCTGATCCCACTCGCGTGACAGCGCTTGGAGTCGGGCAGGGGCCTGCACTGGACCCAGCAGCCTGGGGACAGAGCCTCAGGCTGGCTGGGGTGATGGCCAGCACCAGCCTGGGGGGCGGGAGGGTGCTCTGGAGGGTGCTGATTCAGCAGGTACCTCCCCGGGGTCAGGTTGGGTGAAGAGCAGCTCACTGCAGTTAGACTTGGACCTGGGACAGGAACCAGGAGTCGTGTTTGGACAAGTAGGATAAATGCTCAAGTTGAATAAATGACCAGGCTTGGGGCTTGTTAACTCTGAAGTACCAGAGAGAAACGCTGGGCTGGTGTGGGGGTCACCCAAAGGGCTGTGAGTTCTCCACGGACCCTCACCCAGACACTCCAGTGTCATGCTGTTCTGGTGGTTCCTGTGCTGGTTCTTGCTCCTGGCACCACTCCCCCCTCTGCTTGTCCCCGTGTGTGTAATGAAACTTTTCCAAATGAGTTTATTTAATCCAGATGTTTATAGTTTAAATAAACAACCATTCATAGTCCCTTGCCTCTGCTCGGCTTCTGTCTGGCTCATTAAGATCAGAGGCAATTAAAAGCCCCATCAGTGGGTATCTAGCACACGGTTCCTGAGCTGGCAAGGTTGTAAGTGGGCTGTAGCCTTCCATGTCCTGTCTGATCCAGAGAGCTGGCTAGTAGCTGAAGAATCAAAAGTGTCCTATTTCTCTGGATATTAGAGGCAGGGTAAAGTGTGAGTGCAGGTTAAAAATACATCTTATGAGTTACCAGGGTGAGAGGTCTTTTCACTGACATCAGAGTATCTGGAGGAACTGCAGGTGAAAAATGAGGTGAAAGCAGAGGCAGGAATGAAATGGGAGTCCTGAGGCAAGGGGAGCAGTACTGGGCTGTTCCATGCCCTGAGCAGCCTCCGATGGTGACTTGATACCCACACAGACTTGCTGTCTGCCTTAAAACTGGCAACCCCGTGTCTGGCTGCTCCTCGAGCTGTTCATCAAAGCTCTGTCCTCATTAGCAACACTGGGCTTGCCAAGGAACTTCAGTGGCTTTCCTAATTGAGTGCCATCAAATAACTTTTCCCTTCTGAAGAGTTTGGATGTTGGCAGAGACCCCAGGGTGCCCCTGGCCTGTGCCACAGCACTGAGGACCCCAGGCACTGGAGGCAGGGTGGATGCAGAGGATGGAGCAGCTGCCAGCACCATCCTGGCTCTGCATCCACACGGAGCTGCAAGCTGGGTGCTGGGCAGAGCCTGGGGCCACTCACCAGCTGAGCTGCCACCCATGGTACCACCAGCCTGGGGTCCCCGTGCAGCCCCCTGCAAAGGGAGCTGGTTTCTTTAACCACTCACAGAGTGGAGGAGCTGGGCATGTTCCCCCCAGCATGGGCATTAACACCTCCCTGGTTCTTCATGCTGAGAAGCCGTGGCACTGGCACTGAGAGAGCTCGACTTTAACCTTACTGGCTCCTGATGGGGTTTTCAGCACTTGTCTGTCTCTGGGGGGAGGTTCTTGGCACTGCCTGGGCAGTGAGTGCCCGTGCCTGTAGCTGACCTCTGCTAGGGGAGCAGCAGAAGGTGCAGCACAGCCCTTTCCCCCCTTGCCTCCCCCTTCCCCCCAGCCTTTCCCTGCTGTGTTTCCTGCTCACCACCCGTAAAGCCCTGGAAATCTGCCACATTCCCAAACACTCCTCGGCCCCTGTAAAGCACCAAGGAGGTCTGAGCTGCCCTGGAGCCGATTTAGCAGCGGGTCATGGCAGTGCACCTCTGTGCCTGGCTGCACGAAGCTTCTGACTCGCAGAGAATCGCATGTGGAATTTAACCAGAATCAAAATACCCTTCTGATGAGACCTGAGGCCTCTGTGCATGAAGGTAAAGTGGCTGCCTGGTCTGAGTCTTCCTTCATTTTAAGGTGAAAACAGTTATTCCTGCGTAAACACGGGGCAGTCTGGGAGGAACAGTGGTCAGGTGGGGTTTGGGAGGTCAGGGGCGTCACAGGATACGAGGCACAGCTGAAGAAATCACCATCTGAAGGTCAAAACAGATGCTAGATCTCCCCTCTCAGATAATCTTGGAGGAGAAAGCCTGTCCAACTGTCTGTTCTCGTTGCAGATGTCGGGGAGCCAGCCGCAGGCAGGAAGAGGTGTGCCGTGTTTACGCTGCAGAGGGATGTGCACGGGCTTGGAGCCACATTCATGGAGGTAACGTCCTGGTGCTGATGGGCCCTGCCCCAGCGCTGCCCCCTTGGTCCTGTCCATACTCAGGCTCCGGGGGCTTCGCAGAGAACCGAGGAGCGCTGGGGTGGCGTTGGGGGTGCAGCAAGGACATCCTGCCTGGGCAGGACAGTTGCTGAGCTGAGGTGCTTGTGCTCCCTGCTTTCCATCCCCACTCCCTCACTGGTCCTGCTCCTTTATTTTTATGTCAGTCTCATCCACAAGAGCCAAGTCGGGGCTCTCCTACAGTGCTCTTCCCACCTCTGCTAACGCTGCCTGTTCCCTGGCAGCTGGGGCTCTGCTCGGCTGGGTGCAGGTCTCTGCAGCAGGGGAAAGCAGAGCTGGGAGGGGGCCCACCCTGCAGAAGGGTCTTGCCTGCCCTGGACCATCCCTGGCACAGCTCTGCGTGGTGGGTGCTGTTCATCGGGCTTTGCTCAGCACGATGCCCCGTGCAGCATGCGTGTGCATCCTCGTCCTGCTGCGTGCTGGCTTCCCAGCCTGCCAGCCTGTTTGGGAACAAGCTAGTGAAAACAAACACTGCCTTGCTTGCTTCAGAGGCAGGGAGCTGCTGACTGAGAAGATAATCCTGTGCTGTGGGTAGGAGTTGTGCCCAGTGCCTGGCATCACCCTCATCCCTGAGGGCCAGTGTGGGTGCAGAGCTGCTGGAGCACTGGCATGGGCTGGGTGCTGCGTCCCGCTCGGGAGCACCAGGGTGGCTGTTGCTGGCTGTCCTGAGCATCCTGACAGCTGCACTGCTCCGTGCCAGAAGGGTCTGGTTATTTAATGCTTTATTGTTGCCTTTCCCTCTTAAAAGCTCTGATTTAGGTGAACAGTCGCCCTACCAGTAGCTGGTGTGAGCCGACCGGTGCTGCGTGTCTGGCTCTCGGCAGGGGCAGTGGGCTGCTGCCTGGCCCTTTCTGCTCCCAAAGGTGGGAGAAACAAAGGGGGCTTTGAGATGGAAGGGAGCTATCCAGATGTCATTAATTAAAAAAGAATTAACGGCCTCTGAGCTTGTCCTGCAGAACACAAGGCTCTTTTTCTGTGAGCCTGGAGAGCTCCTGTTTGCTGTGGGCTGTGTGGCTGGGTCTGGCTGCAGTGGTGCAGGAGGGATGTGGGTGCTCTGTGCTGCTGCCAGCCTGCCATGTTCCACAGGGGTGGCATGTCACCATGTCCTGACACCTTCGGTCCCCAGCTCCAGTGCCCTGCTGCCTGGGAACGCAGCCTTTGCCAGGCTGAATCACTGGGCTGGTTCAGCCTGGAGAAGAGAAGGCTGTGGGGGGACCTCATTGCAGCCTTCCCGTCCCTGAAGGGAGCAGAGGAACAGGAGGGGAATCAGCTTTTTAAAAGGGTAGATAATGGCAGGACAAGGGGGATGGAGTGAAGCTGAAGGAGGGAAGGTTTAAATTAGATACTAGGGGGAAGTTCTTTACAGAGAGAGTGGTGAGGGGCTGGAACAGGCTGCCCAGAGAGGGGGTGGGTGCCCCATCCCTGGGGGTGTCCAAGGCCAGGTTGGCTGGGGCCCTGGGCAACCTTGTGTAGCTCCAGGCCTGGAGGTTGGTGGCCCTGCCTGTGGCAGGGGGTTGGAGCTCTGTGATCCTTGGGGTCCCTCCCAACCCAGCCCAGTCTGGGATTCCGTGATTCGGTGATGCTCTGCAGCTGAGCTGTGGCATCATCACGTGCCTCCTGTGGCCCAGCTTGTGTCCAAAGGACGATCTCGCCTGTCACCCACAGGAAGATCTGCAAGTCCTGCAAGTGCAGCCAGGAGGATCACAGCCTGAGCTCGGACCTGGAGGAGGACAGGAAGATCGGGCGCCTGCTGTCAGACTCCAGGTACGCCTCGCTCACCGCCCGCGTGAAGGGAGGGGACGGCATCCGCATCTACAAGAGGAACCGCATGATCATCACCAACCCCATCGTCTCGCGGAAGGACCCCACCTTCGACACCATCACCTACGAGTGGGCTCCCCCAGGGCTCACCCAGAAGCTGGTAAGGAAATTCACAGCCTGCCTGGCTGGTAGTTGTGTGGCTCTGTGGAGAGCACAGCACGGCTCTGGAGTAAAGGGACCAGGAAGAGCAGTAAAACATCTGGTCTGCCTCAGAGAGCCCAAGTGTGTGGAACACTCTGTGTTCGTGGAACACTGTGTTTTGGAAAGCAGGGTAAATAACCTGAGTAGGTAGGAGAGGGGAGTGCATCGCCTCTGGGTTTTTAAAGGTCTGCTTACATTGCTAGGAGAAGCCTTAATGGGTTTTACAAGTAAAAAGCTCTCTGCTTTGGGAGAACTCACATCCAACAACAACACTGCTGAGCAGAGATCCCATCCCTGCTGTCCTGCCAGCGGGGCAGCGCCCCTGCAGCCCACGCAGGCCTTGGCACGCTCCCAAACCCTGGCTGGATGTGGGAGTGATGCCTCCAGGCAGTGTCTCTCAGTGTCTGGGCTGGGACTTGTCCTCTCCCAGCCCTGCAGGAGGGTACCAGGGCGGCAGAAAGCTCTCAAAGCCATGGGATGTGTGCAAGGATGGGGGTTAGCTCCACAACGTCCCTGTTGCTGTCGCCTCCGACATCCCTGTTGGGATTGGGGGGGTGTCCTGCCTTGCCCATGAGTCCGATCTCTTGGAAGTCTGGGTGTGAGCCTGTCCCAGAGCCAGCGGGTGCAGGTGGAGGTCCCAGTGCTGGGACACTTCCCTGACCTGGAAGGCTCTTCAGCTCCCGGAGATTGTGTTGGGTCTGTCTCAAGGGCAGAGAAACTGGATGAGTGGGACAGAAGGAATGCTGCAGATCCAGTCCTGTGCTCCTCAGTCAGTGCTGTGGAAATGGGCTTTAGTGATCACCACAAGATAACGGTCTTCTCACACAGAGTAATTATTTCTTGTGCTCCCTAAGGTAGTCATTAAAATCTTGGACTAAATAAGAGGTGCCAGGCTTACTTTAACCAGGGTGCAACTAGTGCTGCCCCGTGCCTCTGCCATTACAGAAGGCCCCTACCCCCCCAGAACAGCCTTAACCCCCCTCAAACATCCCTAACACCCCCCAGGACACAGCCCTGTTTCCTGCTGGATGCTGCATGCCCCTGTCCATGGGAGCAGGGCAGCAGAGCCGGCAGTGGCAGTACGGCTCTGCTGTCCTTAACTCCAGCTCGGATTTGCTGGGTAAGGGGAGGGGGGGTTGCATTCTCCTTGTGGGCTGTGGCTGGGAGTGTCCTGCCTGCCCAGGGAAGCCCTGCCAGATCCACCACAAGCTGGGATTATTCCCTTGCCTTGCATTACACACAGTGTGGTTGGGATGCAAACCCAAGAGAGAAATATTTTGAGGGAACTCTGGGTCAGGAAGAGAGGTGGGGAGCACTGTCACAGACACAGAGCTGGGCTGAAAACCAAGCCCCCAGCCCCCCCCTTCCCTCCCGCTGCCCACCCAGGCCAGCAGCACTGCAGGGGAGCGGGTGGGAGTGGGCTGTGGTGTGGGAGGGGGGTCAGGCAGCAGACATGGCTTGGGGACAGCGTGGTTGTGGTGTAACAGCATCACATATTACACTGTCATTACTGGGTAGCTTTTGCTCTTCAAATTAGACAAATAGCTTAAAGCTGCTGGAAATTGCAACCAGATTGTCTCTCAGGAAGAAGTGGGGGAAACAAATGTGAAAGTGCAGCTGCAGAGCAGGGAGGCAGAGGGGTTATTCCTCCTCCAAGCCCAGGTGCCATTGCCCCCCTGGAATGGCTGACTGGGGCATGTGCAGCCTGTACTGGGAGTGCAGCTGGGGCTGGTGGGGCTGCCTGGAGCAAAGCCCTGGGCCTAATGGGGTCCCAAGACTGCTTCGTGGCACCGCTGCTGCTGCCCACAGCCTCCTCTGGCTTTGGGAGGGGCTGGCCTGGCAGGAAGGTTTGTTTAACTAGTGTTTGCCTTCTGCGGCCCCACGGACAATAGGGGAGCTCCTGAGGGGTGGGAGAAGCCTGGTGGCACTCCTCCACCCATCCTGAGTCCCGAGCGTGCTGCCCAGCCCTGGATTTACCAGAAAAAAATGGGTTTGCAGCTGGGCAGGGTGCCCAAACCCAGCCGCTTCTGGGATGCTTCCTTCCCCTGTGGGCCCCAGCCCCCAGCATACCCCCCATTGGAGGTGATCCCGGTGCAGCCTGGCAGCCCCTCGCCACAGTCCCACACTCGGTGCCCCCCACGCTTTGGGAGAGCTCTGGGATCCCACGTAGAGCCTGGGCAGGGGGAGGATGTCTTGGGTCAAGTAAACAACACGCAGGAGCTTTGGAGGCCCCTTGATACGTTTGGGCTCGCAGAGCAGCCTGACAGATTCTTCGGAGAGGTGCTGGGGGCCGGGCCTGGGACGGCTCGGGGGGATCTGGGCCTAACAGCTCGGGGGGGATCTGGGCCAGCTTGGGGGGATCTGGGGTGGCTCGGGGGGATCCGGGCCTGACAGCTCGCAGTGCAGAGCTGCCCCGCTCCTTCGGCAGGCTGGGGCAGGCTGGCTCTTAGAGGGGCTGTCCTGGAGCGGATGGTCTGGTGACAGGAGGAACCCTGGAGATGTTCTCATCAAGGTGTGCCTGGAGAAGGGCCAAGCTCCTGGGGGAGAGTGAGAAGAGTGGAGTCGGGCAGGGAGAGCTTGAAACGCTCCTCTGCCAACCCGGCTGTGCTCCACACAGCGTTTGACTCTCACGCTGCGTGGTGCCTGCAGCAGCAGCAGCTTGTCATAGTCCTTCATCCCACTTTTGGTGTCAGGTTGCTGATGTTTTTTGCCCTGATCTGTTCTCCTGACATGTTTTGACACCTGTAGCTACAACTTCAGCATTGCCCTGATAGGCAGGGCTGAAATCCCACCGCGTGCCCCTGGCCCCTGCATGCGACCCCACAGCCCCTGGCTGGTCTGACTGCACTTTTAGGGAAGGCTCCAGACTTTGCTTTCCATCTGGCTTTCAGCACAGACCTTCTGCCCTGGCAGAGTGCAGCTGGAGGGGCACAGGCCATGTTAGATGCAGGTGCTGGTGTGGCGCTGATCTTGCAGCGCTGATACAAGTGCTCACGAGCCTTGGAACGCTCGCAGTGCGTTAGGAATGTCTCCCATTAAGATCCTAGCACGTTACTGCTCTGCTAGCACTCTTGCTGTCTTGCCATCGGGGTGGCACAGCGTGGAGGCTTTGGTTGCTGCTCTTCCCGGCTGTCAGAAGTCGCTGGCTGTGCCGGTGGGGCCCGGGAGGAGCTGTTGGGGAATTCCTGCCTCCTGCTTCGTAGTTCCTGTGAGGATTCCTGGCTTCTGTGAAAGCCATCTGTGTGCCAGATCACTCCTGCAGCATCCTGCAGTGCCCTGACCAGCTACTCCTGAGCAGCCCCTTCATCCCACCCATGGGATGACAACCTATGGGGATAGCAGTCCTGCCCTGGGCACGGAGGCAGGATGTGCTGAGAATGGTGATGTCTCATGTCCCATGCAGCGATGCCAACGTGCTCTGATGCCTAACGTGGCGTGAGCGATGCTAACATGCCCTGTCTCCACTGAATCATTGCCTGTTGCTGTTGGGAGGCCTGGGGCAGGACCCTGGCCCTGCAGCGCTGCTGTGGGGCTGGGGCAGCCGAGGTGGGAGCTGGCGTTGAAGTCTTGCAGAGGAGATGAGCTGTTGGGTGGTGTGTGAGTGTGTCTGTGTTTACCAGGCCCTGCTGGAGCAGGCTGTGTGCAGGAAGCAGTTAATTGCTGCTCTGCTTCTCAAAACCCAGTTTTCAGATGCTGACCAAGTCAGAAGCAAATCTGATGCAGCTGGATGCTGGGCTGGGCGGGAGTGGCAGCGAGCCAACTGGCTGCCCCTCAGCTCTTCACACTACAATAGGAACAATGCCTTGGGTGGAAACTCCCTTCCCCTCAGCACCAGGCCAGCAGTTAACTGTGCAGACCCCACGTCCTGAGAACCTAACTCAGCGTGCAACAGACCTCAGGCCAGATCACCCCTGGCTTTGCTTGTAAGGCAGTGGCTAGCAGCCAGCTGGGTGGAGGCTGTATTTTGGGTGGTTTCTGGGCATTTCTCTGCCTCGTTGCAGGGCATTGGTGACCAAACCCTTTTCCTCTACTACAAAGTCAATGGTCAGGTAGAGCTGGTGGCTGTCACTGTGGGACTCACCTGCCAACTGACTACTCTTTCCTTTGTTAATTGATAAAAGGGGATCTTTACTGTGAAGGAAGCTGCACGCAGCCCGGGAGGGCTGGGGGTTGCTCTTGGTGCCACCTCTGACCCCTTCCCCAGAGCTCTCCCTGCCCTGGCACGAGGTCTTGGGTCTGGTGTCTGTGGGCTTCTGGTCTTTCCAGCAGCTGTGTTGTCAGATTACTGGGACGAGCAGCGTGCTAATGCCAGTGAGGGAGCTGATGCTGCCTGGGACCTGGGTGCCCGCTAGCACAGCCAGGCTCTGCTGCTCTGCTTTCCTGGGGGCTCCCTTGTGTTGGGGTTTTCTGAGACACAAACCAAACCCAGCACAAACCCCACCTGAGCCGTGTTTGAGGATGAACTGGTTACTGACAGCCTGGCTGCTGCTTGCACCCAAGTTGGGCCTTTCATTTCTGAAGCGTAGGTCAGAGCAGCTGGGTGGGGAGGGGAAGGGGTGTGCTACCTGTGCTGTGAGCAGAGCTGCTGCTTCCAGAGAGAGCTCGCCCTTCCCTGCCCGGGCGGCTCCCAGTAACACCAGTGCTCTCTGTGGCAGGCCATGCAGTACATGGAGCTGCTCCCGAAGGAGATGCAGCCGGTGACGGGGACGGACGGCGCCTACTACCGCCGGCGGCAGCTGCTGAGGCAGCTCCCGATGTACGACCAGGACCCGTCGCAGTGCCGCGGGCTGGCGGAGGGCGAGCTGAAGCTGATGGAAGACTTCGTGAAGAAGTACAAAGCCGAGGCGCTGGGCGTTGGGGAGGTGGCGCTGCCGGGCCAGGCCGGCGTCGGGAAGGAGAAGGAGTCCCGGGAGAAGAGCGTGGCTACCGGCAAACCCCCCGAGTCCACCAACGGGGCCCTGGAGCGTGCGCCCGCCGCGGGGCTCTATGTAAGTGCTGCGCGCCGCGGCGGGATGCGCTGCGGGGTGTCACGGCTCTGATCGGGGGGCTTTCAGGGGGCAGATCGGGTCTAGAGGGGGAGAAAGGTTGCAGGAGCCAGTTAGGCGTTCCTTGCTCGCAGCGTCGCTCCTCTGGGCTCCTCCAAGTCCGCTGCAGTGCTGCTTCAGACCACCAGCGCTGTGATGCTCGGCTGCATCATGGCATGGCTGGGGACAGCCTGGGGGGTTGAGCTGGGAGGGAGACAGCGAAGAGGGGATAACCCACCTCTCCTCGCCCAGAGGGATGGATACGTGTGCTCATCAGGAGCACAGCATGGGGATCTCCTCATCATCTCACTGAGCAAATCTTACAGACAGGGTGAGTGAGAATTCCAGCTGGCTCTGCTGAGGGGGACCTGCAGCAGAGGGTGGAAAAGTGGTGCCAGGGTGTTTCCAAGGCAGGACTTTTCCAGCCATTGCTGCGCCGAGCTTGTAACACGTTAAGAGCAGTTTTCCTTTTCATTCCATATTGGGTAACGTCTCCCCTCCACTCTAGCCTTTCCTCTGTGCATCACACTTTCAGCCCAGGGATACAGTGAAAGCTTCACTATTGCAGCAAAATACCAAGTTGGACAAAGAATTTTAAGCTTAAAAAAACAGCCAAAAAAGGAAGGTTTCCATTAAACATATTAATAAAAGTCATCTTAGCAATGAGGCTTATTTAGACTGCAAGATTGGCCTTCCACATAAATACATAACTGTGCCCTTCAAAGCATCATTTTTCTAGAGGCACTGCCTGAGGAATGGCACCGCTTCCAAAGGGGGTGCAGGAGATCCACGGCCAGCTCCGGCTGTGCTGGGCTGCTTGCTGTGCCACAGGCAGGCGTGAGATGTGCTGGACACCCAGCTGGATTGCACTGGGCTGCGCTGGGCTGCAGACAGGCATGAGATGAGTTGAGCATCCTGGCTGGATTGCACTGGGCTGAGCTGGGAGGAAAGTTCTGCTGCAGGAAAATGGGATGCAGCACTTCTGTACATGTGAGGGGGGAAGGTGTGAGCAGAGGGAGCTGTACGGTGGTGGAGTCTGGGTGTAAAGGGGCTGGGAAGTGAAGGGCACAAAGCCAGCCATGCTGGAGGTGTGTTGATGTCCTCAGGGTTGGAATGTCCATCAGCACCCTGCGGGTGGGGAGTTTTTGGTACTTGTGTGATCTCCTGAGGAAGCCCCACCAAGCCCCCTCCACCGCAGCTCTCGGATGCTGCAGGAGGTGCCCTGGGATGGTCCCCATCCTGCTGAGACCTGCAGGACCGCAGCCGTGAGGAAGGCTGCTTGAGAAGACACGAGCCTTTGGTCAGGGCTGAATGGTTTACGGTGGAGATCTGGTTCTTAAGCTGTTTGTGATGTTTCTTCACTGAGCCCATGAGAAACAGAGCACAGATCCATATCTCCTAAGTACCAAACCTCTTGGTCAGCACCAACAGCTTGACTTCCCCTGATTTCAGATCAAGGCGTGAGTCAGACCTATAGATTTATGAAGATTAGGCCTGAAAAACCCACCCAAACGAACACCTGCCCTGGCTGTAGAAGAGAAGGACCCCAGAAAGCACCAAGAAACAAAGCTGGAGGGATTGCCTGAGGGATTGCCTTGGGTGTTCGTGCTGTCCCTGGGCTGCAGTTGTTGAACTCCTCATTGCACACTCAGGCCAGCTGTCCTGGAGTTGCTCTGTAAAGGCAACTCCAGGGCCCATGTATGTCACCCTGAGAGGCTTCTGAGCCCCAACAGCTTATTGAACTCATCCAGGCTGCAGAGAGGGGCCCTAGCGCTGCGCTGGGTCTGTCCTATGAGCACAGAACCATCTTTAACCTTCCCAGAACAGGGAAGGCTCCTGGGGTTATTAGCCACCATGGTGGAATCAAATCATGAAGCAGTTGCCCAAAATTAGCCATTGTCCCAAAAAGCTTGAGGCCAGCACAGCTTGAGGGAGAAGCCTCGTGGTGCTTGGGAAGCTCCTTCTGTGGGAGTTGGAAAATAGCTGGTGGAGAGAGCACGTGTGAAAGACCTTAGGAGGAAGGAACGCTTCCTTGGCTGACACCTCTGGTAACTCTGCTAATGAAGTCTTCGCTCCTCTCCTGGATAGTGGGGATGTGAAGAGAGCACCAAGCTGTAATCCCATCTGAAATTCTGAGCCACTTTGTATTTACTCAGTAAGTGGCAGGGGGTAGAAGCTATGCCATGCTGAGGAAAAGCCCTGTGAGTAACTGCCTCAGAAGGAAACAGCCAAACAAGTTGTTTTTCAGCAGTTCTCACTGGAAGAGACTGGAGCTGGGAGCTGGAACGCTGCTGTGTGCTGGTGCTGTTCCATCCTGCAAGATAAGCAGGGCTGGGCTGGATGGGTCTGGCAGCTTCTCTGGGGACAGTGCAGAGGCAGCTGCAGGGCTGGGCTCCCGTGCCCTGAGCTGCCCAAATCCGGTGCCTTGGGGGGCAGGGGGTTATCAGGGGCGCAGGGAAAAGCACTGATGGTGCAGAGCCCATCGGCGCCCATCTGGCCTCGCCGGGGGTGGTGCCCTGCCAGCTGCTCTGCACCCACTGCTGCAGCTTCACCTACTTCTGGTCTTGTGCATGGGGAGCAGAAATAGCTGCTCTACTTCTGCTGGAGGTCACTCCCTCGTTGGCACGGGTCTCAGGAGCACTTGGAAACGCGTCTGAAGCCCTTGGGAGTGGAAGGAGCAGTGTAAGCAGGCTCGCAGGAGAGCCAAGCCAGGAAACGCCTTGTGTCTCCTCTCATGCTGCTGCCGCTTGTCCAGGGATTTGCTGCTGAAAGGGGAGATGCCCATCAGCTCGGTGGCACCGTGCCCAGCACTGTCGCTGGCAGTCCCCACTGAAGGAGGGGGGAGGCAATGGCACACAGGAGTAACAGTAAGGAACCCAGGAAAAGCCACTGGCTGGGTGCACAGGGCCCTGCAGCCCTCTGCACAGAGTGGGATCGAGTTTAGGCGAGCGCCCGAGATGCAGGGGACAGTCTCTTAGCACTCGTGCTGTGAGCTGGCCCAGGGGCTGATGGAGGGGTGGTTTGCCTTCCTCAGAGGAGCTTCATGTTTGTGTCTCTCCTACCAACTCATCGCAAACCTGTCGGTGTGAGTGGGAGGGATGAAGCTGCTGTCCCAGCGTGGGGGGGAAGCTCCCGATGCTGTGCCCGCTCCAGAGGTGGTGTGGGGAAGCCTGGGCTGGCAGCCATGCTCGGCTGGAAGGGACCCTGGCTGCTGCCTCAGAGCGCTGCTTTTAGGGAGTGATGGTGTACAGGCTGGGCAGCCACCGCCCTGAGCCAACTGTCAGGCTTGTGTGGGGACTCAAAGAGCAGCCTGTCAGCTCTCAGCTGCAGCGAGGAGCCCTTAAAGCTTGCCCTCAGCTAACTGCAGGGCTGCTCTGCCAGCACAGAGGGAGTGAACCCAGTTGGCCTTGTGTGTAACATGCAGCGATGCTGATTACTCTGCAGATTGGCCAAATCTAATTCCGTCTCCTCGGGCTGGTATAAATTAACAGCACCGTGCTGGAAGCTGTAGTGACATCTGGGCAGGCAAAGATCTTGAAAAGCAGTGAAAAAAGACCAAACCTCCTCATCTCCACGCAGAGGATCAGCCTCTGGCACACTGTGTTGCTTCGTCGCTCCAGGATGTCATGACTCTTTCTCAGAGCCCCTCAGGGCAGTAACGAGGGTTGGGTCTCGCTCGGGGGTCCCAAAGCCCAGACACTGGCTGGTGGTGGGGTCTGGCTGGAAGAGAGCAAACAGCATTCCAGGAGCAGGCTGGCAAAGGTACATTTGGAATTACTTTTAGCTGTTACTCCATACTTAGCACTGGTGCCAGGGTTTGTGTGGGACCTGCACGCTGTCTGCTCAGCATTGCTGCACAGTGAGGTGCTTTTCTCAAGCTGCAGCCAGTGCTTTCTCTTCAGTTGAGCTTCCCCTTGCTCCTCCACCCCGCAGCACTGTTCCTGTGCCCCCTGCAGACCCCTGAGCTGGCTGCCCATCCCTCCCAAGCTGATGCAGCCCTAAAGCCAGGCTGTGGTGTTCCCATGTTTTCCTTCACCCACCAAGAGCTCAGACAAACACAGCCCAAGCCTCACAGCTTAGCAGTCCTGTGATTAGATGCTCTGTTTCTGCTGTCCTCCTTTGGCATTATGGGGTGTAGAGCAGGAACACAGCAGGTCCTGCAGCCCAGGTGGGCAGTGCTGAGGACATGTTTGCACTGGTCTCTGTTCCTAACCACGCAGCTAAGAAGGATGTATCAGAAAGGTGCTGTGAATCGGTGTGTCTGAGAAGTAAATACCCCCCTGCCCGCCCAGCCCCCCCTCACCCCTCTCCTCTGGGTTGCAGCGCTGCGAGACCTGCAAGCAGGCGATGCCAGAGGACTGCCCCGTGGTGTATGCGGACAGGGCGGGCTACTCCCGGCAGTGGCATCCAGCGTGCTTCGTGTGCTGCCGCTGCGCAGAGCCCCTCGTCGACCTCATCTACTTCTGGAAGAGCGGAGCCGCCTGGTGCGGGCGGCACTACTGCGAGAGCCTCCGGCCGCGCTGCGCCGGCTGCGACGAGGTAGGGACCGGTGGGGCCCCTCTGCGCTGGCTCCCCGCCTGCCCTGGGGCCCTGCCGGGGCTAATTCGGGGCTTCTCTGGTGTGCATCTGAGCCTGCTCCCTGACCCGCATCCCCGGGATGCCCTCTGGGACCGGCATCCTTCTGGCACTGGTCCCTGGGCTGCGGCTGCTCTGGGGAGCTGAGCTGGGGGTGCCTGAGGAACGCGGGGTGAAGCAGCATGTTGTGCCCAGTGACACGGTGTCTGTCTCCAGAGCAGCAGCCCGTTTGCATTCAAAGCCTGAGCGCTTCCCAGCGCTGTGCTGCAGCCTGGCACTTCAGCTGAGCCACTCAGGAGCAGTCCCCTGCCTTTCATCTCCCCCTTCCCTACACCCGGCCTCTGTGGCCAGCGGGCTTGGTGGGGGAGCGGGGCTGGTTCTCCCTGCTCCTGCTGTGCTCCAGCAATAAGCAATTGTCTGTCTGTCCTGTAGATCATCTTCTCGGAGGACTTCCAGCAGGCAGAGGGGCTGGCCTGGCACAAGAAGCACTTTGCCTGCCTGGAGTGTGAGACGCTGCTGACCGGGAAGCCCTTCTCCCTGCACAACGCCAGCCTCCTGTGCACCACCTGCAGCACCAGCAAAGGCCTCTGAGCGGGGAGCAGCCGGGGGCACAGGGGGGGCCCCAGGGTCCCGCCAGGACTGGGCTCATTTGACAGCTACATGAGAAGGGGGAAGGTTAAAACAAATCAGAGCCTGGCTATTCACTTGCAAGCAACTCAGTGCCCCTGCATCCACAGAGCATCTCCCTGGGGAGGAAGCAAAGGACAGGGTGTGCCTGCGGGTGGGAGGCGCACGGCGTGGCTGACTGGGAGGGACTGGGAGGGCCCTCTGGTGTTGTGCTGTTTGTTATAAAGTCTCTCTGAGCTTCTTATGCCCAAGATCTCGCAATACTCTTTTGGAAGTAACACATCTCAACAGCAGCTGCTGGCATACTAAACCTCCAGTCGTGGTTCCTAACCAGGGGTTGTGAGTAGTTTTGTAGCCTGTCCTGGAAGCTGGTGCTGCTGGGCTGCTCCCGCTGCTGCTGGGCTGCTCCCAGCTCTGCTGAAGTGACGGGTTGGAAGGGTTTGGCTGCCCTGGCTGATCACTGAGAGTGAATGATGTGAACGTGCAGCCCTGGGTAGCTGCAGCTTTCTCCCCTGGCACGTGCAGCAAGGTCAGACCAGCGTGTTGACCCACGGGGCCCTTGGTTGTATTTACACCGTGTTTTTACATGGGGAGGGTGCAGCTCTGCCCCAGGACAGCTGGCTGGGCTCCAGGCTCAGCATTCCTGGCCAGTCCCACTGCTGCAGCCAGCCCGTTTGCACAGAGCAGCATTGTGCTTCTGCCCCACACAGGAGGTTGTTAAGTGTTCAGAGTCTGGGCCTTTATTTCGGCTGGGTCTGACCCTGAGTTTTATGGAAAACAGCTTTCCAGCCTAAAACCCCTGGGAGGGCTTGTGCCCGAAACGCTGCAGTGCCAGGATTTCCCAGCAGCGCTTCAGGGAGCCCCAGGAGCCAGCAGCGCCCTAGGCTCTGCCCTGCTGTCCCCATGCAGCCCTGCATCCCTTGGGAAGTCCCATCCCCTCAGGGGTCTGATGGGGTGACGCTGCCCCGGGACCCAGCACTGAGTCTGTGGATAACTGTGTTCTTCCCTCCATTGAGCGATGCTCCTGGGGTCACTGCAGGTGTCATAGAGCCAGGCTGGTGGGTGCCTGCATGCTCTGTCTTTGCCCTCACACTGACCATCTGCATCCTTTGCTGGAGAACTGGAATATTTTTTTGCAGAGGTGAGTGTGCCAGGAGCTCACAACTCTTTTCTCTCTGCTATGGAGGACACTGGCTCCTCTTGAAAGCGTGCTCTGTGCTGTGGGCGTTTGCTTGCTTGCTGTAAAATAACCTGCCCAGTAGAGCTGGGGAAACTGTACCTGATGCCGCAGGGCTGGAGCCTGCAGACAGACAGACAGCCCCTCTGCCCTGCCCCACTGCTGGGGAGGCACAGGATGAGTCCAGCGCAGTGGCTGAGTGGCTGAAGGCACATGCATATGGGGGGCATGAAGCCCCCTTATGCTTTGTCTGCCCTGTGCTGTTCCACAGTTGGTATTCCTGGGAATGCTGGGGGTTTAATGAGTCAGGTAACGGCTGGAGCGGAGCAGGAGTGTTCTGTACCTGCAGCTGTAGGGTGATGGAGTTGTGCCACAGGGTATCGGGGTGCACGTGCCCCTGGGGCCGTTTGTCTGTCTCGGAGTGTTTGGGGGTATGCTGAGTGCCTGGGGTGTCCCAGGAGCCTGGCCAGGGCTGCAGGGCAGGGGATGGCGTGTGGACCCAGAGGGTAAGGAGCAATAAAGCTGCCTTGGGCTGGCTGTGCATACAGGAACTGTGGGTGTAAGTAAATAACGGCCAGTGTTTAGATTTATCATGGCCTCTTTTGCTGCTGGGGAAATGGCTCCATGTTTTGTTTGGGTTTTTGTAAAGATGTCATTCTAAGCCCTGTGACACCAAGGCAGCGAGAGGCGTGGGAGCGGTGATGGGAGCGGGCTGACTGCCTGGAGCTGGCGTCTCCACCCACCCCCTTCACCAGGGCCCCTGCCCCTCTCCCCTGCCTGGGTGTGTGGGTAAAGAGGACTGAAAGGGGTGAAAAAGCCCTTTTTAAGAAGAAGCGGTGGTTCTTCTTTGCTGCAGAAGAAAGCATGTGTTGGGAGCTCGGGTGAATGGGGACAGGACGGGGATTCAGGGGGACCCCAGCATGGCAGCAGGGAGGGAGGCGTGACCCCAGAGCCTGCCCCTGTGTCTGGCACTGCCTTGCTGTCCCCTGTGATGGTGGGTGACTGTCCCTCCTTGCCAAGCATCACTGCTGGGGGCTGCCACCCCCCACTTTCCTGCCGGAAGATCATCCTTGGGGGACAGAGGTCTGATCTGCTCTGTGTCCAAGGATCAGCCTTGGTGACAGTTCCTTTGTCAGGCTTATCTGTGCACACTGAGCAGCCCCAGCTTCTTCCCCACTCTGTCGCCGTTGCCAGGATCCCCCATCACTAACACCTTTATTTGGCTGCTTGGGAAGAGGGTGCTGCTGTAGCACAGTCTGGTTTGGGTGTTCACTTTGTGCTCTGTAAATGGCAATTGCTCCCTGGTCCCTGTTCCAGCAGACACATGCTTACCTCCAGCTTTCCGGACTCCTGGCACCGCTCAAGCCTTTCAGGTGTTTTTGCAGCTTGTAAAATACTGTCTGCTAAAAACTCACTGCAGTGAAACAGCTGAACAAACCAGCTCACGCAGCAGCGCACCCAAGGCTGGCCCTGCACACAGAGAGCTGTGCATCCCAAGCTGTTGGCTTGGTTGGTTTGTGTTCTTCCCGAAGCTTTGCTCCTGGAACTGGAAAATCCGGGGTTCTTTGGCTGTGGAGATGCTTGCCTGGCTGCAGGAGGTTTGCTCCCTGCCACGTGCCAGCACACGGGGTGAGGGGTTTCAAATCAGACAGGAGCAGGTCCGGCTGCACCGGCCATGGGCCACAGGGCTGAGCACCTTGGCTGCCCTCCCCGGGAGGTGGCAAGGTCAGGGCTGCTGCTGCCACAGCCCAGGATCGCTTTCTGTGCTGCCAGTAAGGCAGATGGCAGTGCTGCCACTGGGAAACATCTCCGTGGATGGGGATGCTGCTTGTTTCAAACGCTGCCATGTGGCTCTGGGGTCCTGCTCGGAGCATGTTCCTGGTAGGAGAAGCCCATAAGAGCTGAGCTTCTTCCCCAGGGGGCTTCTGGTACTAATCTAACTCGGTGATGGATGCGTCACGTGGTCCAGCGGTGGGTTTAGCACCACGTGTTGCAGTGACTGATGTCAGTGCTGCAGCGTGGGACTCAGCAAGGGACAAACCTCTTTGCTTCCTCCCCTCGACAGCCAAGCCAGAAAGCACGAGGGCTTTGTGAGCGCTCAGCTCCAATTTGAACTCAAGCGTTGTGTGTAAGTGTTCTCCTCAGTACGACTGACAGTACCTGAAAATGTTCCTACAACTTTAAATAAACTGTTTCTGAAGGTGGATGTTTCCCAGGGCTTGCTTCAGCTCCCTTCCGGGTCTCAGGGACCAAGGAAAGGGTAGGAGTATGGCGAGGAGGAGGAGGGGAGGAGGAAGGCCTGGGGTGCACTGCTGCTTTTGCAGGCCAGAGCATGTCATCTGCCATGACCTTGGTGGTGACGAGCAGCCACAGAAACATTGTTCACCTCTGGTGTAACTCAGTGAGAAGCTGATACCAGGCTGGGAGACAAGCGCCTTAAACAGAAGGGTTTAAGTTTTATGAGTCAGTCAGTGCTTACGGGAATGTGATTTCGGGTACCTGCAACCAATAAAACACAGAATTTAGCAGCATCAGGTGAGAGGAACATAACCCAAAGGCAGCTTGAGGTGGCTACATAAACACTGCAATAAAAAGTGCTTAAAAGTCCCAGAGAGAAGAATGGAGAGGTGCAAAGCCAAGAGTCTGGGATGTGCCAGTGGAAACACCGCTCCAGAGCCCCGCACCAGCTGCTGCTTTGGGACTGAGCTAAAACACAGCCACACATCTATAGAAAGTGAGGTTAATTATGCTTGTTTCAATCTGATTGAGCTTTTACCTCAACTTCTTCAGCAGAATCACCCAGAAAGCAAACCTGCCTCAACAGGGGTTTTGTGCAGCACTGCCTCCTTTGGAGAGGCGATGGGTGCATGCCTCCCCAGCAGCCTGGGGTGTGATGCCTGCTCCACAGTGCTCCCCCCACCCTGCCTTGCACATCCATAGGCATTCCTGATTTACGCCCTCGCAGATCCCTGCGTCGTGCTGTAGTGCTAACAGAAGAATGAACGCTGAGGGGAACCGGAGTCTGTCTGCCTGGAAAGCAAAGTGCCTTCTGACCCGCTGACAACAGGTACTGTTCTAACAGCCACTTGGGTGTGTTTGAGCATCTTCCAGGTGCCAGCTCCCAGCCTTGCCTGCAGGCAGGGAACCCCATGGAGAAATGCCTGCCTGGCCCCGGTTACTGATGGGTGGGTGAGCCCTGGCTGTGCCTCATCATCCAGCTGGCTGTGGGACCAGAGCTGCAGCAGCTCAATCATGTTTATTTCCAAATCAGATTTGGGTTTTTTAAAAACTGTGCAAAGTGCTGATGTGTGTCACAGCTCCCCTGGCTTGGCCAGGATAAACCCCCCCCTTTGCTTTTCCTGTGCTGCAAATTCATCCCACCCAATCGCCCGGGTGCCCCAGAGCATCCCTCGCAGCCAGGCTCAGCCCAGGCAGCCTGTGTCGGTGGGAGCTGTGGGATGAAACAGGCAAAGCCCAGGTCTGCAGGTCCCCATCGTGCACAGATGTGTCAGTGTGCAGCCAGATGTTTCACAACGGGCTTAGCAAATTCCCCTGGAGCCCCGCGGCGGCGCTGGGCCCTGGAGACTGGCACAGACAGACAGACATTTCTCTGCACAGGAGCTCAGAAAGCTGAACGAGGCACAGGCCAACCTACAGCCCAGAGAATAAAGGGCTCTTTCATAAAAGAAGCCTGTTAAGACTTTGCCAGGCCCTTCCCTTGAGACTGCCCAAACAAATTTCCTTGGCTTAACAAGGCTTGAAAAGCAATGCCTGTAGTGGGATGGGGCTTGACAGCCCTGCAGCCAAAGGCACCAGCCCTCTGGCTCTGCTGCTCCAAGTTTGCTGGGGAAAGAAAGGTCCTTCTTCAAATCCAAGGAAAACTTGTGGCAGCAATTCTTCTGTTCTGGTGCTGTGGCAGGGGCTGAACAATCAAATACTCTGGGACTCACTGAATTAGTAACAACACGTCGCCTTTAATGAACTGCTTGTGGTAAAGGGACTGTGCCTGATGTGGAGGGGTTTCACAGGCGCCCTGGGGTCAGGGATGGACCTTCCCGGGGCTGGAAGAGAGAAGCAGCATCACAAGGAGCTTAGTAGTGCCACGGTGCCGGGGGAAAGGGGGGATGGCTGCTCACCAGGGTGCAGGAGATCAGTCAGTGAAAGGATGAGCTGATTCGGGGGGTGTCTCTCTGCAGACAGTGTCAGCACCGCAGTGTCCTCGTGTCTGCACTACAGCGTTGATGAAGCCCCATCACGTCCCCAAGCTTCTCCACCACTAGCACATCATTATTCCCTGGGTGCTGCATTGCAGCGTCTGTCCCGTGGGAACACTGTGTGTCTGGCTGTGTCTGACCATTTCTAAGCCCAGGGCCACGCTTCCTATTTGGGGCTGCTGGTGCTCCTGGGGTGTGGGAAAACCCTCCTCTTCCTCTACAGGTTCAGGCAGACAAGGTTCCCCAGTCTGATTCATGGAGCTGTGACGGGTGCTCCCAGCTTTCCCCACAGCATACCAGTGCGGGAATCAAAAGCCTGGATGGGGAAGGTGAGCAGTTGGTGGCTGGCCTTACCCTCCGTGTGAGCCAGTGCTGCTGAGGGACCAGTAACACCCCCCGAGGATTGGGAACACGGCTCCCAGCAACCTCAGGCTCCTCCGTTATTTTTGAGAGAGGAAAACCTGGGCTTTGCAGCGTTGGTTCTCCAACATCTTGGCTGATCAGCTCAACAGTTCTTCTCCACAGCCCTTAATCCTGCCTGTCCCCACAGCGCTCGCTGGGCAGTGCTCCCACAGACACTACTGTGGCTGCTGTTTGGAGGCCGAGTGCCAGCGCTGAGCCCTGAGCTCCTGAGGGAACCCAAGCGGGGCCGCTGGGCCGCAGTCAGGCCATTGAGCTAAATAAGAAACACTGGGTATATTTTAACACTGTCCAAATATTAACACAGCCCGAAGGACGTGGAGGTGTTACCCTGACACATCAGCACCCGGAGCTGTCGTGCACGGCCAGCTGCGAGGGCTCTCAGACACCTCTGCGAAGGCAGGGCCCGGCCATAAACTACCCAAAGGAAAGGCTGGGAGCCAGGAGGCAGCAGAGCCCGTCTGACAAAGGATGCCTCTGCCAGACCATGTCTCCTGCTGAGGGCTTACACTGACGATTACCCAGGTAAGAAATGCAGGGACACTGGTTAAAATGGTAAAGTCTCCTCTTGGGCAGGTCACAGCCATTTCCACCTGCTCCTGCCATGGGCTGGCCCGAGGCCGGGATGCCACCCTTCGTCCCCAGAACACGCTCCCAACAGGGCTCCTGGGCACAATTTTGTTTTAAGCCTGAGAGAGCACAACGGGGGCGTGCGACCAAGCTGGCTGCGTGCTCACGTCCTGCCCACCATGGCCAGGCAGCAGGACAGGGCCCATGGAGAGAGAGCTGGGGATGCCTTCTCCCTGCTTTCTCACTGCCTCACCCCGGGGATGGGCGTCGGAGGCAAAAAGGTGATGCCGGGGGTCTCTGTGCGCCTGCAGTGCAGGCTCCCCCATCCCTGTCTCTCCCAGGAAGGGTCCCAGGGCCCCGTGTACAGCTCAGATTCTGCGGCTTCTGGAATATTGTTTGTTTTTGTGGGTTTCCTTTTCCTCCTCCTCAGGGACTCATGTCCCACCGTCGCTGCATCCGGCTCCGGGTATCTGCTGCAGCAGCTCCGGGGAGCTCCTGCCCGACAAACTGATGCCTCCAACCCCTCCGGTGAGTGCTTGTCCCCACCTCTGTTGCCCCATAACATTCCTGGTTACTTGCTGTCTCTTGGCAGACTCATTTTTAAGTGCTTTTAATCTTTATCTACAATTCCTTGTACAAATCTTCCTACACTGGCATTTTAAGCCCTTCTGTCCAAGATGTTGACTTCCCTGAGTTAAATGAGTAGGGAGTTCATTAGTGGGTCTGCTTCTGTATTGAATCTTCTTGATTTTTGTTAGTTCAACATCAGAATCAATAATCCCTTGATCAAGAACACAGAGATGTTGGGCAACAATATTTGTCGTGGTTCTGAAAACAAACATGTTTGGTACTTCTGCAGGGATGCCCAAAGAAAAGCAGGGTTATTCTTGTCACAGCCTTTGCCAGATTTCCCAGAGCTCAGTGTCTGTCAGAGAGCAAGGGGCCTGATCTAAAAGACACAACCCTTCCGACTGCCTCTGCAGGGGGGTCCTGGTGCCCTGAAGACAGAGGCAGAGCACTCATTAAGATCACAGTCAGTACACTGGCTATGGGTGGTGAGGGGTCACTGGTGGCATCAGCACGGCTTCAAAAACAACCCAAAGCCACAGAACCCCCGACTGGTGTAGGTAGGAAGGGCCCTCAGTCCCCCCAAGAGCCTCCCTGCCATGGGCAGGGACACCCCCCAGCCCAGTGCCCCCCAAGCCCCATCCAACCCGGCCTTGAGCCCTGCCAGGGATCCCGGGGCAGCCCCAGCTTCTCTGGGCACCCTGTGCCAGGGCCTTCCCCTCCCCAGGAAGGATTCCTGCCTCGGATCTAAGGACAAAGGCACTCAGCCTGCAACAGCAGTGCCCTTTTCTCTGTTTCAGGAGGAATGTCTCTGTGGGGGCTTTGGCACCTGCCCCACAAGCTCCCTGGGCCTGGCAGTGGGAGCCCAGCCGGGGTGCGGCCTGCTGGCAGAGCTGCGGGGGCTGCGGGCTCACCCCACATCACACCCAGAGCTGGAGCATCCTCCCGGGGCTGCCAGGAACAAACCCCAGGGAAGCACAGGGCTGCACAGGGCTGTGCTGGCCGGGCTGTGAGCATACCTGCACGGCTCTTCCCAGGTTTCTCTCCTCAGCCCTGGCACGCCGGAGCGATCCTTAACCAGCAGCACGGCCTGTGCTGCCCGGGATAAACACCATGTGGCTCAGAACCATTCTGTGCCGCAGCATCACAGACTGTCCCTGCTCCAGACTGTGTCTGTAGGTGTGATGGGCGCTTCCCCAGCAGCCAGTAGGGAACCTGGCTCCTTAAAAACAAAATCAGCTGAGCCAGCCCCCTAATCCCCCCTTATTCTGTGAAGCAGCCAGGGCTCAACGGGATTTGCGGCATGTTTCTGAGGATGAAATTCCAGTGATCAACATTCATGCCAGGGCTACTCCTCCTCTCCTCGTGCATCTTTCATTTCAGTTCCACAGTGGCCAGGTTAGGGGAAGCGCTGGGATCCCAGAGGTGTCTGGAGGCCCTGGGTCCTGCAACCTGGAAATGCTTCCATCACATTCTGCTCGTGGCAGAATAGCTCACAGCAGATCTGTTGGTGTTCAGGGTAGATGTATGAACACAAACAGCATAGAAATCATCACAGGTTGGAGGGAACTGACAGCCTTGAGGGGAGGTGAAGGCTTTACGCTGCCCTGTCATGCCATCCCTGTCAAAACAAATTACGTCTTCTGGAGGAGAACCTGTGTGAGCTCGTCCTGCCCTCATTTCTGAAAGAATCAAAGAATATGGAGAAGGCTAGAGAACTGCCAAGACCAGAGCAAACTGGGAGCTGAAGGAAGATGTGACATCCCTCAAAGACAGTGGGTGCATCCTGGAAGCACTGAGCCCCCCCCTCCACCGCTGCAGCATCCTCTGTGGGAGTGGGTAGCCCATCAGCCTGGGCCTGGGGGCCTTACTTCTCCTCTTCCCCCTTAGTGAAGCACTTGAGGTGGGGGGTGGGAGCACATTTGGCAAACTGGGAGCCCCAGGGAAACGCTGCGTTCCCCACCTGATGCTCAGAAAGGAGATTTCCCAGGCAGCAAGGACATTTCCTCAGCAAAACCCAGGCAGCAGCATTTCACAGAACAGCTCATCCTCCAAAGAGCTTTTTATTCATATTTTAAACTTGGCTGTGATCCTGTTGTATCTGCTTAGCTAAAGTGAGTAATGCCAGATCAATTGGAATGTTGATTGAGAAAGTACTGAAAGGTTTGCCTCCAAAAATGGAAAAATCTGACTATCTAGCAACCTAACAGAGCCCTCTCCTTAGATAGTAATGAAAAAACATCCTGTGAGCCAGCCTGGGCGATTCTTTACATAGTTCTTGTTCACTCCTTAGAGAACAATCTCTGTCCCTTAAAACCAGAGGAGAAATGGGAGAAATGCTCTCAGAGCAGAGCTCCATCTGGAGCAGACCTCCCCCTTCCTGACCCGAGCCTCGCAAGTTGGGATGCAGGATGGCTTCAGCCCTGTTGCTTGAGTCTCACAGGGGTTTGGGATGTTCCTGACACACAGGAGTTACCACAGACTCTGGACCTGGGTTCACATTGGTGCAGCAAAGGCTGCAGAGTTCCTCCCTTGGGCTGGGATGTGATGGAGGCGTTACTGAGGCACCGCAGCCTGCGAGAGTTGGTGCGAGGTATCGGAGGAGCCAGGGCAGTGGCCATGGGGAGGGTTGTGTGGATGGAAACCTCTGCATCTGTCATGGGCAGCAGTGGGCTGGTTCCTGATGTGGAGCCCCCAGCCCTGCAGCGCCCATCGCAGCACTGCTTCATGTGGATCTGCATGGAGCCACGTGGATCTGTGCCTGCCTGGGGCAGGAGGTTCTGGGCACGTGTCAGCCCTGAGCAGACAGTCAAGCTGGGGACAAGCTCCTTTTCCTCCCTACACCAGATGTTAGGGAATGAGTAGGAGCTCAGCAGGAGCTGAGAGATGCCTCTGCTTGGTGAAGCACGATGCTGCCATCAGCGTCCTCTGCGCAAGGAGGTGGCTCTTGGCTGTCCCTGAGGTCAGTGGCCATCCAGAGCAGGACGTGTCACCACTGCTGCAGTAACAGTGACAGGGAAAGCATGGGGGATGAGGATGTAATGTCTGGATGCAAGTCCCTTGCCAGTCCTTTTTCTCAGCTCAACATCCCATCAGGAGTACATCTGAGGCCGACCCCTGAAATACCACGAGGAGACCTCCTGCTTCTCCACTGGGTTCCTCGGATGCAATCTGAGGAGCTGGCCAAGAGGAGATGCAGGAGCTTCACAAATGATTCATCTTTCTTTCAGCTTCCCAGGGTGATGTAAGTCACTGTGACAGGCTCAGGGAAATATGAAGCACGAGGCATCCGCTGGGAAATGCGAAGGGAAGTTGCTATTCCAGCCACTAAACATTTCTAAATATAAACTGGGCATTACGAGCATTTTCCTAGCTGTTGAACAAATTAAGAGCTTGAAACATTGAAAGGAAGAAAGGAAGGGAAGGAGGGAGGATGAAACTCTTCCCTTGTGTTTCTTTAGAAAGCAAACACATTTACCTTACGCTTCTCATGTGCCACCTGTCAAAGCAAAGTGGCACCAGCCATTCTGGGATCGGTGGCTCGTTTGCCCTTGCACTGCAGATTAACTGTATAGTTTGTAACATCTTTGTGTCACTTTATTTTTATTAGTGGCATTAATTTCTGTGTTCTTGACATGAGATTTTGCAGGTCAAGAAGAGAAGTGCCTAATAACACTCAGTGAACAGAATTAGCTTCTCTGTACAGCAACAGAGCATTACCTTCTATAAAAGTCAGTGGCCAGGTACCAGGAGGAAGAATGCAGGATCAAAGGTACGATGGGGTATTCAGATGCACAGCAACAGGCATGAAGGAGATGCTGGAACAGCCAGACAGTCTAATGTAGAGGTCACAGAACCATAGGATTGTTTTGGGTGGAAAAGCCCTTTAAGGCCACCAAGCCCAACCGCTCACCCAGCACTGCCAAGCCCACCACTACCCCACATCCCCAAACACCACATCTACGTGGCTTGGAAATCTCCCCAGGATGGTGACCCCAGCACTGCCCTGGGCAGCCTGGTCCAGCACTTGGGGACTCTTTGGGGGAAGACACGTTCCCTCATCTCCCATCTCAACCTCTCCTGGAGCAACCTGAGGCAGTTTCCTCTAATTCAGAAGGTCTTAGTTATCCATCTGCTACAAGTTCCTTTCCCAGGTGCCCTTCCCTAACTCCAGCATCCTCCTCTTGCTCATGGGCTCTCTGTTGCTTTCCAGAAACAAAGCTAAAATTGAAGTTTGAAGAGAGCAGGACAGAATTCTTTCTCTCTTTCATATCTATGTTTGGAATACATGAACTGAGTTAATCTTTTATTAAAACACTCTATTGAATTTATCTATTAATTATTAACCCTTGACAGGAGACATCTTTCTCCAGGAGTAGCTTCTGACAAAGGTGAGACACGTTAAGGGGGTGAATAAGAAGATCAGAGCCCTGATCTTGGTGAGTGCTCAGTGCTTGGGTCCTACACCTATTCCACAGCCAGGTCTGAAGCTGGGGAATTAGCCCTCACAGCCAAAGCACGTCCATGCTGGCATTCTGCAGCTCAAGGCTATGGAGGTCTACAAACCACAGGTGTCTAAGCAAGGGGTTCAGCTCCTTGTACCCCGTTATACCCCACGGTCAGCAAAGGGTGTCTGCATTTCAGCAGCGTGAGCCAGATGGAAGGCTGACAGGTACCAGGAGAAGCAGAGGAGCTTTTCGGTGGCACTAAAAGCTTCCTGCTGGGCAGTGAGACTTCAGGGTACAGGCTTGAGTAGCAAGAGTGACTGGGAGGGGGTCACAGGCCTCTGTGACAGCTTCCTGGAGATGCTGCATCAATCCTCTGCTAAGCCAGGAGTCAGAGGCTGCATATGCCAAGCAGAGACTGCGACAGCCCAGGACCAGCGAGCGCCCAGACCTGGAGCCTGGTGCTGCTCTTTCCTTCAGGGTACTGCTGCATTAAGGTGTTATCTCCAGGGCAGCTCTGAGATAAGCTTCTATTTCAGAGAACCCCCCCTTCTACCCTTTACAGTTCTTCCATGTTCCATCAGTCAGCACTGCAAAAGGACAGGGCAGGTGCAGAGACAGGCAACACCTTATGGGACAGATCTGCGTCCTCTGCTGTGGTAAGTGACAAGCTGTCATCTCGGGGGCTCCACCTCAGCCCTGCCACTCAGCTCTTACTCATTGCTGCTCTCTTAGTTAGACTGCAGCCCCTTACAGGCAGGACCTATTTATAACGCTGTGTTTTGTATTTATTTATTCTCACTGCACATCAAAAGATAATAACAGGTGGCTTAAGGACAGACTGCTGGTTCCTATTCCTTGTTCCCACTTCAGTGCTTCTCTTAGGCATTATCTAAATTAATTCTTCATTCTTTACCCAGCAGTGATCAAACACAGATGTTTCGTAGAGGAAACCCTGGAGCAGACAGCTACAGCTTGACCCGAGTCCTTTTTAAATCAATAGGAATACTCCCAGAGAACTGAGTGTAAAGTAATCTCTACACAGACTCCCTCCTTAGTCTTCAACAATTAGAGGTTGATTTTCAGCCTGAAGGCTGAGGAGCTTCACCTGTGAGAGTGGCTACTCCTCAGATGGGAGTGCCTGGGGGACACAGCACATGGCTCTGAGAAGCTCAGTGCTTGTACAGCTTGGTTCTTCTCTGTCCTACTTCTCACTTACCTCCTCTCCTTGTTCACAAGTACTTTCAACACACAGACAGTCAGATTTTTAACTGCACCAGCACAAATCTTTTTCTTACTCCACTGGAACACATGAATTTCCCAAGCCAAACTGGGTTTAATGTGCCTTTAATGACCCTTATAACCCATCCGAGCCATGTCCAGATGAGTAATCCCCAGGAGGATCCTTGTCAGATTGCATCAGTTTAAGGCCAGAATGACTCTGCTGTCTAGACCACAAGTATGACCATTGTCACAGGGCACTTGGTCCCAGTGTCTCTGCTGAGGACAGGACGCAGCCGTGCTGAGGAACGAGCGGGCAGGTTCCCACCTTGTTACCCTGCCCACGGACCTGTCAGCACTGAAGCTCTGAGGATGTATGTGAGATTCCAGCTAGGTCTCTGTGTCTGTACTTGAGAAGAGATTTTCCCTTTAATTTTTATGCAGAGGAAATGAAGGAAATCAATCAACAGCACACTAACCTGCAAAATCAAGGAGCTCTCCCACAGCTCCTGCTTGGGTCAGGGCAGTCTGCACCCCTGGCTTCAAGGCCGCCCTGCTTTGAGACTGTGATTATCAAAATCCTCTCAGCACAAGGAACTTTCCTGTCTCATGGGAACGTGAGGATATTGTCAGGGCCTGTGCCTGCTGTGAGGAGAGCCAGGCTGCTGGCAGGGCCTGTGCCTGCTGTGAGGAGAGCCAGGCTGCTGGCAGGGCCTGTGCCTGCTGTGAGGAGAGCCAGGCTGCTGGCAGGGCCTGTGCCTGCTGTGAGGACAGCCAGGCTGCTGGCAGGGCCTGTGCCTGCTGTGAGGACAGCCAGGCTGCTGGCAGGGCCTGTGCCTGCTGTGAGGACAGCCAGGCTGCTGGCAGGCCCGCTGCCTTCCCTGACAGCTCTCCAGTCGAACGCCTGGGCGTGGCTTCCCCTTTTGTGGGAAGGGTCCTTAGGAGGACAGATGTGATCTCCCAAGTCAGCTGCAGACAGCTTTCCAGCACAGGTTGGGATGAACAGGCTCATTCTGGTGGTTCACGCAGGTTCACCCTGCATGACCTGAGGCAGATGCTGGCCTGTGTGTGCACAGTCCCACAAGGAATCACCAACGGGCCTGTAAGTGAAGCACAATATCCTCACTGTGAGACTCCTGTTTCCACTCTCTGGCATCCCCCTCAGTACAATTCCTGTAGCAAAGAGCACTAGCAAAGGGGAGAACCCCCCAAGCAACTGACTTTGTTGGTGTTGTGTGACCCAGCATTGCACAAAGAAGACTTGAATATACCCATTTGACGGATGATTTTTCATAGGAAAGATGAGAGGAACAATAATGTCTTGTGTGGTTGGACAGGTATACAGAGTTTCCATTATTGAATATGTGACAAAAATCATTCTTTTCCCCTGGAAGCACAGCTGAGGCAGGGGAGGCAGTGGGCACCGGCGTGCTGCAGATGTAGGTGTAATGAACCAAGTGTCTTCTCTGATTTACAGGAACAAGCGATGCTATTTGTTTATCAGGAGGCAGCGCTGGAGTTTGAGAACACAAAAAGAAGCATTGTTATCTTGATTTTTTCCTGCATTTTGAAGTCATGCACTGCAGTGGGGCTTGAACTTCAGATTCAAACAGGCTGGGGATGCAACGTCCACGTTTGGTTTCTTCACTGTGGACTTCATCTGGTCCATGCTCTATGGACTAACACACTGGCAGCTGGAGCACAGGAGGGATGCTGCTGGATCACATCTTCTGCTTGAGCATTTTTGGAAAGTAATGACTATTGCCTCTGAGAAACCTCTCTGTGATATGAACCAAAAGGGATCAAGTGAGTGTCTGGGAGACTCAGTGCAGAGGCAGTGTGATCTGAAGGACAGGGCAACCACGGCTGTGCCATGGTCAGGAAGGAGAAGCACCCAAGGGCAGAAAATCAAAATAATCAACACCACTGCAGGAGCTGCATCCAAACCTCGAGAGGAATTGGTGAGATTTCTCTCACCTGTTAGTTCCCAGACTGCAGCTGGGCTTTGGGGTTGCAGCTCAGAACCAGGAGTGATCCCGACCAGTCTGTAGGCAGCCTGCAGCCCCCCGTGCCTGTGGACAGCCTCCTCCCACCCAAACCTGAAGGTGGGTATAGAGCGTCCCGAGTCTAATTCAGGCTTGCATGCTTGTCCTGTGGCACAGTATAGATGTTATGGTTTAAGCACTGTAACTCTTTGGAACGCTAGCCTATACCTCGCCCTTCCTTCACTTCCCTGCGGTTGCTGTACGATGCCTTCCCAGCTCTCGCCCACCGCCCCGCTCCTCGCAGCGCTGTGTTCGCTTTCTCCACCTGCCAGGACCGCCGGCAGCCCTGAGGCACCCAGATCCCCCCGCTTCTCCCTCTGCCCCGAAGGCAAGGCTCGGGTCCCCTCCAGTGTCCCCGCGCAGGAGCCGCCGGTGCGGACCCCCAGGAGGTGGCGCTGTGGGCACGCGTCTGCCGCCGCCGGGGCTGCGGGAGCATCCCGGGGCCGCATCCCGGGGCGCATCCCGGTGCGCATCCCGGGGCCGCATCCCGGGAACACGGCTTGGGAGCAGAGGTGGGGCTCACGGGGGGAGCGTTGGTCAAGACCGGCACCCAGCCTGCTGTCAATGATATTTGGGAGGGTCCGCCTGCCACTACCACTCTGAAAAGTGCATTTAGTGCTGAGAGCACACAGGTTTAACATGTGAAGCTTCAGAACTAACGAAGAAACCCCAAGATGACTATTTAGGAATAAACCCTTATTCCTCCCTGACAAGCCTGGGACATCTCTCTGTTCCCAGCTGTGCAGCAGAGCTAAGGAAACCTTTCCTGCTCAGGCACAGGGGAAGGGCTCCATGCCTGAGGGTTAGCTCAAAGACTAAGCCCTGGTGTTTCCTGGCACTGACACTTTGGTAGGTCCCCTTTTCGTTATTGTTCTCTATTTTTCCAGACTGAAAGCAACCCCCCTTGTTTCTAGATGTAAATCATATTTTTAGAGCCATAATGCTAACATCTCAAATTGAAACACAGCGACATGCATTCACAATAGTGGGATAATTAATGCCAGTGTTTACACAGTATCTCTCCTTGCACAAGATCCCCAAAGGGCTTTGCAGATAATATCCTGCAGAAGCCATTGGAGCTGGAACACAAAACAGCTGGTCTGTGGCAGTTTAAAAATTCCACTTTAATTCCCGCTCTGCTCCCCCCTAAAGCCAAGCGCCTGTTTTGCCTCCCAGAGTTGAATTAAGCCCTTTGTTTCCTTCTGGTCCTTGAAAATAAAAAATTAAATGAATTACTATAGTTTTGCTGAGCATCTCTTGCAGAGCCCAAGTTTGAATTGGCCGTGCCCTGCCCAGATAGCTGGCTGGCACACAGAGCCAGTGGGGCTGGGGTTGCCAGGTGACATACAGCCCGGTCAGAAATGCAGTTTCAGGGGACTGTGGGACATCTGGAAACTCCAGATAAGTGTTACAAGGCTTCGCAGCCTTCACAAAGACCTGAGCATCTGAGCAAACCTGAACAGATTTGATACCTGTGAGTGGCAGTGAAACCAACCCCCCAGACCTGCACACTGTATATCCACAATGCTTCACAGACGTGGAAGCTAAAATCCACCCTGGGTGCCTCCACCTCTCCTGCACAGGTCTGGGCTGAAATACAACATACAGATCCAGTGTTTCCCGAGTGCTTTAGCTGAGGATCAGTCCCATGGAAAGGAGTGCGCCCCCCTGCCTTCCAGACACAGACAGACAGGATAGGGAACTGGGGCAGACAGTGCCTGACTCCCAATGATACCATCTCTGTCACCCTCTGGAATTGTGCAGATGGCCGTTAATACCTCAGGCAGTGATGCTCTATCTCTACAGACAGTAAACTGAATGAATTTTGCTTTTCTGGCCATTTTCCTTTGCCATATTGTTTTTAAAATGCTAGAGGCCACTCACAGGATTTGCTGAGGGCAAGTGCTGCTTCAATTGCACCGCCTTTGCTACTGATGACTGTAAGGCAATATGAAAGTCATCTTCCCTGTGTCCTTTTACATCTTGCAGACTGTGGATCTCCACAGAGCACTGATGTACAGAGCAGCATATTCTTTGCCTTTGTGTTGTCAATGATGAGACGCCTCATTCTGCTTCAGGGGGTTTTGCTAGGTGACTCTCAAGGGAGGTATTTCCACTCTTGTTGCTGCAAACCACTCCAGCAACAGCCAGAGACCATACATTTTCAGTCAGAGGAAGGACCAGCGCAGCAGCAGACTATTAACTTACCCACATTCCTAGTGGTGTCACCCAAAGGATTCAACTTTCCTTAGTTCTGCTAAAATCTTAGTGCCTCCTGAATGGCTGTCATGAAGTTACCCTTTAAAATTATTTCAGTTTTTATATCAAGCATACACAGTTTTTCTCAGGAAAGCTATTCAGCTCATGCTGCATGCAGAGGTTGAGTTTTGTTTGGGGCTCTTACGTTCTCTGGACTACGTGATGCTGTAGGAGATGTGAAGTGTGAGCACACTGTGAGTTTCCTCATGAACATGCTGCTGATGCAGCGCCCTACTCTGCTTCCAAACCTCCTGTCCCCAAGGTGCTGCCTGACCACCCATCAGGGACTTGCTGCTGGATGAGCAGCAGTTTTCTGCAGCCCTGCCTGGCAGAGACAGGGGGATCATCTCCTGCCCCTTGAAAGCAATTAGCTGGGGAGTGCTGGGGAGGATTTTAGCAACGTGACCCTCTGATGTCCAGACCCAGAAATGATTCGGGTTTGTTGTGGCACCCAGGTGAAATAAAGCTTATCCAGTGCTCTCATCTAGAAGCAGCTGTCTGCAGAGGAGGGACAGAGTCACACCGATCCTGCACATTACAGTTCCCTGCTGCTCGAATGTCCCGACTGACAGACGAGGATCCGGCTGCTGTGGAAAACCAGCTTGGCCCAGAGACCTGCAGGGCTGGGCCAGCCACCTCCCACTTGCCTACAGGAGATACAAACCTCTGGGCTTCTGCTGCAGAAGCAGGACCCAAAAACACCTTTTATCTCCATGCCAGTAAAGAACAGAGCTTCGTTCTGGGACCAGGTGGCGTGGTGCGGATGCCCTGACAAGGCAACGGATACAGGAGCTCTTGAATTCTTTGTATGTCATTGGCAAAACACCACAGCTGCACTGATGGGCATGTTACAAGGCCTGGCCCAGAGCCCTTCCACATCACTAAAAAGATCTCCATTTATTTCCTTTGGCTTTGGAAAAGGCACCTACAGGAACAAGCCAGAAATTAAAGTGGATGCCATTTGATATGTACCTGAATAACCTGACCCCTAGGATGGGGAAATCCAGTGAGGTACCAGCAGTGTGCAGCCCATAGAAGCGTATCACAGCTTTTTGAGGCTGTAGCAGGTGTACACAGGAGTGGACATGTGCAGCTGCATCACAGCCTTGATCCTTTCCTGCTGTTTTCCTCGTTAGAGAGAGGAATTTGCACAGTGGGTTTATTCTCCCCAAATAGGCAAATAGTGTGGGACATACCCCAGCCAGCAGGCAGGAATAACAGGCTGCAGTCATGAGCTGTCAGGGTGAAATATATAAAAATGAGGTTTTTACTACTAGGTCTGTCCATCTCACCAGTTCAGCAGGTGAGGACTTGGGCAGGTTTCTATTTATTTACTCCTGAGATTAAATTTCCTCTGGAGCTGAGAGACAAGGCAGCCTAACCTCAGGAGCACAGGTACACTGTCTTACCTGGGAGGGGAATGGCAGGGGACTGGGACAAGAACCGTGCCCCAAATCCTGCTCTTCCCTTCCAGGTCTTCTGGATGAAGGGCACCACTGGACAGAAAGCAGCATTGCCTCTGTGGTGACCTGCAGTTAGCAATCACCTCAGGCTTGTGGCTTCTCCCCCAGCCCAGCTGGGAACGTGCTGCTGCTCAGGACTCTGTCAGGCACCTGATTCACAGGGTGCTGCTGCTCCTGCAGAGGCTCTGACTGCTCACCATGAAGTTCCTGAAGCGACAGGGTGAAGAGGAAAGAAGTGTGTCAAGAAAACAAAGTAAACTGTGAAGGGGTAAGGAACCACATTGTAAATCATTGTTAACTAACTTACTTAGCCCCTGTGAGAAAGTGCTTCACTCCTGGGGGCCTGAGCTGAAATGACATCAATTAAAAATGACCTTGCCAAAACAAAACCAAAACCATTAGCTCAATTCCTGCAGTGGTGCTTGTTGATGAAAGCCAGTTTGGGAGTCTGTTCTCTGTAAGCCTCTGAATTCTCTTCCCAGTTAAGAGTTGGCTCGCTGTTTGCATGACCCAGCTTTATGGAAGCATTAACATGCTCCCCCGCATGGGGAATGGGTAACAGAGACATGCTTTGGGACTGCTTTCCTCAGCCTGTTTCAACTTCCCTTCACACAGCCAACAAAGAGATCAGAAACCTTCTGAGCAGCATGTTCAGCAGAATAAAATATGGGAAAAGCACATCTAGCCTGTGGATGCACTGCAGCAGGTGTGGGTGAGTCTAACAAGAGTGAGAGACCAGTGTTTCTTCCCTAGGGATGAACCTACCCCTCCACTAGCAGAGGGGGTAAAAGAAAGGAGGAAGTGCCTGCTAGTTGTTTTGGGGAAGAACAGCTGCAAAGCCCAGGGGCAGTAAGCCTTTGAAGCCACTGGTTTGGGCAAATAATCTTGCATTTGGCTGTACAGGGGTATTTTGCTTCCCTTAAAGTCCCATTCCCGGGGAGAAGAGTCTGTTGAGTCGCTCTGTGGTTTTATCTGTGCTGAAGGTGTGAGATCTCAAGCACAGACTGTGGGATGGGGGGTGTGATTTATTAGGTTGCTTTTTCTTTATACTTTAATAGCTGCACTGTGAAGGCACCTTTAACATTTCAGTTTGGCTCAGAGCTAAGATGCAGCCTCGTGCCTTTTCTCCGAGGTTAATAGTGCTGGGTTTATGAATTTTGGTTCATTAAGACATTTGCACATTAATATTTTATATAATATGTGTCTGCTCCACGTGAGTCGTTAAGGTCTGGATGCACACTGCAGAGGAGCTGGGTTACCGAACTGTCTGGTGCTCAGCAGTACCCTAGGGCCTTCTGCAGTGGCAGGATGAGGTGTCTGCATCCTGAGCAAAGCTTGAGGGACAGCCTGCGTGATTCCTACCCCTTGCAAGCTCTGCTGGGTGCCCCTCAGTGGCGGCAGGAGTTCCTACAAGGTGCAGGCTCTTCACCTCCCTCCAGCGCCCACGGCAGCTGCGGTTTGGAGTTTAACCAACATCCCTGTCCTTGTGTGAAGGCGAACAAGTGGGTGTCAGAGCAGTCAACATCAGACCCACTCCAGGATTCACTTCCCAAATGGGGCTAATCAAGCAGAAGTGATGCTGTGAGACCCAGCTGGCCTCCCAGTCCCCTTCTGCAGCAGAGACCACGGGACGTGAAGCAGCATGCTGTCAGGAGTCAGGCTGCTGGGGATTCTGGCACTGATGTAATGCATCTTGGACATGTCCTGCAGGTTCACACAGATAATCCTAATGTAAAAATTGGTTAAAATAAGTGATTCCTTATATACAATACACTGCATTCATTCAGCTTTTGGAAGAAAAAAAGCTCATGAGATAAAATATAACCAACAGGCTTGTGTGGTGAGATTGCTGCTCTTGGACTCCTAACACCCCTCTCCTCACACAGCCCATTGCAGCAGGCAGGTCTGCAGAGGGGAAACCCACACACTCTGCCCTGCCTCAGTATCCTCTTCTACTGTTCTGCTGCCTTCTAGCCTATCGGGGCTCCTTTCCCTCTGACAAGTTTAATTTAAGATTAGGATCATAAAGAGACCTCAAAATCAGAGTGATCCGACTTCTGGGATCCCCTTTGCCATCGCTGGACCCATCAGTTTAGACTGCAACCCCGCAAAGTGCTGAGCACATGGGGAGCATCTCCCCTGTGAGGACAGGCTGAGTGAGCTGGGGCTGTTCAGCCTGGGGAAAAGAAGCCTGAGAGGGGATCTGATCAATGGGGATCAATAGCTGAAGGGTGGGACACAGGGGGAAATGGCCAGCCCCTTTTCAGTGTCTGTGGGGACAGGACAAGGGGCGATGGCCTCAAGTTGGAGCACAGGGATTTCCACACAAATCTGGGGAAGAACTTCTTCCCAGTGAGGGTGAGGGAGCCCTGGGACAGGCTGCCCAGGGGGTGTGGAGTCTCCTTCTCTGGAGAGATTCCAGACCTGTGTGCCCTGTCCTAGGGACCCTGCTTTGGCAGGGGGTTGGACCCCATGGGCTCTCGGGGTCCCTTCCAACCCTTATGATCCTGTGATTCTGTGACATTGAACAGGTGCTTGGGGAGCACAGGGATGGGCTGCAGCTTCCTTTGGGCACCGACCACGGGCTGAAGGATTTATTCATGGACCCAGCAGGAAAATGTCCCACGTATGAAGTTCTAATGCCTGTGAGTACATGTCAGCTGGGTGGTACAAGTGAGGCAGGGCAGCCTTGGTGACCTTTCTGCTTAAACTGCCAGTAAATGAGGGAATTGGGATGGAATTGGGATGGGATGTATCGAGCTGCTTGTGGATCTGACTGCTGGTAGTTTCATTCAAAGACTCATAAAGTAAAGGGCAAAGCTCTTACTGACCACAATGAGATTATTTCCAAAGACCCATCGAATAATCCTGAGGTATAAAGAACCTGTAGCTGCTGCTGACTCAAGCCACCTTTCATCCAGAGAAGCAGGAGGGGAGCAACTCGAAACTCCAGCCTGTCTCCCCAGCAATGCTTTTCATGCCAGGTTTATAGTTCCAGCTCTTGTTTCATGCAGCATGATTGCTGGTGTCACAGCCCAGCTAAGTGATAGATACTCAGTTACAGAACTCCCCTCTCTTGAAGGAATGACCTTTTTCCCTGCTAAGGACTTTATAAGTGGAGACTGTGACCCTGACAGTTAGGAAGTACACGTATGTCCAGGGGAAAAATGCCTGGGAGCTTGTTCTGGAAAAATGAGTCTCCCAGAGACCTGAGTGGAGTAAAGGCCTTCATGCATCATGCATGCAGACATTTCACACCGAAGCATGAAGCCACTACCCCTTCCCATAAGATTTCCTGTTTGCTTCGACTGCAACATTGAATTGTAAATTTAATTTTAAAAAATCTGAGGTTCTTTTACCTTGCTATTAAAAAACAACCCCAAAAGACCCCACTCCATTCAATTGTGGAAGCAATACTGTAGGGGATCCTGCTAGAAAGAGTGAACCTGTCTAACTGATAGCCAGGAACCTGTTTTTGCTAATGATGTCTGTGCAGCAAACCTGGTGATTTCATTAAGGGAATTTTCTTTCTCCCTTCTGAAAGGTTGGAGAACACGACTGGTTCCTTTGTCTACTGGATGTTTCCTGCCTCAAGCACAGAATCTTGACATTTTTACTGGTTTTAACTGTGAAAAGGCAGATGGATTTGATAGAAGATGCATTGCATTGGAAAGAGGAACTTAAGGCAGGGCAGATTTCATTATTCTGCTGTAGCATCTGCACTCCAGCAGTGCTGGGTTAATCTGAGCAGGGTGGGATGCTGCTCTGGCAGCTCTGCGCTCCCTGTCCTGTGTGCAGGTGGGGTGACAGCACCTGGAAAGCCTGCAGCATCCCTTCTCCCTGCTGCCATTATCTGCAGCCACATGTCCTGCTTCTCAGAGCCATGAATCATCCCCTGCCACAGCCCGTGCTGCTCCTGCCCTCCTCTGCTCCCTTCACGGGCGATGCCTTTCCTGGATGTACCACACGGACTGTGAGAACCAACCCGGCCTCAGGTGCCACGATGCTTCATGCACCAAGTGAGTTTCGAGCTTGTCTGACACCAGTGGAACCCCCCTTCTTGTTGAAGGCAGCTGATCTGGAGTTTTGCCCAAAAGACAGTGCAGCCCAGAGCCTGGTCTGCAGTACTGGCTGCCTGTCACACCCCGAGGGGGGATGCTGTGCTCCCTGACAGTGTGACGAGATCAATGCTGACCCAGCAGTGCTGGTTTTCTCTCTGTCCCTGCACAAACAATTCTCTCCTGATAAGAACTCCAAATACATCTGGTTTCTAGGTGTGCCAAATGCCTCCTGTTACCCCACACAGCTGCACGCTGTCACCAGGGGATCTCTATGGACAGACAGGGTTGCAGGGGGCACACACAACAAAAGGCATCCTACCTTTCTCAGGGCTTTGAACTACAGAGAACTAACACCACTCAGAACATTCCTAGAACACAAACCCTTCTCCCTCTCCTACAGAAGCAAACCCCATACACCTGAGCTTAGGAAACACTGCTAGAAATTCTAACCACACCACCTATTTTTAATACCTTGGCGAATATGGTGACAGCTAGCTGTCCCATCCCAGTGATGTCATTGGTACCATTCAGCACTCCTCCTGTCCCTGTGGAAGGCCTGCATGGTCTCAGCAACAATGGCTCATTTGTTTCATTCTTGCCTGGCCAAGACATGAATAAATAACCCTCACACTTCATCGCAGCCATCCAGAAAGCCCTGGTACTGAGGGCACTTTGATGCTCACCATCGGCAGGTTGTGTGTTTAGAACACAATGGGAACGTTCTCCCCTCAGTGGGGCAGATGGTGTGTTTTCCTGATGAGGCCCGAGTGTGAAAGGAAAATAACCTCTAATTATTAAATTAATTTTCATTTTAATTATCTCAATAAATTACCCAGTTATTCCATTCACAATTTCTGCACTTTGTAAAGCAGAACCAGATGGGAAACCACCAGTTTACATTCAGCTCCACGCTTACTGCAGCTGGTGGCAGATACTTGCAAGGGTACAATTGGTTTTTGATGAAAACAGGCTTTTTTTATATGTATCCACAAAACTCTGGTGTCCAGCAACTGGGCAGGTCCTCAGCATGTAGCGAGTGGGTCAGCAGTGGATTCTGACAGGTTCACACGTCTCAGGATTTAAAATATGATGAAATGACTGTATTTGCTGCAGACAACTCACTTTATTTATTTGCTTGTTCACATATTTATTGCTTTGCAACTCAGCTGCCTGTGGTAATCACCCATTCTGTCCCCTAAAGAGGCAGGCAGGTATCTGGGACCCAGAGCAGTAAAATCCCTCTCCCAGAGCACATTCTGTCCTTGGGTCAGGGGGTGACACAGGCTGTGACCCTTCTCCTGTGGGTCACTGTTGGCACTCTCATCTTGGTCAGCAATGACCAAGCACTGTGATCCTTCTTCTCCTGGGCAGCCTCTACAGGATCACCAAGGGATGGCATCTCTGCAGCGCCTGGGAGACATCTTCTACACCGAGCAGTTGCTGTCACAGTTGGCACCAGTTAACTCTTCCTGGCAGCCTCAGAAGGGATGGGAAAAACCAGGCTGGACAGAAAATGAAGTGCCTCTTCCCCATCCTGAGCCAGTCCCTTTGTGCAAGGCCTGCATTGTGCTGCCAGCACTGCCTTCAAGCACTGCATTATGCACACATTAAGAGGCAGATGCTTTTACCCCAGCAAAATACCATCTTTCTACTCTTCTAATACTTTCATGATGTTCCTACTAATTAAGAGTTCCCAGTCTTTAGATTTCTCGGTGCCATAAAGACTTTGGGTTTCTCAAAAGTAAAGAGGAGAAAGTCCCATTACCCAGATGAGCTGCTGAATGATGGAATCATGTTTGGTTTTCTTAGACCAACAATCAATAGTGTGTTGAGGTGTCTGTACTATGTTGTGCTATGTTCAAGACACTCTGCTGTTTGATTACCATTCCCCATACGTACAGTGTAGCATGGAACAGAGGAAATCCCCACGAAGAGAGAACCTTTCTGGAGAGCTTCCTATGAGTTGTTTGGGACCCAAGAACTTGTTCCGTGCCAAACTGCAGCTCTTCCCGTGCCTGCTTCACATTTCTGTGCTGAGCAGCTGCCTAATGGTTCCAGTAGCAGCAGAAGTGATGATACTGAGATGCTGCTTTTGAACCCAGAGCTGACTGTTTGGGGTTATTGTTTGTATCAGAAAGCTGCTGGTGCAGTTGTCACTCAGTGGAAAATTTCAAATCTGTCAGATTCTCCTTTTTAACATTCTGCTCCTCCTCTGAATCCCCCATGTATTGAGAGCAACATATTTCAGAGGCAGTTCTTGATTAATTCAAGAGCCAGTCTTTGCATTCAGCCAAAATTCAGTCCCTGTATTTATCAATTCAAATACTATTTTAATTAGCATGAAGTGTGACACATGCAAGCCCGGTGGGGAACGAGGAGAGGAATGGTGTCTTTTTAAAAAGAAACTTCTTGAACTCTAAATTCCCTGTCCTCTTTCTTTCACCCATGGAAAACCCGGGCTCAGATCCCAGTGTGAGAACTGGTTCACAGAATCCACTCATTTCTTTTTACTTCTCCAACATTCAAACACAGATACATGAAACATAACGTAGATACACACATCTGGGGACACCTGGGCTAATGGTCTCTGAAGGGCACATGGGCATTTCAACTTTACTCTCTTCTTCTCATATACCCCCAGATTCTTTTCAGATACCATACCACCACCCACTGCTGCTCAACACTAGGGCACAGCCATCACTATCTCACTTTGGAGACTTCCTTCTAACAGCACAGTGGCTCACTTGTATGCTGGCATTTAATTTTTTGCTGGCTTACAGAGCCTACAAGACCATTTTGTAAGACATATCTACTAAGATCTGTGTTTACCTGAGGCTTGATGTGCCTCCTTGAGTCCACAGTGACAAATCGCCCTGTGCAGAGGTGCGTGTGGTGAGAAGCAGCTTCCCATCCTGCCAGGGACGTGTTGGCAGCAGCAGAACTTTGGAGATTCGAGGTCTAACTCCCCAGATCACTAATGTGCTCGTTCTTTTGTCTCTGACATTTCACTCATGATGGAAATGTCTGGGGCACAGGCTGTCTGCTTGAAACTGCCACCTAGGAAGAACTGATGATCTAAAGCTCTGAGACTTAAGCTGTCCCATACAGGAACAAATGACTTCACAGCATGAGTAAAACGCCTCACGTCTTGGTAATGATCACATTAGGAGATTAAAAAAATAAAATAGGTTATTTATTGTATTCATAGAATCATAGAGTCATTTAAGCTGGAAAAGACCGTGAACATCACTGAGCCCAACCATCTTCCTGGATAATCTTCAAACTGCTCTGTGCAGTGCGAGGAAGGGATTAAGCATTATCTGCTGGCAAATCAGAGTTCTTGAAGCATTTTGTTTTAAAAAGGTGTTTGGTATTTGTAACGAGAAGAGATGTCCTGGTTCTGGCCAGGAGAGTCAACCTCCCCACGCAGCCAGCACAGGGGAGCTGAGTTATCCCAGGGGAGCTGAGCCAGCCCAGGGGAGCTGAGTCAGCACAGGTGAGATGAGTTATCCCAGGGGAGCTGAGTCAGCACAGGTGAGATGAGTCAGCACAGGTGAGATGAGTCAGCCTGGGCTGTTCCCACCCCACCTGCCATCACTCCCATAAAAGGGGCTGTTGGGGAGGGGCCCTGGTTGGCTGTTTCCAGAACAGTCTGAGTGTGGCTGGGGTGTCAGGTTGGTCCTTGGGTCGGTAAGGTGCTCTGTGTTATCACCGGGTGTAACTGGCTGTTGTTCTCCTTTCACGGTGCTTTTGTCAGTGACCTGTCCTTACCCCAGCCCGGGGGGGCTCTGTCCTGTTTCTCCGTGGCAGTGACCCACTGGTGTGTGGTGCTCAGCTGCTGTTTGGGGCTAAACCGCCGCAACAGCTTCCTTGATCTTTTACCCGTTGGCTCCCAATGCTGGGCTCAGTTCCCTGCCTGGGCCGTTTGCCGGCTCTGAGCAGCGGGGCTCATCCCGGCGGCACGGCCGCCCCCATCCTCCCCCGGCCCGCAGGCGGCTGCCGGCGCCTCCCGCAGGAGGGAGCGGAGCGCGGCCGTGGCGGGGCGGCCCTCGGGGCGGGGGCGGCCGTCGCCCCGCAGCCTCCTTCGTCCCCGGAGGGTGGAGCGGGGCCCATCAGCCGCCTCCTGGGCCCAGCGCGGGGCAGCAGCCGTGGAGGAGAGGGATCAAGCGCTTTTCCCGTTGGGGTTTCCAGCTCCAGGTCGCGGTGGCGCCGCGGAGCAGGTGGGTCCGCTCGGTCCGCTCGCTCCGCGGCCCCTGGGGAGCTGCGCCGGGGCCGGGTGGCTCCTCACCCCCGCAGGGGCCGGCCCAGGAGGTTCTCTCCTCCGTCCTGTGTCTGTTCCCCGCCCGTGCGAGCGCTGGGCAGCATTTCATGCGCAGAGGAAGCACCGGGTGTGTTTTTATTTGTAAAGCTCCACATGCAGGTCCCTCAAGTCGTGTGTCTGGGACAGGAATAGGATGAGGCTTTGCCTGGGAAGAGTAAATGGTGATGACAGTCTCATCAGCATCACCTCGGGCACGTGTTTCAGGGAGCCGGGCTGGAGGAGCAGCAGCGTCCCTGCTGCGGTGCCCGTGGCTGGCAGCCTCCGTGCCCACATGCTGCCAGCGTGGCCCTTGCCAGTGTTGACCCAGCTGCGTGGCTGGGTTCAGAAAGCTCTGGTGCTGCCTGGCCCCATGGGTGCCTGACATCCCCCTCTCCCACCTGTCTGGCTCTTTCTGTGGGAGCTCTCTGGTGGTGTGGAACCCTGTGGGGCATTGCTGGTGCTTTTCGAGAGGTGGAGTGGTCTGCTCAGAGTTTTAGAAGGCAGAAGGGGCGATGGCTTCAAGCTGAATGAGGGCAGGGCTGGGTTAGGTGTTAGGAAGAACTTTACTCTGAGGCTGGGGAAGCCCCATCCCTGGCAGGGTTCAAGGCTGGGTTGGATGGGGCTTGGGGCTGGGGATGGGGGGGGTGCCCCTGCCCGTGGTAGGGGATTAGAACTAGATGAGCTTTGAGGTCCCTTCCAACCTATAGCATTCCATGATTCTCTGATTTAAGGTACTTCAGAGTCTGGCTGGCTGAAATCATGAGGCTGTTCTGCTGGTTTGTTAGCTCTGAGTCCCACAGCTGCAGGGCCATCAGAGCTATGTGGCTGACATCCTTTTATGGGGGGAAATTAATCTCCTCAAACCCCTGTCAAACAGATACAGTTCATAGAAAAAATGTGTTTCAAAGGGATGTGTAAGTGGATGCTTCCAAGTACTTCTACAGCCTATCTGCTCTCTCCTGGCCTTCATGTGTCTGTGTGAGTATTTCTGGGACTGTCTTTGCAGCATTCTTTCTTTTTTTCCCACTGTGAAAGTAGCAGTGTGGTGCATGAGTGATAAGAGATTGATGCATGCTCGGAGACTGATAGCTTTGGGTCGCTGTTGTTCCCTAGCATTGCTCCTACTAGCCTGAATTAGGAGCCAGATGTAGATTGCCAGGGCTGACAGGCAAGTGGTGGCAAAGTCTGGTTCGCTTCTCTCTAGCCTGTTTCATCCTGTATATCCTGACAAGCCTCATTTGGTCAGCAGCTGCTATCTAAGATATGGTGAAATGAGAACCTGAGAGATCTGACTGACTGTGGGTTAGAAAATAAGTGTCTCTCAGTCACTGCTGTGGCTTCTTGCAGCCATACCCAGCAGAGCTCCAGAGGGAGCATCGCCGTGTTTGTCAGCTCCAGAGGGTCTGGATGTGGCTTGACTGAGGTAGTTTCCAAGACAGACTCTGTCCTGTTGGTGCAACTCTCAGGGCTAGGAGTGTACCTGTGCAGGCCTGGCATGATAGAGGCAATGAGTGATACCACGACATCCCCTAACAGATTTGGGGGTGGCCCTTTGGCACCACAGCAGGTTCTGACTTTTGGAACAGCAGTGTGTGCATGTCTGCTCTTCTCAACCCAGCGTGAGGCTGTAAGATGAAGTTGCAATGAGTCTTTGTTATCCAGGAAAGAAATAGAGCCAAAACCTGAGTGCTGGGCTGAAGAAATGTACACTCAAAGAAGGTCGTGTCTATAGCTTTCTAGGTGGTACCTGGTCAATTCTTTGCCAACCATCTCTGCAGAATTCCTGTTGCTGCCAAGCTCTAGCACTGGCAGACATAGCATGAGCTCCATCCCAGATGCAGCCCTCTTCCAAACAGCTACCTCATGCAGGGTGATAAACTCCTATCAGCAAAGAAAGAGCCCACACAGAGTGCTTCGTGGGTTTTGTTCCCATTTAAACTGAGTCTTCCTTCTGCTGTGCTTAACTGTTGGGCTTCTCTGGAGGCTTGTTTGGGCTGTGGTTGGAAGTAGGGGCATCTTGGGATTTCTTGTGACACATTTCAGAGGAAGAGGGAAGGTGCATTTCCCCAGGCTTCCAGTTTTGTACGAGGGAATCAGTGATTTAGAGGCATCATCTGTGCCTCACCCAGAAGGCTAGAGGACAAAGGCAGGTGACTGATTTGAATGGAGGCCTTAGCAAGCAGGAAGATTTTTTCTTGCTGCTACCCTGGCCTATAGATGAGGCTGAAAAAAGCAAGAAGCCAGAAAATGCCATAGATCTCAGAGCTCTCATTCCCAGTGCCTGAGAGGCCCCAGGCAGAAGTAATTGGAAAATACTTAAGATTTTATTGTTCTAAGATAGCCACATTGTGTTTTAAAGTTATAGTGCAATAATCATCTTTACTGATGTGAAGAAGCTTGGTGAATTTAAAAAAAACCCTAATAAAGGGTAGTTAGGGATGGTTCTGTTTTCAGTGGAAGTAATCACAACTCTCTTGTTTGTGGTGCAGCATCTCAGAGCACAGCACACTGCTGCAGCGTTCTGGCCTCCTGGAAAACCAGTGTGGAACAGCCTGCATCGGGAGCACAGAGCTGCTGTGTCAGTAGTGGAGGTGCTGTTACCAGTGGGGAGTTGGAAGGACCTGTAACAAGTCTTAGATACTCACTGCAGGGAGTAAGAGGTGTGTGGCTGTGGCTGGGCATGGAGGGAAGGGTCACAGGATGGTGTCCAGCTGGTGGAACAACTGGAACTCTGTGAGGCTCATTTTACTGCAGCAGAGTACAGCAGGCACTGGTCTGACTGCTGCCTGACAGCAGTGGTGTAGTTCAGGTGGGAAGTGGTATTTAACTCCTCTCTCTTTTGTATTTTGGTCTTTTAAACTGGTCCCCAGGAGGGGTTATTTCGGGTGTAGACTCTAAACGGGCTTGCAGTTCCCAGAGGCAGTGTCCCACAGGGGTTTGGTTTGGCACTTGGTTGGCTATGCTCCCCTGGCCCCCCTGCCTGGCTTCAGCACTCCCTGCAGTGACTCTGGTAGCAGGGGGGCTTTTCTGGTGGTGGCAGCTGTGGAGGGATGCTGCAGCCCTGCCAGGAGCAGCCCTGAGCCCAGGGCCCCTGCGGTGCTCTCCGGCCTGTCTGCAGTGGTGCTGCCCACGTGCTCTCCATGTCCTTCCAGCTTTGCCTTTCTGTGATGCCACCTGTGTATCTTACCATGTCTCTGTACGAGGGTCTTTTAATTCCTCACACTTTTCTGTGGTGCTTTTGCCAAGAAGGTGGGAGTTACTCTTCCCTTGTGATGTGTAGTTGGTGTTGTGAGACTGTGTGGAAGGAGAGGAATTTTTTAGCATGTTCTTTGATCTCAGACTTCCATGACCTTCAAAGGAAGGCAGGGGGCTAATTGTATAGCCCTGTATATAGGCTGAGAGCATGGAGACTTTGATTAGCACACTGTTTCATGTGAAAGAGGGCAAAATCTGTGTCTCCCTACATCAGAGATGGTTACAGAGCTGTAGAACTTCAGAGGCTTTGTGGTGTTCCTTACAGATATCTCCTGTTCTGGTGCAAATTCTGACAGTACTCGAAGCAAATTAGCATTGTCTAACTGGATACATGATGAGAATGTTTACACTTAGTTTGTAAATACCTGTATCTGTGGCTTGGCAAATAACATACACTTCTGGGTGTTTCCAGGGGTGGCATGTTAATGTCAGAGTGTCTTGCTTCGTTTTCAAAAGTTCTGTCCTTAATCTGCTCGTTGCATTTCATTACCACCTCTAGGTCATTAGTGAAGTGACACCCCAGGGGGGAGCGGGAAATCAAATGACAATGTAGGTGATGTCTGACATTAGCCAAATGTCAGGCTTTCTGATGGAAGCATCAAAATTAATCTGAAAATGTTACACCAGTTTTAGTCATTTTCCTAAGAGATTGAAAATACAAGAGGCAGGCTGATGACATTTTGATTATAGTCTCAAATTGCAGAGACCTTACAGAACACAACTTCTCCTCTCACATAATTAAAACCTGCTGTCACCTTGATCTTTATTATATTCTTCCATGGCCTGGCAGGTCTCTTGAGTTTTGCCTGCTATTGATCCTTGTTGTTTGAGCAAATTTGACATGTCAATATTGCTCAGGTGGGCAGATGGCTCTTTCATTTTGTGTTTAAGTGTAAAGATGGGGGGAATACATGATCGAAGCAGCACTGTAAGATTAAGTAACTGGTACCCAAGGAGGTGCTGAAAGCAGATTGAAGTGGTGACTCATCAGAACACTTAAGCATGTGTCTAGCTTTAAGCCTTGGGTTATGTCCCAGGGTGTGTGATTGCTGAGGGGATCCCTGAGGCTGTCCTTAGGACCAGCTATGTGGTTTGTGAAGCTGAGCCTGCCAGTGCAGCTCCGTGTCACCTCCTGGTGCATGCCCAGCTCTACCTGGGTAGTTTCTGTTTAAGCTGCAGATGCATCCTCAGCATCTAAGGAAGTCTATCCAATATATAAACCTGCTGATCTCAGGATTGGCAATGTCTTAAAGTAAAATGAATCCTTGTGACAGCAACCCTCATGTGCTGCTGTTGGCCAGTTTATTAGCCAGAGAGGGCAGAAGGAAAGCTGGTGGGTCCAGGCTGTTGGGCACCATCACAGCAGCTTGTTCCTTCAGCCCTGCTTCAGAACAATGGTCTGGTCCTCATCCTGCCAGCCACCCTGCTGGGTGTCCCTCTGAGGTGGTGTTAGGTCTGGTCCCTCCCAAGGACAGCTGTGCTGAGCAGCAGCAGCATCTGAGTGCTCTGGGCTGATGTGCAGCACTTGGGGAAGAGCTTGTCTTGCAACAGATGCCTCCTTTTAGAGCTGCTGCTAATGCTTTATCTGCACACTAACCCAAGGAAATGAGTTGTGTGATGGCCAGAGAGGAAGATTTTTCCCAATTTAAAGCATTTTAAAGCATATTTAGTTCTGCCATCTGTTGTAAACAGTAAAGCATCCTGCCTGGGTGTATCATAAAGTGGTGTTTTTATGGTGACAGAGTATAATGGGCTCTAATGTAGTGGAAGGATCCTGGGCACAGCTGTGGTGGTGAAGCAGCACAGTTCTCCATGTGATGCAGTGGAGAGGCATGGGAACCCCAGGTTTGGGAGCTGGACAGGGGAGGTGCTCTGCAGAACAACTCTGCACCCAGCTGTGAGGGAAGAGGGATCAGAGTTGGTTTGGAGGGAGAATTTCTGGCCAGTGGAGCGTGCTTCCCAAGCCTTGGGCTCCAGCAAGGTCAGAAGTTACTGTAGTGATCCCAAGGATGGGCAGCTCTGGGGGGAAAGACTTCCTTCTGTGCCACAAAGCATCTGCTGCTTCTGATTGTGCTGCTCTTTGCAGGTCTGGAGGGTTTAGCTTTTTCCTATTGTCCTTTCCAACACACACCTGACTAAAGGATTAACCTGAAGTTTTGCTTTAAATCTGAGCCTGGGAGCTGCTGCTGCTGTTACTGAGGATGTGCACACCATGTGTCTGAAAACAGACAGGCTGTGGGGTCTGGCTCCTAGTGCTGAAAGCGCTGGGTGGGTGGGAGCTGTACAGCTGCAAGTGCCAGCAGACTGCTCAGCTGCTTTCCAGTAAGATCTCTTGTTGTTTGATGTGCTCCCCTGCTTTATCTGCTGCACAAATACTTCCTCCTCTTGAATTCTGTCACCAAATAAACATCATTGAAGCTGGGTGGGGTTCACTCCTGCCAGTGCATTGTGTTTGGGAGGGCTGACCTGCTCTGGCAGGGGCTGTTCTTGGAAAAGGAATCCTCAGCTGAAACACCAATTAGTCCCAGGGGTGCAAAGAGCTGAAGAGTTAGAAAATGCTGTGAGCATGAGGATGAAAACTCCTGTAAAACTCCTGTGAAGGCTTGGGCTTTTGTTTGAAAGGAGCAGTGAATGTTTTTCCCCTTTCTCTCCTTCCTTTATCTCACATCATCTCAGTGAACACAACTTTACAAGCAGTAACCATGCTGTTTCCTACTGTTATCTCTGCAGTCATGCAGCTGAAGCTGTGTGAGTGCATTTCACATCAAGGATCATCCTTATGAATGAAGAGATGCCTCTTCCCCTCCCAGCTCATCAGAACTGCTGTGTGTGGATGCTGTGCAGCTCATCTGATGTGCCTGGAAAGCCCTGGATGCAGCAGGAGTGCCCAGATCCACTGCACTGCCTCTCACTAGGTGTTCTCGTGCCAAGAGTGGGTATAGTCAGTGGGGTTTGGAGCCACAGGGTGCTGGTTTCAGAGCACTTCATCCCCTCAGTGGGGAGCTAAAGTCAATTGGCTTGTAGGGCTTGACCCTTGCCAGCACCACAGTGACCCCTCTACCACAGGACCAGGAGAGCACCTCTCATCCCAGGAGACCTGTCTGATCTCTGTGGAGACACCAGGACTTGCCCACCCCAGTTCTGGGAGGTGAGTGCAGGGAAGATGAGTGGGAATTGGGATGGATGAGGGGGGGAGAGCTGTTAGGATGGTGGTGGGAATGCAGAGCCTGGTCTGCAAAAGAACTAAACTTTGGGAAATTGTACCCTTCTGAATTGTGTCCTAATTAGGGGCACAGAATTTCTGGCACCACAGATAACTACACAGCTCCAGTTAAGAGGAAAATTAGCTTGATAAAAGTCAATTAAGACCAAGGCCAGTTGAAGTGACCATAATGGGAAGGCAGCTGACACTGCCCAACAAAAGAACTGGAGTCTGACAGTGGGGACAGGTGGTGGCATCCACAGGTTCTTGTGGTTTGTCTCTGGAAGTGAATGAAAGCTCCTGGTTCAGTTGACATGGAGGAATTTTGTGGCTGGTATTTCAGGCTTTAAAGGGATGGCAGCACATGTGAAACCAAGGTGTGTAATGCAGGGTTGTTTTAAACATAGCAGACTGATTGTTGACTGCAAGTCTGGGCTTGGTAGTAAATTCCCAAGTCCCAGGAGGGTTTTCTGGGCTGTCTGATCCCAAAGATTTGCCCAGGGCTTCCTGTCAGTCGTGTTTCTCCTGACAAATGCCTTCTGAAAAGCCAGTGGGTTTTAATTAGTCTGTGCTCAGGCTCATGCCCCTGCTGCAGGACGGATGCACCAGGATCACCAGTGGTGAGGAGTTAGTGCAGCTCAGTTTCCTCAGTGATATTGAAATGGTATGGAAGACACATGCCCAGAGAGGAGAAACCCTGCCACAGTCCTGAAGCAATCACAGGAATAATCATGCAGATGCTTGGACTTTACATTTTAATGTGACTCTTTGGAAACCTTAAATCCATTTGCTTTTCCTCTTCTAGGCTGACAGAAGGGAGAAGACAATGACTGTAGAGGGACAATTTGGCGTTAATTTTGGTGAGGAAAAGGGTTATGTTGAGTATTAAATTCCTTTGCAGATACCGTCTGCATCTAGTGGGTAAGTAGAAATAGGTTTAAGAAACACTGTAAAATTAAACTTTATAAGATTACTTTTTTATGGAATATGCAGTAGCTGCCACATAGAATAAATGTATGTTTTTCATTATATTTTTATTATGCATTTAAAGCACATTAAGGAGCAAACAACCATCAAAGAAAAAGAAACTTATTAGATTTAGCAAGTAATCATATCAGTTTTATGTATGGCTATATTTCTTGGAAACAGGGGAAGATGCATGTCAGATGTCCTTTCAGGCTATTTAGCAAGCTATTTTTCTTTGGGAGAACAATATTAATGGCTGTTTTGCTATGTTCATGCTGTATTGCATGAGCATTTTGTCTTTTTTATTATGGTTTCTTGTAAGTGTGCCATTACAGCTTGAGCAATCCAGTAGAGCATCTGGAGAAATGTATTGCTTTGATTTTTGTCTCTGAATGGGCATTAGTTGGTGTGTGAGCTCCTAAATTGTTTAAACATTTAGGCAAACGTTTGGGGCTGTGTGGATGGTCATGAGGAGTCGTTACACATCGTGCTCCAGAAGTGGAATCTCTGCAATTGTGTGAGGAGGCTGGGGATGGCTGAACCTTGTTCTGGTGTATTCGGTGATGTAGGAGTGGCTTTGTTGTTCAGATTCTCTTTTGTGGTCATCTGTTCTTCATTGCTGTTAAATCTGCCTCAGAGCTTGGTGGCTCCCAGGGAAACCTCCATGGATTCCTTTCCTCCCTGGCCACCAGCCCCCAGGATGGATCAGCTCCCTCCAGAGGTTCAGGACATCAGCCTGCCTTGGCTGCAGTTAGGGATGCTGTGTGGGGAAGGTGTCCAGGCTGAGTGATTTAGGCTGCTGGTGGGCTGGTCCTTGGCTATTGCTTTGGAATTACTTCATCTCTTGAAATTAGAGGGTGTTATTTCTGTTCAGGAGGCTCTTTGAGGCACCTGTGCAGTATGCTGTGTGTTCATGGGCCCAGCGTGCCAGGAAGTGTTTTGGTGAGGGATGCTTCTTGTGTCTGTGATGCTCTCTGGTGGCTGTGTCACTCGAAGGGATTGCACTGCAATTGCTGCTCTGAGATGTTTGGGAATGTCACAGGGCAATTGCCCTTCAGGGATCTGCATCCCAGTCTCACTGCTCTGGAGTGGGGCACGGGGGTTCTTGCAGTGCCTGTGACCCCCACCTGCTGCGTTCAGACATCCTGATGGGACCCAGGGGGGCTCTGGGCCTTTTCAGATGGATCAGTGCCTGCAGAGACACATGCCCCAGGCTGGGCTCACTAACTGCTGCTTCTCGGAGGCTTTTTGGGCTGGTTAGGAGACAGGATTATATTTTGGTGCCTTTATATCCATGCCAGAAGGGATTTAGGATTGTCTGGTGGCTGGGATGCAATACCCCTTTGTTGGCCTCCGGAACACTGCTGTGCTGCAGCTGATGTGGGCCATGATGGGGCACTTCAAGGGAAGATGCTGAAGGCCAAAAGGGCCCTACTTGTTTTCATGCTGAATCACTACAGTAAATTTAGCAATGAGACTTGACATTCTCTGCCTAATAAGAGCAATTTTTATGCCCAAGTTGTGACTCTTTTTATATAAAGGAAAAATAATGTTAAGCAGTAGTGTTCAGCTTTATCAGCCTCACAGTTTCTACAAATGTCAAAGTACTTATTCATTTAGCTGACAAATGCCACTTCAGAAGCAAATGATTTCAGTGGCAACCTGATTTATATTTGTGTAATGCAGTCCATCTCTTGAAAACATGGGTTCCTTTTAAAGAGTTGCTAATTAATTTAAGATCCATCCCCTGACAGTCGTTTGGGATTCCCTGTTTTCATACCACCTATTATTAGAGCAACAACCTTGAATTTCTTCCTGGAAGCGCCTTGAGCAACTTCTCCATCATGTATTAAACATTATAGGGTTATTAATTCCTACAATGTAGGGAAACTAATTAGGGGCATTCTGCAGCAGTGACCTGAGGAGCCCTAGGCCAGATGGAGCTCTGTTGCTGTAGGCAGTGAGAAGGCTGCAGGAGTTGCACTTTCAGCCCTAATGAGGAGGAGTTGCTGTGTTGTGCAGGTGGTGATGGATGAGGTATGGTGATTGACTGCTGTTAGTTTTACTTACAGCTCTGTGTCAGGAACCTCTGTGAAAGCCAGCTCGTGCTTTTATTACTTTGATGTGAAAAGCACCATGTGTCTATCAATTAAATGGTGTCAGAGCTCAACTGCACAGTTGGATGGAGTTTTATGACCCACTGGATTCTTTGTGTAGCATTTAATGCAGCATGAGCTAAAACTGGTTCATGTCAAAGCATCTTCAGCACTCCAGCAATATGTTTGTGGTCGTTCTCAAAGCATGAAGGGTAATTCCTGAAGCAGTAAAAAAACCAGTAAAAATGTTACAATGAATACATCACTTCTTCCTAAAGCACCATTTGGGGGATTTTGGGGCTTTTGCCTGTGTTTTGGCCACCATGTTGCTAGGCAAACATTGCTCCTTTCTCATGCCTTCCCTCCATGTGCCCTTTGTGCTTTTTCTGGAGCATTTAATCAAAATCTGTGTCTCGTTCTGCGAAGCTGTGTCTGAAGGTGTGCAGAGAAGTGCCGAGTGCTTTTGCAGCAAGACATCTCTTGCCAGGCTCAGTCAGCTGTGGGACTGTGTCCTGAGAATTTAAATTAAGATAAAGGTACCAGGGTGGTTCTGATCTTTGAGAGCATCTGCTGTAAGACTGGGAGATGCCAGAGAAGGACTGGGGGAAGGTGGACATGGACACGCCACTGTTCACAGCACTGAATTAACTTGCTTACATGCCTGTGAAACTTAAAGGGATTCCATTCTTATTTGAACAAAAGGACCAAGGAAGAGCAGCAGGCACAGGGAAGGACACTAATTAGCCAACTCAAAGGTAAGCCTGCTGTGAGTGACAGGAAACACCCAAGTGAATGCAGTAGTGTACAGCTGGCTTGGCAGGACAGGCACCCAAATGCTGCTTCTCCAGCAGAGTGGGTCAAGTTCTCTTCCTACACCCACATCTGCTTTCAGTAAGGTTTAGCTGCATGCTGAGCTGGGTGTGAGGCAGTTTGACTTCACAGGGCTTTGGTCTGACCCATTGGGAAAGTGTCTTCTGAGATTCTCTTGGTTCATTGAGAACAGCAAAGGCTTGTGTGAGATCTCCAAATCGATATGAACTGCTGATAGGTGCTGTTTGTTTGAGCATAACTTCACTTTAAATAGCAGCCACTGCCTGGGGGGTCTTGGCCATCCACTAAAGGGGCAAAACCAGAGCAATGTTTCCATAAATCCTGGCTAGTGTTTGCTCCCTGCCCCAGGAGGATGGGGCAGTGCAGGTGTGTGCCCTTAGAGAAACACAGAAAGGCTCCTGAGTGGCTTTAACCTTTAATCTGTGCAGTCTGCTTCAGGATGCATCATCTTCACGCTGTTGAAATGGATTCTCTTTCCTTGCTGCTGCCCAGGGATGAGCTTTGGCTGTGTGTAGGGCTGACACTCGGGGTGTGGGATGGGGTGATGCTGGTCATGTTTGTGCCACACTGAGTAATGGGCTGTTTGCAGCTGTGTCTCCAAAATAATCTGCCCTGAGCGAGCCTGGAGTGGTACCTGCTATTGAAATGCTGTGTATTGATGGCTGTATTTGGGATCACTTTCCCATAGTAAGTGTCTGTACTTTTATAGGTCACTTTCTTAAATGTGAATTAATTTTTGGACAGCAGTGTGCTCTTTTTCATGTAGTTTGGGTGATTTTGGGTATGTTTGGCCTCAGTCCTTTTGGGGTAGTAACTCCTTCCCCACCATGTGGGATGGGTGCTTGCACTTCAATTCAAGAGGGTGGTGTGGCCTCCCTCCTGCTCTGCCTCCATCCAGCTCCAGTGAATGAAGCTACAAGCCTGTCTCAGCTGGTGGGGTGGCTTCATCCTGCCCAGGCTGCGAGGGGGGAAGACCCCTTGTGTTCCTTGTGTCTGGGAAGCAGCTCTTGGCTCCCACCTCTGGAGGCATGGCTCCTCAGAGCAGTGTGGTCTAGCTCTGCTGCTGACTCCAGTGCACAGCTTCACCTGAGGAGATGTTCTGCTGTATGCCCCTCAGAAGCCTTTGATGGGAGCTGGGTGCCATGCTGGTGTTCCCTGGGAGCTCAGGGAAGGGATTTTTGACCAAGCTTGGTGGGGCTGCTTGTTCCCAGCAGCTGAGAACAGCTCTGGCCAGTCTGGGATGGAAGATCCTGGTCAGGCTCGCTCACGCTCAGGTGAATGTTTTCTAACTCTCTTCTAAAGCTGAGTCAAAGGTTTCTTTTTCACTTATTCCCTTTGTCACGTGGAGCTGGGGTTGTTCTTTGGTGCCTAGCAGCCCCTAGTAGCAGCCCCTTGGTGTGCCTGGCAGCATGCAGGCAGAGCAGCAGTCGTGCTTTGCTCCAGAGCAGGCCTGCAGCTCAGGGGCAGGGGTGGAGGTGGGTAGTGGGAGGAACATGGCATGTAAGCAGGATGAATAGTGTGGAGTCAGAATGATCTCACTGTCTTCAAGTACTTAAAGAATCACAGAATTAAACACAGGGACTTGAAATCTACCCGTGGGGGTAAGTGCTGTTCTAAGCTGGGCTGAATGAGGCACCTGCTGGCTTGCTGGGATTGGCACCTCCAGGCATGGGCTCACTGGGGATATTTGGAGCTTTCTTGGTTTTTTGGCTTTAGTTTGACAGAATGTATTTGAGAAAGCCCACCTGGCACATACACAGTGTTAGCTTTTTCTCCTCCAAGCTGCCTTGAACTCCTGTCTCCAGCTTGCTGAGGGGGTTATGATGTGTGGTGTGACTAAGGCAGGGCAGCTAGCTCTGCTGCTGGTCACGACCTCAGGAGGGTGATGTGTGCCCCAAACTGGCCTGGTCACTGGAGTTTGGGATGGAAGAGTCTGAAATTATTCACCCAAAGGTTAAGCCATCAACCACCCAACTGGTTCCTTAGCCATGCAGTACTGTCTGTGTGATGTCCACTGAGAATAACAGAGCAGGAGGAGAGGAAGCACTTGGCATTGCTCATGGAAGCCAAAACAAGGATGGATATTTTTCTGTCTTAGGATCCATGAGCGAAGCAGCTACTAGAGGCTTCAGTGCAATATTAAAGACAAACAGATTTGACAGTTTTCTTTTCTCTGTGGAATTTGTAGTAAATAGAGATAAATTATCTCATCTGTTTTCCGTTTATTAACCAGGACTGTATCAAATTAAGTTCCTCTGGTATGGCTGAGATGGAGACTTAATTGCTACAGCTCTATTTAATCACTTTGCCAACATGAGCTCACAGGCAGTGGGACTTGAAGTGTTTGCAGGCCCTATGTTTGGCCATGAGTGTGTGTGTGCAGAGATGCCATTTAAAGAGGATGGCTTGGAAATACCTTCTAGAAGTGTCTTTTATTTGTTCTAGTTTCTTTTATTCCTCTTGATACTTGAGACATGTTCATTTGTGACCAATTTGTTTTCCATGCAGAGAACTGTTTGCTGAAACAGTGGGTTTTTGTGTGAGTGAAGCTTCTGAGATGTGGTGTCAGGTTGGGTTGCAGTGCTGGAGACCATCTGGATCCATCCTCCTGCTCAGGGGGACCACCCAGTGTCAGGTGAGACCAGGTTCCTTGGAGGTGCATCCAGCTGAGCCTGGAGGTTCTCCAGTGCTGGAGATCACCCAGCTCAGGACAGCCTGATGTGAAAGCAGCATTTCTTGCTGGTGTCATCCAGAGAATGGAGGAACCCTGTAAGACAGGTTAGGAATACACTGCAGGCTCAAGTGTTGTCCCTCCTGCTGGGTTTGAGTCTGAAACCAGTGAATACCTTTGCATAACCTGCTCTGGAAAACTGCTGGTACTTGGAGAGGCCTGTCACCCCAAACTGGTTGGTCCTTTTGGGCTCATCTGTCATCACTTAGTCCCAAGTTGAACACAGGATTCAAAGGGTACTTGAGCTGTGTTAATGAGGGATTCATTTGATGAAGTTAATGTCAATTCTTTGTTCAAAGCCCCCAAGCCCACCATTGTCATTTCTCCCAGATCAGCTTTTTGAAGCCTGCATTACCTTTAAAGCACAGCTTTTTCTTACTGCAGGCTTTCCATTCCTCCCCAGCCTCTGCCTGGGAGGGGACCAGGGCAAACGTGTTTGTTACTGCTCAGGAGCAATCTGCTTTCTTACCCTTTAATGAGATTTCAGCAGCTCTCAGCAGGCTTGTCAAAATAGAGCAGCTGAGGTGCTCAGAGTAGCCAACGTGTGACAACAGCCCTTTCAGCACAGGAGTGCTCTTCCTTGGCAAGATGATGGATGGCAAAGATCTCTTGTCTTTCTCCACCTCCTGGTCTTAAGTAGCAAACAAAGTGTTTGAGCTGCACTTGGGCACAGGTGAGCAGTGCCTGTGTGCCCTTGCACGCCGAGCTGGGTGTGCTGTGATACAGGGCTTGTTTGTCCCCTCCCAGTGCTGCTCCTGCTCTGCTCTTCCACTGAGTCTTCCTCACTTAGCCAGCTTCCTTCCCTCACTGCTGGGGCGAATGTGCACATCCTGCCCTGCTGCACACTTTGATGCCTCTGTGTTCAGGCTGTACCAGCTGCTGAGCAGAAACCAGCTTCATTTTCCTGTTCAGCTTTACTTCTCTCTCAAGTGCAGGTCCATATTCCAGTAGTGCTGTCAGTGGGTGACTTTTCAGTGAGGCTTCTGTTTGTCTGGGCTTCTGGGTTGTGGCTTTGTTGGGTTTTTCCTCTTCCCTACTCACTGTGTTCTGTCCTTCCTATAGAACAGCTTTGTAACAGTAAATATAACATGCTGGCAGCTTGATGATCCTTTTCATCCTCATTTTATTCCTTTGCTGGAATATCTTTCTCCACCTTCCCCAAGCTGCATGTGTTTAACTAAACTAGACAGCAGGTTCTGGGTGAAGGAGTGGGACTGTGGTGGTGATTGCTGTAGGTGTTGCTGTGATGGTAATGATGGCTCATTGCTAAGTGTCTCCTAGAAGTGATTGACACCAAATTCTTCTGGAGAGCTTGCAGTCTGAAGCAAACCTGAAGTTTAGAGGGAGGTCCCACCCAGGAGATGTCACCACTGCACAGATGATGGCCATATTAGCCTAATACCTGCTTTTTCTGTCATTTTTTAGCTGCAGAGCTATGGAGAGAAGTGAGTTTAACTGAGAGAGAGGCTGTGGCTTGGCAGCCAGCACAGAGGGAACATGCCATGTTACACACCTGTTAACCCCCAGGGTTCCCAGTGACTTGAAAGATTCAAGTAGTTTTTATTGCAAGTAAACATTTCACAGCCTGGTCCTTCATAGTTTACAGCTGATATTAAATATTGCACATGCAGAACTTCATTTGTCTATTAATTGTTTCTCCTGTTGGTGTGCATCTGTGCGTGGCACTCAGGATGGTAATTAAGCTTGCCTTGTGTGCCCTGGGAATAGGATAGATCATAAGCAGATGTTGCAAGAAGGAAATTTGTGTCAGCTAATGACAAACTTTGTAAGCAGGAGGGTGGTTAAGGAGTGGAGTAGGTAGTCCCAGATGTGGCAGGATCCCTGGGTGCCTTGCTTTCCCTGACCCTGAGGGGTGCTGATGGTGATGTGTGGTGTTTCATTCTTCTGAAGAACAGGTTGTGCTGGCATGCCTTAAGTACAGCTGCTGCTGCCTGTGTCACTGTGATGGACTGGTGAAATATCTTACACCTATTTCTTACGATGATGTGACAATTTTATGCATATAAGCCCACCAGCAAGTCTTTATGGGCAGTGACTGGGAATGTTTCAGTTGTTTAATACCTGTCACATGATTAATAGGAATCCAGAGTGCTTTTTTTGCATGTGGCATGTTTAAATAAAATGCTTCTCTGCTGCTGACCCATTTGAAATGGTTCCATTCAGTATTTGTATTGTTACTGATACTGGGTGTGTTTTTGCATGTGTCTTTTGTCAGCTACTGAAATGTGATTTAGAAATCCAATAATAATAATGTGCTGAAGAGGTATGGCTGTGTTCACTGAACAGGAATAACCCAGTAAAAGTATTGCTTTAATTTTAAAGCTGACCTTTTCTGTTATTTAGCAGAAAAATCCACGATTCTGAAAGGAAATGGAGTTTTTTTGCTGGAGAGGATATATAGCCTGCAGGGATGCAAGACTGAGGGACTGTCATGCTTTCCTTGTGCTAATGCAATAATAATCAGGGGACTCTTTGATTAAATTACTTCTGATTATGTTAGTACCAGCACAGAGGTGCAGGGTGCCTCTGCAGCCAGTACCTGGGCTGGTTTTCCCCCAGCAGCTGTGAGCTGCAGTGCTGATGGTGTTTGGCATCACCCAGATGGGACCTGCAGCCAGTGTGTGAGTTACAAGTTGCAGCCTCTGGGACTAAAGCTTGTGTTCACAGCTCTGCAGGAGATCTGGAGCACCTTGGGACTTCCACAGCTGCTGCTGCCCTGGTTTTGGATGCTGGCACATGTGGTTCTGTACCTCTTGCAGGCACTGTGTGTGTACTGTGAAGGGCAGACCTGCTGCTCCATGGTCACGGAATCACCAGGTTGGAAAAGACCTTTAAGATCAAGTCCAACCATTCCCATCCTAAGCTAAACCAGATCCCTGAGCACCTCATCTACCCTTTTTTAAACACACCCAGGGGTGGGGACTCAGCCCCTCCCTGGGCAGCCTGTTCCAGTCCCCAATAACCCTTTTGGGGAAGAACTTTTCCCTCCCAGCTGAGCTGACCCTGCCCTGGGGCAGCTTGAGCCCATTGCCCCTTGTCCCATCTCCTGTCCCCTGGCTGCAGAGACCATCGCCCACCTCTCTGCACCCTCCTGGCAGGGCAGGGGAGGTGGGGAGAAGATCTTCCCTCAGCCTCCTCTTCTCCAGGCAGCTCCATGACCCCCAGAGCTGCCTGGGCCCATGGGTGCAGTGAGGGCTTGTGAAGTGACTGTGGTGTGGAAAGATGGTGGGTTTAGGTGCAGTGAGGTCCGTTTGCATCAGCATCACTGCCCTGGATGCAGGAGTGCCCAAAGAGCTGTGCAGGTACAACCCACAGGTACTGCTGGGGTGCAGAGGGGGCTGCCGCCTGTGCCATGCATTACCTCTGCTGCAGTGCAGGTCCTGCAGCAGCAGTTAGATGCTAAGCCTGGGTTTTGGACCGTAGGTGTTACCTGGTGGCTCTTCCTTTGGTACCTGGGATTCCACAAACAGTTTTAAACTGTTGTATAAAACTAAGTGTTTCTGATGAATCTTTATTTATGAGAAAATAAAATGAATCCTTTTCTAATGGGTTTATAAGAAGAAATGTGCCCCTATTCTCTCTTGTGAAAAGTCTGTCAAGTTTAGTATAATTTTATAACTGTTGGGAAGCTGCTTGAAATCATCCTGTATAAAATCCTATCTAAAACTTAATAAAAACCCTAACATGTCAATAAAATTATGCAGAAGGATGCAAAGCACTCCAAAGCAGAGGTTCACTTTCTCTGTTAAACCCAGTATTGACAATTTCCAAGCTGTCTATAAAACCACACTTATACTAGTTTATAAATACCATGTGCCACTTTATAAATATTTTATGGAAAAAAAACCCCACTAACACTTTGCTTCAAAGCCAGCCTTTTGAAGCTTCTCTTAAGGGGCACATAAGAATTGCTATTTTCAGTCCTGCACTGTGTAAATTCTCCTGACTAGTTGTGTTGTGTGGAGTGTAGTGGGAGCTTCTCCTGAAGCTGTGGCACTCCTGAGTTTCTCGGGGAAATGAAGCTAAAGCTGAGGCTGAGCTTGGCTGTGTTGCTGTATCACTGTCCAGAGGATGGTTCTGGAATACTGGAGGATATTGTCTGGGAACAGCATGGCCAGACAGCAGGTGATGATCCTGAAAAGCCCGGAGGTGGGGAGGGGAGGGGAGCTGGGTGACACTGCGGTGGGGCAGGATGGGTGAGGGAGCTGGGGCAGGTCCTGGGTGCTGCCCAGCCCTGTCTGTGGGGTGCTCCCAGCCTTGAGCTGCAGGGAAAGAAAAGAAAATTAGACTTTTTGGCTCTTTTAAAAGTTCTCAAAAAGAAAGCCAGCTTCACCAAGTGTCATGTTGCTGCTTTTCAGGAAGGAATGTATCTCCTCAGGAGGCTTCCTTAGCTCTGCACTTGTGGATTCCTGTTCTATTTCTGATCAGGTGGCTTCAAGGACACTAAATGGTATCTCTGTCATGATTCTGGAGCTGTTTGGTGAGCTCCAGTTTAAATCCAGCCAGGCCAAGCCCTGCTTTGAGCACTTTTCTGGAAAGGCAGTTCCCTCAAGCTCAGCTGTCAGTAACTTCAGTCCATCAGTGTCTGGAGAGCAGTGCTCCCTCTCCATATTCCTCCTGATAACTGGTGTTGCTGCCTGACTCCTCCCTGGCCTGGACACAGAATTCCATTTGGCTTAGGGTTTTTAAATTATTCATTGGCTTGCAGTAGTGATGCTTTGAGAAGAAGGGTGTAAAGGAAGGCTTGAATCTGCAGGAGGATAGGAACAAGCCTGCAGGGCTTTTTGCCACCAAGGCCACTAAAATTAAAGCATTTATTTCTGGACTTCTAAAAAAACTGTGGACTTAAAAAAGAGCACTTTCTCTGACTCATAACTGAATTGTTTTAAATCCCTGACCCCAAAACCCCACAGAAATGAGATGCTGTAAATTGGCTGAGGCCAGAGAATAGGCCATGGCCAGCAGATCATTCTTGGGGTGTGTGTGGTGACCTCAGAAATAAGCCCTCCATCCAGCCTCACCCCCTTGCCTGGCACCTGGGAAAGGGGTAGTTTAAGCACAGAATCAGTGGTTAAACCTTGGTTACCTGGTGCTGTGGCTGTTTCCTCTTTCCATTTGGGTGGGGATAGCCTGTGACAGCATCAGTCAGGAGGAACTTGTTCATTCGGTATAAAGCAAGTGCCCCAATCAAATGTTTATTTCCCCCTCCTTTGTATTGCTCAGGCTGTTAGCATTAGGGCCCATTAGCATTAACTAGTTAGCAATTAACTGCGAGCTGCTTGCATGAAGCGCTGTGGCTGTTCTGCTGTGGCTGCTGCTGGCAGTCACCGCAGGCTCTTGCTGGGTGGCACTGACTGACTCCGGTTACATTTGCCATTAGTCGGTTTTTATCTGTGGGTGTGACAAGGCTGGGTCCATCTCCTGTGACACCGGTGCTGAGGGTGCCTCTGCTTGGCCCATGAATTCGTGTGGCACGTCCCAAGTGACACAAGGTGTGCATGATGGCAGAACTACAGAGCACCCTGCCTTGGGAGGGGGGTCCCTGCCTGGGCTGGCTCTGTGCTGAACAGACCCTGTGCAGAGGTGATGGGCTGGGGCTGTGCCCTCCCCTCCACTGAAGATCACACAGATGGTGCTGGGGCAAAGAACTGAACTCAAACCCCTCTCTGATCCTGATCCTGATCCTGGGGTCTGGTAGAAGTACTGATGCTGTTTCCTTTCACATGCTCAGTTCAGTCACCGAAATGTGGTAGTTTGGTGTCCCACAGGCTGCCACTTCACCCTGTGCTTCTGTGCCTTATGTATGAGCAAGTATTTGTTTGAAAATAAGGTGGTGTTCATAATTTGTCTCCTGGAAACTCAAAGGCTTGTGCTTTAAACTCCATGTCAAGCTTCCCTCAGTGGTACTTCCCCTCTTGTGTTTGTGGGGAAATGTCTATGTGCATTGAAGCCACTGCTCCTTATGGAAGCTGTGCAGCTGAGGCTTAATCTGGAGGGGACATGACAGCCAGCAGTCACTCCACAGGGAGATAGCTCCTTTCCTATGGAGCACAGCACCCATCTGAGACTGGGTGTCTGGTGAAGCTGGCAGCTAACATCCAGCATTCCATGTGTGTGTTCCTCTCCAGCCAGCAGAGCTCAGTAATGAGGTCTGTCAGTGGCTCTTTTTATAGACATATGGAAATACAAACCTGCAAAGAATAACCCAGTGACAGACTGTGTAATGTGTAGAGCTCAGCCACCACAGATCTGTGGAAATGCTCATGTCTGCAGAGAGTTGCTGCCATAGGGCTGACCCCTGAGATGAGCAGGTCTGGCGGGTGTTTCTAACCCCCTTCCTGGGACCAGTTTGATTTTTCCTGCTGTTGGTGGGGGGAGGTAAAAGGTCTATGGCTTTCAGAAGTGGTTGTTTTGCTTGATTTTGGGTACTAAATGGGCAGGTGGCAACAAGCAATAAAGAAGGCTGAGAAACTTGAGGTTGCTCTGCAAACCCCCGTTGTCTTCAGTGGCACTGAGCCCTGGCCAGAGCAAAGGGGTTTTGATGATGGTGATTATGGCTGTGGGACAGTGGAAGCTCACTGATACTTTGGATCCTGACCCTCACTGTACTCACAATTGGCATCTCCAGCTCTGAATTCCTGTTCACTGCAAGGTTGTGCTTTGGCAGACTGAAAGGCACAATGTCAGTGCTGGAGATGGGGCTGAATTCACGGCGTGAGGCCAGAGGAAGCCTCTGTGATGGTCACAGGCTTCTCCTTTGTGATGGCAGTGCTGTGAATTCAGCTAGTGAATTCTGTACCTGCCCTGGCAGGTTGGGGAGGGACAGATCTTGTAAAAATCAGTGTTTATGTTAAATGTTAACAAGGCTGAGAATGTTTGCTGTGTAGTTTCTTTAACCTCAAAGACAAGAACCCTCTGGAATCCTGCATGGCATTTGAGGTTATATTTTTCGTGAGATTATCCACTACTGGTTCAGAAGTTAGGATGTGACCCATCATGTTCTCCTCCCATGTGTGCAGCTTGCATACATGTCCCCTTCTGCCATGTGCCTCAGTAGCACAGATCACAGTTTAATTTGGGTCCACAAGCACCTGGGGATGTCTCTGGCCAAATGCTCTGCTCAAATTGGGGTCAACGATGAGATCAGGCTGGGGTGCTTGGGGCTTCAAAATCTGCAAGGATGGAGATAATCCTTTATTACAGACATATATATGCACACACAGTATGCTAGAGAAGGTATTTCCCTGTGCACCTGTAATGCATTTTGTTCTCCCATAGCTGAGTGCTTATGGTTTGCTGTCACTTCTGTCCATACACAGCAGCAGCCAGTTGAAGAGCAGGTGTTTTGCTCTCTGTCCCTCTCCCCTCCCTCCATCAATAGGCTGACCTGTCCCACTGGCTGATCTGCCAGGAGAAGCGTTGCTGGACAGCATCGCCTACATTAGAGTGGTGAGGAATCAATCCAGGCAGTGACCTTTAGTGGGGCTGACATTTACTGGGGTGGCTCAGCTGCACACACTGAATGCACATGACTGCTCACTCGCTCCCTTGATCTCTCTCCCCAGAGTTCTGCCACGTGATTTTTCTTCTTTTGATGTCTTGCTCTGCCTAATTTTTATCTAAAGGGGTTTTTGGCCATGTGATTGAAGGCAGGACGACTGAGTCTCTTTGACCTAACAGAGCCTTTACAGGAGACCGTGCAGGCAGAACAAAATGAGCTAGCTTCAGACTTCTGAAAGGGAGAAATGTGCAAGAAATCAGGCTTCCTAAGTAGGGTTTGTCCTGTGCTGTCATTTCCCCCTCCCTGTGTGTGCCTGCTCCTGGATATTTTCAATTACTCCCTTGCCTGTGTGTATTCCCCCCATTACATTTTTGCCTGGTGTGAAGTCTGTGAGCAGTAAACATCCTTCATTGTCCTACAATCCTCTGCTCAGCTGGATGCTGGAAATTCTCCTTTTCATCTAGCTCAGCTCACCAGCTGATACTTCTGTGGAATTTTGACATGGGTTTGACCTGTGCAGGTTGCAAGAGAAGCCACCCTGCAGTAGGAGGAGGCATGGTTGTACTTTACTACAAATCTTAAGGCATAAAGAAGAGTGTGGTGCCAGAAACGTGAGTTTGGCTGTTAACTGTGAGGCTGAAGCCAGTGTAGGAGCTCAGACTGCAGCTCTGGGCATCCAAGCTGCTGCAGGGGAGCTTCAGGAGAGCCTGGAGTCCAGGAACCGCTCTGACTGTTACCCTGGGAGCAGCCTCCTCGCAGGAGCAGCTGCTCCAAGGAGCACCCCAACCAAAGCCCTAGTGATGGGTGAGACTGGTGCTGTCTCTCCCAGCAGCCAAGCAGTGTTTTGGCCGGGGCATCTTGTGAAAGGAGAGCTGATTGTGGATCCCCCATAAAATGCAGAGGTGCCCTGGGGCACACAGGCCAGCCAAGGGAGGAGGATGATAGCAGTGCTGAGCAGTGTGGGGTGCTGCCAGCTTGGGGAGGCTGGGGAGATGCACGAGGTCAGTGTAGGTGTGTGTTGGCAGGAGCTATGGAGCGATTGTCTTGGGATAAAAAAAGACCTGTCCTGCAGCGAGGCAGCACTGCTGATGTGAGATCAGAACCTTTCTGCCTTGCTCACTGATTGCCAGTAAAATAACAGGACTTCATTTGACTGTTGTTGCCTGAGTTTCCAGGAGCAGCAGGAGGAATGGTCTAAGCAACAGTGTCTTACTAAGGGTGTGTGTACAGATCTTAGTATTATCTATGTCTACACACTGAGGAGCAATGTTTTCTCAGGAGTTTGGCCTGTTTTGTTCTGAAGTTTGGCAATGTAACCTGGCTGATTTGCAGAGAAACACTTTGTAATTTTTTTAGCTAAGTAAACTTGGAGTTTGCTTATTTGGGAGCTCCTGAGGCACAGCCTCACTAGACACCAAGTACTCCTTGCCTGCTCCTTGCCTCTCACTGCCCTTTCCCCTTCCCACAGGCGTAGCTCCCCCAGCAGAAGCACAAGCCCAGCGCCCTTCCTTTGGCAGGAGTTTCTCCAGCTCGCAGCTCTGTAGGAGAACTGGTACCCGACACGTTCCTCCTGCTCATAATGAGCTTTCACTCAAGCTGCTGATCAATAGCAGGAACCAGCAGGTCTGTCTCTATTGCTTGTTTTCTCTATCTTGACTCTGCCAAGATAGATTAGACTATTGCCAAGGTCACTCAATAGGCTGCGAGTGAATGGAAAGAGATCTGGCTGACTTTTTAGGACAGGGCTGTGAAAAGGCAAGGCTGGAGCTAAACTGGGTGTGCAATGACAGAGTGAATCTGCATCAAGGTCACTGAGGGGATTTTTAAGTGCACCTTGGACACAGCTGAGCAGGATCCACATCCCCTGTGGGTGGAGAGGTTACTGCACCGCTCGCTAAGGCGGGTGTCTGGGCAGCACACTGTGGGCAGGAGCAAACAAGGAGCTCAGGAATTGCAACGTGAGAGGAGCTGGGGTGTAGCTCTTGTGAAATCAATAGGATCTTTGCATCTTTTTCAGGTGGCAGGGACTGAGCTGCGGGAGCTGGAGCAGCCTTGTGCTGATGGCTGCATCCCGGAGGCAGCGGCATCCTCTGCTGATGCAGCCAGAGGCAGCAGGGCACAGGATGATGTGAGCAGAGGGCACTGGTGCCAGGGCCAGGTTTAACTGGTGTGCTCCAGGAGCCTCCTGTGCACTGGGGTTCTTGAACAGCTGAGGGGCAGCTTCTCAGAGAAGAAAATTAAAAAAAACCCCAAACCAAAAAGCACTAGTCACGTAGAGAGAAAGGCTTTGGGTTAGCAGTGGCTGGGACGGGGGTTGCAGTCACAGGTAATGTGGTGTTAGACTGGCTGCTGTAACGGGGACAACTGTCCTCATGGCTCGTGTGTCTGAGCCTGGCTGTTGCTTTCCAGTTCCAGCAGTTGATGTAATAAAATATCCACTGTCTGTATGAATCTTCCAGCCTCAGATCATCGTGTCTGCCTCAGACCAGCCAGTAAAAGAGCAGACATTTTCCTAATGTCGTTGCTTCATTGAATGGGTCGTTGTGGCCACTCAGCCCAGAACGGTGCCTGTCCTTAGACCACAGTATCTGTGTGGCCAGACATCTGGCAGAAGAGAAGGCTGAGTCGTGGCTGTAGCCAGTGTTACAAGAACAACTGAAAGAATTGCTTCCATAGAAACCAAGAAGAAACCTCTGCATGCTTGTCCTGCCTGGGTTTGGACTTCAGACTTTGCAGAGTTTGAAGCCATTTGATCTGTAGGAAATGACATTCCTGTGTTTCTCTGTGTGAGGATGGAAAGGAGCTGTGCCTGAGATCCAGCTCTGCTTGCACACTTCCATTGCAGCCTGGTCATTCTCTGCCCCTAAATAGCAGCGTGCACTTAATTGCTGTCTTGGCCTGGAACCAAAGCAGTTAGGGAAACAGTGATGGAAGTAACAGGAGACTTGGAGATCTTGCCAGTCATTTAAAGGTAGCAGGACCCTTCTGGTTTCCTCTACATCTCCATGTCCACACAGACACCCTTGCAGGGCTGAGGCCAGACTATCAGTGATGTTAGGGGATGAAGGAAGTTGTGCTAATTATTTGAACTGTAAAAAAGAATCCCATTATAATTATCTGTGAGAGAAACCCCAACAGACACTTAGAAACCTTCAGTCTGCTCTGGTTGTTCTCTGTGTGACCTGAAGTCTTCAAAGACCTGCAAGATCTAAAACCCACTGAAGCAGTCTGACTCTGTAGTGACCCAACTGCTGGCTGAAAAAGCCAGATACAGCTCTGGGCTTGTCTGTACTCATCTCACAGCTTTATCTTTCTTCCTGATTGAATTTGGAAGGTGCTGATCAGGAGGCACTGGATGAAGCCTGACTGATGCTCCAGGCCAGGTGCAAATGGGACAGTGGGACTGAACTTGCCTGAGAGCTGCCTTTTGGCTTAGAAACATGTGGCATTCTCCTTGCTGAGGCTTATCAACCCAGTCAGGGGCTCCAGCTGGCTCCAAGGTTCAGCTCACTGGGGGTCTGGCCATCGGAGCCACCTGGCAGCAGGCTCCAGCTTGGCCCCGAGCTGAAGCTGTTCTGCTCAGAGTTCCAGGCAGACTCTGTGGTGCAAGTTCTTGCCTGAGTGTCTCTTCCCTCCCTTCCTTCTCCTGCTTGTGCTTCCGAGCTGCTGTGGGGCTGGATTCTGGGTGTCGAGCCTGGTGTGGCATGGAGTGAGGTGAGTGCCAGAAGGGGCTGGTGTCTGAGTCCTGCTCCCAGCGAGGGTGGGAAGTGCCTGTCCTTCTCTTGCACCTGAGGAGCTAGATTAGCTGTGGGGTGTGACAGCTTCACAGGGCTCTGCCAGAAGAATCTTACCTGAAGCCAGCTTCAGAATTTGAGGAGAGCATTTCATTTTCTCAAGACCCTGTTCTGAGGTAACAGCCACCCATGGGTTAGAAACGCAGCTTCTAGCACTTGCTTTGGCCTTCTGCAGCGTGCTGCTCTTCCCATTTGCAGAGATTGCTTAGCTTTTTAATCTATTTTTTCCCTCATTGTTAGGCTCTAAGTCTCTTTACCTGTCTTCTAGTGGGAATTACTCTGGTTGGCCTTTGTCTCCTTATCCTGCATATACTGATTGATGTTCCTCTGACTTTCTCTGCAGAAAACAGGGAGGGAAGAAATCTGTCAGCTTCCAGGAAAGGGGTAAAAGAGAGACTGGGATTGATTCCCACACTCGGTGGGACTGTGGCTGTGCCACTACAGAGCTCCTGTCTGCAAGCACTGGCTCAGCCTGTCAGGATGCTGCTGTGCTGCTGCTCAGCCCTGTGTTGCAGGAGTCAGAGGTGAGTCTGTGCCACACAGAAGCCTGCATGTTATTTTCTGCCCATAATGAGATGAGGGCAGAGCAGCTTTCCTCCTCGTTGGAGCAGTGTCTGCCAACTCTGTGCTCAGCCTCACCTGGGAGCCCTGCCCAGGTCTGTGCAATGCCTGCTCAGGGATGTGAGGATGTTCAGACACGGTGCAGAACCTTGTTTCTGGGAGGGAGCGTCACCCACACTGGTGTGTTCTGCCAGAGCATCTCTCAGAACTCAGAGGTCCCTTGTTCTTGGAACACCAGGGAAGGGGGGTTTGGCAATTACCTCCTCCCTGTGGAAAAGCTGTGTGCTGGAGCCCCTCAGGAAGGTCACTGTCAGCTGGGACTGGGTTTGGGCTCCTGGGGGTATTTAACCTTCTGCTGTGGTCACACTGCCTATGCTGGCTGAGAGGTCCCTGACAGGTCTACCACAGCACCAGTGGTCTGTCACCCTGGCTGTAGTATCCACCTTTCCACTGTGAACTTACTGGCACTGTGACACTCGTGTTTCACCAGGTGTGCTGCTGTCTCAGCTTTGAAGCTGAAGCTGTTCTCTCCCATTAGACTTAACGTTTGTCTTCTGCAGCTCTTTCCCTGGGTCACAGGGACAGGTGTGTTGGCTCCCTGCTAGTCTGCAGTCCTTTTTCTATGTTGCTTTTTATGGACAGTGTCTAGTTCCACAGACATCAGGAAGGGCAGCGGGATGGACGAGGTGAATGTGGGGTGCCTTCCCCAGGTAGTCTCCACCTCTGCTGATACCTCATGGCTGCTGGGCTTGGGTGGGAAGGATGGGGCTGGCTGCCCGTGAGGCCAGGGATGTGTGTGTAGCTGGATGGTCTGTGCAATGCAGCAACTGTTGCTTTCTTCTCTTTCATTCTTTTGAGTAAATCCTTTCCTACAGCAGCTTGTGATTTCTGCAGTCCTGAAGCTGAATACAAGGTTGTCGTGTGGTAAGGACTTGTCTGGAGGCTGGGAAGACAGTATTCACAAAGGCTTTTTGTTTGGCTTTGTGTATATCCTTCAGGCTTTCTCCATTCTTAACCTCTGGTCTGTGAAGTGAGGTGTGATCCTGCTGCCGTGCAGGGCTGCTGCAGGAGTACGTAGAAGGTCATGAGAAATGCCAAAGCTGGGGCAGAGCTGTGGCCAGGTATCCAGCAAAAACCACTCCTGAGCAGTGGGTAGAGAGGGACAGTGTCTCCTACATACAGTGATCCTCATTTGCAAACTCACTTGCAGGCAGACAGGCTGGTTAGCCTTTGCTTGCTGATTTGTCACGTTGTATCACACAGTTCTGGGTCAGTTTGAGATGTGAGGGGATGCAATGACACGACACAACTTCAGCTCTCCTAACATGACATGGCAGCATGTTTTCCTGTGTTCCTTTCACTGCAGGGAACCACAATCAAGTCTGACAATGGCACATCTCATGCAGAGGCTGAGCCAGACCAGTGGTGTACAGCGCCCTGCCAGTGGTCTGCATGGAATGAACCCCCCCTTGGTTGGAGGCACAGCTTTCCTTCGAGCAAGCTTGAGGTGAAAAGTTGTGCAGTCCAACTGGAGTGTCATCTTTTTGTCCATTTTCTCACCTGTAGCAACAAAATCTGCTGAGGCTCAACTTGATGTGCTCCTCTGTCACTGCTGTCAGGACTCTGGGGCAGGGAGTAGGTTGAGGTGATGTGGGTGCTCTGTATGGTGATGTGTCTGTCTATTGTCTGAGCTTTGTTTGATGTTCCAAGTGTGTTTCCAGTGGCTATCTCTGTTACAAGGAGAATAAACATTCCATTAAACACACCTTTATCAGTGTTTAGCCAGGTGTTGCAGCAGTGCTGCACGTTTGTTTGGATAACTACAGCCCTAATGCTGGGGATCTGCAGAGCATCTCCTGTCGTGTTCCAAGCCTCTTGCTCTGCAGAGTGTCCCCAGATGTACACATGAAGGTGCTGCTTGTTCCATGGCCTGTGTGAGGTGGCAGGGCACATCCCCTGGGTAGTGTCTGTGTGGGGCTTGGTGGGCTCTCTACAGCTGTGAGTGGGTATTGACCAAAATCAGCTGGTTTTGGCTGTAACTCGGCCGGGCAGATGAACCCTCTTGAGGCACAGATTCTCTGTCCTTTGTCCAGCCTTGACAAACTCTGTGTGGTTTCAAAAGATCAGCCATGAAGAGCTGGATTTAAGGAATGCTTTGCTGATTTTGGAGTGTTAATTTAAAGGTAGTTTTCATTTTGAAATGACTGCTCTGACTGCTGCTGGGCAAGCCAAGGACTGGGTTTTACTGCACTTGGTGAAGAAGTCACAGGTTACAACCCCAAGTTAGTGATGGCATTGGGTGTTGGTGGCCCTCTGAAGGGGAAGGAGGGATGGCTGCAGCCAGCTGCACTGCTGTTTCAGCTGTCTGGGCCTATTTCTGTGTTCTCAGGGGGGCTGGATGGCCACTCAGGCAGGAAGCTGCTCTGGAAACACCTCCTGATCTCGGCAGCAAAGGCTGGTGGCACGAGCAGCTGGCTGGTATGAGTCTCCTCTGGTCTCTTCCACGTGTCCAACCGAGATGTTGTTATCTCTGTCAGCTGCCTGGAGACTAATTAAATATGGTAAACACTGAAGTTACCTCTGAATCACAGAAGGGAGATTATTGAGAGCTTGGGAAGGAGCTGGGAGCTGCTGCAGTGCTTCATTAGCTTGGATGCCAAAGCCTTTGGATCCTTGCAGGTGGAAGGAAGGGTTTGAGCAAAGGGCAATGTTTACCTTTCCTCTTCAGAATGTGTCACCTCAGTGTGGGATCTGGTTTTATTTTAAGGAGAGACAGTAATTTCTGCCTCTTTATAACCTTGTGATACAGATTTTTAATAAATTTATCTTGTGTATCTCCTATGACTGATTTTCCAGAGGAATGGAATGCTAATGATTTAAAAGCACCTTGCCTCTTACTAGTGCCAGAAGTCTGTCTTGTGCCAGTCGATCTGCACAGCTGAAGGTTTCCAAACAAACTCAAACAATTCCAATTTGTTTTGTAAAATATGGCTCATGAGGGCTACTGAAAAGAGAGAAAACAATATAATTGAAGCCTGGTAAGTGGGAGGTTGTGTATCTTTATTCATACATAGCTTTTTGAGGAGGATGCCCCTTGATTTGCAGGATTTGGGCAGTGGCATGAGGCAGCCTGGGGAGCAGGTGAGCCCAGGGGAGCTTGAGAGCTCGGTGTGGGCTCTGTGGGATGTGGGGGCTGAAACTGCCTTTACATTTGAAATGAGTAAGTACTGAGTAGAGGGTGTAGTACACATGGAAATACTGACTCCTGTTGAGTCTGGGACAGGAAGGATACATCTAATCCAGGCCTGAGGTTGGTGGCCCTGCCTGTGGCAGGGGGTTGGAGCTCTGTGATCCTTGGGGTCCCTTCCAACCCAGCCCAGGCTGGGATTCTATGATCTGTTTCTCTGGCCTCAAGAAACAGTGATGGAGAAGTGCATTTAGAAAATAATGACACAAGTGATGTAAAACATGGAAACGTGGTGTCCTGAGAGACTGGGGAGCCTAATCCGTGCGGCTTGTCAGAGGAGGGGTGGGATGTGCCTGTCCCTGGGGGAAAACAGGGCTTCTCAGCTCACCCAAAATGAGCTGTCAGTGCCATTCAGGGCTTCACTCACCAGCAGCTGAACTTCATTGATGTTGCATTCAGCATTTCTGGTGACTGAAGTGTCCCAGCCAGGAAGCACAGGGGCAGCTCAGCAGGATTTTTATGGCTGAGTGGTTGGAATTCTTGTCCATCTTCCTCCCCTGTTCCCCTCTCTGAAGTTCTGCTCCTCGTTTGATCAGGATTGCTGCTTCTGTGGGGCTGCCTTGCTCAGACCCAACCAGGTTCTTACAGCCTAGGATGAGGTGGGTAAATTGTTCCTATGGACATGTCAGAATGCTTTTTCTTAGTGCCTTACCCCCATCCCCACCGACCCAGGATCAGAGAGTGCTGCAGTCTTGGAAATTGCTGAAAACTCTCTTTCAGAACTGGTTATTTTCTGAGGAGCAATGGGGTGTTGAATTTCTCTGCCAAAACACACAGGAATGGACAAAACCTTTGGAATGAGAAAAAGAAAACAGAAAAGGTGAAGAAAGAGAACTGGATCGAGTGATTTTAAGGACAGCTTTGCTGTGACCTGCCTGATTTATCTCTTTAAAAGGACGTGTTGAGCATCCCCATAGCCAGTGCTGGGCTGGGTACCGGTGCTGCTGCCTCTGCTCTGTGGTGTTTGGGTGAATTCCACCTGTATGGGAGCAACAGCTCTTGGTCACCTGGAGAAGAGCCGGTCTCATGGGAGCAATTTGCTGGCCGTAATTAGAGAGCCATATGCGTTAATTATGTTGCCGTGCTGCAACCAAGAACAGCCAGTTCTGAACTTTGACATGAAAATGAGGAAATAATCCCAGGGAGCCGCACAGAGGGAGCTCTGGTGTCAGCAGGGGGAGCTGCACAGCTTCGGCAGAGCCGGCGGCTGGTCGGGGAGCATCCCCGAGCTGCAGCCCCGGCTCCTGCTGCGCCACGCAGCTCCCCCGGCGGAGATGCTGGGGGGGCACTGCTGGAGGACCTGGCCCCGCCAGCAGCCCTGGCCATCCCGGGGCCTCCCTCGGGTCTGTCCAGCCCTTCGGGAGCTGCAGTACCCACCCGCTGCCTCCCAGATGGATGAGCCCTGGCTCCCCATCCCTCCTGAGGGCAGCTCCTGGTGTGTGGGGTGGATGGATGGCACGGTGGGTGAGGCACAGGCTCCCGTTCCCACACACACAGGCAGTGGGAAGGTTTGCTGTGCTGTTCCCAAATAACTCCTGGGCCTTGGACCCCCAGTTTTCGAGGCAAGCCAAGTGGCCCGTGGCTGTAGGTGCTTCCAGAACTAGGTCAGGTTTAGTGTTTGCTCTGTCGTGTCCCGGGATGCCAGGCAGCCAGCTCTCCCCTCTGCTCACACACCGTGCCAGAAGGGTAACCCTGGTTTTCCAGTGGTTCCCACATCTTCAGCAATGTGTTTCTTCTTGTCCTGGAAAGAAGGTAATCACCAGCCTCATAGGGAATTACAGAGATTAATTAATTAATCCTTGGTGCAACTGGAGTGACAGGAGATGTTTGGGATGAAGCTGTCCCTTGGAGATCACGACTCAGTGGAAAGATGCATTTGATCAATCAGTGTCTCTCCATTCCCCAGCCAGTTATTTAACTCCTCTGCATTTGCTAGTGTATTGCCTAGGTGTGTTTTAGATTACAGGTCTTGTCATGCTGTCAGCAAACATTTTCTAGCTCCTAATCTCACTGGTGCCTTCTCTTCCTGCATGCTGTTAATTTCTTTATATCCTTCTACAGAATGTTCCTCTGTTGAGTTCTCAGGTGTCACTGTAGTTCTCTCTCTTTCGGGTCTATAACTCGGTGTCTGAAATTGCTGTGAGCTTTTTTATCACATGTGGCAAAGAGCTTTTCTAAGTATTTCAGGTGAGGACCTAGAAAATGATGTAGAGACTCGGTGACTGTTCTGTTCAAAGAGCAGATCTCTTAGCTCTAAGTTTCTGTAGCCCTTTCACACCACTTCTAAACTAAAGCCAGGCTTGTTGTCCTCTAACAGACCCCTTACCTGAGCTGGGCAGTGTCTCAGTGCTGGAGCTACAGAATTAAACAGATACAGAAGAGGAAGCAAAAGGACTCCCTGTAGTGCTAAAGATCCCAGAGTTTGTTTTGAGTTAGTCTGGGCCCGTGAGATGCTGAATAATCATAAGAGTCTCTGTAAAGTGTGGTAATTAACTGATTGGGGATGGATTTTACAGGGGTGCAGTTCTGGGCAAGGAGTGAGGCAGCCTGAGATGATGCTCTTGTGTTGGCAGCAGTGTATGGGTATAACCCCACTGGGCTGTCCCTGAGGGGTACTGATCTTGGTCTCATCCCTCACAGTGGGTTCTGGCTATAAAACAAGCATGGCCTTAGCTTTACAGCAGAGTCCCCTACTCCCCATGTGACTTAACTTCAGCATAAGTTGCTGAAGACATGCCTGATGGGATGTCAGTGAGAGTGTTTGTGGGTTGGACCCGATGATCTCTCGAGGTCCCTTCCAACCCCTATTCTGTGGTTCTGTTTTCCTTGTTCCTTGCCAGGAGCCCACTGGTTTGATCTTAGGTGATTTCTTCCAGGCAGGTCGTGTCTTCCTGTCCTCAGGGTGCCCGTAGGTAAGAGATGACACACATGGTGCCAGCATAGCCTGCCCAGGTTTTAATATCTCTAAGAACTGAAGAACCTTTCCCTTTGTGCATTAATACAATACCCCCGAAAAGGAGAGTGTTTTATAAGGATATGGAAGTTCCCAGTGGTATTAGCTACATGCCTCTTCATCGGTCTCGTGGCTTTCTGGGCAGAGCCATCTCTTCCTCCAGTGCCTTTCCTGGCAGTGAGAGCAGCTGTGACATGGGATGCTCAGCTTCTGGGCAGGCTGCACACATCAGGCCATGGATGGATGGGAAGATGTGCTCTGGTGAATGCTGTGGGATGCTCCCCAGCTCTGCTCATTGCCTTCTCTCCAAGACAGGGCATTTTCCTGCCCGCCGGTGCCTGGGGCTGTATCTGGGCAGAGTGCGCCATCCTCATTAATGAGCCTCTCTTCCCTGGAATGCAAAGCTTGTTTTGGAGCAGAGTGAAGGTGATGGGAGGATGAGATGATGTAAAGTTAAACAAACACACACATATATGTGCATGTTAAATTGGGACGTGTCTGAGTCTCTTGTTTTCCTGGCAAATGGAAATTGTGAAGCAAGAAAAAAAGAATCACAAAAGCAACATCAAAACATTGTGGATTGTATTGTGAAAGAGATTTATTATGTTTCTCAGTAGAAAGGAAGGCTCTGAAAATACCTGTCTTCCTGAGCGAGCTGCTGGGGAGAACAGGGAGAAGCAGAAAGCTGAAACAACTACAAATCGTAACCTTTAAGAGGAGATTTGTATTTCCTAACAAACCTGGCATCTTTTCATTGCCAGGGACACACTCGTTAGCTGAAATGTTTATCTGGGATTATGGGAAGTTTGGAAGTGCAGCTGCTCGTTGGGTTTTCCCTTTCTGAAGATGTGGTTTATTTAACCTGTGTTCTGACGGCTGCTGTGGCTGCTGGCAGCTCACTGAGGCTGGGAGCTCTGGATGCTGGGCTGAGCCTGGCTCCTGAGGGTCAAAGGGAGAGGTGTGAGGGGTGTGCTGGGGCACAGTGTTTGTGTGGGCACAGCCTCCTTGTGCCTTGCAGCTCCAGCACACCCAGCTTTGAGGGTACCCACAGAAAGGAGCCAAGGGGAACACACCTGTGGGATCTCCTGTCCAGCTGGGGGATTGTTGGGAGCTCTGGGCTTGTGGGATTAAGGCTGTTATTCCATTACTGTGGCCATTTGGACATGTGTGTCTTCCAGAGACAGGCAGCCAGCCAGTCTGACAGCACGGAACAGTCTTTTCCTTCACAGGTGGATGTGACTCCTGGGAACATGGTGTGGGCAGAGCAGGAGGGAGCAGCAGGGTCCTGGAGCCTCCCACAGCTCAGAGCAGGGCAGGGATCAGGGTGCTGCAAGAAGCCTCCTAAAACCCCCTTCCCCTTCCTCTGGTGGCAGCTCCTGTAGTTGGGAGCCTGCTGTGTTTTGCAGTGCTGCTCCTGGTGCAGCCGATGGGTGCCTGGCTGTGGTGCAGTGCAGGGACCCGTCTGTCTGGGCTGCTACTGCTGGTCCACTGGCTTGGGCAACCAGCCATGTGTGTCACCTGCCACAGCGGGACACAAAGGGTCTTCCTGAGTGCCAAGGGAGTGGAAGAGCCATTGAGATCGAGCTGCTCCCAGCTTTGCATGTTGTGCAGGTTGCTGCTGGCCCCTTCCTCTGGGTCTGCTCCAGTCCCAGCCCAGGGGCTGAGAAGCAGAGTGGGATCTGGTTTGCAGCAGGAGGGGCAGGGGAGGCCAGACCTCCTCCCTGGCTTGAAGGCTGGGAACAGGATCTTTGCTGGGGTGGGAATTGGGTGGCTCATGAGGAGGGGCTAGGGATGATTTTCCTTCACCCCAACCATGAGAACCAGTTCTGGGTTCTGTTTGGTGTGCTGGGCTCCTTGTACATGCTGTGAGCTGGGAGAGCAAGTGTTCAGTCCTGTTTCCACAAGGACAGGATGATGTCTTAGTTCAGTGTGGGTTGAGTTTGAAGATTCACGAAGCTCCTTCTCTGTAGGGCCTGCTGGGGATGTGCACAGGCTCTGTGCCCCAGTGAGGCTGCCATGCACACCGGGCAGTTCTTTGGAGCTTCATCCCAGTCCTGCTCCTTCACTGGGTGCTGGGCCTGATACATCTGGAATACTCCATGGTTGCCAGAAAACCAGGATTTCTGTCATAGGATCATAGTCATCTAACAGAATGTATGGAGAATAAATGTAAATAAGTGAAGCTACCCCTAGCAGCCCGTGCTCTCAGGTGGGGTAGCTTCGTTTCCATCAGCGAGGCAGAGCTCAGCTGAAATTCAGCTCCCTGCACTTTGTTTCATTATTTCAAATCAGAGTGGGAACCTGATTTTGTTCCCCCCAAACGGAACGATGCCTTTTGATCAGAAAGGTAGAAATTCACAGAAAAGCACTGCAGTTCTTTGGCATCTCACTAAAGGAAACAGAGTAGCTGGAGCTTTTGAAAGATCTGCCTGAAAGAAAGGAAAGAAGGATGCAATTAATTCCAGAATCCTCGGAGCTCTTTGTGAAACCCAGCTGGTTAGATCTTCCTCTTCCATAGATGAAGAGATGACGGTGCCTCCCTCAGACTACAGGTCTTGGCAGCTCACACTGAAGCGATGTACTAGAGTGGGGAAAAGAAAAATTAATGGGCTGTCTCCTTAGATGAAGCAGAAGCAAAAGGCACATGGCAAAGGGCTCGGCAAATCCTTGTGGAATTGATGCTGACAGCCCCAGCTTGTCTCCATGCTCCTCTGGAAGAGTGACCAGCTTGGTTTGCTCAGTGGTTTCCTGTTGGCATGTGTCTGTGGTGTAGGGTGTGCAGACTGCAGCTGACAGGCATCACTGCTGTAGTCATCGTGGCCCTTACCTTCTGCAGCAGCTGAGACCCAGCCATCTCAGGGGGGTCATCCCTTGGTTGGCGTCTTATTTCTCTTGTCTGCAGCAAGTGTCCCACTGGGCCCCATCTGTAATACTCAGACACATCAGTATAGCTGCTTGCTGCCATAGGGACTTGTTTATGTCTCTGGCAGGTGACACCCCCCCCTTTGGAAGGGGGTACTATAGAAAAATGGTAATTTATTAAGGCTACAAAAGAAGTTTATAGTCTGGTTCATGTGATGATGCTGAGGAGTGAAGCAGCCAGATGATTGAAGATGTCAGAGCTGGGAGAGCTGGCAATGCTTCTTCCCATGTTCAGGAGCTTTGGAGCTTTGATCTGAAGCTGGGGAATATTTTTTGACCAACACTAGTGTGGTGGGTCAGGGGTTACAGCAAAATTTCCCACGTAGCTGGCCAGATGGGAGGGAGACTCTGATGTGCTGGTGCTGGTGGGGGGAGCAGGGGAAGGGGCCCTGGGGTTCTGACTGGCTTCTGAGCCACCAGAAGATCCAGGGCTCTTGACAAGCTGTATGTCCACAGCCTTCACATAAGCTGAGCTGAGTATCAGCCTGTCCAAAGCCCTGTCAGAAGGAAATTCCCTCATTTGCAGGTAGCTGAAAGGAAACTTCTCCTCAGACTCACAATATTATGAACATTTGTTGTTCACAGAAGCCATCAGATGTGACATGAGCTGTACACCCATTGGGGAAACCACTTTTTCATTTTCCTCACAGAATTCTTCTACTTTTGCTGTATGGAAATGTGAGTGGAATAGACAACCCCTGCCTGCCTTCATGGTTGGGTTGGGGCATCACCTGGGTGCACCCTCAGGAAGCCCTTACCCTGGGGCATTTAATTTGGTGGGAGCACGGATGCAGCCTCCTTCTCCTAGCCAGGCAAGATCTGTATCTAGCCTGTCCAGACCCCAGGCTGTGGTCACCAGCCTCCCCTGTGCTGGTGGAAACTGGCCTGAGAAGAGGCAGAAGAGCTGAGCTGCCCACGGACAGAGGTGTGTGCAGCCAGCTGGCATTCCCATGGGAGACAGGCTGCATGGTTCCCTGGTGTGAGTGGCATTGGGAGAGCAGTCGGTGGAGAGGACAGGCAGCAGGTTTGGGTCACCCATCCAACTTGAGATATTCCATGATTTACCTCTTGAAACACTGACCCATAACCTGGACTCTCATGTTTCTCCTGATGTTGTGCTGGTGAACGCCAGGCAAACCACGGGGCAGGAGGGTGATCTCTGGGGGGACAGCTCTGCCCCTGTGGAGTTAAGAGAAGGGGACAGGATGGTCAGCTTGAGGTCTGTTTGGTAAATCCCCTCTGTGCTTTCCATATGTCTAGAATGTAGAGCAACACTGAATTTTCTTCCCAGGTAACTTGGGGGTTATGGTCACAGAGCAGCTGGGACATGTGGAAATTGGGGCAGGTCAGAGCCAGTTGGTTAGGGCTTTCATGTGATATGTGAAATATGAACATTAGAAGAATTAAATACCAAATTTAATGCCATTAAATTATGGCTTCTAAAAAGCTTAAGACATGAGCAGGTGCTTAATTCCAGAGAATAAAATATACTCTGAATGGGAAGAGCAAGATTGTGCCTTTCACTTAGAGGGAGCAAAAGCTTTTAAAACACAAGAGTGAAATCTGGTTGCTTCTGGTCAAGTATAAATGTGTCTGTTTTCTGTAAATAAGTCACTGCTACAAGAGCTTAAAAAAATCCCTCTATGCCAAGTGCTTCAGCAGCCAACATCAAATCATTGCAAACATTGAGAATCGTTTGTGATCCATACTATAACCCCCAGGCACCAACGTGCTCAGGATTCGTAAGATTGATCCCAAAATGTCAACAACTACAGCAGCTGATTGTGAATTAGACATGGTGAGATGCCAGAGCAGTGTCACAGCCTTGTATCCCAGGCTTGTGCTGCCCTTAATTAACAGCTTGTAGATGCTTGTAGTGCTGGTACCCCTCCTCCTGTGTCTGTGGAGGGTGATGGTGGAGCTCTCTTTGGCTATAACGCTACAGGAACAGACTAGAGAAATGTGTTCAGGTGTGTATAAGCCCAGTGAGGTTTAAGCTAATACAGGTGGATGGGTCAGTTCTGAGCCATCCCTATAGCAAACTGTGTGTTTAAATGGAGAAGCAGCATGCCCTGGGCTGGGTCCCTTCCAGCCTGTGCCTCTGCCAAAACCCCTTTTCAGATAGGGTGATGCTTGGGGGAGTGAGTGTGTCTTCCCCAGTGTCCCCTGGCTTCTGGGCTGACTGGGTGGCTGCAGGTGAAAGTGCTGAGACAGGTGGTTTCCAAGGGTTGAGTTTGTCATGGGCTGGAGGAGTACATCTCCAGGGGTTCCTTTGCGCTGCGTTAGCACTCAGCTTTGCTGTGTTTGCTGTTGGAGTTACCTGCTGGAAACGGAGGTTCTTCTGCTGTGGGAACAGATCACTAGGTGCAGAGGGGTGCTGGTGCCTGCCTGGGTCTGTGGCTGTGCACTGGGCACTCACACTGCAGCTTCCTCCTGGCAATACCTGCTTTGGGTCCTGGGTGCTGGGCAGAACTGCGGGCAGAGGGAGTGGGTTTGGTTGGGTGGAACTGACAGAGTTGGAGAACCAGAAGCACTTTCAGGCTTGGGTCTGTAAGCCATAGAGTGTCCTTTCTCTCCAGCTGGCCTGGTGGTTTTGGTGTTAGAGATCATCGCTCTCATCTCCTTCCTGCGCCCGCCGGGTGGTTTCAGCCAGCCCCGTTAGTACCCCTGTGCCTCTGTAGGAGCTTGGCTGTGCCGAGGGGTCTCTGGGCTCTGGATGTGCTGCTGGGTCAGCAGTGACCCAGAGGCACCACGTGCTGAGCCTGCTGCATCCTGGCAGAGAAGCCCCTGGGAGGTCCCAGGGCTCAGGACTTGACCCCGTGCTGATACAGGCTGTGCTCGCTCAGAGGAGCTCTCCGGACAGGAGCTAACCGCTGTGGATTCCTGCGGTCACACTGACCCTACCTCGGCTGGAATGTGTTGTTTTTAAAGAGAAGCACTGCTGTAGAGGAGCCCCAGGGCTCTGCTGTGCTGTACCTAGCAATCAGGTACCTGTGCCTAGCAGGGTCAGGGCTGAGCCCCCTCCCAAACTCCGGGCAGGCCACTGCGGGCCGTGCAGAGCGATGCTGCCAGCGCTGCTCCCTGTTCCCAGCGGGACCTGGGAGGGGGGAGCACAGAGCTGGGGCAGTGTGATGGGACACATTCAGGGTCTGTGCTGGCTGGTCCAGAGCCAGAACAAGCCCTTATTTACAGACCTGCCCCTTCTCAGGGATAAAGCCTGTGCTGGCCATGGGAGCACTGCAGCCTCGCGTGCTGGCTCCGGTGTCGGGAGACACAACTTGCTCTTATTTCCATTATTCCAGCTGCATGACCCAGCGAGTCAGCTACCCCAGTGTCACACATCCCTCAAAGTGCAGGGATGCAGAGGTAGAAGGAAAGAGGTGCCAGGGTAATTAATCATCTGTGGGACACGGATCATTTACAGATTCAAACACAAAGTTCCCTTTCTCGAAGGTTTAGCGACAGGGAAATTTAAAGCCTGAGTGTTTGAGCTGAGTGTCAGGTTTAATTCTCACTTACTGAGGATACGAGTTTGGATGATATTTATTTAAGAAATGTGACATTTAAGGATTTATTCATAGTGGAGGCAGGTGCCTTTGAAACCTTTGTTCTCAGTTGAAACAAAACGCTGTGTGGGATTGTTCAGCGCTACACTGGGAGCTTTGGATTTCAGAGGAGAGTCTGGTTCAAAAGCATCCCAGCAGACTGAGGAGTAGGGGGAAGAGAGCGACTGCAGGCCCGCTGGCTGACCTTGAACGGGTCGCTTCCCTGCTTCATGCTCCAGTCTGCACCTTGATCTGTGCAGCAGAGAGAATCACCCAGCACTGCAAATGGAACCAGGATGAATGTTTGTTCTCTGCAGCACAACCTGGAATACTGTTGGTACCAGAGGTAGGTGTCAGGCCACTGCTGCAGTGAGTGTTGTACACTGAGGACTGGGGGGTCAGGATTTGAACCCTGATTCTGCCACAGTTGTCCCGTGTGAGTCTGGAAGGTGCCTGATCTTGTCATATCTTGATGCCCCTTGGTGGCTTTTATCATCTTCATCTTCTGCTTTCTTGTTTCTGAAGATGCAGAAGGCAGGGACAGGGCTGGGCACAATTTGTGAGAGCAAAGCTGATGCTTCCATGGTTTGGAGAGCCCAGGCTTGTTCTTAGTGCTGGACCCAGCTCACCTCACAGGTTTGCACTGCAGTGACCTCCTTGATGTTATTACAGTACAATTAAAAATGAATAGACTTCTCCCTCTTCAGTGTTAGTGAAATTCTCCATATGCTGGTAGGTTAAATGGGTATTGAACTGTTTAACTTTAATTAAACAGCAAAGTCTGGGGAGAAGCCAGGAGCACACTGTCAAATTAAAGCAGTTGCCTGTGTAAACAGCTGCCCATAAATCAGATTCCCATGTATACATAACGCTTGTTAATTGAATAATTACCTACATTTCATCTCTTAATTTTTTCCTCAGGAAATGCATTGCACACACTTGGACGTACTGCATTTTTTAGCATGTTTTGTTTCACCAAAGCTGAAGGTGCAGCACTCGTGCTGGCAGGTGTGCAGAGGCTTTTGGGAGCTCGTGGCTGAGGCTTGAGGAGGGGTGGGGGATGGCTGCAGGGTGCCAAGCCCCTTCAGAGCCATGCTGGGTGGCAGTGCTTAAAGCAGCGTTGTGGCTGTGGCTTGTGTTGATCAGAGCCTAGGTTTGGTTTGGCAGGTCAAAGGTAGGACCCTCTGAAATGCCTGGGAAGTCTCCCATGGGTTTCAGTGGTGGCTGTGTCCTACCTGCTGTCCCACAGCTGTCTCTGCAGGCAGCCCCGTCATGCTCTGGTCCTTCAGCAGTCCCATCAGGACATCCCCAGCTGTGGGATGCCTGCTCTGTTAGAAAAGGTCCACAGGAGACAGTGGGAAAGAGAGGACTGGGCCCAGCAAAGCCACTTCTTAGTCCCCAGCACTAGAGCTCCTTGAGCAGAGATCAGGCAGAGACCGTCAGGATTGACAGAGGTATGCTCTGGGCAGCTGGGGTGGGGAGAGGGTGCTGGGGGTAGCAGAGAGGCTCCCCAAGGGTGCTGGGCACAGGGGAGAGGGTCCCTGGCCCCCTGTGCTGCTGCTGTATAAGTTCAGCATTGGGGTGGCAGGGGTTCCTTCTGGTTTTTGGTGCTGTATGCTCAGACCTGAGGTGGCACAGCTTTCCTGGGCACACCGCAGAGATCTCCTGGGCCAACCTAAAGGCAGTGTTCTGAGGCAAGGCTGTCAGAACACCTTTAGTGCTCAATGGAAGTTGGAGTCTCATGGAGATAATCATGCTCCTTGGATGGCTCTTTTGTAGCTGAAACGGCAGCGATCGATGTGACACTGTGCTCCTGGTGGCCTCTTCCCAGAGCAGCACCTTCTCCTTGCAGGCTGGCTTTGTGGCTCCATGCCTGTGCTTGAGGATGTGACACAGCAACAGAGAATAATCTCTCTGATGTCAGTGTATCGACGTGCCTGCAGTGGAAACCTTGCCTCAGCCAAGCCCTGGCATCAGGGAGGTATCTCAGCTCCTGCTGGTTGAACAGGGATGGTTTTTCTCTGTCGCTGTTCAAAAATTCCGAGTTCCTTTAAGCTCAGGTTCAAACCAAGGATTTACCATGTGTTTCCATTTCTTTAATGTGATCTGGGAGGAAAGCCCTGATTTCTGTTTGTTTCTTCCTGGTGTGCAGGACACTGTGTGCCAGTGGGGGCCTTTGGCGCTGTGGGGACGAGCACCCCAAGGTTAGTTGGGCTCTTACCTGTCCCCTTCGCTTCAGGATAGACCAGAAGAATCTGTGTGTGTGTCTTCAGCTGCTGAGAGTTGGTGGGATCCCTTGGAAGGTTGCTCTCTAGCCTGCATATGTAGGGAGTCATGAGAACTGTAGTGGAAATCTGCAAATGCTGATGTTGTCCTCTGTATCACGGTGGGTTTTTGTCACTCCTAAACAAGATCCAGAGGTGTTGGACTCTCCTCTGCGTGTTGCCTGTATAATGAAAACATCACTGGGCTTAAAATGCCTCAAAAGATCGAGCACACAGTAGCTGAAGGAAACCTCATCTCTCTGGGTGAAACACCAGTGCCTGGCTGTAACAACCCAGGCTGGGGCTGGGGGTGTTTTCCTAGCAGGCTGCAGCCGACACAGGACAGCTTTCTGCAGCGCTCGGCCACGTGAGTTTTCACTCTTCAGCATCAGATTGCCTTTTCCAGTTAGTTTTTACTAATTGTGATGGAGTCAGGAAGAGCTCTGGGTGGAAGACAATGTGCAGGGGTTTACTTTTGTGTGTATTTTTATGAACAGCTGAGAGCAGGGCAGAGTAAGCCATACGTAAACCCGTAGAGCGAGGTCGTAACAACTTAATACAATTTATGGGGTTTATTTAATGAGCTTGGGCAACGTGGAATGGAAATTGGTCCCAAGGGGCCCCAATCAACTAGAATATTGAGCTGGAAAGCAGTCTGTAAATCATGTTTTAGCTAGTGTCACGCTTCTGTGTGTTTTTATGGAGCACAGTTTCCCTACTGGAGAAGGAGGGTGGTGAAGTGGTGTTGGTTTGGGTTTGGGTGGTGGTTACACCCATGCCCTGAGGGGTCTGACCCAAGGCTAAGCCCACCGGGGGGGCCTGAAGGAATGATGTGGCTGGGGATCTTCACCTTCCCTGCTGTAGGCTTAGGCTGTTTGTGGTGAGAGGAGGAGTGGTGGGCGCTGCTGGGGTGTTGCTGGTCCCGGTGGAGGCAGCGGGAAGGCATGTCGCTGGCACTGCTGATGGAGCAGGTGTCCCCTGAAAATCAGACAGGGAGGAGAAAGGAACTGGGAATCAAATCACACAGCATCTATCTCAGTGAACGTGGAGGGCAGTGGACTTTGGGCTTCTAAATTGTGACTTTCTCCCAACACAGCAGCTGCGGCAGTGACACCTTGTGCTGGGCACCCGACGAGGACAGCGTGTGGAGACATGCAGCTCCTGGGCTTTCCCTGCCATTGGTACCAGCAGTTTACTCCAGGTGGGTGTGTGCAGCAGTGATGCTGTCAGCTCTGCTCTCCTCCTGAGTCTCTCACTTCTCAGCCTGGCACGGAGAACAGGAGGGGACCGTTTCGGTGCAGTGTCTGTGGCTGCCACGCTCTGCCCTGTCCTGGCCAAGCCTGGGCCCTATTGCAGAGTGGGGAGGATGCAGCGGTCCAGTGCTCCTGCATTGAGTTCCTGGAGGCTGTCCAGCCCTGAGGAAAGTCTCCAGGCTGGGGCAAAGCAGCAGCACTGCTTTGTCCTGCCACAGCCTGCCTCTGGTCGGGATGTCAATGTGTGGACCCATCAGTCCCCAGCTGGCTCGGGGCAGCTCTGCCTGGTGGCTGGGCAGTGGTGGGCCTTGGAGAGCCCCACAGGGAATGGTGTCATGGCATTTATGTGTAACATAGACACAAGACTATGCTGGAAATAGGGAACTGAGTGTGGTGGAGGAAATGAGCACAGCGATGGCTGTGTGCCGAGTGCCCACTGCAGATGCATCTCTGTCAGGGAGACGAGGAGACTCTGCCACCCTTTCATCAGATGTAATTGAATGCCTACAGAGGTGGTAATTACAGATACCATCCAGGCTGCACAGGCTCATTTGTCTTTGTTTATCATCAGAGCAAGTATATTGATCATTACTAAAGCATTAAATATCTTTGGAGAGGAACAGGAAAATCAGATTAATAAAGCCTGATGTGCAGTGTAAAATGCTCTTCTCCCTGCAAGTCAGGTTTGGTAAATGCAAATGAAATTACTCCTTTGGCACTCTGCTGACCTGGTGGTGTTATCCTGGGAGAAGTGGTGTCTCACAGAAAGCCTCTTGGGGTTTGTACTGCTCGGGTCTGTTTTGGAGCCAGCGCAGGCACTTTGTGTTTCACTGTGTGTGTACAGCTTGGAGACTGAATCCCCTCTCTGGATTAGGGACCTGACTGGTGGAGCTGGTGGCATGGAACCAGTGCGATGGGATTGCAATGCCAAGCTGGTGGATGCAGCCCCACAGCAGAAGCTGTGGCTCAGGGCTGTGTGAGGAAAGGGTGAGGGGCCACAGAAGCTCCAGCACTGGGCTCACAGGAACTGGTGTGTGTTGGTCTGAGCAAACAGGACTTGGGCTGGTGTCAGAAGGACCATTTTTATCTCAGGCAGCAGAAGGTGGGCGGCTTTAGTGCAAACTGGTGTTTCCCTTGCTCTGCTCTGAGGAGCAGTTTTGCCAGTGCTTTCACTCTGGCTAACAGCAGGGAATTCCCAGCTCTCCTGAGAAGCTCCCTATTCCCTGATAACACTTGTTTAGAGAAGAACCCAGCCATGCAGGCTCAGTTTGTCTCATGCCGAGTTCTGTAAGCTGCCATGAGGAGCAGTTTCTCATGCAGAGTGCTGGTGACCCTGCCTCTGTGCTGCAGGTACAGAGGAATTAATGTACAGGATGTCAAAGGCTTTGAAATCTGGCGTAGCAAAAATGCTCCTTACAGAAGTTGGGATGGTGATCAGGTGCTTGAAGTCCTTCCTCCTCCCAAAATTAAGACCTGTTCTCACTAATGCCTGCTGCATCTGGATAAAGTTACTGGTGCAGATATTCTCACCTGATGGATGGCTCCTCTGTCTGATAATTTGGCATGCAGATGAATGTCCATGATGAAAATGAAGATACCCACTTGCTATTAAACTGGCAGTTCCTTAAGCTTCCCCTTATGTTACAGAGGAGGGGATGTTCAGACAGGTGCTCAGCAGGTGGGTGGGTAGGTAGCATCAGCTCTAAGTTGTCCTGTTCAGTTTACGTTATGCATGGGTGGAGATTTGGTACCTTGGTGTTCCCCGTGGGCTGGTTTTAAACACAGAATATCCAGCTTGTCTTCCTCCCCAGCTGTGTTTGAAGAGTTTGGGTGTTGATTTAGAAACAGCCCCAAGTTAGTGCCCTTTCTTCAAATGCAGTGGGAGGTTGCAGGACAGGCTTGTGTGGCTTCCAGAGCCCCATCATCAGGGGAGGTGAACTCAGAGATCAAGTGCTGCAGCTGGGAGGTTGCAGGCTGATGTGAGCAACTCCTCAGTGGCAGCGATGTGACCCTGTTACAGGTGCTCATGTGGTGCCTTTCAGAGCCCAGTCGTGCAGCAGTGATGGTTTATCTGAGTGGCCCCTGAAGCTCTGGCGGGTTCCTGTGGCTCTCGAACACACGTGCCTCCCATCCATCCTTGTCAGAGCTGGAGAGACCCCTGTTTGACATGTGCATCTGTTTTTTTTACTATGGGTACCTTCTGAGGCCCTGCTAAACCCCTGATCAGTTCCATAGGGGGGTTCTATCCTTTATGTATGCAGCAAATACATGAAGCAAGGGTCACCCCAAAGAGCTGCTGGGCACCAGACCAGCAGCTGGAGCCAGCTTTCCAGCGTTGGGCTGAGCCTGGTCTTTGTCTTCATGGAAACACGTGGAGTGTCTCTAGTGGGTTCCAATTTTCCCTGACAGGTCAGTAGTTACACAGCACCCCAGTCACTGGGTTGGGTGGAAGAGCCACAGCACCCCAGGCCACACTGGCCCGAAAGCTTCTCCTCAGGGAGGTGCTGCAGTGCCCAGGGGGCACCCCAGAGGGGTGGGCAGCTCAGCCTGTCTCCATACAGGAGCCCTGCTGATGTGGAGTGGCTGCTTTCAAATATCCATAATCAGAAAGAGCCTTTAATCACTGAGCTTTAGCTGCAATTTGGATTTCCATGCATGCCAATTAGTGGAACCTTGTTTTCTAAAGATATGATCTCTCCTATTTTGAAAGCTTGACAGTTCCCATGCTTTAAAATTATTGAAGCTGACATGTCTCCTCAAGAACTGTTTAATCTGTCAGATCCTTCATTCTTTTATCTCAATCATTTAATGACTTACAAAAAAAGAAAAGCCTCCCAGTGAGTTATTTTTTACCTTTCTTTAACTCACCAGTAATTGTAAAGACTTTTACTTCTGGTAGGAATTTCTCCTTAGACACAGAGATGAGCTAATTCCAAACACCTGTGATCCTAAATTATGGATTATGGAGTGCAGAGCAGTTTGCAGGTTGTAATGCCAGGGTGGGTTGGAGGTAAGGCTTTGGTGGGCACAGGGATGCTGGAAGGGAGTGAAGGCTCACCCAGCTGCTGACACCAGGCTGGCCACACTGGATGCAGTGCCATGTGCTGCTCTTCCTGGGCCAGGGTCCGGTTGTTGCAACCTGTACAGATGCTCCAGGAGAAAGGGATTTCTGGTTAAAGGCCTTTTGTTTGTCACAGAATCGTAGGGGTTGGAAGGGCCCCCCAGAGCCCATGGGGTCCAACCCCCTGCCAAAGCAGGGTCCCTAGGACAGGTCACACAGGTCGGTGTCCAGATGGGGCTGGAATCTCTCCAGAGATGGAGACTCCACACCCCCTGGGCAGCCTGTCCCAGGGCTCCCTCACCCTCACTGGGAGGAAGTTCTTCCCCAGATTGGGGTGGAACTCCCTGTGCTCCAACTTGAGCCCATCACCCCTTGTCCTGTCCCCACAGACACTGAGAAGAGGCTGCCCATTTCCAGAGACAGCCAGCTCCCCTGAACAGAGATGCTCAGAGGCAGCATTCGGAAGGAGGCCCGAAGTAGTTTGTTTCCCAAGGCTGTTCACGGGTTGAGTAAACATATAAAATCCCTCCCACTGCCACAGGGTACCTTATGAACTGGAGTTTGAAGTGGTTTATATTGGCATTTCCCTTGGTGTCTCTACAGGCAAATTTCGTTCCTCGTGGGATGTGAATCCAGGTATTTGGGCACTGAGTTCCCAGGCTTGGGAAGGAAACCCAGGCTGGGCAGCACACACAGCAGGGGATGCCAGCAGCACCTCTCCTGCCTTCTCACTGTGGGGGTCCTACTGTGAGCTGGGCGCTTCCTTTGGCACAGGGTGAGTCGCTGCTCCCTCACAAGTCACAGAGCAGCGGGATCTCCTCGTGGGGCTGGGCTGGGGTGGGTTTCACCCGTTCCCTCCCCAAAGTGCTGATGCAACGTCAGTCCCTGAGCTGGTGGTGGATGGAGCGATGGGTGGGCATGCAGCAGGTGGGGTATTTGCCATCAGCTCTGCAGGGTTTGGCTAAAACCAGGACACTGCAGGTAATGACCTTATAGCTCTGTAATCACTCACACCGATTCAGAGCAAGGCTTTGGGTTCAGTCGTGCTTTGTAGTGACCTGTGCCATCCTTTCTGATGGTGTAAATTGCTACAGTGCAGCGTGGGAGGATCCCAACATCCAGTGGGATCTGCTGGGATGGGAGGAGATACATGAATGGATGAGATCAGCACAGTTTTCTTTTGCTTCCTAAGTGAAACCAGTTATTGATTGCAGTGGGAGTTGGAGTGAATAATAGGTGATGTAAAATGGGTGAGAGTAAGAACATCCTGATTGGATTTTCCCTGTCCAGAGAACTGGCTGCAGTCTGCACAGTGTTTCACTTGCTTAGGCACAGCCAGAAGACTCTGTTTGTTATTCTGTGGAGGGACAGCAACAGGATATTATGCATTAACGATCTAGGTTCCTAATGAAAAACAAACAAGACATCCAAACTCTCCCAATCAAACCCGTTTAATCTGTGGAGGCTTAATTTTTCTGATGCTTTTAATCCTCTACATCTGCATATGTAACAGCAGGTAAATACCCCCTTGTAAGTGATGGGAGTGACTATAAACAAAAGCAACTTTGATGTCTGACTTGAAGTGCCTTCCAGGTGGCTCTACAAAGACACTCTCCAGTGGCCCCATCTCCTTGCAGAGGCCCCGGTACAGGGTGCAGGATGTCACTGGAGTGTCTCATTGCTGCTTACAAACACTTTGACACAGCTTGCCCTTATTCCATTGGTTTGATCCTCATGTTCTCTACAGGAGCTGAGGCTCTTGCAGATCAGGCAGCGAGGGGAGGGGTGCTTGTGCCCACCTTCTCTTGTGGCCGTGCCCCCTGGGTGATGAGGGGTCAGCTGCCCGTGCTGCTCAGCAGCCTTCCCCATCCATGTGCCTGGCCATGCACAGCCATGCATGTCTGGAAATTAACTGGGACTCCCAGTGTCAGTCTGAGCCTCACCTCCCCACACAGGGTCACCAGTGATTTCTAGAGCATCTGTCTTTGCTTAGTGGAGCCCAGCACTTTGCTGGGAATGGGGCTGGGGATGGAGATGTGGCTGCAGGTTTGTGCACTCCTGGTCTCCAGCCCAGCCACCCTGCATGTCACCTGCCCGTTTCAGTTAAACTTTCTGCTGGATCCTGTGTTGTTTAATCCAGGACATGTTATCAAGCTTTGCACTGTCCCAGGCAGCTCCCCAATTACTTTTCCTCTCTCCTGAGCCTTCTGCTGGAGCTGTAACTAGAAGAGACGCATCCTTTAAACACTCAGGAGACCATCACCATCAGCTCTGTTGGTCTCCAAATCAGACCCGAGGTGAACAGGGCTTTGCACTGTTACCTGCTAGATTGTCAGCAGATAGAAATGGGTGCAGGCAGTGAATTGAGCCTCGCGTTGCCTGAGGATCAGTCCTTGTGTGTTCTAGGAGAAGCTGTATCCCATGTTCACTCGTTAGAAACAACAAGAAATGTGCAGAGTGGGACAAAATATAATGGCACAGAAGTTCAGAGCAGAATAAACAATGCAGAGCTGTGCAGTGAGCATGTTCTCAGCTGGGAAATGCAACATGATGAAGACATTTATGCTGGGGAGGAATCCTAATTGCTGCGAGTGGCTGAGCAGAGTATAAATAACCAGGCCTTGTCATCTCAGAGCTGATGAAACCTTCATAGGCCGCAGGGACGCCCGCATGCCATGTGCTCACTGCTGCTCAGCAGTGCCCACGTGCCCCCCTTTGGGATCTGGGGCCAAGAAGTCTCTTCTCTGAGGGAAGGCAGGAAGTTATGGTCACTCCCTGATGCAAGCAGGAGCTGGGAAGAGAAGCTCAGTGGGTTTAGTGGGGAGCACTGGGACACGGGCATGGCCCTCTCCTCTCTGTGCAGGCCCCTCTGTCCTCCTGCAGCGCCATCCCAGTGGAAGGGGGTTTAAATGTTTCATGCACCTGGACATTAGACAGTGGAAGTCTATTAAAACAGCAATTCACATCACTCTGTGTGTCACTTCCTTGCATAGCTGGAGTCAGTCTGGGTAGTGATGTGCCATCCCCGAGCAGAGGGTACGTACTCATCCTGCATACGGGGGCCAGGGGAGAGGAGTGACTCTACTGGAGGTAGATAGAAGGGGTTTAGGATTAGAGCCAGGAGAAACCTCCTAGAAATAACCTGCAGGACAGAAGCTGTCACAGTTCAGCCACCTAACAATAGCAGGAATCAAAGATCTGTGTTTTCTTCCTCAGCAGGTTACTGGCTGTTTATTGCATACAGGTTTTAGCCATGCTGGCACTGATACCACAGGGTGCTGTGGAGTGACCTGGGAGGCAGCTAAAACAACCCCACAGCCACTTGCTCACTCCCCAGCTGGGATGGGGGGGGAATTGCTGCTGATCCTTCTTGTGATCTTCATCTCTCCTGAGTGTGAATTATGGGGGGGGTCATAGCCAACTGCTGCAGATCTGGCACTTGTGAGGAGCTCAGTATGAGCTCGAGAGTGAAAACAATGGGAGGATTGAAGTAATGCAGCTATAAATCATTTATGGGGAGAAGAGAAGAGAGAACGATGCCTTGCTTCCTGTAACGGCCTGTGACAGGAGGTGCTGCTTCCCAGTCTGGCATTAGGAGGAGAACGTGGTCCAAGGGCTGCTAATGGAGTGGTGTTTGTGCTGCCTCTTCCTCAGAGGTGCTTCCCCCAGGAACTGGCTGGATTCTGCTCCTGTCCTTTGCAAGTGGAGAGGAATAGGATTCGGGGGCTTGCTTTGAGACCGATGCTGCAGGGCAAGGAGCACTAATAACCTATGAATAATTGGTTAATGCCATCAGAGCCCGTCTGTGCTGTCACAGAGCTTGTGTGGCAGCTCTGGCAGCATTGCCTCTCACTCAGGTTGCCCGGCACAGCTCATCAGAAGAATTCCTTTTCAGAAATAGAATGTGGTGACACATGTCTCAGGCCAAACTTCCACAGCAGAAGTGATGGAAGGTTTCCCTGGTCTTTTGGATTGTATTTCCTTAATTCCCATGGGCAGATTGTGTCCTCTGCGATGCATCTCTCCCTGCTCCCTGTCCTGCACAGGTACAACCCCTCTCTGTGCAGGCTCCTGCCTCTCACCCACGTTTCCTTGCTCCTGGTGTGACCAGGCTACTCGTGTCCTCCAGCCCCCAGGCAGTCAGCAGCTGGCATGAAATGACTCCTTCAGCTCTCTTAACTCATCCTGTGGCATGAAATGACTCCTTCACCCCTCTTAACTCACCCTGCCCCAGTGCAAGGAAGATTTCCCAAGGCCAGGCTGTTGCCCAAGGTGCCCCCGAGCAGCCGTGCCCCTGGGATGCTGTGCAGTGGTGCTCAGTGTGAGCAGGAGGACTGCCTGGTGCTGTTCAGCATCACGTGGGGTGACGTGTGGGAGCGACTGCCCTGGAAGAAGCCTGTGTGTGGGACCACAGCAGTCAAGGTGACTCTGCTGTTTGGGGCTCTGTCACCCCACTGCAAATTCATTGTGTGGCAGCTGCCACCTTTTAAAGGCAGAAGTCACTTGTCAGGTCGTCACCAGCGGTGCAGCCGCCCGGTCTGGGTTGTGTCTGCGAAGCTCCTGTCACGCTCAGGCGATTGTGTGTGTCACACTGAACAACACCTGCAGCACGGGGGGTTAATAGTCACATCAGGGCAAATCTGATCTGTCTCAGTTGTGCTTGACCGAGCAGCGATGCTCACAGATGCCCGGCCCTCCTGGGTATGAGGCACAGCTGTAAGCTCTGCAGTGCTCCTGCCTGGCAAAGCAGGTCCCTCAGGAGGGCAGCAGCACACTGGTGTCAGGGCACAGCTGCACAGGGGACTTCAGGGCTACTTGGTGGGGCTTCACCTTTTTGTAAATACTGACTTGGAATGGGATGTGTTGCTTAAAACTGGTCATAAAATCACTGCATTTCAAGCTCCGAGTTGTGATGAAATGCCACCTGTGTGCCCCAGGAGGGTGCCAAGGGTGCCAGCAGAGCTTGGTTGGGGTCTCTGCAGCGTACACCGAGACCTCTGGTGTGCTGTACACATCCTGCCACAGCTTTTAATTCTCAGGCTTCTCTGAGCCATTCATCCTTGTGGTCATCTTCATCTTCTGCCACCCAGCCTCGTGCCCTGTTCTCATCTCAGCTGCTGAGGCTTGCACAGTGCAGGGGAGGGGAAGGCAGAACGATGTGAGCATTGGATGAACAATTGAGTCAGCTGCTCTGTCAAGGTGTCCTTGGCCACCAGTTCCTCTGGCTGTTTCAGAAGGTGGACAGGCCTTCCTTTCCTTTGAGTAACTCTCAGGTGATGGAGGTATTTCCTGAGGGTCTTTGGTGTTACACTGCTCACCACCTTGACATTCAGTAGCTGTACTGGTGCTGTAGTTCTTATTTGTGCTTTAGCTTCTTGAGACCCTTTACTCATCATATCTCCTAAACCAAATTTTCCATTTTGCTCTCTTTTCCACCCTCATTTTGTATTTTCATGCTGATGGAAGGCTGGTGGCTCTTTGATAGCCTCCTGGTATCTAGCTCTGAGGTCCAGACCAAGAGCAGTTCACCCTGCCACTCCTTGTCATCCCTCCTTGACATCCAGCCCCAGGCTTCTGCCTTTGCTCTCAATCCAAAGGATGTAACTGGCACAGGGATCATCTGCCAGTCCTTTCCTTAGAGAAGAACCTGAAGTTGCATTGACGTGCTGGGTTGATCAGTATTGGGTACACTGATTGCTCCCAGCCAGTGTATTTACTGATATCGAACGGTGCAGCCAAAAGAAAATGAAACTGTTGTCATGAAGCTGTTTTCTGTTGAAGTGGGAGTTGGTACACGGGGCAGGAGTAGCTAGGGGTAGCTGTGTGTGTGTTGCTTTGCCTTAGGCTGTGTCCCTGTGCCAGCCCCATCCTGTTGTGCACGATCAGGGCTGTGCAGGCCAGTTTGAGTGAGCACAGCAGGTGGCTGTGGTTCTGCAGTGGGGAGAAGATGCCAGCTGCAGGGATCAGATGCAGAAGGAAACCAGCAGCTCTGGTTAGATGCACTTGTAAAGTCAGAGGAGGGTGTGAGCGTGGGTAACAGCAGCAGGGTGGGCATAAGGGGAACAGAGGGGAGGAGTAATGCACCCTGTGAAGGCAGACCCACAGTATCCTGCTAGATGGAAACCCAGATCATCTGCCATTTGTTATTTACAGTTCAGCACTGTGAAATCAATTACTGGATGCAATCTAATTAAGACAGGTTAACACTTAATCTCAGGCTCTAAACCTGACGACGTAATTCCAGTTTACTAATCATTGTGATGTTAATGGCTGTTTGACATCTGTTCAGCTAAATTGGGCGATGCATTTGGTGCCAGTTTGCTCAGTGATTCCCCCCAGTTCTCTCAGAGCAGGGCTCTTGCTCGGAGTGAAGGATCACACGCTGCTGACACAGGTCTGTCTGTCCTTCCTGCCTGATGTCTCTGCTGAGTCTGGCCTGGGATGCAGTTACCCTTTGAGGCACCCACATTGCACCCTTTGTCTTACGAGGGGGTTGAGTGCTTCTCCCTGTTGTGCCTTGACCTGCTGGGTGACTTTGGGCAAGTTTTTGGCTTGTAAATGATGCACTGAAGTCTCAGCTGTGAACCTGGTTGTGTCTTTGTTCTTTATGTGACACTGGCTGTATGAAGACCTCCTGGCTTGGGTGGGAGTCTGTGGGAACTGCTCTCCCCTTTGTTGTGAGTCTGCTTTTGTTTCTCTCCAGCCTGAGGTAGCCAGGCTTTAATGAAAGGGGGGGGGGGGGTGAGGAAGGAGTGGGAAGTCTGAGGGTAGCAGTGTTTGGGAGAGCTGAAGAGGGAACAAGCTGTCACCTAAAGGGCACTTTGGAGGGATGGTATGATGGTCTCTGCATTCCTGCGTTAGCTCTCTGAGCACCTCCATAGAAAAGACCCAAAAGGCTGCTTGAGCGAGGCCAAGGCTCATCCCAGCTCTTTGGGGCACCTGGGACAAGCCCATCTAGCCCCAGGTGGCTCTTTCGACAGGGACAGCTAACAGACTCTTCCTCCTGTGAGAAAGCAGACACGATCAGCATCACCCAACAGCAGTGTTGTGACCGTCTCACTTATTCAGGTTCCTGCTTCAAAGCCAGGAAGAGCACTGTCTTTTCCCACTACTGGTGTGATTCAGTCCGTGTCAGAGTGGCTCTTCATTCAGGTGGGAGCGATGGAATGTCTCTAAGGTAGGGAGAGAAGAGCTTAGCTTTGGTTTGCCTGCTTCTGCCTGTGAGGAGTTTGCATGGTCCTGGTAACCTGTCGCTGCCGGGTGGCATCGCCACCGCTCGCAGAGCTGCAGGATGCTCTGGGGTACCCTCAGCACTGCCTCCAGGGGAGCCTCTGCACAGCTCCCTGTTAGCAGGGCTCACCCCTCATTAACCATCGCTGTTACTGTAGGGGCTTGGATTACAAATGGTATCTTTGCTTACAAACAGCAGTTGTGTGTATGGGTAACTCCCGGTGTGATGCCTACAGCTGGAAACCCACCCTGCAGAGCCAAGAAGCCCGGCTGACAGCCCTGACAGGGGGGTAACCTTGTGAGTCCCTCCCTTTCCTAATCCCTGGGCAACTCCTTCATCTTCTCAACCCATCAGAATTACCTTCTATTCACTTTGCCAGCACCATCACTGTCGCTGTGGTGTTTGTGTGAGCGGGACTCAGCGCTGCAGCTCTCCCTGGCTCCAGGAGGTTTCTATACTGCAATTTCAGCACCAGCATTTGTAATTACACCATAAAAGAAGGTAATATGTGAGACGAGTTCAACTGCTCTTTGCAGGATAGAGGATACATATTGTAATGCATTCAGAAAACATTCCAGGGGCAGAGCATCAGGTTGTATTTGATTTTCTCATCCTCTGTAATAACCATTTTTGTTGTCTTGCAAAGCTCCAGCTTTGAAGCACGACACATAAAAATTCTGCACTCCCAGCAAACTGTTTCCCTTCGGTTATTTTCCAAGTGATTTGGTTTCCTCAATAGCATTAACGATACGGAGGTCTAACAAGTTGTAATTAATGTATTCAGACATTTTCCTCTGTGACAGGCTGGAGTGTGAGTGACAGCACGAAGGGAAAAAGCGGAATGAAATTGGATGCTTGAGAAGATTATCATAACATAAGAACTGACAACTCTTTGGCTCTTGAATAACATATTGTATTACAGTGAAAAGGAAGGAAAAAGCCATTTTGTGGGAAAAACACCCAGCCTGCTGCCTGGAAATGTTTAGAGGAAGGGAAAGGTTTTTCAAAAGCCTTTTTAATATTAGACAGATTTGAATATTAAAGCTTACGAGTGGTTTATCACATGCCAGTGTGTGTGTGTGGAGGGGGAGAGATGTGTACATGACAGAACAAGATCTCCTGTGGCTTCGCTGGGTGCCCACACTGAGCTGGGGGTGTTCCACTGCAGGAGGTGGTGGCAGCCAGTGCCTGAGGAGGGGCAGGAGGCACCAGAGGAGCATCAGCTCCTCCCTGGCAAACAGCCTCCCCAGCTCACAAGCTGCAAGGACCACAAGCCCCAGTCTGGAGCTTTCCCTTGGTGGCTCTTCAGGGACGTTGGCAGGCAGTAAGGAGTGATCTTGTGCCACAGGGCAGGTGCTCAGCATGCTGAACCTCAGAGCGTTTCGCTGGGTGCCGTGTCGCTTCCTCCTCCTCAGGACAAAAAGATGGGAGGAGGCTTTGAGGAGATGCTCTGTTTTCTAAGGCAGGCTTGGGTTTGCTTTGGTGTCTGTCTGGAAGAACCAGCACTGAGCAGCATGCACAGAGACAGCACAATGTCTGTCACCACCTACAGCTACCTGAAGGGAGGCTGTAGAGAGATAGGTGATGGTCTCTTCAGCCAGGTGACAGGTGATAGGACAAGGGGCAATGGGCTCAAGCTGCCCCAGGGCAGGTTTAGGTTGGACATTAGAAACAAATTTGTTACTGAAAGAGTTGTGAGGGCTGGAACAGGCTGCCCAGGGAGGGGCTGAGTCACCTTCCCTGGGTGTGTTCAAAAAAAGGGTAGATGAGGTACTTAGGGATCTGGTTTAGTATGATAGAATCAAGAGAGCTGCTCAAACCTGTGAGTCTTCAAGGAGACCTGAGTCCTCTGAAAGGCATCACAGAGCAGGATGCTGCCATGTCTTCTTTGGAGATTTCTTCCTCTTGAATTTGGGTCCCTGTCCGTTTCCATGGGGTGCCACTGTGCAGGTTAAAGGGTGCTCCAGAAAGCACCATGTGGGATGTCTCTGTCATTCTGCCATCTCACGGTAAGGCAGCTGCATCTGCAGCTCGTTTCACAGAAGTTTTACCACTCTTTCCTCCTTTTACCATGGCACATTCAGAGCTCAGTGAAGATAAACTCCAAGTGACGCCTGTGCATCGTGGAGGATGCAAACCCCCAAACTGAACCCTCGTTCCCTGGAGTGCTGTTCTGAGCTCTGTGATTTCAATCCACTGGTAGAAGTGAAAACAAACACTTGGCAGCGTTTATATTTGCACCCTTGGGACAAATGATGGAGGAGTTATTTGCACCAGTCCTTAATCGGTTTTAGGTAAGCAGCGCTCGTGTACCTTGAGCATCCATATTTCCTGATTGGCTCTTTTAAATGTGAAGCCTCCCATAACTCACAGGAGGGATTTACAGCAGGGGGGGAGCGGGGAGCAACCAGCACTCTCCAGTTGTTGGCTGATGGATCTGCTTCAGCAGTGGGACTGGCAGTGTGGAGTGGGGAGCTACAGCTTGTTTGCAGCTCAGCATGCAAAGCATGGGCCCTTTCCCTGGGTTCAGCTGATTCACCACCCTGCAGATCCATATCTGCACTAGCACAGAGAGGCACAAGCAATGCTGATCCCTGATTTACACAACCCAGTCTCTTTATTTTACACCTGGTAAATTCCCTGGACCGAGTGGGGTTGTGTTACTTCTCCCAGGGTTCAGAGAGTTGGATGAATCCAGTGTTTGCACTTCGTGCCTTTGGTGAAGAGAGGTGTTTGGGCCAGCACCTACAGAGAGCACTTAGGGTGACTTATGGGATGAGTCAGAGGTGGAGATGACTCTTCCTGCAGGACTGCATCCAGAATCGTGCAGGATGTGGGGGACGGTACTGAGCAAAGGAGCAGCACGAGGAGGGAAAGGTTGATGGTCGACAGTGGCTTGGGGTTTTTTTATGTGTTTGGTCCTGTTTGGTTTCACAGAAGCTTCCCACAAAGCTCTGGAGGCCTCAGAGTGAGTCAGAGGGTTGTGTTCATGTGTGTAAGTACATTAGAAAGATGTGGTGACAGAGCATTAGCAGTGAAGGGCGGTTTGGAGAGAGGAGTTAGGTGTGAGGGTTTGGGGTTAGAAACATAGGATCTTCGGTTGGAAAAGACCTTGATGACCAACCCCCACCTCTCCACAACCTCCTTTTCTCCAGGCTAAACAGCCCCAGTGCCCTCAGCTGCTCCTCTCAGCTGTGCTCCAGAGCCTTCACCACATCCATGGCTGGTGACGATGAACCTGGATCTGGCCAGGTCTTGCCTGCTGACCAGAGGTTCATCCTGACAATTGGACCCTTGTAAAATTGGCTCAAACCAAAGCATTTTGACTTGTGGTCCCTCAAAGCATACAGGTATTGATTCCAGAGTGAAAAACCTGGCCAGATGTCTGGAGGGGGATCTGGCAGGGTTCCTGCAGCTCCACTACTGAGGTCATTTGGAGAAAAAGGACACCTGAGCATCCTGCAGTTGCACTTGGCCTGTTTGCAGTGATTCGGTGACTTTTCCTGTGGTATCAAATGAAGCAGCTGGCTAACCATCTTACAGAAGACATTCTAATATCAACGAGCACTGGAACACTACCTTGCTGTTTAGATGATGTCCTTAAGTTGGGCATTTCCAGGGAGTTTAGTTTTATCATATTAAGCAATTTGATTATATTTTTTGGTTTAGATGTTTCTCATTCCTTTCTTTATGACTGGTTCATTTCCCCCCCAGTAGGAAACTTTCAAATGATTAATCAAAATAATGTATTTGTGATTTTCAGTATTGATTATTGCCTGATATTGTCCTGTTTATTATGCAGTGAGGAGGGGGGCTGCCTTTGTCTTTGGTCTACTCCTGCTTTGCTCTGATCATGCTGTGATTCTGAGGGCTGAACAGTGGTTCCTTACCCATGTGCTCCTGTGTTTGTCCATATTTGAAAGGTGTAAATACAGTGTTTGGTTTATGAAGTGCAGTTTGGTGAGGTACCTTTGGGACACTGGTCTCCTAATGCACTCAGAGGCCTTGCTAATAGTCAGTGATACAGGTTTGTAAGGACAAACAGATCTTGGTACTGCTTCAGGTGCAGTTTGGTTCTGAGCAAAGGAAGCACTGAGTGAAGACTGACACGAGTTTGATGCTTTGCTGACTTTGATCTCTCCTCTGGTGCCTGTGCTCATCTTCAGCTGCTCACTGGCTGGGAGGATGTCCCTAAGGGAGCGTGGCAGAGGACAGCGAGTCACCAAACAAACTGTGAGCTGGGGAGCTGAACATCTTCCCTGAAGAGCCCAGGAGTTTGTTCAAAGGGCAGGTTGCTGCTCAGGTGCCCGAGGGTTGTTCTGGTATCACAGCTTCAGAGTCACAGCACAAATTACCAGGTATGAAGCAGTTGTGTGTAATGCTGATGTTAGAGGCTCTGTGTGTGCTGCCCACCACGCCGTGTTTCAGCTCCAAGGGGTCTGGGTGGCAGAGATCTCCTTGTGCCTCCTCAGCCCCAGCCCCGTGGAGCTGCTGTGCCATGGACCTGTCCCAGTGCCTGAAGAGGGGTGTGCTGGCCACCTCCATTGCTCCATTGCCTCACTGGGGCCCGGGTTGCCTTCTCCATCCTCACCTGGGTGGGATAACACCTTCCCACAATGGAACTGGTTAGTTTGGGGTTATTCTCATCTGTAAGCAGCAGAACACAACGATTCACTTTGTATCTTTGCCTGTGGCAGCTGAGCAGTGGGGATGTGGTGGGAAGGAAGGGAGGAAGGAAGGAAGGAAGGGAGGGAGGAAGGGAGGAAGGAAGGAAGGGAGGGAGGGAGGAAGGTAGGTTCTCTCTCTGTGAAGGATTAGAGATGGGAATGAGGAGATGAAGAGTTCATCACTCAAAGCATTGCTCTGTCTGTGGAGCAAACAGCTCAGTGGATACTGTGGTCTGACAGATGCTGAGTGTTGGAGGTGTGTTTGTGCAAGCTGAAGCACAGGGTGTGTAAAGCAGCTGCCCAGTGAGTGGAGCTGAATCCTGGCTGAAGCTGCAATCACTGTGTTAAGGCAAGGAGGATGCAAGGGCTGTGAGGTCAAGTACAGATGGAGGAACCAGTGTTGAAGGGTCATCTCTGTAGTGCCTAGTATTTACTGGCTGCTGTGACCAGTGTTTTTGTCTTCTCCATGCTAAAAAGTGCTGAAAGAATCTGGGAGACAAAAGTTAAAGTTTGAATTCTGTTTCTCTTTTGATCTCCATCTTACCCAGATCCTGGAGGGGGCAGGAGCCCCGATTCCAGCTGTGTCTCCCAGCCTGGACCTCACCTCTAGTCTGTGGCTGCCAAACAGTGCCCACCATGGGGACGGGTCCTGCCTGCACCAGGAACCAGTCCTGATGCCTCAGAACCAAACTTCTCTTCTCCTGACTTTACCCCTTGTGTCTGTGTGAGCCCTGGGAGCCTGGCAAAACTTGGGAACTCTGAGGTGAGTTCCTGGGAAGAGCTGGGTGGCTGAAGCACACCGGGGGCAGCACACGCAGCTGGCCCCTCTCTAGCACAGCTTTCTTCACAGCAGTCTGTGCTTCCAGCACCACAGGACACCCTTTCCTAAGATTGAGGCTTTATGCTTATGACTTGTTCTTTGCTGTGACTTAACTTCCCTGGCATGGCTTAACTGGGAGAGGGTGAAAGAAAATCCAGTAAAGATAAACAAGGTGTCTTTAAAGGAGCCAAAGGAAATGCAGAAGAGTCAGCAATTAATGTGGAAATACCATGTGTTGGGGAACTTGAGGATAATGGTTTCTTTATGAGGTTAGATCTGCTCACAGAGCATTTGAGATAATGAGATGCTTTAGGAGCAGCACTTGCTCCGACCGTGGTGGCTGTGATTCACTACCTGTTCCTGTCAGCCACTGAAGCCCTCTGAGCTGGGGGCATAAAATCAGTTTAAAATCTGTGCTGAGCAGCGTGCAGTGAGCATTGACAGGGGAGAGTTCTGTGTGGGAAACGTGGTTCATACACCTTCTCAGCAACTAAATCTGTTCATCTCTTTTAGGTCTCCTGCTGCCAGAGGTGACCAGAAGTTTCTGCCACTCCTGAGAGGCAGGTAAGTCCCTTGCACTGTTCCTTCAAAACAGGTTGCCAGTGGTTGGATCAGCCAGCTGTGCATCACCCAGCAGTGGTGATCCCCAGCTGTGCATCACCCAGCAGTGGTGATCCACTGCTGTATCAGATCCACCATCTGTATCAGTACAGGCTGGGGGTGACCTGCTGGAGAGGAGCTCTGTGGAGAAGGACCTGGGGGTCCTGGTGGGTGACAGGGTGGCCATGAGCCAGCAGGGTGCCCTGGGGACTGAGAGAGCCAGTGGGATCCTGGGGGCATCACGAGGAGTGTGGCCAGTGGGTCACAGGAGGGGATCCTCCCCCTCTGCTCTGCCCTGCTCAGGCCCCACCTGGAGTGTTGTGTCCAGTTCTGGGCTCCCTGGGATAAAAAGGACAGGGATCTCCTGGAGAGAGTCCAGAGGAGGCTCCAGAGATGCTGAAGGGCCTGGAGCATCTCCCCTGTGAGGAAAGGCTGAGTGAGCTGGGGCTGTTCAGCCTGGAGAGAAGAAGACTCAGGGGGGACCTGATTAATGTTTATCAATAGCTGAAGGATGGGCTGCAGGGGGAAATGGGCAGCCCCTTTTCAGTGTCTGTGGGGACAGGACAAGGGGCACTGGCTGCAAGTTAGAGCAGAGGAAGAACTTTTCCCCAGGGAGGGTGAGGGAGCCCTGGGACAGGCTGCCCAGGGGGTGTGGAGTCTCCATCTCTGGAGAGATTCCAGCCCCGTCTGGACGCCGCCCTGTGCAATATGAGCTGGGGAGCTGCTTTGGCAGGGGGTTGGACCCCATGGGCTCTGGAGGGACCTTCCAACCCCTGTGAGTCTGTGATTCTGTGCCTTCAGCAGCTGCAGCTCTGCCCCCAGTTACAATGAACATCTGCCCAAGTTTGAGCAAAGGCAGGGATCAGAATGAGAGGCAGATCACAGTCAGGGCTGTGTGCTGCACTGCTCATTTCTGGTGGTGATAGCTCTGTCACCCGAACCGGTATTGGGGGTGTCTGCACTTAGACTCGTGTCTGGTCAGTGACAGACCCTGGTGTAACCCCTTAGTCACCTGTGCCCTGTGCAAAGGGCTGTCTGTGCTTCTGATGTGCAAATGTTGTGGAGTCTCCTTCTCTGGAGATATTCCAGGCTCATCTGGACACTGACCTGTGCAATGTGTCCTGGGGACCCTGCTGTGGCAGGGGGTTGGACCTGATGATCTCTGGAGGTCCCTTCCAACCCCTACAGCTCTGCGAGTCTGTGCTTCTGAGCATCGCACAGAGCCTGGAAGGGGCTGAGGCAGTTTGCTCATGACATCCACAGACCTTGGCTGCTCTCACTGGGTAGGTCTGTGCCTGGGAAGAACCCTCCCTGCCCCAGCTTCTGGAGCCAGCCTCACCCCAGTGCAGAAAGGAGCCATAGCTCCAGCTTGCTGTTGTAAAGCAGGGCCTCAGGCTCCTGGCTGGAATGCTGCTCCATTGAAATCCACTGAAAATCAACAACATAAATCCAAGTCTCCCCGTGCTCACGTGCCAGAGGCAGCACATAAGGTGCTGAGTGATGGATGGGGCTAGGATTGCCTTCGATCTGTGGGCTCTACCTCCATTTGTCTTGGGCTCCCTGTCTAATTGCCAGCTTATTAAATCAGAAATGAGCTGGGAGGGCCGTGCTGGGAGGAGGCAGGAGACCGATGCCTGCCCTTACTGGGAGGTGGGTGTGCAGGCTGGTGCCAGGCCTGTCCCAGCAGATCCCCACTGCAGATGCACCGTGACGGAGAGGTTCGCCGCAGCCGTTGGCACCGGTGGGTGACGTGAGGGCTCGGGGTGGCTGGCACAGCTGCTCAGGGCTGCCTGTGTGGCCTCGAGGGATGCTGGTGTGCACTGCTGGAGGGGCTATTTTTGTGCTTTGTTCCTGAGCAGAAGCAGCGATGGGTATTGCTCAGCCTGAGCCCTGGGATGCACACCATCGTTAAGTTGAAATCCTTTCAAAACCATCTTCAAAACACCCATTAAAGTCTCTAATTGCAAGGTGCCCTTTCTTCTCTCCTGGCTTCATCACTCCCAAGGATATTGCTCTTTGTCTCAGAAGATGAAGCACCTGCGGCTTTGACAGCCTGTGGCAGGAAGGGAGATGCCAAGGAGTGTGAGAGGGAGAGCAGCAGCAGATCGTTGGAGCCCTGCGTTTGGGGGGTTAGCTTTGGTGTGTCAGAGGATTTGTGGGACTTGGCAAAGAAACTGCCTGCTTGTAATTCAGAATTAGTACCTGAAAGCTTCACGTTCCCCCTATCGACTGCAGTTGTTCTCAGCGTACGAGCAGAGGGGGAAGGAGCAGAAATACTCACTGGCATCAGACCCGAAGGAGTTTCTCAGGGCTATGAAGGGTGTTTAAGTACCTGCCTGTCAGGGACCTCATGGGAAATAAATACTGTGCCACTCTGTGGGGCTTTGGGAATTCCCCCTGCACGTTTGTCCTAGCTGTGCCCTTCCCACACACACGGGGTTGAGTCTAAAAGCTGTGGGACGCCCTTGCCCAGGGAGTCGAATTGCAGGGCTGGTGGACCAAAGGGTCTGAGCTTGGTGGCACAGGGAGCTGGGAGGGAGGATCCCTGGATGAGGGTGAAAGGGCTGAGAGAACTGCTGTGTGCACGGCAGCCGAGCATCCTCCTGTGCAGGGGAGGTAGGGATGCAGTAGAAAGCGTGAGTGGGGAATCAGAGTTCCTTTAGGACCTGGAAATGTGAAGAGGTGGTACAAAAGCTGAGGCACTTGACAAGAAATGAAGGTGAAGGCATGGCACAGGCACACAATGGTGCAGCGAAAAGCCCCAGGCAAAAAATGTGTTCATTTAGTGAGTGAGATAAAAGCAGGAGGAAGGAGTGCTGTAAATGCATTAGGGGGGAAGATAGGAGAGGAAATACACATCTAGTGCCTGGCAGAGACGTGGCTGCTCACAGAAGCATCTGTAGTGCCCCCAAAATCCAGGTAGTTCTGACCAGAGTGTGGTGTAAGGGGCTGGAACAGAGAACAAACAGACAGAACAGAGTTTCTTTGCATCTGCTAGATAGCTCAGGACATGGGATCTGAGGAAATTCTCCTTAGAATTAGAAAGAATTAATCAAAACTATTTCTGAACAAGGACCAATTAATTTTACCAGCTTGTGGAGCTCAGAGGAGGCCTCTGAACTATCAACATGCAAATACAGATTCTAAGTATAAAAGGGAAAAATAGTCTGGTGTATTATTGACTAAAATGCCTAACGAGTTCTTGGAAGGGCTCTGAAATTAATTAATGAAAAGAAATCAATCCATAACAATTGGAAGAGAGGACTGAAACCAGAACACTGCAACCATCATGGGTTTATCAGAGCAGGGCAGGGGGCCAAGGGGAACGGGCAGCTGTGGTGTGCTGAGGCTTTGTCATTCCAGGTAGGCTGGAGGGACGTGTCTGGGTGGAAGGGGGCACATGTCTGGGTGGAAGGGGCACGTGTTGCTGCCCAGGATATTTGGTGTAAGTGGCAGCTGTCATCCCTGGCCTGCAGACCTGGGAGTCGCAGAGGGACCTGTCCTGCTCTCCAGTCTGCTCTGCCTCAATCAGCCATGGGTATGATGGAGAACTGGTGAAATTTGGCCATGACATGGAGCAGGGAGGGATCCTGGGAGCTCTGGAGACAGAATTCCTATAGAAAGTGATTGGAAAATGCGAGATGTTCCTGCAAACCCCAGGCTGAGCTGTGATGATGTCAAGTGTGGCGCAGTGCAGAGAGGGGGGAAGGCAGAAAAGGACTTGGGGGGCTGGAGTGGCTGATGCATTAAGCATGAGAAGGCAGCACAGAGCTCTTGTTGAGAGGGGAGCTCCATCTGGAGGGTACTCACAGAGGGGCCGGGGGATGAGAGTCCAGGGAAGTCGTCCTGCCCTGCTGTGCCCATGGGCAGCCAACCTGGCTGCGCTCTGCGTGTGGGGCGTATGGCGGGGCACGGGGACAGCTCCTGCTCTTAAACCTCCTATGGTTTAAGTGATGAGGAGCCTGGACAGGGAGAGGCTGTTTTCCCATCATTGGAAAGCTTGTGACTACTGTTTGTTTCCCAGAATGGACCTCGCTCAGCTCAGGAAAGGTCTCCAGCTGTACAGTGTGCAGCGCCACAGCGGGGGAGAACCCACCACCACCAAACCCCAAGCAAAAAACAGGGATCAAAACAAAGCTAGTTAGTAACATCTCCTAATTAACTTTGACCTGCTATAACTAATAACTCCTTACAACTTTAACCTGCCTGTGACTTTGTGCTGCAAGTCAAGGCAGAGCCGGTCGGCATCGCGGGCACCGCGACGTGCAGCGAGTAGCATCCGAAATTCGCATCTTGGCACGGCGGTGTGAATTCATCCAGAAAACAAAAGGGGTGTCATCTACACCATCTGCTGCACATGAATCAAGAGAGGAGAACAGCTGAAACCTACAGACGTCAATATTGCAATGCCACTGGGAGGGGAGACGGCGGCCAGGCAAGCAGAGGGGCTGCTTGGGCAGCGGGCTGGGACGGCGAGGAGACGTGATCGGGCACGGCCAGAAACGCTTCCCAGACTTTTCCTTCTCACTTGCCTGCCAGTGAACGGCTCTAAAACTTGCACAGGAAGGCAGGCATGTTGTAGGAGGTGGAGGTGTGAGGGTCAGGCTCCAGAGCTCGGTGCAGCTGTGGTACAAGGGGTGTCGGGGCAGGGAGAACCGAACCTGCAGAGGAACAAGTGTGGGACCAGAATGGCTGGTTGGATTCCATTTTCTGCATTGCACGTTACCCCAGCCTGGTGTGGGTGGGCAGGGCCTTCAGACCCCCCAGTGTCCCCCTGCCATGGGCTGGGACACACCCCCCCAGCCTAGGGTACCCCAAGCCCCATCCAACCCAGCCTTGAGCCCTGCCAGGCTGCCTAATCACCCTAATAAACTGATCAAGCATATGTTTCCATCTTTGCTCCCAAAAGCTTTCCCTGGCCAAGCTGGTTGGAAATCTCAGTGCCTCCAGCCCAAACCTACTGAAGGCCAATTTCTATTTACCCATTCTTAGCCAATATTGTCACAGGATTCTTCTCCTGTCCCCGGGCTCATCCCTGGCGTGTTTGCACAGAGCAAACATTCCCTGCAAAGCATCTTTCCTCTGGCTAGACAAGCCACGTCAGGTTACAGTTCTGTGATGCCTTTAAGGTGCTGGGCTGGATTCTCTCCTTCACTGGAGTTAAAACTTTGCTGCCCAGTTGGCTCTTTGGATGGCAGCAGGACAGGAGGAGGAGCTGGTCGGTCAGTTCAAAGCCCCTGGAGTGGATGGGAGTTTTGCTCTTGCATCATTGTGGGACTGAACTGTGCAGGGGTGCTGGTGGAGGAGCTGAGTTTGGGAGTTTAGGAGCACAGTTGTCATGATGCTGTCTTCAGGTGGGGACAGATCAGATGAAGCTCTGGGAACTCTGAGATGGAAAACCAACTTCCAGCAGTAAGGGCTGGCTGAGTTCTGGGCAGGATCTGGAGAAAGGTACCCCTCAGGGATTGTGCCAGAAGGGTGAATCGCCAGCTGTGGCCCCAGGAGCAGCCCTTCTTACTGGAAAAGGGCTGGAGCCAGTGCAGGTTGTTCCTTCCCAGCCTGTCTGACCCTCTGATGAGCCATCATTCCTCCACCAGCCACACAAGGACGGGGTCCTGGTTCTGGCCAGGCCAGAATTAACCTCCCCAAGCTGCTTTTATGGGGGAATGATGGCAGGTGCTGTGGGGAACAGCCTGGGCTGACTCAGCTCCCTGGGCTGACTCAGTTTCCCTGGGTGGCTGCATGGGGAAGGGAGCTCTGGCCTGGATAGAGCCAGGACAGAGGGGTATGCAAAGCTCTCAGGATGCCCAGGGTTCCTTCAGGCTTCGTCCTGCTGGCTGGTTTGACTTGTCAGAATTGTCAGTAAAAGCTGAGGCTGGTGTCAGCAAAGCTGAAGTGTGTGTGTTGGCTGAAGGGGCAAAGGTCCCGTTTCCATCCCGAACTGATGTTCAGAACAGCAGGGCTTTGGGAAGGGCGATGCCAGAGGGTGCAGACGGAGCAGCGTTGCTGCCTTGGGGCTGGCACTGAGAAGTAACATTATTTTCAAAAAGGGTGGAAAAAGAAGCATTTTTCACTGGGATGATCTAGAGCCACTTGCACGGGCAGAGCTTCCCCCGAGCCCTTTCCCAGAGCCGTATGTTCTCAGCGCTGCTGCTCTCGACATCACCTGCGGCTGGCGCTTCGCTCCAGCTGCCCTGGCAGACCCTGTACAGTCAGCACAGCACAGACACGCAGCACGCTGGATGGGACTTGCCAGACCCTCTCTCAGCGCTCGGTGATCCCTGCTCATAACCCTGTGTTACTCTGTGACGGAGCATCGCAGGGGAGGCGTGAGGAGCAGCGTGAGGAGCACTGGGCAGCAGCATCCCCACTTCAGCTGCTGCGCTGTTTAAGGTCCAGAGAAGCCAGGCCAGGACTCAGCAGCTTGGCACAGGGGCCAGTGTAATTGCAATTAGCATTTTATCTGGCCTATAGACTCAGCTGAAACCCTGGCATCAGCGCTTGGACACTTCAATGTGTGGGCAGATGCCTCCACCAGCTGCTTTCCCTGTGCAGACGCCTCCACCCCAGACAGCATGGGAGAGGCCGTACAAGTCACGGGAGTGGCACAGCTCGGGCTGCCCACGTGAATTTTAGGGCACTGCCTGGTGCTGGATTGCTTGGAGCACCCCAGAAACACTCCTCCCTGGCACAGGGGATGGCAGGGGGGAAGGAGGCCCAGGGCAGCAGGACAGGATGGTGGGGCAGTCGGGTGTGAGGTCTCAGCGCCAGGGCTGAGGGTGCCCACACCACGCTGCTGGCTGCTGGCTGAGCCCATCCCACTGCTCCCAGCCCTGCCCGTGCTGCGGTGGTGGCAGCTCCATCCAAAGGGATCCTCAAACCCCGGAGCTCCACGGAGACAGGCAGGGACAGGAGCAGAGGTGACAGCAGGCTGCAGCACAGCAGGGAGCTGTCTGGCCCCGGGCTGAGTTTTTGTGACATTTCTTTATTGGAAGGAATGGAAGTAAAAATCAAAGTCCTGGGTAAGGCAAGGGCACATTCAGCTGTCACCTTTGCCAGGCAAATGCCACCTGAGGCCAGGGCAAGTCTGGTGACAGAGCTGTGTAGGTCACCTGGAGATACCCCCTGGCAGGAGGGGGCTGTTTCTGGCACCTTGTACCCCTCCAGACAGAGGGGTATTCCCACCCTTCTGTTCCTTATGCTCCTGGAAACTGCAGATAAACTGGGAAACCTCAGCTGCAGTGTTTGCATGTCAGGATGGGACTTTGGTAGGCTTCACTGTCATGTCACAGCACTGCAAAGGAAGAAGAGTGTGAAGAAATGACGCCGAGGAACAGAAGCAGCCCTCATTCCCATCAGTTTTGATTGAAGGTGGGAGGCAGTGGGAGCAACACGGTAAAAGCTGGTTCAAAATATTGCTGCAGATGATAACTCCCAGCTTCGTGTCTCTGCAGGGGTAACACATCCCCTTACAATCAATAAATACTCCTGAACCCTGAGCCCAGTTTATGTGCAGACAGCAGGCGGGTCGGAGCAAGGGGCTGGCCGAGCCGGGCAGTGGGAGGAAGCCGCAGCAGGTGAGCGTGTGCTGCTGTGCCTGAGCTGTGCTGGGAGGGAGTTCTCAGGGCTCAAAGGTGTCACAGCCTGTGACAAGCACGATGCCCGGGGCAGCATCCCGGCTCGGTGCCCTGGCAGGAGCTCTGTGCTCCCACACACCCCACAGCAGGCGTGGCAGGACCCAGAGCCAGCAGAGCCAGCAAAGCGTGTGTTCTTTACACTGGGAGGTCGGAACCAAACCAGGGCTGGGTTGGATGGGGCTTGGGGCACCTGGGCTGGGGGGGGGGGGTCCCTGCCCGTGGCAGGTGGGGGCTGAGGTCCTTCCCACCCACTCCAGGCTGGGGTGCTGTGATAACCTGGATTCTCTCTCATGTACTGGCTGTTCAGCCAGCTCTGTTCTCTCATCAAAGGCTCCCTGGTCTCCGCTGCTCCTAGCACAGAACCCAAACGCTGCTGAAAAGTGTTTGCTTTCCCTTGTAAAGATGGGAACTGTTATTTTCCTGGCAGCACCACGGCCTCCCGTGGCCCCGGGAATGTGATTCCAGCTCAGCATATGGTTTCTATAGCTACCAGCTCGTGTGCCTCTGATGGGCTGCTCGGCATGGCGTGGATGCCTGATGGAGCAGTGAGCTCAGCACATAAATTCCCACTCCCCCAGTATATTTTATCTTTCTGCTGGCTGTTCAGATTATAATGGTTTAGTGGTTACCTGCTGCACAGAATGTGGAGAGTTTATTTTTTTTTAATTCCAGATTGGATGATGTAGGACTAAATCAGGGGATAAAATACCAAATTAGAGAATAAATCAGACATTATGAGCGAGAGGTAAATGCATAATAAATCAGAGGATAAATCAGACATTAAGACATCAGCAGTGCTCGATCATCTTTGTATGAACAAAGCAGGGAATGGGTGTTGTGGAGGCTCCTGTTTGCATAATACCCCAAAGAAAAAAGCCACGTTCATGAGCACCAAATCCTGTTGGGCTTTGCAGTGATTGAAAGATCTGAAAGTGAAAGAATCCTTTGATTTTCAGAAAAGAGGGGGGAATTCCTAGCAATAGTGAGCCTAGTTTGAGTTACGAACTGGGATCTGGTGGAGCTTTCCCTGGGCTTGCTGGTTTGTCACATTCAGGTTTCACCTGCCAGTGAAAACACCAGGAACATTTTCCCAAGGCAAGAACCCCAAACACACAGCAGTTAGTCATCCAGTTAATCACCAAGGACCCCACGCAAGCAACATGTACAGGAGTTCTCAATAGAGGAGTAATTTGGAGGTGCTTCCAGGCTGTCACAGGGTTAATCCATCCTCATCTGCATTGTTTGTTCCAGACTTTATCGCTGGCTCCGAGTTCTGGGGATCAGATTCACCCCCATCAGCAGGTACCTGTAAAAATACTGACAAATCACAGGCACTGTTCAGATCTGAGTGGCAGCTCAGCCAGATGCTGATACTCCAGCACGAGCTGCTTTGCTGGTCCCAAGTTTCAGTTCTGTCAGGCCCTCGAGTGCTTCTGACCTGTAGACATGAGCTTCCTTCCAGCTTCCAGCAGCTGCTGCTACTCAGGCCTTTCTTCATGAGACTGACCTCTCATGCTGGAGGGATGGGCAGCCTCAAGGTCCCAGCCTGTGCCCAGGGTGGCCAGGGTGGCAGCGGGGTAGGAAGGAGCCAGCCCTCGCCTTCGAAGACCACGAGGAGTGTGTGGGTATGACCCCATCCTGCCTAGGGAAGGAGGTGCAAAGTGAACCTGTTGGTGCAGGCAGCGTAGGGAGCTGGAAGGAGGTTTCACTCCATGGGGTGGGAGGGCAGGAGCGTTGGTCGGTAGGATCCTCTGCCAAAGGGCAGTGCAGTTGTGATGGGCTTTGGCTGCTGGAGTGGGCGATTGCCAGGCGACATGAGCCTGAGCTCTGGCTGGACCATGGAGGAGTGGAGCATCCTGGAGCTTGGAGTGGAGCATCCTCCTGAACTTCTCTGGGCAGCAGCCTTCATGCCTCTGGAGGTATGAGTGAGAAGGAAGTATCAGAGTAGGCTGGAGGGCTGCAAGAAACCCTCAGTATGAGTGAGAAGGAAGTATCAGAGTAGGCTGGAGGGCTGCAAGAAACCCTCAGAGTATGAAAATGAAGTGTTCCTCCTTCGAGGAGCTATGTCAGTGGTGCAGCCTGGGAAGGGCTGGGGCCTGGGGAGAGGTTTTAATGAGGAAAATGCCATTCAGGACAATAATACATGTATTAACCCTGCTGGGCCAGGACCCTCCTGCTCTCCTTTTTGGAGGGGGCAGGGCCCTTCCCGGCACTCCCATCACACCTGCATAACCAAATCCCCTGTGTCGGGCTGAAATGCAGCCCAGGTCCTCCTGTCAGGCGGCTCCCAGTGCTTTCACAGGGACACAGGACGACTGCCAGGACTGAGCCTTACACAGGAGCCTGCAAACAGCAGCCAGGCCCGGGCGCTTCAGGACCCCTGCCACCAACAGAGTGTGTGTTGGATGGGACCATCGGCAGGGACACCCGTCCCTCGCACCGCCGGTACCCGCAGCGAGCACAGCCCGCTGGTCCTGTGCCTGTCCCGGCCTTTGACAGAGCTCGAAACAGCTGAACAGCTGTGTTTCAGCTGCTTCACTTCCCGGGTTTGATTGCTAAGCCGCAGCTATCCAGATGGGCACGGGTACGAGCTGAACCAAGTGGAGCAATTAGGAGCCCCCGCTGCCCTGCGGGCTCCTGTTGAGGATGAATGCCACCCTCCGAGGCTCGGAGCAGGTGGCTCGCCTCCTCCTCAGTGTTTCTCACCCGTGCTTCTCTCTGCAGCCCCAGACACAGCCCTGGAGTCAGACTGTGAGAGCCAGAGGGTCAGGAAACCGGTGCTGGTAAGAGGGGTGCTGATGGCTCGTGTGGTCCTGGCAGTAAACCTCACCGGTGATTTGTGGGCACAAATAACAGTGAACATGTAACAGGCTGATGCCAATGAGTAGCTGACGTGTAAGGAATGAGTAGGAGCTGTGTAAGTGCTGGCTGGTGCCTGCTCTCTGGGGTCTGGGCCAGGCCACCCAACACCTATCCTATCGATTTCAGGCACCTCCTGCCCCAAGTGCACCCTCGACTGTGTGGGGACCTGGTGCTGGCGTGGGGATGGGTTCTACAGCACCGGGACCCACCGGCACACGTCAAGCCCTGGGCTCGGTGTTGTAACTCTTGTTCTTGTAGCAGAAGTGTGAATATTAACAAAACTTCTGGCAGCTGTTAAATCTGAGCAAGAGGCACTCTGAGTGGGTGCCGAGTGATTCAGTGAGTCCATAAAGGCAGAAAGCTGCTGGTAGTTTACAGAAATCAATTACCCACCAGTTGTTTACTTTTAAATTTACATTTCCAGATCCTGTATTCCAGAGCTGCCCTGCAGATGCTGACGGAATTCAGTGGGCTGGGGTTGTGTATACCAGTGCACCAGCCAGAGGAGAAAGCTCATATTGTGCAAAATTAGACAAATTAGCATAGCAAGGGTGAGGGTTCCTTCAAGTTAATTAAGTTATCATCATTAAACACAGAGGATGGAATGTGTCAGGCAGTTTTCACTGAAGACTTCCTTGCTCTCTCTCCTGTAGGCAACCTCCACATTGCTGTTAGAAGCAAGCTTGCTCCGCTGAATATGGGTGTCACTGGGTCTCAGCAGACACCTCTGTGTACATGACTGTGTATATATGTGTGACTGTACTGGGGCCTGATGATCTCTGCAGGTGGGTTCCTGTCGGGGAAGGCAGCAGGCCTGCCAGCAGCCTGACTCTCCTCACAGCAGACACAGGCCCTGCCAGCAGCCTGGCTCTCCTCACAGCAGACACAGGCCCTGACAATATCCTCACGTTCCCATGAGACAGGAAAGTTCCTTGTGCTGAGAGGATTTTGGTAATCACAGTCCCAAAACACAGCGGTCTTGAAGCCAGGGGTGCAGACTGCCCTGACCCAAGCAGGAGCTGTGGGAAGGGATTTGGGAGCAAGGGAACATGTCAAGAATCATCCATAATAAATGGTCGACAGAGCAGGTGTGCAGATACTTTTAGACATCACACTAACAGTGTTTAGCTATAAGATACACTTATCAGAACCCATTATAATTACGAACCAGTCAGCTTGGTGTGAACAGTGTGTGTAACCAGTTAGCAGTTCTTTTTGCCACGTTTGCAGTGACAGATGTATATAACCTGGGTGATGTCACCCAATAGATGGCTTCACCTTCATTCATATGGCATTGCGTGTTGCCCGTCGCTGATCTCCACAGGTTCCATATACACCAGTAGGTTATTGGAGAGAAACACGGCGAGTCTGCAGGGGGGTGAAAGTACAGGTCTCTCCCTGGCTTTCACTCACACCCATCATTCCACAGGACCCAGACCCTGGGTGTGGGTTGGACTGTGGTGTTCAGGAACCAAAGCCCAAACCGCTGCCATCCCCCATGGACTGGAGGTCAGTCATGGGCCCTCACACCAGTGAGCCACGGCTGAAGTGTGGCGAAGGGAAATGTGTGGTCAGGGTCTGCTGGGTGCAGCTGGGTCACGGCAACGCAGCCGGTCGCTGCCGGGGTCCCTGCAGAGCAGGTTCATGTCCCGGGGCTGGGAACTCTGGTGCTTGCACCCCTATAACTGCACACACCCCCTGGAAAACCCAGGTGCAGGTGCTGCTGCCACAGTCGTGTTTGCTGTGGAAATGCAGCCCCTGGATCTCAGAGACCCCCGGCCTTGACCTCATCCCACTCTGTGCAGGTAGGAAGGTGGAAAAGCTGCTGGCTCTCCAGCCTGGCCCCAGACTGCTGCTGGAGAGGGAAGCAGATGTAGGCCCTGTTCTCTTCTCCAAAGGCTGTTAGTATTTCATCTGTGGGTCTTTAATACAAGATGCTGGGATGGCCAGAAATTGGTATTCACTTTCATTCCTCTCTCCGGTCCAGTGGCTAATCATCGTTTGGGCTTATTGCCACTGCACCTCTCCCTGAGAGGCAGGCAAGGGCTCCGGCCCCCGCTGTATGGGGGAGATGCCTGTTGCAGCTGCAGGTCTGCACCTGCTCACCCAGCCTGGGGAAGAGAGCCAAACACCCCGTGGCAGATGTGCTGAGGGGGGTGATAGATGCCTCTGCCCAGCCCCGTCTTCCTCTTCCTCCATTTCAGGCAATGAAGGGTTTACCTGGGGGTCCTGGCTCTGGCCAGGCCAGAGCTCCCCTCCCCATGCAGCCAGCCCAGGGGAGCTGAGCCAGCACAGGTGAGATGAGTCAGCCCAGGTGAGATGAGTCAGCCTGGGCTGTTCCCACCCCACCTGCCATCACTCCCCAAAAAGGGGCTGTTGGGGAGGGGCCCTGGTTGGCTGTTTCTGGAGCAGTCTGAGTGTGGCTGGGATGTCAGGTTGGTCCTTGCATCGTGCAGCACTCTGGTCCTTGGGTCGGTAAGGTGCTCTGTGTTATCACCGGGTGTAACTGGCTGTTGTTCTCCTTTCACGGTGCTTTTGTCAGTGACCTGTCCTTACCCCAGCCCGGGGGGGCTCTGTCCTGTTTCTCCCCTGGCAGTGACCCAGTGGTGTGTGGTGCTCAGCTGCTGGCTGGGGCTGAAACACCACACTGGGTAAAGATTTTTACCCCCAAAATCCTTTCTTGGTTCCTGTATGTGCCTGCACACCTTGCTGGCTTCTCTCAGCAGTCCCTCAGCCAGGGTTGATGTATCTGTGTCATCAGTGAGGGCTGCTGGGGTGCGGATGCTGGGTGCAAGATCCTGCCCCTTCTCACTCTGTCTGCTGATGTGTTGGGTGCCACCAGCATCCTGCTGCAGCTGGTCCCCACCTGCACATGGGCACGGGCACAGCTCTTGCTTCTCTGGTAGCAGCATAAGAAGCCCATCCCTTTAATTCTCGTGAGGTTTCCACTGGACTCCCTCATCCCCACAATAACTGCTCTTCTTTCAGTCTGGAGCAGCCTGTGTGCTGGCCATGCCAAGCTTTCCTCACAGAGTCTTGGCAGAACCCCTTTGCTTAAAAATATTTCTGTGTGTTTGCATTTATCAAACCAAGCAAGCTCTGTGAGGGCTTTGTTTAGCTGGGTTATGAGTTATTTGCTTATTTTGTGCCATATTTGTGCAGCTGCTGATATTACATATTCATAGCTGAGGCTCGGAACAGCTTGTGTCATTCAAAGAAGTAATGCTGGCAAGTCTGGTTACAGAACTCAGTATTGGGTTTGTTGTGACATGGCATGGGGCTTCCACCTACACTGGGGGAGGAACCTGGTGCTGGGCTCCCAGGGGAGCTGGGGGACTGTGAGCCCAAAGGCAGCAGAGGAGGAGCACAGTGAAGGATGTAAGAAGGACATTGAGGTCCTGGAGTGAGTCCAGAGAAGGGCAACCAGGCTGGGGAAGGGGCTGGAGGGCAAATCCTCTGAGGAGCAGCTGAGGGAGCTGGGGGTGTTGAGCCTGGAGAAGAGGAGGCTGAGGGGAGACCTTCTCCCCACCTCCCCTGCCCTGCCAGGAGGGTGCAGAGAGGTGGGTGATGGTCTCTTCAGCCAGGGGACAGGAGATGGGACAAGGGGCAATGGGCTCAAGCTGCCCCAGGGCAGGGTCAGAGCAGATGGGAGGGCAAAGTTCTTCCCTGGCAGAGTTGTGGGGCTGTGGCACAGGCTGCCCAGGGAGGGGCTGAGTCCCCACCCCTGGGGGTGTTTAACAGAGGGGAGATGAGGTGCTCAGGGATGTGGTTAGAGGACAGATACAATTGAACTCTATCTCAAAGGTCTTTTCCAACCCTGTGAGTCTGATTCTGAGCAGGCTGTGGTGGGATGGCAAAGCCTGAGTCTGGAGTGAGCTGTGATGGGGTTGGGTCTGAGGCAATGGGAAGGGTATCGATGCTACAGTTCAGGGCTTTATATGATGGGGAAATAACCTGCATGCAGGAGTTGTGTTTTGCTGGGTAACAAAGTCAAATCCAGGTTAGGGAAAGACGGGCACATCTCAGGTGAGCTGTTTGTGTGACTGTCCCTGGCATCTCCCTGGGGTGCTGGTTCTCTTCCAGAACTGGATAGCAGGCACAGAAGGGACCCAAAGCAAAGTTGAATCAAATTCCCAAGTGAAAAAAAAACCCACCTCAAAGGCTTAAAGTATAACCAGAAAAGCCCTTCTGGCTGTGCAGCAGTGTAACTGGGAACACGTAGTGATCCAGTGCCAGCGTGGCCAAAATGAGAGCCGATTAAAACAAAGGAGAGGGAATGAGTGGAGAGAGAGAAGGAAGGATGAGATAAGAGGTGTTACAATCACTGCCTGTTGGTTTTGTTGCTGTGGTTGTTTTCCTTCTAGTACCATTAAATTATGTTTATACTGGATTATCGTGAGGAAAAAGGTATCATAAAGTTTTATGATGAGAGTCTTGGAGAGGATAAGTATTTGCAGGCAGCTGCTGCTGCCTATCTGAGCAATTCATTTCATGGTGGTTGTCTGAGGAGACCTGCTGATAGAATTGCTGCTTGCAGGAGGGTGTTGGGGAAGGCATTTTGGGGAGGACAGGCAAGGTGACACTGCCAGGAGGGGTAACCTCTCGTTCTGGGTGAGAGCATAATTCACATGCACCTTACGACTTGACCCCATCAAAGTGATGGAGCTGTAAATTATTGGGGAGATTGATCTACCCCTGAGCTTTACTGGTCCCTGGCCCAGGAGATGTAGATGCTGTCACAGTGAGGTCCCAAAATGCTCTTGCAAGCTATTGTAAAAGCTGTTGTAAAAACGAACTGGCAGCTCTCCATCAGTCATCCCTGGCCAGTCACAGGCTCATTATCACAGGACTCTCTTTACTGGTGAGCTCGGGCTTCTTGTGAGTGATCAGAGACCCTGGGAGGTCGCCCTGGGGTAATAGGGAATTACTGCTCAACAGAGCCACCTGCTGCTGTGCCTCAGAGGTGGGTGTTGCTCTTTGAACTGTGCCTCATCACCACCAGTCATATGGTAAAATACACGTGCTCAGGGTCCTGATCGCCTTGAGGTTACCTACAATTGAGGGTTGATTTGGCTGCCCTTGTCCTAACAGCTCTTCTCCTTCCAGCCCTGCTGCAGAGGGTAGAGATGCACCTTTGAGGGGGCTTCCAGTGGTGCTGCTTGGTGAGGAGGGGAAATGTGGCTTTAGGGGCTGGTTCTCAGCACCACTTGGGAGAGCTGAGAGTTAGAGACTTTGGGGTGGGGGGTTTTGTCTTGAATTTGGCTCCATGTGATTATTCCATGTGGAGCAAATGAGGAGCTGAAGGCAGCAGCTCCGCACAGGGACAGCGGGGCAGAGAGAACAGTTGTGACACACACGAGGCATCTTCAGCAGCTCCCAGGAGGATGGTGTGAGTCCTTGGGACTGATCCTCATCCTGTGGGAGTGGCACTGAAGTTGGTGCATCTCAGTTGATGTCACTGGCAAGAGAATGGGGCTTCCACACTGGAGTCATGAGAGCTTAAATTTGAGATAAATCACAGAGTTTAAAGGCTCTGAAAGGAAACAGAGTTTTCTAATAACCTAATTGTTAAATTCCCTTCTGGGCTGTGGGGGCAGGTGATGGAGGCTGAGAGCTGCATCACGTATCCCACAAAGAAAGGCATTATTTAGAGATATCCCATTATCTCCAGATTGCCCCATGAGAACCATTTCCAGGGACACAGGACTCTTTCCACTGAGTCCCACAGCGATGAGCTCCCCAAAATACCATGAGATCAGCTTCCAACAGAGGTGCCTGTAAAAAAACCTTCAGAACAATTAAAACCCCCTCCACAACTGCAAAGACTGTGAGCTTAATTTACCACCACAAACAGGAGAAGCTTGCCAAGTCACCAACACAGTTCTCTAATTTGTTGACACAGGGATCTCAGGCAAGGCTTTATTTAGTTCTGTACATCTGGGGCTGTTGGCTGTCTGACTGGGTCTGTAATCCAGCCCCTCTGTGTCAGGGGAGATTGCTGTGTCCTTCCCAGTGCAAAGTGCAGCTGGGATGCTGTAACTTTCAGCTGTATTTCTGGCTCGCCTGGATGGTCTGTTGACCTAAGGGCACGTTGGGAAGGGCTCCCTGCCTTCAGGAGCGCTTGGGGAAGGTGGCAGAGAGATGTGGAGAGGTGACAGCACAGGCACATCCACAGGATCATCAGTGTGAATAACGGGGTCTCCTCTGTGCTTTGAACTCGGGGTGACTTTGTGTGATTCCTCCAAAGAAATCCTTGTGTCTCAAAGTTTAACTGGAGCCAGAGCTCCCAGCCCCAGTGATGGGCTCCTGCCTTTGGCTCCCTGCTCATGACCTGGCTCACACCTGGGGCTGCCCCGTGCAACCCAGGACTGGGGCTGCTATCCCAGCAATATTCCTCCGAGGTGGAGTCAGGGAGGTGCAGCCCCTGCCCAGGAGACCCTCCCTCTCACTTTCAGTGTTAATTGAGCTTTTCCTTCTGTTTACCCCTTCCCTCTGCTCGTGCCCATCCTGTCAGTTCCTGCATCTCGTGGGGTCTGACCCTGTACCACACAGACCCCTATGCTGAGAATCCTCCAGCCCCTCTGCTCTGGGATCCCTGTGGATATCTGTGCTCTTCTGGCATGGAAGTGGGAGCTGGAGAAGAGCAGAGAGGTTGTGCAGTCTCTTGCCTATTGCCAAGGCCAGTTTGCCCTCAAGAAGAGGTGAATCCTGCCAGGGAATCATTTCACTCGTGCCCAGGTGATGTGAGGGGCTGGAGGTGGTCACTCTCTCCCAGGAATAATCTCATTTGGCATTAAAACTTTGTGATCCTGAATTTGTTGGCCTCAATAGTTCTTGTTTCAGGGTGGCATTTTAATCTGACTGATCCTCTTGCAGGTACACCCTTTCTGTGACCCCCTTCAAAGCGTGGCTCACCTATGCCATGCCCAATTTACTCCTCCTAACCTTCCCTCAGGAGACAATATCCCTGTAGGGAGGTTTTGGGGGGTTTACAAGGTTTGTTTTTTCACAGCTCAGGTTCAGGATCCCTGTTTATTGTATTCCTAAAAACCATCCATGTATCCTCACAGCCAGGTCATTGAAAGCATTTACCACGTTAAATCTAAACTTTAAAACATGCCTCCCTGGCTGTCAGAGCCTCAAGTGATTCCCTCAGGGCCAGGATCAGTCCAGGCTACGTGTGTCTCTCCAAACACATCTGGGCTTTTTCATCCCTTCCTAAGGACTTTCCACCTTTTTGACCTCAATTTGTAATTTAATCTCTCAGGGCAGGGTAAATAATCCAGCCACCACAAAGAGCATTCTGCCTTTCTATTAATCCATCTGAATAACTCTGCCTTTTAACAGTGCAGGATGATATTCTTTAGAGCCCTCTAAAAACGTGTAAATAATGCTTTTACCCTGATGAGTTGGTCACATGAGCCCTTCCAAAACTTACAGTATATTTTTAAATCCCTGTCTTCCACTAGCTCAACAGATAGAAGGAGCTGAAGCCCAGAAACACCTTGGTCTGTGGCAGCCCCCTGGATGTAACCCACACTGGTGGGATGAGCTGTCCCATCTCTGGTTGCTGGACCCGACTCCTGCACTGGACCAGCACTTCTCAGTGTTCCATTTACATCACACAGCATCTCTGCAGGGTCACACACACCCCTTCCCTTCCCAGAAAACTCCATCTCACTCTGTCTCCTTCTGCCTGATGATGTCAGGCTGGAGTATTTAGGCTTTCCAAACTCCCTGCCACGGAGCAGGAGTGAGCTAATCAGAGGGACAGGCTAATTATAGCCGAGCGAGCGCTGCTATTTATTGCCAAGTGTCTTGTTAATCAGCAATAAAGGAAAAGGAAATAGCAAGAAATTACATGGTAGTTAAGTGAGTTTTTGGTAAAATATATATTGTTAAATTAACCTAAGTGGTTTTGAATCACAAGAATGTAATTTAATTGAATCCATTAGCAGTGTCAACCTTGAAACCTGTTTCCCATCATATTTTCAAGAGTGGAAGTAGTGATGAGTGGTGAGTAGTGGTGTTAGGAGAGATGTAACTGCTCGAGGGTGCAGTGCAATCCCCAGGTATTTCATTTTCAGGGTTACAGTCCTGAAAATGGGAGGGCTAAAAACTTACTTAATCCCTGATGCGTTTAGGGTAACAGACAAGGTGGGGATATCACCTGTGCTCGATGGCCTATTTCTGTGATGGGTTATGTGCTGTATTCCTCATGGTTAGCTTTGTTCCTGGGGTGTGTATTTGGGTCAGGAGGAGCCTTAATGCTGTGCTGGAGATGGATTATGGGGAGGAGAAAGCTTCAGCTGTCGTAGGTGACATGAAACAGCGAGGCAGCTCGCTCTGCTGCCTGCTGTGCACGTGAAGCTGAATTCCGTCACTGCTCAAAGCAGGTGGGTAATTAATTAAATAGCCTGTTGCTACCTGGGACCTCCTGGCCAGGATCCAGCCCCTGGGCAGGGCTCTGGCTGGGGTGCTGTGTGGCATGGGTACAGGGGCACAGAGCTGCTGAGCCGCTCTGCATGGGGATGGGGTGATTTGAGGTGCTGCTTCTGTGGGGTCTGCCCAAAGCGTCTGGGGCAGCAGGATTCCTCTCCTAAATGAGCTGTTGATAAAGCCCTCATGTGGTTAGCTCCACTCAGTGATTTATTCCTCCTTCCCCTCCCCTACGCCCCTTCCCAGCCCTCCCAGCCTCACTGAATGAAATAATTGTCCCTGTTCAGACATAAAGCAGCTCTCAGCTGGCTGAGGGCCCGGTTGGCACCCGTGTTCCTGGGGGCGGATGGAGACTCCTGCTGCTGCAGCGTGCCAGGCACGGGTTTGGGAGTGAGCCCCACAGAGCTGCAGAGTGCTGGTCATGCTGTACCAGCCCAGTGCCAGCTCTGGCCTGGCTGCCCTGTTTGTGTCCAGAGCTGCACGTCCATCACACGAGCAAAGGGCACACGTGCAGGCCGGGCTCTGGCCATCCCCACTGCCACGGCCCCCAGCAGGCACCCAGCACCCTTGTGAGGCCTTGTCTCACGGTGTATCAGGTGTGTGGCTCCTGGCAGAGGCTGCCATGAGGTGGGCACAGGGGGGGATACAGAGACCTGAGCTTCGCCCATCCCATGGCAGTGTGCCGGGCCGGGGTGAGGAGGAAGGGCTGGGAGCTGGGCTGGAGCCTGTATCCCACAGGGAAGTCCTGTGTTTCTGGGCTCGGAGCTGGCCCTGTGTTTAGTTACCAAAGGCAGAAGGGCTCAGTTCTGCAGTGATTGGGCTTGGTGCAGGCCCTGTTCCTCACCATCATCCCAGTACAAATGCCACCACAACACTTACTGATTCTGTTGAGCTGTGGCTGTCACCTGACACACACTTATTGCTCTTCATGAAGGATTTTCTGCCAGTTCCTGCTGCTGCCAATGCCATGTCATTAACAGTCACGTCTCCTGCAGTGTCAAGGGATGGGGCAGCTCTGCAGTGGGTCCTTGCAGAAACCTCCTGCTCCCACGGTGATGGGGAGAGCTGCTGCAGGGAGAGCCCAGGCTGCAGGTGATGCCCAGTGGCCCTCGGGGATAGATCCAAGGTGTGTGTCCCTTGGAGTAGGGGCAAGCTGCTGCTGTGAGTGTGAGAGCTCCTGGGCTCCAGCCCTGTGGTGGCACTTGGGGCTTTCCCAGTGTTCAGCTCTCTGGCTGCCCAAATTAACCCTGTCCCTAAGCTAGCCCACGCTGCAGAGGCTAGCAGTGTGAGAAAGCATTCCCCAAATAAGCACAAGCAGGAGATGTCTGTCTCTGCCTCTAATTTGCAGGCAGGAAAAATAATCCCAGCATTGTGGACGGGTGTTATTTAGGCCAAATTGATTCAGCCAGCTTGTGTACTCCTTGCCACGCTGTATTTGCAATCAAAAGTCCATACATAATTAACCAAACACACATGAAACCTGCAGGACAAGGAAGGCTTGTGTGAAATGCCTCCCCAGGGCTGGCAGAGTCTGTGCTGGCTCTAACACGGCATCACCCAATGCCTGGGCTCATTGGGAGCTGTGCCAGCACCATCGGGGCAGTGCCTGGGGACCCCCTGCCTGGGGACCCACATCCCACCTCTGCCCCAGGGTGCCAGCCTTCCTTAGCAGTCTTTCAGAGATGTGAGAGATGGGGGGGTCAGTGCCTCCTCCCTGCAGCAGCTCTGGGCAAGCCAGCCACAGTGTGGGTTTAGAGCAACAAGTTCTGTGTGGGCTGAAGGGTTTATTCCTCTTGTGCCCCAGGATTTCCTGTGCCTGGGTTTCGGGACCACATCCCCTCTCCTGAGAACATGAACAATTAAGCAGTGCTGTGTGATGGCAACATGAAGCTGTTTCTGCAGCCTGTGTAGATGTGGTGACAACAGGTATTACTCACTGTTGGTCGGGTCCCCGAGAGCACTTCATTGAATTGCCTCTATGTCTCAGGGGCGGGGTTAATTATTTAGGTACCTTAATTTTCCATGCCTCTGTTGCCTTCAGTAGCAGAGATCTGAAGTTTTGGTTCCAGGGACAGAAACAGGAGAGACCACGAGCAGTTACTGGAGTGCAGCTGCTGCTGTGTGACTTACGATGGTTTCTGGTGCCTAGGATGCAGAAATGAATATTTAAACACCCCCAATGAGCTCTCCTGGGTGTGTGAGACCCCAGGCTCTCCCCAGCTCTTTTGTCTGCCTTGGCTCAGCGGTAACACACATCCCTGTTGCTGCAGCCACTTGTTCTCTGTGCTGTCACCACCGTGCTGCAGCAGCATGTGGAAGGTGAAACTCACCTCAGAGGGTAAAACTCACCTCAGTGGGGCTGTGTTGGGGCTCAGTGGGGCTCTGATGGAGCCAGGGACAGGGACTGAGAGCGCAGGGCCTGACTGTGGGCCCTGAGATGGAAAGCAGGGTGTGCTGCAGCCGCCTGGGATTTAGCCAAAAGCCCCAAAATAGCCCACACTCACCTGGTCCTTTGCCATCTGGTGGTAATCCGGGGGTCCTGAGTGTAAGGAGCATGTTTTTGGTGTGAGCATGCACTCCAGCAAAGCAACAGGAACGATTTGCCATGTTCAATTTGTTTAATAAATAACCACAGCAATGGAAGAGCTTGCCTGATTTCCCCCTAGCAGCATGAATTCAACCAGCCAGTTACACCGTGGGGGAAGTTTAAATGTTTACTTACTCTTTAGGGGATTATAAATTAACCCTGAGGACCTCCATGAACCTCAGCCAAGACGTTGTCAGAGACTGGTCCCTACAGGCTGTCACTCTGCTCTTGGCCATCTCCTGGGTGTCACAGTCAGCTAGGTGGGTGTTACACCTCATGTCTGATTGCTGTGGAGTGAGTTGTGCCACAGCTCGTGGCACCAGTTGCTTCCTGGCCCCACAAGGCTTGATGGGAGCAGCTGGTGTGCTGGCACTGCATCTGCTGCCTGCCCGGGCTGCAGCGCTGTGCCCTGCATCACTCACAGCGTGTTTCCTTTCATCCTGCTCTTCCTTTCCTGTCCCACTGGCTGCCCTTCCCTCAGCCCACGAGTTCTACCTTTGTCTCTTCAATTCCCTCCCCCGTCCCACATGGATGGGGGTGATGTGAGCTGGGGGTGATGTGACCTGCCAGCCAGGTCAAACGATGACGCTGCACCTGAGGTCACAGGCTTTCAGCTCACTGCACTCCAGGGAGAGTTTTATTGTTGTCAGGTTGCAAGCAGACGTTTATTAATTGAGCAATTTCTCCTGACCTTGATGGAAACCATCCCTAACAGTCAAATAAATAGATTAGCATCATAATTTTTCAAGGCTGGGCTTGGGAATTAATTGCATTTATCTGATTTTGGCTGGTTTGCCATGGCAGTGCTTGACATTTCTCCCACGTTTTCTTTCCAATTTGCACAGATGCATATATCATACTGAGGACAATGCTACACCTAATTTACTTCAGCAAATGAGACCAATTAAAAATAACTCAGTAAAAATGATACTGAATCTTCAATTACTTGGGGAAGATGAGGAGCAGGGCGTTCTGTAATTGGCTTGTTCCTCCTCTTGTTCTCTAAATCTCAGGTGGAGCAGCAGGCAGGCTGGTTGCTGCTAGTGCCCACTCCCATTTCCCAGACCAGTATAAATGACATATTGCCTTGATTTTCTGGGTGGATGTTACCTCTGTTTAAGGGAGAGGTGGAAGTTGGGGTGGGTTTTCCATCTGAACTGCTGTTTTCTTCCAGCTCTGTGGTATCTGGTGTGTTCTGACAGCTCCTGCTGACACCGGCACATGCAGCTCCAGAGGGATTATCCTGATAAAGGAAAAGCTCCTTGGTATAAATGAGGCATTGTGCTTTCACTTCAGGGCTGGGAGTCAGGGACATGCTGCACATTACACCTGTTCCCTGTGATTTGTAAGTGATGCCAGACTTCAGGAAGCTGTGAAAAGCTGGAGAACGATGCAGCCTCCTGCCCTTTGCAGGTACCCACCTCTCAGAGAAGGTGCCACCAAACTGTTAGTGGTGGTACATTCCTTTCTACCAGAGCAGTTAGCAGCTCTGGTGTCACTAATTACAGGGATTTTATGGAGAATGCCCCTCTCTAATTAAGGCTGCATTCCACGTGCTGCTCGTTCACAGCCAAGCTGCTCTGATGGATGGTGAGCAGCTGCTTGCATGGAGGTATGGAGCCTCTGCCCTTGCACCTCAGGAGGCAGCTTCTGAAGGGCAGCACTGGCAGGGTGGACAGTGTGTGTTGGGGTAGTCCAGGCTTCCAGCGAGGTGAGGGATGCCCAGCCCTGGGGTTGGTGTGGGGATGGAGGGGGCAGCTGGGCTGGGCTCCTGCTCTGAGGGGGCTGTGGGAGCGATGGGGATGTTCAGTGTGTTCTGTCGGTCAGAGCCTGCATTGGCTGAGCAGTACCTTGTGCTTTCCAGGGGCCGGTGACAGAGCTGGCTCTCTCTGGGTACCACTTACTCAAGGGCATCCTGGGATTGCTCTGGGTTGGGAGGGAAGACCTCTTTCATTGAAGGGTGTATGTTTGAAGATGACCCACTGGCACGCTGCTGGTGGGGTTTGGGTTTGAGAGCACCCTTCCCTGGGGTGGCATGTGGTCAGCTGCATCCCACCTCCACTTGCTCGCTCCCCCATTATTCTTTTATGCTTCACCTGCCCCATGAGAGGTGTAGAGAAGTTTAATTGATGAGCAGGTCTAAAGTGCTGGGAAGTCCTTGGGAGGAAGGTGCTGTGTGTGTGATGTTCTGCAGGTGCTTGTTCAGGGCTGTGTGTTTACTCCTCCCTTTCCCTGTTACTGACTTCACGTCCCTCTGCTCACTCCTGAGGCAATATTTCAAACTTTGCATGAGAATGGAAAAATTGCTTTCATATTTAATGTGTAATAAGGTCTTGTAATTAGAAATGAGCCTTCATTGTGATACACGAGCACTGTCAGTGCAGTGGCCAAGGACTCTCTTCTCATGGCAGCCAGTGCAGTCTTCAGCCTGCTGTAGAGATTTGCTTCCTTTGATCAATAATTTAGGGTAATCATTTTGTTCTGTAAAATTTCCAAAGTCCATATATATATATTGCATAAAATGCAGAACAGTGAGTCCCAGGCTGGATTTTAAGAGCTTTGCATGAAAGGTTTGGGGGGTTTTTCTTCAGCTGAGAGCAGGGGAAGGCAGCGGGTCTGGAGATGGGAATAAATCTGTTTGTTTGGGGACTTTGATTCCTGATGATTTATTTTCTTAGCGCTGTTGAGTAGCACTCAGACTCTCTCCAGCTCCAGCAAGCTTATAGAAAAGCCATTTTTCGGGGGGTTTTTTAGCCTTCCAGCCTCAGCCAGGAGAAGAGAAGAGGGATTTGGGTGTCCTGCTGTCCCGCGCAGCGAGAAACAGCAGTGTGAGCTCTGCTCTGTGCCACGGTGTCCCTGTGTCACCAAGGGCTGCCTGCACCCCGTCTCCACCTCATGTGGTGGCAGGGCAGGGGGGTTGGCCCAAAATGCTGGCTTGTGGCAAAGGGTGCATGTCCAGGAAGCCCCTGAGATGGTGGGGACCGGAGCTGGCTTCTCTTTGGGTGGTGGGGCTCGGCTGGGGGACAGAGCTGGGTGGAAGGAGGAGAGCGATCTGTTGGGGTGGGAATTTCCACCGTGGACGTCAGGCAGGGGTGAGCAAGAGATGGGAGAGGAGGATGTGTCAGGGTTTTCCAGCGGGGGAGGCTGACTTTAACTGTCATGTGCAGCACTGACGAAGGATGGAGCAAACACGTGGGGAGCTGTATGGGGGCTCTGAGAAGCCTCTGCTGCAGGGCAGGCCTGGGGCCCTACTTTATTTGTGTGTTTATTTAATTGTACAGAGGAAGGAGAAAGCCACCCCTGAGCAGCAGTGGGGAAAGCACTCGCTGTATCCATGGCTCTGGAAATAATGAGGTGTAGCATCCGAATGGAGGAGTGAAATCTTACCAGAGTCCCGTATTTGGGGCCTTTCAGATTTTTCTGTAGCTCCCAGGTCTGTGAGTGATGGCTATCATGGGGACTGACATGTCACCTGGGTGTGAGTCAGCCCCTGTCCCTGGGCTGGGCTTCTCCAGGTGACCTCTGGGTGAGAGCAAGTCTTGGTGTGGATTTTGCTGTGTGCATTGTGCTGTTGTTCAAGCTGAGTGACTCAGACAAGCTAAACAAAACCAATGAAAAATGCTTTCTTGAGGTAATTGAACGCTGGGAAATATTTATGAGGTGTTGTAATTAAAACCCAAACATTTCTATGACAAAAGGCTCTGTGTGGCTGTGCTGTTCCAATTGAATTACACTCAGACAGCCCGTGTCATCCCTGGGATGGTGCTGGCTGCTAACAGAGCGGTTTTGGCTCTCTGAGGAGCAGAGCTCTTTCACCACCCACCTGTTAGGAAGCCTCTCCCTGGGTTTATCAGATAATGAGTGCTGATTAGGCAGTGCTGGCTCTGCTGGGGACCCCCCTCTCCTGCAGTGGTTTGTGTTCCCCCGGCATGCTTCTCTTAACTGTGCTTCATCCTGCATCCCCTGTGAAACAGAGACCTAACCCTCTGAGGGGAGGGGATGGAGGAGCCAGGGCAGGGGGAAGTAGAGGCAGGGCAGCCTCTTCATGCTGGCATGGCCAGAGCTTTGTGTGCCTGGGCCAGAAGGAGATGGGTGTCGCTGGGACTCTTGGGGAGCCATGGCACAGAAGGCCATTCGTCCTGAGGGGTGCCATGGCCTGCACAGGTTAAAATTCCTTCTGTGTCCAGCAGTGGAGAAGAGAGTTGGATGTGGAGCTCTGATCGTATGTAAGGCAGCTGAGCTTGTGCCCAGTGATAATCTGTTTGGTGTAAACCCTGTTCCCAGGGGTTGGACAGCACTCTGGGTGTGTGCACAGCCCTCTCCTTGTCTTGAACTTCACGTGGGTGTTTTTCCTCTCCTGCATTTTTGATCCTGCAGCCTAGGAGGAGAAATAATTGGATATATGGGGGAAGTAAGACTCTTTTGAATACCATGCTCTGGCAGCTGGGTGAGGGGCTCCTTTCTGAAATCCTGAGGTGTGTGAATAAAGCAGAACCACGTGTTGCACCGTTCGTGTCCCTGGGAGAGGCGGAGGGGCTGTGGGAGAAGATGAGTCAGGGGGGATCTGGGAGGGGGGGGGATCTGCAGGGGCTGCCCAGTGGTTCACAGTCTTCAGCCTCAGCCTGTGAGCTGCAGCTGCTGCTCAGGTTCCTGGTGGCTCCTGGTGAACGCTGCGCTGCCTTTCGGGTGCTGCTGCTCTTTAAAGATGCCAGTGCTAGAGCTGGCTGTCATTGTGCCTTACCCTGGGGCTTCCTTCTCTGTATGTTGCTGCCTGCTTGCAGGGGCTGGTGCACAAAGCAGCTGGGCAGTAGAGGAGAGGTGAGGGGTTTTGGGAAGGTGTTGGCACCCCTTCTCCTGAGTGTGCCCCCCGAAAGGGAAGGGACAGTCCATGTGGGACAGCCAGGACTGTCCATGCACCATTCCCACGTTATGGGGGTGTGTGTGCCCAGGGAGAGCGAGTACTGTTTGGTCTCTGTTGCAGAGCAGACTTAAGGGTTCTACACTAATTATGTTCATTTGGAGCCCTTTTGTCTGCTGCTTCTCCAGGGCTGCTCAGAGCTGGGATGCCAGAGGGGTGACTTGGCTGATGGGCTGCAGTAAGTGATGGCTGCTGCGTGTCCGAGCACTCAGAGCACTGGGATGCTCAGTGTGGTTCTTCCAGGCTACTCCCAGGCATCACTTACTATTAAATATGAAATGTGTGGCTCTGGGACTGGACCAGCCACTAAATTCCTCTCATGGGTACTGTTCAAGGGGGGCCCCAGGCTTGCCTTCACACAGCACCACTTATGTAGCCAATGGGATGAAGAATATGTTTTTATGGTACACTTAAAATTTACTCTATTTTAAGGTATGCAGCTGTTTAAGGCAGCAGAATCCTTCCATCCTGACCTTTCCATGTGTCAGTTGGCAGCTTTGGGTTTTCATTGTTCTCTTTTTTTCTCTTCTGCACCCAAAGACCACGATTGTTGGTGCTTGTTCCCAGCAGATTAATGGCTCAAACTCTTGAAAAGGGTTGATGAGACTTCAGGGGGTTAAGGGAACAACCTGATGAACTCATCTGTTTTAGTCAGCGCTGCTGAGCTTGGGCTGTGCTGCTCACCCAGTGCTGTTCCCCCTCCGTTTCCTGAGCAGATGATGGATGTGGAAGGAGAGGCCTGTAGCTCTTGTGTTTCCACTCTAGATAGGTAGCAGAACAGGATATTTGTGGCTTTAATTATTCAGATCAGAGCGAGAACATCAGCTGTGGTGGCCTCCACCTAAATGTCAGTGGCAATAAGAGAAGCACTGGGTAGAACAACGAGCGTGGGAGGTTCTGTTGCACTCAGTGGAGTTGTGTGAGATGGTATATGGGGTGGGCCAAGGGTGCTGGGGCCTTTCCCTCCCTCTCTGACAGGACAGGTGATGCAGGCCAAAGGATTCATTTTCCCTTGGTGTGATGTGGGAAGTTTCACTGCATTGTCTGTGCAGTGGTGGAGCATCACCTGAGGCTGGAAGAGAAACCTGCTGCGGTGTCTGGAGCGAGGCAAGGCGTGAGGAGCCGTGTGGGGTGCTGTATCACTAGGGCAAGGGCACTTCCCATGGGCAGAACAGCAGTTTGGCTCTGCCATGCCCATACCTGCTGGTGCTCAGCTGTATCCCCATCAGTTGTGGGGTGTCTCAGAGGGTGGCTGGTTCCTTTTCCCATTGCCATCTGTACTTGAGCCACTGAATGCACTGAGGGGGGTGGTTGCTGTTTCCCCTGCTCACCTCCCACTGCCCCTCTTCACAAAACAACTTGGCCTTTCCCCAGTTCAGCCCAAGGGTGAGGATTAAGGGGGTACTTACAGGGTGATGCATTTTACCTACTGATTCAGCACTGGGTAGTGTTTCATAGGCACTAAAACGGATCAAATGCAGCAGGAACCCAAAGGAATGGATGGTCACCTTTAAAATGTTCCCCAGCCTTTAATTCCAGTGGGGAGGGAATAAGGATTTGACCTTCCATTCTGCAGGCACATCTGAAAAGTTCTCCTCCAACTGTGCTTGACTCCAGGTACGTTATTTCAGCAGCTAGTGGGATGTAGTGGTGTATGGGGCAGTCAGGCTTAATTATAGCAAATTTTCACTGGTTTTAGAGCTCCTAGGAGCCTTGTGATAGACTCTAACACCATCTACAATCAGGAAAATCATATTTACAGGTAGAAACAAAGCTCCTGCTGTTCTTCAGGCTGCAGAACTAATCTTACTTTGTCTCTGGAAGCAATTTCCCTGAAATGGCTGCAGAAAGCCACCCGCCACACAAACGAAGCTCTAAGTGCAATAACAGGCTCCAGGACACAACTTGCTGGGTGGGAGCTGGTGCTTGGGTGCTTTGCAGGCAGCCATTCAGCTCTGGTTGGTACCTCAGCCATGGTCACTGTGTGTGATGCCAGTTTGCTTGGGGGAGTGTCAGGAGGGAGCATCCAAAGCCGTCCTAAAGCCAGCGCTCTGCTCCAGGTCCTGGCTGAGGCTTGTTCCAGTGTGAAAGGCCAGGAGAATAAAGCCATGGCTGACCTGAGCTGCTGTCTGAGGGGGCTGGGAGAAATGAAGCTCTGGTACAAATGGCACAGGGGGAAGAAGTCTGTGATATTTCCCCTGCTGCTTCTGCACCCCTCGGTGTGTGTTGATGAGAGGTGCAGGCACCGGGCACGGCTGGTGAAGCAGGTACCTTGTGCTGATGCTAATCAATCAGTGGGAGAGCACAGCTTCCTGGGGGCTGTGGGAGGCTCTCTGCTGGAGCAGCAGCTCTCTGCCCATGATACTGATCTACCTGGGAATAAGGAGAAAAATGGCCCTGGGAGCAGATCAATACTGAGGCAAGAAGCTTCAAACACTCTGACCTGAGCGTTAGGAATTGTGCAGACAGCAGAGAGGGGGTTAGTGAGGGGTGTGTGTGCCTGAGAGGGGTGAGGAGGCTTTCACCAGGCATAAAGGCTGCCCAGGGAGACACGGGAGGAGGTTCTGGCTGATGGGTGCTGTGTGGAGGTCTGCTCTGGGTGCTGCTGGGGCTGGCTGAGCTCTGCTGTCAGACCTTGCAGAGAGGTAGTGGCCATGGCACGGTGCAGCTGGCATCGGCTGAGCATCCCTGCTCCAGCCACGGCTGCAGGGCAGTGCTGAGGTGCTGTTCTCTGCACATCTGGGAGGTTACAGACCTTCTGGATTTGTGTTTTATTTGTGGCTCTGCATGAAGTGAAACTGAGCCCCTGGGCATCCTGCTTGAGAGCTTCAGCGAGTGATGTGTGATCACCCTGAATCCCTGTAAATCCAGACAGAGGCACGAGTCCCAAGTGAGAACAGAGGGTGTCCAGATGTGATAAGGATCAGGCTTTCTCTGCTTCACTCTGCTTTCCATTTATGACCCCATCTACTTTTAATAGCTCATTAAGACATGGCATTGAAGGTGTGATGCTGCCAGGTGCTCTTCTATTTCCTGCTTTGGGGACAATAAATACCAGATCAGCCAAACAGGGAAGGGGTGAGCACTAGTGTTGATGGCATGTAATGATAGCTTCTGTCTGGTATGGAAACTGCTTTTCCAGTTCCCCTAATGCTGAAGGAATACTCTGGGGTTCGTTTTAACCCCTTACTGCCAAGGACTTGAGCACCGAGCAGCCTGAGCTATGCTGCTGTCAGCTCTGACCCCGGTATTTTCCCCTGTGTGATGCTCTACCAACCCTGCTCCCTCACAGATGTTCTGCAGCTGCTGGGCTGTGGGGTTTTTAGCAGATGAACGTTTCTGCTGCTGTACCCTCTGAGCACTGAAACATAACATGTGTGTGTAACACCCATTGCTGGGCAGCAGGGCTGCTTTGCCCCTGTGTTTCTGGGTAACCTCTGAGCACTTAAACACTGAGTATTTATTGTCTTACAACCCCTTACCTCCTGTGTGCTGCCAGAGCACTGCTTAGTGCTGGCACATCCTGCCCGTGGGGATGTTGGCATCACTTTGGGCTGCTGCAGCCAGTGCAGGCATCTGGGAGGGTGATGGGTGCTACATCCAGCTCGGGGTCCCCAGGACAAGGAGGACAAAGAGCTAGTCCTGAGGAGCCCTGGAAATGTGAGGGCTGGAGCCAAGCTGGGAGAGCTGGGCTGGCTCAGCCTGGAGAGGAGAAGGCTGCTGCTGGGGAGAGCTCCCAGCCCCTTCCTGTCCCTCGAGGGGCTCCAGGAGAGCTGGAGAGGGGCTGGTGCCCAGGGCAGGGAGGGCCAGGCCCAGGGGAACAGCCTTCAGCTGCAGGAGGGGGATGGAGAGGGGCTGGGAGGCAGAAATCCTTCCTGGGGAGGGGGAGGCCCTGGCACAGGGTGCCCAGAGAAGCTGGGGCTGCCCCGGGATCCCTGGCAGGGCTCAAGCCGGGATGGATGGGGCTGGGGGCACCCTGGGCTGGGGGGGGTGTCCCTGCCCGTGGCAGAGGGGTGCTGGGGGGTCTGAGGGCCCTTCAGACACCAACCATCCTATGATTTATGATCCCCATGAGCACTGGGGAGGTGCAGTCAGCAGCCCTTCTCTCTGCAGAGCCCGTCTGAGCTGCGGTGGAGAAACCAGCCTGTTATGAAATAATTCTCTGTGGCTGATTATAATGACAGAAACTACAGTTGCAATTTCTAGGTGGATCTGATCATCAGTCATCTCCAGTTATTAAGTTGCTAAGAGAGATGAGAGTACGAGTGCATTTAGTTCTCTCCATTTATAAGCCCAATTACCAGCCTGTTCCTGCCCCAGCCCAGCGCTTGTCAGGCTGAGGTGAGGAGAAATATTGTGGGAAGAGGCAGATGATGGGCAGTGACAAAACTCCCCCCCCAGCCAGCACAGCTGAGATATGGAGCAGGCAGGTGGACGTGCCATGGGCCCTGGTACCCAGCAGCATCCTCTGGCAGTGGTCCTGGGGCTTCCTCAGCAGGGTGGGGGCCGTGGGGCTCCCCCTGTTTCTGTGCACTCACCTCTCAGGCTGTGCAGTGGATTGAGGTGAGAGCTTATCGCTGCCCTTCTGAAGGTACTAAGGTGTCACTTTGTCCCTCTTCATGAGGAAAACCAGCTCAGGTCCGGTGCACCCAAGACATCCCCTAACTTGTCCAGATCCCTGCAGCTGTCTGTTCTTTTTCTGGGTTTTTTGTGGGTTTTGCTGTGCATTTGTGGGGTCTGTGTTTCTCAGAAGGATGTTGTGCTTTGCCAGTGAGAATCTGAGATTTTTTTGGGCGGTGCAGACAAAGCAATGAGAGAATGAAGTGAATGATAGGTAGTTAATTGGGATTTCTGGCTGACTGAGCACGGTGGATGGCAGAGATGTGTGGGTACAGACCCCATCTGTCTGGGGAGATGCCCTTGTCTAGCTCTAGATTCAGGACCATCATCTAGAAAACAGTAATTCCCAGTTTTCCTTCTCATTCTGAAATAATTCCTGTGGAAAAACCTGAGGTACTTTGTGCTTCTCAGCTGTAACCTTCAACAGTGGCAATCTGTGTGGGTGGGTTCAGTGTCACTGTACCCCCTTCTGGCGGTGCCTTGGAACTTGGAAGGGAGCTTTGGGTAGCAGACCTCTGGTTGGTGCACAAGCACCTGCACCATCACAGCCTGCCTTGTGTAGGAAGCTGATTTCTCATGTAATCTTCTCTCTTGCTTTGTAAGGAGCCGTGGTGATGTGCCCCACAGAGCAGCCAGCCTGCAGCCTGGTCACACCTCTGCCTTGGCCTCGCTCTCCATCGCTTGTGTGTTGGCCCCGTGTCCATCCCATGCCCGTGCTCTCTCTGGTGGCTCTGTGTAGGCAATTACCAAATTTCCAGATGAAGATTTTATTTTCCTGCCTCTTGGACAAGGGGCTGGGATGATTTAAAGCTTTTAATTAAGTTTTCCAATTCCATGTATAATTAATGGTGCCTTTCCCTTGCTCCTTGTCTGAAGCAACGAATGGGCTCCCTCACAGCAGCCTCTGAGCGAGAGGTTTCCACTGTCCCTTTCACAGAGTAGGATGGTTTCAGTTGGAAAAGACCTTCAAGATTGAGTCCAACCAACTGTCCAGCCCTACTAGGTCCAGTACTAGACCATGTCACCCAGTTCAACATCTAGTCATCTCCTGAACCCCTCCAGGGATGGTGCCTCACCCACCTCCCTGGGCAGCCTGGGCCACTATCTGACAGCCCTTTCAGTACAGAAATTGTTCTGATATCCAACCTAAACTTCCCTGGATGCAACTTCAGGCTGTTTCCTCTTGTGTCACAGGCTACCAGGGAGAAGAGACTGACCCCCACCTCACTACAACCCCGTTTTAGGTAGTTGCAGAGAGGGATGAGGTCTCCCCTCAGTCTCCTCTTCTCCAGACCAAGCAGTCCCAGCTCCCTTAGCTGCTCCTCCTAAGACTTGTCTTCCAAACCCTTCCCCAGCCTTGTAGCCCTTCTCTGAACACGCTCCAGCACCTCGATGTCCTGCTTGTGGTGAGGTTTCCCCTGCACACGCTGGGTACAGAGGGAGATGCCCGTCCTCTGCTTTGACCCTTTCTGTGTGAGCTGTTCCTGTGAGGCTCGGAGCTCGTGTCAGGACTGGTGTGAAGGATCAGTGCTCCACATAACTGCCCAGACTGCAGAGGGAGAGGGAAGGGTTTAGCAAAACCCACCGTGTCCCCTCCTGCAGCCCAGCCCCATGGCTTGGGAGCAGCCACAATCGGTGCCGGTGCCTGTGGCTGGCGGTGGTGCCCGCAGTGGATGCTGAGCCAGACTCCAGTTGGGTCCCTCTCTGTTCACCGACATGTTTGGGTGCTGTTAGACTGATTGACCATGTTTCCTTTGGAGGATTAGCTGTGCCTGCAGCAGGAAGAGCTGCCTTCAGCATGAGACAAACCTGAGCACTGGCTGTGCCAGGGAGGTTGGCTTGCTCCCTGGCACATGCCCAGGCGGTTCATGGACACAGTGTTTGGGGTTGAGCTCCCTGTGTTTGCTGCCATTGCCGTACCCCAAACTTACCTGGGCACATCAGACCCAGAATCGGCATCAGCCCCTGATTGTGTAATGCCCTGATTACTCATCAGAGCCAGGACTCATGGGAGCAGCAGCGGAGGTTTGCTGAGAGGGAAGCACCTGCTTGTTTTGAGAGGGGTGCCTGGTGTCACCCCAGCTCCCTCAGTGTCTGTTGGAGGGGCGACTGTCACAGGTTTGGCATGGCTCGGAAGGCCAACAGTATTTTGCCACCCTTATTTCTTTTAGAACCTATTTAATTTAGCTTTCAAACAGTGCTTGAACTTCAGATCAATATACTGGAACAAAAGGTAACTATCAATTCTCAATTAGCTAATTATCACTTGGGACAAACCTGCGGTTGGAGTAAAGGAAGACACTAAAGGGGCTGAAACAACTGTCAGGAGTGGATTTAAAGCCCCCCCTGTGCTGTTGTGATGTGGGGTGACGGGTGTGATAACCACCTTTCCGAAGGTGGGTGCTTGGTGTGGATGCCCACAGCTGGCTCTGGGTGGTGGTTTGGGGCCAAACACGTTAGTTCTTTCCTTGCTGGCTGGTTCTGGTTGGAAAGGTTTGGAGATGGGATGTTGGCTGTGGTCTGTGGGGACAGCAGTGTGGGGGGCATGGGGAGGCTGGGGGGTCCAGGCTTCCCCTGGGCACGTGGGGCTCTCCATCAGGAGGCAGGCTCTGGGAACGGCTCCGACTCACATCCCAGATGGAGAGGGAGATGAGTACCTGCTTTCTGCACACCACAGCGTTCCTTCTGCAAAGTCACCAGCCAAATCAACTTGATGGGGGTTTTTTCCCTTCCGCTTCTATACCAGAAACACTCCCAGTAAGAACAGTAAATGGAGCAGAGCAGACAAAGCAGACAGGGTTATTTGTATCCTTGTCAGAAGCCTGGCAAAGCAACGTAATGGGCAGGAAAACACTGTGAGTGGGAAAGGTGGAGGCACAGTAAATATCCCAAACTTCTCCGTGGCTCAGCAGCTGTTTCAGTGTTATTAGTCCCAGCCCTTCTGTATTTATTTTCTCTCCCTCTCTCCCCCCGGTGCAGTATGAACAGAAGCAATTGTTATTGCCTTTTTACGAGGGAGTCAAACTCTCTGAAAAGAGTAAACAATCTTTCCATCAGCACAGCTGATGATTTACAAGGTAGGATGCCAGCAAAGGCTTCTTGGGGTGATCAGCAGGGCTGTGCCCTGGGGTCTGTGCTTCCCGGGGCCGTTGCTCCCTATGATGCTCTGTTGTCCTGCAGTGACCCAGGGCTGGGCAGGGCAGGGGGTGGGCACAGCCTGGGGTGGTTGGTTATCGCTCTGCTGCATGGCTGTGGTTGGAATAACCCTGGGAAACATCTCTGGGGGGGATAGACCCTGAGCAGGTGTCGGTGTCAGCAGCAATTCATGGTGGCTCAGGCGCTGTGCTGGGCGCTGCACCGGGCTGCGATCGAAGTCAGGCACTTCATGCTGATTATAAACACTACCTGGGGGAGGGACGGGGGCAGGGGCAGTGTCAGGGTGACTGGTGACTGTCATGATTCTGTGACTGCAGCACCCTTCAGTTGCCATCCCTGGGGGCTGGCTGGCTGCTGCCCTCCCATCGCAGTGAGTCTGGGGCCAGGGTGTCAGTGGGCACATGGCCCCGGCAGCGCCAGGGTGGAAGCGTTTGTCCTGTGAATTATGAAACATCCTGCTCTGCTCAGTGTAATTAGCATAATTAGCATGCCCCTGGCTGAGTGCTGCGCTGCAGAGAGCCAGGTTCAGCGTTGTGTCAGGGTAATGCTGTAATTCATGGTGTTCCCTCAAGCTGGCGCTGAGCTGGACTGCTGGAGGTGCCCTTTCCCCAGGTAGGGGAGGGGGTCAACAGGGGCTCACCTGCACCTTGGCATTAAAACCACGGGGAGGATGTTAACTGGGGAGAGCTGGCCAGAGCCCAGCTGTCTGGTGAGAAAGGGCTGCTTGGATGCTGCTTTTTGGTTGGTTCTCCCTTTTCCTGAAGTGTCCTGGAGTTAATGAGTGGTCGGGTCACGCGAAGCACCTCTGCAAGATGGGGATGAGTGGAAGTACCAGGGGATGAGTGGAAGTACCAGGGATCGCAGCGTTTGCTGTGTGTCAGCTCTCCTCTCTGGTGCTGCAGCTCTTCCCTGGGTGAGTGACTGGGGAAGCAGACAGAACCAGACGTTAGACATGGTCAGGCTCCTCGGGATCCAGGGGGCAAAGCTGCTTGTGCTTAGCTCGCCTACTCTTGAGCATGCTTTGCTTCGTTAAGGCAGCTGTAATTAATTTACAATGTGATGGAACTAAAGGAGGGGACAGAAACCAGCAGGACCAGGTCAGCAGCATAGTGGTGGCTCAGACTGATACCAGTGAATGGTGAGATCCACTGTTTATCGTGACAGCACTCGTGCCTGTCACCGGCACCTATTGCTGATCTGACAGTGATGTTAATAACTGATGTATTCAGCTCCCAGTCGCTCTCTGAGCCGTGTATTCACCTTTACTCTGTGTCTATCCCGCTGCCCCTCTCCTTGGCATCGCTCTTCCTGCTCTGGCACCACCGCGCTGTCTGTGCGCCCGCAGCCGCCACCTGTGCCACGCGGTGTTTGCTGTGCGGTGAGGCACAGGGGCACCGCAGTGCCAGGCTGTCACTGCCCTGCCTTGAAGCTGGTAACAGGTGTGGTGGCACCCCTGAGTCCCTTTGGGATGGGATTCCCCGTCCCCTTCCAGGGGGGCGATGAAGCATCGCGTGGGACTGTCCCGGGCTCTGCCCTCTGTGGGATACAGATGCCCACACATGATGGGCACAGAAGTGTTTTATCTCTTATGTTTGGCCCCACTGCCTGCATGAGAACTGGTGTTGTGTTTGGCTGCACTGGGATGGGCTGTGGCAGGTTGCACAGACTGGATTTGTTGAACTTTTGCTCCCTTCTCCTGTCTCAACCCCTTATTTCTGTTCTGCTGGTGTGAGCTCCTTGTGTTAATCAAGTATTTAATAAAAGGCCCAAATGAAAGTTCAATTAGATTTTATTTGCCTCCTAATCTGATTCAAAGGAAACCCAGAAGTCATGGGGAAAGTGCAGAGTCTTCCTTTTTTAACATTATTTTGCTGTACATATCACTTTATACTTACACTTGTTCAGCAGAAGGCTAACTACCCCTAATTGCTCTAGAAATCAAGAATATCTGAAACCCTGTATGACTTTATTAGGGCTGAGTATTTCCTTTTTAAGCCTGTGCTTTTGTGCTGTGTTTCCATCCCTGTGAGTATCCGACTCAGCGCTACCCAGGGCGGTGGCTGCAAAGGGCACTTGGGATGTCTCACCTGTGCAGATGTGCTGGTCCCTAAAGGTGGTCATGACTCGATAGAAACCTGATGGCTAATTGCAGGTACCATTGGGCATGAATAAACCTGAGTGCCAGAGCTCTGGAGGAGGGCAGGACCCTCCACGCTGCTGAGGCACAAGGGCCTGTAGGAGAAGTCACTGTGTCTTGCATGGCTGCTGAAGTGATGCTGGTGACCAAGGGAGGCGCACTGAGCATCCCCAGGGCTGCAGCTGAGCGGGCTGTAAGGGACCCCATCCCTGCACTCCCTTAATTGGTTAATTAACGTTACTGGGTGGGAGCAGGGTGAGCACAGCAGCATGGGGCTGGAGGGCAGCTGTCCGTGGAGCTGCCCTGGGACCGGCGTGGTGACACATCCCCCCATTGAGGGAGGGAGGAAGATCCAACAGTGATAAAGGCTGGCAGCCCCTGGCCCAGGATCCTGCTTTCTCAGCCGTGGCTTTCCCAGGGGGTGAGCCAGGAGTTGTGCACTGAGCAGGGGCAGCAGGCAGTGGTGTCCCTCTGTCTGTCTGTCCCCTGCACCTTCCATGCCTGTTCCCAGGGGTCTCGCCAGGCATGTCAGAGATGCTGGATGGTAGAGCTGAGAAATCAGTCCTCACACAGAATGTTATTTTTTAAGTGGATTAAGGGAAAGTTCCAGCTATTCCAATTTTTATAACAGATTTTCAGGCGTCTTGGAGAAAAAGGAGACGAATCTCCAGGGCACTGCTCAAAATGCAGCGTCTGTCTCCGTCCCAGCCTGCTAGTGGAAGGAAACATTGAATGAATTACTCTTATAATTACTAATTCATTATTTATTGGTCGTACAGAGTGAAAAATCTGCTGGTGGCTCGTTTGTTACTGGAGGCTTCTCCCTCCCTGGCAAAAGCCAGTCCCCTGGTTGGGACCACCCTCTCGGTACTCGGGGGCTGCTCGCTGTGGTTTCTGGGCTCAGGGGTGCCAAACAGCACACATTTCCTGGCATGGAGTAATTGGTAGTGGAGTCTGATGGACTTTCTCTGTAGGAAATCAAGAGAGATGCTGCATGGACACACAGAGTGAGCCCTTTATCTGCTCTGTCCTCTCCCAGCATCCAAGGATCCCGTCCCTTCCCCCTCTGTCCGCGTCCCCATCTCTGCTCTTGCTGCAGAGGTCCCCAATCAAAGAGGGGTTAAAGGGCACCGAGCATCTTCCCAGCTCTGTCCCAGAACTCACCTGTGTGAGTGCCCATCAGGATTTGCCCAGCTCTGGCTGTTCTACAAGGGAAATTGCATCAAACCACCCTGTCCTTCGCTTTAGGCGATGCGCGCGCTAACGCTGCACCCCTGCAACGTTCAATCCCTTTGCCTTTCCATCAAACTCTCAAGATCAAGGAGGTCTTGGTTTTAAAGTGGGCCATTTGTCCAGCCTTGTAGTATTGATTGCTGCCCTGCAGTTACGTGTGAGGAATTTCTCTGGCTTTGAGAATCGACTGCGTGTAGCTGGGCTGTGCTTATGAATCTCCCCTCTGCCAGAGAACTGCGCTTTGGCTGCTGCTTTCTTCTCTGTTCTTTGGGATCCTGGGGGCATCAGGAGGAGTGTGGCCAGCAGGTCACAGGAGGGGATCCTCCCCCTCTGCTCTGCCCTGGTCAGGCCCCACCTGGAGTGTTGTGTCCAGTGCTGGGCTCCCTGGGTTCAAACAGCCAGGGATCTCCTGGAGAGAGTCCAGAGGAGGCTCCGGAGATGCTGAAGGGCCTGGAGCATCTCCCCTGTGAGGAAAGGCTGAGTGAGCTGGGGCTGTTCAGCCTGGAGAGAAGAAGACTCAGGGGGGACCTGATTAATGTTTATCAATAGCTGAAGGATGGGCTGCAGGGGGAAATGGGCAGCCCCTTTTCAGTGTCTGTGGGGACAGGACAAGGGGCAATGGCTGCAAGTTAGAGCAGAGGAAGAACTTTTCCCCAGGGAGGGTGAGGGAGCCCTGGGACAGGCTGCCCAGGGGGTGTGGAGTCTCCATCTCTGGAGAGATTCCAGCCCCGTCTGGACGCCGCCCTGTGCAATATGAGCTGGGGAGCTGCTTTGGCAGGGGGTTGGACCCCATGGGCTCTGGAGGGACCTTCCAACCCCTGTGATTCTATGATTTCTTCCATGTCTGTCAGTGTGTCAGTAAAGGTCGTGGTTATTTTAAGATCTCCTGGTGTTTTGGGCAAAAGGCCAAGCACAGGCCAGGCTGGACCTGTTGGCTGGTGACCCGAATATTGTGTGTGGTGTATTGGCTGTGTGAGCTGTGGCACTTGCATCTCTCTTGTTCTGTGAAGGTCCCAGGGCTCTGTCTTTCCTTCTGGTGGCCAAGGGCAAGACTTTCCCTGCACAAAGCACGGCCCTGGGTGCAGGTATGTGCACAGGGCTATGGGCGGCACCGGCAGGATCTGTCCAAAGGAGCATGTGGAGCCTGCACAGACAAGCCTGAGCCAGCGAGGGAGGCTGTGTGTGCTCCAGAGGTGTTAGATGGGTTTCTCCAGCGGCACCAAGTCCCTTCCTCTAATTACTGAGCTGTCAAGGCAGGGGTGATGGGGATGTGCTGCTGCCATGGAAGGTGTTTCGTTCTGTGAAGCTCTGCCTGGCTTGGTAGCAGGTGATTGCTGGGGGGGTTTCTTTGCTCCAAGGAGAAATGAATTCGTTGTTTTGTGAATAGTATCTGCTGGAAAGGTCTCCTTCCCCAGCACTGCAGCCAGGGCAGAAGATGCAAGCATGGTCAGATCTGGATGTGTCCTCAGGAGAGGTATGAGGAGGAGGAGAGGAAGCCAGGTTCATTATCAGTGGCTCCATTTTTATCTCGAGTCATTCCGGTCAGCAGAGTTACACCAGAATTAACTGGAGTCATGTACTGCTGGCCCTGGACACAGAGCTAAGAGGAACGGTGACTACACCTGTTGTAACTGTGCGCTCGGATGCACAGGGGGTCCCAACCTGGGGCAGTGAATTTGGGAGGAGCAGAGGGACAGCTCAGATCCCTTTTCTTTTTATGCTTTTTTTTCTTCCCATTTTTCTTCCAGTTCCTGTTTCTTGGTTTATTTTAGCTCTTCCCCATCCCAGTCTGGTGGTCACCCTGTGTGTCACGGGGCTGTGCTGCATCACCACATCCTCGCCCTGGGCTGGGGCTGAGGGAGAGCAGCAGCCCTGGTCCAGCAGCGAGCGCTCAAAGGGCACTCACCCTGTAGCACACTTGGCTCTGTGGCTCATTTCCTTCCCCAGCCTCCCTGTGCCACTGTGTAACACCATGGGTTACCCATGCTCAGTGTGCACCTTTTCCTGGGGTCAGCCAGCTCCTGGCTGTGCTGTGTGGCCTCCTCCTGCTTTTGTCCTCAGCTGGGAGGAAAGCCTTTGGCATATTAACATCACCTTCAGTCCTCAACCCCCTGCTGAACCAGTGCTGGTGAACACTGGAAGTGATGGAACTGCCATGGGAACTGTGGGGTTATTAAAACCCAGCAGTAGTGAGGGAATCCAGACATCATTCTGCAAAGTGGGGAGTAATTAATGGGGGAGCTAGTGCAGGTGTTGGTGTGAGGTGCCTGGTCCTGCTAGTGCAGGTGTTGGTGTGAGGTGCCTGGTCCTGCTAGTGCAGGTGTTGGTGTGAGGTGCCTGGTCCTGCTAGTGCAGGTGTTGGTGTGAGGTGCCTGGTCCTGCTAGTGCAGGTGTTGGTGTGAGGTGCCTGGTGCTTCCCCGTGTGGGTGGCACGCTGCCTTCCCTGCCTGCTGCTGCCTGTGGGCAGAGGGTTGGGGCTCTGCACCCTGGGACCCACAGTGATGCTCCTCACTCACCCAGGGTGTGAGGGATGCCCGCTGCCTCGAGCTGGGTTACTCGTCAGCATCTCAGCCCTAGGAGCTGAAAGAAAGAAAAAGGAAATTATTAACAGCGTGGAAACTGTTTAAGCACTTCAGGTAATTAGAAAATATGTTAATGCTTTCAAATAGCTTAAATTAAATGTGTATTAAGTGCTGAAAGGAAGGCCGGGGCCAGGCACCCAACAAGCTGCCAATGAGATATTTTGCTGCATTACCTGGTAATTGCAGAAGCTTCATCAGCGCAGAAGGGGGGTGGCTGTGGCTGAACAAACCTTTAGTGCCCCCCCAAAGTGAAAGCAGGGGTGGGTGGCCCTGGGGTGGGTGTCTGTCTGGGAAGGTGCTGGTGTTGGTGAAGCCGGAGGGTGCAGGCAGGGCTGCCCGGCCCCACACAGCCCCCCCGCCCTGCGCAGCCCCCTGCCCCGACCCAACAGCTGCCTGAGCACAGGGGGTGCTGCAGCTCAGCCAGGGGCACCCGAGGGATGGGCACCGGCCCGGCGATGGGGATGCGGGGCGAGGAAACCCAGGGGGGATCACGGCCAGAGCCCACAGGTTCCCAGCGAGCTCTTGCAGAGCAGCTCAAGGATTTTAATGTTATTATAAATATTTAAACGCGTTTGGGAGCGCCTGTGGGGGTTGGTTCATTGAGCATCTCTGACATGAAAATAATGAAAGAAATGACCTCGAATGAATGAAATAGCGGCCCCAGAGCTGCGCCGAGCGCGGTTCCGCAGCCAGCCTTTGATAGTTGACGCTAAACGAAGGAGCAAGCGCTGGGTCGGGGTTAATCCTCCGGAACACGGAGCCCTCGGAGCCTGTGAGCGCGTTTCATTGCTTCAAAGGCAGCCCTTGAAATCAAAAGGAGCCCTTCTCTGCCCCCTCCCGTCTTTAAACGTGTTTTCCAGACTCACGGCTGCCCCCAGCAGCTCTGCTCAGCGCGGGGGTGACGGAGGGATGGATGGATGGAGGGTGGGACGGAGGGATGGATGGAGGGACACCTTGCGGTCCTGCGGCCCCTCCTGACCCAAAGTGGTGGGACAAATCCCGAGGTTTTCATAGTCTTCGGGCTGTACTGGGCAAAGTCAGTGATGCTGCCCGCTCCTGTATCCCATGGTGTGAGCTGAACTGGTGCAGCTGTAGCCGGGTCGGCAGCCCCTATGGAGGGGGCAGGGGGCTGTGAGGAGCTGCCATGCTGCTGAGGTTTGCCTCTGGCTGTGGAGCCTGTTGTGGTTCAGGTGTGTTTCATCTTGGCTGTTTTTCCTAATCCAGGTGCATTTGATATGTCACTTGGGCTGGTCTGAAATCACCTCCGTGTCCTCCCCAGACTTCACTAACCAGTAAAGAACCAGAACCAGGTTGTGCTTGGGGCTGTATCATGCTGTGCAGTGTCAGTATAACATATATGTGAACTTATATGTGAAACTCAGCAGTGGTTTCACATCCTGTTCTGCTCTATTTCCATACAGCTGTGGGATGATCTGCACAGGACAGGCACACCAGGGAGGCAGCCCAAAGCTCTGTCGTCCTTTACTGGTAAATATTCCTTAACTAATAATGTGATTCCTCCTAGAATTGTGAAGCAATAACAGAAATGGAAAGGAAAGACTGATTAATTAGAGGATGAGTGGCAGCGAGTGGGAGCAGTGGGGCTGGCTGGCAGCGCTGGTGCCTGGGTGGGAGGGGAGGGTGACAGGGCTGCTGGCCACCCGTGCCTGGCAGGGCTGTTCACCCAGATGGCCACTGCAGCCCCTTCTTTTTCTTTAAATGTCCCTTAAAACTAACTTGAAGACTTTCCCCTTCCCAGCTTGCTGCAGAGTGTTTCTCCTCTGGTGCCTGTTTAAAGCGATCCTCCCAAACCCAAATTCTAGATTTATATGTAAATGCAGTGCAGATCAATTAAAAGATAAACCCCACTGTTATGTGGGAATGTAGAAGGAATAAGCTCGATCAAATGTAATTCTCACATCCCCATCTTTGTGTACAGTGATCAGAAAGCAATTAATCAGATTAATTTTTATCCCCCAATAATAATTTTCCTCTTTGTGGTCACTTTTTTGTCTGTAACTTATAGTTCTAAACCACTTCCCTGTCAAGGGAGATAAGCTCTGGTAGAGGATCTGTTTGATCAGACAGAGGAGTCATGCTGAGAAACACAACCCAGGGTGACCCTGGTGTGAAAATCACAGCCATTGACACCAGGGCTGCTCTCAGTCCCAGGGGAATCCCTGCTTTGGGAAGCGCTGGGTCTGTGGCCTGAGCAGAGGGGCAGGAGCGAGTGCTGGCAGAGGAGGGGTGGAGGTGGGATGCTCCTGCTTGGGCAGCTGGAGGCTCTGGGGCTCTCCAGCCCCACGGCAGTTGGGTGAGCAGGGAGGACTTGCAGCCACGTAGGTGCTGTCCTACATGGTCAGTGTTTGTCTGGGTTCGTAGTGAAGTGGGTTACAGCTGGTGAGGGGGTGGGAGGCTGCAGCTGCTGTGTCCAGACCTGTGCACAGGTGATGGGGCTGGGCACCGTCTGTCTGTCCGGGGGTGGGGACCCTCTGCTGCTCCCCGTGACTGGCATCGCTGTCTGCAGAGCCCCACATGGGGTCGGTGAGATGTGGAGCTGAGCCAGTGTCTGTCCCTCTTGAGTGGCTGTGCTGTTTCCAACAGCTGCTGAGTCAGCAAGGCAACGATTCAGTCAGTGCTGATGCAGTGAGTAGCTGGATGTGACCCACCGTGGCTCTTACCACAGCCAGCTCCTGGGTGTCTGTCTCACTGTAACCCTCACACACAGCTCTGAGGTGGGGGTGAGGAACCTCATTTACAGTGATCAGACACTCAGTGAATCGCCTTCACTTCCCAGGGTGGGTCTGTGCTGTGCTGAGGTGTCACTGGGAATCATCGTCAGAGGAAGTAAATCCAAATCGCATCACAGTGTAACCACACCAGGAGCCTTTTCCTCTGATGAGCAGTCCTCCAGGCAAGAGAAACTTTTCATTATCCTAGAACTTGTGCTGCTCATTCCAGAATTTAACTCTGAGGAGCCTGTGCCACCTGGTCCTGGCTTTCGGTGAGCGCCAGGGCCACACATCCCCTGCACAGGGAGGCACTCTGTCCATACAGTGTTGGCAACAGCGTTGGTAAAAAGGCCTCCTGGGTTGACTCCTGTTAGGGAAGCCAATGTATTTTAAAAGTAATACAGATGTAAGCATCTGCTGTACTTGAAAAGAACTGCTGGCTCTGCAGGCAGCGAGCAGACGTGAGGCAGAGGAGTGCCTGGTCTACCCGCAGGTGCCGTGCGCCAGCTGTGGGAGCAGGCGAGGGGGTGCTGGGGGGGCTCATTCCTGCCTTGCCACGCTGCTGGGAGTCGATGGGGAAGAGAAAGACGTGGTGTATCAATTACAACTCAGCAGCAGCAGGGGAAAGGCTGGTAAGGCAGCATCTCCCAGGAGGATGGAGGAGAAGAGAGGAACTCTTTTGGCTGCTACTTAATTTAGCCATGCTTAGGGACTTCTCTCTCATCCGCCTAGATTTTGTGTGGCTGTTTGCTGGAGGGTTTTGAAGAGGTCCTTGCTGAGTTGCCATGGCAATGTGTGTTGCACAGGCAGCATCCGCTGCCCGGACGGTGCAGCCGCCTTCCCGGGGAAACAGAGAGACACTCGAGGGATGGTATTTTTCTGGTTTACTCTATTTGTAGCTCTGAGGGTTGAAAATAGTTGATAGCTGTAGCTCTGAGCCCAGCACGGTTTCGGGGTGTTTGACAGCCCCTGCAGCAGCCCTGTGTGAGGGTGATGCTGCTGCTGGCTGCCGGTGCGGGGCGGTGCGGGGCAGTGCCTCTCCCCCGCCTCCCGCGCTGTGACTGAGAGGGCAGCGCTCTTCCCCGTGACGGCGGCAGGAAAGCTCCCGTTCCTCGCGAGCTGTGCCTCTAATGAAGTAGCCGTTTCCCAGATCCGCTGCTCGGATTCCCCGTCACTCGGAGGACTTGCTGCAGCATCGCTTCGGAGCGCCAACGGCCGCCGGGCGCGGACGCTGAGGGGGAGGATGCTGAGCCTCTCAGCTGGGTGTTCCTGCCAGAGCAAAGCATACAGCTGGCAGGAAGAGTTTCCCCACAGCCTGGGCACTGCGAAGGGTCTCGCAGCTGCCTGCCCCCATAGGTCTGTACTCCCCTGCCATAATTTTGACTTAAAAGAGCCCCAAGTGTGGCACCTGTGACTTCTGCTCGTGCTGGTGATGAAATGGGTCCTTTCCACCCTCTCTCCGGGTGTTCCCCCCCAGGCGCCTCTCCCTGCCCCGTGCTGACATCAGTCACCTTGTCCTTGGTGGGTTTGTGCCCCCTGGTTTCCCTGTGCTGCTGGAGCCTTTCCAGGAGGGGCAAGGAGCATCTCCCCACTCCAGCAGCCAGGGGCTGGTTCCATTGCCATTGCTGAGCTGGTGGCAGCGCTCTCGGAAGAGCCAGTGAAGTGATGCATCATCCTTGTGACATACTAAACACAGAATTCCCAGGATTTGGTGCACAGTGTGGGGCTGAAAGCCAGTGCTGTCTGCGGGCTGGGTTAATTATATTTAAGTTCACTTCAGGTGTGTTTGCTGGTTCTTCTGTTGTGGGCAGGGCTGGCGTGGCTGCGCTGGGAGCACTGCGGGGGCACTGACTGGGGTCTGGGAACACCTCCAGCAGCAGGTACCAGAGATGATGTGTGAGAGCAAGAGCGGCTCAGGATGAGGGTGCAAAGCCTCACAAAGCACACCAAGGGAGCTGTGGAACCCAGAAATTGTGTGAGGTGCCTTTGCTTGGAGGAACTGGGAGGAAATTGCATAGGCACCTGTAACGGTCGCTTTGAAGTGGGGGAGGACAAGGGGGAGGATAGAAAGCTTTACCTTTCAGATACCCAAGGGAATGGCAGGAACTGCCATGGTGGTTCCTAGCAGTGAAAATATTCCAAAGAATGTGAAAAAATAATACTATGGAGTGAGAAAGGGCAAAAATTAACCATGTTTTTCTATGAGGTTATATTCCATATTCTATTTACTCCAAAAGTAAATTACTCATTATCTGTGATTTATGTTGCTAATTTAAAGGCCATTTTTGGTATCCCCTCTGCAGTGCCAAGGGCTGTGTTACACCTTTTGGAGAAGGTGCAGTCCTGCCCTATGTGCTTTGAGATTCGGGTTTCAGTTCCATTACTTCTGCTGTATTCACAGTGTGGGCTGGCAGCAGGCTCCTGTACAGCATGGTGACGGTTCATCAGGGCCTTGTCTTCCTGAGCTTCGTGCCTCCCAGCTCCAGCTGCCCCCTTCCCCAAACACCCCCTGGGGATGAATGGTGGGGCAATCCCAGGGTGGGTCGCTGAGATAACACCCCAAGCCCCCTCATCCAGGGGAGGGAAGGGCTGCTGGGACCACAGCTTCATTTTGCTACACTGCATCCCTGACTTGCAGGAGGAAATGGATGTGTTGTCTGTTATCTTGTCAGGTTCTGAGCCAAACATCTTACAATACATTTTCTGTGTAGCAGCCCCAGGGGCTTCAAGACCAGAATAAATGATGGCAGCAGTTTGAGCTGGAGTCCTGCTACTTGCTTTAAACGTGGCAAAAGCTCTTCCTAGTGCACAGGACTTGCTTCTGCTTATGAACCAAGGAAGTAAAAGGAAGAGAAGAGCCCAGAGTGCACTTGGCATCGGTGCTGCTGCCACACCAGGTAACTACTTAAACTTCAAGCACACGAGCTGGTGTGAGCACTCACTGGAGCTCTCTGAGGGCTGAGCTCCAGGCTGAGCTGGGCAGGCAGCTCTCAAATGCCTTTTTGGATGGCACCAGTTACCTCTGTTTAATAACATGTGCCAGCACTGGTTAGTGCCTTCTCTGGTTGTGTTTTCCTAGGCACAGTGACAGCTTTGCAGGAAGGAAACAATCCCCATCTCCCTGGGGATGCCTGGAGAGAGGCAGCAGGGACCCTTCCTGGCCAGAGGATCCCCTGGCCGTGTCCAGCAAGCGGAGCTGGGTGCAGCCCCATGCAGCACCCCTAGAGCAGCACCCCCTGAGCATCTGCTGTACCCCACTGGCAGCAGAACGTCACAGGCTGTGCAGCCACCCATCCCCAGCCCAACCTGCCCAGGGGGAGTCCAGGCACCACTTAATTGGGCCCAGTGTCCTTCCCAGCAGTGGGGTCCCTTCTCTGACAGCTCTTGTGGCTGTGTGGTGACGACCTGCCTTCAGGGGCAGCGTGACCATCCTGCTGGAGTCGCTGCACTCTGCAGTGGCTCTGTGCTATTCAGAGTGAAAGCAAACTGATAGCTTGGGTCAGGGGCTGTAAATTCCATATGGATCACGACATTGGGGTCGGGATCCTTGTCAGCCTGGCCCCTGTTTACCCCCTTTCCTACCCAGAGCTATTTCACAGGCAGCTGGGGGCTCCTGCTCGCAGCTGGTTGCCCAGCCTGGGCAGCACCGGGCTCCTGCAGCCCCAGGGATGCTGCCAGCAGCTCTGCAGAGGCTGCTCTCCCACAGGCAGCGAGCCCCAGCCTGTCACAGCAGTGCCATGGGTACCAGGAGCCATCCCTGGGGTGGGCACGAAGCCATCTGAGGTCTTTACCTTGAAGCCTCATGTTGAGGGGTGATGCTGGGAGCTGTGTTCCCCTGATGGTTACAAAACCCCACTCTGAAGGGATCCATTCCTCACCACTGCATTGTGTCTCATCCCTGAGAGATGGTTTCCAATCTGAAAGCTCTTAGTGAGATAATTTGCAGGGAGCTTTAGTGAGTCTCAGCCCTGTGTTGGCTCTCTCCCACCATGGCAGAGCTGACTCCCTGCAGCCACTTCCACAGGTGGGATTTAGTCCTGGAGAAAGGGTGGTTCTTTAAAAGCTCTGTGGTCTGAATCACGTCCTGTTCTCAGTGAAACAGGCAGAGAGTAAGTGCAGAGTCCTGGAGAGAAAAACACAACTCCTGATTTTCACACAGTGGAGCTGGAGCATAAAAACGCCCGTGCTGAGCAATCCTGAAAGTGGAACCAAAAATAACCCCCCAGATTTCTTTCCCCAAGTGAATTTCTGTCTCCTGTACCTGCAGGAAGAAGAAAAGTTTAGCATCCATCACTCTAAGGATTAGTTTAGATTTGCATAGATTGCTGTGCTGCTGGGTTACCCTGCCCTGGTGCAGGTGGTTAGCCTCTACTGGTGTCAAATGGTGACATCTAAACCCCACTTCATGTCCTCACCCCTGGGTGTGTTTAGTATCATTTTAGTGAGAAGTTACTGAGTTACTAAGGGATTGATTTCTTTTTCTTCCAGCAGCAGTGAAAGGGAGAACTCCTGGACCAGAGCCTCTGCCTGGGTGGCACAGGGCTCGCCCCCAGCCTGGCTCCATCACTTACTGGTGCGTAACTGGCCTCGGGTCTGAGGTCACTCTGTGTGCAGCCTCTTTAAGGTGCATGGGTGATAAGAAATGCTAATGCTATGAGGAGCTGCGTATAGAATCCATATGTCATATTGGGGTACAGAGACTGGCTGCTTCTCAGGGGTGTTGCCAAGCAAGTGATGCTCTGCACTCTTGGGTAGGCTCGAGGGAGGTCTGGATTCAAACACAGGGCGCTGTGATTTTCTGGTTACAGGGATGGAAATTCCCATTAAACGTAAGAAAACAGGGGCATCCTGGCATCATCAGGGTTGTGGGATCCCCCTCCCAGGAGAGGAGGGTGCTGTGCCCTGCCCAGGATACAGCCAGACACCAGCCAAGCGTGCTGCAAGCCCAGGCTAAGGAATTTGAGGTGGCTTTTGAACGTGTGGAAGTGATGCTCATGTGTCTCCCCAGTAGCAAAGGAAACGTTCTCTTAACAACTGTTGTGTCTTAGTCATAAACTGTCTTTAGCCAAGGTTTGCACTTCAGGGGTCTTACAGTAACAGGTGATGCTCAGATGTCTGAAATACCCCTTGCTTCTGGGAGAGCTGCTGAAGTCCGAGGTGGCTGTGGTCCTGGGAAGTGAAGCCTCACTTTGTGTGCTTGTAGGTTACCATATTTTAGGAACAGGTTTGGAGGCCAGCAGTGTCTCCTCTGGAGGGCATCTGGGGGTGTTGGGTTTGAGTGCCTGGGGCAGGGGCCAGACTGGGGCTGGAGGAGAGCTCAAACTGGTTATTCTGATGTTTCCCAGACCCTGCTCCTGCCAATCTCCTCACACATCCCGCTTCTCCCCTGGCCAGTCAGCCCAGAGGCAGTGGGACCCTGTGCCTCTTCTGGCCCCTCACCCAGGAATGGCTGGTCTGAGCAAATGGGCACATTGGAAATCTTTGTCCTGTCCCTCCAGACTGATGTGGAGATTTGTCTCCAACTCGCAGGCTATCTGAAATCAATAACATCATCAACTTCACCCCATCTACAAAGATAATATTTCCATAATGTTGCTGATTTCAAAGGGCAGAAGAAAGGCTGTGCAGCAGAGAAAGTCATAAAAAGCATCTCAGGGCAGCAGCATTAAATCTCAGAAAATTTTCCCAAGCCCATTAATTGAACTTTGTTACAAGATTTAAATGAGTTATTGGAAATCAAACGCTGTGGCCTGGTTTTAATTGCCTGCTCTCCGATAGAGCATAATCTTGGAGATGTAGTTTCTGTTCTGTATCTGTAAAGAAAGATTCAGCAGCCCCCCTGGAGACCCCCTGTCTGTTTGCTGCCCCAGAGACCGACACAGCGGTTAAGGGTATTTATCTTCTCTGTGAGCTGGATCCTCAGCCGCAGCCCCGAGCGCTGTGCTGGTAGGTTCCTCCTGTCCCGTGGTGCTGCTGAAGGCAGGTTTCACTCAGCGTGGGTAGGAGTGACGTGGGGCTGCTGCTGGGGCTGCTGCTGGGGCTGCTGCTGGGGCTGCTGCTGGGGCTGCTGCTGGGGCTGCTGCTGGGGCTGCTGCTGGGGCTGCTGCTGGGGCTGCTGCTGGGGCTGCTGCTGGGGCTGCGCACTTCCACCCCCTCGCCAGTGGCTTCCAGTCCTGCGTGTGAGCGCACCCTGCACCCCTTGTGGAAGGGCTGCACAGCTGGAGAGAGGCTGTGTGTGTCCAGCTCTGGGGTTCTTGGTGTGTCACAGTAGCTTTGCATCCTGCCTGGCCCCTTCCCAGGCCCCTGTTTCTTGTCATGCTCAGGACTGTGCTGCTGCTCACTCCCCATCCTCCTGCAGAGAGTGGTGGCCACATACCCGCATCTCCTGAGACAGGGACGACTGAGGTGATGGAAACCACAGGCTGTCCTTCAAGCTCCTGCGTTCCCACACGTGTCCAGCAGCTCCTTTGTCCCCTCAGTGCCTGACACTTCAGAGCAATTCCACGGTAAATGTTCCTAATCGTTCCCCCAAAGCAAATGGCTGCAATTTCCTGCTGTGGCAGCTGCTGGGAGGATGGCAGCTCCCCAGCACCAGCCTGCGTCCTGCATCGGGGGCTGCAGCAGAGCTGGGCACCCCCTGGGCAGGGGGACGAGGAGGGCACGCTGCCATGGGCACGAACTCTGGCAGCAGAGGTCTGGAGACATTGGCATTTGCTACAGGGGTGAGCTGGCAGCACGTGGTTAACCCTAATTTCTGTGCTCCAAGGGGGGTGAGGTGGGTGATTGTCAGTGTGGGTAGGAAATGGGGTGTCCCTAGAACTTTGTCATGACAGGTAACAGAGATAAGGATTTAATTAGGTGGCTGGAGGGTTTCTGACCTCACGGTGCCCAGGCTTTCCTCATTCAGAGCAAACCCCTGAGGCATGGAGGCTGCTGGTGGTTCTCATGGGCTTGGCATCAGAAGAGCCCAGGTAAGAGACCAGAAACAAGGCTGAGTTTCAGCTGCATGCTGATTTTACTGGGGCCTGAGCTCAGAGTCACCAGGTTTTACTGTGCAATAGACCTTTTACCAGTTAGTTCCCTGCTGCGTGTGCCGCTCCCACTGGTAGCAGCAGCCCCTCTGGACATGTACCATAGACAATGTTTGAAGAAACTGAAATTGGCCTTTTCTGTTGTGGAATGGTAGCAGGGAAGTGGCAAATGCAGCTTTAACCTCTTCATGAGAGTTAGTGGTTGTTAGGTGGGGAAAAGCAATGGTCTGTGTCTGCTGGAACCCCCATGCTGGCTTCTCCTGGGCTGCTGGTCTTCCACATCTGAGTGCTGGCGAGCTGCTCGTCCCATTCTGCCCACGGATGCTGCACCCAGAGCAGAATTCAAGGCTTGCCTTTTAGTATTGTCCTTAGGGAAAGGCCACTCAAGTCATTTTTCTGTTTTTAAATTCTGATAAATGCTGAATCTTTGCTGAAAACCAAACCAGTCTGCTCTGGGTTTCCTGCCCGAATCGGTGACCAGTTTGCTCTGGGGTTGGGGCTCCCTTATGGGTCTGTGTTCAGTGCTTACTGGAAATGTGCCCACTGGATCCACTCCATCCTGGGATGTAAGTACTGTAGAAGAACCTCCCAGTGCTGGAGACACGGGGTTCATGGTGGAGAAGGTTTAACACAACTCGATCCAAGTGCATTTTTGATGGAGCAGCAGCAGGACCGTGGCTGCAACATCTCACTCACAGGCACGCAAACAGCCCCTCAGAAATGGGAACAATTCACCATGAGCCCTGTGGGTTGAGCAGCAAACAGGACACGTATTCATGAGGAACAGACCCATCCAAACCCAAGGGGTATTTATTAACTCTGGCTTTTCAAGAGGGTGAGCAGCTATTTCTCTTCCACAGCACCAGCCCGCACGGCAGAGCAGGCGCAGTTCCCATCTGCTCTCTATCCCCAGCAGAGGCAGGAGCTGCTTATTCTCCTTTCCCCGAGCTGGTTACTCACTGTGGCCTTTGGTGTGAGTCAGTGCTGCCCATGGCTGGAGAATAGGCTGTTAGAAGCCCCAGTGACTCCTGAGTAACTGAAACACGCCCCGGGGAGCCTTCGCTCTGTTTATGGGGCATATGCACAGGGGCTCCTATTGACTTTTCTAAATCTGGTATCTCTGTGTGAATCACACCCACACAGAAACAGGAGCTTCTGACCCAAACTCAAACACGTACTTAAAAGCCCCAGCCAGGTGAGAGCTGTAAATCACATAGCTGGATGCTGTGAGTGGGAACGGTGGCAGAGCACAGGTGGCAGGAGAGGCAGAGTGTCTATAAATCTGACAGGTTGGAGAACTACAGTATTTACCCCTGGTGAATGCCTAAACAGAGGAGCTGCGCTGAGACATCTGTGTTCCTCACTGCTGAGACTGTCCTTTTTCCCTTCCTTTCTTCTTCCTTTCTTTTCTCTGTTTTTCTTTTCTCCTCTCTTCTCCTTTCTCTTGCTCCCCAGTGGGAAAACACGTTTACAGAATCATGACAGACCTGAATTGCTTCCCTGGGATGCCAGAGAGCTGCAGTGGCCATTCCCAGGCACTGGTTACCTGGCTGGTGTTAGCCCAGTTCCCAGTCTGTCAGACCTCCTTGGAAAGGCAGCTCCCTGAGAGCTCAGCCTCATGCAGTAACACATGGTCACTCTCTGGGTTTGTTGGGCAAGGAAGAATTATGTCTGCAGCCACACTATAAATCCTGAGTTGTGCAGGGTGAAGAGGGTACTGTAGATGAGAAATGCCCCAGTCAACAGTGCTTGATGGTATCAGCTCCGGGTTTTCCAAGGGGAAAGTCAGTTCCCATCAGAGCAGCTTCTCCCTGGCTGTTACCTCTGTGCCAAGTCTCAGTAACGGAGCTCAAGAGCTGATAGAGACCCCGGGGAGGTGGGGTCACTGTGCTGGCAACACAGCGTGGGGCAGATGATGTCCTGAGCACCCTGGTGCTGTGGAGCTCCCTCGGGGACAAGGCGGATGTCTCCCCCTCTGCCTTACGATGGTGTGTGGCCCAGGTGCTGTGGAGTTGAAGGTAATTTTTATGTATATATATCACATTAATTTATAAATGTATTATATTAATTTCTAGGGACAGAGAGGGGCAGACCAAAGGAGAGCTATAGGTCCTTGAAGCGTGGCTGTATCAGTGCATCTGTTCTCATCAGACACGTCATCTCTTTTTCTGTTCCCCTACCTCTCCTTTTCCATGAGGGAGGTAGGAACCTTGCCCTTTGATTGTTTTTACCCTGTTTTCACTCAGCTCTGGGCTCCACAGGGTGACTCCAGGCCTGTGCTAGGACACTTGGGAGCAGATTTCCCCTGAACACGTGCACCAGGTTGTGTGGAGCTGTTTTGCCCCGGCCATGCGGTGCAGGAGCGATTGCAGGGGGGTGTAAGGGCTCAGCAAGCAACACACTGAGGTCTGTGTTCCTGGGGGTCTGCTGTTGGTTCCCCAGGTAGGAAATGCAGGTACAGGCAGAGTGGGCAGGGGAAAGCTAATTTTCTGGGGTTTTATTCTTGAGGGGATCGATATTCTGCAGTGGGAAGAGATCTGTGCCCAGTTCTAGCCTTATAAACAGCATTTCATCGTGCCTGGTGTCAGAGCAGCCCTCTCTATCTCCTCTGTCAATATTTGGCTCCATCAGGCAATGTCTTATCACCAAAGTGAAAAATCCAGCGTGGTGCAAAAGGGGAAAACACATTAACGACCCATCTGCTAATTCCTAAGGGAGGCCTGAGGCCCTGGAGAACTTTCCAGAGCTGCCCCCCCGGAGCAGGTTGGGTGTTCAGCATGCTGGCAGTGCCCCGGGGGACACCCACCTCCTCACTCTGCAGGTCGGGAGCGGTGAGGGGAGCAGTGTCTCTGTGTGTCTCTGCAGGTGACAGAGAGTCTGTGGGTCCCCACAGCTGACACTGTCTGTCCTGGGAAAACAGGAGAGTGAGGAGCCAGCAGGAGTTGGGAGCAGGGTGGTGTGGAGAGGTGAACTTCTCAGCAGGAATCCCCAGACACCCCCAGGATTGTCCCTGCTGACCTGTGTGAAGATTGCCCGTGAGCTTGCCTTCAGTGGGAGTTGTTATTTCCTGGGATAATTCTAATTTAGTCTGGAATTGTTACTTCAGAGCTGGGCTGGCTCAGCCCAGGGAAGAGAACAGAAGCTGCTGCTGGGGAGAGCTCCCAGCCCCTTCCTGTCCCTCGAGGGGCTCCAGGAGAGCTGGAGAGGGGCTGGTGCCCAGGGCAGGGAGGGCCAGGCCCAGGGGAACGGCCTTCAGCTGCAGGAGGGGGATGGAGAGGGGCTGGGAGGCAGAAATCCTTCCTGGGGAGGGGGAGGCCCTGGCACAGGGTGCCCAGAGAAGCTGGGGCTGCCCTGGGATCCCTGGCAGGGCTCAAGGCTGGGTTGGATGGGGCTGGGGCTGCCTCTGTTGGGGTACGATGCTTCTCAGTGCAGGATAAACGTGCTGCTCAGTCTGTGCTGTTGCTCAAGTCAGACCCTGCTACTTGTCTGGTTCAGACAAACCCAGTGTCCCCAGAAGTGTCCTGGGAAGAGCAGCCTGAGTACAGCATCGCTGCCTGGCAGGGGAGGGGTGCTCTCCTCACCGGCACCCGGGGATGCTGGTGGGAGCAAGCCTGGGTGTCATGGTGCAGGACAGCTCAGGCTGACCCTGCAGCAGGTGAGGGCTGGCTCCTCTTCCTCCCTGGCAAGCCCCTAAACTTTGCATTTCACCCAGCAGCAATTCCTGCACCTCTCAGCCCTGAGTAGCTGCTCCGTGGTGTAAATTCCTTCACCACAGCAGTGAGGAGTGGAAGGGGTTAATGTGGCACCTGAGGCAGAGTGAGGAAGGGAGAAAATAAATAGAAATCAGGAAAATGCCTTTAAACAATTAATACATGTCGGGATGTAGCTCATCAAAGGCCCCATATAGGCAAGCTGCACCATTTTAAAGGTTGCCACCTCAGCAGAGCTAATTGCTGCTCTTCCTCTCAGATTCCAGTGTGATTCTCTGTTCTGTTGTTTATCTTCCATCTAAGTAGATTTTAAATAAAACAAATATTTATGCCAGTAAAGCATTATAGCTTAAATATTTAAGGGGAGCTAAGCAAACACAACATAATGGCATAAATATTGAAGGAGAGCAAAGCAAACAAAAGCAGAAAGCTGCACAGCTGCAGGGAAGCACCTTAGAGGTCTGAGGGAGGAAGCACCGTAGCCAGAGGAAGGGAAGCTGGTCATATAATGACCCAGTTGAGAGGTTTTGGGTGTTAATCCTCCCTTTGGGTGCCGGGGTTCTCTGTGGGTTCTTTGTCCTTGCTTTGTGCTGTGTCCCCCCCTTGGTGTGGTCAGAGCAGACTCTGGACCTCGTGGTTTCCCCTCAGGAGCGTAACGTGTTTCTGTGGCATCGTTCTGAAACACCCAGTGTCTGGTGTTGCTGAGTGATCCTCACAGGAGACAGGATCCTGTGAGGATCCTGTAGCTTGGAGAAGAGGAGGCTGAGGGGAGACCTTCTCCCCACCTACAACTACCTGAAGGGAGGTTATAGAGAGATAGGTGATGGTCTCTTCAGCCAGGGGACAGGAGATGGGACAAGGGGCAATGGCATGAAGCTGTGCCAGGGCAGGGGCAGATTGGATGTTAGGAAAAAATTTGTTACTGAAAGAGTTGTCAGGGCTGGAACAGGCTGCCCAGGGAGGGGCTGAGTCACCTTCCCTGGATGCGTTCAGAAAAAGGGTAGATGAAGTACTTAGGGATCTGGTTTAGTTTAGGATGAGAATGGTTGGACTTGATGATCTTAAAGGTCTTTTCCAACCTGGTGATTCTGTGATCCATCCTGTGTGATTTGTGGGTGGGTGTGTGGGGTTTGGTACAGCAGGGGTGAGGCTGTCCTGCTCCACCAGCTGCAGAAGCCCCTCTGTGGGGGACTCCTCAGTCTGTCGGTAGGACAGGCTGGAGCAGCTGGGTGGGATGCATTTAGCAGTTAAAGTACAAACCAGTTCTGATGTGGTCGGGGCTCCCGTGGGACAGTAGGTGACTCAGTGAGTTACAGATTCCAGTGCTCCTTTTACCCCTGGTTGTGCTGTGGAGGCTGGGGATACACAGGGCCATGAGCACACACACCTTCCTGTGTCGAGTCTTTATTACTATTCCATTGGCATTTTCTTTTGATGGGCAGAGTCCTGAAGGAGCTCAGATGCTGTGAAGGAGCATACTTGGGAGGAATTATCTGCCTTTTCATCTCCTCTGGTTTCTCCATGAGCCTTGACAGGCTTTAAAGCCCTGGGGCTCAGTGCTTTCCTGAGGCACCTCTCCCTCCCAGCACAGTTCTCCCCTGGTGAACAACAGGCAGCGTGTTGTAAATAAAAATAGCCTCTGTGGCATCTGAAGTGTGGTGGCTTTGAAGCTGTAGCTGAGCTAAGCAGGGTAATATGCTGGAAAGGCTCCATCAGGTACCTTCCTGGGGGTGAGAACAGACGCCTGAGTGTCTGCTTGTGTGGCTGGAGTGGTTCTGAGAGAAACCTGCCCAGGATCAACTTGGGAAGTGGTGAGGATGCTGCCTCAAATCCGCTGGCTGGAGTCCCTGACATCCCTCTGCAGCCCTGTCTTGTCTGCCTGGCAGCATCGCTGGGCACTGGCTGACACTGTGTCCCTGCAGCATCCCTGATGGTCACTGCTGGGCTTGGAGAGATGGGGTGTGCACACACCTGGGTGTTCCTGCTGTGCCACTGCCTGGGTTTGTGTGAAGGGGTTTGGTCGTGGGGGCTGCAGGGGTGGCTGCAGGAGAAGCTGCTGGAAGCTTCCTCCAGGTCTGACAGAGCCAATACCAGCGTGCAGGAGGTGCCCCAGGAGCTGGAGCAGAGCTTTCCCTGCAGCCCAGCCCCTGGAGAAGGAAGACCCTGGTGAGGCAGGCTCTGTCCCACAGCCCGTGCAGGATGGTGGGGGGCAGAGATCCCCCTGCCTGTGCATGAGCCCTGTGCCTCTCTCGACTGTCAGGAGAGCGAAATCCCGACCTGCCCCGGCAGCTGTGGAGTGGGAGGTCGGGAAGTGACAGCTGTGAGGGTGTCTGTGTCACTCGGGGGGGACACAGACTGAGGTACCCCTGCTAAGGTTCTCCTTCTCCCAGACTCTGCGCCCAATTCCTGGTGCCCTCTGCGGTAAATGTGTATGCAGCCTTGCCCTCTAGTGTCTGCAGCTTGCACGCCAGCTTGCTCGGCTGGGGGAGCACAGGGAACAGCACATCGGGGTTATTCCTGCTGCTGTTAAAGGCTGAGGGAGCTGGGGCTGTTCAGCCTGGAGAGAAGAGACTGAGAGGGGATCTGATCAATGGGGATCAATAGCTGAAGGATGGGCTGCAGGGGGAAATGGGCAGCCCCTTTTCAGTGTCTGTGGGGACAGGACAAGGGGCAATGGCTGCAAGTTAGAGCAGAGGAAGAACTTTTCCCCAGGGAGGGTGAGGGAGCCCTGGGACAGGCTGCCCAGGGGGTGTGGAGTCTCCATCTCTGGAGAGATTCCAGCCCTGTCTGGACACTGACCTGTGTGCCCTATCCTAGGGACCCTGCTTTGGCAGGGGGTGGGACCCCATGGGCTCTGGGAGTCCCTTCCAACCCCTACAATGCTGTGAGTCTGTGATTTCACTGCTTAGTTTATTTCCAGATGAGATGAGAAGGACTCCCCAGGGGTACAGTGATGAAAAGTAATTGAAGCATTTCTGAAGAATTCTCCTTTCTGAATGTATTCCTAAATGACACTTTGTTTTCCTCTCCTGATCACCCACAATCTCACCTTTGGGTTCTGTGTGTCACTACAGGCGGCTGGTAGGGGCTGGGTGGCTCCATGCACAGCTTCTCCAAGCTTGGTATGGACCTTCCTGGAGGCAACTGGCACTGGGGCAGCCTCTGAGCCACACGAGGCTTGAAGCTTAGAGCCTCCAGTCCTGTTCCTTGTAGACAGCATCAGTCCTGCACAGGCATAGAGACCCTGTCATCTGAGTGCCTGCTGTCAGTTGAACCCCAGCTGCAGTGCGGGTCCCTGTCCTAGCAGAGCTCAGGACCCTCACACTGGTGCCAGCCTGTGTTCAGGAAGATGACAGACACCTGTCAGGCAGCTCCAGCCCCAGGGATGCTGCAGGATACTTGTAACACCTGCACTTGGCTGCAGAGGGGGAGAGCAGGTCTTTCCAAAGCCAGGCCCACACAGGAGGGGAGCAGGGCTGTTGTTGCTGTCAGACTGGGCACAGGGCTGGGCTGCAATGAATCACAGGCTTCAGATCCCTTAAAATACTTGACCACTCTGAAGTCTTCTGCACCAAAGCACTGCTGATTATCACCTGCCTGTCCCCTTCCCTACACGTTTCCAGGTTTCTCTGAAGCTCTTCTGCTCCAGTTTCCTGCCAGCAGGTCCCAGAGTGTGATGCTGAAGGCCCTTTGTGAGTGCCCCAGTTGGTTCTGTACCTGTTGAGTGACAGCAGCCTTGAGCCTGGGGCTGTGGTTTGCTGCTTTGTTTTGGAGTAAAGCCCAGGTCCACACAGGAGGAGATAACACACACACACACAGGGTCATTGTGTGGTTATGGTCTCTCTGTATAGAAAAGACAGATGTCTTATAACATCCAGTGTCTTGATAAAAAGGGGAAAGGGAAACTCAAGTGAAGGAAAACAAATATAAATGGGTCTTGGAGAGCTGCAGTATCGCTGTCAGGAGAGTCACCACTTCCCTCCCTTCCTCAGCTCTGTGTCCTCCATCTTCAGACCTAACGGGGTGGGTATGGCTGTAGAAGGGGAGGATGCAGAGAGGGATGAGTTAGAGAATGGAGAGCCTGAAAAGCTGTGTGCACAGAGAGTGGGTTCTGTTCCAGCTTACGTCTGGCTTTCCCTGAGCAGGTGCTTTCAGTGGTAAGAAAGCTGGAAAGTTCATGAATATGGAGCAGCTGTGCTCCAAGCTCAGGACACCTTGTTGGGACCTGATTTTAAGACCTTTCCTGTGCTGATCAATACTTCACAGATCATCTGCTGCCAGGTTTGTAGGGATCCTGTCAGTCAGATCAGAAGGGAGATTTACCCCTTCCAAGGGGGAGGAATTAGGGAGGAAGATGGGCAGAACGTGTGGACCTGCTGATGGGCTGTAAGGAGACCACTGAGGCACAGCCTTAGCTGTGTATGCACTGAGTGCAGAGGGAATTAAAACCAGTGTGAACTTTTCCCGGGGTGAGGGTTGGAAGTAAGAACTGGGAGCTGCTGGAGGCCGTGGGACAGAGCAGATGACACTTGATGACAGAGGAGCCATAAGATATGGGTAACTAAAGATATTTATAGCAGCTAATAGGCTCAGAAAAATGGCCAAAGCTGCTCAAATGCATTTTGCACAGACCATTAGGCTGCCAAGAAGACCCATTTGCTCACTGAGTAGCATCAACAGTCCACGTGTTACTCACACTGTGTAAGTGCTACGGGACGAATCTCCTGTTACATCAGTTCCAGTGCTGCAGAAGGGACTGGGACAAGAAGTCACATTGTGGTGGGCTATTTCCAAAGGTTGTTTCTTCTCTGTGTAGCTGTAGGTGAAAGGCACAGGGCAAACACATTTCCTGCTGTGAATGAGATGTTCCTGAGGAGAAGCTCACCTCTTCATTGACAGCTCCCAGCAGCTTGGCTGGAGGAGGTGTTGCTGGTTGTCAGCCCTGAGACAAGGCACCGATGGAGTGCTGGGGTGGGGGAGTTCTGTATTTGGCATCCAAGTGTTAGTGTGGCAAATTCCTGCTACAGCTTCGGCACGGTGAGCGGGGAAGATGATGATTTCATGTGCCTTCTGTGCTTGCCACTCTTCTGTTTTAGCCTGTTAATAGGAATTAGTTGGGGAGATCGAGATCCTCCCATCTTCAGGCTTCATAAACAGAACAAAAGTGAACACTGAGTCACTTACCTACGGGTGCAATGGGTGTGTGTGCTTTATCCATATGTTCTTGCAGTGCTTGAGTCCCCCTTCCCTGGGTGCTGCCCACGTGCACCCTTCGGGCTTGCTTGTCCCTTTCCCTCACACACGTTCAGCACCTTGAGTCAGCGTGTCACAGAAGAGAAGCTGTGGTCTAAAAAACAAAACCCACCTGGTTTTTAATGCTGGAGCTTTGGTTTGTTGTTGATTCAATTTGTTTTCTCTCTGCCTCCCTGAGGAGCTGTGTCTGGGGACGTGGGGGCTCTGGGGTGCACGGCAGCACCCGGGGCTGCTCCCTGCACGCTGCCCTCACGCCTGGTCCACACTCTATCCAGCCCAGTGAGGGGGGCCAGGTGATGAAGTTCTTCATGGTTTTGATCTTGATTCTTACAAATCTGAGTCTTGAGCAGAACCCAGCCACAATCCCATCATTTCAGTGACATGAACCCTTACAAGTAACACACCTTTGTTACCCCCACCCAGCCTTGTCTCAGATCAAGGAAGAGTTTTGCCAGCTTTGGAGGACACCAGCAGCAGCAGGAGAGACCAAAGCAAAGCAAACTCTTTGCTTAGCAACACCCTTGATATATCTTTGCCAGCGAGGACTGAACCTGCCCCCTTGGAGCTGAAACTGCCAGCTCAGGACCCAGGGTAGGAAGTGCCACCACGCTCCCCTCTCCAAACCACCAGTGAGCAGCCGCCCCCTTCCAGGCTGCTCCAAGTTACTTTGGTGTGGAGAGGCTGGGCCCTGGTGCAAGGCCTTAGCTCAACATTGCTGTGGCATCACTCCACACACAGCAGAGCAGCATCGTTTGTGTCTCCTTCATCACGTCAGAGGCGCAACGCTTCGTGTGCATGCTCCACCTCCCGCCCTCACCCCAAATCCATACGTGACAGAGCCCCTCAGGGGCCTGAAATAAATGATCTGTGCTCAGAAGCATTCCTGCTGGCTGTAAGTAAACATTTACCATTCTAGCTTTAAATAACGCCAGAGTAAAATCACAAGCATTAATATTCACTGTGTGATTTTTGCTGTCTGAAAAATGAATAAATTGAGTATAATAATCCAGGAAAAACCCCAGTGTGGATCATTTTTTTATGCATTATTTTGAGAAAGGCAGGCTTTTGTATCAGCATCCTGTTAGACAATGAGGGGGTTGTGTGTGGAAGCAGCTCATCCTTCATGCTACTGCTCAGGGGTGAAGGTGCTGCAGAGGGGTTGGCAGGATTTAAGACACGTCCTGGCACACAGGGAAGAACAGACTAAAGTGTTTAAGGCTTAAAGCTGAAGCCTCCTGCTCTTGGGAAATGGCTCTGAGAGATGTTGTGCCTCTTCTCCAGGCTGAGTCCTCCACACTGCCCCACTGACCCCACGAGGAAGAAGCCAGTTGACGTCAGAGGACCCCACGTGTCCACAGCCCTGACCTGAGCCATCCTCCTGTGGCTCCTCCTGCAGAGACCCTGAGAATGGATGTGTCTGAGCCAGGAGTCTGCAGAGCGGATTTCAGTCTCTGTGGGCTGAAGGGAGCAGCACCCACCTTCTGCCACCCTATTTTTCATTTCACTATAGCCCTTCATAATAGTTAAAGCCTGCCAGATTGATACATGGAGGCGGTATTGTATGCAGCTTGGGAGCCTTTTCAGCCACATGGACATCCAAAACTCTTGTCTTTTCCACCTCTTATGCCACCTCTTTACCCCACTCACCTCACCTCACCTCACGTTGCCTCTTGGGTCTGTCCAGCCTGACAAGTAATGGCTTTTTCCTGACCTGCTGCTGTCGGTGATGTTTTGACACCCCCCTTGTGTGGTGTGACAGGGACGGGGGGAACACGTACTTCATGTGCTGCTGCTCTCTCCTGAGCCCTGGGAGCAGAACTGGGCCTTTTGTTTCATGGATTTCAGGGGCAATAAAATGATGGGGAGGAAGACAGGGCGGCCAGGAGACGTGCCAGGCTGTGACTTCTACGTTCTCTTCAGCAACAAAGCACTAATGACTCACCACAACAGGTCCTTCTGCCTTCTGGGAGGGGGTCACACCAGCTCTGTGTCCTCTCCCCCACCACGTCCCCACGGGCACATCACTTGGTCTGGCAGCCGTCATGACAGCAGCTGCCATGGTCTTGCCATATCTGGGGCTCAGAGGCTCCTGAAGCCCACTCCCTTAGGCCACCTAACAGCTTGAATCGGGGTGTTCTTCCTGGGTCCCGAGGACCTAGAGAGGCTGGAAGGCGTTGGGGTGTGTGGCTCCTCGTCTTGCTGCAGAGTGCAGGGGAAAGCAGCGCTGATCCCTGTGGATCCATTATCTGTACAGGGACTATTCTGGGGTTTGTACATTATATGCAGCCAAGTGTACCACAGGCAGCAAGAAACTGGAGCAAAAATAAAGTTGAGCTCATTCTTAAGGGGAAAAAAGGGAAGAGTTGATGTTTCCTTGGGCAGCAAATAACAACAGCAGTTACTGAAAATAACCTGGCTGCTGAAAATAAATGTGTGATACAGCCCCAAACCTTGGTGGGTGTGTGGAGATGGCCAACAGCAAACAGGCATCCTGGAGAATAACTGAGTTATGCTGAGCTAAGGATGGGGGTTCAGGCAGCAGGACCCCTTGCCCTGGCTGGAGCTCCTGGCTTTGCTGACCGTGCTACACGGGTGCTGCTGGCTCTGTGGGTGTCAGCATCCACTGAGCAGGGTGGAAACAGCAGCTCAACCCTTCAGCTTTTCTTAATTTGCTATAAATAATGTTAATTATGCCTGTAGCACAAAAAGCAGTTATCAAAATATTTCTTGCTAAACATCTTATCAAAAAGGCTGTTTACTGAACACCACTTCACGGTATCAAAGGCTCTGCAAAACGCTCTCAGAAATTAATAAATAACTATGTTTGCTTAGTGCTTTCCTGGATGCACAGATTCTGTACATGGCAGCATTATAGTGCATTTAATTATTTATAAAGGCAATTAATGTCACAAATGAAGACTAAGCTCTGACTCAGACTAAATAATTGTCATTATCTGTCATATAGCATGCCCAGAAAGCTTGAATCTGCAATGATATTTATGAACAATAAACTTGGCATTAACATACCCAAACAATTTGGGTATAATTCAGGCTAAATAATAAATGGCAACAAAAATAAACCTGACAAAACCCCCTCACTCCCATTCTTCATGAGTTTCCCTGCGTGCTCACAGACATGGGTGTTTGTCACAGGGGGTTCAGCACGATGAGACGTGAAAAATTCATTTCCTTGAGTGTATGTTACAGATTGCACAGTGGTGTGAGGGTGGGGAGGGGGTGTAAGAAGCCCCCCCCAGCTCTTCTTGCCCAAGCCAACGCCCTGTGAACCATCTACCAGTGAAAGCAACCAGTGACATGATGTCAGTCTTGCAGCTTCATAGCAATGGGCTGGCTGTGTGTCCATCAGCTCAGGTCAGGGGTGTAAGATGCCCTGAGCCGCAGCGTGTCGTGGTACCCAGGTGTCGGCAGTGTGAGGAAGATGCTGTGAACGCAGCTGCTGGTAGGTACCTCCAGTCGTACAACGAAGGACTCTGACTGGTGCTAAGGGCTCTTTTGGGTTGAAATGGTGCTGTGTGGGTATCAGAGCATGGTGTAGAGTGTGGGATTAAAACAAAGGCTCAACAGGCTACAGCACAACATCTTCCCCTTCTGCAAGCCACTGAAGCAACCCCATGCTCAGAGCCTCACAGCAGCTTTGATCCAGTGATGCAGGCAGGTAGAGGTGACTCAGAAATTTACTGTTGCATTTATAATATTAAATACCTAAATAAATCCATAAATAATTTACTACATGACTGTAGAGTGATTGTAAATTATGTTTCTATACCTATGCAACATAAAGTGGTTACCTACATACAGCAATACCTACATACAGTACTATGTATGGAGCCAGTTCTTAATGTGCCCGATTGTGTGATGGGTGCAATGCAGGGGTACGGTGTCCCTCCCTGTCACTGAGTGCACCAAGGAGCTGGCCACGGGCTGTGTGCCAGTGACCTGGGAGTGGAAGACACTGTGAGTGACACAAATCAGGGTGAGCAGAGTCCGTGTGGTGTTTGAAAGCAGGAAATCACTGCCAGGGTTTTCCTACCTTGATTTACTTGGAGCGTTTCAGGCTGTGATCATACCAGGAAGCCGTTCAGGAGGGATGAAACATTTAAGACTGACTCCGTGTTAACCTGAAGTAAATGAGTAGAGAACTTACTTTGATGTGAGGTCTGGGCACGGTCAGGGGAAATCCAGCCCCAGCTGCAGTCAGATGGTTCAGACATCAGCCAGGCAGCCTGCAACACCCAGCACCCATCATGAACCAGAGGCTTCTGGTTGGTAACCACACGTGTATGTGTGTCTGCATGAGTGTGTGTCTGTGTGTGTGCCCATGCATGGCTGTAAAACACCATAAGCAGGAAAACGAAGGGCTCAGGTTTTAGTCTGTGGTGGATGTGATGAAGCACGTGCTGAGAGAAAAGCTTAAAAGCCCCAATACCCACCTCACTCCCTCCCAGCTGCACCCTCTCCTCCTTCCACCTCAGTCCCAAAAAAGTGAAAAACAAACCAACACCCCCAGTTTTTTCCCCATTTAGAAAAGCATTAATAAACCAGGGTCCTTGAGCAGGAATTCCTGTTGATGGTAACCTGCTCTCTGGCCCCATGGTGGTTCCACGTGGTCTGCAGACAGCACAGAGGAGGATGGTGTTGCAGAGCCTCTGCCTGCATTGTTTGTTGGGCTGATAATTTGTTTCTTGCTGACAAAGCCTTTCCTGGGCTGGAACTTCACCTTTTGGCTGCTGTAATTCATGATGATCTCTCTGAATATTAACAGGAGGCTGGGAGGGCTGTGCCAGCACCCAGCCAGCCCCCACGCGCGCATGCAGAGTCAATCAAGGGCTGACACCAAGGGCTTCATCACGCTGCACTGTGGCCCATGGTGCAGCTGTCAAATTTTCTTTTCATGCTGATTAGCCTCATCAGGATAATTGATCAAGTTGTCTAGAGAAAATGGGAGGCTAAATACTTTCCCCAGCAGTTGTCACTCCGCACCCAACGCGTGGTGCCGGTGGCAGGCAGGTGCTGTGCTGCAGCCCAATGAGCTGCCTCACACCTCGTGCCTAAACTCGCCCCATTTTACCCCCTACCCAGTCCCTCGAGGGTGTCCTGGCAGCGTGACCTCGGTGAGATGCTCGTTTAGTCACGTTCTGGAGCGCTCTGTGGCCACACAGATGACCCAAGGGTTGAAGACGGCGTTGGAGACCATGAGGCACAGAGGGGACGGTGTTCTCTGCCCAGGTGTAATGTGGCTTTTAGGGCTTGTTACAGCTCCTGGGGCTTTAAAGGATGCTTTTTTGTGTTGGTTTCTTTCTTTTTCTTGTGTGTAATTATCTAATCTACCAGCTCCCCCAAGACCCTTCCCAGACACAAAGCCCGAGGTATTTGGATGCCCACCACATCTTGACACCAGTATGAAAGAAACTTTAGTCACAAGGGGGAAAGGGGGAGGGACCAACTGAAAAAATATATTTATTGGAGTAAATAAAAAAAAGTTAACCAAAATCCTTTATTGATACATTCTTGGATAATATCACAGGGTGGAGGGAATGGCGAGGGAGGGAAGGGGGGGTCTGCGGCAAAGATGGGGGTTCACTAAATTGGCACATAAGCAGCAAGATTAACGAAATTACTTGTTACAAACAGTATAAAACATACATGCTTTTGTAAGTCCTCATCACACTGGTCAATCATGGTGGGGCATCAACAGAGAAAAAAATAAAACAAACAAACCTCAAGACATGTAAAAGCCATATTCTTCCCTCCAAATATCGTAAGAATCATTGAAATTATTGCAAAATAGTCATATACCTTAAATAAAATAACAAAATGGAACACAAATACAAATATCGAACATAAATCATTAACATGTACCATAAAATACATTACTGGCATGCATTCCAAATATCAAGACCTCTACTAAAACTCAGCCAAAAAAAACCAAACCAACCCCTTTTCTGCTTCCTCTGCAGCCCATCAGAGTTGGGGAGGGGTGGGGGGGGACTAACTTCGCCAGCACAGTTTTTGGTCTTTAAATTCTTTTTTTTGTTTGTTTGTTTGTGTAGTTAAAAAATAAATAAGAAAAGAAAGAAAAAGGTGTATGGATTGCAGTGAGAGGCTAGTAGTCGTACACGCCGTGTGAGTACAGGTCTGTCAGCTCCTTAGTTGGTGGGGTTTTTAGGTGTGCTAAGTCTGAGCGAATCGGGCCTCAGTGAACCTGTGCAGTCGGGGAACAAACAGTGACCTCGGAACGACATGGATGGCGATATGCAAAAATCCTCACAAACTGTACAGAAAGTTCAAAAACTTGCAGTCTGGAAGTACATAGAAAGACAGAATTAGCCCCTTAAAGTCCTTGTAGCTGAAGGCAGCCCGCCCCGGGGAGCCGGTGCTCCCGTGCCGCAGCCGGGCGCCTGGGCACGGCGGCTCCCGCGGCCGGAGCAGGTCCAAGGCCACAGCCGACGGCAGCGCCGGTGACGCCCGAAGCCGAGAGCGATGAAGGGTGTTTCGGGGAGCAGCTGTTGGGAGCACGGGGCTCCTCCGGTGCTTCCCCGCAGCATCGCCATGCCCTCGCCCCCGCCCAGGCAGCCCGGCTCGGGGGGAGGTCTGCGCCCGCCCTGGATGAAACTCCTCACCCGTCCTCCGCCCCACGTGGCAAAACGGGCTAGATAACCAGGTTGTTATAACTGACGTACTTCTTTTTTGCAGCAGGGCCTGAAAGGAAAGGGAGAATGGTCAGAGACCCCCCCTCCCGCCAGCTGGGACCCCCTGGCAAAGGGCTGGCTGCTGGTCCTCGAGCTGCGGGCACGGGCAGGGATGCACTGGCAGCTCCTGCATCCCTGTGAGCATTGCCCCTCTGGGCAGCACGTGCTCACGGACCCGACTCTAGCCGCAGCGGTGGCTCCAGCTCTACCTGTGGCTGTAAAGGCAATGGGTTTTGTTGTGCTGAGGCTCCACAACTAGACCCCATTAAGATTTCCTTTCTTTAATAAAATGGGGACATTCTCTCCAACTTCCTAAACCTCCTGGGCTAAGCTTGGTTTCTCTCATGAAGTGATTTTTTTAGTCAAGGTTTATGACTCCTGAGAAGTTTTGGGTGTGGGAAGCAAGGCACCAGCTTTCCCAATGGCACCCTTCAAATGAAACCTGTTTGCAAGCAGCAATACATCAAACCCATCAGTAACTACTTGGTGAGTGATACTGCACTTCTGTCAGTACAACCAGCAAATACTCACAGCTGGATACAAAGCACAGTGTTCTGCAGTGCTTGGGCAACACCGACAGTAACGGGACAAACCAACCACCCAACATCCCAACTGACACGCCAGCGCCGTGCCTGGGGAGTAACGCCTCGTACTGGGCTTAGGAGGCTTTACACTGACCTGTTCCAGGGAGCACAGAGGAACTGTGTCCTCTCTTATCCACATAAAACCCCCCAGCAGCAGGTGTGTGAAGCATGCATGCTCTCACAGTGAAAAGTCCAGTATTCCAACTGAGTTAACACGGGACCAGTGTCAGCCAGTGGATCTCTCCAAGGGCTGGGACTACCGAGCGCTGCTGCTGCTGCCAGCTCCTCTACTCAGCACTTGTGGGGCTGAGTAACTCGGACTCAACAAAATACGTTGATGTGAATTGCAAGCAGCCACGAGTGGAAAAACTGGATATATACATATATATATATATATATATATAGTGACCCTGATACGCTGTACATTTGGAAGGTGAGGAAGAGAAAGGGATGAGGCTGATTTTCTGGGATTACCACAAACCTCCTGCTTTTTTTGCCTCTGCCACTGCCCTGCCTGGGTTGGAGAAGGTCTGCCAGCCCTCTGGAGCATCCCCCCTGCCTCAGAGACCCAACGCTACCCACAGCCCATGCCTGTTTCTCCTTGGCCTGTCCAACAGCCAGGAATCATTATTAGTCAGAAGTTACTGTTGATTTTTCAAGAAGTGGCCTGATTTGGGGGAATACTTGCTTAAATAAGGGCAGGCTGCCCACCAGTAGTTCAGCATACTCTGAGGGGATGATGCACAGAGTGCAGTCGAACCAAAGTATTCCTCAGAGGGTTCATGAGCACTTTTTTTCCTGACAAAGGAACAATTTTACTCCTCTGAGCTTTCAGGCCTGCGGTTTAAGGAGCTCCTGTGCTCTGCAGTGTTAGTGTGAAACCCAATTCAGCTGTTTCTCCATACAGGAGTCAGAGCTGTCCGAGCAATCAAGCTCTGATCCCACAAACTGCTGATCATCTTCAGCTCCCATTAACTTCCCCTGGACACGAAGGTGTTCAGCACAGGGCAGGATAAAACTCATCATCCTTCCAGGCTAGGCTGCAAATATTCAATAAACTCTGGTACGCTGTTAAATGCTGGAGAGAGGTAAAATGCAGCTGGAAAAAAAATCTCTATCACTGTGAAACAGGTTGCAGAGTAATTACATGTATTATTTTGTGATATACTTCAGCTCTATCCATTACATGCTCCAATTTCAAATAGCAGCAGAGCTCCTGTGGCAGCGACGGTGATTTTGATGCTCTCAGGGCTGGTTCATATCAGGCCAGCCCCTCTAATGCTTGCAGAGGTTTTACTGGAGCTTTCACAGCAAACCTGGTATTTTGCTTGATGAGTTTTCTCACAAATGCAGCTGCTGTAGCTCATTTCTCATTTTCAATATGACAATGAACCACCGGTGCCAAATGACTTCAGCCCAGCAATCCAGTTGATGGGGTGTACCTCTGCACCCTCTCCATGAAGAGATGGGCTCCGTGCGTCTGAGACAGCAACGGTACCTTTGGCAGCACTCTGCTTCACAAGACTAATGCAGTTGACAAAAGCATCATCCATAATTTAGATAAAATGATCAATAAAAGCTTCATGGTTATTTCAGGGAAGGAAAGACAATCTTCCCCGGTTCCAAAGGCTGTTAGACCAGAGGAGACCACGTCTCTTCTCAGACACATCTCACAGCTCCCTTCCTGCTCTAACTCCAGGAACCTGGAGCTCAGCTGACGTGCTCCAGCCTTCATTTGAAGCCTTCAGGAGAGACAGTCTTCCTCGATAATGAATCTTACTGAGTCTCAGCTCATTATCATCATTGGCAATTAGCGCCAGGTATGGATTTGATTTTCCTCAAAGAAATTAATTTACATGAAAATGGGGACTGCTAATGAAACATCAGCGTTACCAGGATTCACCAGGCTTCAGCCCACGACACATGAGCACTCCCTGATCTTTAAATGGAAAATGAGATACAGGTCTGTGCTCGGTGGCTGTCGATGCTAATGGGTGACAGCTTCCCAGCAGAGGAAACAGATTGTCCCCTTGCAAGTAACATATACATGTTAATTAATCTACATATACTTATGTCAGCCTCAGCTGGCCGCTGACTTAGACGTGCTGGAGGGGAGCCAGGAGCTGGGGTGTGCAGGATCTGCACCTTCTGGACCAGCTGCATCCACCCCCCTTCCTCGGGGTCAGTGCAACAGGCAAACAGACGGGGGGGTAAGCGTGGGCTCAGAGTAGGGTGGAAGGGGGTCACCCTGGGTGGGGGCTGCTCGTGGGTTTGCAAACACTCTGCACACACCTGGTTTGGCAGAAGGTGACCTTCCTGTCTGAGATGAGCAGCGCCAAGCACCCCTTTCCTGCCCATCACCCGTGGAGAGCAGCAATACTGGCAGTGGGAAAAACAGGCCTGAGAATCCCTGAAGAAGACGAGTCTCTGCACACAGACACTGCACTGGGAACAGCCTCCAGCACAGGGAACCCCCACCATGCACTGCATGGCTCAGCTCCCCTTAGCTTCACCTGTCCAGCTTCGCCTTGGTCATCACAAGCCCTGGGCACTCCACAGCATGGCATCAATTGTCAGGATGGGATGGTGCCCAGGGTAGTGCCAGCCCCCATGGTCCCATGAGCTGTGAGCTGGCCTCTCACTCAGTGCTCTGCCTTTTCCCATGCCCCACGAACCAAGCCCACCCCTCCCTCGCCAGCATCCCCCTGCACACAGCCCACAGCAGCACAGCCCCACAGGAAGGATGCTCACCGCTAGTTACAGAGGTGAAGACAACAGGTACCTCTGCACATGGGAGTTAAAGGCCATTCCTTTAAAGCACAGCGATTAATGAAGCCCCTTTCCTTTCCAGCTACTGTCCGACTGCTGTGCTGGGGCACTGGCAGCCTACACTCCTGCCCTGCCAGGAGCCTGTAACAGTGTGTGGAATAACTGCATCCCTGCGCCAACAACGTATTAAAAACAAATACACAGAAGGAAAAATCCTCTTTGGATGTATAAGTTTCATCACTTGACTGGTTTTCATTATCTTGAGCACGGGCCACAAAGACAGCAGCTCCCTCAGCATCCCGAAGCCAGGCAGAGCTGTCAATACTTGCTCAGCGTGAGATTTAATCACTTTCGCTTCAATTTTATGCACATTTGTAACCTCTTCCATGCCTAAAGAGAAAAGATTTACAGTGCAAAAAATGAATTCTGCTCCAGCCCCCGGGCATCTCAGGCTGTATCAGATGTATGAAATGTGATCCTGGCGTCTCCAGCACTGAGCAAGAGCTGATGCTGTGATGGCCACGAGCCTGGGACTTCTGCTCCCATCTCCTCCTCGCTCACTGTGGCAGGTGATGCTCAGCTCCTCGCTTCCATTTTCTGAGTCCTTGCTCAGCAACCTGTATCCTTCATGCCAGGCAAAGCAGGGGCTGATTGCTAAATCCTGCTTCTGGGCCGTGTAAAAGGGAAAGGGATGCACATGGCTCCTCCTCTGGCTCTGTGCCTGAAAGACAGAGCTACCCACATGCTCTGTTGCCTTTAAATTGGGGAATATATATATATATGAGAAAGAGATGAAAGCAACAGCCCTGAATGATTCTACATGCTTGCCCACAGCCCAACAGCTGGAACGAAGCTCAGAGAAAATAATATAATTTCAAATTTGGTATCTAAATGTAAAGAGATTCGTTATATCACCTTTCCACATCGCCCCTGTTGTGCTCCCTACTGTAATATACTGGCAACTTATCTGGTGTATAAGTGCCTGCAGTGGTACAAAGAACACCCCAGTTCGCTGCACGTGTGGGCGGGTGGTATCTTGTCCCTGAGCTGCAGCCTGAACCGTGGGGCTCTCGTGCAGATCAGCACACAGACCCTCCTGCCTTAATAATAGAACTCAAATATATTAAATTACAAATGCAACATTAGTAAGAGGTGTGCTCCTCTGTGATTGTTTCACATCCTTCTCTTCCCCAAAGTTATATCACCTGGAGCTGTGGTTGCTCCCCATCACCCTCAGCAAGGCAGCTCCAGCCAGCGCCTCGGTGCTGAGGATGAGCAGTGCCAGCAGCAATGCTCCTGCTGCCCCCATCCCACCTGACAGTGGGACAGAGAATTCGCTAAAGATGATGTTTCTGTTTCCTGATCACTCATTTATCCAGTGCCTGAGAGGCCTGATGGCAACCTGGCCATGAGCTCAGTGGGGCTGGTCCATGGTCTCCTGCTGCAGCACACAGGTTCCCCGAGCTCTGGCCTGGCAGGGATGATAACCCAGTGCCCATCACATCTGTCTGCTCGCCAGCCCCTGACCCACTGATCCAGGCTCCAGCCAGGGGACATCTCCTGCTCAGGTGACAAATGCTGTAGGAACAGTTTCCTTCTCTTACCAGAGCTGAGTCCACACAAGCGCAGCAGCGAGCACAATGTCACCTCCACGATGAACACTGCTCGTGCTGAAGCACTGACTGAGCAACACAAAATCCAAGCAGCTCTGCCCATCCCCACATCACTCCTGACAGGCACGCCCCCCCGGGTGCTGCACATGGGATAATGGGGTTGTCTGACCTCAGCAATTCCTGGGGATGGAGCTGGAAAGGGCACGTGATGGAGAAGGTGAGGAGAAGGCTGCTTGCAGGGAGGGCACTCCTGGGAAATGAGGGGAGAACCAGGGGTGTGATAGAACATTAAGAATCCATCCTGTCATACTCATACTCCCTTTGGTGCTCATGGGACACGCTGGCTGTTAGGGCACGTTACCGACCTGCTGCTTGTTATCTGCATGAAACGCTGGGAAATCAAACCCAGAGTGGACCTGGGTGGTGTTGGGGATATTTTAAGGGTGCCTTTTCCTTACCTTTTTTTTTTTTTTTTAAAAACATTTCAAGTTCCTTAATAAGATTTCAGCCCTCTGCTTTGCTACTAAACGGTGCTGCTCTCATCTGTGTCCAGCACTGAGAGCGACGTCAGCGCAGGATCCTGCCAGGCGTAAGGGCAACAGTGGAACTCCCAGGCTGGACCATGGCAAGGATCTTCTCTGATGGGACCTCATCCAGAAGAACCTCGAGACACTGTACAACCCCACCTGTCACAATCTCTCTGGGAGAGATGCAGGTGGTTTGTCTTTATAAAAGCTAACTCTTCCTAAATTCGGATGGGTATCATCCATCACTAATATTGCTCATCCATATGCCCCTCACCGCTGCTCTGCCCCGTTGGGAGCTTCACCTGACCCATGGGTGGGGAATGTGGGCTCAGAGTTTGAAGATGTTCTGCACATTCCAACAGCAGCAAAACCACATGGAGCGAGGGAGAGGGAGAGGCCTGGGGCTGGTTAACTCTCTAGAGAAACTGGAATCTCTGAACAGTGTAATTAATTCATTAAACTCCATCAAGGAGCGCTACAGGAGGATGGGGGGGTGGGGAGAAGATGCCAGCGCTAGGATGGTACATCCTGGGCTTGGGAATGCCTCTCCTGCAGAAAACAAAGCCCAGGCTCCCTGCCAGCCCCACCAGCTCCAAAGCCAACTGTGATTCTCAGGTGTGATGGGCGGTGGGTACAGCCTGTGCAGTGGGTACAGCCTGTGCGGTGGGTACAGCCTGTGCGGTGGGTACAGCCTGGGCAGTGGGTACAGCCTGGGCGGTGGGTACAGCCTGTGCGGTGGGTACAGCCTGGGCGGTGGGTACAGCCTGTGCAGTGGGTACAGCCTGGGCGGTGGGTACAGCCTGGGCAGTGGGTACAGCCTGTGTGGTGGTACCCGAGGCACGAGGCCCTGCGTTGTCACTGCAAGCAGGATCAGGTTAAGCAGCCCCAGCCATGGCATGTAAGGCTGAGGAGGAACTAAAATGGCACAGAAAGGGAGCGGGGATGTGTCGCTAGGCAACCACCCCCTTTTCGGGAGGTGATGTGAGTCCGGACGCATCCGCACCGCTGACAGTGGTTGGTAACGCAAAGGAGCCTGTCCGGGTGTCTGGGTGACAAGTTGGGCTGGGTGCTGCGGGGGTGAGGACCACGAGACAGCCCCAGCGTGACCAGCATCCCGGTTCTGGCAGGGAGGACCTGCTCCAGCACAGATCTGTGCCACAGCCGGGTTGGCAACAGGTCATGGAACAGAATCGCCTGGGTTGGCAGAGACCCTTTATATCACCCAGTCCAAGCACAGCCTGACCCTGCCCAGCCCACCCCTAGATCATGTCCTCAAGCACAACATCTACATGCCTTTTAAATCCCTCCAGGGATGGTGACTCCACCACTCCCTGGGCAGCCTGTTCCAGTGCCTGACAACTCTTTTAGTAAAGAAATTCCTCCTGATACCCAAAGGTCTGAGGCTGCTTCGCTGAGATTTCTGATTCATTCTCCTACAACTAGCACAGCACACATGAGTAGGGTATTCCCCTCTGGAAAAAAGTCATGAGGAGAACTGAATGCTGTGGAAGCCTCAGTCATCCTCTTCATCCATCACTGATTCTTTCTCCAAGAGGTGTAGGTAACCCCAACCCAAAACCTCCACACACGTAGTGTTGCTTCTTCCAGAGCCTCAGCCTGGGCTCGCAGGGTCATTCCTGAGGGACCCAAACACAGGTTGTGTGTATGACAGATACACACTGGGATGGATGTGGAACATGCAGGATGGTCCCACCTTTACCTGGAAGCAACTTGGCTTTTTAGAGCATCCCACAGTTGCAATTCCCCTGTTGCTGCTAGGACATGCCTGGGATTTAACTGCAGAGCGGGAAGCGGTGAAGGGAATCCCAAAGCTGGTGGAAATCACCACCTCTGCTGTGCTCAGAAGGTAATTAATAATGAACTGATTGCTTTGAATTATTAGAATAATTATGTTTGTGCATATGCATGCTGATGCATTGCTCCGAGGGGCTGGGCAGAGGCTGCAGGGGTATTTCACCCGTCTGATTCTTTACACAGCTTCTGGCTTCCTCCTGTCCCAGCCAGGGCTCCTTTTCCCTTCGGGCTGTCTCATTATTACCCCTTTTCCCTTCACCTGTCTCATTATTACCCCATTCTGAGGCAGGTATTTACCCTGCTATCATGCAGCCAACTCCGGCTGCGTGGCGAGTCAAGTGAGTGATAGAGCTGCACTTGGGCTGAGCCTTGAACCCAAGGGACTGGCAAAGTATCACACAGAGCAGTGCAGGGCCATAAGTAACAGTTACAAATAGCCAATATAATGGGTTCTTTTAACGAGGATTGCTTTGAAGTTCCCAGAAGGATTTACTAGGAAGCCAGAGTACGACCTTGCCAGTTCTCCAGGGCACACTGAGATCTGAAGGAGGTTTTTCTTTAAACAAAAGTCCATTTTTAGCTCATGAGGCTTTCAAGTGGAGGCTGCTAGCGGAGACATATGTTTTTAATTCGTCAGGTTTTTCTTAGGATGTGCTTTTGGCAAGGACAGGGAATGTGTCCAGTGGGAAGAATAATAAAAGCAGTTCTTGGGTGAGCTAATGGCATAACGATAGAAATCAGCTCAGGTCAAAGTGGCAATGACATGACATTCTTCTGGGCTAAGATGCTTGTTAGGGATTGAGTACATAAAGTATGTGTTGGCTCTGTCGTTCTGCACAAGTATTAGATGGAGACCAATCTGCTGTTGAACTTTTATCTCGACAGGGATGCAGCATCACTGAGCTCAGACAGCGCAGGGAAGCGATGGCACTGGAGAGATGCTCACACTACAGTACAGAGCTGGGACATTCTGACTTCATTTCCAGGAGAATGATGCCCATTAATTTCAGCAAGGCAGGCTCTCCCCCAGTGGCTCCCAGAAAGGATGGGAAGCAGCTTATCAGACCCATCACCCTAAACCCCAGAGAGCGATGTGCAGGTTCCTCTGCAGTCAGCATGCTCCACTGTATGCAGCACTTACCCTCTGAAAAAGAGGAATGAGCTGCTCGTTTGAACGCTGGGCACAGCTTCATACAGTGGATCAGATAAACAGCAGGTCAGGGCAGGAGTAGCATTTGAGGCCACACTTCTCCAGCACAGGAGGAGTGGGGCTGTGGTGGCTGGAAGCGTTACCTGATGCCACAGGGTCATTGTTCCACTGCTCTAACACTGCTCTGCAGGTGGCAATTCACATGGTCTTTGTAATGATGCGTAAGGGAAAATCCTATAGAATCCAGCACAAAACAAATGCTTCCCATTCCTAAGACCACGATGAACCCCATGACCAAGCTCCACCTCCAGCCAGGAGTGGCCGTGCACTCTGTAGTGAGGTCCTACAGCCCCTGGACTCGAGGGCAAAGCCCCAGCTGACTCCAGCAGAGCCGGCACCTCCTGCCATAAAACTCCACAGTGTAAGATGTGGGCAGCTCTGGGCTTCTTACCACATTTCTATGGCATATTTCAGCAGGGGCCAGCACTGTGCCTGGGCAGAACACGTCACTGAGGAACGTCCCCAAAACAGAGCAGCCTCTGAGCAGAGATGTGCCTATAGCAAGGGTGAAACTGAGCATCAGAGGGAGTTTGCCCCTCTGAAGAATACCATGAAGGTATGTACCTGTATTCATTTGGGGGTCCTGGTTGATGACAGCGCGGCCATGAGCCAGCAGTGTGCTCTGGGGGCTGAGAGAGCCAGTGGGATCCTGGGGGCATCAGGAGGAGCGTGGCCAGCAGGTCACAGGAGGGGATCCTCCCCCTCTGCTCTGCCCTGGTCAGGCCCCACCTGGAGTGTTGTGTCCAGTGCTGGGCTCCCTGGGATAAAAAAGCCAGGGATCTCCTGGAGAGAGTCCAGAGGAGGCTCCAGAGATGCTGAAGGGCCTGGAGCATCTCCCCTGTGAGGAAAGGCTGAGTGAGCTGGGGCTGTTCAGCCTGGAGAGAAGAAGACTCAGGGGGGACCTGATTAATGTTTATCAATAGCTGAAGGATGGGCTGCAGGGGGAAATATCCAGCCTCTTTTCTATTGCCTGTGGGGACAGGACAAGAGGCAATGGCTTCAAGTTAGAGCAGAGGAAGAACTTTTCCCCAGGGAGGGTGAGGGAGCCCTGGGACAGGCTGCCCAGGGGGTGTGGAGTCTCCATCTCTGGAGAGATTCCAGCCCCGTCTGGACGCCGCCCTGTGCAATATGAGCTGGGGAGCTGCTTTGGCAGGGGGTTGGACCCCATGGGCTCCGGAGGGCCCTTCCAGCCCCTGTGAGTCTGTGATTCTGTGATTCTCACAAGGTGTGTACCTGTACACGTTCTCACAAGCTCTAGAAATAAGCCACGAAGGGGCCGTGTGGCACATGCTGCCCTCAGGAAGGGCAAGATACAGCCTTCATCCTTCATGAGTATTTCCCAATCACAGAGACAGCTCTCTGTAAACAAACAAAACGTGTGGCATTTATTTCCCTGCCTCCGAACTGCTTGTGCTGGTAACTCCCCCAGCATCACTAACCTCCTCTTGTGGCGCTGGAAAGATGATCTAAAGTACCTGTGGTGACAGACACTGCCTTCAGCCTCCCCAGGACCTGGCTGAAAGATAATTTCTATCAGTCACATCTCTGACTACTTTGCAAGCTATTATTATGGCAGGTGCCTTCAGAGACAAATTCGGGGCTTGTTGTCAATATTAATTTTCCTGTCTGAGACAGTAAAAGAAAGTGTGACTTTGAGTGCAAGGACTGAGCCACATGTGTGCTGGTTGGGGCCTGAAAAACCCTCATGTGGTTTTTTTGGGGTTTTTTTGCCTGGAAGATAACTCTAGGATGGAGATTTTGAGTCAGGCAATGAGATTGCAGTAGTGAGGGATTAGTTTTCCCTCCCAAAAAAAGGCTCAAATCAGCAAAGCATTGTACTGCCACAGAGCATCAACCCGGAGCACGTCTGGCTGCATCTTCCCCCTGCCTCCTGCTTCTGGGTCAGGTGAAGTCTGAAGGTATCTGCACCACTGGGATAAGGAATAAACAGCAGAAAGGCTTATCAATGCTTCCAGCAAGAGAAAGAGGATTAAAGAAGCCCCAGCACGAGGAGCAGCCATACGGCTGCCGGCGCCTTGGGGCACGTAGGGGTGAGGCACAGTTGGGGATCAGGCTGGGGAGCTGAAATCCCCAGCCATGGGCAGCATGCCAAGGGAGCTGCTCCCAGGGGACAGCACAGTGGCTGTACAAACCATGGCATCACCTAAATCCTCAATGCTTCGCTGCAGGCAGGAGCACAGCATCGCAGGGCACGTGTCTCCAGATCTGTATGAGGTTATGGCAAGGAAGGAGCAAACCCAATTCATGCTGCCCCTCAGCTGTCCTGACAGTACAGAAAATAGACTCATTTCAACTGAATTTAAAATGTTTCCCTTTGAATGCTGTGGACTGGAAAGATAATAAATAGCAGCAAATTATTTTCACCTGCTTAAAACAAAGGAATTAATAGTACTTTGGTTATCTTACCTGGAAAGCCAGGCTCTGCTGAGGGCTGTTAGAGCCAAGTGTGAAAACAGTTTGCATGAAACATAATTAAAATTATGACCTGAGTGATGTTCTGAAACATCCTGAAGGAGTCCTGAAGCCAGAGCTACAGGAAAATGACTTCCCTCTGCCTCTTGACTTTGCTCCTGAGCCTTCTAAATGTCCTCCACCACCTCACGCTGCTGTCCTGTCTGCTGCCTGCCCTGTGCTGTGCCATCCCTGCAGTGATGCTTTCTCCCTGGGTGCACATCTCTCCATCATCTGACCAGGAACCCGGCAATGTGTTGTGCTCTCCTCTCCACCCACCAAGGCCCAGTACAAACATACCCCCCCAGACCCAGCAGAGGATTGTTCTTCAGTCAGCCCCATCCCAGCAACAGCCCAGCACTTCCCTGAGCAAAGCCTGGGTTTGATCCAAGCAGACAGAGGTGTAACCATGTGGATATAAAGCCATCACACCTGCACTCCTTTCCTTCCCTGCAGCCCCTTCAGTAAGCACAGCTCCACAGGGACAGCCAGGTCATCCAGTCAGCAATCAAAGACTTGGAAACATTTTCCAATTATTCATTGTACTTCATCAAAACCCGAGAAAACCAAAATTCCCTGCAGCTGCCAAGCCACAGAAACACAGACAGGAACAACACGGCTTTTCTCTCTTCCCCCAGCTGTACCCAGTTTCAGGTCCCATACTGAGTTCGATCACAAAGGTATTTTCTGTTAACTCCTTCAGTGAATGACAAGTGTTCCCATTATTTACTCAGCCTATTTCCCATTCTTCTCCTCGAAACCAGTGCATCACCCTCCCACCAGCCCCTGGGTGCAGTGGCTGTGTCCCCGTGCCATGCCAAACCTCAGACCTCCAGCACACCAACCCAGCTCAGCTGAACAACTGGGGCACTCAAGGGGCAGAGCCAGATCTGTTTCTCCCCCTTGGAGCCGCTGTCCTGCAATAGCAAACTGAAACCAAGATGACACCTGGAGAGAAAGTGTTTGCAGACTTGGGATTCTGTCTCTGAACCCCCCCAGCAGGCAGCTGCCTGCTCACCCCATCACCCGTGTTTCCCAGCAAAGAGCAGCTCTGCTGCTGACGTGTGTGATGAGGGAACCAGGCAACGAGGAGAAAAACATCATCTCACCAAAGCACTGATAATCTGAAGGTGTCACGGGATGGGCACAACAGGGTGATGCCAAATACAACCTCTCTGTGTTAGACAGGTCAGAGCTTCATTTTAGACAGCCATGAGTGTCCTGTTCCATTTGCTCTTTCCAGGAAAACATAATGATAGAGAAGCCAGACCAAGCACTCCAGCCTCCCGTGGGTAACTGGTTCCAACCCAGTACCCATCCCTTGAAGTGATGTGTTTGCCTTGATAAACACTGTGTACAAAGACTGGCTGTCTGCTCCACGGCAGGTGAAGCTGGTAGGAGATCTGAGTGGCAGGGCTGACCAGCCCAGGGTGTCAGGGGTAAAGATGCTCTTTCACCACTAGCCTGCTCCTCGTGGGAAAACAACATCTCAAATGGTATTCCCCCAATGCTTTGGAATCTGGCACAGCAGCTGAAACCAGAACAACCTCCCCAACATACTGTGGGGCTCTTGGCATCAGAAAGATGCACAGACACTGGAGTCACAGAGTCACAGAATCATCAAGGTTGGAAAAGACCTTCAAGATCATCAAGTCCAGCCATCAGCCCTACACCACTGTAACCTCTAAACCAACTCCCAAAGTGCCTGTTCTGCCTGGTTTTTGAACACCCCCAGGGATGGCAACTCCACGTCTCCCTGGGCAGCCTGTGCCAGCGCTTCACCACTTTTTCAGTGGAGAAATTTTTCCTAATATCCAGTCTGAACCTCCCCTGGTGTGACCTGAGGCCATCTCCTCTTTTCCTAAGGGTTTATCCACTGAGAACACGCGTGTGTGTGCACTCATTCACCTGCATGGAGATTTGGGGTACGCTTGCCCTGGAGAGCAAACGAGGAGGGTGCCCAGCCATCTCAGCCCTGGCTCCTGACTGATTTGGTATGGAGCAGACGTGTTGGCACACCACTGGCAGGGCTCTGCACCTGCAAAGGACTCACAGACTCCCCTCCTGTCCTTCAGACCTCTTGCTCACGCTGCCTGGCAGAGCTGCAAGTAACAAACATCTTAAGAGAAAACCCAAGAATGTTCATGAAGTGCAAAGAGGCCAAATTCCCTGGGAGATGCACTCACGGTGTGTGACTCCCTAACAGTGTCTATCAGAGCCACATGGGTAAACAGGACAACTCTGCTGCCATCAACATTTAATTCCTGTTGCAGAAAGTCTTGATTCCAAATATCCTGGCAATCCTTCACAGCTGATATTAATAAGTTAATGTGAGGCTCTTTATTCCACGGACACGATCGGCATCGTGACAAGTGGTGTAACTATGGCAACTACTTCCCCCCCCCCCCCCCCCCCCTTTTTTTTCCTCTTTCCACTGAACAGCAAGAGCAGACAGCTCACTAGATGTGGTGCCAGACCCTTCTCCCAGGTAAGACTCAGCGCTCTGAGTTACAGAGCAGTAACCAAGCCAAACTCTAGATCCCGGGGCTGGAACACCTTTCTTCCCTATTACCTGTGCCCGCTGGGTTTCAGGGGCATTTCCATGTATTTAACCATTAACCTAATCCCCATCATTTTATTTTTATTCTTTTTTTCACTATGGCTAGAAAATAAAGCCCTGCCTCAGTTCCTTACTGCCAGACTGAGCTGAAAACCAACAAACTCACCCCAAAGTCAAAATACCTATTTTTAGGAACCAAAGGATGCACAGAGATGCACACGTTTCCATTCCCAAAGCCAAGAGACATGGAAAAAAAGCCCCTGTGATGTTTCCCAGCAATGGGGGTGTGAAAGCTGTGCCTGCTTGCCATGAGAGGAATGCTGAGAAGGACCAATTCCCTCTGTGCTGTGTTTGCTGCTGCCTGGAAGCCCCAAACCCCGAGCCACCCCCAGCCCCTGCTGCACAGATTTATTCTCTCCTCGCTCCCTGTGTCAACACCAAATAATACCTGTCTCACGCTCCAGCGGTACTTCGTGTCAGTGACAAATGCTGCTCAGCTGTGCCTCACGCTCGTTTCTCCTGTGGTTCATCAGCACTGTCACTCCGGAGCGTGGCACTGGAATTTTCTATGGGTTTGGTTTCCACCAGGTGACAAAAGAGATGGAGGCTTGAGCAGGGTCACCAAAGGCACGCTGCTGCACCCAGGGACCGGCTCGTGCAAGGCTACAACACCCAGGCATTGTGGGTGTAGGTGAAATACCCTGGTCAGGATCCCTGACTGGTAGGTGGGAAGTAGCGGGGTGCAAGGAGCCTGACGGTGCGTGGAGGGGACCCATGTGTGTCCATGGGGCATGTGTGTGAGTTAGGAACGTGTCCCTGTGGGAGCGACCGCTGGGAAAGCAGCTCAGGAGGAGAAACACGTGGAGAGAACAGGAAAAGGGAGGAAACAACCAGCTCTGAAGTGTAGAAAAGGGAAAATAGAGAAACACACCTATGGTAGACAGTGGGTTGGGCTTTATCTGCTCTACCAAACTATGCTATGCACTTAGATAAAACTAAGAGTTAGTGGTCCTGAGGGGGAGCAATGACAACAGCCTGCTGCAAGCACACCTCTGGTAAGGCTTTGGTAAGTGCTGCCTGATCACTGTTGAGCAGTAGCTCTGCAAGTCAGATTTAAACCAAAGATGATGCTTGGATCCAGAAAATAATTATACCTCATGCTCTAAGGTGTGAGGAGCTACGAGCATCCCACCTTTGGGCCTGAAGCCTTCAAAGAGTTACCTGGTCCCCAGCGATGCTGCTGCTGGATGGTAGGTGGACTCGGGGGTGCCTCAGGCTTCCTGGGACTGCACACAAGAGAAGGAAAACCCGCAGCAGGAGGGGGAATCTCAAACTATTCACCTCTTTCAGCATAAGCCCAAGATCAGTTTGAAACCGTGTCATGACTCACATCCCAACACCTTCATTATGGGATCATCTAACTAACTGCATGGGTTCTAGCAGGCATACGACCAGGAAACATGATGACTTCACACACCATGGTGCCACATGTACCTTACCAATGGCCTCGACACTTTGTGATCACCATAGAAATTTCTCCACATACAGATCAAGCAAAACAACAACTGTCAAAGCAACCAAAACCCTCCTGGAAGCAGCCCCGCGAGAGAGCCCCTGCCTCAGACCGTGGCTGAGCTACCATCACTCCCAACACGACTGCAGTTGTTTGAGAGCCTCAGTGGTGCTAAGGGCCCACTCAGAATGAGCATCAACCCCCCAGCTCTGTCCTTGCAGACAGGTACAATGTACTGGCACTTTCCAGTGAATTCAGTAAGCGTTGGAAGTCCCGAAGCTGTGCAGCACAGGACCACGGCAGGGTTCCCAACGCCACTTCAAGGGGAATGTGAAGCTCAAGGATGTGCCAGCCTCCGTATGGAGTTCAGAAAACATTTCTGCTGAGCAGGGAGCTGCTCCTCTTTGTGTCCTGAACACCCTGCAGCCCAGCTCCATGGCACATCGCTGGGGGGAAAGGTCAGCTGCCGTTTGAACATCCACCTAATATCAACTGACGTTTCTTCTCCAAAGCAGGGGGACTGCTGTGGTTTAGACACGCTCAGCACCTGGCCCAGATGGGGTGGCAGTTCAGCAGAAGAGACGGACAGATGGAAGGCTGCTGCTGAGGTGCAGGGTTTGGGCATCACCCCTGTGAGAAGAGCTGCGAGTGCTGAAGGGCGACTGGCCCCAGCTTGCTGCACACAGTAACTGAAGTAACAACGCTCAGTAGCAATGGCTCAGGCAGGAAAGCTGGGCTCACTCTCAGTTCAGTCTGTGCATGAGTGCTTTTAGAAATGTTATGGCAGAGACCAGGGCACAGCAAGCTCACAGGCACCACTCGGGTCCTTCCTGGAGCACGAAATGCCCCGTCCCATGGTTTTCCTTGTCCTTGGCACATGGCATCACACTGTTGCCCTCAGACTGCTATGGGCCTTGCTCTGGAATGTACACAATCCCCTCTGCAAGGCACGTGCATCATGGTATCACCCTCCCCAGGAGGAGGCACAAGGGGGAGGGACCACACCAGTGTCACTGCACTGGGAGGCTCTGAAAACCCACGGGACCGATCCAGGTCACTCAGCAATCCCACCCACTTCAGCCACTGGATGGTCATCTCCTCCTGACCTGAAGCACATCGCCCAGAGATGGGCCAGGAGTAAAGCACTGCAGACATTCCCCCAGCACCAAGAGGGACTCTACAGCCCTGCAGCAGCATCCGAGGTTTCTTTGCCTTGTCCAGGTGATGGACAATTTTTCCCCCTGACTCAGATTCCACACAGAGTTTTCCAAGCCTTTTATTTTCATCAGTCTCAGCAGAAAAGAAGTCCTATTTGTCACTCACAGGAAACAATTTAAAAGCATTACAAACACATCTCCCTGTGCATCACAGAGAAATTGATATAGTCAAGTAACGGCTTCAGCACCGTGTTTGTACCTACACACAAACACGTTACCAGCAAAACAAGTGTCAATTTACAACTCAGCTGATGTTTTCCTGATATCACTGCTTTGCTTTTAATACAGTGTATTGTTTCTTGCTGGATTTTGTTTTGTAGTCTTGGAAGAACAAATCAAAACATCTCAGCCAGAGCAACAGCAATCAGCTGCGCCGGAGCGGAGACACTCGGGGAGAGGATGGAAACCAGTGTGTGCTGCAGGCAGGCTCTGCCCTGGGCAGGGCCATCGCCAGCCCAAACTCTTCTCAGCTGTAGCAGCTTTTGTAGCCCAGCACAGTGCCCACTTTGAAATCTGCTTAAAGAATCTGAGTGGCAAATCACTTCTATAGGACCGGGATGCCCAGGTTACTCGCACGCCTTGGCAGGCAGCAATCCCTCCCACTGTACGGTGATGTTACATGGAAAAATAATTCTACCTGTGCAAGCTCCTAATTATTTACATTCTAAATGGCTTGGAATGAAAAAAAATAGATATTTCTCCTAAGATGGAGGGTGTCTTCTACCTCTTTCCTACTCTTCTCATCTCCTCCCCTTAGCAGCTTTGCCTTCACGTAGCTGTGCCCCTTGATTCAGTGAAATATAATAATGCTGTAGAGATTGATGTAGATGTAGCTTGAGACAATTAATATAACTTTGTGTATTTTAAGAATATATTTGGTTTGGATTTTAGTAGAACATGGCTGTGCTGTAACTGTGTGAGCTGTTTCGTGAAAGAGGCTACAAAACTGAGCCTTGAAGCTAGTGAAGATGGGGAGTCATAAATAATGAGACCAACCACCAATGAAGAGATAGAGTATATCTTGTTTTCAGTTAAAAGGGGTTCCTAACTAGTTTGTGTAGGAATGTGTTTTGAGCTCAGGAATGTGTTTTGGTTACTCTGAAGGAAACTGTAAAGAGCATGTGCTGAGAGAGAGGAAGACGTCCAGCCTTCATCCCTGAAGACCACTGGAAGACCCCCTGAGTGTCACTGAGCATGCTCTAGCTGGGAGGGGTGAATGTAAATGACTTCCTGGAATAATTTGCATAACCCTGCCTGTTCTTAGAAATGATAATGAATATGTATAGTTAATCTGTATGAATATGAGAAATTTGGCTTTAATGGGCGCACACACTGGGAGGAGAGATGCCCTGTGTGCCCAGCGCTGCAATAAAGGATCCCTGCTTCATTGGCACCAAGGCTAGTGAGTTTTGATTCCGGCTTTCCGAGGCATCACCCTCACTCTTTCACATTTGATTTGCACTGATGCTCTGTGTGGCCCCTTCACCCCCTCTCCCAATCCTGGCCAGCACCCACCCTTGTGGCTCAGGAGAGGCAGGCAATGCCGATGCTCCTGAAGAGCTCCACACCTTAAGTCAGGCTTTCTGCCTGAGCTGTGTAAGCCAGACTAATGGGCATGATTCAAATGCAATAAAAAGCAATTTGGACACTTCACAAGGGCTCGAGCTGGATTGAAGCTGGAGTGGTGGCAATTCACCCTGGCTGGAGACATTAGTGGTTTTTTTCCCCTGTGACTCAGAGATTCAATTCAAGCATCCATTCCTACCTTGGCTGAGATAAGTTCTCACCTATTAGGGATCAGCTAAACATTTTGAAGGCTGTATACAGCAATTCCTTCTAGCACCAGCTGCACGGTGCTGCAGTACCCAGCCCAGCACTGTGTGTACCAGGGCAAAGCCCCAAAGCAGCGGGCGAAGCCCCCTGCACATGAGAAATGTTCATTAGTGGTCATTAGATATTTGTCTCCAATACCAAATGCTCTCTCATTCCCCTCATTGATCTGGAGAAGCAGTAATTCCTGGCCCACGAGGCCACAGGCACAATATCCACACACAAGACCACCATGGACGCAGCCACAGCACTCAGAAGCAGCCAGCTCTCAAAAACTGTTCACCTGGGGTTACTCAGGGTGGGTGCTGGGGTCACCCAGTGTGGAAAGGAAAAAAAAAAAGATTTGCACATTTTTTTTGGAGCCATTTGTAATTTTAGAGTAAAGAAGATTAACCTGTGAGTTAGCAAACATTGTATTTAGGCTGGCAGGAAGCCCTGCCAGTACAGCTGCTCGAGATGGCTCTGAAAGCAGCTTGTTAGTGGTTGGATCTGATTGCCTTAATTAACTTCTGATCGTTTGTTCATCCCTTTTAAAATTATTATCAAATAGCCACATCTTCACAGGCTTTACTGGATGTCCACCAGTGGGAAGCAGACCACCACTGGTCCCTTGTTCCACTGGGACACAGCATGGGGACTAAAATCCCCCAAAGTCCCAGGTCTCCCCTTCCCAGAGCAAACCCTGCACCCAGAGCCAGTGGCACTGGATGTGTGAACAATTTTTAAGTGAGATGTGTGCTCAGACAGAGCTGCACTGACACACACTCCTCGTTTCCTTATGGATACCATCCGAATACTGTGAGAACAAAGTAGTAAGAAGCTGGATTTTTCCTTACCTTTTTGGAAAGCAGCAAAAGCTATACAGTAGGTGGAAGAGTGTACCAAGTAACAGATTTTTTAACACTCTTTCTTACTGGTGGTATGCAGTCTACAGGAAAAGTAAATACAGCGGTATGTAGAATACATCTGTTCACAAGAAACTCTTCACATTTTGCCCTGCCATGGAGCCACCACATGAATCCAGCTGAAGAGCTCAGATTGAAGCAGCGATAGTGGAAAGCTGAGAGATGCCAGTATACAAAATTAACTCCGGGCTCGTAATGAATGACCCAGGTCACAGCAGTTCAGGTACCTCTGAACGTGGGGCAGCCACTCACACCACAGCAGGTCTGCTTCAATTATTGCTTTTTGCTTTTTCCCCTCTCCTCTGACCAAACTCGGGAACTTTCTGGCTCTGGCTTAAGAGCCCCCCAGTCCTTCCTCACCCATGCTGCCACCAGCAGGTTCCTTGGCATCATCAACAACCCTTGTAGGATTCTTTCTGGAAAGGATGGGCTAGCCAGCACCACGTCAGTGACGGGAAGGACGAACACGAGCGAAACACAAACACACCAGGGCACAGCACAGGAGCCTTTGCACATCCATCCCAGACTGGAGATGTTTGTGTTCCACATGCAGCACCCAGAGCTTCCTGAACCCACCAAGCCAACAGCCATTCTCAGTGTGTGGAGAAAGTGAGGATGGGCACACCGCTCCTGCTGCCAGGGATGGAGAGGAGCTGACAGCACTCAGCAAAGCAGGAAACATGCAAACGGTGCCTGGCCCGGCTGGGGCCAACGGGCTGTGGCTGCACTGCAGTGTTGAAAGGTGAATTGACTGCCAAAGGGGTTCTGCTTAGTGCTAAGTAAAGGGGAACAAGAAAAAAAGGTCTTGAAAACATCTGCACAGGCACTGAGCCCTCAAAGCACCCGCTAAACTAAGAGTCCTCAAACTTAGAACCCTACTGAAAATTGCACTGAGTCCCAAGTTTTTAGACCTTAAAGTTTTCTGGCTAGCCCATAGTGACCCCCTTCGCTTGCTACTCCTCAGCAAACCTCCCCTGAAGTCCTCAGGGAAAGCGATCTCCTCCTGCGAGTCGCTCTGCCTTGCCCAGCCGGCTGTCACTGTGATGCACTCGGACGCTGCACGCCTCCTGTTCACTGCTGGGCTATGCTGCACTTACTCATCTTCATCCCAGAGCTGTATCAGTATAGCAGGCACACATGAAAAAATAAGGGGGAGGAAACTTGACTGTGGACTGTGGCCCTCCCCACAGCCAGTGAGATTTCCCCATGAGCCTGAAAATTGGGGCACTGGAGCATCAGTGTTCCCTGTGCTGCCAAGTCCTGAAAGACCCCGATTCCTGCAGGAAAGCATCCTCCCCAAAGAGCTGCTCCAGGGATGCACTTGGCAGCTGGGGCTTCCTTCTCAGGGCTGCCTCGAGAGGGAAATGCTGGAAAGCAACTGCCCTTCCAGCAAGGTCTGCTCATCCAGGCTGCAGCGGCACAACCTCCTCATTACCAGGCAACCGAGATGCTGATTTCCCTGTCGCTCTGTTTGGTAAAACCATGAATTAAAACAAGTTGCTAGGGAAAAGGAGTAATTACATGTAAATCTCAATATAAGTTAAGTATGGGTTGGAGGTTCAAATGCTTTTCTCCATAGTCTGACACTCTGCTCCTGCAGCAGAAGCACAGGCAGATGGCGAGGTGGCAGCTCCGTTCACACTCACTACCCTCTTCAACTCCAGACCCGATGAGAAGCAGCTTCTCAAGCAGTGTGAAACTTGACCAAAGGCACATGAGAGCAGAATGAACTCGTTACATGGATGGAAGCTGCTCCTGCACATCAAATTCCACTCACCTAAGCCTGCTGCAAACATGCATTAGCAGGGCAAAGCTGCTGAAGGAGTAAAAGCGTGCACATGCTGGAGGGCAAACTGGGATGACTAAGAGAAGTTTCATAGGTAATGGAGTTTGAGACTGAAAAGCTGAAATACATCCTGTTCAGCATGCAACCCCTCCACACATCCCATTCTGCATCCAACCCCTCCACACATCCTGTTCAGCATCAAATCCCTCCACACATCCCATTCTGCATCCAACCCCTCCACACATCCCGTTCAGCATCCAACCCCTCCACACATCCCATTCAGCACCCAACCCCTCCACACATCCCATTCAGCACCCAACCCCTCCACACATCCCGTTCAGCATCAAATCCCTCCACACATCCCATTCTGCATCCAACCCCTCCACACATCCCGTTCAGCATCCAACCCCTCCACACATCCCATTCTGCATCCAACCCCTCCACACATCCCATTCTGCATCCAACCCCTCCACACATCCCATTCTGCATCCAACCCCTCCACACATCCCGTTCAGCATCCAACCCCTCCACACATCCCATTCTGCATCCAACCCCTCCACACATCCCGTTCAGCATCCAACCCCTCCCAGGCCATGGCTGGGCAGCCCAGCTTGCCTAACTTCCCATGTTTCCTAGCAGCAAGCTGTGGCACAGCACGTCCCTGCTCCCCCATGGGTGGGACACAAGGTCACAGCATTTCCAATGATTTCAACCCCCATCCGTGCACATCCCTTGTGCTCACACTACAGCCCCAGTGCTCCAGCCCAGCTCTCCCAAGTGCTCCATGTGTTTGTTCCGAGCTCAGATTCCTGCAGCTCTCCTGGGAGCTGGTGCAGCATCCCCACACGATGCTCAGCACTGCTGAGGACCCCCTGCTCTTAGGAACCCACTCTGGTAATTTATAGGCCACCCAGTTTTACACACACATCTTCAGGGCATTAGGGATGCTCTTCAAATTGATAATAAGTCTCGAAGGTTTTGGTTAGGGCTATTTCTTCTGTAAATCACCCACACCTTTTGCTTTGGGTTTTGACTCCAGATCAAAGTCACCAGATTCCCCCGTGTTTGGAGGTACATGAATCCCGTGCTGCTGGCTCGGTGTTAATGATTTCTTAGGAAATACTTGTGTATTTTCAATAGAAACGGCAACTCCAGCCTCCAGTACCTGAGCAAGCCATGAACAGCAGCACCACCAGAGGACAGGATAGAAAATCAAACTGGGAAACCCCACTGTACTTTTGCATTTAGGGCAAAACACCCGGTGCCTGAGCCAGACCTGCCCCTAAGCTGGCTCTGCTCCGTGCTGGGGTGTCCCAGCTCACCCATTCATCCCCTTCGAGGGATTTACTCCAGGCTAATGCAGAGGAGCCTGGCACAGAACACCAAGCAGGGCTCCCCATCCCTGTGTTCTTCACTTAAACTGCTAGGAAAACATCAAAACCTTATTTACTTTTTGGAGACCCTTTGCAAAACCTCGTTGAATAGGTGGAGGCTTCTGCTCAGGTGACACTGAGCTCTGAACTACAGCTTTTCCACCTAAAACTGGAACTGCAAATGTGTTTTAAACAAAATATTCGAATTTCTTTTTTAAAAGGAGACTCAATTCAGTGAATTACTGTATTGACACACACACCACATGTCGCCTGATCAGGGGGCTGATCGACAACCTCTTGAACTCGATAGGAAAGCTCCCCTTACCTGCAGCAGTGGCTGCCCTGGGACCAAACACACCCCAATGCTTAAAGTACAGCAGCAGTTTAATTTGTTTGATTTTCTAATGACTTTTCTCAACACACACATCCAGGGAATGAAACAGCAGTAGTGGCTGCAGCTGATAATGTGAACAGATGGGACTAGATATATATATATATATGTAGAAATAATTACAGGGTTTAAAATGAAATTTCCTTTTGAACCCATACAGCATGTAAAAGCCCAGTACTTGGAGAAACACACTGAGACCAATATCACATCAGTTTTCCTGACTGACTGGGTTGAACAAACACATTTATACACTTTATAATCCAGAAGCATTCTGCCTTCCACACACTCATTTCCACCTTGGACTTCACCCAGCGTTAAACCAGTGTTAGTGAAACCCTGACTGGAGGCTGGGTGCTTAAGGCAGAAACGGGTCGGGCTTGGCAAGCAGGGGGATTATGTCCCTTACAGCTTCTCCTGCCTCTTGAAAACATCCTGGCATATAGTCCTGAGTGGAAAATATCTTTTCCCAGGAGCATGGGGGGTTAAGAGAGCAGTATTTCTTCTTAACAACCACGTCTCCTTCCCAGGGGACTGTCTGACATGGGCAGGGAGGGGGTTATCCTCAGAGCAATCGGGGCAATGAGACACCCAGAGCAGGACACCCCCAAGCTGCAGTTCCCACATCGAACTTTTCCTCCTCAGAACTTTTATATTCTTCTTCTTGTTCAAGTCTTTGAGTGGGAATTTTTTAGATTTACTTTTCAGGAGAAGAAACTAATTCTCACCCATTTAACCAGCTCAGCAACACACGCTCACCTCCCTTTCCCAGCTGTCCTTCCAAACCCCCGTCCTTCCTCCCCTTCCCTCCTCCTCCTTTCTCTCCCTCTTTCCTCAAAGGCCTTTCCCACCTGGGGCAGAAACGCTCCCGGATCACCAAGGAGCAGCTGGAGTCTGTGCCTTGGGATGCTGGACCTCAGCAGCAACCCAGTGAGGAGCAGATGGAGGGACCACAGGCTGTGGAAAGGGTTCCTTCCCCATGGCCAGCATTCCCTAGCCAGCTTGGACCTGGCAGGGCAGCCCTCACTCTTGCTGGGTACTACCCTGGCATGGGAAATATATTGTGGGGGCTCTGTTTAGCGTGACCAGAGGAGGTGTAACATGGTCCTTCATGTATCTGTCCCACGTCACAGTGCTCACTCAGGCAGCCCAGCTCTGCTTCCAAAGGCAGGTGTTGTTTTTGCAGTTTGAAGATATTCCGTATACCTGCACGATAAGGCATGGAGGGAAATACTTCAGGGGGAGCAACGGGAGGAAAAGTGCTGTGTCAATAATTTGCTGGCTGTTTCCACTTTGCTTTGACAGCAGAGTTGCTGCTTTGAGGCAGATATTCAGATGGCAGCTAATAGACAAGAAGTGGCAGGGATTTCAGCAGCAAATGGATGAACGGATCATGGGCAAGGGCATTTCTCCACATTCAGATCTGTTTTTCATAAAAACTGCAGACATGCCTAAACCTTTCCAATATGCTACAAAGTTCTGCAGCTGTCTCCTTCCTCAACTCCTTCCAGATTCAAATGCAAATCAAATTTGATAGCCTCAGTATGTAATTTTGTGCTACAATATACCATGCTACGCGCATTAAGGAAACTGGAAGCATTTTTTCCATCTATTTTTCCTCTGGAATCAGTGGCAAGATTTGCATTCACTTTTCCAGGATAATCCTTAAATGGGAATCTTCAGAGGTCGTGAGATTTTTTGCAGAGGAACTTTGCAGGAAGCAGGGTCAGCCCTCGGGTTAGCAGAGCTGTCACTGAGTCAGGCACTTGTCCCTCCCTCCATCCTGGGAACTGCACCTGCCGGGGCTGGGAAGGCTTGAATGAGGCAGGCTGAAGGGTCTGGTACTCAGGGGTGCTGCTGGGGTCTCTCTTACTCACTTCCGGGGGGAGAAGGAGGAGGAGTTACTCACAGCTCCCAGGCATTTGGAGAGGAGCTGCTGCCAACTGGCCCAACTCAGAGAAGCGAGGAGGAAATTTAGGAGAATATATGGGAGAGATCCCAGACCTTTCCCTGGAAAGACCCAATAATCCCAAGACCCTCAACCCTCAGATTTCAGCCAACGCCCCCAGCACCCCCAGCCAGGCAGGCAGCCAACAGATGAGCAGTACTTACTGTTGGGGTCCACGTTCTCACACAGCTCCGTTTTGGCTTCGCCGTTGGGCCTGTCGCTGGGCTTGTGCGAGAGCCGTGACGACATGGTGGCTGCTGTCACCACGGCCTTGAAGCTGCGCTTCCGCTTCTGCACGTTCAGCTCGGGGTGGAAGATGATGATGTACACCTTCGGCATGTAAAGCATCCCCAGGGCCACCGAAGCACTTAAGTTCATGGATATTGTAAGCGTGGTGGTTTGTATGTAGAGCTAGGAGACACAACACACGAGACACTATTACCAATAAGATGACTGGGAAGGCGGCTGCAGCACGTCAAACACCCAGAAAGCCCTTAAACACGTTTTGCTGTGAGTCTGCAGCCAAAATGCCCGAGCTGAGACCTGGGTGCTGCAAAGCCCCCTGAGCTCAGCCCGCATCGGGTACCTGCTGTATATCTAGAAGCTGCCAGTCTCTGGACCAGCACAGCTTCTGCTGGTTGCATACGCTGAGCTTCCCTTCAGCTTATTTAAAGAGCAAAGATCAGACCTGGAGCTCAATGATGCTGCTGTGCGTTTAAACTGGGGGCTGCTGTAAGTCACTGAATGGGAACTGCTGTAACACAGGATGGTTAAACATCTTTTTTAACCAACTGAGGGAGGTGGGATGCTTTTGGTTCTAATTCTCTGCAATTCATTGAGCTAACTTTGCAGAGACCCCACGATCTGTGTGCCCTGACACTCAGCTGTGCTTATTACAACAAACATTAAGGTCAGAGAACATGAGATCAGTGCTCAGGGAAACCCCAGGATTAAAAACATGCTCTGCAAACACACAGGCCTGGAAAAGGCTCTTTGCTGGGTTTTTAAAAAAATTATCTTTTCAGACAATAATAGATAAACTTAATAAACACTTAATACATAAACTAGAACAATTCTTGCAACTTCGGGGGATCAGGCATGGTTGGTTAAAAGGCAGGGGACAGCACAGTGGGGGTGTGAGCGAGCCAAAGGTCTCTGGGGATCCTCTCCAGAAATTAAATACATGGTAAATCCACACAGATGGGAAAATCATCACACATTGTGGATGGTATCTTCAGGCACCCTTCCCTCATCTCCTCCTATTCAGCACTAATCAGTCTGCATTTCTGGTGGCAAAACACCCTGAATAAATACAATGGCAGAGTGAAATGCTGCCTCTGCCCAGGTACTTCCAAATTCCCCTGTTTAGAAAAACACCAGCGTCCCCAGACTCCCCGGTTACAGCTGCATAAGAGCTGCCATTATCCTGATTAAGATTAGTGCTGGAAGCTGTAAAATGCCTCACAGAAAACACAAAGAACACGCTGAGTGTGACTGTGTCCCCTGCAGATGAAGGCAGACCAGAGCTGAAGGGCTTCCTCAGTTTCTATGTACTCCTTATCAGCAGGAAATGACCCCGATGGTGTTGGGAATCCTGCCAAGGTCTGGATACTGGGACATAACCCATCTCAGACAGTGAAAGGACACGCTGGGCCATGTTACGCTGTTTGAGGCTGGGAGGGAGCCCAGGAGGTCACCTCACCTAAAGCCCTGCCCCAGGAAGAGCCCCTGACTCCAGCAGTGCTGCAGACAGACCCTCTGCTGTCCCACACCCCAAACCCATCCTCTGTGGGAGCTCACAGCCCCTGTGCTGAACTCCAGCAGAGTGCCCAGGCCTCTTCATCTTGTGGTCTGCACCCGAGTGAAGCCACCCACTGTCCTCTCTGGGTGGCACAGAGAGCAGGTGGCCACCGTGCCCTCCCATCACCTCCTTTTATATGTTTAATTAGCAACTAGCTCACAGTTCACAGCTCACAGAGCTTTGGAAGAGCAGCGTGGGACCATGTTGCCCGTGGTCTCGGACAGGTAACGGGGCAACTTCTCCCAACTTCAGCTGCTGGGAACACATCAGGCCCCTGTGTCCCCCCCTAACCTGGCCACTGCCCTTGCCCGCTGCCTCCCCAAGACACGATGCTCCAAAGCGCCTCGGTGCTCTGCTGAGGATCCTTGCCAGAGGATTATTCCCTGAATTTATCTTTTAGCACCGCTGAGAAACACAATGTTTGTTTTTTGCAGTCAGGCAGCGCTGGTGCCTGCTGCTCTGCGCTGCAGAGTGACTACCTGGCTGTTCCTCCTCACCTCCTACCTCGCTCTTATGCTGCAGATACACACTCCATACCTTTATTTCCACGTATATGCACTGTGTCTGTCTATCTTGTAAGAAGGTTTAAAAGAGAAGACAGTTCACAGTGCTTGCAGCTGATCCTCTTTTCTGTTGTGTTCACATAAATCAGCTGTAACTCAGTTGGGGTCGATAGAAATAGCACAGATTTAATTATTTATTAATTAAATTCAATAGGGCTTTGAAAACTGGAAATGGAATCTGTCAAATATAATATTTAAGGGCTGAAGGATAAACAGGAAGATACCCTTATCATCTTCAAAGCGCTGGTAACTTGCTTTTCTGCGTGCTAAGTAAGATAGAAATAATTACAGTCTCATAAAGCACTCCTGCAGTCGCCATGGGAGCTGCAGGTGCCAACACCTCTGAGAGCAGGGAGATGCTGAGGACAGCACGGGTGGCAAACTGCATCCCACCTCGGGCCAGTCTGGTTCCCAGTTCCAGACTCAGATCACACATCTCTCTGCTAACACTTGGGAAGAAAGTTTGCTTAAAGAGTGTCTGCAGTCCCTCTGGCTTAGCCTGAGAAGGATGCAGCCCTGTAACCCCTGCTCAGGAAGAGCTGTGTCTGTTTCTGTGTGCACAATAGGGACCTGGATCTCACCAGCACTGAACACCCCCCACACAAGAGCCAGATCACCATGTTCCGTGGGCTTGTGCTTGCCCACTGTGACCAGCCAAGACTTGCCACCAGTCAGTCCCTGAGACAGGGCACTGGTTTCCTGGGGCGTCCCGAGATTGTTCCCAAGGGCTGATTTCTCTGCCAGGGCTCAAACCCCCCCAGCCACATTCGGTTCTCCATAGGCTGCACCCATAGGGATCTGCCTTACCTGGAGGTGACTCGCCCTGGGGATGGTTGGCCCCAACATTTTCCCCTTATTCCAGGGCTGCTGTGATTGCAAAAGCTGCGACCAGCAGAGCTGATGTTCCTATCTGGGTGGACACAGGAGTTAATTCTGGTTTCCTTGCTACTCAGGGGTGGGAGGTTTGGGGGTTATTCAGTCCTTGGGCCCCTGGCAGCATCACTCCACTGAAGTTTCCTACCTTGCAGATGCTGATGGGAGACAAAAGGCGAGGGAGAAGAGAGCTTTTGTAGAACAAGGCAGGCAGAGTGACACCCAAGGCTTCTCATGACAAATGGGAGCTTCACAAAGATAAGGGAAACTAATAGATATGCTCATTATGCAGAGCTGTAGCTTTACGTATTTTATCTCTGCTTTGTGGTTTTACCAGTCAGACATAAAAATGCAGTTTACACGAAACTATTCCATTTCTTATTCCTCTCCTCCTGATAAACCCTCTGAAAGCATTTCAGATGAATGCAAATGGCTGACTGAAAACACAAAGGGTGAGAGCCAACCGACAGCGGGCCTCTCCTAATTCATGCAGGCCTTTCGCAGCTGGCTGGGGAGACCTGGCAGCTTCCAAACCTGAGATCAAATTAAGAAATTAAGATGCAGATTTAGCATAGAGAATCTCAGGCTTGACATGAATGAGAGCTGGGACTGAGCAGAAGGAGTGGGAATCAGAGCTCTCTAAAAGCAGTGCCGTGTTGGGCTCTGCAAGCCCACTCCCATTTCAGGCCCAGAGCCACGCTCCCTATGACAGGAGGACAGAGCAGTCTGGGAGGGTCGCCCTCACTCACCTCCCTCTTCCTCTCTCTCAAACAGACCCTGAATTTTGGCAAATTTTATCTCAATACTCCACTTAGCACGGTGCCGTTACAAATGCACCAGACTTTGAAGCAGGCAGTGGAGAACACTCAACCCTGAGGATATCATTCACATGCAAAGGCACCTAGATTTTATCATTTATTTTACATAAAGGGTTTCCATTTGAATTTTAGATGTCTGTGTTTTCCAGATTCTTGCTTTCTTCATGCAAATGACAAAAATTGCCTTCAGAACCTTGAGAGAAAATTAGACTGGTCTTGAATACACACATCTAACAGCCAGCAATTTTCCTAGGACAAATTAAACCAATGGACAATTTTGCATGAGGTGGGATTGCTCTGGGAATGAAGGCACCACAGGATCAGGCCATTCAGTCTTCACTAACCCCACGGACAGCTTTCCAGCTGCCAGGCTGTAAGAACTGAAGGTATCAGCACAGCTCTTCCCCAAGTCTCTTTGGAGTCAGAGATACTTTTTGCAGTCTAACGCTTTGCATTCCCAGCCTCATCAGGAGCAACCGCTCCCTTTATCTAACCCAGCTCTCTAATTACGCAGCGAATCGTGTTATTTTGTAATATGGAAATAAAGTGGTAACTTGAGATATTTTTGGGCTTGTGTTATCACAAACCAATTTATCTCACTTTTATATGGGAATTAAAACAAATGTTCTTACATACAAAGTAGACAGTTTGTAAATCTCCCAGAAGACTTCCCAGGTCATCTGCAGATTTCATCTCATTCTCTACGTTGTGTTGTGCAAATATAAGAATGAGAAACATTTTTTAATAAAAATTAAAATTAGCTCCCCGTGCATTATATGCTGCAGAAATACAGGGAGCAGAAAGGCTGGAATATGAATGTGTTCTCAGACATTCTGGTGTCTAACACCCGACCCACTGAAGTCACCACCTCATTTTAAGGCAAATAAAAAAAACATAAAAAAACCCTGTTTTCCAGTGAAATCTGTACTTTGACACTAAATAGGCCCCGGGGAGGAGGAACCACTGCCCCTGTCCCTCCAGCAAAGGTGCTGCCCCTTTGCCACCCAAACCTCTCAGAGGGGCTATGTCCTGTTTCTCACGCCAGCTGTTATTAGGGTGCCCTATGGCCAGGACTGGGGCAATGTCACCATACAGAAATCCCCAGTCCCAAAGCACCCCTAAAACTACACCAAGTCAAGAGGCTGCAGGGTCAGAAGCTCCCTGCAGTATTCGGGACCCCTTCTGCCCCCCCCCGACCAAGACTATGGCTGCTGCCACGGCCCCGGGTGGGGGATGATGGTCCCCCCAGTGTGACCCCCTCCTTCTGGCAGCCCCATGCCCTCAAGTGAACAAGCCCTGGCCGTGCAGCAAGCGCTGCTCTCATCTCCTCGACAGCTTGATTTATGGCCGTTTCAGGCAACGGCAACTTTACCCAGGCAACCATGACTTGCCACAAGGATTGTACACTCTGTTGGCTGAGAAATATAAAATGTTATGTGTGAAGCAGTGCTGTCAGCTCTCTTTACCGACCTGGCTCAGTAATCCTCTTTTCATGCCCCACTGAGGCTTTCCGGCAGCCCGTGCGCATCCCGGGTGCCCGCCGCCGGCTCCCGCAGACACAGACAGCCACTCGCTTGCTTCACTTGGATGGTACCAGTTCAACTGCAGATAATACCACACCGCCCTGCAGCTTATCTCCCGACAACTTCCAGGACCCCTGCCTCCATCCCCATCCTTTTAAGCATCATAATCTGCTCAAGCTGTCACTTAGCAGCATGCTTTGGAGAATAGAGCAGTTTGGAGAAAAAACAGAACCCTCTTCCTAGATCAGAAGGTTTTAGTTCAGCAGTGCTTTGGGGAAGTATTTCCCTTTCTTTGCAGGTAACAGGAGTTTGGGGGAAAAAGAAATAAATCACGCACCCCACACCTCCCTGTCCACTGACACCAGGCTCCAGCATTTTGGACAAAAGGAGCAAACATCTGGGAGATGATCCAGAAGACAGGGATTTCCAGCTGCAGGAGGTCACCTAATAAATGGGAGACAGTGAGCACACTGCTTACCCGCTGCTGTGACCTGCTGCTCCTAATGGCATTAACATAATCCACCCTGGACCAGCAGATCATTGTACTTTTCCAGTGTTTGAGTATTTACAGGCACAAAATCCAGGCACTTGCCAACACTCACACTCTGTCCTTACAGCCAATGCTAAAGGCTGTAGCTCCGAGTGCTGCAGTGTCCAACTGGGGATCCCTGTGCTGCTTCCACCTGCTTCAGGGCCCAGGGGCACCACGGCACCATCAGCTACACGAGCTCAGAGAAAAGGAGGGAGCTGAGAAAAGATCCCCATTTGAGGAATCACTCCTGTCCAAGCAGAAACCAAAATGGCATCAGTCCCTTCAGGAAGCTGACCTAGCCTTGTCTGTGTTCACATCCAGCATCTGGCATGCCCGTGCCCCAGGACCTCGGCCCCCTGCCCCCTCCAGCACGTGCTGCTGTGGAGGGGGGTGGCTCTCACCCCAGCTTGTGACAGCTGCTCCCAGGGGCAGGGCAGCATCACTGCTGTTGCTCAGGGGATGCTGCACGCTGCCACTGGCAAAGGTGACCTGTGGAGTCACCACGGCTGCGTTAGAAATGGGCTCTTGCCCTGCCCAAACAGATGGCTGGTGGTACAGTTAGCAAGTGGTAGAGGAACCTTTGCTGCTGATCGGATCCTTCTGGTGCCTGACAACAGCCTGTGATGCTCCGGAAAGCTGCTTTCGGTCACATCACCAAGTGCAGAGGTTTGGGAGGAGAACACACCGGCGCAGTGAGGTTCCCTTCTCACAGACGGGGTCTTGTTCCCTCCTCACAGCACTGCTAAGCTCTGACACGGACCGATGCACTGGTACCACGCTGGGGGAAGGAGCGAAAGCCTGATAACGCCGCTAAGCCCCGGGACGCACTTACAAACGCCGTCACGTCCGCTGCGCCGGCGGTTACTCGCCTGGCGGTGACAGCATTAGACACCAGAGCTATGCAGGTAATGGGTGTGATGAATTATGTTTCAATATGTTTGCAGCAGCAGGAGGCTTCGCATACCGAAGGGAAAATTGGGGTCATATTCTGAAAGATTGCCACCTGCGGAGGCCAAACGCACAGGCAGACAGTGCAGCCCTAAACAGGGCTAATTTCCAGTTCCTGCTGCCTGTGCTATGGAGCTGTTCCTTCTCATGTCACACTGCCAAAGCCAACTTACATTTTCATGTCCTAAAAGCACCCAAGACGTCCGGCTTCTCCGCTTGTGCTTCACAGGCAAACGCACCGAGTAAAGATGAAGTGAACGTATGTACTTTAAATATACTGCAGCTATTTGAGCTAAATATTTTATACAGCTTGTTCCCTTCTAATAGGGACTTTCTTATGCAAGAAATGTGCATACATCAGAAAAAAACCCCTATGTCCATGGATTATATCCACAACTTGTATGGAAATTCAAAATAGCAGAAGTTCAAGCACTTGCCCTGAGGGTTGTGATGCAGATGCAGAGGGAGGAGGAATTTTGTTTCTACGGCCTGTGAGAGAAACTCTAGCAGCTTATCTAGAAGGAAATTAAATTATTCAGATAATTGGACAGAGCAGCGATGGAAAAGCATGTTGCTGGTTTCAAGGGGCATCAAATGGCTAAAAGAGAAATTGAAGCCGTATCAAAGACAGTCCCACAAGTCAAGCAGTTTATACACAGGCTATGCTTGGCAGAGATTCCACATCACTGGCAAACAAGAGCCGCCTTTGCTCTCTCTATCAGTTACAGAGACAATAAAGATGCCCATGAACTGCTCAGAATCATCTGGGACTTGCTCAGCCAAGAAATAAACAGTGATGGCCCTGGCTTGAGTCAACAGAAGACAGGAGCTGGTTTGGATTCGTGGCTCCCTGGAGCTGACTGCATCCTCTGAGCTTACGAGGACACCTCACTGAACCAGAAATTCGGCACAGAACAGTGTGCCACCAATACAATGTTCTCACAGGGATAGTGACATCTGAAGCAGGTCCACGCCTCTTCACCACTGACTTAAGATGGAGTTCTGTCTCCTTGTCTCCTTTTGGATTCAGCTTCTCCTGGGTTTTGCTTCCAGACTACTGTAAGCTGATGGGCGTAAGAATTTGAAATGGATGAAGTGTTCCCAGAGGGACCTCAGCTGTGATGTGCTGTTATCCATTGCAGATGCCTGTCCTTCTGAGGTGTCCCAAGACCCACCACACCACTTTGTGTGGGACATTAAAGGGTCTTCAGGTGATAAGGAATTGCGGTCACAGCTGGGTTTGGCCGTATTTCGAGCACAGCACAGTTGAAGAAATCCCATTATCCATCCTCAGAACTGTCCAGTCTCACTGGCTTGGCATTGGTGTTTGCTCTAAGAGCTATAAGATCTTATACATCCTGACAAAGAGACAAACATGAAGTGCAACAGAAGTAATGCACATCCTTAACTTCTATTATTAAGATAATGGCTTTTCCCTCTTTCCCTGGCTGAGCACTTAGCTTTTTTGAGCTAGAAATAATTCTTCATCTGTCCTTTTTCCCAAAGATTACATCACTGGAGAAAGCCATCATTTCATCCTTCACCTTCACCGCCGCGCCGCTAAATTGACTGACACACAATCCTGGCATTTCAGGGGAGTCAGTGCCAGGCTGCAGCTCCTGTTATAAATCATATTTCTCCACACTCATTGCCTTTCATTCATTTCATACATGACCAGAGATTAGAGTTCAAACGAAATAGATTTTGCTATCCTCCTCAAGTTCCAAACGTCACCAGTCTGGGGATCTTTAATTTTACTCACTTCAACTGCTGAGTTCAATGTAAAAGGAGGAGAAAAATAACCCCCCACGATACTCAGCTTGAGTTTTTGAGCAAAAGAAAGGGAGGGTAGTCTGAGTGCCCTGGCTGTGTCTCTGTCACCTGATGGGATGCACTGCAGAGCGCTGGGTACCATCTCAGCAGGGGGATGTCTCTGCAGGAAGAGCAGCCACCTCCGCCGGGCTCCCCGGATGAGGAAACACCAGCTGATGCCAAGAGCCAGGCACGTTCAAACCCTCACCCTGAATTTCGGGATCTGGGACTCTGTTCAGGCAACACAACACCTGCAGTTACCAAAATCCCAATCTTCTGTCCTCCAAGAGGAAATTCATGGAAGTGTTAAATAGCACATCAGAGACCTGTGGGGATGGGTGGGACACCAGCGCTGCAGGAACAGCGACTGCAATGCCCTGAGCTTCCCACAAACACCCTGGGGAACAACACTGCTTGTAAGGGGAATGGCCAGTCTTACCATGGTGACAAGCTTTCCTCCCCAGCCAGCTGCTGAGTGAACACAAGGCAAAGCCACCTCACACTCTCCTTAAATTATTAACGTGCTCTAGAATAAAAAATAATCTTCAGGCAACTGATTTCAAGACAATTCCACTTCTCTTAGATGGAGGAATCAGCAAGAGGCAAGATGCAGCAAAAGGTATTGATTATAAAAAGACAAACACACAGCAAGTTAATATGAGGGTATGTGAATGTATAGATGGGGAACTAAAAATATTACAGCCTCATAAATAGTCACGTATAATAAAAGAATTATAAAGAAACCTTTCACCGAGAGCAGCTGCCTAGCTTTCTAAATTCTACTTTGCCATCAATCAGGACACAAGGGGCTAATAAACAGCTCAAGGAAAAGAAGAAGAGTTCTTTTTTAGTAAAGCAACTTTAGATGCTTAACCTTATGCTGAAGTGTTAAGGTAAAGAGCCCTCATCACCAGCCTGAGAAATGAAGTGCTCTTAGGAGAGGTCCCTGTCCGAGCAGAAGAGGTGCTGGCATCTCCTACCCAGGACAGGAAAAGGTGGGATAACAGTTAGGTCTGTCTGTCTTTCCACACTGGGGATGCCTTTCCCTCCAGAGGCGCAGAAACAAAGTTTGGAGAAAATGAAGAGAGAGCACCCACACACGGCCACGATGGAGACCACCCCACACTGCCAGGGAAGATCTGGCCAACGTTCATCACCGTAGCTCAACCACTTCAACACGCAGAGTCCAACTGCTCCTGCCCTGTGCTGACCCATATCCCTGAGCACCTCATCACCCTCTGTTAAACACCCCCAGGGGTGGGGACTCAGCCCCCTCCCTGGGCAGCCTGTGCCACAGCCCCACAACTCTGCCAGGGAAGAACTTTGCCCTCCCATCTGCTCTGACCCTGCCCTGGGGCAGCTTGAGCCCAGTGCCCCTTGTCTCATCTCCCGTCCCCTGGCTGAAGAGACCCTCGCCCACCTCTCTGCACCCTCCTGGCAGGGCAGGGGAGGTGGGGAGAAGGTCTCCCCTCAGCCTCCTCTTCTCCAGGCTCAACACCCCCAGCTCCCTCAGCTGCTCCCCAGAGGATTTGCCCTCCAGCCCCTTCCCCAGCCTGGTTGCCCTTCTCTGGACTCGCTCCAGGACCTCAATGTCCTTCTGATGCTGAGGAGCCCAGAACTGGACCCAGCACTCGAGGTGCAGCCTCACCAGTGCCCAGTCCAGGGGCACAATCCCCTCCCCAGACCTGCTGCCCACACTGGGTCTGACACAAGCCAGGATGCCATTGGCCTTCCTGGCCACCTGGCCACACTGCTGGCTCATGTTCAGCCTGCAGGCACCCAACACCTCCAGGTCCTTCTCTGCCTGACAGTGCTTCTATCAGCACGGGGGCTCTTACCCAGCAAAGCCCCCACTGACCTTCTCTCTGCCAGTCTGAACACACAGCTTACAGCACCAAAACCAGTGAGCAGCCAACTCTACTATTTTTGGCACAGGGCTTAACCTCCCACAGGCAATCTGACACCAGTCATGGCCCCCAGGACTTGGGATGTCCAGGCCCTCAGAGCTGCTGCACTCAGAGCAGGACTGTAAAGCTCCAGGCACAGGAGGCCACACACCATCCCACGGATCTCACGTGCTTCCCAGGTAAACAGAGTCGGACCTCACTGGAGTAATGGATCAGGGGACACATGCCAGAAGGATCCAAGACTTCTCTTGCATCCTTTGCACGAAGCTACATGGAACCTGAGGAGGCTGCATGGGAAAGGCAAGGTACAAAGTGTCCTGAGATGTGAAGCATCGTCCTCTGAGGAAAAGCGGGATGGAAACCCAGAGACAGCAGGAGCTGCTCCAGCTCCCTCTAGGTCACAGGTTGCTCTTTACACTCAGTGTCCTTTTACCTGTGTGGGCAAATGAGAACACGGGGTATGTATTATGCAGGTGGCTCTTTGTCAGGCTGCAGGTCACAACTGACGACAGGCTTCACAATCCACAGCAGCGCCGGTATCTGCACGAGGTTGTCATGGCAATGAAACGTCTGCGAAGGCAGCTGATAGGAACTGCTGCTCTGCCTTGACAGAGCTGGGAAATATTGCCAGAATTATTCATAGCCTGGAAAGGAGAGAGGCGCAAATGCCCTAATGGTTTTCTCCCCACTATGTGCTGTTAACCATTCTGGGGTGGGCAATTTTCCTTCCTTTACTGCGCAGTAAATCAGCCAGCCTCCCATCACGACGGTGAGCAGCCCTTCCCTTTAATGGATTCAGGTCTTGCAAAATTTAATTTATAACCCAAAATGAACATGAGCACTTCTGTATTTTTATAATCGTGCACAGCAGCCCAGCATGCTGAAAGGGGGAAAAAAAACCCAAACAAAAACATCAAGGCCCAAAGCCCCTCACAAGAGGCACCAATCCCCCACAGCCCTCAGAGCATCTCTCCAGGAGGGTCCTTCTCCCCGCTGGACCGGGGGCTTAGAGGGGCTGGGAAGGATGGTGTGTGGGCACGGTGCTGTGCCACAGTGCTCAGAGGAGGCTGGCTTTTCCTGAGCTGTCAATTAGGAGTCCTAACAAGGAGAAGGGGGGAAAAAGAAAGGAAGGTATCTCAGCCCATGCTCTGCTCCTAATGAAAAGCAGCGCTCCACACACAACATGCAGCTTACTGAGCAGGCTTCACGTTCTTTTCTGTCCTTTCACCTTCAATTTTGCCTTCCCTGATCCAGCCGTATGAATGTTTCATTTATATCCAGCCATTTCCACCCAGTTGGAAGGCATCCTCTGAAACAAAACTGCTCTTTTCCCGAGCCAGGCCAGTTAGCAGATTCCCTTTGCACCCACCCTCTTCAGCAGGGGAACCTCTGTGATCTACTGACATGCCAGGCTCCCAAAACACCCCTCCCCAAACCATCCCCTCCACTCCAGACTAAAATCCTCAGGCCCTCCCAGAAGAGAAAGACTTCATCTCCTCTACAGCAGGGTGCGATACCCTTAATAATTACCTGATTAATTCTCCTCATTTCTAACCTTCCTGCCAATGAAACCAGGCTTTCTCTGAGCCTCACACATACTTGGATGAGTAGGGAGAGGTCTGTGCTGGCCCTTTCCTTACAAACCCATCCCCTCACCCATCACCCTGCATCCTGCTGCCCGGACAACATCCAGTGCTGTCCCGGCCAACTGGCTCCCCCGATCCCTGCACAGCCCAGTTTGGCACTGGAGGAGGGATCATACCACATCCCATGGGAAAACTCCCAGAGCCAGTGAAGACACCTCAAGAATTCAGGATGGCTCTGTGATTTTCCCAGACAAATTTCAGTTTTAGGGGTGTGCAGGAGTAGGTGTTAACGCTATTATCCCTTCAGAGCTGCCCAAGTTTGCATTTAATTAACTAAATGACTTGAGCCATCCAATTCTTGTTGCTACTAATGTATCACAATTAGCACAAACAGTTGCCACGGCAACTGCTCAATCTATCATAATTCATCAGCCGGGGCTGGTTTACGCAATCCCGGGTTTCTGTGACACGCAGATGGGCGTTTATTGTTATGCTAAACTGGGAATGGGTAATCCCAGAATACAAGATGATTTAGGTGCTCATTTAAATGAGATTTAATTACAAAAAGTCTAGCATTTTAGGCCCTGCCAATTTCCAGTCCTTCCACGACCCCCTGTGCTGTTAGGGGTTATCCGTGCATGTCCACGCTAATCCGGAGCATCCGGAAAGAGCTGCCTCTCCCAGTTATCAAACACTGCATTTATTCTATTGCAAGGATAAACTGAATCCTCCTCTCGAGTCTGGCACTGCAGTGACAGCTTGCAGCCCTATCCCAACCATTATCCACAGCACAGTTTAACGAGGTGATACTGTGTCCTGACAGCTTGCGATTCCCCGTTACCGGCACCTAGTTAACTCTGAGATTAACTCCTACACACCATGGCTCAGAGGTGACATTACAAATCACTGTGAATTATTTGGAGCTCCTTATCAGCAGCTTCATTTGGGGTACTTACATTTGGGGTGCTTCCACAGAAACCAATCTGGAATATTGCAGGATGAGGAAAACTTGAGCTTTAAACCAAATCAGCATTTAACGAATCCACGTCCTGACAAAAGCTAACTGCCTGCAGACCCTATTCTGCATCCCTGCTTATTAATTAAACACCTCTGACAGGATAAAAACCCCAAGCACTGTTTATTGCTGTCTTCATAGTCACAGAGCATACCTGCTTTAATCCTTAACTGAGATTTATTTGCTGTCTTCTATCTTCTATTACGCGTCAAGAAACAAATACTGAGTATGGAGCGGCTCCCTTATCTCTGCATTCAGCAGGGCACATGGAAGCTTGTAAATACAAGGCTGAATCTGTGAAAAACCATCCCTCCTGCCAGAGCACGGAAGCCCTGGGCCTCGGGGGAGAGGAAGCATCCGAAGGAGGAATTTCTCTCTGCATATGCTGGCAATCCAATCGAGCCAGCCCCGCTCCCACAGGGAAGTTTACTCTAATAAAGGTTGGTTCAGGCATCCCCTTCCTGAGCCCACGGACATGGCACCGGCCACCAAACCACCCCTGGGCACTCATCCCGACCATGCATTCCATTTTCTCTCACGCAAGCCCTTGCTCAGGTCCCTGTTAGGCTGAGGCTGGTGCTGGTGCTGGGCTGGAGCATGGGGATGGCCGGCAGCGCTTGGCACATGCAGCAATTATCAACCTGGATACTGAGAGGCCTTGACCTTTCTTTCTTATCTTCAGTCATTAACAGATTTCATCTTCCAGTCAATAAAACCCGCTACAACTACATTGATTTTGAAGTTCTGGAGAATCAAATCACTTGATCTTTCTACTTAAACTCCCCTGGTCCTCCAATTAGGGTACCAGAACAAATCTTAACTACTACCTAATATCAGTTTTCACAAGACTTTCTCTCCAGCTGTAATCATGCCTTAAGCACCTTGGCTAAATTAATTGATTTTCATTCCCCTCTGTTAGCAGCACCGGAGACAATCGAGCGCTGAGCCTTTAAATGCGTTTTACTCCCCAACTTCCTTGTGAATCACTGTGGGTAGTGACGTTTGCTACCAGGATCTGTTCTGCTCACAGAAAGAGCCATCTTGTCTTCAAATAATATTTAATCATCTCTGTTAAACGTTACAGGTCACCAAGATGCTGAGTAAATCCCAGGGAACAAGGGGAAGATGCCAGCACACTGCTCACCACATGTTCTGCCCTCCTATTCCCTCTGCCCTCCTTTGAACAAACGTCCCTCCTCTGTGAGTCCAGTGAGGGTGTTGTGAGCTTCAACTGGGACACACACAGTATTTTTAGTTGTTACAAACACAGCGTGAGCATTGTGAAACCCTCTGACTCTGGGGCACAGAGAGGGTTAGACCCCAGGTTTCCCTGCTCGGCTATTGCTGAGTAAGGTTGTAAACCCGAATTTCACCTCATTCCCCTACTCTGGGTTTGCCACCACAGATACTTCAGCCATTGAAAGGCCAAATGCCAACCCAGATTGAATAATCTCTTGGTGAAGTGTCTGACATCATTAACCAGAAAGGCCTAAATGCGAAAACCCCTTCTGAAAGTCCGGACAGCTGAAGAGATGCAGGATGCTGCAGCTGAGCCCATCAACAGAGACTTGATGGGAGATGCCTGCCAGAGAAAGGAGTCTCTCTGGTAAATCTGTATCACCAGAGCTCCCTGGGTACCAGCTGCTGCCTCCTCCTTTCCCACCCCCACTACTCACGTCGGGAAAGAAAACGTGGCTCTTCAGTCTCTGCTGCCAAGAATACAGAGATGGGCACGTGAGCTATAGCAAAGACTAATTTCAGATGGGAACGATGTCCATCCGCCACGCTGCAGAAGAGAAAGACCTTCCTTGCCACTCCTGTGCCCTGCCAGACACCATCCCCCTCAGCAGGGACCGCAGCTGGGGGCTATGCCAAAACCACGGGCAGAGAGGAGACCCGGCTCCTGCACCCCCAGCCCCTCTGCAGTGGCATCATGGGCACAGGCTGCGGCACGGCTCCAGCTCTGCTGTGATACGCCTCCCGAAGCCTCGCTCAGCGTGTTGAGCAGGGCCCTTCCCAGCAAGACCCCTTCTGTAACAGGAGGGAAGAGCAGTGAAGATGTCACACCTCTCTGATCTCCTCCCCTAAGGTTCCCTTTTCTCTTCCAATCTGTCTCCTCACCCGTGCACCAGAGCAGCTCCTCTGTACGTGCTCGCAGGCATCTTCACTTGGGCCGGCGCAGAACAGCCTCTTGCTCTTCCAGGCGCTTTTCATTTGTCACAGAGCATCGATCCTCTGACAATATTCTCAGCTCCTTTCTGCCCTATAAACAACATCACAGGTTTCTAAAGCTGCGGGGACGTACAGGCAGAGCAGGAACTGGTAACATCTATACCAAGTGCTGGAGGAGGCTCCATCGTGCTCACTGCTGAATGGGGACTCCTCAGTCCCCCCACAACCAGGGCAAATGGTGTCAGGGCAGCTCAGGCACTCACTGAGGACCAGGGATGTGTCCTGCTGGTGGCTGTGACTGGCTTGTGGCCGTGCTCCTTGCCCCGTACCCCACGGAGCGGCAGACACGCTCTGCGCTGTCACAGCACACCGGGGTCTGCAGGAGCCCCTGGCTCTGCTGCCTGAAGGCAGGATCGGATCCCTCTTATGGCTGAGCTGTTTGGGATGAATACGAATGCAGATTTTAAAAAAGCCATTATTTCCAAATGCAGAAGGATAAACATGCCCCAAATTGCTTCTGACGGGGTACACTTGGGACACAGAAATTTTTGCTTCAGTCTACGAGAATTCATTGTTGTTTCTTTTTAACCTTCTGCCAAGCTTATGCCTCAAAGACAAAATACAAGGCAATTTCCTTGACTGAGTATGATGGTTTCTGCTTTTATTATTATTACATGCCTGCTTAAACCATTTAAAACAACAAATAAATCCTTCAGGTCAATATTTTTGCATTCATCTCTTATGTGTAGTGAAACCTGGTTTCTTGCTTCGCATTCAGTTGGCCTGGCTCGGCTGGAACCGCACTTTCCAGAAGGGCTGCTCCCTCCCCTGCAAACCCAGCTATATTTTGCTTGCTGGTAGGCACGGAGGACCTGATGGTTTTGGGTTAGAGGACCTGGTTCAGAGCAAACAGCACCCCCCATCCCCATGACTGAAGGAGGCTTCTGTGTTGCAACAGGGGAGCTCTCCCAGCCCTTCCTGGAACTTGGGGCTTTCTACTGGTTTTGTGGACAAGCTGTTTCAGGTAAAACACCAGCTGAATTGTGAACTCCAAAGTATCACATTCTCTCTTCTTTCCACGCTGGTTGGGTGCTGGGTAAGACAACTGTACTACAGGTAGTAAGTTGCTGCACTCTCAGACCCATCCCAGAAGCCCACTCCAACCAAGCCAAGAGCAGAACCTCAGTGGGCCGACTCTCTGCTGGGCAGTTTGCATTCTGCTCCCACTTTGTTTCTGTTTATTTGGAAATGAAGAGAGGACTAATTCAGCTCTGGGTGTGTGACCCAAGAGTGGGCAGTAGAGGATGCGCCTTCCGAGCGGGACTGAAGAGGGTGCTTGATTCCCTGCCCTTCCGGTGCTGCTCTCACAAGCCATTCTCACACGCTGACAAAAGGGCCTGAGGACCCATTCTTCCTGCTGAAATGGTTTGATGAAAGGAAACTCTGACTCCAGCACACAAGTTCAGCAAGAAGACTGAGAAACATCTGCATAACTTACATTGTATTGAATAAGCCCTTTGCGGTTCTCCTTTTGTTCCTGGATGAGCTTGGAATCAGCAGCCATTATTTCTTACTCAAAATAACATTATTATGTTTCTACAATACCCGTGGGGTTGGGAAACTGGTTATGATCTGCTCTCACAACGTGCTCCCTCAGTTCCCAGCGCTTGGCTTACGATGCTAGCCACGACCTACAGGATTTTGCTGAAAAGATGATTAACTCTTGTGCAAACAAAGGGCCGCTAATGGGAGAGCTGAGGTTTTCTGCAGCAAAAATCAAACCACACCATGCACTGCACAGACCTGGCAGAGCACACCAGCCCCATGCCACCTCCTGCAGGCTTTCAGACAGGGAATGACCCTCCAGTACAGCCAAAAGTCATCCCACCTGTATCCCTGAAAGCGGACTGGGCTCTCCCAAAAAACGGGTGCTAGGAGAGAACAAGGCTTGCAGGAAATAGCGATACTTCTGGGGAGCCTTGGTGCCTTTGTACCATACTTATCTCAAGCCTCATGTACACAGGAAACTCAAAATAATTATTAAAATGCATTATCCCAAATGGAAACACCCTGCAGAGGCATCTGAAGGAATTCACACCCCCCTGCTCCCAGCAAACAAGATGATTCTCTGATTACTGCCTTGCAAACCGCCTCGGAAGGAGCCGTCTGAGGGTTGCACAGTTACCGCTCAGCCCGTCGCTACCTCAGGCCACACGTGGCATCCCGCACTGTTCCCAAGTGCTGCCCACCGAACAAGGGGCTTGCGGGGTTGAAGTTTCACTGTCACCAGCACAGGAACACGAGGCACCCAACAGCATCCCCCGCGAACACCCCGCGGCAGCCGGTGCGGCAGCTCCGCTCAAGAAATTACCTTGTCAGCTCAAGTTGGGTTTGACACTGCGGAGGTATCGGAACGCCAGCAACGAGGAAAGTTTCATCAACAGAGTAATTACTCTCCTGGACTCAATGGAGCCACAATTATTTCCCGTTGAGGCGTTGTCAGTTTGTGCTGCGGATAGAAACGTGTTAGGTAACAGCGCCAGGGCCCGCGCACAGACCGCCTTTCATATGTAAAACTCTCCTGGCAGTTCTACAGCTCCCAAAAAAATAAATAAGGAACCCAAAGAGTACATGTCAACACTCTGCATTGCACACCCACACACTGCTCCCCTCCGGAATGGTGCCGCTCTGGAGCCGGAGGCAGTGAAGCTCGCACTAGAAACCATGGAGCACAGAGGTGCCCTGCTTCCAGCCTCCCCTCAGCATCTTTTTGGGAAGAAGCTCTGTGCTTGCGTGTATTCGTGGGATGGTGCTGGTGGGGCACTGAGCTGAGCAGTGGCAGCTGCCTGGGAAGTCACAGGCAGATAAATGGCCCCACAAAAAGGCATGAAAAATATTCCCAAGCCCGGTGTCCCCGGCGATTTGGGACTGCTTGTACCTCGTGGCTCCCGGTTACCTGGACAGCATCAAACTGCAGGAGGCTGAGGAGGAGGGACAGCGGATCCGAGTCCTCCCATGATGGTTGGGGGCAGCAGTCCAGCTGCTCCAGCAGCAAAGAATGAGAATTCTCCTCAAATGCCAATGAAAAATAGTGAATTTGTGGGGCTGTGACTTTCTCCCCCCACAATGGTCCCTGCAGCAGCATGTCCTGCTGTGACACCTCCCCGGAGGCCAGCAGGTTCTCTTCCAGGGCAGGGGATTTCTGGGCACACGTTTCTGGGCTGCTTCAGTGGCCTGGAGAGAGGGACCACAGAACACAGTGGGGAACCTGGCAGCCTGGTGGCATCGTGCCCCTGGTCACTGTGCACATTTGGGTGGGGGTATTTTCCCCTCCGTGCTGCGTGCTCCTTTCTGGGCTCCATTTCTTTTTCCATCTTCCAATTCAGACTGTTTTTTTTTCCTCTCTCCTTAACAGAAGGGAATGGAAAAGGCTAGAATTATCATAGCGAAGAGATCCCTCACTTTCTACATCAGACATCAAAGCAGCATGCTTGCAGGCTTCAAAGAGTCCCTTGGAGACTGCAGAACTACCGTGGGGTTGCTAACTTAAAGTAATTTCTGCTTAAATGAATACATCTCTGTTAGGAGACAGCCACATACACATTTAAATGCAGTATTATTACTCCATTACGAAGCTACCTGCTCCAATAATTGAAAATTTCACAAAATGAATTGATTGTTAATTATCTTTTGGCTTTCACCTATACATTCCTGTAAGGCTATTGCTGTACAAGCGTGAACACGACGGCTGCACCGCTTATACCTGGCTAACGGTTGGTGGCATCCCTTCATTGGAAATGTACAGCCTCCTCCTTAGGTAATTATGTGGAACATGATTGTGGCCTTGGGCTCTGCCTGCTCAGTGTTTTCAATTAGATTTTACTACAAACATACATATTAACATTAAAGGAGCATTACAATGCAGCAAATGTGATAAAACAGATCGATGTTAGATGTACCTTATGCTTCTGTTGTTTCAAGAATCATAATCACCATTAATTTATGGTCTTCTGAGGAGGATCTAATTACTCTAATCATCTCTTATTTCACCCAGAGTATGCACTTTCCCTGTTACCTAGCTTTAAATACCTGCCTTGGCAATGCACACAACATCGACCTGCAATCTTAGCAATCCCACAGCCTGTTCCTGGCCTGGCTGGAATTGAAGGTGCTGTGCACTGCCAGATGCTTGGATGGGAGATGCCCTGGAGAGGACCAAGCATGGGTAGAAACCCCTCCTCGGGGAGAGGCTTGGCTCGGGGATGCAAAGCAGCACTGTGGGCAATGTATTTATCACCAGAAGTTCTTCATTCTTCCAGTCACTGAAGTCCTCTTCAGGGAGCATGGGTGTCAGCTCCCACATCCTGGCTAAATCCCAGGTGATTATTTTCTGCCCAGCTAGGGTTCCCAATCTCCCCCACCAGACGATGCTGTTATGCCAGTGGTCAGTGCAATCTGGAGGGCACGCAGGGAGCCCAGTGACGCTCTCAGCCTGGGGACATCCGTGGGTACACACACCTCCCCGCCTTCCAAGCACCCTGAAGCTAGAGGGCTTCTCACTTGTAGTGTTTAAATCCATCTGTAAAACACTTCAGGTTTCCTCTGCGTGGAAGGAGCTGTTATTACTGTTATTATTGTATTCATTTCTGAAACACTCCAATCTCTGCCTGGCTGAACATTATACAAATTAGTGGTGGATAAAAATCCCGAATCATTATATAGTTCCAGAAATAAGTGAAAATTAAAGCTTTTAAAACACATTTAAATATACAGAGATATTTTCCCACCACTCATTGTTTTCTACCCAGCATAGAAATGCAATTACAGGAAATTTCATGGCAACACATATTAACATACCACTTTAGTCTCACTTCAGAGAGCAGCAAAACTTCAGGAAATATTTCATACTTCACAGAGGTGACTCAAAGTGCTTCTGCCATATGGAGTCTCTGGGGATGGAGCACAGGGCCGTGCTCCATCAGTGGAAATGAGACTGCGTCTCGGTGTCCCGGGGTGCAGCTGTGCCTCCTGCACAGTGCTCCTCCCTGCAGAAGGATTGTGCTTAGGGTCATGGGAAGCTCTCTGGAGTTTGCACAGCTTGGGAGGTAGTGCCCCTTGCCCGCTCCCCGGGTCCCAATGCGGATGGAGCCTGGGCTCCCTGGGGTACCGGCTCGGCAGCACTGCACCCAGGCTGATGTGATGGAGCAGGGGCAGCTGCACAGGAGGACAGACCCACAATCCTCACTCTCTGTGCCCAACTCTCCCCTGGTAAGCAGGAAGGTGCAATTAAAGCTCAAGACGAGGCAATGACATTATAAACTGTCCTGTCTTCTCTGGAGGTGCTGTGGCCTCAGGCACCTCCCATGGAGCCATGAAGTGGAACAGCTTCAGGCTTTCTTATAAACACAACCAGCACCAGAAGTAAATCTGACTCCCACCACGCAGCTCCTCATGATGCTCAGAGGTGAAAAGGCTTCTCTCAGTCCATCTCCTCCTAAGGAGAGTGATGGTTGTCCTCCATGGGAGCAGGTACATCCTTGTGTCCCAGCAGCCTCTGGATCACTGGCCCCAGAAGCCAACACTCATCGCCCAGCCTAGACGCAGAGGGGAGAGCGGGACAGTGTCAATCCCCTGTCTGTTTTGGCACCAACCAGTCCAACAACTTCTTCCACCCAAGCTTTACTTTGGCTTTCTCCTGGTGAGCCTGAAGCCATCTCCTGCTGCACCCCAGAGCGGTGACAAACAGCCATACTTCTCCCCACCACACCGGATGGTTTGGGCATGGTGCAACCCCAAGGTCAGGGCACAGTGCATCCCCGAGGTCAGAACACTCCAACTTCACTTCTCTCTTTTGGTTTCCTTGTTTAAGGTGTTTTTACAGCAGTTGACGAAGCAGAGGGAGACGGGGCAGGTATCCCCCAGCCCTGAGGAGCCCATTTCCTCCCTGAGGCAATTAGCAAACCCAGCCAGCAGCATCACCTTGGCCCGAGCTGTGCTCTCCCAGAGGAGTCCTTCAGAGCAGCTGCTGAAGGCCACAAGCAGCTCCACTCAGCAAGCCCTGGGGCTGGGGGTCTGCTCAGGGAAGGGACCTCCCACCAAAGCACCGCTGAGAGAAACAAGCAGAGATCAACCATCCAGAACTCAAGGCTCCTGCAGCACTTACTGCTTCAACGATATGTATGTGAAGACCGATTGTTGACTTCTTCTAGGGTTAAATCACGAGCAGTGGTGCCACCTCAGGAGCCTTTTGTGCCATTTTTTGACAAGTAACAGCACCCTTTTCCACTTGGAAGACAACGTGAATGAAGAAGGTAACAAAATAAATCTTACTGAGAACTTTACCAAGGAATTACAAGCTCAAGGCTTTGGATTATTTCTACAGAAATTAACTTAAAGGTGTTAACAAGAGTCTCAATAAACTTTCACCATAGTGCTCTTCCATACACCAATAAGCATACAGACCCCCGAGGACCATTTTTGTAATAAAGGTTATCACAACAACAACTCCACGGGTTGCTGAACTCCTAGATTTCAAAGAACACTGAATATTCTCTCAATCAAAGCGAAACCCTAGGCAGTACCCACTGTGACCGGCTCAATGTGCCACAACAGCAGCTCTACCTTCTTGTGTAGCCTTTTCCTGGAGGCTCTCCAGACCCTACAGCCCCAGCCTGGGCTTTAACTGAAATCATGTGAAGCTGCTCTTCAGCTCGGGCTCATCTCAGGGGAACCCTAACGTCAGATGGTTACATCCCATCTGGTCTCAAGGCTTGATAAAAGGAAGAACTTTAGCATCTCAACATGCAGATCCCCAAGATAATGGGTGAACCGAAAGCTCAACGAGATGAGTTAGTATTTGTGGCTAATGAGCTTTGCGTGGGCACTGTTGCTAGACTGCCTGTTCAGATGAAACCCACAATTCATGACTGTCCTCGTATGAGCCCCAAATTATGGTAGATTCAAAGTCACTTTCCCTGGGAGCCTCAAAGCCTGATTTTCTCAACCATCCAAGAGCAGAAAACTCCCACAAATGTTGCATTAAAATCCTCATAACTCCAAAATCCACATATGTACCGTTGCTATAGCAACTGTCATCTCAAGCCTTCCCAGGGGAGAAAATAAATGTGTGTCCTACCTGGTTAATCAGTATTTGTGTTGCAGAGAATTGAAGGGTAACTCAGTTTTACCAAAAAAATAGAACATATACTGAATTGCTACCATGTTAATGTGACATTATTTAATCTGAATAAGAATCCACTTTATATGTGCCTTCAAATTATAGTATTTATGTAATATTCAACACAATAAGTAAAAATATTGCTGCCAAATATACCTGAGTCGCTCTGCTTCTTGATTTGAATAAAAAAAAAATAGAGGAACAGGAATGAAGTTGGAAGGTGGACTTCAAATTCCATAGTGATTGTATTTCAATTAAAAAAACCCACAACCAAAGGTTTGTGCAACCTGGATGCAGAAATAAGCTGGTGGGAAACAATGACTGCATGGCCGTCTTCCTCTCTTCATTCCAGGAGGAATGAAGCTCCCAAGCAGGAAGACCACACCAGCTGAGAAGTCATCACCACCCAGAGTCAGGATTAAAACCTTTTTAACTGGCAAAGGATCCTGAAAATACTTCAAGAAAAAAAATCCCATTTGGAGAATATATTGAGGAGCATGCTGACAGGTATTGCCAGCCTGTAGACGTAGCCAGAAGTGCGTTGTTTTAATCTTAGCAATTACTAAATAGAAGTAATCACAGCTATGAGGCAATAAATTCTCTGTGAAATGTAAAAACGTAACGAAGACATATCCCTCTATGCTAGTCCAATGACAAAATCTGAGAAAATAAGATCTTAGGGGAATATTCAACATCCAAACTTAATCTGTGCATAGTTAAAGAGTACAGATACAGGCTTCAAACCAGCAGAGACGATGATTTCTCCAATGATTTCTTTTCATGTCATGGTTACAGCTCTGCCAAGATTCCGAATCGCATCCCTCCTTCAAAACCCGAGGAAGCTGTACACCCCTATGCCCTAAGGAGGGCCAGGCAGCCTTGGGCTCTGGGCAAGCAAAGTGCCCGAGCGGGTCCTGGTGCTGCTACAGGAAGCAGCCTGGAGCTAAGCTTTGCTGTTACAGGGGTCTCACTTTTCTCTATGACAATCTAGGGACTGAGGTAATTTAATTTAAGTAACAGTATATAAATATATATATATATGGCAAAACTAAGTAACTGTCGGAGAAGAAAATAGCTTGTGATCTCACAGTCCTGTGTAATTAGCACTAAAGATTGTTAGAAGGAAGGGGAACACAGTGGCAAGGAAAAGCCCACCTGAGCCAAGGCTATTGAACATGAAGAACCCACAGGCAATCCCCCTCCTGCCCCATTCATCGCTGTACACCTCCCATATAGCCAAACTCGACATTTCCATACTCCCCTATTGCATCCTCCCTCCCTGCGTGCCTGTTTCAGAAGAGACTCTTCCCAAAAGCTTACTGTAAATTTGGGATGTGCTTTTTATCCCCTGGAGCTTCTCCTGCAGATGAGGAGAGGGCTGCAGGCTACTGCTGCTTCAGGCTTTGCCAGCAGCCTGT